>OY293412.1:16814703-18261880 GCA_958502065.1 Chrysolina americana
TAAATGAATAAATGAATAAATGAATAAATGAATAAATGAATAAATGAATAAATGAATAAATGAATAAATGAATAAATGAATAAATGAATAAATGAATAAATGAATAAATGAATAAATGAATAAATGAATAAATGAATAAATGAATAAATGAATAAATGAATAAATGAATAAATGAATAAATGAATAAATGAATAAATGAATAAATGAATAAATGAATAAATGAATAAATGAATAAATGAATAAATGAATAAATGAATAAATGAATAAATGAATAAATGAATAAATGAATAAATGAATAAATGAATAAATGAATAAATGAATAAATGAATAAATGAATAAATGAATAAATGAATAAATGAATAAATGAATAAATGAATAAATGAATAAATGAATAAATGAATAAATGAATAAATGAATAAATGAATAAATGAATAAATGAATAAATGAATAAATGAATAAATGAATAAATGAATAAATGAATAAATGAATAAATGAATAAATGAATAAATGAATAAATGAATAAATGAATAAATGAATAAATGAATAAATGAATAAATGAATAAATGAATAAATGAATAAATGAATAAATGAATAAATGAATAAATGAATAAATGAATAAATGAATAAATGAATAAATGAATAAATGAATAAATGAATAAATGAATAAATGAATAAATGAATAAATGAATAAATGAATAAATGAATAAATGAATAAATGAATAAATGAATAAATGAATAAATGAATAAATGAATAAATGAATAAATGAATAAATGAATAAATGAATAAATGAATAAATGAATAAATGAATAAATGAATAAATGAATAAATGAATAAATGAATAAATGAATAAATGAATAAATGAATAAATGAATAAATGAATAAATGAATAAATGAATAAATAAATAAATAAATAAATAAAAATATATTGTGTAAAATTTCGAATTAACATTCCATTAATTTCTACATCACATTACAAAAACATATCTCCTTCTTTCTTCGCCCGCACGGGCTTCGATGTCGGGGGATATGGATCCGGACGCACGGAGAGCTGCCTCCCCCTCCACCCCATTGCTGGGGAGGAAGGCGAGCGCTTATGCCAAGTGGTGCCTAGGACCCCGATCAAGGCTATAAGCAAAAAACCGGGTCATGGAAATTGGCGCGTGTCACGTATCTTGGTTCCTTACGGAACCGGTTCCTCCCATCTTTCTTCGAAGATGTCCAGCGCTTGATAAATGAGCCCGCCGTGTATGCAGGGCTCATTATCAAAAATTCTCAGTCTGGTGAGATCTCTAGTTAGAGAACTTTTGGAGAGGTGGTACTTGTAAAACTTGTATGACAAGTTCTTTACATATGTCGGGACCGAGTCGACGCCTGCAAGGGCACGCAGCGCATCCATGCGAATGTATCGATCACTGTTTGTGATGATACGGAGCACCTTGTTCTGCATCCTGTCCAGCCTCATAAAAGGAGTTTTGGGCAGGCTGCAGAACGCTGGGCAAGCGTACAACATCGCTGGCCGGATCAATTGTTTGTATATTGCCATCTTTGCGTCGAGTTTCATCCTTGAACCTCTGGCTATCAGGGGGTACACGCGTTTTACCGCAGCTGCGGCCCTCTGGATAGCCAGGTTCAAATGCTTGTGCCATGTTGTGCGCTTGTCCAACTGCACTCCCAGGTACCTCACATTGGTTTTCACCTCCACTGCTTTGCCTTTGACCCTCAACTTCTGTGTCATTTTCGTGAATTTGAATTTCTTCGAGAAGTTGATGGCCTCAGACTTAGCCGGGTTCACCACGATCTTATTATCCTCTAGATACGGTATGATTTTCCTGTCCAGACCGGTCTGGACCTGCATTGAAGCTGCAACGCTTGAGAACGATTGGGCGTATATAGCGGTGTCATCCGCATATATAGCCGTTTTCGTTCTCTCGCACATAGGAAAATCATACGTATGTAGAGAATACAAGTGTGGGGATAGGCTCGACCCCTGTGGAACACCTGCTTCGATTGCATACTCTGCGGACCTTGTGTTGTTCACCCTCACCGCAAAAGTTCTGTTGACCAGGAATGAGTTCATAAGTCTCACCATGTATAAAGGCATGCGTGCTTGGATCATTTTGCAGATAAGACCCTCAACCCATACCGAATCGAAGGCTTTTTGCATGTCAAGCAGGACCATGACTGTATTCATCCCTCGATGAGCTGCCTCTTTCACCTCGTGAACAACTCGGACGATTTGTGAGGTCGTACTATGACCTTCACGGAATCCAAATTGCTCAGCGGGGATCATTTTGAGTTTCTCCTCGAGGGATAATAACCGCTTGAGAAGTATCTTCTCCACTGCCTTGGCAACGACACTCAGGAGCGAAATCGGGCGGTAACTATCGAGTTGATGGCCATCCTTGCCCGGCTTCAGGATAGGTATCACCAGCGCCTTCTTGAGGCAATCTGGGTACCACTGCCACTTGATGATGGCGTTTACGATGTGCAAGAATTGCACGAGGGACTTCCTCGGCAGGTTCTTGAGTAGAATGGCGTCCAAGCCATCCGGCCCAGGCGCCTTGTTCGTCGGAAGTCGCTTGATGACTTCCGTCAGTTCCTCATAGGTTGCCATTAATTTGGCGAACCTATAAGGACCGATAGGGACGGGCATAGTTTGTCTAAAGTCCTCGGTTATCTTAGACTTTACTCTATGTCCGTCGCTAACGTCCGGCGCCCTCTTGTGGACATTGGCGAAATGCTCGCCGAAAAGCTCCGCCTTCTGAGGGTCTGTCACTGCACGTTCGTTACCACCCACTATGGCCGGCACGGGTTCGAAGCGTCTTGATATGCGCTTCGTCATCCGCCACAGCGAGTTGTCTCGAACGTCCAGTTTCTCCAGTTTGTTCTTCCACCGGGTATCGTTATGGTCGTTGATCAACTCCGAAATCTCTCTACCAAGCCGAAACATATCGGCTCTATGCTCCGGATTTCTGGTGGCTTGCCACCTTTTCCGGAGGGAGTTTTTCAGAGTGATCAACTGCCTAACTTCCGGCGGGAGAACATTCTGGTTCCTCTTAACCACTATCTTCTTTCTTGATTGCGCGGTCGCGAGCGACCTGAATGTTACGAATAAAAGTGAGAGTTGCCTCCTCAATTCCATCCCGAGTGATGCCAGGCGTGATGGTCGTCCTGGCATTCATGACCCTTCGGAACTCGGCCCAGTCACCGTTCCGGTAATCGTATAGAGTTTTGGGAGGTATATCCTCTCCCTTATACTGAAGACTGAACAGCACTGGGTCGTGATCCGAGGTCATATCGTGGATGGCCTTGAGTTCACTCATATTCGTAACATTCTTGTTCACTACCAAGTCGATAATGGTCGGAGTAGACCCATTCCAGGGGTAATGCGTCGGCTCATCAGAGTGGACGATTACCGCGTCACTACACAACGAGTACTCCCACAACGTCTTACCGTTGGCGTTTGACTGTGAAGCCCCACTCCACTCAGGTCTCCTGGCGTTGAAGTCCCTTACTAATAACACCTTGTGGCCCGTGTTACACAAATTGTCCAAGTCGGACTGTGTGAACCTATCCCTGGGCTGGTTATAGACTGCGAACACGCAAGTCCCATCCGCTAGCTTGATACCAACGTGCTCTATCGAGCTCTGTTGGGCTGGGAGCTGCGTGTACGCAATGCCATCCTTGACAAGGATGGCCACCCCCCCCCTCACTGCCCGAGGGCGGTCTGCCCTGACAGTGGAGAAGCCCTTCAATCGGAATCTATGGTCCGGCCTGAGCCAGGTCTCCGATATGAACATTAGGTCTATCTGATGCCTGCCGATGAAGTCAATAATAAGCGGGAGCTTATTATTGACTGAACCGGCTTTAAACATGCATGCCTTTATACGACCTTTAAAAATTGTAGCGCTGGCTATCCCCGAGGACTTCAAGGGCAGCCATAGCCTTTTCCAGAGGTGTCTTGGCCTGTGCGAGCCGGGCGATCAGATCGTCCATGGCTCTGCACAGTTCCGAGATGTTAAGCATCGCACTAACCTGCTTTATTTTGTCGCCTAGACCTATCATCTGCTGCAAGTCAGAAGCCCCTGATCGGGGGTTCCTATGCACCGGCGACTGTGGTGGAGGGGTAAATGGGATCTCGGGTGCTTGGGCACCATTCAAATGACACCACTGAGCTATTTGGTATTATTGTACAAAACAATAATTTCCATCTTAAAGCAATTCCGCTAGCCACATTTATTTTGTGATTCAAAATATTTCTGCTGTAATGATAACTTTGAAGCCGTTTCTGTACAGAACAGAAAATACTGGAGAGTCATATGAATGTGGCTGGGAAAAATGTGTTTAACTCGATAAAACATAATTATTATGAGCAATCAAGTTGCCTTGAAACTTTGTTGAAATACTATTTGTCAAATATTCTCAAGTATATCATGACAATGTCATAAATTATTGTAACTGTCAACTACTGTCCGAATATTTTTCGAAATGCCGATTTTCCATCAAGAAAAATGTGATATGTTAGAATCGTAGCTGCTTTGCCAGAAAAATAGCGTAAGAGCACTCCAACACTGTAGCAATTCGTATCGTGAATTACCAAATCGGCGTTTTTTTTGCTGTCCTTCGTCGTCGATTCAGGAACAATAAGAAAATTTTTGAGAAGAGGAGTACTAAAAAACCTTTTGTAATATCTGAAGATACAGAAATTGACGTTTTATTCTAGTTTGAGGTATATATCCAAATAATTCCATCAGAGATTTATCTAGAGAAATAGCTGTTCCACTGTCTGGTATTCAACGAATTCTAACGGAAAAAGCGAATAACGATGACGTTATTTTTAACGGAAGTGATACTAGGGCTGAATATCTTTTGTGGTTCAAATAAACATCTGTTTCAAACTAGGATGAGTAATTTTTAAGATTCCTTTTTTATAGAGAAATCAACAAATTTATTCAAATTTTCAGTGGGTGATACGAATTATAATTCATGAATCTATCACTACAAATTGTTTCCTGTACCATTTTGTAATAATTGTTTCAATCTGTTCTGATTTGACTCGTACCTAAAAAAGGCACACTCTTTTGTGTCTTCTTCTCTGATGCATTGAATGATATTGTCATATGAATTGAGAATTTATAGAATTTCATCATTACTTCCAGACGGTACTGATAGCATCTACAAAATTTTGATAAGAAGTATGCTGAATTTCATTCGAGAAACATAATTCTCTAGTAAATCATCCATTACAAAATTTGCCAAAATAGGGGTAATATTTGATCCCATAGGGGTTCCAAAAATTTGTTTTTAGAATTCATTATCGAAAACAAAATAAATTGAATGAAAAATAAAGCATAACATTTTTATGAAAGAAGATTCATCCAGAGTGCAGAATTTTTCATTGTCTCCATTTATGATGATAGCCGAAAGCTTGACGAATTTCGAAGAATTTGCTTAAGAATCCCTTCACCTGACTGCATCCCCACATAAATTCAACATCTGTATTACTGCCAGTCACGAATACTAACCACTATGTGTACATATCTACTTGCTGTCAAACGAGAAAGCTTTCAACTCATTGATTTTCCAGTGAGTGTTCATGAATTTTGTTGATGTCATAGTGATATTATGAAATTGCAGCTTCTGATTGGCCTTAAAATGTGCTATGGATTTTCGTTCTGAATTATTCAAATAATTGAACAACCAAAGTTTGCTCAAAACCGATTTCTGTTCGATTCATAGAGTAGGTATGTTTTAGTTCGAAATTCGAGTTTAACTTGCAAGAAATTTGACTTCCAAGAAAACCTACTACACGACATATAATAAAATGTGCTCGTGTTCGGTGTTCCAACCCTCTCACATCTCGTCGACTTTAATTTCACCGCCGAGCTCAATATCAGCACCAAGTATACTTCTGAGGATTTTTCATTTTCAGCTCTCGCTTATAGAGCGCCTACGGGAATGAAGTAAGTGTGTTACCCAGCGCCTTTCTTAAGTGGAAATCTCTGTTCGAATCAATCGTCTAGACGATCTAATAATCCGACACTTGATTGGATCTAATTCGAAATATGATTCGCTTTGCAGGGCTTTTTTCAGCACTACAAGTGACCGAATCGAAATGGATGATCGACGGTAGAATGTAAAAACGCCACAAATTTATTGAGAGTATTTTTGATATGTACAATTGTAAATTAAGAAAGTTCAAAGTTCAAACTAATTCTTTGCAGAGGTGGTGAGGAGAACGAAAAATTTGTTTTTGAATTCTCAAGTCAATAAATAGTTTTAATTTCTCAGTGACAAAAAGTGACTTGAATGAAATCCTATAAGGCAGAAATTAGAGAAAACATATGACCGCTAAACTCGTTTTATATTATATGATACCAAGTTTCTTTCACTCGACTGAAACCACACCGTCAGAACAATTGAACCATAGCTTTTTCAATACATGGTGCTTCACTTATTGTTACTCCGGAGGAAATGTCCTTTAACCCGCACAAAATGGTCATAGCACCGTTCACCAGAAAAAGGAAGCTAGAACATTTAATATCTCCTTCCAGCAATGGTGTAAAAATTCCTTTTGCGAGTGAAGTAAAATAACCCTAGATAAAAAGCTAAATTGGAACTCGCATCTGAAAAAGACTATCCGTCCGAAAGGCTAGCCTATCATTATGGACATACATAACATAGAGCATGTCACCAAAACAATTATACTAGCTGTACGTGATCGTCATACGACCAATAATCACGTATGGCTCTGTAGTTTGGTGGAGCAAGGGCCAACAAAAAATGGCCCAGGCTTAACTGAACGGACTACAGAGACAAGCGTATCTGGCGAGTACTGGGGCAATTCGCTCCATGCCAACGGCAGCAATGGAAGCCCTTCTCAGATTACTTCCTCTTCACATATTTCTGGAGAGAGAGAGGCAAAATGGGCAACATACAGACTCCATCAAGTGGCCATTAGTCTACCGCAGGCAGTGGTGATGAGAAGCAGCAGCATGCTGGAGGGCATAATAGTTCACAACATTCTAGGAATGCCCTCAGACATCATGCCCAAAACTATTAACCTTCACACGCCCTACACTGTGGACTTCCCTGAAAGAGAAGACTGGGTTCGGAATGAAACTGACCTATGTAGGGAAAAGAACGTTGGTTTACCGATGGTTCCACAACTCTGAAAGGCGTCGGAGCTGGAATATACGGGATGAACCCAGGCAGAGGTATATGCCATTGAAATGTGTGCAAGGGCGCTAGAAAATCGACACCACACGTGTAAATATATTTTCAGATAGTCAAGTCAAGATCCAGAGTAGTATAGAACTGCAGAGAAACCTCAAACCGACTGGCACAACGCAACAATGTTAACCTAGTCTGGATACCAGGTCACACGGGCATAGAAGGGAACGAAATAGTGGACGCCCTATCAAAAGGGGGGGCCGAAATAACGTTTACTGGGCCAGAACCGGTAATCGGTATAGCACATAGCACTGCCAAGAATGTCATAACATCCTGGGCTGACAACAAAGACTCGAGTACTGGCGTAGTCTACCGGGCCTATCCCATTCCAAAGCATTTATTGCTTGCACAAGGAAAAAACAGGACTCTGAAAAACTGCTAGAACTCAGTAGAACACATCTCAGAGTTATAATAGGTTTGCTCACTGGCCACTGCTAACTCAAACACCACATGCATAAAATCGGACCTGCACAAGATGCAGAGTGCCGTCTATGCATGAAGGAGGATTAAACCGCTAAACACTATGTACATGCCCCGCAGCGGCCAGAACCAGATTCTCAACATTTGGCAATACAACAGTAACGCCAGAGAACCTGGTAAATTGTTCTCCCAATACAATCCTTAATTTCGTTAAGACATTGGATCTACTGGGAGAAATAAAACCATAGGGTGAGCCACAATAGGCCATTGGCCGCAGTGGAGGGACTCGTTCAAACCTAACCTAATGTACTCCGGAGGCACTACAACTGAAAAATTATTATGCTTCTGAAGAAAATATATTCTCCTGAAATTTTTACATTATAGTATCATATACTCGCCTCAATCCCCAGAAATGTACTAAGAAGTGTATGTAATATTTCGAACAAAGTTCGAATTTTCGTCCCGTTTTTTGGGGTAAGTGTGACAATGAAGTTCAGCTTATTCAAACTATTTTATGTTTGGGACAAATGTGAATAATTTGAAAATACAAGGTTGGAATAATTTTTTGGTGTTTCAACAATTTCAATTTTTCATTAGTAAAAAAGTTGCAGACTTATATAGCGAATTCACACTGGCGCTTTGTTTCATATATTCGTATATCAAGCACCCTACAGTTTTTTCACAGTGATACTAATATTTTTCTTTTTATTATCTTCTGCCTATATAAACAATAATTTTTTACTTTTTAGTTCAAAGTGTTATAAGAGCATGTTTTTTAGTTTTTTCATACCATATTTAATTTTTTGTTCTTAATTTATTATAAAAAAAAATCCTGGAAGAGAGCCCGGAAAAAATAGTGACCCACCGGTTCGTGATAAGTATACAAAGTTTCAATCAAATCTGTTCGTTCAAAGTGGGTCAAAATCAATTCTGAAGCAGTCGGTTGCGAACAAACATACAGGTGAAGCACAAAAACACCAATTCACAACTTTAGGTGTTTTTTCTATTTTTTTCTTGTTTTTCATTCTATATTTTTATAAATAACGTATTATTTTGTAATTTTTAATGCTGATGTTTCAATTATATGTATACTTTACAGTGTATTGTGTTTTATATTATTCGATGAATTTTTATTTTCTTATCAATCCATATAACAATCAAACTAAGCTGAGTCAAGTGATTTGGAGTAGTTACCAAAGATTTGATATAACAACCAAGTTGTCATCAAGACGTCGAAGTTTCAAGTCGAAGCGTTGTTCAAATTATTTTAAATAAAAGCAATATTCTAAGGGACTCGTCAGGAGAAGAGCTCCAAGCAGCAATTTTAAAGGCCGCAAATGAGGTATATTCAGACCTGTTACCTAGTAAATTACGAGAAAGACACGAACAGCAATATACAACCAATTTTTCAGCAGGTGTAATGAGAAAGAAGTGAATAGCTTCAGAAAAGTTGACATCGTTCCTAAAAACCCAAAATCATGGCTTTCGACTACATAAATCCAAGCTTATGCTAGCCCCTGATGAGATATATCTTATGATTGAAGTAGGTTCCATTTTTGCTCTAGCCGATGCTCTTCGCAGAATGGAGATTGACTTTATTCAAAATAAAGGAAACCTAATTATTGTGAAAATTTCCGATTCGAAAAACATAGTTCAAGATCCTCTGTTAAATCTGAAGACATAAATAATGGAACTATAGAAACTATGCAAATTTGCAGCCTACTACCATCACGCACCGTCATTTTTTAATCAATTATAAGATAGGCAAAAATGCTTTATTCAGTGCGTAGGCGTGAACACATTTGGTAAAATGCCGGCAGAGATCGCTACCTACTTAGGCCTACCTAACCCAGAACTTTACACAGGTCACAGATTTAGACGATCCTTGGCAACGTTTCTCGCAGATTCAGGAGAAAGGATAACCAACATAAAATGTCTTGGAGGCTGGAGGTCAACTGCTGTTGTTGTAGGTTATTTGGAAGACTTCGTAGAATAGAAGAAAACCATCTCGAATAAAATTCTTTCATGCAGTGACAACTTGCAACCGATGCCGTCTCCGTCATCTTCATGGATTTTGCAATCTTCGCCAGTTACTATACCAACTAACTCTGGATCGGCTATTCTGACTCATTTGTAGAATACCACAAATAGTATTTTTAACATTAATATTGATAATAATTATGATGGAAACTAGTTTGACTTTCATATGAAAGTTTTATTTCACCAACCTCGAAACCAGAGGATTCTCGTTGACTGTTGCCAACAAAAGTATTTCCTTCATTTTCCTTTCATCAGCGTCAACTTAAACTTAAACACGATGAGTGGCCGAAATCGTTGATGAATCGGTTTCTGTTAATACGAATTGAGGTCCCTTCATAATACCATTCATCAATCTTAACTTTTTGTGACACATCATAGAGATTCATTTTGATAACAATGAATAATTGTTTGACAATTGGATGTAGTTATGCAGGAACCTACCAACCCACAAAAATCGTGAAACGTTGTTATTGTGAATATGCATTCATCAAAACTCATTTTGTTATTTCCAGAAGCCTACCAACCCTACAACGTCAGGGCTGCAATGTGTTTTGGGGTTGGTAGGCTTCTGCAATTACAGTATGAGTTTTAATACATGCATATTTACATTAATAATCATTCTCGACTTTTGCGGGTTGGTAAGTTTCTGCATAACTACGTCCAATTAATGACGACATTTTGACTTGGGCAAGGTGTGCTTTTGTTTAAATGGGCATGAGTAAATTCATCCATGTTGGACCTATGTTCGCACTTCCTTGGTTTTTGCTGTATATGTAATGTCTGATTCTGAAGCACTCTCTAATATTAAGGTTCCTACATTAGTAGTGGAGGTTGGGATCAGTGATTATTCTGTACAGAGAATTTTCAGAATGACTTCACATTATATTTACAGTAAGGACCCATGCTAAAAAACCTCGAATGACAAATTGCTCATTTGGGTCAAATGCTCAATCATGTGTTGATTCATCCACACTGCTGCATTTTTCGATCTGAATAAAAATCACTTGGCATTATGATACCTGTCTGTGTGATAATATGATCCAAGATTTAACAAAATATGTCTTTTTAAACAAACAAATAAAACATATATGTTTCTGACCATGCGATGGGTCGTAATTCATTGATTATGAATAATCATATGATATATCAACTATGCCCATTTTCTTTTCGTTTTTGTGCAATGGAAGTCCTAACAATGGACCTTTACATTAAAAAAAAACAATTGTTAAACTCGTTTCAATCGATTGTTAATAGTCTAAAGTGTCTATTCATCAACGAGTGCCACTCTATTTTTTTATTAAAGAAAAATATCACATTTCAAAGTGTGCCTCGTCACGTTTATCGGAAAAATCCCCCACCATAATCCACGTTCCGAAATAGGGAATAAATATCGTTCTCCCATAAAATATAGCTACTGGCTGATTATAAGCCATCGAGAAAAAATTTAAACTCTGTCACTGGATCAACACATCAAACAGTTATACGTAAAAGCAATTTTTAATATTATTTGTACATTTTAAATTTTCTTAACGAACCTGCCTTTGCAAATTATAATAACATTTCTTATGGAACGAAAGTTGTTATTATCACAGAACACCTATAGGGTTTATTTAAATTTTCACTGTGACAATCGGGTACAAAGCACTTTTTCACGGTTATGAGGAATACAGAAATTACTCAACACAAACAACAAAACTTTGAGTATCATCAAGCGAAATGAACCTTGATAATGGAATACCACAGGGATCAGTTATAAGCCCCACCCTCTTCATCATTGCCATCAACGATATACTGAAAAATCTCCAGCTACCCCTGAAAGGACGCATCTACGCCGATGACCTCATTATAGGCTGCAAGACTAAAAATATGGACAACTTGTTTACTATGACACAAAGTACCCTTTCAGAACTCGAACAATGGTCAACCAAATCCGGTTTCACTTTCTATGCTTCAAAAACACGTTGCATCTTATTCTTGAAGAAGAAAACTAACAACATACCCCCTCTGGTGCTGAACAATCAAAACTTGAAATATGAGACATCTATATCATTCTTAGGTATGACTTTCGACTAAAAACTAGACTGGAAAGTCCACATTAAAAACCTTGTTTCCTCATGTTATCAGAGGCTCAACTTATTGAAAACCCTAGCAAACAAAGAATGGGATCACTCTTCCTGAATGTTTTCCTCCACTCCCCACCTCCTCCCCCCCATGGACTTCATCCAAACCAGTTTGTCTCACAGAGCTTAACAAATATCCTAAAGAATCAACCAACCCACACATCATCAAAAATAACCTCAAAGCTATCCTAGAAAACCACAAGGAATTTCTTTTACTGTACGCCGATGCCTCAAAGACATCTGAAGGAACCGGAGCAGCAATAGTAGGCAACAACTTATCCTTTCAATTTAGATTACCCCCATCTAGTACCGTTTTTACCGATGAAATGTATGCCATTTATCGAGCAACCACTCTCATTAACTCATCTGACGATCCGAAATTCCTGATATTGACCGACTCGCTTAGTTCACTGGATACCTTTCAACAAATGTACCCCTCACACCCGTGCGCAGTAGAGATAAAAAATCAACTTTTCCTAGCAGAACAGAAGGAAAAAGTCGTAAAATTTATCTGGATCCCATCACATATAGGGATAACAGGAAACGAAGAAGCGGACAGAAGAGCAAAAGGAGCCATAACCGATACAAATTCTGAAACGGTATCTCAAACAGTAGCAAACGATTTTCGCTGCACGATAAAAGACAGTATACAAACTGCATGGCAAAATCGATGGCTTCAATCCACCTCCAAACTACGTGAAGTAAAGACTTCAGTAAAACCATGGAAAAACCTACCTAAACAGCGTAGTGACCAAGTGCTCCTTACCCGTTTGCGCCTCGGACACACCCGGCTAACCCACGACTATCTCCTGAACAACAAAAACGAACCCGTCTGTGAAACATGTAACGAGAAATTAACCATCAAACATATCCTGGCAGAATGTCCACTCTACACTCCGCAAAGAAATGCCAACAAGATACAGGGAACTATGGAAATAATCTTAGGTCCAAATTGTATATTTCGCAATGTTACAAGTTTTCTTAACATGATAGATATCAGGAACAAACTGTAGCAAATGTATATTGTATTGTGTCGCTAATAACCGAAATGGTTGATGCGAATTTTAGGAAATAAAAAAAAAAAACAAAACTTTGAATTTGGAAACCTCATTAACCTGAGCAAATTAAATATTCAAGAGTCTGTTAGTTTCCAGCATCTATCTTGTATCACATAAGGCAAGCAAATGAGTTAAACAGAGGAAAACAATCGTTATTGATCTGCTCCGTGGAACAGAAGAACAAATCCATCTGTTATCAAATGTCAACTATCATAGAACAATCCAGACGTAATGATTATTTGAGATTCCATGGTGTACAACTTATACGACGTTGTCAAGTTTAATTTGGATGAACATGACGGTACGAAATCACTGTTTTTCAAATTATAGAAAAACTGGCGGTCAGAAAAAATAAATAGAAAGTCCCAAGTGATATTAGCGTATATACTTTCTAATCACAGTGTTTTCTCATAGTCCGTGGAAAGGTCCATTTCAATCATCAGGGACGCATTCAATTCTAGTCTATTCAAATCAACCAGAAGTACTTTTTGTTTTAACATTTTACCGATATTCAGATTTCTCTCCAAAGTTGTCATTTTAACTAATTCCTCAACTAAGTATATAAATCTGGTTCTTATGAATATGTCACAGTGAACGCCTCTCTACCGCGCCTTTGGAATCCCTTCATTCCGACGCTTTGCCAGTCCTCCGAAATAATTACGAAGTCGCTTCCGTCCCGAAAGTGCTCGACAAGCACGCGACGTGCTCGAAAAAATATTTAAGTGTCACAAGAGCATGTTTTGCGGCGGGAAAAAAGATGTATAGTTTAGTGGTTGACAGAGTTACAACGTAACAAAGGCAATAAATAATCCCCCAGCTCCAATTTATAGGAACATGCACACGGCATTAACCAAGATGAGTATACTGTCACGAGAAAGTGAACAATTTGTGGTGGTTTTAGATAAACAGGATCGATTTTGTTTTGAGATGCAAGTCGCAGAGTATTTAAAGTTGCCCCAAGATTTTTCTTCCATCAGAAATATACCGATTGGAAGATAAATTCCAATTGAACAGTTAGATAGTTAGACAAACGTTCAAGAAGTAATGATTGGTGATTGGGAGGTAAGAAAGTTATCACAGCACCGGTAGTGGATTGGAAATCAAAACATTTCAGAAATTCAAATCCCCTGGTAAGGACGGTATATTTCTATCTTTGCTTCAAAACGGACTGGAATTTCTTTTATCTATCCTAATTAAACTGTATAGAGTCTGGCGTAGAATTATATACCATATAGGTGGGTGGCTAGGGTGATATACACCAAAAAAGGGGGCGCACAGACTCAGACCCAAAATCGGTAGGACCAATCAGCCTAACATCCTTCCTGTCAAAAGGACTTGAAATGGTCCTGGACGAATATACCAGTATGCCTATCAAACCGGCAATCAAACAGATTTAGCATTACATAATGAAAGGAGAATGGAACCAACCATACCAGGCTGGATCTAGGCCATGCTCATGAACCGAACTGCTACTGGACATATGTGATGGTTGATGAACTAATGATCACATAAATTGCCTGATACCCGAAAACTTCACAGCGAACGGCCCAGGTAAAGCTTTCAAGTTCACAGAGACAGGCTTGTCTGACGATCACAGGTGCCATCAGCAACACACCGTCAGCAGCTATGGAAATCCTACTAGACATACCTCCTCTCCACATCTTTCTGGAGAGAGAGGCTAGATGAACGATGTTCAGAATCATGCTTATTGCCAATGCAACAGACCTATACAGAGCGTAGCAGACTTCTAATTGATACTGAAAGTAATAGCATTCTGGAAATGACTTCTGATGTAATGCCTCCAACAGTAAATTTTGACCTGCCTTATACCGTTTCAATTCCGGAGAGAGACGACTGGGTCCTCCAAGAAGACGAACTACTGGGAGCAAATTACTGTTGGATCACAGATGGTTCAAAAACACCCTCAGGGTCTAGTGTAAGAACATAAATATCAAGCTGTCTAGGATAATATGCAACAGTATTCTAGGCGAAAATTCACGCCATCGATTTATGTGTAGAGAGACTAAAAGAAACCAACCTTTCACAAAGATCAGTCAAAATTTTCCCCGACAGTCAAGCGGTTTTGAAAGCACATGGCTCGTATTGGTCAATGTCTAAACTGGTGTCAAACTGCCAGAGAAGACTCTCGTCAATAGGAAGACAACAGTCTGTCTATGGTCTAGATTCATGGCCACTCCTGTATGGCAATGAAGTGGTGGATCTTTTTACTGAAAAAGGTGCCGCAAGTAGGTTCATTGGATCAGAACTTGTCATTAAAAGCTCGTCAAGTTTTGACAAACATACATTGAACACCTGGACAGCGAGGGCAGTATTAAATTTCTGGCAAAACCCACCAGGATTGGCTCATTTTAAGGCATTCATACATTCCTCACAGACCGCTGTCGTTTAAATCATCATGTGACAAGACTAAAACTGTCGGAGGACCCGACATGTCTCTGTCTTGAACATGATGAAACAGCAGAGCACACACTTTGTGGCTGCCCCGCCGCGTACCAAATCAGATTTTCAATATTTCATTCTCTCCCTTGGACCTAGAAGATCATACACCAAATTAACTGATCGGCTTCGTCAAAAAACTGAGCGTATTTGCTAAAATAAGAATTGGTATGAGCCACAATAGACCCTTACGGATCGCAGTGAAGGGCCAAGCAGACCCGCTCATTTCAAACCCATCCATATCTAACCTAGACAAAATGAGTTACTGCGCAACAAATCCATTTAAACTGACTATTCAAAAAAAAAATATGTCATACGTTTTTAAAATGAACTGAAAAGAATTAGTCTCATACAGATTTTCAACCCCACACAGCTAATATTTCGAAACGGTCACATTATATTATAAAAAATTAAAGGCAAGGCACCCACTGTACGTAAATGTCCTGTAAGTCTACAGGAAGCTCTCTGGACTGTATAATTAAAATTGTCGAATTGAACTTTTTTGACAACGTAATTTATTTGTCTTGTCACAATCTCTTCTTGTTTTTATTAACAAAATCGATGAAAAAAAGCTATCGCATGTATCTTGATAAATATGAATATCGAACACCCACACTATACAATACCTACGTTATCTATGAACTTCCTTGCCTGGAATGTCAAATCTGTTTTGTGGGACAGACATAACAATGGTTGAAACAACGTATTACCTAACACAAAAGTTATTTACTTCTTGGAAATAACTCTTGCGCCATCCCTAGAAGAACTTGGCATTGAAGTGAATTCCCGACCAGTACCTAATGATTTTACTTGCAATTTTCCTTTTTCTGGTCGACGATTCTGCGACATATATCCCCCAGCAATCTTCCCAAACTCCCAACATCCATGCTGCTTAAGTCACCACCTGCATTGACGAGCAGGGAAACAACGGCCGATAAAACTTTGGGGGTTTCTTATTTTAGGAAAAACTATATTAACGTGCTCTCTGCGCCATCTATCGAGCAATCACAATGTCTTTCATTTCAGAAAGTAGTATCGGTAAAACCCTCCAAACTATTTCTCATGTTTGTACGTCAAACCGTTCAAAAGTTAACAGGGGGGCAATTGAAAGCCGCATTGTGTGTATTTCTCATGTTAACTAGGAGTGTGACTAATGCATTGTAGCATATTGAATGACTTCTTTTTAAACCAACTCATTGTCCTTCAATTGCCATATATTTCAATCATTCTGAATATTATTTGTTCAACTTCCTACAATCATAAATAAAGTTCTCTCTGTCTTTGGCTAGTGTGACTTGACCATTGAATGAAAGTGGTCGTCATTCAATTGACATAAATACTCAATCTAGAAAAACCTAGTTACCCACCACTGAGTTGTAGCAAGTCCAATAATCTTTCATTTGACTATTTAAAATTCAATATATATGACGAACAAGTAATCATTAAACCTGAAATCTAAATGAAATACTTAGGAATCTATATTGATGAACACTTGAGAGCCATCTGCGTTATGGTTAACTAGGTTGGGGCGGCAAAGCAGATACCCACCTGAACTCTCTAGAAGTAGTACAAGGAAAGCTCCTGAGAATCATCTTCTCAAAACATACAACATATTCAAGTAATGAACTGTATTTGGAAGCCAATATATCCGACATTCGAGATTATATACTTCTTTGCGGATAACATGAAATATCATCAAAACAAACACATAGCACAAGTTCCATAACATGACTGTAACACAAGATAACATCACTTCATTGTGCTTTAAATGACCAAAACACATTGTCAATGTACATATTCATATATTGCTCCAAAGATATATAACTCTTTGCCTGAATATATGAAAAATATAAATTCCGTTGCAAATTTTAAACATCAATTGAAAAGGTTCATAACCAGCAATCCTAAAAAGATTGTGACATCTCAAATACAATCAAAGATGGTCTTGCAATCGCCACATTTTCCTGAATAAGTATATAGTACATGCCCAAATGAATTTTATTTTAATGAAAAAAAATATTAAGACCTACTCATATTTCCCAAAATCGACTTAAGTATCTACTTGTATTTTTTATTTCATCGACACTGACTATGAATTTCAAATTTACGCTCATTGAGATCTGTTATGGATTTAATTCCAAATTTTATGTAATTTTATGTTTCTATATGTGTAATTCTCATAACATATGTTTTTAAAACTCACTTACTTATATCTACATTGCTACTATTTTAACAATACTATCTCTAAATTTTATATCTATATATACATTTATCAAATTAATATTAACCATTTTTTTTCTCGAAATAAGTGTTAAATCACTTATTAAGTACACACATTTATTCATCAAAATTATATAGTGTTATCCAATGTATGTGTTTCTTGTTTATTCTTGAATAAATGTCAATTGATTTGATTTTATTTGATTTGACATAGATTGACTTTTTTTGTGACTATTCTTTGAGAAAGAAAATTTTTCAGGAGACAGCCAAAAAACGATTTTGTATCTGGATGAACCTAAAACAAATTTGCGTAATGAGTGCAGAGAGCTTCAGAGAAGATTTGAACTTTCTAATGTTTTGCCCCTCGACGAATTCAGTGTTTATACTCATAATCAAGTGGCCTAATCTCGTACTTCAGTTTTATGCGGAGGATGCCAACACTACACTGGAACATTAATACATAATTAAGCCCTCTGCTCCAGTTCCTGCTTCCTGTCTGAGTGTCTGATATTTGCGGGAAGGCATTATAGTCATTGTATTAGATTAGATTGTTACATAGCGACTCATCTGTAGCCCTTGCAAGTCGAAAGTTTCACTTGAGGTTTCCTTGCAGTCATTATCACATTATCAACTAGATTAAGGCAATCTGCACCATTACACTTATTGACTGAGATAAGTTCGGAGCAGTAGAAAGTTTCTTCTTAAGGGAAGTAGTACAGGAGCTTTTCGTTCATCTGTGAAGGTTTTTTGAGCTTTTGTATAGCCGGTGATGTTATGTTTCATATAAATAGTAAATGATTCGAAATGACTGGGGGTTCTGATCATTATACATTTAATTTTTTATTATCAATTAATCAAGTTGTTTCGTTTTTTCTTTATGAATTTATTTCTGGAGTTAAATTGAAGTCGACACAGTGCTTTTTCTGGAACCTAGAGATGGCGCTGGGCTTTATTGAAACTAATGATTTCAACCAGGTCGAAATCTTGTTTTCTTGATAACATCCAAAGATCATAAGCCAGAAGCACTCCTCGGGAGCACAAAGTCCGGGAAGAGTAACGGTATATATTCGAACAAAGTTCAAAAAGTGTGTCGAAGAGTTCCAAATAGATGGAACGAATAATTTTGATCGAGTCGAAATCCTGTTTTCTCCACACTACCATACAAAGTAGGGAATTTAAGGCAAATATCTGCCGTAAAATAACTACTTTCCCCTACGTACATTGAATAATTTTGTGCAATGTTCCTCCACTACTACTAATTGTAATCAAGCATTCCCCATGGGTTTGAGAATGACCACCTGCATACATAACATATTTTCAAGTTGTTTTCTCTCATCAAAGCTAGGATAGCACTTTATGGAATAGAGTGGAGAAAAAGGGATTTCGACTGTGTTGAAAGTATTCATTTCATTTGTTTGAAACTCCGACACACTTTCCGATTGATTCGAATTTATAAATATGACAATTCATTTCAAAAAATAAAAGTGGAGATAAATATTTTGTCGAACATATAAACATATAGTATAAAAAATATTGTACAACACTATATAACATATAAATAAATCTATGAACAAATAACAAGTTATAAAATACTTTAGTGATAACAATGCTGATGATAATAATGATGAAAATTTTCTGAAAAAATAAATGAAACTGTTTAAATTTAACTTTTTGGGAATTTTAACCTTCCACAGTCTGAAAATAAAAATTGTTGATTCAAAGTAATCTGTACAAGTGTAGAAGGGCAATGAATCAAATTGCCCCGATAAGCTACTGCATTAGAAGTCTTTGGAAACTTATTCACTTTTGTCAGTAACGTATTGTATTTTGAATTTGCCTATCTAAAAAAAAAATCTAATTACCTATTAATATTTATCTTTTTCGAAATGTGTTGACGATTTCGACCATGAGATAGCGGTATTCGCAGCAGATAAATTTGTTTAATTTAGCTGCTCTTCCACTTAACCTATAAACGTACCACATAATAGAAGTAACGTGAAAATTGAACATATATTATAAATGAATATAAAAAAAATTAAAATAAGGTATGATTTATTTCATAAGAGCGTAGGGGTGGGGTTTTGTATAGTTAACAAAAGTTGTTTGTATTGTCTTTTGAAGTCACTGTGTTTCATCTCTTTCAAGTTATTTGGAATTTCATTATAAATCTTTGAAACTTGATACCGTTAGGAGCGTTTCAATTGTTCAGTTCTATGAATAGAAGGCGTGAGCAGCCCTTTAAATCTCAAGTTCAATGTGTGCACGTCACTACGAAAAGTTATTTCATTATAAAGATACCCTGGTGTTTTATTAGTAATGATGTTGTGATATAAACAAGCAGTGTGTAATTTTCTTCGACCATTCATATTCAACCAGTTAAGAATTTCTAGTGCATGAGAAATGCGACCCCTTTTACGTATTCCAAAAATCAGCCGCAGGCATGAATTTTCTGAATTCTTTGTTTTTGAAGAACACTGATGACTGGATCATAAAGGCTGTCTGTAAAATTGAAAATTGATATTACCAGGCTATCGCAGAGCATGACTTTTGTTTCTCTGGATAAAAATTTCCGGCTATTATAAATCAGCTTTAGGGAACAGAATGCTTTCTGAATTAGTGTATTAATATGTTTCTAAAAACATAGATTTTCATCAAGAATGATTCCCAAGTTCTTTGCATATCCCACTACTTCTAATGTATTGTGTTCTGGCCAATTTTGACAACATAATTTTTAACATAATACCTACTATGTTTCGGACCAAAAACCAACACATCAGATTTATTTGCATTTATTTGGAGTTAATGATCTGACGATAATTCTACAAATGTATTAATATCGCTATTTATGCGCTCACACGCATTACCAACCTCTTCAGGATCAAACAAGAAACAATTGTGTATCATCTGCGTATGTGACAGTGTTTGACTTGTTTCAAATTTGACTTGTATAGAGAGTGAAAAGAATTGGTCCGAGAATGGACCCTTGGGGTACCCCAGATTCTAAAACAAGATAGTCAGAGTAATTTTCTTCAATGCGAACCACTTGTTTTCTGTTTGTTAAGTAAGATTCAAGAAGCGAAACTGCGTTCTCGTTCAGCCCCAAGTGATGTAATATTGACAGTAAAATTGTATGACTGATTGTGTCGAATGCACGACTAATATCCAACATAACTAGAACAGTGCATTTACCCTTATCCGTGGCTGCCATATCATCCACTACATGAAGTAACGCCGTTATACAACTGTGTCCTTTTCTGAAGCCTGATTGAGTCAAGGGAAGAAGGCTCATTTAATTGAGATATTCTTTTAATATTAGGTTTTCTATAATCTCAATTATTTTTGACAACGTTGGTAGAATGCTTATCCCGCGCAAGTCTTTTAATTCTTTAGGGTTATTTTTATTGGCAATACTGTTACAACGGCACACCTACAGGCCGAAATATATTACTAGAGAAACAATAATTGAAAATATGTGTGATGTAGGAAACAACATAGGGACAGCATAACTTTACAATCTTCAAATTCAGTCCGTCACACCCTGTAGCATTTGTTCAAATTGAGTTGATTGTTTTTGAAACGACTAAATCATTATATAACGGGTTTGAATTTGAAATATGAATTTACTAGTTTATTAGTAGCATAGTTTTGTGAAAGCATTTCAGGGTAACTTGAAACAGGCACTGAGTTTATTAGAAAATTGTTGATGTCGTGAGGATCTTTGAGGTGATGAGGTAAATCCATATTTTTTTTATTCAGCATATTGTTATTTCTTAAAATTTTCCACTTTTCTTTAGGAGATGGTTGATTTAATTTGAAATTGAAGAAATCTTTTTTCTCTCTAACGATTGCCTGATTCGTGAAGTTCATGATATTTTTTTAATAAACCCAATCAGTATGATTTTTTTATTTTTTGAACTTCCTGAGAGCCTTATCCCTCATATTCATCATAATTCTGATATTTTCCGTTAGTCATGGAGCCGGAGCTTTAGTGAATCTTTTTTTAATTAAAGGGGCGTGAACATCAAATAAAGCAATGATACAATTTGTCAGGTATGAAACTTTTTCATCAACTCATCTAGGTATGAAATTTGGAAAAATGGAATTCTTTGCAGGTCATGTTGGAATGACTCAGCAAAAATGTTTATAATTTCTATAAGTTACCATTTTGACATCTGAAACGTCTATGTCGGTTTTCACAACTACATAGATCATGTTATGGTCTGACAGGTTGTCGTCGATTACACCCTTATCCAGGATACATTCCTTGTCCGAAACAATAATCAAATCCAACAACGTAGCACTGTTGTCAGTAAAGCGTGTGGGAGTATATATAAGTTGAGTTAAATCAAATTGTTCTAGAAGAGAAATGAATGTTTTAACTTCCCTATTTTCTAAATTCAGCATATTTATATTAATCTCCCGTACATATCATTTGATCGACAGTGGGAAGCATAGAGGATAAAGTGTCTTCCAGTTCTGCAAAGAAAACGTTTGAGTCAAGAGGTGGAGGTTTATAGAGAGCCCCTACAGAAATATTCTTTTTTTTATGTTTACATTTATCGAGATTTGTTCTGTGAAGAGATTGATATTAGGAATCAGTGACAAAGAAAATATTTTTTTCACAAAAATGCAGACACCTCCACCTCTAGACCCTCTGTCATTTCTGTATTAGTCAAAACCGTCGATATGGAGTAATTCATCTGTTATATCAGCATGTACCCAAGTTTCAGTTACACAAAGAATGTCCAAGGATAAGTTTGTTACTGCATTTCTTATATCTGTTAGGGAGCTCACTATTGATCTTATATTGATATGCCCTATTTTTATTGACCCTTCATTCATTAAACTCGAGCTAGGAAAAAGAGACTATACTTGAAAGAGATACTTTTAAAATATAAACATAACTTTGAAGATAATTAAAATAACTATTTTGGTGTGACAATAGGTGTTGATCTAGCTAACAAAATTTTATTTTGTGAAATTCAGATGACTATTGCGAGACAACTACGAAAAACAACAGATACAAAACCCTTTTTGAAATCAACAGATTGAAGAAACGAAAACAGAAAGAGATAAAAAAATGAGGAAAAAAAAATTCAAAGAAAAAGTAAAAGTTTATACGGATCGAAATAAAAATCTGTCACCGAGTTGGAACCCGATCAGCAGAAAGCTCATATTGAAGCTGAGGAGACTGAGGTATTCCTGCAGCTACATTTCAAGAACTTTGAAGAACTTGACTTATCCAAAAACAGTCCAGTTTCATTTCTCAAATCAAGTGGGCTGAAATCGGAAACCGAGGGATTTAGAGGTCCCATAGACTAGATGCATAGCGTGTCATGAAACTCCCGAGACCATAATGCATTTGCTGCCAGCTTGTCAAGTTTATACGATCTCAGCCTATATCCAGAACGCTAACGCAGTACTACGAATGTTGTACCTCCACCTACGGAATAGACGAGACAACGATGTTGTCTTATGCTCCGAGGGATATTGAGTCCATTGTGGACAATGAGAAGTGCCGATTCCACTGGAAGTACTCAATTCCCACCCTCAGCCAAATAAAATCCAATGAGCATGATGTAGTCCTCCTCGACCATCAAACTAGGACGATTTTAGTCATAGAGTTCAGTTTCCCTAGCGAAGCGAACATCGTCCAGAAAGAAGATGGAATATGGACTAAATATCGAGACTTACTCCGTATAGGCTCCACTCAAACCATTATGTTAAAATGTTGGTTCTGATCATATGGGTACTTAGTGGAATGATGAAAATGTCTAAAAATTATACTAGCTTCCTGTGATGCAGCAGAAATCCTAGCTGGAAAATTGCAGAAGGTCGTATTTCTTGGTTCACTTCGCCTACACGGGGCATATGATTATTGGACGTTGGGACTATTTACTATGTATGGGGATAATGATACACCAGCGCGCTCTCTTTATGAATCTGGTCACCAGAGACATTGTCCCACTGGAAAACATTCCTAATGGAAATAAATAATAATAATGCTGATACTTTCTCACTAGCAGGCAAAGAATAAATATCGCAAGAACAAAGGGGAAAAATTGACAAAATATCGAGATTTACCTTTTGAACTCCGCAGTTTATTCTCGGTACGTTTTATTGACATTGATAATTCAGGTCTTCGTATATACTTCCACAATAACAAATATACAATAATTAGCTTTGTACCTCCCGAAAGACAAATAAAAACAAGTAACGGAAATAATTTCAATTTTTTAATTCCGCTACGTTTAATTGTTCACTCCACTAGGTGGAGTTCTGATTACACAGTTGGAGAGTTCTGTAGGACGAACTAATCCCCTTTTAGTCCGAATGGCCTACAGTAGAATAATGTTAATTAAAGACATTTCCCTCCTTCTTTAATCACTCTCTTGCACCACTGGATGAAATTAGTGTCGTTTGATCAGTTTTTATTCAGCTCGGGGCCATTGGGTGCTCATTTAGTTTCCCCGGAGCTTGGTGTATTCAACGTGATCATTATTTGTGAAGTAGGACAATATTGTTTTAATTGAATTATATAGTCTAAGCGAAAATGAATACGTTTGATGATTTACCGGAACTGAAAATTATCAAAACTTCATCGTGTACATGGAGGAACAGAAAAATAACAAGGGCTTTCTACGTTTTAAAACTTTGATATAATTCTGAGACTGAAAAAAATCTTGAATAAATTTTGGTGATAGTTTTTCGAATTTTCAGGCCAGTCATTCAAGCAACGACGGCAGCGGAAGCATTCCACAATCTGAGCTTTTGAACTTATAACTATACAGAACCTAATAGGTTTCTGGATGGAATATTCATAATGGAATTCCTTTCAGATTTTCATAATTTATAATTTACTTTTTCTCTTTACTTCTGGAGTTGAAAGTGGCAGTTTTTCTCCCTAGAGAGAAAAAGTCACTTCTTCACACTTACAGTTATTTTTCAGTTCATATTTGTATTATATTCTAATTTTCAGCAGGTACATAAAAAAAATCACCAATTTGAGGACAATTTAAAATAATTAAACGTACAGATATACTAATACGTCACTAGCGTTGATGAGGGGGTTACTGGGAGACAGTACCCCTCCTCAACTCTATTTTATTATATAAAGAACGCGGTAGTACTAGCCAACAGCAATTTTTAATCAACTCCTGTACGAAATTCAATATTCATACAATTATTACTGAACGATGTCATTTCATATAGATTTAAACGTTGCAGAATTGATGCAGATACTGCTGAAATATTCAATAATGATCAGTCTAGAGTCATTTGAATAGGTGGTTCATATGGAATATCAAATGTGAACTGATAACAATAAATACTACACTATAATTTCAAAATTAAACTGAATGATATGTTTCCGATACAGATTTCTCCATTGTTTCCTTCGGATCTGCTGATGATTCTTTCATTTACTGTCTACCATACTTTCGCTGAGCATCTTGGAATAGCTTATATTCTGTATGATGTTTTTAGACCTCACTGATTATTGTACCGTGTGAATGATTGTGAAAAGTTCAAAATAACTGAAACCACTGCGGATCTGTTGCCGACGTTTCGACTTATAATAAGTCATCCTCAGTCCACTACAATAGAGATTGTGAATTTTACTCAGAATTGAATATAAGGGAATACATCAGTGAGTAAAAAATCAAAAGTAAAAAGTTAGTAAAATACATACACATTCAGACTGTAAAGTGTGAATATTTTTATTTGATAAAATTAACTTTGATAAAATTATAAAATAAAATATATTATGTAGAAAAAAACAAGATACTTACATGGGCGGTGGGTTTCTTTGTCGTGATATAACGGGATTTTAAAAGGGACATTTACATATATAAAATTTGAAAAACAATAATCCCGTGACATTAATAAGTGAATTCCTTTTCAAAGAAAACGCCAGAAAAACTGGCTCACCAAAAGAAAATAAATTCTTCCACAAAATCCCATATATTTGTGGCCTTTCAGAAAAATTGTAGAAGAATTTCACAAACGTACCCTTTAATTTGGCTTTCAAAAACACCAAAAGAACTTGAAAGTGGTATAATCCATAAAATACCTTGTGAAGAATATTGTATAGACAGGAGGATATCTAAAAACTAGAATTTTCAAAGATGAGTGAAGTATATGACCCCAAAACCTCATAGGAACATTAGGACCAAAATGTACACAAAATTTTGGGAAAACAACGGATTTATAAAAAAAGCTTACGAGAGATGATTACCACAACAAAATACAAAAACAATACCAGTATCAAAACTGATACTCAATATCTAACTAATTCCCATTCATACCTTATAAGTGAATTAATGTGTGATAATGCCCACTTTATCAAGGAATAGTTGAAAGAAATCACAAATCAGTCAAAAAACAACTTTTCCAATCTCTATTTGTTATCTGCATTCAGTACCAAACTCTCCCCTGAATAGGAACTCAAATTTTATTAATGTAAATGTCCCTTTAGAAATAACGTTTTATCACGACAAGAAACCCACCTTTCATGTATCTTGTTGTTTTCTACACAATATACTTATTTCATTTTATAATTTTATCAATGTTAATTTTTTACTTTGTACTTTTGATTTTTGATTCTCTACTCACTGATGTATCTAATAGATTTACTCCAATTTTATAGCTTCAAGGAAAAAAACTTCAACCTTCTGAAACAAAACCGACTCTTTTGGAAATGTTCTGTAATAAATAAAAGATAATTTTTACTTATTTCGAAAATAAATCTGGGTACCTACTTGGGCAGACACTACATTATTTGTGAAGTATTAAAATTGTTGGTGTCCAACCAATTGGGGACCCAGCTTTCATTTTTTATTATATTGCTTGTAGCCGTAGAGACCCAACGTTATTTAAAAAATTGATGTACAGAATGGGCCAAATTGGACACTTTCAAAGGGAAAGTACTGTTTTTAAATCAGATACATGAAAACTGATGGCTGTGTCTGGAGGTCAAATTTTATAACAAACTGAATGATGAAAACCGCATATCGATATCTATCATCGTTTCTGAGTGCCAGAGCATGATTTTCAAAAATGTGCAATGTCGAAAAGTTGCTGTAACTTTTTTCCTGCCCAAAATTTCTTTTTCTTATGAAATAATTTCCAAACCCAGTTTTTACGTAGAATTCAATGGTGTGAGTAAGTTGTTCATTTCTAATAAGTTATCCATAGTTATTGATGGAAAAATATTTTTTCAAACGAGACACACTGTATATTCCTGCATATTTCAATAGAGCTTAAAATTATCTATCCAAACATGTAGCACAATTGATGTTATGTTAGTCATCTTTGAAATACAGAGCTTTTAGGTTTTTTCATGTAGACTTTAAACCGCACACTTTGAACAAGTAGTAGTATCAAATGTTGAGAAAGCTTTTCACAGCAGTAATTGAAACTCATAGTTTCAATAAAACTAATAACAATTTATACTATTGACTACTAATAAATGAAACTCCAGCAATAATACTAATAGTGATAAAGAGCGAACTATAAAATATATTTCTCCAGAAAAGTTGTTCAAAATGTCTACCAGCTTCTCCTTTACACCGGCGACACCTTTTCTAAACGTTTTTTGCCAAATTAATTAGTTCAGAAGGAGTGAGAGAAGCAAAACTTTGCATCACTGCCGCTTTCAGTTCGTATCTAGAATTGGTCGGCAATTGAAAAATGAGATCTTTCAAATTTCCCCGGAGGTAAAAGTCCATAGGCGTAAGGTTGGCTATCCAATTATTATTAAAATTTGCATCCAAAAAGTTGGTGACAATTGCAGTGTTGTGAGGCGAAGCCCCGTCTTGTTGGAAATACATTTTTCTGAGTTTCATTAGTGGCAATTCATCAACAGGGGTTTCAATGTTTCGCCTTCAAATTTCTACATAGGGGAGACCAGGGAGGCTTGATACTGTGGGAGGTATGATACACGTTTAAATTAACCGCCTAAAATATTTCGCCATTACTAATCACGCCATAACGTTTTTCTCTTCTTCGGCCAACTTTAACTTGGTATGGTCCAAAATAGTCCATTCCACAATAAGTGAAAGGCCTTACATATGGAGTAACACGTTCTTTTGGTAGATCTCCCATTATAGGAATCACGGGAATAACTTTCTTATTCTTACAAATTTGACAATCGTGTCCAACTTTCTTCACCAAATTATTGAGTCCGATGATCCAGTATCTCTGTCGTATTTCATTGCTAACGGTGAGGCGACCTTGATGTCTAAACTTTTCGTGAAAAAATGTCACTAATAGCATAGTGAACCTATGTTTTGCGTCCAATATCACTGGATTTCTTTCGAATCCTACTATATCTTCAGTTATACGACTTCGTACTTTGAGAAGTCCTAGTTCGTCAATTTATGGGCATAGTTTTTTGATTTAGCTAATTTTCAAGGGCTGTTCTGTCTGCAGTTCTCTGATATCCTCATCAAAACAATTTCTTTGAACATTTTTCCACCATACTGATTCCGCTTCATGAATTTCATCTGCATCTATCTTTTCGGCCACGTTTTCTACAACATTTTATGAATCGGAGAATCCAAGCTGTACTTCTCAGAAGTTTCATAAACGAATATAAACGAGAAATATCAGGAAACTCTTGAAAATCACATTGGTAAAACACTCCAAGAAATCCTTTCTTCATTTCTTCGGTACACTTTTCATTTTTTGTTTCCTCTTTCGGCCAGGTAATGATATCTTTGAAAAGCATTTCAGGTCCTTTCAACCAAATATTCTGTGTCCTTATATGTTCCCTTGTTGCTTTATCCGCAGGATTTAAACCACTCGGTCTGACTGATCTGAATTCTTCAAAATGTTAGTTACCCTATTCGAAACATATTGCTTGTATTTTCCATCTTCAAATCTGACTCAACACAATACTATCTTGGAATCTGTCCAGAATACCGACTTGTCTATTTTGATCTCAAGTGATTGTCGGACATAGTTAGCTAGTTTACTTCCCATGACTGCTTCTCTTGTAACTCCAATCTTGGAATTGTTACAGTTTTTAGGGGTGCAACTCGACATTTGGATGAAACAAATGATACCTCTATACAATCATTGGTTTCAATTCTCAGGTAACAAACCGCTATATACGATTTCTCGCTTGCATCACAGTACGTGTGTAGCTGGATTGACTGTGCTACTGGAGTTTTCAGGGAATAGCATCTTGGTATTTGGATTTCATTGATTTTGTCCATCTCTTTCATCCATTTGCTGAATCTTGTGGAAATTTCAACCGGAACCTTTTCATCCCATCCAATTTTGTATCGCCATAAATCCTGTAAAATTATTCTCCCTTGAACCACAAAATTGTTAATAAATCCTAAGGGATCAAAAATACGATTTTGAGAATATTTCTTTTGGTCAATGGATATGCATTATTAACTAATTCCATTTGCTTTCCATGAAAATTAAACATGTTCCGGGTTCCAATAAATACCTAGAACTCTTTCTATTGGTATAGTTCCACATCCGAATCGAAATATTTAATTGGATTCGATCGAATGTTTTGAGGGATTCTATTAAGTACACCTTTCGAATTGAAGAGCCAGTTGCAAATATGAAATCCACCCTTTCTCTGTACATGAATAACCTCTTCGATCAAGTTGACAGCATCTTCCTCAGTGTCACAGCTTGCCAGAAAATTGTCAACATAATGTTTATTGACGATAGCGAGATGAGCTCCAGGAAATTCAAATCGAAAATCAATAGCATTCCTGTTTTTAACATACCGAGCAAGGCATGGTGAACAGCAAGCTCCAAAAGTCATAACTTGCATCTCCAGTATATCCGGTTCACGAGTCCTTTCCCAACCTCTCCATAAAATCCTTTGAGCTGACCTGTCCTCTTCTCTAATGACGACCTGATGAAACATTTCACGGATATCTCCGCAAAACGCTACCTTTTTCTGTCGAAATGTCAGAAGTACCGCAATCAAAGGTGTTAGTAGATCAGGACCCTGTTGCAACATGTCATTCAGACTCAACCCGTTTGACTTTGCTGCAGCGTCAAAAACCATTCGAAGCTTTCCTGGTTTATTTGGATTGAATACCGAAAAATGAGGCAGATACCAGGTTCTACCCGAATCCCGAGAAATTTCATTTTCGTCTAGTTTTTTTAAATATCCTTTAGAAATATATTCATCGATTATTGCACAATACGCCTTACCAAACTCTATGTCTCTGTCCATTTTTCTCTCCTGACAGTACAGTCGAACTAATGCCATATTTTTACTTTTGGGAAGGACGATATCTTCCCTTTTCCATAATAACCCTGTTTCAAATCGATCACCTATTCTTTTCGTTTTAGATTCAATCATTTTCATTACCTGATTGTCATTGCTCGAAATAGAATTTTCATTATGAAATGGGCTATTATCAAATTTCAGAGAGTTTTGTACAAGGATATGAAGAGAATCATCATCATAATTCCTGTCACAAATGTGAAAATTATACGTATTATCAATTTTATTTTAAAAAATTTGGCCATTTATTACCCATCCCAAATTACTGAGAGTGGCTCTTGGTCCAAACCTAGATTGTCCCACAAAATCTCTTGGCATTACCAAATCGTAATTGTCGGTACCTATGAGCATTTTTGGAGCGATATGGCCAGGTACGTGCGATATATTTCATGTTGCATAGGTAAATCTAAACTTTTGATTGTTCTTACGTCAGTAATTGAAAAACTCTTAGCAATTGGAAAGCAACCTATTAGTTTAAAACTCACTCGTCTGGAATTTGAGTCTGTCTGTGTCTGATTATTGGTCCACTGCATACAAAGTGGTTCTTTTTTAACTACTAGACCAACTCTATTTGCTATCTCATCCTCGAGAAGTGTCACTGTCGATCCCTCGTCTAGAAGTGCATAAATCACAAATTTTCCGTCTGGACCTGTAATTTCCACTGGGATAGTTCTCAGCATCACTAGTTTTCTTGACTTATGGATGTAGCTGGATTCTTGGGCAGTGCTCTCATGTGTTTTTTCGGCCCCCTCATCTCTGATTTGATTTCTGAAATTTTTATGGAGTAGTGGGTTATGTTTCTGTTCACAGGATAGTGTAGAAACTCGGGCTGAAATAAGTAAGTCACTTGATAAAGACAATTCTGTACCAATTTGTAGATCCACTTTTGAAAGATTATGTTTTATAAAAAAGGAAAGATGTTCTGTTAGACTTATAGTTAGATAATCGTTCAGTATAGTTCATCTGGAAATCACAGAGTAACCCGCGATGGAGGGTTTTTGTCTGTCATATGTTGTCAGTTTGATTTATGTTGTAAGCGTTGTTCTTCTCTGGTAGTTTGTAACTAACAATAATAAAACGTCTAAGAAATATTGCCATTACTTTTCTTTGTGTGCTGAAAACATAACAGAACATGATACACTTTGCATATTTTAGCATAACAGTTAATAACTCAATGCACATTCTAAACTGACATCTGTAAAGTATCCGAAATTGACTTGAGTGTATCAAGCCTCCTTAGTCTCCCCTAACTCTGAGATGTGAGAGTGCTATTATAAATGAACAGGCCGATAATTCTACCCCTGAAAGCCACTGCCCACACACTTAATCCAAATCTTCCTTTACTTGTATGCTCCACAATAGAATGAGGACTTTGTTCTGCCCAAGTATAAGAATTGTAGCGGTTGAAAATGCTGGCAATGCTCACATAAGCTTCGTCTGTCCAAATACAATTCAACGAAAAGTCATGCTCTTGGTTACAATTTTCCAGGAACCACTGGCAAAAATCCATACAACGTTCAAAATCTCATGGTCTGAGTTTACAAACTCTCCTGGTCCTGCATAGCTTCTATTTGTGCTTTCTCAAAACCCCCATAAAGTTAATTCTTGTACAGCATGTTGATAATTTCGAATTTCTCGTTGACGTTTTGGGATTATTTTCAACAGCTCCTAAAACGACTCTTTCTTTCAACTCCTTATCCCTATTTGATTCATATAATTTTGGCCTTTTCTCTATAAATTGACCTCCATTAATTAGGTTGTGTCGCAATGTCTCTAAATTGTTGTCTTTTTTCTGGAAACCTCTCCTGGTAAAAATTGCTTGCGGCTTCTGCATTACCCCGCTTGTATAAAAAAGACTATCATTTCCCATTTTTCATAATTCTCATACTTTATTGTGAAGGTTTTTTGAAAATTGAACAGAAACCACGAAATAAGGAGCGAGTAAACATTTGCATTCTGTTTTATCGCCGCGTCGTCCAAAGCCTATTTGATCAAAATGTGCGTTTCAAAGTCTACATGAAAAAACCCAAAAGCTCTGTATTTCAAATCTACATTTGCTACATTTTTGGAAAGGTAATTTTTAGCTCTATTAAAATACGTAGGAATATATGGGGTGTTTCGCTTAAAACAATATTTTTCCATCAATAACTATGCATATCTTATTTGAAAAAATAAGTTACTAACACCATTTAATTCTACGTAAAAAAGTTCTCTGGAAATGTTTCATAGAAACAATAAAATTCTGACAAGAAAAAAGTAACAGCAACTCAGAAAAGATCATAGGCATCGATATGCGGTTTTGATCATTAGTTTGTAATAAAATTTGACCCTCAGACACATCTATCTGGTTTGGAAACAGGACTTTTCCTTTAAAAGTGTCCAATTTGGCCCACTCTGTACAATAACGAATGATGAAGTTATTATTCTGGCAGTGAGGAAGAGTATACGTATTTATTTCTTGACCAGTGGTAAGATGCTAAGTCCACCCGATTCGGTGGACATATGGTAGTCAACCTGTTATCCGAACATCTGGCAATGTTTTAATATGGAGAGACAACCAATGACTAACAGAGAAGTCATCCGAAGCGAGTATTTGAACAGACTAATTTGAAAATGAAGCAAATAGTGAACTCTTTGTTCAGAGGGCCATCAATCCAGTCAGAAGATCCATCCGTCACATCGTGATACCATTAACTTCCCCAGACGGCGAAGGTAAATAGGATATTTCTATCGCCAAGTTCTACCGTACTGTCTGCCTCGAAACGACCGTTCAGAACAAAACGATAATGCATTTTTCACTTTCCTCACATTATACCACCTTGCAGGCGACAGCAAAATCACAAATCTTGTAACGTCAGCAACGAATGGGAAGAGATAAATCAAATCGGAATGGAAACGGGTATTATAAGAAACCGTAATATGCACGCCTCATGCGACACATCTTCCGCATAAAGTAAAAATCGTTTGCAATGGAAACAAAGCAAAAAACCACTCGAAAACAATAATTTGCCCAGAATCCGTTTGTCGACAAGAATGATGGCCAATACAATCCGAAATTGTGTGCCTTGCGGCGAAATGGGATGTGCGGTTAGTCAGTGGTGTAGGAACAAGGAAACATTGAAATTGAGGTATGGATGTCAACAAGAATCGACCTCACGAATTATTGTGCCAACTGATCGATTTCAGTTTCTCAGACAAAATAAAATTCATTTCCATAACAATAATCATACTACTCTCATAAAGAACGGCCCATGGTCGATTAGTACGTAATATCAGATCATGTTCTTAGAAAATAATATACAGTTCGAGCATGTGAAAGAATACGGGGTACCCTTCTCTCTGAGCGTTTCAACCAAGTGGAAAATTAAAGGCAAACATCTGTCAGAAAACAACTACTTCCCTGGCTAATACCACGACGGACATTGAACTACATCTGACAGATATTTGTGCAACGTTCTTCCAAGAAGACCCAATTGCAAGTGCTTGTCTTGTAATTAAACAGAAGATTATCCTTCATTTGGCTGTTTGCATGTTTCGAGGTTATTGCCTCTCATCAGTGACATGGTAGGTCGGACAACATTAAAATTGCCCTGTCCCTGCCAAATGAATAATAATAGTTAAAATGAAGGATAATTTTCTGTTTAATTACAAGACAAGCACTTGCAATTGGGTCTTCCTGGAAGAACGTTGCACAAATATCTGTCAGATGTAGTTCAATGTCCGTCGTGGTATTAGCCAGGGAAGTAGTTGTTTTCTGACAGATGTTTGCCTTTGATTTTCCACTTGGTGAAAACGCTTAGAGAGAATGGTACCCCGTATTCTTTCACATTGTTGATACCTCTCTGGTCGAATTATACAGTTCGACTATTTTATCTTTACCCATGTGTCATCAATTTATGATCAAAGAAATCACACACCCTCTATCGAACATCTCTTTCTATCAACCAGTTAGCCATGAGCGAATCAAAATTCGTTAACATTTGTCTTCTAAGCTAAGAATTATGATATTGTGATGATCGATTAAAACTCAAAACAGTGAAAAGAGATAACCATAAAACCGATAGTGTTTTACATTTTAAGTAAAATTGCCAAACATTGTATTGACTAGCGTAGTACCATCAATTGCGTCATTGTTTTCTGTCATTGGTGTATTGTTTGTCGCCAGTTTTACTTTGTTTTCCAGTCGAATATATTATGAAAACTGTTTTTTTCAAAGCTAAAAGTCTCTTGGAATCATTACTTTCAAAGTAAGTACAATACAGTTTGTTTTATTCACAAATACTCTTTAAAATTTTCAACCTCACAATAATTGACATTTGTGACTATAATCCCTTACTGCCGGGATATTCACACAACAGTTATTCATAGTGTGAAAACCCTATTGAGAGAAGAAAACATAATGTGAATGTATAAATACAGTTCATTCACAATAAACTTTTTTAGATTATGCCTGGAACTAATTCACAAGCAAAAGAGCAAATGGTGGACCTTTTTCACCACATTCATCTGTTCGATAGGTAACAATTTAAACCACAAAAGAAATGTTATAACTTTTCTTTACTGTATTTCAGAGAGTTGCAGATACACTTAAAATATCTCGAAAAACGGTGTACACCAAAATAAGAAACGAAAATAAAACCACTCAATCAACTCCAGGAAAAAGTAGACGTTGTCTCAAAAAGAAAACAGCTGATTTACCTGAAGGACAGAAAATTGCAGTACGAAATACTTTGCACGATATGTATGAAGAAAGGGAGTACACCTCCTTATTACATGGTGAGAGAAATGAAGATAATATTCACTGTTCATTCGATGAACGTGACACTGCACCATTTTCATCAATCACAACTTTATTAGGAAAGTCATTGGAATTATGTATATCAGTTGAAAAGTCAAACTTTATTGTCTAGTTATCTTTTAAATTTGAAACTTCACTTGTGTCTCGTTTTCGAAATGCAGTATAATATAAGTCCTCCTATCGCATGAATTTTGAAATGTACCTATATTTATTTGAATTTGTTTTTTTAAATGGAACATGGATTTATTCTAGAGGAAATAAAACAAATTCTTGGCAGGATACTAATGTCAAAGGTATATGTAAACCCGAAGGATATGATGGTAAACGATTTATTGTTGTACATGCTGGTTCTACGAAAGGGTTTGTTAAAGATGCCAGTTTATTTTTCTGTTTGAAATCTTTGACTCTAGATTATCATGGACAAACGAAAAGTACAGTGTTCACCAAGTGGATCACTTCACAGTTAATTCTCAGTTTGGAAGAGCCATCGACAATGCACCATACCACAGTGAAATTTTGAACAAACAGCCTACCACTTCTTCAAGAAAATCGGAAGTTGTTAGTTGCCTTCAGGAAAATAATATTGATTTTGATGAGAAATTAACAAAACTATAGTTATTGCAATTGACTAAGGTGAACAGAAAGAAAAACATATATATATTATAGATGAACTGGTACGAGATCATGGGCATGAATATTGAGATTACTACTTTATCACCCAGACATTAATGCTATTGAATTAATTTGGGCTGATTATAAGACATACTACAACAAACATATGATATAGATAGATACAGTGATGAAAAAATATTGAGTGTGTGTACTGAAGCATTAGAGAAGTGCAACAATGGATCCTGGGCAAAATGTGTAAAACACACTGACTCACTGAAAAATGGTATGAACGTGAAAATATTTGTTTGTGATATGGTTTTTAAACCCATTATTACAAACATAGTGACAGTTCTGAATCCGAAAGTGATTAAATATAATAATTTTGTTTTTCCTTTCATAAATGGTACATAGTTCTATATGCTCGCAATATGATGCCAAAGGCAATCGGGCCGAATGCTACCCTCCGGGCGTTAGGATTTATATAACGCACTTGGTACGTCAATAACTATTTATTCAAATGTGAACAAAATGTCACTTTATACTGCTCGAATAAAATTGATATTGACCGTTCATGACTTGATTGTGGATAAAATGAATAGATGAACTACTTATTATTTTTGAATCATTAACTCTTGGAATATCTCTAAAAATACTCTTTTTGTCTGGTTATTCGTTCCATATACTATAAGGAAATTGTGAAATATTCTGGAAGTGAATGTTACATTGGAAAATTATTGTTTCTGTCGGACATCCCTATACGGAGATGTATTCATGCAAGACCTCATTCACTCAATGTTATCGATAAATCACAATCCTATAGACCAAAAATGAGAATAAAAGTCAAGCACAGTCAAACAAAAATTTTTATTATGTAATATCATATAATATATCAGTTGAACCATTGAATTCATGAAAGTATTCTCAAAATGCTCGTAATAAATGTTCTTTCGGAAAGCGGTTGTTTTCTGTCGGTTATCACTGCTTAGTTAAATCCGTTCACATTCATTCATTTCCCGCGACTCGAAATATTTTCATCAGAATATCATGCGAGGCCCATGGTTTTTATGTAGCGGAAACAATCCACTCCATCCTTGTAGCTTAGTAATCATGAAATCATGTATAAATCTTCTGAAACGTTACTATCGTGGTAATAAATTCCATTAAATGAAAACGTTCGTCTTTTCCCGTTCTCTCAGTTCGCTGATCCATATCAATTCCCAGATTGATAACAAATTCCTCTGAAATATATTTTGATTATATACACATGCATACGCATCCTCGCATATTGAAGGGTTGATAAGCACGGAAGTCCATTCTAGAGTTCCCTTTATTCCTGATGAAGCCAACCTTCGTTGAAATGTGCAATGCGATCACTTTGGTTAATTTTTCAACATCGCTTTCTGATTAAACAGAATATTTCTTAATAGTTATTATCCTAACAAGTACGGAAAGAGTACCATTCCCGCATGAGACTGCCGTTACCCGAACGACGCAAAGCGGAGTTCGGGTAAGCAGTCGAGTGCGGGAGAGTACCTTTCCGTATGAGTTAGGATCAATATTTTTTCTACAAGCGCATTGAAACATCTTATGTTGCTCTCTTGAACAAACTTTTGCGTGCGGGAAAAATTATTCCCGCACTAGTGCGGGAAAAACTCACTTAAAGTGACAGTAGCGTGCGGGAAAATTTTTCCAGCACTAGTGCGGGAAAATGACACCTCTCAAACTAAATTACGTGCGGGAATAGGGCGGAACACGCACGATTGTAGGAAAAGATATTATCGGAAATAATACCATAAGTGCTTCAAAAAATTACCGATAAGTCTGAAAAAAGGGTTTTTTCAAAAACTTAATACTTTTCTTCGTTTCAAAGCATAACTTTTTTTAAACAACAAAATTAATTACTGAGCGAAGATTCATTCACACGAACAAAAATTCCGATAGGACTACCATGGTCACCGGTACTCATCGGGATAAATCTTCTGTCCAAGAACAAAATACTCAGGAGCCATCTTCGACCATGATCTAATACATAAAAAAATTAAATGAAGCACAGTAACCTTCATCCTATCCAGCAGAATTAGCGGAAAAATTGGGGGCTACAACCATAACTGACGACATTGCTTTATGCCTAATATTTTATAATTTGGTGGTATGATCACAACAAGCTGAAAAAATTATTATACAACGTCTCAGTGGAATGCAAGGGTAAGCTTCTATTCTTTCTTCTATTACTATTTCCACGGCCTTTGCTTTCTTTTGAATATACTTGTGCTTTGCTTAGAAATTCGTCTGTTCAAAGATTGATGAGAAACTCGTTGATAAATTGTGTTTGATTTACTTTTTATATATCCTCATGAATTAAATGAAAAAATAGCTGATATTGTTGATGAGTTTTCATTCAAAAACAATTCATGAACGAGAATCTCTGCTACCAATAATAGACGAGAGAAAAAGCCCATGAATACAAGATAAACTTCGAACTGCTTTTTGTAGATTTCCAGCAGCATTCGACTCAATAAAAAGAAACCAACTCATGATAGCATTGAAAGAGTTGAAAATCCCACAAAAACTGAAAAAGCTGACATTGATGACGATGAAAACAACTAAGAACACAAAAAGGAGAAACAGGAATTCACAATCAACAAATAGGTAAGGGGGACTCACTTTCAATGAAGTTATTCAACCTAACTTCCAACCAAGACCGAGTGATGAGAGATATGCTGGAAGAAGAAGGGAAAATAATGGGGATTAAGATTAACCAAGAAAAAACGAAAATAGGAGCGAGAGAGTTTGAAGAAGTAGAAGACTTCAAATATCTAGGAGTAACGATATGTAAACTGGAAGAGAGAAACCAGAAATACAAGAAAAATATTAAATACAAGAAAAATATTAAATGCAAACATATCATACTTTGCCAATAAAACATTATTGAAAAGTAAAATATTACAAAGAATAGTAAAATGAATATTTATAATACCATTGTTAGGCCAATTATGTTATACGGAGCGGAGACGATGACAATGGCAATTGAAGAAGAGGAAGACATAAGGAAATTTGAAAGAAAAATTAAGAGAGCAATATTAGTAAAAACATCTCAGAGGAAGAATACATAATAAGAACTGACCTAGAAATTAGACAGGAATTAACAGAGGATATAATATTTGAAATAAAACAACACATAATCAGATGGTTGGGTCATGTATGGAGGGCGGGAAAATGGGCAGTAACTTACTCAATGTTACGATGGGACCCCGGCGGTGGAAAGAGAATAGGAAATTCAAGATCGAAATGGATGCAGGAAGTGGAAGTGGACTTCCAAAGAGAGAATTAGATGGAGAAACATAGCCAAAAGCATAAATTAACAGATTGGACGTGATTGATATAATGATTAAGGCTTTCACGACCCTCGCTCAATGTTCTGTATGGCTTTTGGGTTTTCGGACGTGTATTCATTTTTCTTGGCTGAATATCAATACTACATCGACAGCTGGTGCAAAAAAGGAAGACAAAAACTAGACTTCTAGCGTCCTTGGCGTTTCTCTCACGATTCAGAGAAGAACATATTGTTTCTAAATTTCTCAAGATCAGAGGAGTAATTAAGACAACACAAGCAAGAAGAATTTACAATCGTACAGAAACGGCTCTACTCAGGGAAAGAATGCACACGACCAGACGAGATTTGATGAATTAATAATAATAAAGTAATAGCCTCCATCGAACGGATTGGGACAAAGTGGATGCTATATGCTTCCGGGACATGAAACAGAAACAGAAAAGTTGAAGAGACCGAAAAAAGCAAAAATTGAAAGAATTATCGGCGACAGGGAGGAAAAGAGGCCTAAACTCGAACTTTCGGAGATTTTACCCACTGAGGAGGTCATCGCAAATTTGGAAGCTTCAATAAGAACACAACCAGCAGCGAAAGCCCAAGAAATAAGAACGGAAACGGCCTGAATATTACAAAAAGCCAAACCAACGAAGAGAAACTTGAAAGCTAAAGAAAATCAGGCGTTGAGAAATCTCAATAAAGACGAAAATATCGTAATTCTGCCGACGGACAGAGGAAACGCTACCGTGGTGAACACTAGATTATAAATCTGAGATTATTGACCGCTGGATCAAAACACCTACAGGGAATTGAAAAAAAATCCAACACAGACAATAATCAGAAAAACGAAACTACTGGTCCAAAAATCAGGCCTTGAGGAAGGTATTAAAAAAATAAGTAGAAACGAGGCAATGACACCACGACTATATGGACTATCTAAAATACATAAAACCAACGTCCCGTTAGGCCCCATTGTCAGTGCGATCAATTCGCCGACATATGACCTTGCCAAACATCTAACATTGCTGCTTCAACCACATATGGGACAATCCAGCACATATGTCAGAGATACGGTAGATTTCATCGAAATGATCAAAGATCTGACACTGGAGGAAAATGATATGCTGGTTAGCTTCGACGTGGTGCCTCTATTCACAAAGGTCCCACTTGAAGAAACAATGCAGTACTTCAGGAGCCTGTTCCCAGATGACATTTCCGATCTATATAACCATTGCCTGATTACAAAATACTTTTCTTGGGACAACAAAATGTGTGAACAGTATGAAGAGGTGGCCATGGGAAGTTAGCTGAGCCCAGTGGTGGCAAACTTTTTCATGGAGAAACTTGAACAGCAAGCCCTCGACAGTGTTGTCTACAAACCAAAAGTTTGGTTTCGATATGTTGATGACACGTTTGTCACACATACTAACAGATACGTGCACAGGGACTCAAACCATCATCCGAGTCATAAATATGGAATTATTAGAGCGTTAACCAATAGAGCGGAAAGAATATGTGAGCCTGAAGTACTCATACGCGAACTAGAACATCTGGAAAACACTTTTATGGCTAACGGATACACAAAACGTGAAATCAGACAAGGGATGCAACCCACAGTACATAATATAAAAGAGGGCGTCCAGTTCATAGGTAAAGCATTTTTACCTTACATACCCAGGATAACTGACAGAATAGGCCGACTACCAGAAAGAGAACATCAAAACCATTTACAGACCCACGAGAAAAATCCAGGAGTATCTCAGATTTGCAAAAGACAAACGGGACCCACTCTCCACTCCAGGGGTTTCTGTTCATAGAATGTTCTGCGGTTGGTTCTCTTTTGTTTACTACTTTGATTCCGTGTCAGCTAAACCCTTATAACTCATGAACTCTAAGAAATAATTCCTATCGACCTTCCCTACTCGGCTTAGCATGAGGTAGTCGAAATTATAAATGAATCTTTTGTTCTCGGAGGAATTACTTTCCTGTCTAAAAACAACCCTTACTATCCCACTATTCAAAGGCGGTAATCCATAAAATCCAAGTAATTTCATATCAATTTTATTGCTGTCAACACTATCAAGGAAATTGAAAAAATTGCAAAAATAGACTAATACATTTCATGAATACCACTGAAATTTTATTTGATACGTAATTTGGATTCCAGAGCTCGAAAGTTACGAATTGTGCTTCTTGCTTTCTACTGAGGCTACTTAGTATCATGTGATCGGTTTTTCTATTCTAATCCTGATGTCGGTTGCCAGCTAGAGAACTCAAGAGTGAGAGTAATAAGTACTCTGCAATGAAAACTTACAGAGAAGGACTGATTCATTTCATAAATACTTTTAATGGTTTGGTTTCAGGGTGATCAAATTATTTTCTCTTCATGAAACCTTTGATAGAATCGATCACAATTGTTGATTGGTAGGTCGGTCTGAAACTACCAACGAAATTACTGGCACGTCTATGATAATGTCCATGTTGAAACTCTCTCTAGCTCTGTTTGAAAATCATTTTCCGACACGGCAACAAGTGTTGTTTGATTTTATGGGCACCATTTCCTGTGTGGACTGAAATTGGAATACGACTTCAGTAATAGCCTCGACATTTGGGGTTTATGGCTCTGTTTGCCTAGTAATGCAACGACAGCAGTGAAAATGGAATGGAATGGAGAGAATTATTTCGTTATGGTTTCAACACATATGGAAGTGCCCAAGAATATTATTTCGATTAACTGAATGAGACAATTGTTGAAAATAATGGAAAGTGGTTCCTGGCTACTGCATCGAATACTCTATCTAATGAGAATTCATACATCTATTATTCTCAATACAAATTATTAGTATTGCCGTTAATATCGCCATTTTTTATGAATAAGTGGGCTGGGATGATTTGATGAACCTATAGAAAAGAATGCTTTTTATTATCAAAGAATATTCAAGGGAGTCCATCAAGTTCTTTATCAAATACGTAAAATATTGAATAACTTAGAGATTTTGTACAACTGGATCAGGCTAATGAAATACCAAGCGAACAAATGATTTTACTACTGAGAACTGCTTCTTTTCAAAATAGTCTTGTATTTTCTGTTAATATATATTTGTTAGGAATATGTGCGTAACTATTGTAAAACACAACACACTGTCTCGAAAGAGTGAATTTGAGACGTTTCTTATTGTTGCACTTTTATTATTAGTTTGATGTCCAGGTATAGGAATATACTTCGATTGTGGTATTGTTCGATCAATGCCTATATATATCTTTTTAATATTTATTTTTTCATTTCTATACATTTATAATAGTAAATTGAAGAGAGTATGACTTTTTCAATGCATTTGTATATTTTATAAATATATTTTTTCTATACCCTTTATATAATATATTAGATATATTAGCTCATCAGTTTTGAATTGGTTGGTTCACATTTCATGTGACAAACTTATACAAGAAATGAAAATATCTGTGAGACATTTGTGTTTTTTCACCGCTTTGAACTATGATGAATCTAGCAGTAATTTCCAAACAAGTTAGCTTTCTGTCATCATTATAAATTCACATTGCTTCTCCTGCTTCTAATATGATTGGTTCAAATATGCACTGATCTTTCCGTTTCACTGGAGCATACTTCTTCACAGTTTTGATAGATGATTTCGTAATTTCCGGATCTATCCAATGTTGGAATTTTGTCTTTTTGATCGCCTAGTAACAATTCTGAATTGTTTTAACTGCTACGTATAGTCTGGAGAATAACATCACCGAAATGAATTAGACTATCCGTAGGCCGTGGATTGGTAGTAATTTTGACGAATCTTTTGTTTTTCTTCATGTGGTTTCAAGGTGGGTTCGATTCAAAGATATTCCAAGCTTGAAATTCGCCACTCATTTGTTACCTTAACGAAATAATTGGGCTTTCAGAAATTTTCTCTTCTACATTTGAAAGACATCTTGGCAATAATTATTGTATCATAGAAGCGATTGGCCATACCTTAAAAAATGTATCATTACTTTCAATACTGTCTATGTCTGAAAGTTAACACATGGTTGAATGTTCAAGAACATTTTTGTAATATTTCTCAATTCATACAGGAAGCAGTTCTATATTTTGGCGAAAGCACTGATACTCGAAGCCGTGGCATAGCTCATTCACCAAATTATCGTATTTCTCACGCTGCTGTCTCAAATCATCAAAATACATAAAACTACTTACTGGAAAATTGAATTATGAAGCAATGCAATTATTGAAATATCATTGACAGTACCCGTTGAATATACTGTAGGTAACCTCTAGCACGGAGCTATTGAGAGTAATATTTAGAAATTGAAGGTTTATAAAAACTAGATATGGAACGACGGTGGTCACTTTATAAACTGTCGAATAAGGATATAAGGCTGATTGTCGTGAACTTTTCACATACACTTCAAAACAACGAGAAATGAAGAGAGATAAACATTTCTTGGCAGAAATCATGTTTTAATGCATTTTTTCGAGAAAATGTGTGCCAGTACACAAACAATTCATTCTTACCTATACCTATCTATACAGTGTGTTTCACTTCTCATGGAAACACCTTCGTATCTTCTGTAATTTTTGACGAAATATCATGAAATTCTCAGGATCGATAGATACACTAGAGATGAACTTTCTGCACGAAAGGGGTCATCCTACGTGATATACACTGCTCGCCAGCAGCGATGAAACCACCCATTTTTCCGGAAAGTAAAATTAGGGAGTAAAATTGGCCCAAAATTCCTTCGGATTCGTGTTCAGGATCCCCAATTCACTACTAATTCACTTGTCTCCTGAAAAAATTTCAGTTCTGAAAAATTAATTTTTTTTTCAAATACTTCACGGCTGATGACCCCTTTCGAGCAGAGAGGTCATCTCTAGTGTACCTATCGATCCTGGAAATTTCATGGTTCTACGTCAACAATTACGGAAGATACGGGTGCGTTTCCATGAGAAATGTAACAAGTTTGAAATTTTCACTACTGAAAATTTTTCAAGAGACAGGTGTAGTAGCAATAATTCGGGGATCCTAAACACGAATCCAAAGAAATTTTTGGCCAATTTTACCCCCTAATATAAGTTTCTGAAAAAATGGGTGGTTCCATCGCTGTTTTCGTGCAGTATATATCTCGTAGGATGACACCTTTTTGCAGCGAGTTCATTTCTAGTGAATCTATCGATCCTGAAAATTTCATGGCTCTACGTTGAAAATTACGGAAGATACGAGGGTGTTTCCATGAGAAGTGATACACACTGTATACCTGAAATAATTAATGAACATTACTTATCATAGAATAACTACATAAATTTAAATTGACCTTTTATGGATTACTACCTGTTTATTGTTTTTATGTCTGACAAGAAGGACGGGAAAAGTAAAAACTGGCGACATAACAAATCTAATTGATCATTCAGTAGGTTACCTACATGCATTATGCAAGCATATCACCAATATTTTTTGAGGTATTCCTTTCAAGCTGAAGCATTTCATATAAATCATTCTTACTCTCAATACTCTTTTCTATTAATTGCTTTGCTGTTTGTACTGTCGTTTCTGCTTTTCCTTTTTCTTGGCAATGATAAGGGCTAGAAGTGTGGTATTCAAAATTCCAGTCATCTTGAAGTAAATTTGTCTCACTGTGACTCATGATCTTTCTTGGTATCTCATGTCAATTGAATAATTCTTTACAAATCCGAATTGTGGTTTTTAAATACATATCTTTGGGTTCCTCAATTTCTAAGAAATTACAACTATTAAGATTCTTCTAATACGACTGTTAACAGTAATCTTGAATACATCCATACTCACTATTTCAAACGGTAGTTCTGGGATTTCATATAATAACATTTGTGCATTCTGTTGGTTTGTCGAAAATTCCACGCAAATGTTACAATTTTGAATTGTATCTTCCATCTGTGCCGTCATCATTGACCAATATATCTTATATCTCGCTGAATTTGTTGTATTATACTATGATGCCTCAATAACTGTAATGTAATATATCCAACACAATTTTTTACATTCTTTGCGGAATAACAATTCCATCACCTTTCAGAATTAGTCCATGTTGTTTATGTAGATCTTGTCTATAATGCCAATAACGATGGAAACATGAAGAGATTTTTTTATTTGATTGTGGCCTGTCATGTTGAATCATCGCGCACAGTTCTTTCATTATTCATTTTTCATTGTTTCTTCTCTTCTGTTTCTGAATGTCTTATCTGACATGGTGATGCTTTCTGAGAAATTCACATTTTCTATGCATTATTTCTTGAATTTTGTGAATACTAAAATTATAGATATTTTCTTCATTGCCCTTTGGAAGACTTACAATATTGCTACACCAGTCTGTATATTCGTTTCCTTGAATCAATTTTTGTGGTGTTTTGTTTACTTATATATTGGTGTAATAAGGTGTATGGCGTGAAAATATATAATTTTAAATAATCAATTGAGTAGGAAAGTGCAAGGCAAGTCCTATTTTGATGAATTTCTTATACCGACAATCAGCAAAGTCATCCATGAAGTTTGCAGTTGAGATCCTTCCACTTGTAAATTTGTCTCGAATATCGTTCCAAGCAATGCAATTATATTATTTAAATGAAATATTGATGACATGGAAATGGACAATATTTTTGAACTGATTGAAATGAATTTTAAAGGATGCACAATAGCAATGTGAAGAAAATCAACAGAGAATAAAAATTCAAATCAATAGTTTTTATAAGTACGATCTATTGGTATAAATTGTTTGAGATGAAGTTGTATATAATAATTTTTGAACTGGTAATAGACTAAGGTAGTTATTTATTCGAATTTGAAAAAGAGTGATGGGTGAATTTAAGAATGCTGTTGCTAAACAGAGGAAGTCAGACAACAAGCAGGAAAAAAATTGAGAAGTAGCAACTCAAGAGTGAAAGATTTATGAAAATCTATGGAACAATCAACTTCAAGAAACATATTATACAGAAAAATAACAAGTTGAAGAAATTGACCTCGGATACATTTCAAGGACTAAAGCCAAGAAATAATCCAAAGTCAAGGTGACCTTTACGCACATCTTTAGAAATCAAGGTATTTTCGAAATTTTTCATCATTTTGAACGTGCGAACGAGCCATTTTTTGCCATATTCGCTCACAATTATGTTTTATTTGTTTGGTTAACAAAACAACCACCAGATACATGCCTCCTACTTATCGAATGATCGAAATAATTCAACCTGTTTGAAAGAATAACGGTTTCTTCATTGAATCATTCTTTTGCTACAGTTACTTCATAAATCGGAACAAGACTCAATCGTCCTTTGTTACTCAAACAAAACCTCCTCGGCGGAAACAATATCAGCCCTCTCTTTCACTGTGACTTGTATTCAGATGAGATTATGTTTGGGATTATTTACGGGGAGGATGCTTTGGAAATTACTCCGTACTTGATTAATTTTCGCATCGACGTTGAAGCTTTCATTTGTGAAACAATACGTCATTCGGATTACTATTGTGCACAATAAATTCCACTTTCTCGCAAGACGCTTTCGATGAACAGCAGGAAACAGGATCGCAGTGGGGTTAGCGTTCAGTCCATAAATTAATTTCTTTGAGAATGAAAAGTTTTGAAATTTTTTGGTAGAAGAAAATATCCCGCGGAAACTTCATCGAAATTTTCTTTGTCATCGTACTTAATGAAAAGACGTTATTTTCGACATCCTTATCGCGAGTGTCAATGGACTGATTTATATCAGTAGGTAGGTATACCGCTTGTATGCTAATCAGGCTCTAGAAGAGAGGAGAGACTCCTTTCAGTTTGAATATCACTAGCATTCATAAATCTCATTGTCCAACTTTGTGTGCAGTGAGAATGTATTGATATGAAATGAAAATGAATAAGAATCCTACTAAAATAAAATAATTCACATCATATTAGAGTATATAATATGCACATTATTATTACTGTGTCATTTTATCAAAAACGTTGGTTCCGAAATTTTTACGTAGTGTTCAAAACAGTTGCAACAAACATGTAGTTTGTGATTTCCTAAAAGAATAATAGTCTACACAATTTTTACATTTTTGAACTACCCTAGATGCTGTTTGGCTTGCAACCATTATAAGTGGACTTATGATTATCAGACATACACCAAGTTTCGGCAATATTTGTGTTTTGATTGTGCAATTCATTTAAATAATTCCCATATGATACACAAACAAATTGCCACACTGTATTAACCATTTTGGTCTGATCGTTCTTTTGCAGAACTCTACTGATTTACACGAATATTTTGTAAATAAATAATGAAACGTATAAGTCCATCATAAAATAAAAGTCATCGCAATAAAACCATTTCACTCAGTGCTTTCTTGAATTCATTGCCTCTCCTTTCGCATGATAAGTTTTTCTAACCAATATTTCCTCACTTTATAGCCCAATATATGTGCTGTCTTCATTTTTTGTGCAAAAAAACACTCACAAAAGCAATTACTCTTATCTCAAGCAATCCATATAACACACTCAATCACAACTAGAAAACATCAACAAAACAAGAGAGAGTTAGCCAAATATTAATTTTCTCGAGACACTTCTTAACAGGGTTATTAAATCTTCAGCAGCATCTGTATAAGTTAGACGAGGTTTCTCCCACAAAATACTCAACCAATTTGTAATTGGTTATCTGCTTTCGCATACACTATGTTCAGTTCCAGAGAACATTAATTTTAAGTGTCTCGTATTCGAGATAATGACGTTAACGTAATGACAGTGTAAGAACTTAGACCTTGGTGTGTACTAGTAACATTATTCATAACGGAATGAACAAACAATTATTGATGATATTTTGAGGTGATCCACGTGAGTATTTCTTCTTTAACGAGGTTCAATATAACTGTCTGAAATATTGAGTTTTCCTTTAAACACCGCTTGGATCACTGGCCTAATTAATATTCCCAATATGTTTTCTACCGACTCGTTTTAATAAAAACCCGAAAAAAAAATTACATTGACTTGTTGACAGTATGATATTTCTAACTCTTTGGAGTGAGATCGCAAATGTACTATTTTTCACTAGGTATCGAGTTCAAATTGATAATAAATGAAACCCACATTAAATCATAAAGGGCACATACCTTACTTGGTGTTGTGTCTGTAGATTCTGATATCTGTGTGTACTGTCGTTTGCCCTCCCAGACTTCTCCAAAATTGGGATAGCTGTTAACAATGGTTCCAATTGTACAATACACACATGAACTGGAAATAGTAATAGTATGTTAAAATGATGTGTGTACTTGAATTCAACCAGAACTCCTTAAAGTAGAGATATATTTTGAATAGCGACAGCACTGGTTTCTAATCGCATGCTTTAATTTTTTTCCAATTCAATGTAGCGCAGACGCAAATTGGAAAGAAACCCTAGTAGAGCAAGATCCCAGGCCCCCCAGACCACAGTTTATAGCTAAAAGAATCAGTTCGATCACTCGCCGCCATCTTGTGTACAAGATAAAATAAGCGCAGGGGAAACAAATTCGGATTGCGCAATAGATTTGCACATAAACTTACATAGTTGTCAAGTGTACTAAAAGTATTCAGTTTCCAGTAGTATATAAATTTCGCGTGTTTTATTTTTCATTGAAACGATTTCTGGGCTCCTACAGGAAACTGCAAACATGATTGAGTACTTCTTTATTCATGAAGTGCCATTATTTTTTCAGGCAATTTTCAGAAAATGAGAGCAACATATGCAGCTCAATTGTTCAGTGCCACTGTTTCTGCAGAAACAAATGCTTGTTTATGTTTCAAAAAACTCCCATTAGCAGACTTCAAGACAGTTGAATTCATAGAAAAAATTGATAATTTGTTTGATCTATTCAATTCATCAAAAGTCCACAAGGCATAATCATTCAATAGGACTTCCATGGGGACACATACACAAATTCAATTTCTTAAAGATATGTTGGCGTTCTATGAATCACGTTGTGGTCTAACGGAACAAAAATTTAACCAAAGGGATGAAATTTATTTTTGGATGGGAATTGTCAATCTCGGCCTTTTTGCAAATGGGGGATGTTATAAAGGTAAACAAAATTCATACAAGAAGAATGAATCAGGCCTATTTAGAATTTTTTTTCGGTAAAATCAATACAATTTTAAAGGACGTTTAAAAAAATGTTTGCAATTAGCTGTTTGGATAATTCCGAAGGAACAAACTGCCTTGATTTTGATTCAACAACCACGTCAATTCAATTCTCTCAAAGTAGAAGTAAACGACTACATCAACTTCAATATAACATAAAGAATGATTTCGTTTCGTTTAAAAAAAAACACAAGTGAAAAACATATTCGAATCGAAATAAGGCATGAAACAAGCTGACTCAAACAATTTACAGTTTTCACATTGCTTATCCAAATGCCAATAATGATTCATTTGGCAACTTAAAATTGCTTGATACTATTTTTTTTTGTAATATATACATACCCTTAAAAACTGTTCTTGTGAACTTTTTGAAAATTTGGCCACAAAAGAAAGTATTGGATAGAATATTAAAAATTGTCCTTCAAATATTGATTTCTGTAAGCCTTGACAAAATATTACTCATTGTCACTGTTAACGAGAGTTCGTGTATTTCTTGTACTATTAAATTTCTATATTAGAATAAAGTCCACAGGTAATAAAAAAAAAACAATCAAGAACATAATTAGTTTACGTATATGAAAACTCATTTATCTACATTCAGTTATTTTTAATGTTTACGAATATTGCATTTACCCCAATACTTACGAACTGCTTGTTTATCTTTCTGGATCCGTAAAAGTACCATTTGGTTTACCACATTCAATAGGACACTATAGTTTTTATTCAAGATCAAGATCCAGACATTGAAAAAATGTAGATATCTTCTTCAGTGTTTCGAAGAAGTTGAAATAATTGTGAATGGAAAATTGAAATACTTTCTCCTATAAAATTACAATTGTGGTAATCACTAATATTGGAATAAATCGTGTCATAAGAAATTTATCATCTTGCTTAAATTCATTAACTTATATATGTTCTCAAAATTAGCTTCTGAATATTCAATTTCGATAGGTCATCGTCAGCTAGAACACACTGATCGCAAAACTTTTCCGACATATTCAAATTAACGAAAAAATAAGTAATATTTCCATCACAAACTCCTACCCAATTTCGAAAGAAGTCAGTACAATAACCACAAAACTTTGTTGCCCTTTAAAGTTTTTGTCAAAAAATTTGGTATCTTCTAGATTTTCAGCAATTTTTTAACAGGGAGCCTATAATGCATACATTTTATCAACTGAATGATGTTAAAAAACAATAATCTGCAATAAAGAAACAGACCTCAACACGGTCAAAATATCCACAGTTTAGGTACCTATTTTTAGTTTCAGCAGTGTATCCATTTTTATGTTGAGTATTGTATAAATTGTGAGCGCCTGTATGCGCTAGGGATAAGGTTGCAGGTTGCGCAGTGCACAAACGTGCACAAAAAGATCAAAGTAGCGACGCCAAGTGAGCGAACTGATTCTTTTAGCTATGAACTGTGCCCAGACGTTACTCATATTCTCAGAATTGAAATATATGGGATGGAGTACTGTTAGTATAAACTTTGAGTGTGTGCATACCTGCTAGGTTGGGCCGGCCCAATTCACAGGTGCTAAAGGTACTTAAAAACAGTACTTCTGAAAGCCTCGGTGTTGATTTTCATATATATGATCCTCGGTGAACTATTGAAATACTTTTTGTATGCTGCCAGACCAACACCAGAAGGGTCGCTTCGCGTATAAGCGCAATGTCATTATTCGTCCACTTGAGCGTCAGAATCTATGAGCATCATTCATTCTCCTATATTTTCCCCACTTGTCTTGTTGTTTAGTAAAATATACCTATTGTATTATATCGAGTATATTCAGTGATTTCAGTTATAACGTGTTTGGGTAAAATATAAATATTTGTAGTGTTTTGACGAACATCATGGCAGAATCATTGATCAGTGCTTTTAATTTGATATTATTTGACGAAAAGTCCTTGAGAACAGAACATAACCTGAAATTTAGAGATGTTGTTTTGACGACTGATTCATTTGATAGTGGTTATTATGAACAATGTTTCAAGTCATTTACAGGTTCAATTAACAAATATTATCTTTCAAAGGCTACAACTACGGAATAATCAACTCCGGAAGAACACTCGGAAAATATTACGGAATAAATTATGTACATGACTATGTACAGGATCGTACTTGTTAATGGCACATTTTTAGAAAAGCTTATGTCTCGTAAAAAGGTGTGGATGGACGGCTTCCGCAAAGTTTCGGATTTCTCCGAAACCCCCTTCAGCCGCCCACCGCTCTGCTCCAAGTGACCTGGAGGGCAAGGACGTCGTCACCCAGGGATTTCGGGTGGCAACTTCCGTGTCCCAGCCGACACCTGATTCGAAATCTGCCTTCGTAGCTCTTATCGCTTGTTCTGGCCGTGCATATTGTATCCCTTGGGAGGTACGCTGAACCCGCCCCTGGAGAGATATGGGAATGCGAGCATTCCCAACTCCCTCCGAGAGCCTTCCACCACCCCCTAGTTCTTCCACTAGGGCCTCAGCATCACCCGGTTCCCTTAGGGTATGCACATCTATATCCGGCCTCCGCTGTGGTGCGTGGGGCACACCCGATGACCCCGGAGCGCTTCGGCGCATTCCGAGGGGGCGTACCTCACGAGCTTCGCCAGCACGGACTCCTTCGTAGCCCTCCGACCTGCAAACAGATACATTTCTGGTTAGTCGAAATTGCTCAAAACGGGCTTCCAAAGGTGGAGTTGTGACAACTCCCGCGGAATCGATTACTAACCCTACCTGAGCCGACGGGGAAGGCTGCCTCCCTCCGTCTAAGCTCGACTCTAAAGTACCTTGGTCCAGCACACTTCTCGGGGACAAGGTAGTTGACATCGTCAACTCACGATTTTCCCCGGTAGTACGTACCTGGGGGACGTCTCCGTCGAGGCGTCGCGACGCTTCGGGGAATAGACGCCTGGCGTCTAAGTCACCCGACGGCGGAGGTGTCCGAGAAAGCCCAACGCCGGCGAACACGGCTTGGGTATTCTCCTCCGCGAGCATATGAGATCTCAATCTTATATTCGTCATTGCTCTAAAGGACAACAATTACGGCTGTAATGTATTGTCGGGCTACTTGCGTGTGCAAGTGTGTGGCAAAGGAGAAGTGCACTAAAATCGACCTCGCGTCGACCCAACTCAAGTGTGACGATGAGAAGGGTCACCCTATAGCTAACTAACCTAACACCTAACAAGACCTCGCCGGGAAATGGACGAGGGAGGAAGGATTCACGGTTTAGAAAAACTATCTAAATAAAATTTCCTAACTTCAAAAATTGTGTGAAGCACCAAAAAGGAAAATTAAACTTGAAAAATTTTACTTTAAAAATTACAACTGGATGTGACAAAAACCAAGACAGAGATTTGGGTAAAGGATCACGGAGCCTAACCAGACTGTCTCAGGTGGAAAAGCCGAGAACAGCCGCAGGAAATAGGTATGGGAAGGACGCGAAACCCCTAGGTACCACAGGAAATGTGGCTCGCCAACGACAAAGTCGCAGCTAATGATGTCTTGACAGGCCGAGGAATTTAAGCTCGAACGATACAATCTTCGTGGAACTCTACGATCGAGCCGATTGTATCAGGTGAGATCTCGTTTTGGTGCCTGACCCCTTTTCATACGATGGGGATTTTTCGTCAACGTCGCGTACAGGTATTAAGTCGGGAAATAACTTTGATGAAGTTAAATCCCTAAGTGTCCGTTGCAAAAGATCACTTTACACTGATTATTGCTCGAGAGTTAAACTACCTATCAACGTACTTTCGTAGCGCGAATAAAACACCTGTAAACCGTACAAGTGAGTCTAACCCCTTTTAAGATAGAAACAAAACGTTATGAATCTACTGTGAACTGAATTATTATTACCGAGAACCTGACTCTAACTGCTAGCCAAAACGATGAATTGCAGAGACAAAAGGCAAAGCCAAACAGACGTAAGTTATTTAACGGAAACACAAAATTGATTATTACACTGCAATTCGACAAGAAAGAGTGGCTGTCTGCTGCTTCGCTGCTTGCATATTTATGCAATCCTGACTGCTAAATCCGCGACACCCATTGGCCTAGAGGGCCAAAGTGGGCGTCGCCCTTGGCTGAACAAAACCCTAGCTCGCGAAAACGCGCGGGATTTGGGCAAATGACCGTTAAAGTCCCGTTACCTGCGTTTTCTAGGGAGTATTTGACAAAAGTCACTAAATACTCCCCAGATCTAGGGAGATATTGAAAGTCAGAATTTCAGATATCTCGATTCCTAGGGCGGTCCGATATTCGGAGAGCCCCGAGAAAAACCATAAACCAACGTGATTCTTGAACGCCGAAGAAATACACGTATTCCTTCGCCGAGGAATCTATACCCGTTTTCCGATTTGGCCAACCTGATGAGAAATCGAATTGAAATAAAATAATTTGTGAAAACAAATGGAGCCACGGAATCTTTCCACCCAACAAGAGACTAGCGTGTCGAAACCTTGCTCTAAGTGTTCTGTATACCGGGTGCTCGACTGTTTGGGGCCACAAATTAATAAAATTGAAAACTAGTCAGGAATTTCCGGTAAATCGGTAAAACTACGTACAGTGGAGTTCCACTGGGTGGAGATTGGGACTTTACATCATACAGGGTGAGACTAGACTAGTGACCTGAATATAATGCAAAAATCTAATATTATTCGACTGGCTTCTAAGTGAAAATTGAGAGTTATTAAGTGTAAAAATGGCTCACTAAAGGTGACCATACACAAAAAAAATCATCGTAGGAGCGCGGCGAGCCTGCCCTGCGACACCCCCCTACTAAAGAGTTTAACTTGGTCGAAGTTATTTCCAAACGAAACAACCGACAAAAGCTAAATTTACGTTAACTCCCTAATAATCACCTTCCGCACTCTGATGAACCAAGGCTGGAACCACCAAAGTTACTGGAGCGTCATCCTCCATGTCGGAATCGTTCTCAGTACAGTCTTTACTAACTCTAGGAGCTTCGCTGTAGCTCTGGGCTGGTACGGGATCTTCGTCAGACCCGGTCACCGAAACATACTGACGGGCGGAGTCTGTCGGTGGCCGCTGGATCGGAGCTCTGTCGGAGTCCAGCGCCACAGCTCGGCATCTCCTTCGCCGTCCTGTACTCTTACTAGGAATCTCAGTCCTTACTGAGCCTTCCTGTCTCACATTCTCTCCCGGGTCGACCATCAATGATAATGGAGACCCCCCTACTGGAAGTGCTATTTCTCGGATAGCAGCTTCCACTTCCGAATCTGAATCGTACGCTGGACCTTGGTCTGGAACGACCGCTTGACGGGTAAGAGCGTCTACTTCAGTAGTAGCACGCCCCCCTACTGGCGAGTTTGCGACGGGGAGTTCAGAATCTCTGATCTCCAAAAGGCCAGAGTTCACCACCGGCAACGGACTCCTACGGGATACTCTTCTCTTCCCCGCGCAGTCTGAGTCGCGTTTCCGTCCTTGTGGATTCTTCCTCAACCTTTTCACTGTCCGCCGGACCACTTTGTCCTTTGGATCGAAACTGACCGTTACTTCCCGTGGATTCGTTGAGTTGGGTGCGTCAGCTCGTACCCGGATTAACGAAGGTGGCTTCGGACCGCCCCCAGTCGTCGGCCTAGGTGTGACTTCCCCTGTCACTTCTTGGTCAGCGTCGTTGGACTCTGGCTGATCCGGACCTGGGCCACCATCGTCGTGGCGGACGCCAGCCGGCAAAGTCCTGCTTACCCAAGAACGGATATCGTCTACGTGCACCAGCCTCTCGGTGCCGTTCCTATCTACGAGGTAACTGTCTCGCCCCATCACCCTCGTGATCGGATGCGGTCCTGACAGTGTACCTCCGAAGTTTCCTTTGACGAAATTCCTAACTAAAACGCGGTCGCCGACCCCGTAGGTCCGTGGCGACGGTAGATCTTTATCAGGGAATAAATTCCTCTGATAAACTGCCTGACGTCTGGCTGCTTTTGCAAGACGTTCTTGCCGATCTTTGGGGCTATTATGTACCGGATCTTGGTACATAGGTAGCCTCCAATCTCCTGGACGACCAGGTGTATATCCTAACAATAACTCCGCTGGAGTCTCCCCTGTTGCTCTATTCTTACGGTTCCGTAAGCAATAGAGACTTGCAGCCAGACCTTCTTCCCAAAGCCCTTCCGAAGTGGTTTCCAGCATCCTTGCTCTTAGGCACTTCTTCAGTTCCTGGACCCTTCGCTCGACAGGGTTCGCCTGTTGATGATAAACAGGTGAAAATTTGACCTCAATGTTCTTCGCATCGTAGTATTTTAGCAGACGATTGCTCTGAAACTGCGGGCCGTTGTCAGAAATGACGACTTCTGGACAACCCCAACGAGATAAGATTTCTTCGTCTAGAAAACGAGAAATTACTTTCGACGTGCATGTCTTAGTGGCCTTGGCTTCAACCCACTTTGAAAACATATCGACGGCAATTACCACGAACCTGTTTCCCCTCCTTGAGGCTGCATAGGGCCCCAGGACGTCAACAGCCAGCATCTGCCACGGTCGCTTCGGCACACTAGGCCGTTGCGGTGCCGCTTCCTGATGCCGTACGGCTTTAACGCACTGGCAGACTAGGCAACCTCTCACGTAGGCCCGGACGTAGTCCTCCATGGCCGGCCACCAATAGTGCCGTTTCAAGGCACGTAAGGTTTCCTCTTGACCAGGATGACCAGCGGTCGGGTGTTCATGGTAATAAGCCGACACGTCCTCACGGAGCGCCTCGGGCACATACAATAGCCGTTTACCAGCAGAAGAAACATATACAACCCCTTGGACATCCGAAAACTTGTTGATAAAACGAAGATCGTCCCTGGACATAGGACCTAACTCCTGTATCGTTCTGATACGCGCCCTCAACCTTTGCGTCTCCCTATCTATGGCCTGCCGCCGCACGACCACTTCAGCCGGCGTCTCTACGACGCTCACCACACCTTGGTGTTCAGACAGTTGCACCTTCATAGGTGGCAACCCCATACGCTCTACATCAGCATCCAAGTCTTCACTGTGAGACCCCGAGGGATTACGGGACAAGAAATCAGCTAGCTGATTGTCTCGACCTGCGACGTGCTCCACAGTGAAGGAATACTCCTGTAGAAGTAAGGCCCAACGAGTTAACTTCGCTTTTGCGTCCTTGAACTTGGATAACCAAGTCAACGCTTTGCTGTCCGTTCGAAGAGTGAATGGACGGTCTTCGAGATAATGACGGTATCGCTTGATACCCCAAACAATGGCTAAACATTCAGTCTCGTTCACATGATAGTTTAGTTCCGCGCCCTTGAGCTTGGCACTAGCATGTGAAACGATCCTTCTGTCGCCGTGACAATCAACTTGATAAAGGACTGCAGCGATGCCTACCCCAGATGCATCGGTCTGCAGGAAAAACGGGAGAGTCATGTCCGGCCTGGCCAAGACCATAGGACGGCCCACGACTTCCTTGATCCTCTCAAACGCCTCCAATGCTTGAGAGTTCCACTTAAGGTCTCGACCTTTCTTCGACTTGAGCATGTCACTTATCGGAGCCTCCAACTCCGCTAAGTTCGGGATGAACTCCCGTAGCCAACCAACGGTGCCCAAGAATCCTCGGAGCTGAGAGACATTCTTGGGTAGCGGGAATTGTTGAACCGCTAACACATGACCTGGCATTGGTTCGTTTGACGTTTCCGTCACCACATGCCCCAAGTACTCCAGCCTACGCTGAGCGAAGTTGCACTTCTTTAAACTGCACCACAGGCCATGTGCTCTGAACCTCTCCAGCACAAGGCGGAGATGGTAGAGGTTCTCCTTTTCATCTTCGCTGTAAACGATTATGTCGTCTAGATATACTTTGACGAATTTATCGACATAACCAACCAACACTTCCGTCATAAGGATTTGGAAACTTCCAGGTGCATTCGTTAGACCAAACGGCATTGAGTTAAACTCATAACAAGCTCCATCAGGCGTAGCAAAAGCTGTATACTTTTTACTAGCCTCATCCATGGGTATCTGCCAAAACCCAGACTTCAGATCCAAAGAAGTGAACACTCTCGCTGTTCCGAGCTCTTTGATAGTCTCGTGAATACCTGGCAATACCGACGACTCGGGTATTGTCAGACTATTCAACTTCCTGTAGTCGACACAAAACCGAGCCGTACCGTCCTTCTTCGTGACGATAACGACCGGACTAATAAAGGCAGAATGGGACCTACTTATGACACCTGCAGCGAGCATCTTATCCACCTCCTCTTGGATAAGAGCCCTCTTCTGATCGGAAACTTTGTACGGACGGAGCTTGAAGGGTAGCTCCTCCTTCAATCGGATTTTGTGGCAAGCAGCCCTCGTCACTGGTTGCCTTGGAGATTCGTAAAAGACGTCTCCAAACTCTCGGATAAGACTCCGAAATTCCTTTCTCGAGAACGCCGGTAGCTGTACGTCCGCTACCTGTGGTTCAGGGAACTTTTCTGGTGGAAGATAGACCTCCTCCGCCCAGAAAATAGTTTGCCTAGGCCCCTTTCCAACGTACATGGTGCGACGTGCAAAGTCGACCATAGCCTCGTTTGATGCCAGCCAGGGACACCCGAGCAGAAGATCCTCGACAAGATCATCCACCACCTGCACGACAACTTCGTGAACAACACCATCTATTAACAGTTCGACTATTGTCTCCCCCAGACTGGTGATGCCACGACCGGCGCATGCAAGCTGCAACGGTGTCACTTGCTTCCTATCCACCCTCCAGGTGACAGGCAACAAACTACGTTTCAGGAGATTTAGCGAACTTCCGCTGTCCACCAAAACCCTAACTCGACGACCCATCAGTTCAGCCTCGATTCGCGGCAACTGATGCAATCGTCCCTCAACCTTGTTGTTCGCTAAGCTAGTATCACAGCGACGATATAGACACAATGGATCCAGCAGATCCACCTCCGACTTCTTCCTAAGCGGGTCGGTCTCAATGAAACTCAGAAGTTCCGACTTGCGATTGACATCAAGTACTGCAGCACCAACTGCAGCCAACGATGGGACTTGGCGATTGCATCCCTCAGGAACCTCGCCTCCGCCCCGACTAAGACGTGTAACTCTCTCAGATGACATGCCTACCACGCCTCTGGTATCTACCAACGGGGAATGGCGATTCGCACCTGCGATCCCATCTGCTCTGCCCCTCGATACCGTCCTTGAGACTTGGCATGCATCGACCTCGAAACCTGCGTCCTGTGTGGGAGTGAGTGACAGACCACCACCCTCGGTGTCTTCACTACCCCGAAGTGGAACCGAAAAGAGTACGTCACTCTCGACGACCTTTTCGTTCCGAAACCTTGATTCGCAATCTTCCCTTGGATACACCTTTTCATCTCGACTTGTGCCTATACCGGACCTGTGCCCAGTTTGCAGTGCCCTAGCACTCTCTTTGACAACAGGCCCCTCCTGGTCCTTCTGTATACCGATCACTAACTCCGAAACCTTGTGTTGTGGCGGATGGAACGACCCACCAACAACGACCTGGGGTACCTCGATGATCTCACAACTCCATGAACCTGAAGATGATTCATAACCCCTTCCATTCGTTCCAAAACTAGAACTTGACATGTTTGAAATGACTTTCAACCCTCTACGTTTAACGTCTGCCGACGAGTGAACTTTTTTCCGCCTACCACCAGTGGCGCGATCCACACGCTCATCTACCACACTGAAACAAACGGATTCACAATCTGACCGGTCTGCCCAATGTAGTTTGCCTGATGACGGTGGCGTTTCGGCTGAAACGACTCCAGCTTCAACATCCTGGAACTCCTTCTCCTCCTCTTTGTTGGGAATACATGCCGCATAATTTCTATGACAGTCCAACACTGTCACAGAACCGCAAAACGGTGTTGAAGGAGTACCTACTCCGATGGAGCCCCCTGATGGCTCCTGTTGGAGTTTTTTGAAACTTCTTTGCAAACTGCAATTTTGTCTGCGTCCTTAAGTGACGTCTTACGACGCGAGATTTTACTCGCCTGTACGGTATTGACCGTATGTGCCTTACTGGCCTGATCTAACGGTTTTGTTCCCGCACTCTGACGTTTGGGACCGTTCTTGTTGTCATTTTGCTGAGGGCAATCTTTGTTCCAGTGAGCTCCCCCGCAAGTGAAACATCCGCTCGAAGGAGCGTTGTTTCCTCCAGAACGCCTCGATTGATCATAATTCTGGAATTTAGTGCCATTGTTGTTAAAGTTATTGGACCTAACATGGTTCGAACCCCTGTTGTCCTGTAGCTGTCCCTGAGGACGTTTAGGTGGCACATCGTCGGCCTGATGAGGACGGTTGGTGTTCGAAACAAGTTTCGGCCCTGAGTGTACACTTTGGCTGGTGCTACGAAGTAGCGTCTCGACAGCAACAGCTTTTTGTGTCAGCTCTTCGATAGTTGCAAATCTATGCAATTGCAAATGGACTTTGATATCCGGTCTGATCCGGTTCAATATTAATCGCACAACCCTTCCTTCGTCCATCTCTGGGTAGAGCCTCTGTGAAAGACTCCACTTGTTCAGGATGAAGGAAGTTATTGACTCTCCCTTCGGCTGGTCAGTGCCAAAGAACTCCGCTTCTAAGCTCGAGACCAATAGATCGTTATCGAACCGTTCCTGGAGCCGGTTTGTGAAAAACTGCCAGTTTAGGCGTGAGTTGCGATATGGAGCATACCACTGCTGGGCTGCTCCCTTGAGCCACTGAGCTGCAACGCTCACCCAGACGGTTGGATCAAAGCCCCCTAGATAATCCTCAGAGGATTGAATAAATTGAATTGGATCTTCGTGAGGAAGCCCACTGAAACTGGGATGTGGTTTATTGTTAATTAAACCCCCATCAACACCGTTTAGGGTTCCCCGACGTCTATCCTCCAGCAAATCCGCGAGTCGCACGAGCACGTCGTCGACCCCCGTCACTGGTCTTCTGGGATTCTCCTGAATCCGGACTGTGGGCACTGGCCTCCTCGATGGGTAATATCCACTCCTGTGGACATCACCGGGGTTGGAAGCGACGTTTCGAGCAACTCGAGGGACATCCTCAGATTCCCTATAATGCCGATTCCCGGTTGGCAACCGGGTAAACGTGCCATATGGGCGCCAAAGGGTTTCCGGTTCACCCATAACCATTTCATTAACTGGGAGTCTCTCAGGAGAGAGATCCCGAACTCTAAGTCTGTTTGCAGGAGGAAGGCTACACCCGCAGATCCCTGAAGACGGTCTGTCTTCAGCAGCCCCACGTTGGGCGCCATGTCTCGTAAAAAGGTGTGGATGGACGGCTTCCGCAAAGTTTCGGATTTCTCCGAAACCCCCTTCAGCCGCCCACCGCTCTGCTCCAAGTGACCTGGAGGGCAAGGACGTCGTCACCCAGGGATTTCGGGTGGCAACTTCCGTGTCCCAGCCGACACCTGATTCGAAATCTGCCTTCGTAGCTCTTATCGCTTGTTCTGGCCGTGCATATTGTATCCCTTGGGAGGTACGCTGAACCCGCCCCTGGAGAGATATGGGAATGCGAGCATTCCCAACTCCCTCCGAGAGCCTTCCACCACCCCCTAGTTCTTCCACTAGGGCCTCAGCATCACCCGGTTCCCTTAGGGTATGCACATCTATATCCGGCCTCCGCTGTGGTGCGTGGGGCACACCCGATGACCCCGGAGCGCTTCGGCGCATTCCGAGGGGGCGTACCTCACGAGCTTCGCCAGCACGGACTCCTTCGTAGCCCTCCGACCTGCAAACAGATACATTTCTGGTTAGTCGAAATTGCTCAAAACGGGCTTCCAAAGGTGGAGTTGTGACAACTCCCGCGGAATCGATTACTAACCCTACCTGAGCCGACGGGGAAGGCTGCCTCCCTCCGTCTAAGCTCGACTCTAAAGTACCTTGGTCCAGCACACTTCTCGGGGACAAGGTAGTTGACATCGTCAACTCACGATTTTCCCCGGTAGTACGTACCTGGGGGACGTCTCCGTCGAGGCGTCGCGACGCTTCGGGGAATAGACGCCTGGCGTCTAAGTCACCCGACGGCGGAGGTGTCCGAGAAAGCCCAACGCCGGCGAACACGGCTTGGGTATTCTCCTCCGCGAGCATATGAGATCTCAATCTCATATTCGTCATTGCTCTAAAGGACAACAATTACGGCTGTAATGTATTGTCGGGCTACTTGCGTGTGCAAGTGTGTGGCAAAGGAGAAGTGCACTAAAATCGACCTCGCGTCGACCCAACTCAAGTGTGACGATGAGAAGGGTCACCCTATAGCTAACTAACCTAACACCTAACAAGACCTCGCCGGGAAATGGACGAGGGAGGAAGGATTCACGGTTTAGAAAAACTATCTAAATAAAATTTCCTAACTTCAAAAATTGTGTGAAGCACCAAAAAGGAAAATTAAACTTGAAAAATTTTACTTTAAAAATTACAACTGGATGTGACAAAAACCAAGACAGAGATTTGGGTAAAGGATCACGGAGCCTAACCAGACTGTCTCAGGTGGAAAAGCCGAGAACAGCCGCAGGAAATAGGTATGGGAAGGACGCGAAACCCCTAGGTACCACAGGAAATGTGGCTCGCCAACGACAAAGTCGCAGCTAATGATGTCTTGACAGGCCGAGGAATTTAAGCTCGAACGATACAATCTTCGTGGAACTCTACGATCGAGCCGATTGTATCAGGTGAGATCTCGTTTTGGTGCCTGACCCCTTTTCATACGATGGGGATTTTTCGTCAACGTCGCGTACAGGTATTAAGTCGGGAAATAACTTTGATGAAGTTAAATCCCTAAGTGTCCGTTGCAAAAGATCACTTTACACTGATTATTGCTCGAGAGTTAAACTACCTATCAACGTACTTTCGTAGCGCGAATAAAACACCTGTAAACCGTACAAGTGAGTCTAACCCCTTTTAAGATAGAAACAAAACGTTATGAATCTACTGTGAACTGAATTATTATTACCGAGAACCTGACTCTAACTGCTAGCCAAAACGATGAATTGCAGAGACAAAAGGCAAAGCCAAACAGACGTAAGTTATTTAACGGAAACACAAAATTGATTATTACACTGCAATTCGACAAGAAAGAGTGGCTGTCTGCTGCTTCGCTGCTTGCATATTTATGCAATCCTGACTGCTAAATCCGCGACACCCATTGGCCTAGAGGGCCAAAGTGGGCGTCGCCCTTGGCTGAACAAAACCCTAGCTCGCGAAAACGCGCGGGATTTGGGCAAATGACCGTTAAAGTCCCGTTACCTGCGTTTTCTAGGGAGTATTTGACAAAAGTCACTAAATACTCCCCAGATCTAGGGAGATATTGAAAGTCAGAATTTCAGATATCTCGATTCCTAGGGCGGTCCGATATTCGGAGAGCCCCGAGAAAAACCATAAACCAACGTGATTCTTGAACGCCGAAGAAATACACGTATTCCTTCGCCGAGGAATCTATACCCGTTTTCCGATTTGGCCAACCTGATGAGAAATCGAATTGAAATAAAATAATTTGTGAAAACAAATGGAGCCACGGAATCTTTCCACCCAACAAGAGACTAGCGTGTCGAAACCTTGCTCTAAGTGTTCTGTATACCGGGTGCTCGACTGTTTGGGGCCACAAATTAATAAAATTGAAAACTAGTCAGGAATTTCCGGTAAATCGGTAAAACTACGTACAGTGGAGTTCCACTGGGTGGAGATTGGGACTTTACATCATACAGGGTGAGACTAGACTAGTGACCTGAATATAATGCAAAAATCTAATATTATTCGACTGGCTTCTAGGTGAAAATTGAGAGTTATTAAGTGTAAAAATGGCTCACTAAAGGTGACCATACACAAAAAAAATCATCGTAGGAGCGCGGCGAGCCTGCCCTGCGACACTTAGGTAAAAAAATGTTAAATCAAATTGGTTGAATTTGTATAAAAGATCAAAGCATAACTTTAATCATTTAAATGGAAATATACCTATAATGAAAACCCATTTATTCTCTAATGGACTACATTAGTGATGACGTCACAAATATGCAACCAACATTACACTGAGTCCTGAATCATTTGGCGCGAAATGATATGCGTCATTCTCGACCTTAAGTGCGTATGACATAAGAACGATAATAGAAGTATCGTAACAGCTCTTTTTGTTTTATGCTCTCACACGAAATACGTAAATATTTAAAGAATTGCCTACAGCGGGCCTTGGAAATGAAGGATAGAAGAAACGATATTTCCGAAAAACAATTTTCTGAAAGGATTATACATAATTTATAGACGAAATAAATTTGAATATTCATCTACATCTAACTTCATGCTGTAAGGAAGTGCATCCCCGCTAGATGGCGCTCATAATTTAGGCACGAAACAGTAAAGTGGTGATCAGCCAAGTGTTTCATTTTATTTCCATTCGAATTTGAAAACATTGCTGAAGATGTCGAAAGATGAAATAAGTTTATCAGACATTTTCATCTACGCAGACATTTGATACTTTTTCATGAAGATCTCAAGTACATATTACAAATGACATAATGTGTGTTCTATGGACATGACTACGAGCAAACAACATGAAGTTAGAAGTATGATTCTAGTTTGCTATTGTTCGACGAATAATGGATTTTCTGGAATTTATTCAGAAGACTTTCTTTACGTTAACCATTCTATAAAAGACGTATTAATTCTTCTTCTATCGAATTCAAATACATACATTTCTCAAATATTGCTGATAATAGCGTAATAATTGAATTAATAACATTATAATTTTGACCGCAGATTCTAAACCTTAAGTAATGGTTACTGAACGTTCAGATATATTGAGTTAGGACTCAGTGCACTGTTAGTCGCATACATTTTGACGTCACACTAATGCGGTCTATTGAAATAGGACATATTTTGCTCACGGGTCGCGTTAATTCAGTTAACTTGCAAGATACGGCCTGGATACCATTTTAAACAGACTACGCAGCTGTCTGTCTTCAAGGGAGGACCCTGGTACCAATTTTATTCGGTTTGGTCTCTCCATATTACGAATATGAGACAGGATTTTAAATCAGACAGCATTCTGAAGAGAAGAAACTATTGAAACCAAGTCCCTTGATTCCTCGGAACGGCTACGGGAAAATGATTTTAGGTTATGGGTTGAAACTTTCCTTTCAATATGTTAGCAAATTCTCCTGCATCCAGAAGTATGTCAATGTGATTGAGGTATTAAAAAAATTATCGAGTTCAGTGTCTGCTCTGGGCACGATTGAGCAAATTTGAGGCAGAATAATTAAACCTTAATACATAATTGGTGCTATAGATCCACTGGAATTGAAAAACCAGCTACAGTTAGAAAAGTGGTGAGTAGGTGTCATATCAAATACTTACACTTTGTGACAGGCCAAGATCCTAGAATACTTAGTTATAGAAATATGCTTTTTTCGCAGACCAAATACGGAAATGACAAATATTTAGTTACTTAGAAACTAACAATTATCACCGTAGAGATGAAATAGTATATCACATTACTGGTGTGGAAAGTGACATTTTTTACAAGAATGGAAAATGTTATAGAACGAGGCGCATGCCGACTACGAGAATCCTACGAGTATGGAAAATCACATTCGCACATGTGATGTACACTAGTTTTCCTACGACCACGCGATAATTTTACCAACTAATATCGATGTTATTGACATGTATGCAAGAAAATCGAAATAGAATATGGAATACAAACCATTTCATTCTCAAATGCATGATAATTTTTTTTGACACAATACCTACTAGATCAAACTCATGATTAAACACACTTCACTATCTATAATTATTAGAAATGCCAAATTTTCTATTACAATATACATGTCCGAAAGGAAACATGCAATGTGATTCCCACTGATTTTTTTTTATCGTGAGTTTAAAAAATCCACACTTTCCGAGAAAACAGATCAAAAAGCAAAAAAAAATGGAAAAAATTGTTTTCAAATGCAAAATATCTCAATCCAATTACGAGATCAAAATAATAATTTGACATACTTCACGTAATTACTACGAATACAAAATATTCCCGAACAAAGTTTGTTTAAGAAATTATCATTAATATTCGATTAGCACAGTTTTGTTAAAGTGTGAGTTTTCAATCAAAAGTATGCGAGATCAAGCCCAGTCGATATTTGTTTTTCTCATTATAATGAAAAAATTCATACTTTTCAAATTCATTGTTTTTAGTTCTTCAAATTACGTAAATAAATCTAAATGGGAATTATGTATTTGACAGCTTGACAGCGGTGGTAAATCTAAACAGAAATTATTAATTTTACTGCTTTTCCACACCCGTGTGGATATAAGCTAATTTTAGCGGAAGAGTACAATGGTATATTACATTACCAGTGCGGAAAGTGATATTTTTCACAACAGTGGGAAAAATTGTCGCTATTGGCGTAAGCCGAGTACGACAATTCCAAGAGTGTGAAAATCACTTTCGAACAAGTAATGTATACTATTTTTCCTACAAGCACGCGATACTTTTACCAACTAATAAAAATATAATTGTTCAAGAAAATAGAGTATAAAAGCTGAATGAGAACCATTTCAATTGAATTGGTCTATTTTAAATAATGATTTCGAAATGCAAAATATTTCCTTCAACATAATCTTGAAGAAATAAAAATCGTTATAGGACGAACTTAACAATTAATAATCATTACAGAAATGTAATGAATTGGTTAGGCGATGACTTTTTGAACTTGCAATCGGTAGTAGGCGGGAACGAATCATACCAGTGTAAACTTTTTTATTTTGTAGATGAAAACAAAAATACTTTTCAAATAAATTGTTTTTTGTTATAAATTTGATAGTTTGAAGCGGTAAATCTATACAGAAATTGCGCATTTCACAGCTTATTCACATGCGTACGATTTACTTTCACACACGAGCGGAATGTAACTTTTTGCACGCGTTAGTTAGTCAGTTAGTCGATATTTTTTATCAAAAATGAATTAGATTTATTTACCATTAAAACGGTTCTCTGAGTGCACAGTATCAGACAGATGAAGTGTCGACACTGATATAAGCCACCACTTCCGATATTTTCATCTACATCCGCTGTATCTACTTCATCAAGTATGAGTGATGGAAATCAATCATCACTTTGGAATAAATTCTCGTTAAATACAGAAATTCCCATAATATTGCAAGTGAATTGCGATAATACATTTCCATTTCAATTTTATCTTCAGAATGACGTAATGTGGCCAATTCCAGTGGAGTAATAGTGAATCGAATGATTTAAACGCTGCCACTAAAACGTGCAATCCCATCCATTTCACATCGGAATCATCCTGAATTCAATCCTGAGCTTTTCCATGCGCTCTTAATTAATCTATTCATCACCTATTATAATCCATAGAAACAGTGTTCACAGCCATAGAGATTAATACCCGTTACTGTTGATCATCTATCAAGTGAGCTATGATATTATCCCGTCTGTTGGCAACAACGATGGCTAATTTATTATCGGATAATTGCATACGTGCCATAGCCAAACCTCATCATATCTGAATGAGGATGTCCTAGTTGCACATGCGATTATTTCCGGACTGGAGTTTGGTAGATACATGTATGTCCATCGATGACTTCCACTGCGAATGCAGTAACAGCGGAGTTATCAGTTCAGCTTTGTGAATTAGAAATGCCCTTGCACTGCACTGTGTGGAAGCTTTGGTGTAGTAATGAATATCTCGACACTAAACCGCTATTTTCACACATCGACATGTGTAACAGTCACCAAATGACCATCTTCAAGAGAAAGAGATTTGAACTAAATTTAAGAAAATATTCTCCTATTGATACCCATTAGACAATTTCTTTTTGTATATGTCTCAATTACAATCTTTCTTAAGTGAAAATTACAACATTGCCATAATTTACTGACGGGTTAATTAAATCTACTGAATATGTTTAAAACATATTGTGGTATGAAAACAGGTGGCATATTTCAACAATCCAAAAAAAAACATATACATTTGTTCATTTGATTTTTCTGCGCTCTTTTCCCCTGCAAAGGGTATAACTCCACCATATCAAACCGTTTCTCATCAGACTGGACATCAGCAGAATTAAAAATATCGGACTGTCCTGGATTTTCATTAGGGCATATATAAATGATTCGACTGAGATTTTTTAAGAAATAAATCGCAGCAGAATTGGATTCTAAAGAATATAAATCCTTGAATGCATACATTCTCTGATTGATGTTTGACCCAGCATCTCAAAATCCTCACAAATATCTGTAGGTACCATCACCGATTAGATATCCGTCCACCGATAATCAAGCCGAATGACATTCGGCGATATTCGAATTGTACGAGATAGTGAATGTGCCATAGAATAATAATATGGTTTTCAACAACCATCATTTTACGAATGAACTTTTGCTCCATCAGAAAGGATTCTACATATCTCATATAAACCGTAGTAACTGGATTGATTATTTCTAGAAAATTCACATTCAGAGCCTTATGCTGTGCCTACCATGTGTTGCCTAACATTTCGTCTGATGATACATGATGTTGTATTTTACAATCTGATAGTTTTCCGGTCTACAGAATCCAGTCTGATGAAATCCGGATTTGATCAATTCCGAAACTGCGTAAGTACACTTCTGTTGTATTACGTTTGTGTAAACAATTTTGATGGAATAACTTTCTGATAATTTCGAAATACTTTGCACTACATAGTTATTTATATTTTCACTAATGTACGTCTTCACCGTTATTACAAAATGTACTCTGTAGATATTTTAATGTTATAGAATTATAATTTCTCATAGGATCCAATCGCTATATTAACAGTTGATATTTGTATTGTCGCCAAAGTACTGTTTTTGCATAATCCGATTCTATTCATTTATTTTTCTGCGTTTGTTTGTTATCAATAATTATCTTCTGGTTATTTTACTTTTCTGCTGATGTATTGGTACACCACCATCATTCATAATTTTATTATGTTTACTTATTTCTATGCTTTCATTATCGCAGTATTGACATTTAATTCTGAAAATTCCAGACTAATTTGTCTCCTCTTGGAGTATAACTTCGTTCAATCTCTTCATTTGCATCTTACATATATCTACATTTTCTGAAAAATTTTCCACACAACCCTTCCAGGATAGCTGCTTTCTTCTCTTGACATTACGTCTTCATTAATAATTATATTCTAAATAGCTTGCCCCCATTTCAGAAAAACAGTGTGTGGTAGCGGAGAAACACAAGCATCCAGCATCATCATGATTTTCAATAGAACAGATATGATCTTGAATGACATCAGGACGAATATTAAAATATACAGAGATGTCACGAGGTTTTGGCCACTATAACTCGAAAATTATTGGAACTACGTTATTGAATTTGGTAGTTAGAAACCGTGGGAGTATTACACATTTCAAGCAAACAGCTACGTGTTACAACGTCACATTTCGGGTATCATGGTATCATGTTTGAACTAGTTAATAAAAAACCCTATATATTTTTCCACTTTAAAACAACAAACAAATTTTTATAAAGATTTTGTATTTGAAAAAACGAAGAGAGCTGAAAAATAAAAAAGACATCCTAGAACAGCTATTCTATTCAAATTTGTTTCGACACACAGTGCCATCCATCATCTGAGCGACGAGTTATGAACTGCTGTTATTCGATAATCAGGAAACAGTTGATTTGTTTTTAATGAGGAACCATACAAATTTCTTAATTTTTATGGATTCTAGATGATGGCACCGTGTGTCGAAACGAATTTGTCACGGTAATAGGGTGTTCCAAATTAAGTCGCCACCGTTGCCAACTCCGTTATTATTGATGCTACGAATTCGGTTAAATGGGCAAACTAGTAGCATTTTTGATGACCTTCTCGATGCCAATAACAAACAAAAAATTGACAGTCGCGTTTTCAGAATATTTCATAAATAGATATTTCTTTCGATGGAACACCCTATATTTTTTCATGCATTTCGATTCATAATATCATTGTCAACAACAAATCTCATTTGACTGTTTTTCATAAAGGTGAAAATAAGACAGTTGTATCATTAAAATTGTTTTGTTTTTTCCGTTAACCAGCTGTCATACGAACGACAGCCCTCAGAAGTTGAAACTTGTGCGAACTAAATATTAACGAGGTCTTACCTTTTAACGTGCGATTATAAGGAAACATTTATAACAAACGGATTTGATAAAGCACTATAAAATATCGAGTAAATGTTCGAGAATACCGCCTTCTTGTTGAACACATATTTGGGCCCTTCCATTGACACTACATGTGGTATTCAACACAGTTCGGTCATCAATTCTATTAATTATAGTTTAAATATAATTTTTCAGTTCATCTACATTATTAAATATACTGAATCGTCTTTGCGGATTATGGGAATGGATTTGAAATTGATTATGTCAACTCCACTAGTGATAATTCTTTCTAATTTACATCCCACGATTTGAAAGATTAGTCTCATCCTCCATATACTATTTCTATAGAAGTTTGGATCTTTTCTGCATTTATTCATAAACCACCGACAAAACCCCAATCGTCTCTCAGGATCACCAGGTTCTTGTGTTTGCACTGGTCTTAACTTATAAGGCGAAATCTTATGTTTCTTCAGATTTCGTTGAATACCAGACAGTGGAACAGCTATTTCTCTAGATAAATCTCTGATGGAATTATTTGGATAAACCTCAAAGTAGGATAAGACGTCAGTTTATCTATCTTCAGATATTACAAAACGTTTTTTAGTGCTCCTCTTCCAAAAACTTTTTCATTGTTCCTGAATCGACGATGAAGCACATCAAAAAATTAGGTAATTCACGATCTGGGAACGAATTGCTGTAGTGTTGGAGTGCTCTTAAGCAATTTTTTTGGCAAACCAAGTAGGATTCTAACATATCACATATTTCTTGATGGGAAAACGTCATTTCAAAAAATATTCGAACAGTAGTTGAGAGATATAATAATTTATGACATTGTCATGATACACTTGAGAATATTTGACAAATAGTATTTCAACAAAGTTTTAAGGCAACTTGATTGCTCATAACAATTATGTTTTATCGAATCAAACACATTTTTTCCCACCACATTCATATGACCCTCCAGTATTTTCTTTTCTGTACAAAAACGGCTTCAAAGTGATCATTACTGCAGATATATTTTGATTCACAAAATAAATGTGGCTTGCGGAATGGCTTTAAGATGGAAATTATCATTTTGTATATTAATACCAAATAGCTGAGTGGTGTCAATTGAGTGGTGCGACATGATGATCACGGGTTTCACGAGTTCACATCCCAGCGCAATTTTTTCTTTTTACTGTCTTATTTTGCTATTAGTGACAAATTGTTGTCATTCGTATAAGTTCCAAAATTGGGTATTTGCATAATTATGAGGTTTCATTCGCCAAAACAAAATTTTTTGCACTTTGGGAAGAAAGGTAATATGAGCTTTGTTGTTGAGAATGTTATTATTAATCGAAATGCATGAAAAAATATAGGGTGTTCCATTGAAAGAAATATCATTTTATGAAATATTCTGAAATCGCGACTGTCAATTTTTTTTCGTTTCCGGCATCGAGAAGGCCATTAAAAATGCTACTAGTTTGCCCATTTAACCGAATTCGTAGCATCAATAATAACAGAGTTGGCAATGGTGCCGACTTAATTTGGAACACCCTGTAAGTACATATATATATTCTTCAGTGTAAATTTGGAATTTTCTATTTCATCTCTATTTATCAATCATGATGAATTCACACATATTAGATGCCAAACCATTGAACATATTGCTTCTATAACACAATAAGTATAAAATTTCTAAAGGTAAATTATTTATCTATTTTACTTCTGAGCAACCCCTGTAACTACCACCTTTCCGCTTTGCCTATGTGATTTGATATAGGTAAGTAGATATCACTAAAATTTTGCAAAGTCATTCTTACCTTCCCCCTATACAAGTACACATTTCCATTTGATAAATTGGTTACGTCCATTACTAAGAAATTCAGGAAGGGTGTTAACTATTCTTCATTTGTGACAGTAACCTGAGTACGTGCGGGGTATCGGTCACTTGTGTATTAATATTTAAATGACCACCTTATCCCATTAGGAAGGTTAATAGGAATCGTAATTTGTGGAGGGTTTGAATCATTGGTCCGTCGGGAGATGTACCTGGTGAGAGGTGACGTTTTACATTTCGTGAAAAAGGGGCTTCTCTTGGGAGTCGCAACGCTTTGACCTTGTTTTTAGAGTGGTTTATCGATTACGAAAATTTTGTTTTTATGTCAGATGGATACTACTCATGCGGGTACGTCGATTTCTGCTATATGTTCAGCATGTCAATTACTATCGCGTATTACAAAAATCATTTGGAAAAATGTATAATCTATAACAATTTTTCGTTGTAGATACAGTACTAAATTATACCATCAACGGTCATATGATTTTTAGACTTGTTTTTCTCAAAGTGGAGTGTTTTATCCAGATAATTTGCTTCATATAAAATTGAGTTGCCAATTTGCTAGTGAATAACACACTGGCAACAGATACATGAACTATACTCAAAGAAACTGCCGCCACTTTCAGTGACATTATCGAGTGCTCATTCAGTTGATAGAACGTGGATAGTGGATAGTGGAGAGGCCGTTGTCGCAGCCGGCAAATAGGCCCTTATTGACCTTTTTTACACATATATACAATACTCCTCTCAGTCTTCCTTTTCTAACGTTCTTGACCTTCGATTGAAAGTCAGTATGTCCGTCCACTCCAGGAGGATTAGTTCCTCTTGTTGGAGTTTTTCATCTTCAAAACTTTCAAATCGATATAAGGCCTCGCACTCGCTGAGTTGCTATATAATTGCTATCGCCTTTTTTAATAATCCTATCTACGTGCGGCATCTATAAAAGTTTGAAGTCCAGGATCACCCCCAGATATTTGATCTGTTGGACTCACTCCAGCTCTTGACCAAAAATGGTAGGTGGCCAAAACCCGTCAATCATTATTTGTCTGGTGAACAAGATCTTCTCTGTTTTTGTCGATTTTACTGAGAGAGCTGCTTCACCGCACCATCTTTCAATTATTCGACAGGCAGCCTGTGTACGGTCGCAGACGTTACCAATGAATCAGTTATCTGCTAACTAAGACAACCCTATCGTACGCGTACGCTTGTGCGTCGAAGCCTTTATCTGTGAGTTTACCCAGGAGTTCGTCCATAACTAAGAACTATACGTGTGGAGAGAGGCAGCTTTTATGAGGGCAGCCCTCTTCTCCCTTCGGCTGTCAGTTTGAATTCCCGCCGGGTTCATGTCCCATCTGGTTTCTTCAAAGTTTTTATGCAACCTTTTGTCTCATAACTCATAATTCTCATTATTTCAAGTTGGGGCAATTTACTTTTCTTCAGCTTCTATTCGAACTATTTCCTCGCGATTCCGAGGTTTTCCCTCTATTTCCCATTGCCCCCTCCCCCGATGGATTCATTGGGGTCCCATTTAGTCACTTTTTCAAGCCCTTTAGAAATTGGTTCCTCCAGATTTGGGGTCATACTCTTCAAATAACTTGATCATTATATTTCCTAATTGTTCTACTTCCTGAAGGAGTTGTTTTTCCGAGAAATGTCTGCCTATTGTGCTATTCTTGACTGTTCTCCTTAATAACGTATAATTGTATAGTCACATTCTGGTCGTTGACATGCTATCATTAACTTAGACTTTGAAGATACGAGTACTCGTTAATATTGCGAACGGAATGGCACTTTTAATCTCCCGTGAGCCGTGAGAAGTCTTTTGAGGAGGTGTCCTCTGCTTTGGCATACATTTTGTGATCTGTACGAGCCAGTTCGTTGTCATCAAGTTTTTCTCTTGTTGCTACCGTAACGTCAATCATCTCCTGTCGATGCGATCGACGAATGTTGGTTCCATACTCCTTTTCAGTATGTCCAAATAGTCGTCGCTAGATATTCGAATAGTGCTTCACCAAACATATTTGTCATCTGTACTGTCTAACATCGCGTTATGCTCATTAGCATCGCAGTAGCTGGTCCTTTGCTTGTCCCACCGTGGGACTGGTGCTTTTCTTGTAGGAATCTGGCTCATACCCTTGCAAAACTCTGAGCACCGTCAGAGTGACTAGCTCATCGTATATTTTCATGCTCAACTCCTTCGAAGCTCAGATGATCTCTCGTTTCACCATTAAGGTGAGAATCCACCCTCTTGCCTCTCCGGTTGTTTTCGGGTACTCCCGCCACTTCACATCCAGAGAATGGTTCTGGAGACTCAGCATTCGCGTTAACCTAGGGAAGTTCACACCATGGCCCATAATTTAGAAGGCGATCCTTACCGGCCACGGGACGTCCTTTACTGTGACCTTGAATGTGTTGTTCTGTCAGGTGGTCTCGGATGGTCCTTCAAGACCTTTCACTTTGCTCAACCTCTTTTCTTATCTTCTTTCCCGTTTCTTGCCCTCTGACTTTTCTTCTGTGCATTCTTTTCATCCTTCCGGCAGATTTCGACTGCAGATCCGCCTGATGAGTCCTTCCTTGGTGATCATTTATCGAAAACCTCGCTGCCAGGGCTCGATATCGACCGGAGTTTATCTTCTCTTATGTCAGAGCCAGGACGCTCTGCTTCCACTTTCATCAGCATGTGGAAACAAGAGAAGTTCCTATCAATCACGGATGAAAGGTCAGGCTGAGAGTCTTATCAGGAAAAGTTGAATCATCTCTACTTCTACTTTTGACTGAAACAAATTTAATTTTTTTCTATGCTCGTTTCCACAATTTTCAAACTTTTTTTCTCTTTACATCGATGCGATTGTTTCGCTATGACACATTCCTACCGACCTTTTTCATTTTTGTACAAAATGTTCTTGATAAATAATTTTTTTTTCGATCCTTTGTTGTTTGTAACTTCGAACAGGGGCGAACATGCCATGTTCCTGTGGTAGCGTTTACATCGGAACCACGAAACGTTTCGTTAAAACAAGAATCAAATAGCACAAGACCAATTATCGGTTATGACCCACAGATAAATTCGCTGTCGGAGAACATACTCTCAACAACGATAATCACATAGTAAAATTTGAAAAAACCCAAGTGATCTCTTCAACATCTGCTTATTACCCGAAACTCTTCCGGGAAGCAATTGAAATCCAGAAACACTACAACAACTTCAACAGAACCGAATAAGGACTACAACTGAACAAAGCCTGGCTACCAGTTCTCAAAAATACTGTATTAGCTCCTTACCCACATATAATCGGTATGAACGAGTCGATTATGTTACCTCACAGATATCTATTGCTACAACGAATGTCAAATGTCAATCAATCGAAAATTAATCCATCAATCATGCCGCGCCATACATTGAATCCCCAGATAACTTGAAAATCAGTTTGTGTTAGCCATTGTGGATTATTTTCAGACCAACAATGACAATTATGTCGATTTACAGTTGTATTATTATGGAAACGACTCTCATCTGACCACAATATCGAGCTGATAATACCATCTTCACGTGCCGTAGCTAACCAAGCAAGAATCTGGGAGTAGTAATCCTTGATGCAAATGAATTTCAAATTGTTTTAATTCGTCAATTTTGAGAATGCACTGAACTGATGAACGAGAAATATTGCTCTCCTGTTCTATGTTTCTAATAGAGATATGGGGATCAACAATCACTCTTCCTAAAACTGCAACAGTATGCTCTTCTATTCTATTCTACTCCTTCTATGAAATGATTCACTTGTTGCCAAATTCGAAGTCAAGCGTGTGAAATGCATAGCGCTATGCATTTGTCTAGTATCAGGGTATTTCTCTCTGTATGCACGTAGGGCATCCTAACGATTATTGTCGCATTTTCCATTAATCGGTATCATATCTAATTTCTCTTGATTAGTGAAGTTGTCATAATTCTCACGGATATTCATTCTTGTATGTTAGTTTCTCTGACACGCACACAACTATTAAACAAATGTATGGAAATGTTTCCATGGCACACTGAGGTTTTCATATAAGAATTAATAAATCTTCTAGTTCTATTACAATTCTGATATTTCGAAATTTGACGTTCTCTTCATCGTCTTGAATGCAAAATTATTCATGAATTATTAATTATTATTGAAGTCAAAATCAAGGTTATACAAAATATCGTAGCTCACTGCAATTCAATTTAAAATTTCAATTATAGTTTTTTTAATAAATCAAATCAAAATGAAATAAAAAAATTTATACATCGTTGGAAAGATAATTTTGATAGATATTAAAAATTGCAAAAAAATACAGGGTGCTATTTGAAATAGCAAAGTCAGAGTCACTTGTTTTTCTCATTTGAAGGTTCCTTGAACGAATTGGAGATCATGTAATTTTCAAATTTTTATCTTTTGAAATAACTGAGATAATCCATTGGAACAGGTATATTGGGACACCCGGTATATTAGCCAATCTAACTGTGTTGTAATAATTATAAAAAGGGAACAAAGAGCCTGTGATTCTCCACAACAAAAAGTCAGGTAAGATGCGACTTTAATGTTCCATAAAGTGATCAACGTCATTTCTCTCCTTCGTATCATCATATTAATCTTCTTTCCGGCCATTTTTCCTTGCCATTCCCTAGTTGACACTTCAAAAGAGATATTGCAATATAATCCAACACGTTGTGTCTACCACACCGAAACGCGTTATATGCAGGAGCTTGATTTAGAGCTTATAACCTGTCACAACAACTCATAAATTATAGTAGACAGACAAAATTATTTGCACCCAATTCTGAACGAATCTGGTACGAATGCATACGTCCCAAAAACTAACGAATTTACAGCCTAGCTGAATTCCTTTTGAATGATTTAGAACCAACGGTACTATTATTACGTACATTAGCAGCTGTTGGAATGAATATTTATTGCAATTAGAGTAATATCATTTGAAAAATATTACAAACAATAATACATAACAGAAGAATTACTTATTGAAATTCCACTGCAGACAGGAAATGAAATATGTATTTCCAATAGGTAACTTATAGGATCGTATTTACTCAAAATACCAGTTTCATTATCATTATTCCAAAAGTTATTGGTCATAATTCTCAAAAGTGAAGTTATATAGCACGATTCAAGAGTCAATGAACAATATTTCTATTCGTGTGGAAAAAGCCGTGAACACCAAGCTATGCAATATTTAGAACGTTGTGAATGATTGACAATGTGGTTTTCGTCATTAGAGATCAACTGGTAAACTTGGCTTGCTTATGTGGCACATACAGTGTCTTTCACTTCTCATGGAAACACCCCCGTATCTTCCGTAATTTTCAACGTAGAACCATGAAATTTTCAGGACTGATAGATTCACAATGAATGAACTCGGTACACAGAAGGCGTCATCCTACGTGACATACACTGCACGAAAATAGCGATGGAACCACCCATTTTTCCAAAAACTTATAGTAGGGGTCAAAATTGGCCAAACATTCCTTCGGATTCGTGTTTAGGATCCCCGAATTACTACTAATACACCTGTTTCATGAAAAACTTTCAGTCCTGAAAAATTCAAATTTGTTTCACTTCTCATGGAAACGCCCCCGTATCTTCCGTAATTTATGACGTAGAACCATGAAATTTTCAGGATCGATAGATACACTAGAGATGAACTCTCTACACAAAAGGGGTGATCATACGTGAATTAAGTGGAAAAAAATTGAATATTTCAGAACTGAATTTTTTTAAGGAGACAAGTGTATTAGTAATAATTTTGGGATCCTGAACACGAATCCGAAAGAATTTTGGGCCAATTTTGCTCCCTAATATTACTTTCCGGAAAATTGGGTGGTTTCATCGCTGCTGGCGAGTAGTGTATATCACGTAGGATGACCCCTTTCGTGCAGAGAGATCATCTGTAGTGTATCTATCGATCCTGAGAATTTCAAGATATTTCGTCAAAAATTACAGAAGATACGAGGGTGTTTCCATGAGAAGTGAAACACACTGTATATGGCGTTTATCTAATTGAAAAATATGGCGAAATTCCGGCAGAGACATTAAATACTTCCAAGCGTTCAGACTTTTCGTCAAGCTTCCATCTTATAGCTTGCCCCTCTCCCATTTGTGTTCCATGGCCTAGGACGCAGGCTGCAGAGGGCGTAGATCACAGTGAAAAATTGTTTTTTTTTTTATTATTCGATGGTAAAAAATATAAGTATCCAGTTCATTGTACTGTAATGCGCAAAAATGTCCAATTCGCGAACACTTATTTGTTCAGCATGTCACTAGTCTATTTCGCGCGATAAAGGTCTATTAGTTCGTTTTTACGTAGCATGCAGACTATCAACCACGCGAAATCTTCTTTATTTTAAAAATTCTATTTTTGACAACACTGTTATACAAATGCACCTAACTATAATTCTCTAATTTATTTCAACTCTTAAACTAAAACTTCGTTTGAGCGTCCGGTATCGGTGTAGAGTTCCTCATTGCTAGCGTCCAGATGGAGCCATCTAGAACAAGTCGGAAATCTGTGGCACTGGCATGCGATGATGGTATGCGTTATGAACAAGCCCAATCAGATTATCCAAACATGAGTAGCCAGGTCCTTCAAACAGGTCTAGCTCCCACAATATATAGCCAATTTTGAAGTTTGACCTAGAGCGTAAACAGGTGGTATTCACTTTCCACCTAAAGAGACCCTTTTACTTGAGAAAAAAGATTCCTGCGTACCGGAGTCTCGAACGTCTGTCTTATGAGAGCCACTGCTAGATACCTTAGTCACTGGTACACCTACCGGAAACCTAAAATATGAATATTCGGTGCATAGACTGACGGTGACTGAAAAAAAATGCTTTATATACTCCTCTGAAATTATTAACCAGTTTACAAGTTACCAGCACGAATTAAATCTATCTTCTCTTCGAATGTCTTCAAACAAGAAATTTGTAAATTATTGATTAATTTAGAGACATACTCCATGTGCATGCAAAATCTCATACCTACATAGTTACAATTTCATTAATATTAATACATTTATTTCAATCGTAATGGTTTAGTTACAGAGTGTTGGCGCTCGTTTGTTTCAAATACCCTTTACAGATTGTTCATATTTGTATTCGGTTGTTTTGACTTCTTTTTTTCATAGGGAATATACCAGTCAGACCCTGTCCGAGAATCATGTGCCCCTAAGTAAACGGAGTGTTGATTATCATTATTATTACTAGTATGATTACACTGTTTTTTCTCAATTTCAATTATATTTGTGGGAGCTATCTCAATCCTTGTGACACTAGATATGAACAGAGGGGGAGAATAAAATATATATTTAGAAACATAAGAAGTTTCAGAATAAGGATCCCACAACTTGATACGATGCAATGCTGACACAATCCAAGCATGTACTTTTACCACAAAGTCCTATCCCGTAGTGTCCACTGTAATTTTGCTAGAACTATTTATACCAATGACATACTCCATTTTGTTCTAGGTGTTCATCTCAAACACTTGGTTTTCTATTTCGTACCAGCATTTGCTCCACTCTCCATCAACTGATGCTTCATAATGCATGCACTACACACACTGTGAACCTTTCGGAATAGAACCATTTGTCTTATCAGTGATGCTTCGCTAAAGCTCGCTGAAATTCAAGTAAAAAATATATTTTGAGTAACTCAAAAACTGGCAACTATTGAACAAATGTATGGAAATGTTTCCATGGCACACTGAGGTTTTCATATAAGAATTAATAAATCTTCTAGTTCTATTACAATTCTGATATTTCGAAATTTGACGTTCTCTTCATCATCTTGAATGCAAAATTGTTCATGAATTATTAATTATTATTGAAGTCAAAATCAAGGTTATACAAAATATCGTAGCTCACTGCAATTCAATTTAAAATTTCAATTATAGTTTTTTTAATAAATCAAATCAAAATGAAATAAAAAAATTTAGACATCGTTGGAAAGATAATTTTGATAGATATGAAAAATTGCAAAAAAATACAGGGTGCTATTTGAAATGGCAAAGTCAGAGTCACTTGTTTTTCTCATTTGAAGGTTCCTTGAACGAATTGGAGATCATGTAATTTTCAAATTTTTATCTTTTGAAATAACTGAGATAATCCATTGGAACAGGTATATTGGGACACCCGGTATATTAGCCAATTTAACTGTGTTGTAATAATTATAAAAAGGGAACAAAGAGCCTGTGATTCTCCACAACAAAAAGTCAGGTAAGATGCGACTTTAATGTTCCATAAAGTGATCAACGTCATTTCTCTCCTTCGTATCATCATATTAATCTTCTTTCCGGCCATTTTTCCTTGCCAATTTATTTATTGAATTTATTGAATTTGACAAACTTATACTTAGATGTTCATTTTCACTGTCACACATCTCTACATTCTATACATAAAAACCACATCAGCTCCATTATTGTGAATCCCAACTTCCTTTCATAAAATGTTACCTCATCATCAGTAAACAAAACGTATTGAAAAAACCGACACCCTCTTGTATTTTACGCTCGCCCAATTGCAAAATTGAAGGGGTTTTTGAAAGTCGTCTCAACTAAGTTCTAAATGCATTTGATTTACAATGTATGAATTTTTTTCTCAATCATTTCCCGCGATATCGTATGTTCTGTTTCGAATTCATAAAAATTATCAGATTTTGAAAAATGAGCTCTATTTAGATGTTTTTCGGATTTTCCTCGGTCTAACAATAAAAGATTTTGTTGGATTTTCAATTCTCTACAAAAGTTCCACTGTTTCACCGACTGTGAAACAATTCCTTAAGTACTTTTAGGATAGTTGTAAAACACCAAAACACGATAATATTTCAAAATATTTGTTCAAAAAAATCCATATACCAATTTTGCTGAGGTTGAAACCAATGGTTTTTATCCACGAACTATCTTTCAATAGAGTACAGGTTTGATTGTATTACAATATGAACGTGTAAAGTCAGATGTGGAATCATCTGCGACTGAAAGATAAACTATCCAAGATGACCTCTTGGAAAATATTCATGTTGAAAAAGGGAATATTCTTAAATGACAATTGAAAGTTGTGTTCTTTAATAGAAACAGCCTACGATTAAAATAAAGAATTTTCTGTAATATCTAACAGAAAACAACTATATCCCGGCTTAGACATTGCACTTTATCTGATAGATTCTGTGAAACGACCCTAACCAGAAAGAGAAAATCTAAAAGTGAAAATTGGCATTTTCATTCGGATGTTTGATTTTTCAACTATTAAGTTTCCATTGGAAATTCCTATAGGCGAATGAGACTGTCATTCAAAAGTATCACTCACAGAAACCATTCAAATCATTAATGCGAGAATTGCATCCCTTTCGCTAGGTCTCTAATAAATTTTTATCGACGAAAATATATTTCACTCTTCAAAGATCATCAGGGAATTTTGAAAAAATTGAGATTCATACTCTTCAGGACGTGGATACTAGACAAAAATAGAAAATATTTCCATCTCTCAAACTTTGAGTGATGAATGTGACCAAACCTACAAACTATTCGCATGGTGCCACTATCTCTAATAGTTCGCCCCATACCGAAAAGATAAAAATCTCGACACAGCCTGTATATAACTTCAATTGTGAAACATCTGAATGGAACACCAGTATGAATAGTATGATTGATATCATCATCATATCGCATAACTCCCTGAAGACATAAAATTGTCAAGAAGTGGTAAAAAGTTAATAGTCTGATCTGCTCGCAATTCAAGGAAACTCCGCATTTGATTCATATCCATCTAGAAAGTTATGGAATAATGCTGCTGATTAGATACACAAAGTTGTTCGGAACTCGAAGTGCATGAACTATCGGGTAATTCTGGGGTTATAATGGGGTTAATGCCAACTGACCGCAGAGCAGATTCTCCTCGCCATAGAGCAAATTCTACTCGCCATACAATTCATGTAGAAATACCGTACTGATTTTAATATGCATTCTTGTTGTTTCGCACTAATGAGTCAAAATTTGTGGAGAACGATGATTACATATTGATATCCCCAATTCGGTTATCAGAATATTCCAGCATTCATGATAATAATTCTCCACATTCTAAAATGTAGTACGTATTTTCTGAAGCACAATTGTTTCAAGTCTGGTACTGGTATGATCTTCGAAATTTGTTCACCTGCGTATCAGAGGTTCTTGTTGGTGTGGAAGAATGGTTTAAAAATAATTCAAATATCTCTGAGTAGATTGTTTTTATATAACCGACCCGCTCAGTTATAAAATCGACCATCAAACTTCGTCTCGTCACGACCTGTACGTGCTGGTTCAATCCCCTGCTAACAGGGAATAGTATTATTTTGAAGGTGAATCAAATGAAAATATTTCAAAATCAGTCTGAAAATTTCACACTTAGTACTTTCGACCAATTGAAAGACTTTATTTTGTATCGTTACCATAGTAACTAAATGAATTCAACTTCAGATTATATCGAATTCATTCTATAATAATTAATGAGAAAAAATCCTTCATTAACAAATCACCACATAATATTATATACCTGAATAATAAAAGTTAACAAAAACACATTTCATTACTACGTTAGTTCTTATGTTTTAACACTTACAAATATTTTCAACCAAAGTTTCTGAATGTTGTTGAAATTCCTTAGCCACGTCTTCTTTTTTCAATGGAGAATAAACAAGCAAACATTAACCGAAATTTATTAATGTTCTGTTTCATTAATATCGTGTAGTAATTTAAAATAATCTTATCCTGCTGTGATCCACGAAGAGCTTCAAATTTCTTACAAACCAGAAGCAAAGGATGTTTAATGATCCCAAACAAATTTGGTGGATGAATTTCAGGCCGCACTCTTGTAATAAATTCGTTAAAAATTCGATGACACATTTAAATTTCACTGTCTTCTTCACAAAATCACTTAAAACCATAGATTAAAGAAACAGGAGATAGAACATGGTCCACTGCGCACCCTGCCAATTACCCCTGATATTCCCACTCCGAAGATTCTCCAATCAAATCGTTTATCCCTATACCAACGTACCGCTTTGAAGGATGTGTATGCTGTCAGATTTCGCAATTTGGAGGTTATATTGAATTGAAAGTGAAATTTTCTTTAACTAGAAAAGTGTTCTTTCATTTGTTTCGTGAACTTCATCGATAAAAAATGTCATGGTGTGTTTTGAAGCAATACAGATACTCCCAGAGCAAATTATAAGAAGGGTTTAAAAACTGCTCATCTATTCCGGTAGTCTGTTATGGTTTTGATGGGAGTGGCCAGAGTACCAGGACCGTAATTGTTTCACAATCAAAGTTAACAACATTTCATGTATTCTTGCATACCCCGATATACCGTTATGGTATTTTCATTTCATTCGAATATGTAGTTTTAATTGCCACAATCCATCTTAAATAGTGCGAACAAATAGAAAAAATTACAAGGAGTTTTATTAGTTGATTCAAAAGTAAACAAAATTATCGATAACATCACATTACATTCATATAAAACGTAATGAGGTTATTCCTCTCTAAATTTTATTGTGGTTCTTACTCGCTGTAATAATATAAACAAAAACCGATGAAAGTGGATTCTTCAAATTTTTTATCATTTCCTCAAAAACGGGATTGGAAGTTATCCAAAAAAGAATAAACACAAAATCCCCCATACATTTTTTAGTTTGATAATGCGATTTTGGGTTCATTCTTTATCAGATCTTCCTATAACAGTTCTGCTAGATGAAATAATTTCACTACCACGATCTAGTTCAGTTTTCCGCGCGATCTTGAAAGAAGAAAATTTTGGAGACGTGCCATGGCAGTCGAGATAGAAGATCTGTGTGAAAATTCTCGTGTATGCCAATTACACTTCAGTGTCGATTCCTTTGATTTCGAAATGTCCGCGTTTCGACTACATTTAGGAAAAAACTCTTAATAAAGAGACACGCTGTTTCTATGTTATTTTCGCATATCTTGTAAAAATTTTGATAATACTTTGATTAATGGATTTCAAATTTTGTTAACAGATTGCAGTTGAAGCGTCTTCACCTCCACAAGTATAACAACCGAGTGTCAGCGTTATTGGCTCCTGCAATAGCATAGAGGATTAACACATATTTTAATGTGTTGAACAATCGTATTGTGCCAATAAATCTTAAGTTGAATCAAAATTGAATTAGCAACCTAAGGTAATTCTTTACAGAAAAATATTAGGGCCAAAACACACCTGGGGCAATTTTTCAGGTATGCAATTTAAATTTGGTCTGAATTAGTTTTTATTATAACATTGCACGCCCCAGATTTTGTAAAAAAAATTTGGAAGAAACCCTCAAAAGCAGATATTGTGCGAGCAAATGAGATCCGGGACCTACAACTTAAATAAAAGTGGATTCCGATCCACTTTAACTCAGTGGCAGGCGGTGAGGATCGAACTCACGACGCCTGGGTGGAAAGCAAACACTTAACACCACGACCACTTCCACCACCACCACCACCAATGATCATGGTGATGGCATATCCTAAATCTAATAGAAATTCAGCACTTAAAATCCCAATTTTACAGTTGCGACAATAAAACGAGAAACAACCTGAATGTTTCAATTGGTATTATTTTATCGAACTCAACACAATTTGTCTCTGGAACACGCATTATATGAATTTTGTGAAAACTATCATCAATGAAGTACGATTTTGGAAAAAATCACTGAAATTTTTTCCTAAATACGACTCTGTGCAGCTCCCCACTCCTAAGCTTCAACTCTAAATATTTGGCAGGCTTCGCGCACATTAATTTGTATAGTCGTGTTCCATCTCCTGTTTCTTTAATCTATGCTTAAAATATATGTCTCTAAGCGTCCCTTTCTCAAATTTACAACACAATGATTTCATTCAGATCATTTATGGTCAGTTCATAGATTGTGCTTGACATTAATTCCGTAGCCTTCTATATGCTTACATACAATGAATTGAAAGATTGTATACTCTGCCTATTTAAAAAAAAATATTTTACCTAAACTGTATAGTAGATCAGATTTATTTAAAAAGGAAAATTAAACCATTGTTAACTTTTCTGTGAAAGTTTACCTCAACTGAATTGGATAAATGGCATATTTTATCTCATCATAATAGAAAACTATATCATTTGGTTTACCGGCCTAACCAATTCGTTCTCATCACCTGAATCTTCATCAGTATCACAACCGTCGTTAGCATTTTCTGGGGGATAAATCACTATTTGTTCTGGAAGCACAGCATCCTCGTAATATTCCAATTCTGCCAGCAATTCTGAAAGGGTCAGCGGATTTTTCCAATAACTAGAAAGAAAGATAGTCAGTAGCAGTTGATAGACCTACTGTCCTTTTAAAAGGACAGTGTTTTTGTTTCTTGCCATTTATTTTGCAAAATTCAAATGAAAATTCGAGGTTATCATAATGAAAATTTTAATTTTTCATTAGTTTACTTAGAAATGAAATTTAACGATCGTAATTACTCTTTTCAATAGCAATCACCTACCCAGAGTTACTCATCATCAATGGTCACTGAAATAACAACAAACAAACACACGCGTCTAACTGTCGGCAATCTTACAGTTACTGGAAACTTGTACTCTAGGTGGCTTCTCAACACTTCATATCCTGTGTTGATCATCTGCCACCTGTTCTCCAGTAGCAGAATTAGCTGGAAAGAAATAGTTAGTAGTGCGTCCTTTTGAAAGGACAGTAGGGCTAGCTGGGTTAAGAACAGATTTGAAAATATGACCACCAATATTATTGATATCTAAATACCTATAGATTCCTAAATAATGAATTTAGATAAATAATCATATCACCTCTATAAGTAAAATCGAATAATCGTTATTGAAAGTACATTAATTATTTAAGTTGGTTCATTCATATTTTCGACACCGAACATGAAGTTGGTAACTTTAAATTTTGAATTTTTCCGAAATTACTTGAGACCGTTTGTTCAGGAGGCCAAACTACGTTTGTTTCAAAAACAATTTTGTTGATAGCTTGTGGCTATTAGTTAAGGGAATTTTTCCAAAAAACGTATTATTAGGTTAAAACAAACTATTACTCTCCATATAATCACCTCGTTTTTCCATCTTCTTCCTCAAAAGACGAACAGAATATTTGTTTTGATTATTTATGTTTTTGATTAGTCACTTGCCATCAGCTAACTTTCTTGAACCGCCTTGTGATGTTTTCAAAAAATAGTATCACTTATACTATATAAGGACTGGTAGATTTGCCCAAATTATCAATTTCATCGACAAAGTATTCAATACTTACTACTGCACCTTCTCCATCCCTCCAGGATAACACGTGGAAAGCGATTAAAAAAAACTCACTTCCAAAACTTCCTAGACACTATTCATTCCAAAGTTCTACAATCTCTATCTATTCTGTGAGACTTAAGGCCGAAGCAACAAGCTTCAGTTTTGTCTCATCTTCTTGTAGTTTTCTGTGTTTGGCGGCAAGTGCCGCTCTAGCAAGTATAAGGGTTAGGTCAGAAAACGGATCAAATTCAACTTTTTCTTTTGCGTATTAAATTTCCTGTGGTTGATTTGTAGTTGAATTCTACTTCACTTTTACAAAACTTTCTTCGTACTCTTCTGAAATTCCTTTTATCATAATAAATAATCTTCTAAAATACTTGCCAGTTGTCAAAGTTAACTTTTCGTGAATGATTTCTCAATACAAAATTCCAAAAATTACTTCCTTAATTTTTTGGTATTATCTGAAATCAGATGTTGAATTCCTGTTCCAATTATATCCTGGTTTTCTTCGCCATACCGAGCCATTCCCATAGAAAAACATTAAGTCTTTTTGGCATCTCGCACATTGAATGACATTCACCATCCTGTTGAATGTAGCTCTGAATCTTAAAAACCATAAAAAAGCGTCATTTTCCTAGTATTTTTCAATACTTCGGAGTGAAATTTCCTTACCGAATACCGAATCAAAAACTGGGCATTTTTTTGCACACGAATATTTTTTGGAAAATTGTTGTGCTCGAAATAATTTCCAGTAACAAATTAAGCTCTGATGGTATTATAAGTGAAAACTGGGGATACTTCAATCCATAAATTGCAGAAAATACTTTCAACGAATTCTAGGCATAGCGTTTTATTCCATGTATCAATATTGAAAGAGTCTGACCCTCATCACTTCTGTTCCATGTAATTCGAATTCAGGCTGGTTATTCTCCTGGCATTTGTAGATTTGGGGATTTCACCTTTCAGTTGATCATATGCTTACTGAAATATGACGACACGGGCCTCGGTTGTGAAAACAACTACAACTAGTGATCCCAACAGAGCAAATGGGCTCTCCTTAGTCAAGTGGATCGATTTAAGAGTGGGCAGGGTACTCGGAACTGTCAAGGGGATTACAAGGAATGAGCGGTTTGCAGTAATAATATAACAATGGAATATTACTTGGAATTAAGCAGGAATGAAAGAAGAGGTGCTTCACCAGAGGGCACCGTAAAACGGTCCGAATTTGACGAGTTGATTCAAACTACATAAACTTCGGAATTTATTTATTTCCGCTTGGGTAAGGCCTTGGAGAAATATTTAGTGAATATTCTTTGTCATAAAAATTTAGGTCACTTGATTAATACTTACAACAAGTACACGTCAGTTTTCACATACCCATTCATTTTCTAGAATAGAACAAATAAAACATCACTACTTTTGTCAGGCCAATATTCAACCACTGAAGTCAAATAGTGACCATAAAGTGACTATTCATACAATGGAGTTTTCATGCTGATGTTTTTAAGCTGGTCCAACTTTGAACACTTTGGAATGAGAGGTCAGCTATTCAACTAAATCAAGATCTATTTTGAATAGATTTCCAAGATGAGGGTTGGTGCAGTCATCGCAGGATTTCCACAAGATTCTGTTTTTCGAAACCTACTCTCAGACTATGTTTTTCTCGCAGATTATAGCCAGTTCTTTGGGAATCTTCAGTCCGATATCATTTCCGTGCGAAGATGATGTAAAACTTGGAACATACCAGTGAATATCGATAAGTGTTATGTGTTATAACACCATAACTTTCAATTATGTATTCCCGAAGGAGATAACCATACTGATCTGGGAGTTGTCTTCAACAAAACACTGCTACTAACCAAGTGACAGCCGGTTTTAAGAAAGCTAATAATAGTATTTATCAACAGTGAAAACACAAGAACAAATTTCATTCTTCAACGAAATATTTTTGACAATCAGTAATTTCACGCGAAAAACTGGATGTAACTTTATATCGCTGTCGAGTTGATTTATCCACGTAACAAATGCCTCATCAATCGTGATAAAATACTCTTCAGTATGTTTCATAAAACATATAATATAACTTTATTCATGAAAATGAATGAATAACAATTAAGAAGAATTGATATCTATAAAGTCAGTGAACGAAAAGTGCTATTGCACTTGTTACGTTTAAAATGAGTGGAATGCAATGGGTATAAGTAAATGTTATGATAAATATAATTGAAATGTTGTATAGCAAAAATATGGATTCGATTAAATACAATGAGTATAGATTGAAGTAATATAAAGTAAATACAAAAATAAAATGTGATATGAATACAATACAATTTCTGGCTAAAATATGAATTGGGTAAAATACAGGTATAGATAAAAATAATATAAAGTAAATACAAAAATCAAAGTGATATATACGTATACAATACAAATTGTGGCTGAAATATGAGAAGGGTAAAATACTGTGGGTAAGACTAGCTGAAAGTAGGTAATATGAATAAATTAAAAAGACAATACAATAGAAATATACTCCTGAACAAAATCAAAGACAATATACCTAATCTCTATCCATTTCTCTATCAGTGCTATAAAATCAGTAGTTTTCTGAATTTTAGTGAAAACATAATAATATCAGAAAGAGGTTTTCAGCAAGGTGATCCATTAGGTCCTGCTCTTTTTTGCCTTGCGATTGATGAAATTACAAAATCCATAGACACAAATTTCAATTGTTGGTATTTGGACGATGGATCGATTGGAGGAGATGTTGAATCAGTTCTTGAAAATTTTAAGAAGATAATTTTGAATTCAAAAAAGGTGGTTTAGAATTGAATTTTCAAAAATGTGAAATCTTCTTTTTGAAAAGTGAAGTTCCTGATGTAGTTGCGAAATTCAATTCCATTGCCCCAGGTATTGAAATACTTGAAGCCCTTCCAAAATGCCTCACAGAAAAAATTCAATCTTTGTCTGTGATTTCATCTCGGAGTAATATTATTCCAGCACATGTGACCCTTTTTTGTATTGAAGAACTGTCTTGCAATACCAAAGCTAACTTATATAATGCGATGTGAAGAGAAGCTCCATCTTTATGATAGTATATTACGAAGAATGTTAGAAGGAATAACGAATAACCATTTGGAAAACAATGTTTGGATTCAGGCAACATTGCCAGTAAACCGAGGAGGTTTGGGTATTCGCCTCGCTTCTGACCTTGCTTTACCAGCCTTTCTGTCCTCTTATAGTGTTTCTCAATAAATGAACACAATTTTACCATGCTGAGGGTGAACAGTTGTGGATTTCTCGATCCAAAATTTATTTACTGAATTCATTTAAGGCCCTAAAACAAAATTGGGATATTCCACTTGTAGATACAAATTGGAAAAAACTGTTATATTCAGCTACGTCTGTAACCGAAAAGACCCGTTTCAAAACCAACTCTCCTACGACTAACGACTGTCTCAGCTCAATCTACTCTATCTGAGTGATTGATAGACGTACCAGAGACGGTGTGACGTTAACCCACCGAATACTGTCCGATGACTTCTCTGTAGGTTTTGCGAGATTGTTTCTGATACAATATTATGAAAGGTAACGTGGACATCATTTGAAATGGAGCCAGGAACCTTGTCGAACGACTGTTTCTTCACGAAGTGGAATATTCTACCTACAGATGTCGTGACAGCCCCAAGAACAAACAGTTTGAAGAACCGTTATGACTCTTTTTCACAAACATCTTACTTAAGTAAAATAGCATTTAGCATACAAATATGTATCGCACTTAGGGCCGGTTTTTCTATGTCCCGTTGAGTCTCAGTTAGCTGGCTGACGGCTAGTAGTCCTTGGGCCCAGTGGGTACCAAAGAAAAAAAATTACCCAACTGTTGATATTTCGTAAACCCGTTCTTCATGTCGAGTTGGACCATATGCTACCGACAATTTTTCCAAAATAATATGTCCAACTCAACATGAAGAGCAGATATAAGGGGTTTCACAGATGGGTAATAATTATTTTTCACACGGTACTGAGCCTAAGTAGTATCAGCTGTCAGCCAAATAACTAAGACTCTCAACATTCAAAAACTGATCCTAAATGATTGATCAGTCACAGATGTACAATCTTTGTCAAGTCAATTTTTTCAAACTTCAGCATGGGAACTCTATTCTTCAATTCGTGGAACACTGTCAAATGTCCTGGAAAAAGTCGAGATATATTATGTCAACGGAGAACGAGGAGTTTAGGAATCTGGTCTATTCATCCAGGCAGTATGGTAAATTCGTTGTTGACGATCTTCCACAAATCAAGGATGTTAAATTTTCCTGGATTATTCCCTCTATAATTCTGGTATATACGGATATAAGGCTAATTGGTCTATAGTGTCCAGGATTGAGTGTGTCCCATTTTCTATAAATAGTAGTGACAGAGTCCAAGCGCCAGTAAACGGAAAGAAAAGAGTAAAGAAAGGATTCGAAAAATATCACGGGGTTTTTCTAAAACAGATGCATGTATTTTCAAAATAATTGCTGGTATAATTATTATCCGCCTGAGAAAAATACACATGAGTTCTGGAGTTTTTGGCATGTTGGTGAAATTCCTTGGGATAATGTTGTATTTTTAACTGACGAGAAGGATTCATCGAAACTCTTAACAAGCATTTCAGTAGCTGCAGCATTGGATTCACACACGGTTTCATTATGATCGTCAATTATTGGTATTGAGACCTTTGACGTGAGCTTTATTCTACAATATTTATAAATATGCTCGAAACATTTTTTCACGCGATTCAATTCATAATTCCTCTCTTAGGTCTTGAGATGAATCTGGAGTAAAAACGATGGGTCACGAAATCTTCAGGGGACCTACTTAGTTAATAAAAACTATTTTCAGAGCTAAATTTTCTTATAGGTGTGGCAGATGAATGTCCCAGCTGTACATGTTTTTTTATCGGAGTAGCAGATTGGTGAATAAGTAATAATGTAACATGGGAGTTTGACTGGCTTCGTTAATTAATAGCAGCAAGAAATTTCCAATAACCAATAACTCGACGAATATGAAGATTGGAGATAAAAACCACTGGAACTCGCAGTACTGTCGACAGAAAAAGAGCATGTTTTTGTGGACACATTGAGCCAAGTACTCTAATTTTCAGAAATGTCATGGAAGATAATTACCTTTCATGATAATATTAGATGAGATACTCGAATGATATACCAACAACGTTGACTAAAGATCATTTCCTCAAATTCTATCAAAGCATTCACTTTTCAGTTACTATCGTGCATAATAAAAATTTCAATCACAAGGACCCATGTTCATAGTAAAAACAACTATTAGGGTTTATAATAAAACTCTTCGCGGGTTTTGCAGATAATCCAATCCAACAGCTATTCATCCTTTTATAGCGAGTGTCACACACATTTATAGCCGTGTGGTCATTTGTATCTTTCCAATAAAAGTACACTCGACTGCTTTTCACTTTATAAAGCTGCCACAATGATACATTCATCATAACGTCCGCCAAGCACGAGAGAAAAACTTTTGGAAGAGATAAGCTTCTTTATTTGTCTATTTCGAATATGTAATCGAGGTGTTTAGTGACAGACATGAATGTTTGTATGGTCTGAATAAAATAATGCGATATATAACTGACATTTTTCATTATTTTCCATGCATGATATATCTACTCACATATTTCACACTCTTTAGATATTATCGTTTTGGTATTTCGAATCAAAATATGTCTGGATGCTTAAATACTATTGTGGAGTGAACGATTTGGTTCTATTATTTCGATTTCACATCGACGAACACGAATTATTTATTATAGTATATTGAATAATTATTAAATAGTATTACGTTACGAGTGCGGAACGTGACAAACACGATTTTTCAATTTCTCTTTCAATTATGTTTGATCCAGAAAACAAATATACTGACTTAAATTACCCGGTGCAATTGAGAAAACGTGAGATGGAAAATCTTCTACAACAATTCATTGCGTTGTCTCAAATGCTACGCAAAGTTCAATTACAAAACTCGTTCTCTTCTGACCCTTACGCTTTTGTTCTAGGTTTACCATCCATGAGGGACACCCTTACAAACCCCATTCACGTTTACGAAGGTGATGACGCTCTCATAACATGTGTGGTAAAAAACATAGGTGAAAACACAGTCATGTGGAAGAAGGAAGATAAAGAGAGGTACAGCACGAGGGTGTTGACAGCAGGAGAAAACCGAGTGACTGCTGACAGGCGATATGGAGTATTACATGATTCAGGTGAGTGACTCTATCTCGATTATTTATTGAAATGAGTAGTAAGAAAAATGAATTGTATGTGTCGAATGCTATACAGTATCCACGCCACGCATTTGTAACAAACATAAAGATTATAATGTAAAGAAATACTTGATTTAAATTGATTACCTGGAACGTCTGATGAATTACCAAATATTGAAGGGGTTTCACAATAATTTCCTTATAATATTTTAAAATTTTGGTTAATTTCTATCAGTCCATGCGCTGTAGCTAAAATGTTACTGAAACCAATAAAAATAATTTTTGGTACACGGACAGTTTTTGAAGAGTACTTTGAAAAAGTGTTCTGAATGCGAACACCAATGAAATGTGGTGAAAATTGCCGGGAATTATTGGTATTCCATCAATTACTGTAAAGGGATTTAAAATTCCGATATATTGTACAAAACAAACTGCGTGAAAATCACCTATAAAAAGATCTACACATGGTTTTCGTAAAATGCTTCATTTTCGAGGAACGTGGCCCTGAATTGTGATTTCTCGGTAATGGGCTGTTATCGTGTGTTTATTTGCTAGTTATAAGCTTCAAGAGTGGCAATCAATCAACGAAGCTGATTTTAATTCCTAACAGTATTCCAAAAATCGCGAGAGAATCTCTTATTAACTAGCATTTGACATCAATTGAAATATATTTGCAAATTGTGGAAGAAGAAATTCAATTTTATAAACCGAATGGAGCTTATAAGAAATTGGAAACTTCGAACTAGAACAGTTAGGAAGGAAGGGAAAATTATCAAAAATACAAACCAGAATGACTAAAGATGTGTTGAGTTATCAAATTATGTTGGAATCATATGAATACCAGCATCTTTATCATTATTCAATCATCAATATTATCATCACCATCATCATCATTGTCATCATTATCATCATCATCAGCAGCATCATCATCGCTATGATCCAGTTCATATTTACCAATTGAAACATCGGACTGTGAATTCTGTTCGCTTCAGAAAACACCATCAATCCACGTATGTGCAAACAATATCAGCTTCACAAGCCCTACAGAAAGATGAGCAAAAAATAACAGCTTTTTCACCACTGCATGTCATTTTTTCACATCCTTTGAAACATAATGAAACATAAACCATAAACACCTCTTATAGACACACTGGTTAGTAGGAAATGGTAGTAGAAGTAGTAGCAGATGTTGGGTGGCCGCTACCTGGCTGCAGGTAAGTGGGCCCCCATGGGCCCTTTTCGCCATGCCTTCGTCTCCTCATCCATGACATGTTCTTGAATCAACCTCGTGGTCTACTCAAAATGAATCCTTAAACAATTTGTGTGTGTGTGTGAGTGCTTGAAGAAGGAGCGAGTTCTCTGGATCTGCCTATTCCTGAAAGTCCTGGTAGGGCTGGTTCTCAGTCGGGCGGTGCGGCGGCCGCGGGTGATACTATCACTGGCTACCAGACCCGCAGTATACGATCCGAGGCCCCTTCTCGGCTTTCATTGAAGTCCAGTTTTCACTGCGGTTCTGTTTTGACTTGTTCAAGATATACCGGTGAGCTGGAGAAAGTATCAAGACAGAATAGCCATTCGGGTTATTAAAAAAAAAATTTTATAAGAATAAATTCTATTCCATAGTTTTTGAGTTGTGACACACCAGTTAACTTAAAATGTTACCGAAAATTTCAATATAAGTAAATACGATGTGATTTTCAATTACCTTAAGCATCAAGATGAAAAAACATCAACAAGGCTGTCAATCAATCAATAAATGTGTCTCCTTTTCTAACAACAATTTGTCATCCACTGGTCGGCATTTTTTTTCTCTAGTTTTCCTTCCACAATATTGATTAACATACTCCTGCTGAAAAAAATTAGAATGATACTTTGCTTCAACAGCCAAAATATACGGTTTGAGGATTCCGAGATATTGTCGTTGATATCAGCATAGGTCTCAGGACGCGTTTGTCGGCTATATAATTTTGAATATACGGATTTTATTGAAACCCCATATTCTCCATCAGTGACCAAAATTGGCTATTTCGGTACGGTACCTATTCCAAAAATGCAATATGAGTACAAGGAGAATAAAATGGCTTTCAGTTCAGAGACATGTTTTCAAAGAAACTAGGAAGAAAATTGAAATATAGTAGATGCTCTCTAGGTCGAGATTAATTCTCCATTGTTTGAGAGCAAATTCAACTGAGAAGGAGTAATATCATATTGTACAGAGGATATTTTTAAATTAAGCCGACGAAAACCTACAAATGGGATATTTGAAAAAAATATTCTGTTCGAGATGAGACAAATTCGTCTCACTTTTATTGAAAAACCACCATAACTTCCAATATTTTCAACGTAGAACCGCAAATTTTTGCTGTATCTATTAATTCTGCAAATATCATCGCTGCTAGTGTGCAGTGTAGATCACTTGAATTGATTCCTTCGAGGTCCTTTGGTAAATTCCTGATGAATTCTGTGGTTGAAATTCCAAAGTTACGGGTTTTTTTCTACGAGACGTGAGAAACAGAATATGTCTATCATTTATCTACATTAATAAATATTCGAATATTTATGATTTGATTCTTTCAATACATTTCAGTTATTCATATGCAATACTTGTGGAAATCTCCGATCAAATAACACAACCTAGATAAGTAACTCTCTGCTCACGACTTAAAATTTGTTTTTAAGGGACATCTTCCCCCAATGGCAGTGTCGTGCGTTGTTAACAGAAATATTGAGGTTCAATAAAATAGAAATAATGGAAACCCAATAGGGATGGAAACCTGAAATTATGATAGAATAATCTCCACAGGATTTTGAGAACAGCCGATGCTCTAATCAAAATGTTTTTTTATTAATTCATTCATTTTTCCTCTTTTCCAATTCGGTTTCCTTTTCTCGATAGTTATAAACACGAAAAAACACCCCAATACGCCAAAGACGAAAACCAACAGATATATTTTGTTGTTGCTCTGTCAAATATCAAATGCAGCGTTGCAGAATATCCGTTCGGCGATGGACTATAGTTTTCATATGATCCCAACATGCTGCCATGAACGTTTCAATTGCCTTCTTATTGTTATATATTTCATCCAAGACAGTATTTTTGGGCTTTCGTTGTCATGAAAATACCTGACAAAAATCAAAATCCAGCTGATGTGCTCATATGATATGATGAAAGTGGTCAGATTTTGTCATAACATCCGCACTGGGTGAACCTCAGTCGGTATTAGTTAAGGTAAGCTCGGGTAAGTGTGAATTTGGGACAAGTGTGAGTTTGCTCGCTATCTTCGCTAAACCGGGCGACAGCCCAATGCCATCTGTTGACGAATAGCCTACACTCATAATGAAACCATAACCATCATATAAAATACAAAAGAGATCTTGTGAAATCCAAATATTTTCCCCAATTTCCTAACCTGCAATTCATCAACCCGAACGAGTATAACGAGTTTATTTCAAGCTTTGAGTGTATTGTTGAAATCTAAGATAAGAATCCATTTTATACACTTTTCTTCTGCCTAAACAATGAATCTGACTATAGATTGCCGTTTTTTCATGAAGTTGTTTCTTTTTACATTTTTCCATTGCAAGTCACACTTACCCCGAAATTAAATGTTATTGGGGATAGTGTGACCTATCTGTCGGGGTAAGTGGGAACCTGGTTCATTTGGCCAATCTAAACAGTAATATTTTTTCAGCCATAGTACGAAATTATATACAGAAATCTCAGAGAGCCAAACAATATATCTGGCCAGACGGAAGACATTGATACACTTTCTGAGGATGAAATAACATCCGTGCTTCCATCACCACTCGTCAGAAGATGAAGATCAATGAAATTCTCATTCGATTTTTCAGATTTCTACCTGTAAATTTTTCTTTTCAAAAAATGTTCACTTTCACGATTATTTTTTGTTCTTTTCCAATGGGGCATTTCAAATTCAATATTAAAAAGTTCCTAATTAGGTTTTGAATAAAGATATCTCGAAACAAATAAATTGTGGTGAAAGTTCCTTTACTGTTTACTCACACCTGCCCCAAACATTGCATTGCATTAATATCTTTAAATTTGGCCAGAATCACACTTGCCCCAAATTTCCGGGGAAGTGTGACCTATGGAGATGTATATCTGAATATATAAATAAAATTCATGGAATACGTTTTTCAACAGTTTTCTGTGGCGTATTACAAAGACTGACCTTCGAAGTAAATACTTGCAAAACTTCATTGATATATTAGTTCAGGTTCATCAGATGGACTAAATTCAATGCGAACTAATGAAAATCACGGTCACACTTATCCGAGCTTACCTTATTCCAAAATTCATAAAAAAAACACGGATTTTATGCAGTTCATTTGGAAACTTATAACAAATCTCATCAGGAACTTCCACTTAAACCATTTCAAGCTGAATTGACTCTATGTTGAATATAAGGGACACTGGTTTGTTCGTAACACATGCTTCCTCATCCAATTGGAACATTAGAGGTTAAACTACTAAGTCAAATGTGCTAGCAATCTATTATTATAATTACACAATAGACCAATCATAAATACTTCAGTTCATGCCAGAAATACTATATTTCATAATTGAAAAGAATGAAACAACTAAAATTGAAAAAGTCGAAGTACCCTTTCTCTCCATACGTTTTCACCAAGTGGAAAAATGAGGAAAACATCTGTCACAAAACAATTATAGGAAGGGTTAACTGTATTTCGTTTGTCCATTTTATTCGTTTCGTTATCATGATAATCTACAGCACATATTTTCGAACTTTGTTAGGAAAAAATCATTTTTTTTTGTTGCCAATTTCATTTAGTCAGAAATTCTAGCATTTTTCTGTTGTATTAGTGTTAGTATATTATTTCAACTTTTCCGACTTAGGTATGTAATGACAAAAAAAAACAGGTACTTCAAAAATCAACATTTTGGTCTAGAAGGACATGGTTATGAAGTATAATCATAGTGAATGACTTACCATATAGGATGTTATTATTATTAAATTATAGGAAGGAATCACTTCCGAGTAGACCAACCCAATCTACCCATTGTGTCGTACGCATAAACCTATTTTATAAGCATTTGGTAACTTTTATAAATACCACCCATAATTACCATTACTAACTACCCATATTATTTTTTGTTTTTTATCTAACATACCAAATGTGTTTATCAACCGATATGATGTCAAGCAAGAAATAGGTTTTTATTTTTTACAGCAAAATAGTGATTTGAACATGGTTCTTCGTATAATTTAAAATGAACTTCCTTACACGTAAATCGTTCATCCTACTTACATACAATGATCTCCAACCCACCATTTTTTCTACTAAGTTTCAGGACATATTTCTTCTTTGGGTGTTTTCATATCAAACTGGTCACAAAGCAGCTTATGCTGTTTCATATTGCTATAAGAGGAAAGCGATTTTCTCTGGGTCAGTTAGCTCTTTGCTACATACTAACTTCTTTAATTGTTTCTGATCCGACACGTTCCCAACAAAGCGTGGGCATGAAAAATTATTAGTTAACGGGATAACGGCATAACACGAACTTTTCTCGTGAATGTATACGCAGAAAACTTTACCCGAAAAGTTTTAGTAATGTGCCTTCCGTGCCGCATTCCAATATCTGCGGAATTTATATTGCATTCTACTTAGTTCCGAAGTGATCATCGAATTCCTTGGTCTTTTACTTCATTGAATGATCCAAGGTCTCTCTTATTACATTTTTTCTTTGAATATATAATAGTATCGGACATGGAATAATTTTAGAACTGATGTGGATATTGATCTAACGAAAACAGAATACCACGTATCATGGAATGACCTTCTCTAATATAAGAGACGGTCCTGATGATATTGAAAAGCATCCATGTATTCCTACAAATGTCTCGTGCCTTTTGATTACCCCTCAGGATGGAATAGCTGAAAGTCATAAGTATCCAAGTGTAAATAGAATCGAGTTTCCTCTCTTTTGAAACCAGTCCGAAGATGCCGTCACTGAAGCAGCGAGAGCTAGTTACTTTTGATTCGGGTTTTGATATTATGCTTCAAGAATTTTTAAATCGCTGCATACGATGATCAGCGAAGGTCGTGTAATAGAAATTTTTCAATCTGGAGTTGGATAGAAAGTTGGTATTTTTTCATTTATACCAGTTGTACTAAAAGTTTATAACAAGGTTCTTATTTCAGAATAGACCCTTTTTCCTTTGGATATTTTATCAGGATCATCAGTAGTTTCGTTGAGCTTTCAACTTATAGGCTGATACTGCTATCCCCATGCCATATCTGCTGATTTTCCAATATTTTATTATGATTTTCAATTAGATGTGGAATTTATTGATTACTATTGACCAGGGCGTAGATAAATTGAGCACAACTGAACGTTTAGGTTGTTAGGGTAGTATTAGGGCTTCGCGAGACCAGGAGATTAGTCTTGGTCTTGATACAAGACCAGGACCAAGATCAAGACTTAATAAATCTTCCCAAGACCAAGACTTGACTTTCGAGACCAACACCAAGATCAAGAGTCTCACCCAAGAGTATTGGTCTTCGTCTTGGTCTCGAGAAAAATGATGAACTTAAATCTACTCAAAATTAAGAAAATGTTGATGGAAAATGTTATGACATTTTATTTAAATTATTTAATTTTCATATGGTAGGTTTATAGACTTTGTTAATTCAAAATCAAAAATTAATTTTTCAAAATCTGTATTGCAGTTATACAGTTTACAGGTAGGTGTAGGTGGATAGTTAGTTTTCCGATTCCACCACTCTGCCGCAACCGCATCTTACTACTCATCACACAACAATCTATTTTAAAATTTCCAATAAAAACATAATTAACGTTCCAACCATTTTGAAAATTTTTTCTGGTTTGTCGGGTGTCGACCTATGTGTTGTGTGGGTCTAATTTAATATTCATTTAAGATTTTTTTAAAATTATATTATGATGGTGAAATGAAAAATTTTTATTTCGCTTACTTTATCCGTACAAATTGACAATTGTTAAAGACTGAGAAATACGAAATAACTATTATATGCATATAAACTATTGGACAATTGAATTGAATAATTAACATCAAGACCAAGACTACATTTGATTTTTCAAGACCAAGACCAAGACTGATCAGTCTTGGTCTCGCGGAGCCCTATGTAGTATAATTTCCTTGATGGAAACAGAGAAGATAAAGTAGTTCAATTGTCCTCTGAGCTTTCAGATAATTGTGAGGTTACGTCACCCTATTATTATCAACAACCCAAACGAATTGGCTATTATTCAATTTAAGAACTGTGACATCGATTTGCCATCACAAAATGGAATTATACAAAAGTTACCCCCTATCCAAGTGATGATATCTTTGGATTTTCAACAACATGGAAAGCAGATTCGGTAAATTCTAATGCAATATTTCCAATACCTTACTATCTTTCATTTCAGAACTCTCCAAGTTGGATTATGGCCCGAACTCTGGAAAATTGTGATATTTCAATCTAATAATTGAAAATTATTCAGTAAACTGGATAGTAAAATTGATTATTATATTATCTGGGACAGTAATCCTTTTACATTCTGGTAAACTCAACTAACTGCACCAATATAGGGAAGGTTACAGGTTTCTACGAGTTGGATCGATTGAGTCTTGGTGACCAACACCCTAAAACCCCTGCAATGAGGTGACTAAGAGAACTCTTTCGTATATTTACAAAAAAATATAAACACCATGTACTTTTCTTCTAATCAGAGACTAGTCGAAAATATACAATTTGCTAGCGATGAAACTACCAGGGAGAAGGTACTGAGGGAGGACAGGGATATTTTTCCATACGACATCCATCTTAGCAATCTGAACCACGAAGGGATAGAAAGGAGTGGTAAACCACACAGAATGTGGTTTATATGAAAAATATGATGAATTTATGCTAAGATTCAAACCTCTGATTAAAAAACATGAGGATGAGGTCTGGAGGAAGAAACTTGAAAGCCTCAATGTTCAAGACAATTCCAGGAGATGGTTAAAGACAAGTCACTACCGATCAAGACATGCTAGAAATGTCTGGGGAGTGTTTTAATGAAGTATTCCAAACAGATGCTAACACTACACGAGAGCGAAAGTTAGTTTCAGAAACTAGGGATCTTTGGGAACAACCGCGAGGGAGAACAAGACCTTCTTGGTGTTTATGAGTAGCCTCGAGGAGGTCCTGGAAGCTATCAAAATTATTTTTTTTTTACGAAAGCGGGATTTCAATGTTGAAAAAATTTCATCACAACTTAATTCCATTCCAAAAAAAGTTAGAATTGTTAAAGTGTATTTACAAAATAATAGTTGTGCTAGAGTAACTGCTCGCTTGTTTAACTACAGTCATCCCGATTCAACTATAAAATGACTCGTATGTTGCTAAGTCAGTTGAAAAGTAGATACCGGATCTGTTTGTAATGTGAAACACCAGCCACAAGAACCCCATTGGAAATGAAGCTGTGGAAGTTGCTGTTAATGGGCATGTTCAAATGGATCATACTCAAAGTACCCATCAACTAGCTGAATCCCCAGGGATCTCCCGTTCCTGCATAATACGAATTACAAAATAAAACAAATATAATCCATATCAAAATAAATGGGTATAGGAACTGAATGAGGATCATACTGATGGAAGTCTGCATTTTTGTGAACAAATAAGCCAGGATAGAATGAAGACTTTCACGACCAAATGTAATCAAGAAGTATGATTTCCGAGCTTTGGGGCCGTGGTCGGTCTACACACGGCTCCAGTATATAGGGAGACATTTCACTTGATGAAGAAGTTTTATGAAGAGAAGTTATGACCAAGAAGAATTTATGAAGAAGTGATAAACAGTTTTTGAAGAAGTATATAAGTGTTTGGAATATTTAGCTCGTTGTATTGTGCTATGTTTTTAGTGAAGTTAGAAAATAAACAGTTAGTGTGCTCGGCCTATTATTTAGAAAAAACGTAACAGTGGTATCCGAAGTGGGATATTAGTGAAAAACAGAAACTATATTTATAAACTATTTATGGTAAATACGAGGAGTACATCGTACGATACGATGGAGGACATTGTGAAATTTATCCAAAATCAATTTGCGAATTTGAAAAGAAGGCGCCAGGAAGGAAAACAAGAAGAGAAAAATCGGCGCCAGGAAAAAAAACAAGAAGAGGAAAAAAGGAGCCAGGAGGAAAAACGAAAACGAGAATTTAAAAAACAAGAAGAGGAAGAGCGACGCCAGAAGGAAAAACAAGAAAACGAATAACAAAAAAAAACACGTCGGTTGGAGGAAAAGAAAGAACGAGAAGAGGCACTCCAGAAAATTCTCGAAGAACAGAGAAAAGAGCGAGAAGATTAAAAACAAAAACGAGAGAAGGAAAAACGAGAAGAGGAAATGCGACGGTTAGATGAAAAACAAGAACAAGAAGAAGCACTCCAGAAAATTCTCGAAGAACAGAGAAATGTACAAGAAGAAGCACTCCAGAAACTTCTCGAACAACAAAATAATGAATTAGAACGAATAGAAATACAAAGAAAAACAGACCTTCACAGAGTTCTAGAACATCAAGACAAGTTCTTCCAACATGTTTTACAGAAAACCGAAGTACAAATGGACGAACTGAAAGGAAAAATAGAGGAAGACGTCAAGAAAATCGACGATGAGCTTAATAAGAAAGTGGATAGTGTGCGAGAGGAGGTGAAAGGACTTGAAAACCAGATGGCTCTCCTCAAGAACCAAGATCATCGAGACAGGGTTGCCACATCAGGAATTTCCGTAAAACCACCGACTTTTGATGGCCAGTCCTCTTGGTCCATGTATCGTCGACAATTTGAAACTGCAGCAGTGGCTAATGGAAGGGGCAAAGAAGAAAAAGCTACGGCACTTATAGTAGCTTTGAGAGGGCCAGCTTTGGGTATGTTGCAGAAGATACCAATCGAAAACCAAAATAAATATAAAGACCGGGTTACTGCATTAGAGTTGCGGTAGGGCGATCAACATCGAGAACAGCTGTATCGGGCTGAAATGAAAACGCGCCCTCAGAAATCAGGTGAGAGTCTGAAGGAATTTGAATCGGAAGTGAGACGCCTAATACAGCTGGCTTACCCAGAAGCACCGGGAGATTTCAAGGAACAGTTAGTGGTGCAGTTATTTATAGATGGACTGAGAGATACCGAAATCCAAAGGACTCTGCGATTAACACACTTCGGGAGGAGTAGTGATGCCTTGGTACGTTCTCAAGAAGTTGAGGTTTCCCGCAACTCCTCGAGTCCGAAAGTACGAGCGGTCTCAATAGAAGAACCCGAAAAACGATCAAGCGAGAAGGTTCTGGATGACATTAAATCTTTGAAAAGAGGAATGAGCACTCAGGAGAATAATAGGGCTTGCTATCGATGTGGAAAATTGGGATATTTTATTAAAGACTGTAGGGTAAGAATTTCACCACGTTCGCTCTCACCTTTGTGGTCAAGGTCTTCCAGAGAGTCCTCAAATTGGCGGTAGGAAAAATTGAAATCAGCCAACATTTCGGGGCGCATGCCGGCTAGCAAAGATGGAGCCCCCAGGATCATCCCTGTTTAGAGGCTACAAACAAACGAATTGACTTCGGGGCACATGCCGACTAGCAATGATAAAGCCCCCGAGGCTATCCCAGTTAAGAGGCTAAGAACATCTGAATTGCCCAACAACACAGATGCCTCATCCAGAAAACCTGGTTCGGATACTTGTGAGCGAATTGTACGTCGCAAAGGGATCATCCAAGTGAGTTTAATGTTTGACGACAATTGGACCACAGCTAAAATGAGGCAGGGCCAAGAAAGTGATCCAAACGTTGCAGATTTTCTACGATGGAAAGAAAGCGGAGCGGAAAGGCCCACCTGGAAGGAAATCTCCTTACGATCACCAGGTTTCAAGGCATTGTGGGCACAATGGGATTCCCTGATTGTTGAGAATGGTTTATTGAAGAGAGCTTGGGAATCGGCCGAAGGCAGAAAATTGATTTCTCAATTGGTTGTGCTTAGGTTGAGAATAAGTCTTGGAGGAGATTCATGACAGCGAATCAGGTGGACATTTTGGAGTGAATAAGACCTTGGATAAAATACGGCAGAGATTTTACTGGGTCCAATGTTGTGAAGATGTATAGAGATGGTGCCGAAGATGTCCGAAGTGTGAAGCAAGCAAGGTCCCAAGACAAGATCAATAGGAGAGATGAAACAATATAATGTAGGTGCTCCCTTCGAACGAATCGCCATTGATGTAGCCTGACCGTTTCCAATTACGGATGATGGCAACAAATACATCCTCGTTGTCATTGATTACTGTAGCAAATGGGTTGAAGCTTATGCATTGCCTAAGCAAGAGCTCTGGTGGATAACATGTTTTCAAGTTTTGGAGTCCCAATGGAGCTACATTCCGGTCAAGGAAGAAATTTTGGATCAAATTTATTCAAGTTTGTAAATTGATGGGAATTAGCAAGACCAGAACAACGGCCCTCCATCCACAGTCTGATGGCATGGTTGAAAGATTCAACAGGACTATGGAAGAACATCTTTCCAAAGTAGTAGAGGAGCATCAAGAGATCTTTCGCTATTCTTGATAGCTTATAGGGCCTCTGTGCACGATTCCACAAAGCTCACCCCAGCCAGCTTTATCTTCGGGAGAGAACTTTGTTTGCCCTGTGACTTGGTGTTCGGATCAACAAGTGCTGAAGAAAAAGAGATACATAAATATGCAGGCTAACTGCGCGTTAGTTTGAGTAGGATACACGATTTTACAAGAAAAATATTGAAGATAACCAGTCACAGAATGAAGGCTCGATACGATCTTAAGGCCAATACTTAAAGAAGGAGATCAAGTATGGCTGTACAACACTCGTCGTAAGAAAGGAGTGTCTCCCAAACTAACACCATCTTGGAAAGGACCCTATACGATAGTAAAGAGAATAAACGACGTGGTCTATAGGATTCAACGCAGCCCGAGAGCGAAAATGAAGGTCGTTCACCAAGAAAGACTCAAACGTTATAATGGAGACAATGACACATTGTTTGATCGGGACGTTCAAAGTTGAGAGGGGGATAATGTTACGAGATTGATAAAAATCCCCTAGCTACGCAGCTGGGTCGACTCGCAAACCTATCGTTGATAATTACTTCCAGGAAAATCGTAGACGATTTTTGGTATTGAATATTCGGGATAACGGAATCGTCGCGAATGATCTGGTCTACACACGGCTCGAGTATATAGGGAGACATTTCATTTGATGAAGAAGTTTTATGAAGATAACTTATGACCAAGAATACTTATGAAAAAGTGATAAACAGTTTTTGAAGAAGTATATAAGTGTTTAGAATATTTAGCTAGTTTTATTGTTGTATGTTTTTAGTGAAGTCAGAAAATAAACAGTTTAGTAGTGTGCTCGGCCTATTAATTATCAAAATGAAACAATATATGAAATTACTATTGTATTTTTACGACTATATCAATGTTATTTAATTCAATTGAAAGTGTGTTAATAACCTAACACCATGTATTATGTTTTTGAGGATGTTGATAGTATAAATTAATATAGAAAAATAATTGAAACTATTCTATTTATGTTTTGTTTCAGTTCATCTTCTGACAATATAAAGGATACAAAATAAAAAATATATACACAAATTTACAATCGAATATAACAGCAATTGTTATTCAAACACTCAACTTAAAGTCAAATTCAAGAAACAATGTTTATAGGTAGTCTACAATGATTCAGGTTTCCATAATATTTTTATTTATTATGTTATTATATAATTTGCCTCACATATTATGATATTAGGTCAAAATATAATTCATTGTCAAAAGTTCTTCAACTTTCATAGATAAAATTGTGAAATAAATTACGTGACAAGTTGTGGTTATTTGAATATTTCAGTATTTGCATTAATGTAGGGTGAGGGATATCGAGGGATTTTTAAAATGTAATGAAAACCAGTGTTATAATGAATATCAATATAAAACTGAAAGTGTACAAGTCATAAGTCAGAGTAGAAATCATACATGTTCGGTTAGTTTTGGTATGACATCCCTATTTTTATGTTGACCAGCTAAAGATTTTTCCCAAAACATTTCACTTGTTAAGAGGATGACGGGTTCGTCCAACTACTCAGTATGTCTATGCAAGGTACTTCGGCCTTCCTTCTATTTTCTTATTCAGCAGCAAATAGAAGTGCAACAACATCACTTCAGACATACATGTGCAATGTGCTGTTGATATACTTCCATTTTTGGTCACTGTGCATCAAACGTCCAATGGATTTTTATTTCCTTAATGAGAATGTTTGATCTAAAATAATTGCTGGATAAATGAATGTCAATACAAATGGATACAATGTTCTCGATGTATGTAACAATGTTAGATGTTTTTGGTGCTTAGCATTGAAATTTGTGTAATTCTTTGCATGAAACCTAGTATTAGTATAATAAATATTAATTCAAAAACAGATTAACGAAAAATTTCAACATACAGACAGATGCAAAAGGTATTGATTTACTTAATATATTAAAGCTAATTTAAACCCTCAAACATTATTGAAGAGTAAACACCACTTAACTATCTGTCTGCTTATACATTTCTAAAAAACGCGACCTTCCTCACTAAAATGTAGAAAATATTCACCACCTCTGTCTCCACATCAACAACGAAGCCTGATTCAAAATACTTGAATGATCGCAAGCTTTTGTAGGCCTCCATCTGCTCTCTGGTTAGCAATAAATATGAAACAATATCCATACTTGTGATAGGTGGAAGTCCATGGAGTAAATTATCTAGTTCCTGAATGTACCCATATCTGTAAATAACTATTTCATTTCACAATCAGGAAACAGAGCTCTTTCTAAACACAAGAAAAATTGGATTTTTCAGATTACATTTTACAAATATCTGGAGTTTGCAACAATAATGTCTTTAAATAAACATTCGGCACCTTGAGAAGTTAATGAACAACAAAAAAGTCACACAACTTTGAAGATAATGCCGTTTTAAAGGATTTGAGTCACCAGGTACCAATGCTTTCTTATGCCACTCCAGAACACTGTTTGCCCTCAGACGCCATATTTTATCAGGTTATTTGGAATGACCAATTGGGCAGTATAACGGTGGTGTTATTTGATGGTTTGATTTTCGTGTTTCTAGGGCTGGGTACCAAGTTTTGTTGATCTTCAGGAATTCCTCTTTTCTGTTGAAATTATTTTTGTTTTTGTGTGTCTGTATTGCTTCTCTGTTAAGGCAGTCTTAGTAGTGTCTTATGGTCGAGAGCACTTCCGTATTCTGTAACTGAATATCATGGGAACCCTCTCCGTAGGCGTTCAATGCAAAGGCGGAATTTTTTGTCTGGGCCAGCCTACATTGTCTGTGCTGTTCAGAAAGCCTGGTTTCAATGCTGCAGAGGGTGGTGCAGTTGTAAACAGACCCGCACAAGTGCGGTATTCGGTATATACCGGGAGTAGCGAGGTGTTCTGTAGGTCTTCAGCTGACGCCGTGTTTTGCCAGTACTTCTCCAATCCGGTCGGTGACTCTCTTGATATAAGGTAGTAAAGCTGTACTTCGTGATGTTGCCGTCATAATACAGAAAACCCTTAAATACAGGCAGATATCTACATATGGACTCAAATAACGACTCAGGGCGGAAACGTGCAGTTTTAAAAAGTTCAAAAACCATAGAGCAACTCATTTATGAGCCGGTTCTAAAATCAGAGCTATACGGCATCTCCATGAGGCATTGCAAGCCAATGGTTACACCCGTCAAGAAATTGCTAAAGCTAGTAGGCCAATGTTGCTTCGAGATGACGGTCTGGTACCCAGCCCTGAAAAACACGAAAATGAAACCATCAAATAACACCACCGTTATATTTTCATTAAAACCAAAATTTAAAAAAATATCAGAGTGATATTCTTAAAGCCGTTGTCGCATTAACTGTTGAAGTGAATTTCAACAAATAGGATAGTAGGTACAAAGACAATTTTATGCCCGTTCAAATGATATATCACTCGACTCCACTTTTCATTTAAAATTCTTAGGTTGTAACATACCCTCGCGAGGGAGTTAAAGATACTCGTTGAAAAATATGTCTAAAATGTTGTGTTCCCATCAAAAGCAAACTACACGAATCCAAGCATGTTTGCTTTATATTAAAAAAAGGAGGAAAGCTAGGTGCATACTTTTCGTTGGATCACTCTGTATATATTTTCGTCATTTGGGAATAATTAAATAAAAGTAGGGAAGAGTACTGATGTCTGAATATTTCTAAATATGACAAATATTACATGATTTTCATCAGCTATTGATCTGTATTTTAAATTATTCACAACAGCTGATATCACCCACCGCATTCAATTCAAATAATTCAATAATTTTTCATTCATGGAAAACTCCCATATGCTGTAAACATAGCTCGAATATCCACCCAAATCATGTCTAATAAAAACCTTCCCGTCGAATATTCAAGCCCCGACTGCAATTGGCAATATCGAATTCTGTTAACACACATTCGGTTATTATTTGTTTAAAAATCCAATCATGTCCTAGTCATCCGCGATTGATATGGAATAATAAAATCTATTGTTCTCCTATAGAGATATGAATCGGGAAGATTGAACAGGATGAAATAATGATAATACCAATCAACTGATGGAAACAAATAGAAAGTATTAGACTGATATGAGCAAATTGAAATAAAGTTGATAATTGTAATAATTTCATAAGTACCCAAAAATAAATTTTTGATATATATTCTCAATATAAATGTTAAGAAGAGGAAGGGCGTGCCGGAAAATTATGGTAAAATTAATTTCGTTTATCAATTGCGTTTGCAAAAAATGTATTAATAAAGTGTTGAAATATTATGAAAAGGTGGTTTTGTAGATTAATACACGCCTATTCTAACAGTCAATGAAATTACTTCAATTTCTTAGAATCGACCAATCAACGCTTGATTACAGTGATACAAACCTACCTAGCTTTCCCAATAAGTGATAAATATGCATCTTGCTCACGTAATCAAGTACGCCGTGAATGGTAGTGTTCAAATTTCTATCTTGACATCTATAACTGTCAGACTATTTTCGAGTTGTTAGAATAAAATAAAATGGCAAGATTTGGTCGAGAATCATTAAAATTTATTGAAAAAACTGTACTCAGTGTTGTTCCAAGAAACACAGTTTGACCCGTTTGAAGATGCATACGTTCGTTGAAACGCCTACAGAAACTATGTTCGACCAGTGATCGCTTCAAAATTTGATGAAACTATATAAAAAACATTGCATTTCACGGATATGATAAGTCTATATGGAAGTAGTTCGAAACATTTCTAAAGGAAATGCATTATGAACTTCGAGAAACGTCTTCAAACGAAGAGCTTGGGCTAATAATGAAAGATTGGGCTTTCAATATGAAGAGAGTTGATGGTGAAGATTATAAAGAATATGTCATAAAGACCATGTGGAACGTTACTGCAAAGTGCCTTCAAGAAAAATACTACAAAGAGTACAGCCGAAAATTCAATCCATTTGCAGATATTGAATTCAAAGGAGCGAGTGATGCAAAAAATACGAAACGAAAGCAGCTTCAGTTATTTCATATAATAGCTTTTGAACTAGCCTGGAGAGGGGGCGAGGCAGCTAGATGCAAAGTGCATTTTTTCAAGGAGGAGAAAAAGTTATACGGTGAACTAACCGGAAGAATTGAATACAACCCTTTTCCAAAATACGCCAGGAGGAGCACAAAAATTATCCGATAGTAAGTGGTTAGTGCCTAATCGAAATAATCTTGATGTGTGCCCGGTATGGTTATTCAAAATACTTTTATCAAAACGCAGTGATAAAATTACGTCAGATCGTCTATTTTTGACTGTTAATCCCTATTGGAATAAAAACTCTTCTGGGTGGTACAAAAATATGCCTATTGGTGTAAATGAGATTGGGAAATGGATGAAACAATCAGCTGAAAAAATAGGGGTTGATACTCTGAGTTCAGTTGTCCGCGAACGATCTAAACCAATTTTTTTTAGTAAGAGAGAAGAGTCTAGAAAACTGTGGAATGAACCAGAACGGAGGCTTCAAAAATTAGAATCAGTGTGGGGTCGTGGTGTTTGAAACTCTTTGGAAATTACTATAATGTAAGAGACAACATTCTGGAATGTTCTTGAAATTTCTGAGAAGTGCTGGAAAATTCGAGGAAACTCCAGATGGTACTAGATTGTATTGACAAGACGCTCAAGTGAAATTCTAGGAAGTTTGACCACCAGTGAGTTAGCTAGGTGAGATATGTCTAGAATGTTCTAGAAGTTTTTAAAACGTGGGGGTTGTCCAAGGCATCGACGGGTATTGCAGCTAGTGTATTTAATCAATTGTTTTTCTTCAAACGTATGGATCGTTCATTTTGTTTGGATTTTTTCCACGTCCTTATGTGTTGTGTGGATTGTTAGTCCTTTTTTGTCTACCGATGAGCTTGTCTTGGTTCGTGTTTTTCTGATTAAAAGGGGAGTCCGAATATCCGCTGGATTTGTTACGTTCGCCTCTATTCGGTGAGGAGATTTTTCTTTTTTGAAAGATGTCAGTTTCTCTTGCTCTTTGGGCTTGTAATTTCCCGTTATACTTTGTCCTCCTAATTGGCTCTATTCTTTTTGTTTCGGGTGTTGTAGCACTTTACATCTTCTGTTTCAAGATTTGCAATACCTCCGGGGCTGGGACCTCGTTATTATTGTTGAGTATGCTAACTGATGCAGTTCGCGAATTTCATGGATTTTGCAATATCTCAACTTTGATGTTGGGTGGAGATCTCAAGGACCACGTTATCCAAGATCAGTGGTCTCTGCAAAGTACTGTGTGTGAATTCAGTGAACTTTGCAGTGTCTCCAGGTATTTGTTGAGTGGAGACGACGTGGACCACGTTATTCGAGTTCAGTGGCATCTGCTGAGTGGTGCCTGTGGATTCGATGGAATTTTCATTGCTTCCAATTTTTTGTTGAGTGGCCTTTACTGAGTACTGCCTGAGATTTCGGTGGAAATTGCAGTTAGACAGACACGTCCGTACCATCAGAACGTTAGAAAGAGTACGAACGTCTTCGAAGGTAGAAAGAACGGTTGTACTTTTTGTAACTTCATTTTGTTACAAAGGTTTAAAAAATTACGTGAATGAAACTTATAATCGTAACAATTTTCTTTTCGTTGTATATGTGATTGGTTTAGCAATGAAGGTAAGAAAAAATGGTTGAGTGAACAAAAATATCGTTTCCTCAAGATACTTGCCCAATGGTAAATATAGTTCAAAATTTTTCAAGTCTCCCAAATAATTTGTCAAAATAACACCAACACAAGTTCTGGTCTGCTCGAAGTGCACACCGACCACCCAGAGTGTTGCTGTAGGTTTTCCTGGTTTTCCTACAGCTGAAAAGTGAACACACCACCAAAAACATCAGTAAGTCGCCCGAGAGCGGCACGGCAGCTAATAGTCATAGCCGTTCTCTACCCGAAGAGTCTATGCCTTTGGGTACACTCTATAAGTGTTAATGAGGGAGTAATATTATTAGTTAAAGTCGTAAAAAGATAAAGTATATATATTTAATTGATGGAAGCATAAATTATGAACATGTTATAATAGGCAAATTCAAATGAATCGTGTCAATGCTCTTTATTAACCTCCCTCCAATCTACGTAATATAGCAAATGCTTCCTTTATAATTGAATAGCATTTTGTCACTTAGATACGACCGGGCGGAATCATTAATGTTATTAAATACATGGGAACGTTGGGCTCTGTTGTCAAGAAAATTAGAATTATACCTCACAGAATTAAATATTTCCATCTCACCTTAGTTACTTAAAATCGTTTTGCCTCCCTTGGATGCAATGATGTTACTTTTTCTCTACACTGGATGGATTTGGAACTCATCGAAAATTTACTACATTCACATAGTTAATCGGTACTTTCTTGGTTTCCAACTCATTGAAATTAATTATCAATTTGACAAAACTGGTCTAAGAGCCCGTTTATAAAATTTTGTAAATGAAAAACAGGATTCAACAACACTTAAGTATTTATATTGAATTAATTAAGAAAATGAAAACAAACAATGAAATATTTAATAAAAGACATTCAGCAAAGAATAGTTATTGAAACCGACATTAAATTAGAATTAGATCTGATTAGGAATTAAATATAAACGAAGCAAGATAAGTTACTAACATCTTAAAGATATGTAAAATAATAATTTGGTTAGATCAAAATACGTTGAATACACTAAAAGTTGAATGGGAGAATCAAAATGATTGATATGAAAGTTGATTGAAAGAATCAACTTTCCAGAGGAATGAGTTGAGTTATTTCTCAATCTGAAATTAGAGTTGAAACCAGAAGACTTGATGCAAAATTACACAAACAATACATAATTAACTAACTAACAGATCACATCTAGAGTGTTACGAGTTAAAACTACAACTGCCTGTTATTTTAATGAACCCTTCCAATTTCGACGGTTGGACTATTCAAATGTCTTGCCTTTCATAGAATTATAAACACATGCAAGCCATAAAAATGTATCTCTGTATATGAAATTTTCGTTTCACACTTTGATACTTAATATGATCTCACCACTATTCATTTATCAGAGAATCTTTTGTAAAATTTATTTAGAGGGGTGGAGGTTAAAGATTCAGTTAAAAACTGAAATTGTAATTGATACATTCTCAAGTGGTAGACTTTCATGACCGTAGACAATATTTCATGGTGACCCATGATATTTTTAAATAATATTTCTGCTCTAATTGATTGAATCTATGCGTTTGGTTACATTAATGACTGGTATAAAATATAATTAGAATAATTCACAGAAATCTGTTGGGGTACGTCACGGTTTAGATTAATTTTTGGCGAATGCACCGATAATAATTGCAAAATTGCCGAAGTCCCTCACCAAAATGACCTATTCAAAAATACTCGAGATGAACAGGAGTTGAACTCGGTGAAAAAATTAACAAGAACGACTATAGTAGTTATCATAGCAAGTACGGAAAGAATACCTTTTCCGTATGCGATTGCCGTTACCCGAACGAAGCAAAGCGAGTAAAAAACGAGAAATTCAAATTGAATATTGGTGTTTTACAGGGGACTGTAATGGGGCCATAGTTATTCATTATTTGTCTCTATAATTTGAATTATATACCTGAATTCCATGAGAATTTGAAGTAGCTCCAGAGAACATAAATAAATCTCTAAAATCACCTAATACTTATTATAAAACAAACAAACCTAAACTGAAATCTGATAAATCTTAAGCTATGATCATATCAACAAGAAATGAGTTTTATCATGGGAATTTTGAAAAAATTCTTATTGAAATTGATGGTGAATCGATACAAGAATCTAGGATTTATGGTGAATTGTGCTTCAAATAGTCACGCTGAATGCATTGAGAACAAAATACGCACAAAACTCAACAAACCCAACATAATTTCTTGATCATTTAATTAATTATATCAATTTCTGAAATAGGAGCCACTTTGGTATCGAATGGTTTTATTGCAGTCATCAATCATTGAGGGAAGAGTGGTTTTAAACCAAAAAATATATAAAATAGAAATAAAAAATTGAGGGTTAGTGTCATATAATTCTAGAGCTACAATTAGTTACAGAGGGAATACCAAAAAATTTCCGAATCTCCATAAACTGCAAAACATAACGCATAGGAATAATTAGAGGAATTATTGCCCTCATCTGTCAAAATTTATTCGCTGATGAACCCGCTTCGTTCCTTTTGCGAATAAAGTTGCCTGAATGTATGCAACGCATTTCACAAGTCGTGTGACATATTATGTTCATTAATTTAATAAAAATAATTATGTACGTTGTGCAATAAATTGGTTAATTGACATATTTGGGAAATAATGTGATCAAATATAACTCGACTGTCGTTTATCAAATCGAATGAGTTTTGGAATTTCCTCTCAAACATTTTTGTTCTAGAAAATTCATCAAGTTAAATTCGAAGATTTATGTTCAACGAATAAAACTCTCGAGCTTTAAAGTTCTCGGGTTTTATTCAGAACGTAAATCTCCAAATTCAACTCGATACATTTTCAATCGAAATCATTTTTGTTGAAATTGAAAAATGTATTCGCTGATAAACGAAGTCTTGTTATATTACCCCCGATAAAATATGAAATTTTAAGGAAAAAGTCTCCCAAAAAAAATCAGACGGATCCGGGAAACTCTCGATGCTCTCAGATATGTCTCAGATATTCTGAATGACGAAATCTCTGATCTCTCTTCCATCAAGAAAAATCAAGAGGCGCCGCAACAAAGCACACCAATAACCAACCAACTGTGTTTTCCGAACTTCCACAAAATAAGAAAATTGATGCACTGCATATTTCCCCAAATTCACAGACAGTACTCGGCAGAGGCCACTAAACCCGAAGGACGAGGTCCCTGTGATCTACATTAAACAAAAAACTGCAGGTATTTTATATTCCACCAAATTTATAGACAGTACTCAACTCTTAATTTTTTTTGGCGGAACCATACTTATAAAATCACCTTAACCTATTCTACTATTCCTTTCAAATGTGAATGCACTATACAGGGTGTTATATAAGTACGTGGCCAAACTTGAAGAGGTGATTTTTTGAGTGATTCTGAAACGAAAAGATCATATAAATATAGATCCAGAATGCTTCGTTTTCAAGATACAGGGTGCCAAAATTTTCAAAGGAAATCGTCGTTTTCGTATAACTATTATTATTATTGCATTAATTTTGATAAAAATTCCTAGACTGGAATCAACTATTTATATGGAAAAAAATTATTATTATTATTATTAGTTGAAATGTTTTTTTTTATATTTTTTACCACAAACAAACCAAGATACGAAAAAAATTCTAGATATAAAAAAGTTATTTCAGTTGCTCAATGTGAAACAAATACAAAAATTGCAAAAAAATCTGTAGCGCACATTTTTTCTGTAAAATATTTTGGTTACTGTGCCTTCTGGGACGCCATTGGACATAATACTTCTGATATAGTTAGGGCTAAATCAGAACTTAATGACCCTTATTAACACTGTCAAATTCCAATAGAATTGGTTGAAGGATTATTAAGATATTTAAAATTTTGACACCCTGTATCTTGTAAACGAAGCATTATCGGATCTAAGTTTATATGAACTTTTAGTCTTAGAATTGTTCAAAGAGTCACTCCTTCAAGTTTGGCCACGTACTCTGTATATTTGGAATCTTTAGATTTAGATTGAATAGACTTATAAGTTTTCCAAGAGAAATAATTTATAAAGCTTTAAAAATTCGGGTATTAACTCTCTAAAGGAAGTGAATATAGATTAAAAGATTTGCCACATCTCACGCTTTAGCTTAAGAAATCACGCTTCAATGTTACCTCTTGCTAGTGTTTTACATTTATTTCGAAAACCGTTACCCTGACGTGAAAAATGACAGGAAATTAACTTATTTGCTATAAAATTCTACATTCTGTATATCCCATACAAATTTCTTCTTTATTGCATCCTAACCTCACAAATTTTGATAAAGTACTGAAGTTACGCAAAAACAAGTGATAACTCAATATACCTTGAAAATGTAATATACAAAGCAGATTGTTGTTTACAAACCTAGCACTAAAAACAAAAAGAAGTTTCTAAATTGTTTTTATTACTTACTACAATACAATTAAAAAGTAACAACTGTTTATTAAATAATTGGATTATCTTCAGGTAATTCTTCCTCTACCAATGAATTGAGACACCCTTGTCCATAACAACTGGAGCACATTGTTGAACATTTTAATCCAACCTTAGCACAACCGCATCGTTTTCCACAACCTTTTTTACAATCACAAGATATCAATTTGAGAATGAAAGTAGAAGCTGGTATCTCCGTTGTAGGATAAGGCATCACAATTTTTTTGACTGATTTCCATCCCCAATCATTGGATCGTTTCAAGGTAATGAACAGCGGACCGATTCTCGCGATTAAAATTTTGTAATTTTACTTGCTTTTATCATCGTAATTTTAGTAAACTTGTCTTCTCTTTACCATCGTTAATCAACTTCAAACGCTATTTCTGCAATTAGGGCAAGATGTAGTAAAAAAATGTACCTATAGGACATGAAAGATGAAGAAGAATACATAGAATTTAATCCATACTTGGATGGCTTTTAAGACTCTGTACCCAAATTTTCAAAACTTTATAATTTTTTTCTCCTAGATGCCATTATTGAATCTAATTCAGGTCGACTGTTACTTTGAGTTATCTTTTTGTTGATTGCTCGATTTTTAATGTTCATGTTGACTTCTATATTAGTGATGACTGAATGGTTCGTAACTCCCAACTGGTTCAAAATAAATCTCTATTTATCAATTATCAATTCATGAAAACCAGTGTTCCATTCTATATGATTTATTAATGACTAGTGTGAAGATCATACTCAATATTGATTTTCTCTACAAGCGTGCATAATTCACCTTTTACCCACACACATTTTTGTCTAGGAAGTTTCACTAGTGTGGGAAATTTTTTCTCGCGTAGTAAAGTCGTTGCAAGTGAGTTTTTACGGAAGCGGAAGTTTATCAAAAAGCGATACCTAAGATTATTTTGATGCTCTTGTGGAAAAAATATTGATCGGAACTCATACAGGTACATTTTTGCAATCGACTGTTTACCCCAACTCCACATTGCGTCGTTTGGATAACGGCAGTCACATGCAGAATGGAGTACGTGTTAGGATAATAACTATTCCATACTACTTGAATATCTGGATATTCCTACTTTCGACTTATGAATCACCTTGGAATTAATTTTTTGCCCTATACTGAAATCGAGGTAGCCCAAAAATTGGTAATGACCATTTTTTATTTTTGTCATCTCAGGTACGTGTCTCAGAATTGGACATTCATATCACTGATGAAATTACCAAAACTGGCATACGATATAATTCATTTTTCCTAATCGTCACCGATTAGAGTCAGACAGCTACTACCCGTTCAAATCAACAATCATCATCCATGTTCTACTACATTTCATCGATGCCGCATTTATACAGTGTGTTAATTTCATTCATAGGTTATTATAAAATTAACGCAGACATTGATCTTGTATCTCGAAAATTCGAAAATTCTTACTGGTTCCACAAAAATTGTCTCTCAAAAAGTGTTATTCGTGAATATGGTTCTCTGACATCCTTATATCGAAAAACTTTCCAGTACGTATTCATCACAATTTACATTCATCAATTCATATTTTCTCAACGTTGTCTATTTACTCAAACTTCCATTCTACTACTTTACAAAACCCATCTTTATCATTTCCAATTTAAATTTTAGCTACCGAAAATATAATCGAAGTAAACATTTGCGGTTTTCTAGTATCAGAATACAAATATATTTTGCATGCTAAATTACGACAACTATGTAGGGGAAAATGAAAAACAAAGGAAAAGATATGCATGTATATCAGGTGATTTCAGCTTCCTTTATATTTTCAGGGATATTGAGTTACACTCGCAATATCAGCTGATTTTGAAACGGAGAATTGTTTCCTGGTTTCGATCTGTTATTTGAAATGTTCTTTCGATATTTTGTTCCTGCATTCCGTTTACAACTTGGATCACGATAACAAATTGGTATTATTTTATTAAATGGTGGTTCATACTCAAGTTGATTCTATTCCGTCTTGCTCACTAACGATTTTGTTATAGGTTCAACTTTTTGCATTATTATTAACCGATACCAAAAAATGTCAAGGCTGAACAAATCGCAAGGTGGACCACTTCTGCGACAACTCAAAAAAGAACAGACAATTATAAAATGGTATATTTTTGTAACAAAGTTGGAATTGAAATTTGATAAGTGAAGAGTAAAAGGCACTACGAGCATCACGTATTTTCATTCTAACCAAGTTATAGACTGTACTTTCTAGACGATCAAGAATTTTGAATACTATCCAATAAAAACGTGAACAAAAAATTATTTTGGTACTCTCCCATGTAGCACACTAATATTGGAATGAGATTGGTACAATATTAAAAGAATATCGTCAGAATATTCAAACGCAATAAATTTGGTTCATAGTTACTTGTATAATTTTGCCAAGATATTGTCGAAACAATATTTGCCTCAAAACATCACCGACATAAGTACAATAATCATTTGGACATGGTAGAATATTCTAAATTAATTATTTTCAAAAAAAGTTCAAGTACTCAGAACTTCAGTAAAGAGTTCACCAGAACCTGCATTTTGGCCATCCTATACACTAAGTATTGCTTATTGAAAACAAGTTGTGAACATTATTTAATTATCTGATCAGGTTTCAGCTGAACATTCAAATTTGATTGGTCTTGAGATTTTGTATCTCGAGACGAAGGCTTTCGTGTGAGGTAAATGTCTAATATTTATTTTATCTAGTGCAATAAAGTTTTTATTGCACTCAAATGTCATTGTCATTCTACTTCAACGTGCTGTCATCACGATAAACATAAATGTTCAAACCCACTACATATTTAGCAGATATTCTGTGAGATTGGCCATACGTTTTAAACAGCTACAGATTTTATATTATTTTGTATTAATGTTAGCATTCAGAGTTGAACAAACAATGCCTTCCAGTGATAACTCCATAATCAAAACTGATCTGCTGTTCTAAACCGTCTACCTGCATAGAGCAAACTGTCTGTACTATGACCACACCTCGTGATAACATACGCGCTCATGGCTACTATGATTTTGATTTTTATAATGCAACTGTGTTTATATAAATGTCAGTCAAAATTTAATTCTGACAATTACAGAACTAAAAGTTTCAAAATGAGTAATATTTATGGAAAACTAGATGATGTTGATGAAATCTATAGTAATTATTAGTCATTCAAATTGCGTATTTCATTTTCTTTCACCTAGTGCTGCACCTAAATAAATAATTTTTTGCTTTTTGCATGAACGTAGAAAAAATGTTGTATGCAACTCGTGCAAAAAATGTTTATTGCACTCGACGAGTTGTCCAACTCGGCCTACCGGCCTCGTCGGACAATTTCATATCGAGTGCAATAAACACTTACTTTTTGCACTTGTTGCATAAATAACTAATATGAATATTAGCATTTTCCGTCTCGACTGTTACTGTCTTCATGGATGGATTGTGGGAAAAAGGTTGGTGATAATTTGTTTTTTTGTTTCACTGTTTCTCATGTATACATCTTATTACAGAGTTTGTACGTGAAGAAAATTTCTCTTTTCTATATATTTGTTTTACCTGTTTTTGTATATCCTTGTTGCCTTTTCATATATTTTCTCAGTTTTCTCTCTATGCTGTTGGATATCGATCGGTGTCAAATTGCGAATTTCCGAATGTTTTTTTCTTGTAGAATTGATGGCATTATTGTATCTTAGAAGCACTCGTTCTTTGATGTCTATTTTCTTCAATGTCTCTTTCAAAACTCCTAAGTGCTCGATCAATGTAGAGTGAAATCTTTCGATTATCTCATTTGACTGATGGTTCTCTGGAGTGGTATAATGTAATGGTATAACTTTATGTGTATCAAAAAATTCTTGGATAAGCCAATTTTTGATATTGGTCTATTATCTGAGAAGATCATAATATTATGTGGGAATTCATGGTGGTTTATTATTACTAGGAGGAAGTTGAGAGTATTGATTGCGTTTCATTCCTCTATAGAATATGCATTCGGAAAATGCCTCCACTCTTGTTGTCCACTAGCCTGAAAGGTATCCATGTGTATTATTTCAAGTGGCTTTGTTGAGGACCAGCAGAAGTTGATAGCTTCTTCAATATCTTTTGTAATATTGGCCCAATAGTATAATTTCCTGATTCGAGTTTCTGTTTCAGTGATGTCTCTGTGGTTTGTTCTTCCTTCGTGCTGCTGCGTATGTATAATTTCCTTTTGTCTGCCTGAGCCGTAAACATCTTCCACAAGGCGATTACATATCATAAGATTGAAGAAAGAACTCTTGAAGCTTTTCTGTTGCCAAGTCAACAGACTGGTTCCATTGCTCTCATGGTGGATCCCATCATAGGTTCTCGTAGTCTAGCTTAAAATGTTGTAAGAGCTTGTTGTTGAAAGAAGTTCTCCTCACTTGTCTGTATTGTTATCCGATCAAGTAACACAACCTAGATACTCATATAGAACTGAAGGTAACATATTTTCATAATGTTTTCCCTCAAATCATGACATTATTGCCACGTCGCAATTTTTTAAGGATACAATAAGCACGTCAGCTAGATTTTAATATCTGTCGGGTATATTCATTGCAACAAAAACCCAAAAATACTGTCTTGGATGAAATATATAGCAATAAGAAGACAATTGAAACATTCATTGCAGCTTGTTGGGAGCATGTGAAAACGATAATATTTCTATCGCCAAACGAAGATTCTTCGTTGTTGATATAGTCTGGTCACTATGGCAACGCTCCATTTGAAATATCAAATGTCAAATATGACAACAGCAACAAAACATCTCTGTTTGTTTTCGTCTTTGGCTTATTGGAGTGTTTTTTCACTCAAATAGTTGTAGAAAACTAGAGGCATAAAATGAGTACGAGTGTGAGATCAGATTTCCTTGGGCTAGCCACCTACTCATCTGATAAGGCATATTTCGTTTTCATTCAAGAAGTGTGATTATAAATTTATACATTGCGGCATTTAATAGTCCCCCCTCCTGTTAACTTTTAAACAGTTTGACGTTCAAACACAAAAAAAAAACTCAATGGAGGGTTTCACCGATACTACTGTTTGAAATAAAACTCATTGTGATTGCTAGATAGATGGCGCGTGGGGGCACATCGAGTAAACATTTTTAAATGGCATGGGGGCTCATGTGTCACATCGTTGAGAACATAATTCAATTTTCATTTCAACCATCTAAAAATTTTTAGAATTTCGTTTCATTTGAAGAATGTTCTGTCCTGTTATTTCACATCAAATCATTCAAAAGTTATCGTAATCAGGTAAGAAAAGGGCTTCAGATCCGCCAGATCCGCATCACTTATTCTTACATTTCAAATGCATATTGTGAAAAACATGAGAACTAAAATTTGAAAAATTTAGATGATTGAAAAGAGAATCGAATTATCTTTTCAACGATGTGACACATGACCCTCCAGGCCAATTAAAATTGTTTAGTTGATGTTCCTCCGCGCCATATATCGAGCAACTACAATGTGTTTTATTTTATAAAGTAGTATCTGTGAAACTATTAGAAGCCACACTGTATGAAATATCGAGAGGTCCAAGAGTTAGAGTTTTTAACTTTGAATGGAAGAGTTTTCAATCATCTTATTGTTATACGAATAGCCAGAGAATTTTTGATGGTTCAAAATACGATGTGCATCAATGTTTATCGAACCACGAATTAATTACGAAAAAATGGAACAAATTATGTTGCTTGAAAAATGATACAAACGCTTATCTTTCCCAAAATCAGCTTCATCCATGACAGCAGAACACCAAATTCTGACTAGGCAGACGAATAAATCAACCAGCGAAGTGTCTTGACCATTATGAAGGATGCTTGTTCCATTGAGGAAAAATTTTCGTTTTCTTGATGATGATGGAAAAAGTTGATCTCTGGGATTTCGGATTAGAAAAACATGCCAACCATCTCTCTTCTGCTCATGTACCGCTTCATAATGTTTGCTAGTCTAGTACTCATCAACCAATAAATGAAAATTCATCAGATGTTTTCAATATAACGACATTGGATTTTTTTCAGTGAATAACAAGAATTGTAATTATCCTACCGAAGAGTACTCATCTTTATTGGTTTCATATATTTTCTGTTCTACAGAGACACTATACCTTTGAATTGCATAAGTTATTGCAAAAGAACCATGTTGTTTTCTTTCTAAAAAAAAAATGCATTCGATGAGAATATTAACATAAAATGACCAATGACTTGGTAGTAGGTACCTCATTGTACATGTTGATTTGAACGATGTATAAAAATTTCACTATAATTTTTACCTTTTTCTTGTAAGATATCGAAATTTTTTCACAAACACATCCAAAGTTTTTGCATTATAAATTACTATCATTCCAGTTCATAAACCAGATCAATTCACCATAATGCAGCTCATGAATCAATTTCCAATCAAAATTAAATTGAAAAACTTTTGTTACTTCCAAGGCATATGCTAAATTAGCACTCGACTGGATTTTCCTTTGCCAAAAACTTTCGAACTACTTTGCAGACTGCATTTCCGTATTCATATCAATGTGGTTGAGATCCAGGAGTATTAAAAAGTAATAAAGTTCGAGAAAAACTTCATTTGAACTTTTATGGCTAGAGTTGGAGACGAGTTGAATCGATGCCGATGGAGGAAACGTACAGAATGTAAAAAAGTGGATTAGAGAGTGCGACTAGTATACATATATAGAATGTCCGCCATTTGAGCCTTGGTTTCTTTGAACATTTCGGTCGCGGGAAGCGGACAGTCCCATCGACCGTCGCGTTTTGACGATTTTATTCAACCAGAGTATTTTAAATGGGACCGGTTTTATTGAATCCGCTTAGCTGAGCAGTACTTACTGCGCCATTTCGCAGATTTGTGCCCGCTAGTCGGTTGAAATTTGTCGAGTTTGATTACAGCGGAATCGCCGTCGTGTACGGACGACCGACATTTCGAAATACGAGCAAATTATGAACAAATATTTGAAAAATGAGTGTCAAATTCACAACTGAAGATGATGAAGTCTCGATAGACTTGGTGATCCAACGTTATCTAGTGTAGGAGGAAAAAGCTATAAAGATATGGTGGTAGAAAACAGTATTTGGAAAGAAATTGGTGCGCTAATGAAGAAGAACGGTAACTTCTTCCTCTTCTAACAATAGCAAAGCAACAAATTCATTTGGGTCCATGTTTTAGTACCTACTTTTGTTTCTATTCACGATACAAACAGCACGCATATCGCATGGCGGATGTAAAAGGAACTCTCATTTTCCATATTTCTAGCAAACCACCTCGGGCGGAAATCGATATCCTCAGCGGTCGACGGACTGTCCGCTTTCCACGACCGAATGTTCAAAGAAACCAAGGCTTTGGTTGGATACCTAGGGAAAATTCCTCCATTTTCAATTCTTCAGAAGATTTTATTTAGTGCAAAGAGGTGTGAAAAAATATTCATCAAAATAGTAAAAGTATTTTTTTCATTCGAATTCTACATTTTTTCTGTATCCATAATATTTGATACTATTATTTTTCCTTGAATTGATTTCGGTAGATACTGAAATTCTCTATTCGATAATCTTGAAAAATTTTGGTAATTTATCAGTTGGCGAAACCAACACATTCTTGTAAAATTATTTACACAAAAATTAAAGCTTCGAAAAAAAAAAGTGATATAGTCGTTTAAATAAGTTGATGATAGACTTCAATACTGAGATAAAACCACACAAAAAAATCGTTCTTTTCAATGGTGGCAATTAACAAATATGCCCAAAAATGAGGGGATGTTATACAGGGTGTTATGTAAGTACGTGGCCTAACTTCAATGGATGATTTTTTTTTAGTGAATCTAAGACGAAAAGTTCATATAAATATAGGTCCGGAAATGCTTCGTTTTCAAGATACAGGGTGTCAAACTTTTTTACAAAGAAATCGTCGTTTTCGTATTATCATTATTCTTATTCATTAATTTTGGTAAAGATTCCAGTACTGGAATGGAAAAAAATTACGTTAACACCCCAGTTTATGATGGTTTAGTAGTTGAATTGTTTTATTTTGTTGTCCCAGGGACTTAGATAAAAGTTATTTTTTTATTTTTTCTCAAAAACAAACCAAGATACGAAAAAAATTCTAGATAAATAAAGTTGTAATTTCAGTTGCTCAATGTGAAACAAATACTAAAATTGCAAAAAAATCAGTGGCGCACATTTTTTCTGTCAAAATTATTGGTTACGTTGCCTTCCGGAACGCAATTGGACATGATGTGTCGCCCCTCTTTATGATGATACTTTCTATATAGTTAGGGATAAATCAGCCCTTTACGACCCTCAATAACACTGTTGAATTTCAATAGAATCGGTTGAAGGATTATCAAGATATTTACTCAAAAAACTAATTCTTTTAACAATTTTGACACCTGTATCTTGAAAACGAAGCATTACTGGACCTATGTTTATATGAACTTGTCTTATAATGGTTCAAAGAAATACTCCTTCAAGTTTGGCCACGTACTTAATTAACTTTTTAAAAATAATTTTCATCTTCATACACTTATAAATAGATCCCTCCATCAATAAAAAAGTCGTTTCTGACTCCCTTTTTTCTAAGGGATGTAGATCACTAAATGTTGAATTATCTGGTCATGTTTATGCACAAGTTAATTTATTTCATTGGAATACTTCACGACACGCTTTTCAAAGAGTTTTACACTAAGTTTTAAACATTGACTGGCGCATTTACAGCTGCAGCTGACACATTATCGGAATTCGACACAAAACTTAGTTGTCCTATTTAATTTCTTCACATTTTTCAACAATTTCTCAATAGTGACCTTCATCTAACTGCAGATACAGTGTGATATATTCATTGTTGAAATGGCCGGTAATTTTAAAACCAAGAGGAGTTGACAGTTATGAAAGGGCGATATGCCTCAATTCGATTCGATTTATTTGTAATAAAATTTTAATGGAAAGCACGGTTTTTTCCCGCCTGCGGTGTTGTTTTAGAGAAAATGGGATTATAAATAAAAAACAGAAAGACTACTGTTTTTTCACCATTATTATACTTTTATCCCTTGAATAATGAGATCAGACAACTGCTACCTTCTCCACTGCGCCAAGATTACTCGAAATAAAGAACAAAACAAAAATATTGCTGTCAATCTGGTGTGTCATCGTCACAATAATTCTGAACAAAATATTTTTATTCGTTATCTTTGAGAAACACTGAATTCTCTTTTTTTTTTCTTGGGAACCGTTTAGACTTTAAATTAATATGCGGATATATTATTAATATTCAATTTTATAGTTTGCAAATAAAAGGGGAAAATATTATTTTATTATTAAAACACAAGAATATTAAATCTTAAACAAAAATGGAAGAGAACAGACTTTTTGTTCTATTTACCTTTTCATAATGAATTGTGTTCTATAAATTAATAATATTTTTTGTGTTCTCTGCATAAAATAGTGGCTTACGGTAATGCGCAAATTTGATTTGCCCTTTTAATTTTCAAAACATTGAGCTACCATCTATATTTTTCAATTTATATAGGTTTTTCTCGTGTGCTGCATTCATGCCAAAACCTTTTATAAAAATATCTAGCCGTGCTTCGTTTACTTTATCTATGTTTAGTCTACCATACATCTTACATACAAACTTTTCAACACAGATTATTTGTTCCTCAGAAACTTGTTCAGCACTACCAAATGTAGCAAATATTTCTACAGTTGTCGGACATTTTTCTATAAACGATAATTGCCTCGTTTTGCCCTTTCTTGCAAAAGAGGCAGTATAATCGCTATAATTCGTTCGAATTATTACAGTTTACTCATCCCGGAGTCTATGCTACTTGGGAGTGTTTTGTCTTGTTCTTGATTTCCCGTGCGGATGGCGCTGCGATCAACTTTGTTGTCGGTCGTAGTTTCATCCGAGAGGAAATATTAGTTAAACAGTTGATTATTATTCTTTTGGCAGGGACAGGACAATTGTAATGTTGTCCGACCTACCCTGTCACTGATGAGAGGCAATAAACCTCGAAACATGCATGTCTGCAGGTGGTCATTCCCAGCCAAATGAAGGATAATCTTTTGTTTATATACAAGACAAGCACTTGGAATTGGGTCTTCATGGAAGAAAGTTGCAAAAATATCTGTTAGATGTAGTTCAATGTCCGACGTGGTATTAGTCAAGGAAGTATTTGTTTTCTGACAGATGTTTGCCTTTATTTTCCACTTGGTGGAAACGCTTAGAGAGAAGGGTAAGTACCCCGTATTCTTTCACATTGTTGATACCTCTCTGGCACAATATATTCGAACTCCGTTCGAATTATTATAGTTCATTTAGTTCCTCTAGGCACTCCCAAACCATCTTGCAGATGATTTCTTTGGAATTCGAAGGCTGTCTGACTTCTTATAAACTTGGAAGACCAAATATTTTCACTCGAATTGTAACATTGTCAACCACTTTCAAAAAAAATACTCGATCAAGGTGAGTGGGAACTGAATTTATTGAATTTTGAAAGTTTTGCCGCTTTATGCCATATTGTAAATAGGCACTGGCTAAATGCATTAGGTAATATTAAATCCACTCGAACACATTAAAAATTTTGAAATCCACTTTCTGATCCTGACATCTTTGTACTGACAATTATGATGTAACGATTCTTGTAATGTGTAGCACGGGGACAGGTTCCATTAATGAGTAAAGACTACCCACATGCCGACATTGAAAAGTAAAAAATTCTGACTTTCAGTGCTTGCTTGGAGTGCTGCGTACCGACCACCGAGGATTGGCCAAGCAATAGAGAAATTGTCCTTGACAAAAATACTACCTGGAAGCCGCCTGTGCGATCCAGTGCAGGACAGTCCGTAGTTTATTCCCACTATGTCCTCAACTCGAAAATGTAATTTTTTAATTTGTTATAAACAATAAACAACAAAAAATCGCGTTTTTTTTAGTTTTTTTATTGCAAAATGGAAACTATTGAAGCAGTGTTAACGGTGCGAATGGGTGAACTGTAGAGAATTGAATTCCGAACAGAATGACGGATAGAACGATCCGATCAGATAATTAGAACCGGAGAAAAGCGGGAAAATCCGGAAAATTGTGTTTTTTTTTTGTTAAATTTATAACTCTGCCATTTCTCAATATTAAGAGCTGAAACTTTGCACGATAGTAGCTATTGACGTGTTCTTTATGTGTGCAGAATCTGGATTCAGTCGGAATAATAGTTTTCGCACAATTCTCATCTGAATTTTTTTTTGAAATATTTTCGCGGAGAGTTGGATGCGTTTGAGGTCGTCCGATTGAAATTTAAAAAATAGATTTGGAAAGTAGACGTGAGCAGTAACAAAACGTCTATTCTGATATTTTGATTAAACGCATTTAAGTATGTTAAAAACTAGTGAGAACATGAAGGAAAACGGCCGACCGCGCGTGAGCCATCGAGTGGTGGGGACTGTGCGAATCGAGGAGAAACGTTTATAGTCCGGTGTGAAGAGCGCCGAAATCGCCTGTTTTAAAGTCTGACCCATTTTTGCGGTATGTCAAAATGGGACCTATGCAGGTCGATTCCTTATGTATTTCCACATATGAAATGAAAATCTACGACGCGCCCGTTTGGTCGTGACAAAAATTACATGAAAAAAACAAAAAAAATTGAGAAAGCGCTATAACTTCTGGTATAATGGAGTTATTTCAAAAATTCTTTCACTGTTGGAAGTGCCTATTCACGTACTTTAGAATGGGTCTCCAAAAATTTCCAAAGAAAAAAAGCATTTTCCGAAAATGTGCTTTATTTTGTGCTGAGATAAAATTTTCAATAAAATGTTTATGTTTCAACACGCTGAAAGTCACTCATGATTCACCCAACTAAAATTCTCTTTTCACTAAAAACTGCGCAATTTTCCAAGTAGCATTACATGTATATTATATATACATATTTTATTGATAATAAAAACTGAGAGCGCCACTTTTATCACAAGTAATTCAATGTTTGTAGTGGTATTAGCCAGGAAGTGGTTATTTTCTAATAGATTTTTGACCCAAATACTGCTATTTTATAGGATATTAGCAATAAGAAGTCCTACAGACATCTTGTGTCTCATATTATAAGCTCATTGGGAACTACAGATTTTTTTTTATTCTGTTACAAGAAAGTGGTTTTCTATAGACTTCCGCAGAAAGTTTGGATTTGGAGTTGGATCAACAATAAGTTTCTTTTTTTGATGATTTTTAATAACTGAACCAAGAGAGGCAATGGTTTTCATTTTTCTACCTACGATGATACATACTGTGTAAATAGTAAATGATTCTTCCATTGATTTTGGGGCATAGTTTCCATTTGAATCAGATTTTCTATTTGTACTGCTTTTGAAGTCTTTTGTGTATTTAGAGTATGAGGGACGATGATACATAGCTTTGGAAACAAATTAATTTGGGTACAATTCCAATTTTTCTATCATTGCCGGATCACCACGTCCAAAAGTTGCCTTCAAAATGGTTGTTCTGTTTTTTTCCCGAATTCAGTTCCAGTGCGAGCCTGAATTAGAAAATTTTTCTTGTGGGTGCCACATTTACCACAAACATTTACAACAGAATTTGCAAGTTTATTGGTTGCCCCTGTAATATTTATACTACTGCAAAATGATTTTCTTCAAGTCCTATGAATTAGAACTTCAGCAGGATTTTGTTTTCATTTTTGTAATAAAAAAGCTGCTATCTATTCATATATTGTCTATAAATGAAGATATGTAGCAAAAAACATAGAATACCTGCTTATTCTTTCATCACTCATGAAATCTGAGTCACGAATCGAATTCCTCAGGTTCAGATACCCCAAAATCATGAAAAAGACCAATCAAATAGCTGCAGTACATGCCGAGATAAACAAAAAATGCAAAGAATTATAAGTTGCGCGCAGCGCGCGCCTGTTAATATTATATACGTTTCTCCTCGATTCCCACAGTCCCCCACCACAAGATCGCTAACGCGCCGCCGGCCGTTTTCCCTCATGTTCTCACTAGTTTTTAACACACTCAAACGCGTTCTATCGAAAAATCAGAATAGACATTTTGTTACTGCTCACGTCTACTTTCCAAATATATTTTATTAATTTCAATCGGTCGACCTCACACGCATCCAGCTCTCCGCCAAAGTATTTCCAAAAAAAATTCAAATGAGGATTGTGCGAAAACTGTTATTCCGACTGAATCCACATAAAGTGCACGTCAATAGCTACTATCGTGCAAAGTTTCAGCTCTTAATATTGAAAAATGGCAGAGTTATGAATTAAAGAAAGAAAAACACAATTTTCCGGTTTTTCCCGCTTTTCTCCGGATCTAATTATCTGATCGTATCGTTTTATTCGTCATTCTCTTCGGAATTCAATTCTCTACAATTCACCCTTTTGCACCGTTAACACTGCTTCAATAGTTTCCATTTCATAATAAAAAAACTAAAAAAAACGCGATTATTTGTTGTTTATTGTTTATAACAAATTAAAAAATGGCATTTTCGAGTTGAGGACATGGTGGGAATAAACTAGGGACTGTCCTGCACGGGATGGCATAGGTGGCTTCCAGGTAGTAATTTTGTCCAAAAAGCAATCATTTGTGGCTGTATTGCTTGGCCTACTATATGTTTCAGGGTTTTCGTACAGCTCGAAGGTGAATCCGCTACTGAAAATCAGTAAGTCGCCCCCAGAAAATAATAATAGCCTCTTCCCGCACAGAATATGCCTGTGGGTACACTCTACGAAATATTTTATTCTATTGGGAATATTTCAGTCGAACCCAGTCCCTGAAGCGCCGATACGTACGGATGGTGCGCTGGTGTGTCACTAACCCCAGTAACACTCTCCACGTCCATGTGATACAACGTCGTATGTTTCGCAATGACATTTCATAATCAGGATTCACAATTTCTTCAAATCCTCCCATCCACATGTCAATAGAATATAAATATGAGCATTATTAGTTTATTCAATAGCATGCCTCCATAAAAAGTAATTTTGATTTTTTTCTTGACATTCATTTATATAACAACGGACATTCCATGAGTACGTTTCAAGAGAATGTTTTCTTAGAACTTTCGAGATGAAGCGATACAGTTCTTTCTGTCTACGGAAATACAAAATTCTTTCTTCATTAATCGTTACTTCTACCTACCTCATTCAGCTAATTACAAATGTTAGAGAAAGATCAAGCATAAGTTTCTTAATTGGGTACATGAAGCTGTATAAAGACAAACGTCAGTTTAAGTGGAAACAAGTATAAAGGAAACCTAATGCATTAGGCGGAGAGAGGTTGAACTTCCGGAGTATTTCATCTTTCTGGGCGGAAAAGTGCATTAAAACTTATTTAATATAGAACCTACTAATAAAACGGATGGTTCGTACAAAAACGTCGATATCGTTCTCTCAATCGTTTCACTATTTTTATATGCAGCCCTATGCTGTATCACTTCCGTTAAAAATATCGTCATCGATATTCGACATTTCCGTTATTTTCTATTGCTTGGTGATTCTGTTTGGAGTCTGCAAGCTTCCTAGCCTCTTTTCTATACCGGGCATCTGTCTTGTGCAGACCTATTCGTTGAGTGATGACCACCGAGGGGAAAATTAATGTGTAGCAGTTGACAACCCCCTAAAACAAGTAAACAGTTTACTTATTACTTCAACGTCAATCTCTAAGTCAGTAATCATAAAACCAGGTTTTTCCTTGAAATGGATCACACCCACACAAATATCCTCACCTATTGAACAGGCACAGATTAGTTGAGTAATATTTTATATATTGTTATTTGTATTAAACAAGAATATGATGGGAAATATTGGCGGACATGTGATTATAGTTTAATTAATATGGCATTATTGCCTGGGGAAATCGAATAATAATGCACTAGAAAATGATAACTGTCTGACAAATTGATAAATCTACCAGGTGGTATTTGGTTTTGATACCAAGGGATGCTGTTGTTGATTTTCTTGTTCGACTATGAGTAGATACAGGGTGTTTCAAAATCCAGTTTCAAGATTGTAGGGGCGTATTTTTCAAGTCAAAGTAAGACTTTTTTTCTCTACAGAGCGTAACACTTTTTTTATTTATATCTTCATACCTTTTTCAGATTTTGATATATTGAGATCAAATGCGAAACATAGGTTATGATTTAGAACAAATCGTCCAGAAAAGCAACAACGTGACTAAAAGACAACCAGTTCATTGAATGAACTGAGAAAAATACGTAATACCTCAAATGCCATAAAAACCATATATTATGTTCATGAAGATGTTTATTGCTTTAATGCTTATAAAAGAATAAGTAGTGGTTATAAGGCTGAAATAAGAAATTGTAACACGGACGCTTATAATGACTATTTGTTGAAATCTGACAACGTTATGAGGGACAGTTGGAACCTGATAAATCATGAAGGAAATAGGAAACAGAAAAAATCACAAAAAAATATTTCGGTGGAACAATTCAATGACTATTTTGCTATGATTGCTGAGAAGATTATAAGATCACTTACCTAACCTACCCTATGAACCAACTTTTTATTTGAAAATAGCTGGCAGATATTCTTGCCGACCCTCTAGCTTCTCTGATAAATGACCGTTTTTCTAAAGGAACGTTACCAAACGCTAATACGCTGTTGTTATTTACCTGTATTCAAAAAAGGAAGCAGTGACGATGGCAATAACTTTTGCCCAATTTCTATTATTCCGAAAATAGGTAAGATCATTTGAATCATCGTGAAAAATAATTTTATAACTTCATGGAAATGAACTCTCTATTGTGTCCTGGACAATGTGGTTTTGTAAAATAGATGGCCAAAATTAAAGCTCTTTTCCAAGTGGTGTCAAACATAGTCGAGGGCCTGAGGAAGGTAGACACTCACAACTTGAGTTGGGTGATATTTCGAAGCCCTTAAATTGTGTATCGCAGGACACTCTATTGATGAAACAACTACAGAGCTATGACATCAGGGGCTTACCTCTCAATGACGTTAAGTAAGGTGTTCCTCAAGGATTAGTTCTAGGTCCCCTTCTCTTCCTAGTCTATATAAATGATTTATATTTTTACATTCTATCAACAAAAAAACGTTCACTTTGCAGTTGATACATTTAAAGGTCGGAATGATAATGCTAGGAATCTGTCCACATCATCAAATGAGACAACGGACTTGGCCAAATCCTGGTTCACTTGTAATAAACTCAAATGTGGAATATATCTTCCAAATTAAATCCCACTCGCTGCAGCACCTAGATGATAGACTCAACTGGGGCACACATATTGTGGTATTGGTATATTCGACGCTTTGAAAAATATCGTCAGTATTTATGTTCCCAAAACATGTTATTTCGGTTTATCCTACTTTGGGGTGATTCGTGCCACTCTCATACATTATTTTTATTCTTCAGAAGAGAGTTGTCAGAGTAATGGCGGGAGATCATCATCGTGAACATTGTAGCCCTCTCTTCATGTGCTTTCAAATAATGCCACTTCCTACTTCATTTATATACTCGTGTTAAGTAGGTACTTGGAATTCACGAATCTGAGCATAAATTCTCAGCTTAATCCGAAGTTCATCATAACATCACTCGCCATGCTGAACAAATTTCAACTGCTAGGTTCGGACTTCAGACATAGCAAAGGAATTCTCTGGATCTACATATTGTTACGTTTGGCTAAATAATAGGCCGAGCACACTACTAAACTGTTTATTTTCTAACTTCACTATAAACAAACATACAACACTTCACTGACTAATAAAACACTTACATCTATCTATACAACAATACAACTAGCTAAATATTCCAAACACTTCTGCTTATTATCACTTTCTAATCTTCTTAAATAATTCTCTTCATAAAAACTTGCTTCCCATTCAAACGTCTCCGTTTATATAGGTGCTCATCGAGTAGACTGGATTAAACGCGAAGATTCGAGAATACTCAAAACGGAGAACTTCTACACATTTCCAGGAATTGAGCGATGACGCGGCAGCTCCGTTATCTAGTCTATTTATGCATTACAGAAAACGATCCATCCAAATAAACACTTCTTGGAACTAATTATGGATGGACTCAGCGTCTCGTAACATTATCCCCCTCTCAATTTTGATCGTCCCGATCAAACAATGTGTCGTTGTCTCCATTATAACGTTTGAGTCTCTCTAGGTGAACGACCTACATTTTCGCTCTCGTGCTGCGTTGAATTCTATAGACCACGTCGTTTATTCTTTTCACTGTCGTATATGGTCCTTCCCAAGATGGTGTTAATTTAGGAGAAAATCCTTTCTTACGACGAGGATTGTACAGCCACACTCGATCTCCTTCTTTGAATCCACCAGTATTGGCCTTAAGATCGTATCGAGCCTTCATTCTGTCACTAGTTATCTTCAATCTTTTTCTTGCAAATTCGTGGATCCCATTCAAGCTATCTCGCAGTTCGTCTGCATAATCCTGTACCTCTTTTTCTTCAGAACTTGTTGATCCGAACACCAAGTCACAGGGCAACCGAAGTTCTCTCCCGAAGATGATGCTGGCTGGAGTGAGCTTTGTGGAATCGTGCACAGAGGCCCTGTAAGCTATCAAGAATAGTGGAAGATGTCGATCCCATGTCTTTTGGTGCTCCTCTACTACTTTGGAAAGATGTTCTTCCATAGTCCTGTTGAACCTTTCAACCATGCCATCAGACTGTGGGTGGGGGGCCGTTGTTCTGGTCTTGCTAATTCCCATCAATTCACAAACTTCCTTGAATAAATTTGATTCAAAATTTCTTCCTTGATCGGAATGTAAAAAAAAAAATAAACACTTCTTGGAACTAATTATGGATGGACTCAGCGGCGCAGCTAGGAGGCTTTTATCAATCTCGTAACAAAATCTACAACATATGGGATAAGGAGTCTGGGTTTCATTCAATTCAAGATGCAAATCAAAACATTTTCATTGAAAAATTGTTTCTATGATGTTAATGAATATCTTAACTTAAACAAGAATGAATTACTACTACTACTACTAAAATACTTTTTTTTGTTGTTAGTCTCTTATAATTTTTACGCATCTACGACCATTACCAGGAAAAAAATTAAATATTTTTCTTGAATTCGCTACATTGAATTGAAATTTTTAACAGAAAGGGTAACCTATTTTCACAATGAAAACAAAAGATTCTACTCATTTGGTTTTCGATCTGTTTGTTTATGAACCTTGACTTTTTCATGAAAGGTGCAGGACATGCCGTCCTCCTTCTGCGATACAACCATCCACTCTCCTCCTAGACTGCCGTACGCGTTCTAAAATTGTAGGAGTGTTTCTCACGTTTTGGGAGGCATCCATAATTCTTCCAGTGAGAACTTCGATGGTAGGATTCTGGTTCTGCACAATAACCTAGACCCTCTTCAAATGTGTCTATACAAATGAGTCCAGCGGATTTCAATCTGGAGACCGTGGAGGCCAAGCAATTGGACGTCCTCTGCCAATCCAACGATTGGGAGATAATTTATCTTAAAATGTAAAATGATGGGAAAGGCAATTCGTTCTGTGGGGAGTTTAAAATGTGTCACCATTTAAAATTTGCGGTAAAATAAAAGGACCAATTAAATACTAACAATTTCTGCCCATATGTTTTCACTGAACTGTTCCTGTTGTCGAGATTGTCTGATCATGTGTGGATTCTCTAATGCCCAAATATGAACGTTGTGGTAATTCACCACTCCGTCGCATGTAAATTGAGCTTCGTCGGTAAAAAGGATACGAAAGGAAAATTCACGATCCGTGGAACACTTGTGCAGTATCCATGTGGAAACTCTCGTGGATGCAAGCCTTGAACGCGCTGGATATGATATGAATAGCATGTTTTCATTCAAAACATTTCATACAGTTGAATGGGAAACATTGAAATCCCGTGCTATTTGTTGAGTACTCATACCAGGATTTTTGTCGATAACATTTGAAATGGCTCCATCTATTATTGGGTTGCGTGCTGTCAGCTTGTCACGGACTGCCAGAATCATGCCTTGGAGGTGCTGTTGGGAATTCATAAAAGTTCTCTACTTGAGAAGCCGGCGATTAGAAAATCTAAGCAAGTACAACCTCAGAGCTCTAAGTACATTACCAGTATCCAGACCAGGAACAAAATGGATGTCAGCCAGATATTCGAATAAATATGATCCATTTTCCATTTCAATTTCAAACAAATTGAACAAAATAAACAAATACGTGATGATACATTTGAAGATTTTCTATTAATATTATATCAAAATCGTTCCCTTGGAAATTTCCCACAATGCAGAAACTATCGATGAAAGTGATGAACTAATATTCGGCAAATACTAATTTGTCCTCTAGACGCTGCTGGAATAAAAATACAAATTCTCCTTCCAAGCATTATTGTAGTTACCAAGTTATAGTTATTGCTGTGAATCGGTTGATCACTTGGCAATACTTTTGATTGATTCTTTTGTTCTAGATCAAACAGCAGAGCACCCTGACGGTACGTCAAGTATGCCTTCAGGGGGAGATGTTTGGGTATTAGTGATTGAAAATGTCAGACCCACCGACTCTGGAGTTTATGTTTGTGAAGTTAATAGTAGCCCTATCGTACGAAGTTTCCATAAACTGAGTGGTGAGTATTCTAGTTTTAGTAAGGATTGACTCGTGAATTCTCAAATGTGTATCTGAAATATGAAGGCTGGAATATGGATAAACGGAATGATCTATGTCAATTGCAAATAGATACGGTATATAGTAAAATATTTTTGGTCCTCATGGTTTCAAAATGACAATAAAATTAAACTTGTTGCAGATCCCATTTTTATTATGAGATTCAGTTTAAGAACATTCATATCAATTTATTATTTCCAATGAATATTTGAGTGCTAAAAAAAATTTACATTTCTTTACAGTGATATCGAAGTCAATGTTACCTCCAAACCAGACAATGACTGATTCATCCATTCAAATAGATGACCAAAGACAACTCAGTAGCAGAACTCATAATTACACAGACTGTTGTATAGCCAAAAACGTTTCTTCATCTTGTATTGGATTTTGTAACATACAGAGTATTTTAGAAGGTTAGTGAATCGAAAATTTATGTATACTTAGTTGAAGTGAACGATATAGTTCAACCTACCTATAAAATGGTCCCCTTTAGCAAATCATGAAACTTTATTAGTGTTAACTGAACGATTGTCAAGTGTTCTGAAGGGACGTTAAATTCACATGGACTAGATAATATTAATAAAAATAATATGTTTTTATTTTTTCATAATAAAGCATCAAATGAGAAAGTCTGTATATCCTCTCATTCTACCACAAAAAAGGCTAGATTTAGCCTTGGACTACTCTTACACCTAACCACCTAGTGGCAAACAATAAAAAATAAAAAGATGGTACAGTAAAGAAACGTCATAAAATCATAAGGAGCAATGTTATGTTCGTTATATACAGTAGATAAATGTCACCATGCACACTTGGATTAGACATGGGTCTACTGAGTGGCCTTAAAACTATTCACCAAATATTTCTTAAAAATAAGTAACCCATTAATTTAATATGGTTCGGAATTGAGATATGAAGTTAAACAGCATTGTAAGTGAAGCAAGCCTCTTTGAAATAAGGCTGTCGAATAGTGTGGCATCATGAAATTATCTTCGTAGTATCCGAGTGAGTTTGAGAGCGTGCTAGCAAATTACTGAAGTCGTACCACTTTTTTAGCGTTTTATGAATGAACATTCTGCGATTTTTCATATTAGGTCTTTTTAACTTCTTGAATATTTTGGATACATTATCACATCTTCGGAGACCTTAATAAAGCGTATGCAAAGGTTTTGTATCTTCTGTATTTATTATCTTTACTCACTATCAAGACAAGGCCCATATCAAATTACAGTATGTTAACTGTGAAAGAACAGGCGTTTCGCAGAAAGTCTTACGTTTATTGAAGTTCAACAAAAATCCATTACAATATAGGGAGGTGTACTTCTTTTAAGTAAGCTTTCAACATGAGTTTTGAAAGCGCAGTTGAATGTCCTAGATTTTTGAGTATAAGGCTAAGCGAAGTACTCTTATTTTGTCTCAATAATTTGAAGGTCCCGGTTTATATCATCTTGCGTTTCATCAATATATTCCTTAGGAAAGCTAAGCAACATTTGTGTACCATTAGCAATGTCATAAACGCTGCACATGTTCAATGATTTCAGAGTATCCAAGGTTCAGATTATGAAGAAAAAAGAAACTAAAATGCTTCCCTGTGGAGCACCTGCTACCAACCTGACATATCGTGGTTGTCTATCACTCAATAATATTTTCTATTTGCGATCTGTGAGATATGAATCGATCCTGGATAATGACTTAACCGAACAACCATAGTATTTGGATGTTGCGCAAAGTAATTTATGGTTTATTTATGGTTTATTGTGTAAATAACCCCACTCGCCTTACTGGACAGATAGCTACTTTTCATACTCCCTACCATCGTACCAACATTGCTTATTTCAGCTATATCCCAAGATCCCTTAGAGCGGCTAATTGCCTCGATATTGACATCTTCTCAACACCTCTTCCTAAGTTTAAAAATCAACTGTGTCAGTAACCATCTTGTCATTTTTTTCCCACTTTTACACTGACTGTACTTGTACTTTAACTTTTCATTGATCTTTTTAATGTCTTCATTATTATCAATATCATATATGTTGTGACTGTTGCTGTATTACTCACATAATGTATATCTTGTAATATCTTTAATAGGGCTTGCCCGTATAAATAAATAAATAAATAAATAACCGAGTAGCGTCAATACTCCCTTTTTTTTCACAAAACTATCGATTACGCTATCTATAATTTGGATTAGAGAATTAGCTGTTCCAAAATGTTTTCTGGTTTTGATAGCATATAATAATTTTTCTATAATTTTAGAAAGACAGTGAAATATACTTATAATACGAAGATCGGACAGATTAACTGGCTTCGTACTTTAGGTAAGGGTCGTCCTATGGAGATTTTTCATAAATGGGGGAATTTGTATTTTTCCATGCTATAATTGACGAAAGGGTCGATAGAAGGAGCTCAACATAATAATCGAGATATTATCAATGCCATATGATGCCTCTGATTTGAACTCGAAAATAAATATCATGGACCTGTTCAACTACCTTCATTGACTTTAAAGTGGCCATATGCTCCTTTTCCATTTGTCAGGAAAGTAATAGTGAAGTTGTGTAATCTTTTATATCTCTGCCTATAGTGTTCTATAGTCCAAGTTGTTTTATATGTATGCAGTGCATTGTTCCTTTCATTCATCAATGTTTCCAAATGTTCTGTTAGACAGGGCGCCCTTTACTTTATCACTATCAACCTTTTCTTGGAGCGTGTAATCAAATATACGAAACAGTTACCCATATAATATTTCAATTTTCTTATCGAGATCACCTTCAACTAATAGTTCATGCCAAGGGGAGTTTTGAAGATCACGATAAAAGTTATTATAACTGAATGTAGAGTAGTCACGGAAAGTCACAAATTTCACTCCTACATTTTCCGTCTCCATTTTCAGTTTGCGAAAAATTATTTTATAATCGTATATCGGATCAGCATTAGCCGCACCTGCCTCCATAGCTATTTCTTGGTCACTGAGGGAAATATTATCTACAAGCAAAACTGCTTCACCGAATTTTCTCGTAGGCTCGTTAATCATTTGAATGAAGTTGAATGAGTTGAAACAATCATGCACTCACAAGTTAAACAATAACAGACATATCCTGATTGAAGTCTCCAATACAGAGTAGATGATCAGTAGTATGAATTAATTCAACAAAATCTCTCTTACAAAATCTTTGACCCAATTTTTTTTTGGGTAACCTATACACTACCCCATTAATGGAAATCTTCTGATAATCAGCCATAAATGTTCACGTGAATTCAATAACTCTAAGTCTATATCCCCCCCCCCCCCAATCAATTCTTAACTTTTCAACAAGGCATAAGCCGGTATAACATAACAGAATCAGATGCCACATCATTATACAATCTACTATGCGTAATACCAATTATATCTTTATCCATGCTCTGTACTAAATCACTGAAATCATTGAATCCTGTGAATATTGTTCAAACATTCAAATTTTACATAAACATTTTATTAAGTCACTCTGTGTTTTTTTGTCGCTCCTGAGAATCGGTAATACTGAACGAAGTGATCTCAAAGTACAGTGAACTTGGTAAGAAGGTTAATTTCCAGAGATTATGTGTTGGCCTTTGAGAGTGCTGCCAACTTTGGTTTGGTTTCGCACAATATCGTTTACTTGAACTATACCAGACATTTTCAAGAAAACTGTTATGAAATGACAGTGTATATTTTTTTTACACGTAAAAATTTGTTATTTTGGTGATTTCAACCAATAGAAAGACAGACAAACGTTTTAGTGATCAAAATAATACCAATTGTCATCTGATTGACAAGTCATGAAATTAGGAATAACTATTGAAAAGTCACATTACAACAGAAATTATATGTCACACCGGACACGATAGGATCATAATGGCTTTTTATTTAGGTCCTTTCTGCAACTCCATGCGACTGTGTAAAGTGAAATATGTGAAAATGCCATGGCAACATAGATGCTTTCAGTGAGTGAATGTTTTATAGAAAACAAATTGAGGAGAAATTTGTATGTCATTAAAAGATCCTCGACGTGTATTTGAATTGACTTCTACCTTAACTCAAAAATATTGAGAAGACCGCCAAAAACCAATTCTACCTAAATAAATAAATTTATATAAAATTTCATCAAATTATACATTTTTATATCTCAAAATAATTTGTTATTTTTTTGAGCGAAAAATATTTTTCTTTCAAACTAGATTATTTTCTGTGTCCGAAAATACCACTGGAACCGTCGATACCGTCGTCCCATCCCTGTGTTGATTATATCTCCCGATTAGGAATTTTATCAAAATGGAAACTTCAACATCAAGAAACTGAACACAATGCTCTACAATTCCCCTCGTGAATTTAACGGTTTGATTATGTTGGCAACATTCAAATATAAATGAAAATGGCTTACAAAATTTGTAAATATGTTTACTACACACAAACCTAGCCAAGGGAGTTGCAAATTTATTTTCTTGGTAGGAGTAAAGGTTTTTTGGTTTGGGTAATGAAAAAGAATCATACTTCAATATAGAAGCATGAGTAACATATATTAGAATTAGAAACAAAACTAAACTTCTTTGAACAAACAAGTCACATATAAAACAAACATAAACGTATATTATAAATAAAAAACATTCCTAATGTCGGTTGGAAAATATGTACTTCCAAGAAATAAAGAAAAAACTAAAATATAAAATGAAATCTGAATGCTTTTCTTAAAGTTGGCAAATCTCTCTACTTCAGCATACACAGGGCGGGTCACGGACCATAAGTTATATATTCACATATTAGAATTTGAAACAAAATTAAATTTCTGTAGACAAACAAAACAACTAGAAACGCCTATTATTAATAAAAAATAACACTAATAGTTTTACAGATATGGATATCCAAATGAATCATTCAGGTATATTGAACTTGCACATGTTAATTAATAAATTGAATTCAAAAATTCTGTTTTTTAATTATTCTTGGGGTTCGTACTTACCCCCATTACCCCCCCCCCCAATATCGAGACCCTCGAACACAGCAAATCAGAATCGGTTATATATTCAAGAGCCATGTCATAACAGTTTTTTTCTACATTCATGCAAAAAGCAAAACTTTATTGAACTAAGTATATTCAGTGGAAAAAGAAGCTCTTTATTCCACTCATCTGTCATTCTACTTCAACGTGCTGTCATCATGATAAACATAAACGTTCAAACCCACTACATATTTAGCAGATATTCTGTGAGATTGGCCATACGTTTTAAACAACTAGATATTTTATATTATTTTGTATTAATGTTAGCAGTCAAAGTTGAACAAACAATGCCTTCCCGAGAATAACTCCATAATCAAAACCGATCCGCTATGTTCTAAACCGTCTACCAGCATAGAGCAAACTGTACTATGACCACACCTCGTGATAACATACGCGCTCATGGCTACTATGATTTTGATTTTTATAATGCAACTGTGGTTATATAAACGTCAGTCAAAATTTAATTCTGACAATTACAAAACTGAAAGTTTTAAAATGAGTAATATTAATGGAAAACTAGATAATAGTGATGAAATCGATAGTAATAATTATTTTTCAAATTGCGTATTTCATTTTCCTTCACCTAGTGTCACACCTAAATAAATAATTTTTTGATTTTTGCATGAACGTAGAAAAAGTGTTGATGCAACTCGTGCAAGAAATGTTTATTGCACTCGATGTGTTGTCAATTGACAATTTCACGTCGAGTGCAATAAACATTTACTTTTTGCACTTGATGCATAAATAACTATTTAAAGAACAAAATGTATAAATGGACATCTCGATAATATCACAAAATATGTTATTCTAGATTGTTCCGAGAATGTGTTTTCTTTTCATGTAAAAACTTCCCGAAGAAGAATAAAATTTTATTTGAATTGTTAAAGTGCATTTTTCATAATAGTTAATAGCTATTATCATTTTGTTTTTCTTGTTACGTCCTTCGAACAATTAGAATATAAAATTCCAGATCATTTCACAGGAACAACTGGCCAAGATCCAGAGCAATGCGAGGCTGACTTTCCTGCGATTGTCAGTTGTATGGCAGACGGAAGGAATCACGTACCTTGCTGTATTCAGGAAAGGGTCCCAGATATCTGCCAGGACGTTTGCAGAGGCGAATATACTGCGATTACCGATGACATCAGGACCCACTTCTCCTGTTCTTCTTTTACCGAACAAACACTTGCTTGCATCGTAGAAGGAATTGGTGAGAACTAGTTTGACTGCATTACTGGCAGCATTATTATTTAGTCACAATCAAATAACTATTCTGAATTTCATCGATATACGCTACTGCTTTCAGGATAATCACATCATTTTTCCTCTGAATGGAATATTCTTTGAAACTGAAGGAGTTTGTTGAAATGATATTGTCAGTATTTGTCAAATTTTAGCAGATGGCAGCACGAACTTAAACAAAATAATCATATACAACTTCATCCAAAACCGACCATCTTTGAGTAGAAATATTTTGCTTTTTCCCATGTGAAGTACTGAATAAAAACGGTTAATAATAATAATGCATATATTTCACTAGTTAAATAGTACAAATTCGATATTTTCCAGTACAATAAAAAGTGATACGTCACAAATTACTGTATAGGTTTACACACATATTAATAAGCATTTGATACATTTATATCTATATAACGGTAAATGATTATTCGCCTGAAATTAATTTAAAAAATAAGGAAACCTACTAAAAATAATTGAAAAATTACATGGAATATTTATTCAAAAGTTATTGAATATCAAAATTATTTGAAAGTATCATAACGTTATTAAAATATAAAAATTCATCGAGCATGTAGCTTTTTTTTCAATTAAGGACTTCATTTTAAGAACCATTTTTCATGATTAGATTAGTGAACTCCCGTGAAGCAGTGTCGCCCCTCTTCATGATGTTTTTGGCTTCATATTGAAGTCGACACACAGTCGGGTTGCATTTTAATTCGGGATCCCAGAGATGGCGCTGAATTCATACTTCAGTATTTGTCTCAGGGATTCCCTATTAGGCTGAAAGTATTTTTCGATTCAGTTGGGTCGAACTAACCATCGCTGATGATTCGCAAGGACCATGAAACCGGTACGGAGGTGTTCCCCCAATTGAATCGAAAAATAATTTCAGCTTTGATATTTAATATTCATTGCAAAGTAGTTCTTGTAGAAAACTTCGCCTAATTTTAAACAGATATCATTCAACGGTCGTAGGGGGCAGTAGTTATTTTCTGTCAAATACTTGCCGACGACCGTACCTATTGTAAAGGATTTTTTGCGAAAGATTATCACGTAATCCACCATTTTTCATGATTAGATTAATGGTATTCCGTCAAGTAGTGTCGCCCGCTCTTCATGAAAAACATTCTATGTATTTTAAACAAGGTGATCGAGTTTATTGAAGAAATTAGGTCCAAGATAAAGATGGCTTCTTTGATATAGTGATGTTCTGTGCATATTTGGAATCAATAAACCTCTAGATGTCGAATAATGATGCTGAATGGATGAAAGAATTGTTTGTTTTTATAAACAGAAACGCATAACTAATAAAAATAAATACTAGCGATGCTAAATAAATTTATTTCCTGAAAACCGTGTATAGTTGTGTAATACAAACTCATCAAAACCCCTGTTCCACAATGTGCTGTCATAAATATAAACGCATAATGAATTTTATGAGTTTCTATATGAGGAGACCATCACGTAAGTTTATAATCAACAAACAACACCAAGCATCATTTCATCATGAAAAGTATTTGAATATTTTTCATGTGGAACGTGGAACTGTGTAAACTTGATGAAAGGCAATAAATTCAAGTGGAAATGTTGTGTCCGGGCTCTACTGATGAGCGGGTTGAACTGTGAAACTAGTGTGCAGTGGACACACCAGTTTCGATTATCATTTTGATAGTTGCTGCGAGTAGTATTGCGAAGTATATTCTTGTAGAAAAACTTTGCCTGTCGTTGGTCTGAAATGATTGGGCAGTTGTATGAGATGTTGAATTATTTTATGTTCAATGTTTGCCGATACAGGGAATAAGCGAAAGGCTCGATTATTTTTAATCAATTTTCATTTTGTAAAGACCAAGCATTTTTGTATTTGGATTTAACACATAGATCGTCATGTATAGCGCTCGCTTTATAAGCATAAGGTCGTGGGTTCAAAGCCCAGCACGGCCATCGGTCCCGGATCTTTTTCCTTGCTCGCACATGCTCCTAGGAGCTTCTGAGGGGTTTCTCTCTCTGGAAACCTGGAAAATACGTTACAAAAAAAATAAGAAATACTCGTTCATAGCGGTACCTGTTTTCGCTGCTGGATTAGAATATGATTTCACGAGTTGCAAGGCAATTTCCCTTACACCATATCGTTCGACTTTCACGAGTAGAAGCTCATGACTAACACAGTCGAAAGCTCTGGAGAAATCAATGAACAATCCACATAATATATTATGCAATTTACTATCAAAAGCATTTACCACGCCATGTTCATTGGTCATATAGAGCAGCTTCAGTGCTTTTATTGAGGGGAAAACCATGTTAATTTGGATTAAGTAGTTTATTGCGAGAAAAACAAGATAACAACTGATTTTCAATGTTCAATTCTAAACTCTTGGAGCGGACTGATCCCTCTGTCGTACTCATAAATATTAGGATTGTCTTTTTTAAAAAGTGGGTTTACTAATGCCTCTCTCAATTTGTCTGGACAAATTCCATGCTTCACAGAGATATTGATAATATATTTCAAAGGTTTTTTAATTATTTGATATTTCATCATGACCAATAGGAATGGAATTTTTTAAATTTTTTCCTAGTTCAACTATTATGGATGAAAGAAAATAGAGTTTTGACATATTGAGATATTTATTTCAGTAATGAGAATATTAGGAGCTTCACTCTGAGGAACTTTGAAAAAGCGAGTACTGGAGTTGGTTGCTATGACAAAATCAGAAACTTCTGAATCATTTTCATAAATTAGGATAATTTTGTTCATTGTTTTCTTTTTTTTAAATTCATAACTTTTCACATAGCCTCCGATTTATTATGAAAGTTGTTTATTCCATTATCTACACACTGCTTGATACTATTTTTCAGTCTAATTCTGTATTGTATGCGTCAGTTGCCTTACTTATGTCTCTATATTGTTCAGTTACTCTCACACAATCTGAGTATAACAATTTTTTACTTTATGAATTTCAGGATATTGATATTTTGTAGACTATTTTTATTTTTGAAGCGTTTTAGAGAAAAAGTCATTTTAGTGTAGTAATGAACTATATTATTATTTTAAACGCTCTGAATAGATTCACCCAAGACTTTTGAAAATATTTATATTTCCAATAAAGGAGACTCTGCTAATATTCTGCCGTCCTAAGCAAAAGTACCGTAACTACAAAAAATATGAATATTGTGATATTAAATTCTGTAGATTCAAAAACATTTAAATTTTGCTTTTTACCGAACAAAGAGGAAGTATACTCGATTTAAACGGCCAAAGTTGACAAATTATACTGCCGTATATACGAAAGTTGAATTTCCTATGTAAGAAGGTCGGACCTACAGAATTCTAAGCAAAATAGCAGATAGCAGATACGGTACTTTTGCTTAGGACGGTAGTATTGGGAAAGTAATTTTTCTGCTTCGTATGTATTATGCAAGGAAATTGAATTGTTTGTTCAGAATAATAAGACTGTGTGGAATCTCTGACTGTCACCCTTGTTAGTTCATCAAGAGTAAATTCAAGGATGAAACAAGCTAACGGGTCACGAAAAAAGTTCAGTTCGTTACTATCAGTAGCAAAATTTATATTAAAGTCTCCTATGAAAATACTCTCATAGCTATCACATACAAAACTTAACAGCCCATAAAACTAGTACAAAAATTAATTCAAATTTCCTGATAGTAGTTTGTAAATACAAACTAAAGCAAACTTTGATTTATGCAATCAAAAATTTGAGACAAACTCATCAGACATTAAGGCGTGCTGTTAACCATCGAACAGGACTGTCATAATATAATAAGAATGCTGTTGATTGCAAAGAAGTTCCGCGATAAACCTTCTCGCTTATTCCAAGAGCATCCACAGGTTATGGATAACCCACTGGCTGATGACTGGGTGAAAATCTTCTGGAAAAATATTTACGCAAACAATAGATGTAGATACTCCATTCCTAGCGCAGATTGAAGCTTTCTACAGGATGCTTGGTGGTCGTGCGTAATCTGATCACTCTGGAAGACGTTCGATGTTCCCTCAAAGGCTTGATGGTCAAATTTTAATTGGTGGAAATGAATCAAAGCAACCACCACTATCTGGCAAGAGTTTTCATTCAACTCATGGTTGGATGCGGAGCAACAGACCCCGAGTTGTTTAGTCGAGGGGCGAACCGTGCACATCCCCAAAAACACAGATTTGTCTGATCCAAAGAACTGCAGACCGATCACATGTCTGAATGCATGTTATAAGATGTTTGCCCGCATATCAACATGCGAATATTTTCCGCAGTTGACCCAGCGTATGAACGGATATACAGTGCCCGCCAAACAGTATGTAACATAGGGTAGAAAAATTTATTATTAGAGTATTAGAATGGTATATTTCATTAGGAGTCGAGACTATAAGCTTTTTCCGTGCGCGCTCAATAAGTTTCTGTGTGAGGTGCAGCCTAACATGGGAAGTCGTGCAAGCACGGAAAAAGCATTAATGAACTTGTAATGAACTATATTTCTCATTGCATCTACCTGAAAACTACACATTATTAAAAAACGTTTATTTTTAAAGATGAACGAACAAAAAATGTATTTTTAATTTATATTAATTGAAATATATATGGTACAATTTGTGTTATTGTATTGGCACAAAACAACTGTTATTTAACCCATTGCTATGGAAATATACAAACAATTTGCGATTTCTCGAGAACTGCCAATAAAATATTATTTCATTTTGACGTGTAGGTAGGCGGCTAATGACACTACCGTAACGTTAAATTTTCCGTGCTGGTACACGGAAAAAGACCACTTTCGGTGCGTTAAATAAGCATTTGAATATAGTGTTTTTAGCAAGGTATAATGAAAAACATTTCAAGTGATCGATTGTGCATGTCTGATATCCTATCAATTTTGACATCTATCACGGAGTCACTGGTATAGCGGAAATTGAAAAAAGTTACTATGAAGCGGTAAACAGTAGGGTAAGATAGCAAAAAATCAAAAAGGAAAAACTTGCTTAGATTTGAATTTCATACCATTGTGTAAAAATAACATTTTTTTTCAGAGTAACTTCTGTTCTCCTCACAAATATCCAATTTTTTCTTTCTTTATAGCTCTATTCTAGTAGAACAGTTGTATTTTGGCATAAAATTGAAACATAATTTTTTCAGATCGGAACCAACATTTGATAATCATCGTTTTTAAGTGTCTTACTTCGCACATAAACTTGAAAATAGTGCGTCAGATTAAAAAATCTTATAGTTGTCATCATTTTATTTATTTATGAAGAAACATACAGGCTTAACCTAATTACATGTTTCTGTTTAATCTGAATAAATTCTAGTACTGAGAAAAAAACAAAATGCATACATCTATATACACCGATATACACAGATCCATAATTGAATTTATACATACGAGTATACAATTAAAGATGTTAACAAAAATACCAAGAAAAATCTTCAAGAGAATCCATATTTTCAAAATAAGTTATCGAGGCAACGCTTAAATTTACGCACAGAGACATCAAACATACCGGAACCTATCTTTTCATTGTGCGTATTAAAAGAGGAACATATGTCGTTCAAAGGTCCATGTAGATAATTTCTGAAAATTATATTATTCGGACGTGTGCTGTGTAACGATACATACAGGGAAATGTTACTCAATAAATATTCAGAATCTATGTGGGAGTTAACTATTTTAAATATAAACATTAAGTTACGACGGACCCTTCTATGTTTGAGAAGCGATAGTCCAAATTCATGCCTCAAGGGATTGTATGGTGCGAACTCTGGGTTAGTTCCATATTTTTTATAATAAAGGAATTTGATAAAATTATTTTGGATTGTTTCTAGGATTTGAATTAAACTCTGATTTTGAGGATCCCAGATAACGCTTGCATACTCTAATTTTGTTCGGACGAGTACAACAAATAATGATTTGATGGACTCTATGTTTGTAAATTCATATGTAGTCCTCTTCACAAAACCCATAAGCTTACGAGCTTCTCTAGCAGTTTTTGATATGTGCTCGTCAAACTTGAGATTGGTTTGAAATATCACACCCAGATCACGAATTTCGTAAACCCTTTCTAAAATTGAGCCACCCATTCTATAATAAAAGTGATGAGGGAATCTACTTTTAGAAAATGTCAGCACACTACATTTATTAATATTGAAAAATAATTTATTCTCTTTCGACCAATTATAGATATGATCAATATCATTTTGCAGTACTAGATAGTCATTCACATCTACAATATTTTTAAATATTTTGTAATCATCTGCGTACAATAGAGATTCACATGTTACCATAGAGGGGAGATCATTGATAAAGATCAAGAAAAGGAGTGGGCCAAGGTTTGACCCCTGCGGCACTCCAGAACCTACTGAGAACTGTTTCGACTCATACCCGTCAAACACAACAAACTGTACCCTATTTCGAAGATATGTAATGAAGAATTTCAGCAAATGGTTACTCAATCCATATAATTTCAATTTAGCTAAGAGTATATCATGATTGACCTTGTCAAACGCCGTGGCAAAGTCTGTATAAATGCGCAATCAACTTGCCCTCCCCTCTCAACTGTTGGTTTGACCATGTTGGTAAATGACAACAAATTATTCTCCACGGATTTTTTTCTACAAAAACCATGTTGTTTATCGGTTAACAGTTTATCAACTGAGAAATACAGTTTTTCGAAAATGATAAATTCCAAAAGTTTTGCCGGGCAATTTAGAATAGCTATTGGCCTGAAATTTTGAATACAGTTTTTGTATCCTTTTTTATGAACAGGCGTAAGTCTAGTTTCTTTAAATTTCTCTGGAAACACTCCTTGACTAACTGATTTATTGAAGATCACCATCAAAGGATACATGAGGTGTTCGCGACAAGCTTTATAAATGTAACAGGGAACATTGTCTGGTCCGGCAGACCTCTTTGGCTTCAACTTTCTGAAAGCATTCTCCAAGTCACCAAGTGATATGTTTCGAAAGTGAATATGTTGAGAGCTGACAATAGGAAAATTTTGTGCCAGTATTTCAGTGTGCTTCAGTTCATAGATAGAGTCATGATCATACACAGAATTAAAATAATCTGCAAATTCCTCGGTTATTATTTGGTTGTCAGTGATTTCCATATTATTTATTACAAACCGTGCATGGGCTTGCTTCATAGTTTTTTTTCCATTTACATAATTCCAAAACAAATTAGAGTCTTGTTTGAGATTAACTTGGATATTGTTAATGTATTCTAAGTGAGCCTTTTTTATTTTAGTTTTCAATTCGGACCGAAGCCGTTTGTAATTATTCATATGATATTCTGAGCAGTCCTTTTTATTTCTAAAATATTTTTTGAGTTTCATGATAGATTTTGTATCGTCATCGAACCATGGCGGGTATATTCTTTTAACTTTTTGATACTTATTAATTCGTGGTACCGAAGCATCTAGGATAGTATAGATTACTGTATAGAAATATTGAACTGCTTTGTTCACATCAGCTATTTGTCCCAGTAGTGACCAATCGTGGTCCCTCAATAGTTCATATAATAATAGAAAATTTGCCCTTTTAAAATTATATTTATTTTCATAATTGCTGTCCTCATGATGCCGTTTTTTATTGTCTTTTATCTCAAATTCACAAATAAGAGCTGGATGCTTACTATCTTTTTGTACTAATGGACTGTTATCTTCTTCCACGGATAATGTTTCACAGTTGCTGAGTACTAAATCAAGTGTTTTATTATCAATATTTCTACAATTGTTGAATGATTTAAGATCGTACGTATCAACCAGGTATGAAACACTAGCCGTGACGTCATTTTGATTTCCAAAACTGAAAAAACTATCCTGCACATAGGGTATATTAAAATCTCCCATAATCATTATTCCCGTGTTTGAAGTTATGTCCAAGTCTAGAGTGTCAAAAATATCTACATATTCTTTGTATACTGAATTTTTGGAGCTTGGAGGTATATAAATAGCGCTAAAAATGAAATTGTTACCCAGTATATTGACTTTAGCAAAAATGGCCTCAAGGTTAGTTTCAACAGGTAAAAGGGATGATACATATTTCCTGGATACAGCAATTAGCACTCCACCACCCCACTTTTTACCTGTCAACTCTCTATTGCGATCCTTTCGGTATACCGTATACCTTGTATCAAACAGCTCTCCATTTCCTACATCTTCTGAAAGCCACGTTTCCGTAAGTACTATAATATCATATGATTCACTTAGTAGGTTCCGGTAAAATTGTAACGTCTTTGTGCGTAAACCATTACAATTTTGATAATATACTCTGACAATCATGTTCTGAAAAATAGTTCTACGAAGATCTTAAATGTATATGAAAATAACCTAAAAATAAAAAGTAATAATTATTGATCTGAAATCAAATTTATCAGTACTAGTTTACAGAAGAAAAATATAGTATGCCTGGTGAGGTTCTAGTACCTCGTAGTATGAAAAATGAAAAAGGAAACCCCAGCCAGCCATTCATAATAGCTATGATGCGGCGATTAACATATATATATATATATATATATATTTTTTATTCAATAAGGAGGAAAAACTAAAAATATCAGCATTTGCCTTCTGGTATAAGATAATATAAAGTATATGCCTATCAGTTCTGGCAACTTAGGAGTTATATAATTTAGAAATATGGAATCAATTTGTGAATTCTATAGTAAATTCCAACTTGCTTGAGGATGCATGAAGTATAAAAAAGTACAGAAAGAAAAACGCTACAGAGCGAGTGTATGTGAACGTCCTATAAAAACTTATCTGAAATAAAAAAGTGTAGAATCCTAACTGATTTTCGGGAGGTCCTAGCCAACCGCACCAAAGTCACAGTTCAGTAACAGATTTGATAAGTTTCTTCGTGTTGTTCTGGTGTGCAAATATTTTCCCACCTGATGTCCACGTATGTTTCTTTCCATATTTCTTTTGAGCTAGTAATAAAAGCTCATATTTTTGTTTGGTGAGGTCCTCGAAGATTGCTATTCCAGTGTTTTTTAAGCGTTTCTTAACACTGAGTACTTCCGACTTTTTGATGTTTGAAACAAATTTGACCAAGAGGGGCGGAATTAGCCCCTTTGAGTTTGCTCCTTTGATTCTGTATACCTCGTCGATATCCGAAGTGCAACAGGTAATTTTCAAAGAATCATTCACAAAAGTGATGATTGTTGTGAGAGCATCCTCGTCTGCAATTTCACGAAGTCCAGTGATTCTTAAAACATTTTTCTTCTTATATTGTTCTAACGCATCTCTATCATTGTGCAATAACTTGATATCTGCTTCAGTTTTTTGCATTCTCTTCTCTGTGGTGGTTATCATCGATGTGAACTCTTTGAGTTTCTCATCAATTTTGGTAAATTTCTCATCAAACTTTTCATCAAATTTTGCTTCAATGGTATTTACTAACTTCGTACATACCTTATCAATTAATTTTTCTATGTACTCTTCAGTAATGATTCCTTCTTCAACATTGGATGCTTGACGAGTGTTTCGAACATTCTGTTTTTGCGACATAGTTGGTGATACTTTTCAATACCTCAACTATCTCTCGGATTTATATACACTCCTTCGTATCGCAGTTGTGATTGAATTATCAAATTAATGACTTTTCTAATCAGACTAACAAAATTGTAATTTGTATTGTTCTTTTAGCAATGTTAATTGGACACTTTGCACTTGAATTAAAAATTTTTCATCCACTTTGACCGCTATAAACATAGAATACGCCAGAGCTCTTTTTCACACGTCTCACTTTCAAGGCGACATACTATCATCGAAATACAATTGTTCAATTACACTAGAGCCATGCAGAAGTAAAAAATTGAAAATTTTTCAAGTGTTCGGAAATTACTCTGAAAAATAGTTATTTTTACTTTTCTCAAATTTTTGCATGAAACTTGATGTATGAGTTCAAAACTTTAATAAAATTTACATTTCCAAATGACTTTTTTGAGATCTTGTTATATCACTTGTCTTTTGCCACTACAAAGTAATTTTTCAACATGAGTCAGAAGCGATATTCTGGTTGTCGGACATGCACAATCGATAACCCTGAATTTTGTTCCTAATATTCAATAATTTTTTTTCACCATAAGTTTGCGTACTTTTTGGATTACGGTTGATTTTTTCCACAAGAAGGTCTCAAAATTAAGAGTTTCGTAACGAACACACTTAAATTCCTTACAAAATTACATTTTCAATGATGTGTCGTACTTAGGACTTTCCCTATTTACATCGTAAGGGTGATAATGTTCGAGGGGAATGGAGTACAATTCAACGTATTTATATATTTAAAAAAAGAAGTATTTTCCTAAAGAATAAGCCGGTCGATATAATTTCCTCTTTATTTTTTTTAAATACTTATGCCTTGAAAACATTCGATTTATTTTGTTTTCGGTGCCGCACCCTGTATATAAAACCAGAAATTGGATTCCAAATGTCTACCGCGGAGTACCATGAGATACCTAATTACAAATTTATTCCACAGAGCTTCTACCTAGTCCACCTGAAATCCTCGAAGTAGAAGCATTAACAGAGAAATCGGTTAGAGTTCAATGGTCCTGGCCTCTATCGAATACAGAATCTATTACAGAATACGATGTGAATGTAACATGTTTGAAAAGCTTTGATGAGCGGATCATGGGAGCCGAAGAAGTTACCACAGCAAGAAGTGACACCTCAGTCAAAACCAGAATTTTGGTCAAAGTCCCTGCTAGTCAGAATATGACTATTCTCCAGGATCTGATGCCATTCACTATGTATGAAATTTCAGGTAAAATAATTGATTATATTCACTTCGAAAGTAACACAAAGTTTAAAATATTTAGTATATCATACTGTATCGTAAACTTGCATACATTATTTGAGTCTTAATACCTTTCACCTACTACCAGTATGTAAAATCAAACATTACGATACTGATATTAGTTTCGTAATGAGATACTTTACCGTACTAGTGCGGTAAAGTTACTTTACCGCATTAGTGCGGTAAAGTAAAATTCATTTGTTTCTCTTTTTAAATGTTAGTCTACTTAATGGATTATAAATTTGAGGATCTATCCCGGGATTTATCAGGTAATAAGTTAATAAGGATTCATTATCTGAATCTATTCTCTAATGGTCTGAACTATTGTCGATGAAATTTTAATAAATTGGAATGAACGTGTCAATGTTTACAGTTTGCAGAATGAGTGACAACCGAGACATATAAATCAACGAACGCATTTATTATGAATATAGACGTAACACTAATAACAATATTATGAATTCAACAAAATTTAATGCATCAATTCATGAATAAAAACTTAAACCTCATTTATTATAATAAATAAACACAACACTTGTACAATTAGTGATATTTATTCCAGCTGACGTGGAGGCAATTGAAGAATTGTATACTTTTTAATTTCAAATGATTTTTTTGTAGAAACGATTTCTCCTCCCATTATTTTAGTAGCTATATTTTTTTTGTTTTCTAATGAAGTTTCTACATATCCTTCAGCTGGATTTCCATTCACCATGTCTCTTCGAAATGTGCATATCAACACCAGCATCAGCAAGTAGGGATGCTCATGATCTTCTAAAAAAGTGACCTGTATATTGTGATGGATTTGGTAGTTCCAGAAACGTTGCAAAAGTATTGATACCAATTGGTTGAGAAAAACATTTTCCATTTTTATATAAAATAAAAAACCGGTCATGGACTATATTTTGAGGTCAGAGTCGAACATATTTTCGGACGTTATTAAAGCAGTCAAAACCAGCGATGTTTCCTATTGTAATAGCAAATTCTCTTTGAATTTTAGTATTAGTATTCGGTATTTTGATCGTTTTGAACTTCGTCAACTACATCACCAATTTTTAACTTCATTAATTCTTCTCTTCGGCATGCGCCAAACACACCCACGATTAAGGAAATATATAAAAATAATATGCTACTTGTAAATGTCACTATATTTATGTATAATCTTACCTTCATCATCAAGAATTGATCATCATTGGCTTATTTCAAATGTTTTCCTTTGAAAATATACTGGATTTTTTCGGCTTGTGTCTTCACTTTTCCGCTTCAGAAAAGCCAATAGCTGTGAATATTTACTTTGGCACACATTTTTCTTCACAGATATCATTGTTCTCAGCATACTGTAATGTGTCCATAATGCTTTCCCAGCAAAATAAGCTAATAAAATTTTCTCCGATATATCACGGACTTTTTTTGAACTGCACCAGTCTTCGAATCGCTTATATTCTTTTTCGTATCTATTGCGGGATTTAGGTACTAGGGTTTGTAATGCGTTATTTGCAGCAAGTTCTATATCAGAATCCACACTTTCATTGTCGAAACTCAGGTCGATACACCTATACGCGTCAAAATTGACAGTTCACAAAATAAATCAACAATGAGCGCAACGCTTGCTTGTTACATGATTCTAATATCATTAATTTCAGGAATATTGACTAATTTTGAGTAAATAATTAACATTATTGGTAGTAGGTAAAATAATGTACTATATTCCTATCGTAAATTAATATTACGATATTCAATGGATTATCAAACTCGGCCTAACGGCCTCGTTTGACCAATTTCCCATCTCATTTCGTAATATGAATCATTACGACACTTATATCGTAAATATCTATTTTCTACAAGCGTGCGTATTCCGCCCTATTCCCGCACGCAATTTAGTTTGAGAGGTGTCATATTCCCGCACTAGTACGGGAAAAATTTTCCCGCACGCTAATGTCACTTCAAGTGAGTTTTTCCCGCACTAGTGCGGTAATAATTTTTCCCGCACGTGAAAGTTTGTTCAAGAGCATCACATAAGATGTTTCAATGCTCTTGTAGAAAAAATCTTGATCCTTACTCATACGGAAAGGTACTAACCCGCACTCGACTGCTTACCCGAACTTCGCTTTGCGTCGTTCGGGTAACGGCAGTCTCATGCGGGGATGGTACTCTTTCCGTACTTGTTAGGATAATAACTATTAAAGTATTGAGTACGGTAATGAAAAAGTTTGACGGACTAGTCTTGTACCAATTTTTTACCGGACTAGTCTACTAAAATTGTTCCACTGCACTCGGGAGATTTGTACAGAGTGGGCCAAATTGGACACTTTCAAAGGGAAAGTTTTGTTTTCAAACAAGAGATGAAAATTGATGTTTTTCGAAAAGTTGCTTAAAATTTTGTTCTTGTCGAAAATTTCTTGTTTCTTTGAAAACATTTCCCGATCACGTTTTTACGTAAAATTCAATGGTGTAAGTTACTTTTTTTTTCAAATAATTAATGAAAATATATTTTTTTTATCGAAACATCCTGTATATTCCTGCATATTTCAATAGAACTTGAATTTACCTTTACAAAAATGTAGCACACTCAATGTTTTGCTAGAGTCATCTTTAAAACACAGTGCTTTTCATGTAGACTTTTAAACGCACATTTGACCAAGTAGGATTTGAACGACGTGGCGATAAAACAAAAAGAAATTGTTCAGCAGTAGCTATCAAATATTGAGAAAGCATTTCACAGCAGTAATTAAAACTCATATTTTCAATAAAACTGATAACAATTTATATTATATTGACTCCTACTAATAAACGAAACTCCAACAATAATAATAATAATAATAATAATAATATTTTTATTCCATTGAGATCATTTACACGATATTGGAAAAGTCAGTGGAGAAAATAGTATACATAAAATATGAATTGTTACATAAGTAAACATATAAATAGATAGGTACAAGGTATTAAAAGCTAAATTCCATAAATTCATTCAGACTATAGAATGAGTATTGCAACAGGAGATCTTTGAGAGATTTTTAAATAAATTCAGATTTTGGATTTCTCTTATAGCGATTGGTAGTTTATTGAACAACTGTATACCTGTATACGATGGACTCTTTTCATAGAAAGTTGTCCGATGAGGAGGTATTCGAAGAAGATTACCATGCCTTGTCTTATAGCTATGCTTGTCAGCACTTTTAATGAAGTCCTTCAAATTATTTTTAACGAATAGGATATTTTTATAAATATAAATACAGGGAAGAGTTAAAATTTTGTTTTCTTGAAAGTAGTCTCTACATGAAGTTCGTTTATGGATCCCAAAGATGAGACGTATTATTTTTTTTTGTAAAATAAACAATTTTGTTGAGAATCTAGAGTTTCCCCATATTTTAACATTATAAGATAAGTGCGAGTATGTCATCGCATAGTAGATATTCATTAGTTGTTGTTGAGAGAATATATTTTTGAGTTGTAAGATTGCACAGTAACTGCTTCATTTCTTCTTAGAAATATGATTAATACATGTCTGAAAAGAAAGTGATGAGTCGAGAAAAGTTCCAAGGAATTTTGTTGTCTCAGAAGAAGTAATGTTAATATTTCCAGTATGTATTTCAAAAGACGTGTTGGGATCATTTGTTATATTAAATTTCATTAGAACCGTTTTCCCATGATTTAGAATTAAATGATTGTTCAAACACCATTTAGTAAATTTATTATAAAGTAAATTTAAATTGTCTGCCAGTTCTTCGGGAGAGTTGCCACAGGTTGCAAACGAAACATCATCTGCATATATGACCTTACACTTCGTTTTCATAAATTCTGGTAGATCATTAATAAACATTATGAATATAAGTGGGCCCAGCACAGAACCCTGAGGGACACCCAGATTAACAATTGCCTCATTTGACTGAGTTTGATTTATTTTGACTGTTATTCTCCTATATCTTAGGTATGACATCAGCCAAGTCAACACGTTTCCACGAAATCCCAAAGCATATAGTTTTTCTTGGACAAAATCTAAGTTTATGCTGTCAAACGCCTTAGTTAGATCAAAGAATAGTGCCCCGACAGTTTTCTCATTATCAAGTTGTTCATATATAAATTCAATAAATTCATAAACAGCCCCTTCTGTTGATCTCCCAGGGTAGAAACCGTTTTGACATTTTGTTTTGTTTGTTTGTTTGTTTGTTTTGTTAATAATGATGAAGAACATACAATGAAATATACTTCTTCAGAGAAGGTGTTCACAAGCATCTCCTACACACAGGCGACAACTTTTCTGGACGTTTTTTGCCGAATTAATTAGTTCAATACAAATGAGAGGATTCCTACCTAGAATTGGTCGTAAATTTAAAAATAAGATCTTCCAACCTTTCCCAGAGGTAAAAGTCCATAGGTCCATACGTATAAAAGTAAACGGAAATGTTTTCCTAGAAACAAGAAATGTTTGACAGGAAAAAAGTTACAGCAACTTTTCGAAAATGCACATTTCCGAAAAACATGCTGCAACTCAGAAACGATGATAGATATCGAGATGCGGTTTTCACCATTGAGTTTGTCATAAAATATGACCACCAGACACAGCCATCAGTTTTCATCTATCTCGTTTGAAAACAGGATTTTTTCAAAAGTCTCTCTGTACTCTGTACAACGTATTCAATATCTTCCAAAATTGCATAGTTTATTTCCAATACAATAATCACAAACATACATAATATTGGCACAGGTGTAATTCTTCTCTTCTCTAAGATAGTAAATATCCCCATCGCTGTTAAGGACCTCCGTTCGCAGGGTTCAGAAACACGGATTTGCTCGAAATCTTACTTTACCTAACCTAGCCTATCGACAATCAGCCCTATACTGTATCACTTCCGTTAAACATAACGTCACCGTTATTCGCCATTTCCGTTATTTTGCTATCGCTTAGTAATAGCAAAATAACGGAAATAGCGAATAGCGCTGACGTTAATTTTAAAGGAAATGATACAGCTTAGGGCTGAATATTATAGCACTATTTTGCAGATAATGTGATTTCTTCTTATTCTATACAAGCAATTTTTCAACTATACATGATGTCAAGAAGTCATTTCTTAAGTTTCATACTGCTACAATTTATCCTTCACTTTTGGCTCAAATTTGTTTGTGGGTACTAGACAACGTAGATTCATATCATCAACATAAGAGACATTGAGATCCATATTTTTTGTAACTCTCTTGCTACATGAGTTTAACGTTAGAAAGCTGTGAATGCATAATTACCCACTTACTAAAAATAGTGTGTGAGATCTTCCGTCTGAATAAAATACTTGTTCTAGTGAATAACAAAAATTATTAGGGAGATTTAGGCAGCCAGCACACTGAGCAACCATTACCGACCGTCCGCGACCGTCCAACTACGACCAAAATTTCAAAACACGTTTATTCTTAGCGGACAACTCACACTGAATGATCGTCCTCGACTGGTTTTCAAAGAACATGATTGATATTCCATTCTGCTGAAACTTTTGGTCGATTAGTGTGAGCTTGAAAGTTTTCATTCTTCCTTCTCAATTTTTTGTCTTTGCTGGACGGTCATGGACAGTCGGTCCTGGTCGGTGTCGGTCAATGAGTTTTCTAGCTGAGAGTTGACAAAGTTCAATAAAATTCAATGCAAATGTATTTTCATTGTTTGTTTCATATTTTTGATGACTTTAACGACGTTGTTGCTATACATTTTCAAATACTGTATGTACATTTGATTTTCTGTCAAAATAGTCTCCTCAACGTTCTTATATTTGCGCTTGAGCAAGTTGAAGAACCAGTCTAAAAAAATCACATATTCCAAGAACGTCAGACAAGAAATCACAGTACTAAAAGTATATTTATCAGATCTAACTGAATCTCTTTCTGAAGCTTGATGAGGAACTGAATTTCTTCTCATTTCAAACCTTTCTTCTGATAACCTTTGAATTTTTTTCAGTTACCGCTGTAAATCGTCACGGCACCAGTCTACCAACCTACACTGTGCGATCCTTAACGCTAACCACGGGTAACATGAAAAACACAAGAATAGGACAAGCGCCCAACCTCCCTGACATCAAGAGCTGCTGTATCAATAAGGGTATTGTTCACAAGACTTGCAGGACTAGGTTGTGTGATCCGACGTTGATATCTTCTGTTGAAATCACCGACTTGATGATCTGCGCTCCATGGGCTGCCGATACTTTCGGATGTTTAACCAATGGAATAGATCACACGCCGTGCTGTAAGGCGAGAGGATTACCGGAAATATGCCAACAGTTGTGTACAGGAAATGTGTCCACATTAGACTTCAATTACTTCAAGTAAGCAGATATTATTAGATATATAACTGCGTAGGATTAAGGGAGTAACTGTTCTGGTCTGATGGTCATCGTTGATTTATGAGGATTGCTGATAAAAGATAATTCTGAGTAAATGTGGTGTTATAATAGAGGTGTATGAATGAAAGATGATTACTTGGAACCTTTGATGTGAATACAAACAGTGATAGCCCATATACCAAAAGAAATTATGTCAATTTCAATCGACGCGTATTTCGCCAGTGAAATCAGCAGCTTCAGGAGGTCAAAGCTCACACAAGCTTAACTAATCGACAACAATGCTACGCGAAGCAATTTTGATTTTTTTGACAATATTTCACTAGATCATTTCAATGACTTAACATAAACACATTGCAAAATATATCTAATAATTATTTACCCTTTAGTTTTAAAGTAGCTGTACCCCTTATACATGTGCTAAAATAGTTATTACCGTCACAAGGCCGATATGTAGCAAATAGCGGATGAGGATGAATATTGTAATCCAAGGCGCAGCCGAGGATTATAACAATCGATTCCGTTATTTGCGTATCGGCCGTGTGTCGTTCAAGATTTTTCGTAATCCCGCTGAAAGAATAGAGTAGACGTACCCGGTTATTCTACAGAGAAATCTCAACATCTTGTTGTCATGGAATAGCTTACGGCCGCCGGCCGTTAAAAAATCTTAACCGGCGGATGCTGATAACATTAACTTCTTTCTCAATTGTCATCTGTATACCGTTAAATCAAAATAACAGAATGGGATTATGAAAAAATTATAACTATTCAACTTTAAAATAGTTATAGCTCTTTGATCATCTATCAGAGCCCTAGTGCAAGATAGAAATATATCTTAGTATTGCTTCATCGCAATCTTTTGTTGGAGGTTCAAGAATGGTCAAGATATCTCGCAGGAAGCAAAACGTCCAGCCGGAAGTAAAATATTTAACAGGTAGAAAAAAAACGTCTAGTGGAAGAAAGGAAAAAGGAAATGAATTAATTGTTTTACTTTCCGTTTACAAACTTTTCTTGAAAGGCCTAGGATCTGATCAATTTGGAAATACTTTTGGAAGCCCCTTTAAATTTTGACAAAATTTAAATGTGTTTTGATAATAGAGTCAATAGAAAAAATATTTAAATGACTAGTCAAGGAACCTAAAATACACATTTAGTTTTGACATAGAAAGGTAATGCCCAAAGTGAAGCTTCGTTTTTGATCCCTCTGATTAGGTGTCGTTATTGAATGAATTTTATTATTGACACGATGTTTCTCCTAATACACATTTGTTCGCAAGAATACCCACATTTACTATTATTCAGTATTCAATATCACAATTAGATTGAATAAGATGTTGAATAACTATGAAATTTTAGACTACAATGAGAACATTCAAGATCAAAAACACAGATGCAGATAGATGCATCTGTGGTAGATGCAGTATACCAATTCGTTTATAAAATATTCGACATGCGACACATGGGCTTGTCCAACTTTATGTAGCTCAGGGCATGTCCTTTCCTTTCTCGGGGGCTGGGGATCATGAAGGAACATGACTTGGCTAAAAAATGGTTCTTGAAGTATTTCTATAAAATCTCTTTTTCATTTTGCCACCGAAGATTTGGAGACGATATCTGTATCTGTATATGGACCGGAAATGGCCCCAAAAGAAATTTTGAAAGGTTCATCTTTTACCTCGACATATACAGAGTCTTCACGACGAGCGTTCGTTAGGAATATATGGAGAACCATTTGAAATATAAACTTGAAATTTTGTGATAGGCGATTTTAATATATGGCCTTCTTAATTAAAATATTTTCAAATTCCGGTCTCTTTCCGTTATACCGGAAGTAGAGGGTAACTTCCTTATTTCGAATGGAACACCCTGTATTTCATTACATTTTTGAATTTCTTAGCAGATTTTATGCCCACTTTGTGAAAAAATGCCAATACCCAAATTTCTTAGATTTCGAGATATTAATTTTTTTCTGAAAAATTTGACAGTTTCAGCACTACTCCGAAAAAATCATAACTCATAGACAGTAACAGTTGGAAGTGTGAAATTTCACAGAATTACACCTGAAGCATCAAGTCATGAACAGGTCCATCGAATTTTCAAAAATAACTTACAGGGTGGTTAAAATTTCCACCCAAAACATTACATCGACATTTTTTCAAATGGAAAACATACACTATTCTATAATTTTTGGAAACTGCGGAAAAAATATATAGAATTCGTGAAGAATATACCCTATACCTGAATACACCCCTGGCAAGATATATCTGATGTCGGGAAATATACTGTAAATCATTCGAAGCAATACCAAACCAAGAAAGCTTTGGAAACAAATGAAGTTACAACAAGTATGTCAGAATTTGATGCGATGTAATTGACGTGTATTGTATAGTTCTCTATTTGTGGGCGAAATGTCTCTGCACATAGTACTGCTGCCGTTGGTTGGTTGATGAATGAGATGTTCGAAAATCAGTGGCTTACAATGGGTCATTTAAATTTCCTCCTCGCTCTCCGGACCTTACGCCACTGGACTTCTTCATCTGGGGATATATCAAAGAAAATGTTTATGCAGATCCTGTGAGTGATGGAGAAAACATGAAACGAAGGGTTCTGAAAGCTTTCAATAATTTGATTCCTGACTCCATACAGAAAGCTACACATAGTGGTATGCAAAAAGAATCAATTCTTGTTTAGAACAAAATGGAAATGTCCTCGAACATCTGTTGATATGAACTCGAGTGGAAAGAAGAATGACTGTATTCAATTTCAATAAACAAAGATATAATTCACCTCTCTGGTAGTATTTTATTTTGTCATTCACGCTCTGGCTCTCATCAAGAACGGACGTTAGGCAGATCACTTAAGGTGTATTATCGCTTGGCCCCGTAAGAGCTTACGGGGCGGTGTTGTGTGAACAGTGTTAAGTGAATACACGGTAAGACAAGGTTTGCGGTTCGTTCGAAAATATCGAAAGGAAAAGCTGTTCAACGATGTCGGAGGGCATTGATAATTTCCTCGAGAATGCGGGTAAGAGGGACTTGATGAAATTACTCAAGCACCTCTTGCTACGTTTTGAAGTTCCTTCCGATACGGTCGGTGAGATTCTTGCTGAAGATTTTGATATTGTTCAGGAGAATTCAGATATTAGCAAGGAGAATTTTCCCCCTCCTCAAGGCAGTAGGCCGAAGAAGAAGTGCAAGAGGAGATTGGGTTTTTCCGGTCACCTCGGAAATATCCTCCCTGAATATAAACGATGAATTTGAGAGCAGCCAAGCTCCTACCAACGTAGAAATGGATTTGGACCCCCCTCAAACTCCGGGGAGATATGCTAGACCACCTGCAGCGCCATCCAGCAGTGCGGCAGGCACAAATATTAATGACGATACTCACACAGTTGTCAATTCAGGTGGTGCAACCCCCCAGGACGGTCAACAACCGTCGACTTCCAGAGGTGGGGCCGCATCCCCCCCAAGAAAACCATGATTCCCCCGATTACTGTCCGGTAGAAGGAGTGCTGGACATCTGCCAACAGAAAGTGTGCTGAAACGAAAGTTAAATTCACTCGTGCTAAGAACATCCAAGATGGGATAAGGGTCCAGCCTGAGACTGTGGAAGATTATCGCCGACTAACTCACCACTTAGTCGATGAGAAGATTCTGCATCATACTTACTCGTTCCCGGAGGATAAGCCTCTCAGGGTTATCCTCCGAGGAGTGCCTGAGTTCCTACTGCCAAAGGACATTGCAGACGATTTATTTAATAAAGGATTCAACCCAACAAACGTAGCGAGGCTACGCAAGTACGACGGCACGCCAATACCCCTCGTCCTGGTCCTAGTCCCTAAGACCGAGAGAGACATCTACCAAGTTTCCAACATTTTAAATGTTAGGGTAACTGCCGAATCACAGAGAACGAGAGGCATTGTCGGCCAATGCCACAAATGCCAGCGATTTGGACATGCCTAAAAGAATTGCATGGCAATTCCAGCATGCGTGAAGTGCGCTGGCGGCACCTGTTGCGCGACTGTGAGATTCCGCGTACAGAGAAAGCGAAATGCTGCAATTGCGAAGGTCCTCACACGGCCAACTATATGGGTTGCCTCAGCTTCCCCAAGCTCATGAGTGAAAACACTGGTGGGACGGGAAGGGGGGCGCCTTCTAGCTCCAGGGGAGCACCAAAAGCTGCACCGAAATGGCAGGCAGCGATCGCTGCGAAACCTGGGGTTGTCCGTGCGGGAACCTCCTTTGCAAATGCTTTGGACAGTCCAAACAAGCCAGCAAGTCCTGGTAAGCCATCGGCAGATATCTTTGCCGCCATCGAACAGATGAAGGTTCTGTTGACCCAGTTTCCTGGGCTACAAAATTTCTTAGGTACCCAGCCCCGCTGTGATCCCGTTCATGAATTAATGCCTGACACCAGAACAAGGCCCAGTTCCTTGAAGATTGTTTTTTGGAACTGTAATGGTTTCAAAGAAAAAAAATTGGACCTGGAGTAGTTCATCGTTCGTCATAACATCGACCTGATGCTTCTTCAGGAAACCCATCTTGAAACAATGATGCCATCTTGGCTAAACAATCCCTTCGAGTCTCACAATACGGCATTGATGATGGCCGGACTCACGGCACTGAGTTAGTAGGCATTGAGGCCGCTATAACCAGAGAGCAGGGTCTTCTGAAATCTTTTAATGAGTTTCCTCCGAGGATAAAAAACCTTATTGGGGAGCGAAATCGCCTTCGGAGGATTTATCAGAGGGCTTTGTTCCCTGGGGACAAGGAAAGAGCCAGCCATAAGGCTACTGAAGTGAGGTACGCGATTCGAGATTATCGAAATGAAAGGTGGGACGAAACTCTCTCCGCCCTCGAACCTGGAGACAACGAGCTTTGGCGAGTTGTCAACAGGCAAAAGGGTAGGGAGGGGACACTTCCACTCCTTCACGGCCCTGACGGCATGTGCTACGCTTCGGCTGACAAGGCGAGAGCCTTTGCAGACACAATGGAGCGTCAGTTAGTTCTCAACGTCGACCAAGAGGATAATGTTGAGAGGGATGAGTTTGTTGAAGCCAGAGTCAGGTGCTTGCTTCGGGAAGATGATGATGATGAGATCCGTCCAGCTACTGAGGAAAAGCTTAAGGAGCATATATGCGCGCTTAAAAAGAAGAAAGCACCGGGAGCCGATTCTATCAGCAATGTAGTGTTGAAGAAACTCTCGGCGAGTCAGATAACTTCACTTCTGAATATAGTGAATAGTACCTTAAGCACTTCCCCAGTAGATGGAAGCATGCCACGATAGTTATGATCCCGAAGCAGAGACAAGACCCTCAGTTCCTACAGAATCATCGACCCATCAGCCTCCTCAGTTCGATGGGGAAGCTAACTGAACGGGTTGTGCTGAAAAGGCTCAACAATGAGGTCATCGACAGAAATGTTCTCTAACGAACAATTTGGTTTTCGCGTTGGTCATTCAACAGAGCTACAGGCTTTGCGGAAGGTCGAGGAGGCCATTTGCGAGCTCAACAAGATACTTGATGTTCATCTTCTGCTTCTTGACGTAGCGAAGGCCTTCGACCGAGTATGGCACGAAGGTCTTCTCTAGAAAATGAGCCTCCTAGGCTCTCCCCGAAGCCTGGTGCGTTTTATCAGCTCTTTCTTAAAAGATAGAACATTTCAAGTCAAGGCTGAAAATGTCCTCTCGGACACGAGAATCATTGAAGCTGGAGTCCCTCAGGGTGCAGTATTGTCACCACTGTTGTATTCGATATACACGAGCGATATCCCAAAGACGAATCACGTGAAGATCTCGCTATACGCCGACGATACCGCGTTGCTCGCCAGTTCAGCGAATCGCGAGCTCGGGATGTCATATCTGCAGGACGCAGTAGACAATCTCGAGCAGTGGTTCCTGGATTGGAAAATCCGAGTAAACCCTGCGAAAACGCAGTTGATTTCCTTGGGGAGGAAGAAGTATCTTCCTCGGACAATGCTTACGATCTCGGGAAGGGGGATCGAATGGACGCCGCAGGTCAAGTACCTCGGTTTGATTATCGACAGGGGTCTCACTTGGAGGCACCACATTGAAGCGTTGAGGGCCAGGTTGTATGTCAGACTAAGTTCTCTATACCCGTTCCTTAACAGGAAGAGTAAGCTGATTTTGAAAAACAAACTGCTCCTATACAACGCGATAATCAGGTCGGCCTTGCTATATGCATCAGCCGCCTGGGGCCATGCCGCCCCCACCTACATTTCGTCTCTGGAACGGGTCCAGAGAAAATGCCTGCGGATGATATCAGAAGCTCCCTGGTTAGTGCGTAACGCTCGAATCCTCGAAGACTCAAGGCTGCCTTCCATAAAGCAGAGTATCCAAGAGAGAAACCAAAAGGTGTTCAACTCCGCGGAGGTGCATGAGAACCCATTAATCCGGGAAGCTGTAGATTACACTATAGACGACCCTACTCGTTTCAAAAGACCACGGTTATCCGTCGTCTAGGTCAACCTTACTAACTTAGTTGAAGCTAGGTGGAGAGTATTCTTCATCCGTCCCCGTCTATGAACGTGAGACAACAAAAGCGCGGGTGGCAAAGGTGTCTTAGACCCTTATCCCATATAAAAATCAAAACTCTTTTAGTTGACAGCACTGGTCCTGCCGGATGAATTCGATGAAAGGTAAAGGAGGATTGGCCTCATCCTGAAAGGCACATGAAGAAGATCCAAACATATTTTATTTCAATCCATCATTTTAATTTTGAGTTACCTTTTACCAACGACAGTGGATTTGCTTTCAAAGCTTTCTTAGTTTGGTATTATTTCGAATGATTTACATTTCAAATATTTTCTTCACGAATTTGATATATTTTTTCCGTTGTATTAAAAAATAATAGAATAGTGTATGGTTTCCATATGAAAAAATCGTGTTTCATCAGTTTTCTCGATGTAACGATTTGGGTGGAAATTTTGACCTCCCTGTAAGTTATATTTAAAAATTCGATGGACCTTTCCATGACTTGATGCTTCAGGTGTAATTCTGTGAAATTCCACATTTCCAACTGTTACTGTCTATGAGTTATGATGAGTAGTGCTGTAACTGTAAAATTTTTCAGAAAAGAATTAATATCTCGAAAAACAAACAGGTTTGGGTATAGACATTGTTAGACAAAGTGGGCCTAAAATCTGCTGGGAAATTCAAAAATATAATTAAATATAGGATATTATATTATATTATAAGGAAGTTACCCTCTAATTCCGGTATAACGGAAACAGACCGAAAGTTGAAAATATTTTAGTTGAGAAGGCCATATTGTCAAACCCACAACTACAAATTTTCAAGTTTATATTTTGAATGGTTCTTCATATATTACTAACGAACGCTCGTCGTGAAAGACCCTGTAGTTATGGGTCCATTCTTTGCACTTCACTTGCACCATTCCTCACACACCAACAGTGCTTCCGAAAATAGAAACGTTATTGAATTTGTGCCATTTTCCTCTTGTTTCCAAAGTGTCCACATGCGAGACTTTTATACTATAAAGTTGTTTCATCACATCTTCAATATGTTTTTTAACAGCACTCTTGCGATACAGAAGCCATAACGAGTATTTATAGAAAATATTACGTAGCCAATGACCTCAAACTTGGTGAGCAGTTGGTTTGGTTAATCACAGAATACAGAGATGGTGAAGTCTTTGGTGTAATGATGGATGAGCATGTATTTGTGTTTCAGTTGTTGTATTGTTTCATTCCCTTATTCGCTAAGGACTAAATGGTGGTACTGTAGGTTTTTCCTGTAGCTAAATTTTTTTTAAATTGTTTTTTCGTTAACCAGCTGTCATCCCCCTTCGAACGACAGCCCTCAGAAGTAACTTGTGCAAGCTAAGGATTAACGAGGTCTTACCTTTTAACTTGCGATTCCTAGCACGAGACCGGTGACCATGCTGGGAATCGAACCCACGTTCCTCTGACTGATAGACTAGCGCTCTACCATCATGACCTCTGAAATAGTAAATGCGCTATCATATTATCAAGTCGCCCTGGAGCGCATATAGTGGTGGTGTTTCCTCATCTGAGATGTTATGCAGATAGTAGGGAGTATCATCACCTCTATACTCTATTATTATTAATTCAATTCAATTCAATTTAAACATTACCTCAAAACTAATAAGCTTTGTCTATAAGTTTTTTATAACTCCGTCAATAAAGTTCTCCATGATATCCAGACCCAAAACACACGTCATCGTTATTGGGCGTATGAAATACGTTAAAAAAATTCATTCAAATTAAAGTCTGAAGTATTGAAATGCAAATCGACGTGAGTAATATTCCGATAAAAATGACTATGGTGCATAGAAAATATCCAACACATAATCAACATATAATAATAAGTCTCCCTCATAAACACTCGTTGAGTGTACCCAAAGGCATAGCCTCTGAGAGGACGGCTATTATTATTATTATTTGCCGTGGCGCTCCTGGGCGACACACTGATTTTTGGTGGCGTATTAACTTTTTGGCTATAGGAAAACCTACAGCACCACCTCGGGTGGTTGGTGTGCACTACAAGCTAGCACCAGACGAGATTGGTATCTAGACAACTCACAATACACTTGGTTTTCAACAAGGCATGCGGTGGCCTAATGATCCGATATATAGAAGATGAGAAAAATTATCTTGTACCTACATCGGTCCCGAACTATGGGGCGCCGTTAGGGTCAAAAGTAGTTGTTCCCATATATTTTATTTTCACTCAAATATATTTGTTGATGACCATATATTTATTAGTTGACACCAATATATATTGAAACCTAACAAATATTTCCATTTTAGCGTTCATTCATTCATAAATATATCGTCAAAGCATATTAGCAGTGAAGAGCAATATATTTATTCCTTGCTACCAATCCATATATAAAAGTGAGATTTTGAGTACCACCACTAGATAGCGCCATGTAACCGATTCATGACATTTCTTCGCAACGCGTCCGCTTTGTTGAAAATAATCGAAAGATTGTTCAAGTTTTCATCATTGCATATCTTCAAAAGGTATGAATGCAATGCTTATCAACATAACAGGTTTGCAAAACAAATTATATTCCAAATCATGATGTGCGCGCCACCTAGTGGTGGTAATCGAAAGCTCATTTTTATAAATAGATTGGTAACAAGTAATAAATATATTGCTCTTCACTCAATAACAACTACTTTTGACACTAACGGCGCCCCATACCAAACCGACTATCGCTATGCTGAAGTTTCGAACAGCCTGTGCGTTAGACCGCTGATCCACCGACCACTATAGTTTCATATATAAAATAGATTCAATTATTATTTCATTATGTAATACAGGCATATCTGTTCAACATGTTCATAAATTCTATTAAACAATTACTAGATACCTGTTAATGAATTTTGATCCGCTCATAGCAGTTGATAGAAATATATGATTATACATAAAGAGTATGTGATTTCTTTGATCATAAATTGATGACGCACGGCTGAAGATCCAAAAATATATAACTCTGATACGTTCGGTATGCTCTCTGAGCCCTTATAATCCTATAGGCTTATTGAAAATGATGTGAAACAGAAAAATCAGCAGCTGCTTAAAATGTTTTGCGTCAAAATCACCTCATAGACTTCAGAACAATAATACTAGTTGAGCAAGATAATATCAACAAGCAGGGAGATGCCTATGAAAGCCTAGAAATATACAAACACAATAAAATCATGGATAACGATAGGGTGCCGGTGTACAGCAGCATACTTTATATTTTGTTAAATTCTTGTTAAAAAAATGTTACTTATCATTATTCGAAATAAGTGGTAAATTATGACAAGGTTGCAGGCACCTGAATCTAGGTACCGAACTAATATAATAATATTTAATCGTCCTCCAGAAGATGGACTGAAACACGTGTCGAGATGTTGAAAATTGTCGTTTAGTGTGAAGGTAAACCCCAAGTTTGATGATTATTATTACTGTTCTTGAAGATAATTATTGTCTGATATTAATATCTAAGAATAGTTATTAATATTTATATGCCCATTCGATAGAAAAATCAACCCAAACCTCACCATATTTCTAGGTGTCTTCGTTACATGGAAGAATACAACAATTGTCTCCTCCAAGGATACGGCGTTCTACCAAGTGCTCCGATTGGTCTGTATGTCACGAATATTGAAACGGAATTCGCTGTGCTACACTGGTCCACGCCGAAGACTCTAGGGGACACGGTACTATACTATAATCTTCAACACAGGATGGTTGATGACGATACTGACGAGTACAAAACAATACAGAAAGTTCAGAGCCCTTACATTTTGGGAGAACTGAAAAGTGAAAGTGATTATGAGGTGTTTGTTCAGGCTGTCAATGTTCATGGTATCGGGATGCCAAGTAGCAGACTGACGTTCAGGACAGAAAGTAAGGTAAGTAGTTGGTTTGGTTTCAATACAGAATCAGTCAATATCATTTATTCAGAGAATTTTTCTACTTATCTACGGAAATTATATTCATTTCTGAATTTTATGAGTTCTTGAAGTTATGCTCAAGATGCAGTTTGGGAGATTTTGTCCGTTGAACTTTTATTGCTCTATTTATTGTTCAGTCAGTTTCTTCCTTCTGGTTCATAGAAATGAGTAAATCTTGTTACTTTTTTGAATCATTTGAGAGTAAATGAGGATGGGGAGAAAAAGTGTTATTACACGTGACATCGATATTTGTAGTGTATCAATTGGTTGTACTTGAAGAAGATATAATGTAATCTGGATATGTTGTTTACATTACTGAAAATGTCATGTGGTTCAACTACACGACCAAAGTGTCGATCATGTATGCATTGAAAATAGTTATTATCCCAACAAGTACGGAAAGAGTACATTTCCCGCATGCGACTGCCGTTACCCGAACGACGCAAAGCGGAGTTTTCGGATAAGCAGTCAAATGCGGGAATAGTATATTGTATAACTAGCACGGAATAATCGTCATTTCCCTCGAGTATGAAGTTTGCAGCTGGAATACTTCATGACAGAAACTTTTGGAACTCACCAAGTGAAACTAGCCCTAACTTAGTCTCAAGAAGGGAAGCATGGAAGTGAAAATTAATGTGTATTCAAAAATTAACTCTTTGAAACATTATAATTCCTAGCCAGAATTTATTCCCGATTCATTCAATCGAAAAAATATACCAAATTCATTGCTTTCAATGAAACAAAAATTATTTATAGGCAGGTGCAAAAATGCGAGGAGTTCATTATTTCAGAGACCGTTTGCTGATAAATAATATACGAAGAATATTCCAGAGGCTTTGTTTTTTTTAGTGCTTTAGCTGTTTTTTCAGAATATGTATTCTTGTATATGTATATCACCTACCGTCTTTATGATGAATGTATCACTGTGATTTCGGTTTTCTTGTTCGAGGAATGATACATAAATTCTAATACACTATGCGCACTCAATGAAATGTAGTAGTCGGTAAATTTCTTGGGCAAATGTCAGTATCACCCGTTACATTGGTTGTTAAACAGTTAGTATGCTATATGGATTTCTAAGATTGCACATCGATCCCTATATCACTTGACATTTGAGAAAATTTTCACCTAATTTGTCAAAACACGAATTTGAAATTTATTAAAGATTAATGTTTTCTATTATGGCGCATCCTTGTACGACTGGTCACCAAACGATGCGTGGCCATACATCAATCAATCATTTACCCACCCTACATCATTGAACAACAATTGGATAGAATTCTCGAAACCCCAGAAACCCAAATTACTTTTTACTCACCCTGTATTCACAACCAAACTGTATAGCATTTGTTACATGAAGAGTTAGTATTTCGAACAAAGTTCGAAAATATGGAGAGATGTTTGATCCATATATGATGGCTCTAGGTTTTCAGGATTTTTCTACAGCTGATAAGTGAATACACACGCCCGAGCATGCTGTTTTAAAAAAGTCGATGTAGATTATTTCCATTACAGAATCCACACAAGTAGGTAGAAAAATCACCACTTTTCAAGTTGTAGGATTGGCTCTTCTCATGAAAGTATTGAATCATGTGTAATTTATGGGGTTGAATCATTGGTTTTGGCACAATTGCTATTAGATTTTTTTGTTGCACTATCTTGCAGCGCACTTGGATGCTATAGTGATATTGGATTTCAATTTCTCAAACATATTCTGAAGGTTGAAGTATAATACCACGAAACGTATATTCTCATTTTGCGCTTCAATGTTGCGAAATGGGTGAAAAATGCTTGCAATTATGACTGAAAGCGGTCGAGTAGTAAGTGAAGGACTGCAGTAGTACAGCTATATCCGCTTCTAAAATCAGATTGCATATTTGGTGTCAACGACTGAGTTGTATAACTAAGGACTGCTTTTCATGTGCCATCATTCGTTTTCCTACTAGTATTTTTTTAAGAAAAAGTACTCTATTAATTGGTCCTTATGAACAATGTATGCCCATCTGGAAGTCCAGTTATGTCTCAAAATCAAAAGTCTCCTTGTTTGTTCCAAACTTTTACAGGTGATACATCAACATATCTCAGATCAGTCGTACTATTGACGCTTACGTCTATCAACTCATATCTTGACATTTAAAAGGTATTGACATATACTTGCAGATAATCGAGGAAAAAATAGAGGAAGCTCTAATTTACAATGCTACTGCCTGCTGTGTCCAAGCTCAAGTCAACACGCTCTGCATGCCCCTTTGCACTCATGGCGCTAAAATGTCCGACATCAAAGCCCTAGCTGGCGTCTGCAAAAACGATTTCCATAAAATGCTCAAATGTGGTGTAGGAGGCAGGAACCATGCCCCTTGTTGCAGCCGCAGAGGGGTGCCTAACAACTGTTTGGCAATGTGTACTGGAGTACTGCTGTCTACTTCTTCGTGTTATCCATATATAGGGAACATGGTTTTATGTTATGGTGAAGGTTAGTATTGATTGTTCCGTAATAATTTGTCAATTGAACTTCTTTCCGTATGAGTGATTAATAGAAATTATTAATGTCAACGACGGAAAAAACGGAAAAAAATGTGGGTAAATATTTGGACAATACTCATTACATAGTTAAAAGGTGTTGCGGAAAGTTATTCTTTCACAGGAAATGTGGCTTTAGTTTTGATTTCATTCAAGTAATTTTCTATCATTGAAATCAGCATCATCAAGAGTTCATGAATAGTTTGGATATTTTCAAAAAAATACACACGAGCTAAAAAATAATATCATGGCTTGATGCTAAGTGGTTGTATTTTTCAAATAAAAATTAATGAAGCAATTTTTGCTGTGGAATATTGAAACAATTATTGACCCGCTGATGGTTGTAGGGGTTCGAGGTGATAGTTATAGTAATAATAATAAACCCGATTTGACGGGAAAGTAAATGGAGTATATTATGTTTTTCAAAATGTCATACATAAAACAGCCGATAACAAGTGGGGTAGAGGTTGCTAACAGTTCTAAAACTAAGGGCTAACCAAACGCTGCATATACGTAAATTCCTAGATGGTTTCAGTGGATGAAGACAATAGACAACATAAAATGAGTATAATCAAAAATGGTGGATTATGTAATCCGAATCTTCCGCAAAAATGCTATATAATAGGTATGGTCGTCGGCAAGTATTCAACAGAAAACAACTACTGCCCCTACGACCGTTGAATTATATCTGTTCAATACTCGTTTTCTTCAAGAACTAATTTGCAGTGCATTCATACAAGTATGAATTCAGCGCCATCTCTGGGTTCCAGAATTAAAATACACTCGGTGGTTGGTGGTCCAGTGGCTAATTTATCTAGCAACTTCTGGCTCAGACAGATCTTTGAGGCTCCGGTAGGACGGAATCTTTTTTTTTTCAAGTACACGGGTCTCTAAATCAAGTGTGATGTGAGTTGCCTGGGTGCCAATCCCGACATCTGGTGCTAGCTTGAAGTGCGCATCGACCACCCGGGGTAGTGCTGTAGGTTTTCCGGATTTTTCTACAGCTAAAAAGTGAATACACTACCGAACAGTGTTTATGAGGTAATATTATTATCACTCCGACTGCCTATCGACTTCAGTATGAAGCCAAAAACATCATGAAGATAGGCGACACTACTTGACGGAAGATCATTGAACCAATAATGAAAAATGGTGGATTACGTAGTCCGAATCTTCCTCAAAATTCCTATACAATAGGTATGGTCGTCGGCAAGTAATCAACAGAAAATAACTACAACTAAGTTGCTAGCGTGTAGTAAATATCCATTCCATGTTTGGAATAACTTAAATCTTCCTGCACTGGTCCCATTTTGATATATAGAAAATATGGATCAGTCTTTAAACCAGCGATTTCACAGCTGTTCCCACCGTACTGAATTTTAAGAAAGACAGGATTCATGTGAAGAATCTTGAAAAATCAATTAATTTCAAAAGCTGTATATGAATAATTGATATTAGTATTCAATGCCATAGATATCTGATGATGATGCTGTTCTATTGAGAACAAAACACAATTTTAATATCCTGCATGCGTGAACATTTTATCGAAATACACCTTCCTGAAAGACTTTCCTCCAAGAAGCTAGATTTTGTCTATTACATTGAAAGTTGCATACCCGGTAAATAATAGAATAATATAATTAATTTCTTTGGAAAATATGACTCAATAGTTGATTTAAATTGTTTTCAGTTCTACTGCATATACTCTGATTTTTCTCTTATGTATCACATTGATCATTCATTCGGTAAAGTTCTGTTCCCGTTGATCATGTTACTGTAATATTTCTCGATGTCTGATAAAAAGAACTGAGTCCCTAATTATTTTTCATTGATCCATCACATGTTTGAATTCCATTGGTGTATGTTTTTGTAGGAAATGGATTGATTCCTGGTCCCATATCATCTCTACACGCAGTTCTCGTTGACGAACAAAGTATTTTGTTGGAATGGAATCAGCCTGAGAATTCAACAAATATCACGGGATATGTGATACATTACCAAAAAGTGGATAACACGTCTATGCATGAAACCCTACTCAAATTGGAAAAGGTCAGTGTGAAATATCATTTTTAAACATTTCCGTCACAAAATAACAGGTGAACAAAGCATATGTTAGCTGAAAGAGGAAAGGCGACAATTTAACGCTCCTCAAAAGGTAAACAGGGTGGCGCTATAGAAACGAGATTTGTCATATTTATTCTTTGCAGTAAATAAACCTCATACCCACCAATTTTTATTTCGAAGGGAAAATATTCTGTTGATATTCTCGACTCTGCCACTTATAGCCCGTTGGGGGCGTAAGCACCAACTATCAAGTCTTAAATGAGGTAGGGGTCAAGTGCTACTGGCATTGTGAAAGTCATAGTTCTCTTTTCAGTGCTCACTAGTGTTTTGAATCCAATGATTTGATTGACAATTTCCCTCATATTATATAAACCAATCAAATGCCATAATTTTCTCATTTCGAACCAATGAGAACAGGACTTTTTGAAAACACTTCCACCAGCCCGTGGTATTTTCAAAACGGTGTTTCGCTTCTAGCTTGTGTATACATTTCCATAGTTACGACAATCACGGTAAATATAGAAACGTCAATTTAGCGGTTCAACTAAGATGCCTAAAAACCCTGGTGTGCGGACTCATACCTGTAAAACTGTGGGATAAAACGGTGGACATTCGCTTGCTTGATCATGAGAAAACGAATGACATCGCGGTCTATTTTCCAAAAATCCCGCTATACTTCGTGAACCGCCACCGTCGGTTTACTTGTTAGGGTGCATTTTGATGAATAGAAGCTTCAAGTATTGCGCAAGAGCATGAAATGATGAAAACAACATAATCATTCAAATTTACAGAAACACTGCCCGCAAGCAGTTTTTTTCGTTACATTTTCGACTTATTATATAATTTTTATTTTGCTGATATGCAATTTACTAGAATAAATAATAATCACACATTTCACATAAAAGTATTGAAATTCAGATGCATGGAAATTCACCATTAGAACCTGTCAATCTTGTGCTTATCTGACATCTGCCCAACATGCGCATGCGCAAGTATCTGCGCCATTGTATCCGAGTTTTCCTTTTAAAGTTCTCTATAATAAAATATAAATAAAGTAATAATTTTGTAGCTTATTTTGAGTTTAATTGCTTTTCAGAAGTGATATGTGTGATGAGTTGTGTGTTACAATGGTCTTTCATCGCTGTTTTAAAAACTGTATGTCATGTAATAGTGAAGAGGTTTCTTTTTTGTGCAATTCTTTCTCGACAGATAATTTATTTTTGGATGATCTAACCACACTGAAAATATTACAAAAACGAATACAAAAAATAGGAAAACCTAAGCAAGCTTGATGATATATGCAAAATTGATAGATTTCTGTAGAAGTGGTGATTTTTTTTACTTTGTCACGAACTTTTGCAATTTGAACTTATGGAATATTTAAAGAAACAGTAGGGTATAACAACATGCATCCAGTTGATTGAATCGATTTGAAAAAATGTTTGCCATGTTTATTAGAGCATGGCGAGTTAAGAAATGAAATGTAAGTTCCAAATTGGTTCCAAAGTATATTTTACAGATTTTAAGTAGTAGGTACTCACTTTCGGTACTAGACATAATGAATTATTGTGTTCATGTCTCTGAATTTTGTCCACACAAAAACAGATTATGGTCAACTTATTTAGAAAAATAATATAAAATACAGAAAAATAAAGAAACGAACATCATTGATAGTCAATAATATTGCACTATGAAATTTTTGATTCTGTCACAGCTATTTTGACTTTCAAACAGTATTTACATTATTTTAAAAAAATAACACATTTTGTGTGGTGTTATTTTTCCAAAAATTTGGTCTTCCACTTCGAGTATGGAAACTATATTGCTTTAGAATAATATTTCAAAAGTTTATTGACATTCCGTCAAATTCAATCAACAACAATCACAATCACTATGTCCCTGGAATATTGACATGAGGACGAGGCGCCATCTCTGGATCCGATTACAGAAATAGATCATGATTTCATTAGTTTTGTCTTCAAAAAAATCTAAACAAAACCTAATCAGTAGACACACCAGGGTTTTTAGGCATCTTAGGTTCAACTCTTCAACTGACATTGATTACACAAGATGAACCGTTCTTGCAATACGCATTTAGTCCATAATCATATTTAATGTATTCGTGAAATTTTCTAATCGAATATCCCTTCAAAATGCAGAATTTTAGAAAAATACTTCCACCTTGCCAGGCACTCAAACTGTGTTTCTGTACAAAATACCACTCGAGCAAGCTCTCGTGGTATTTTATATTAAAGAGACGTACATCAATTCAATGTTCCCAGAAGATTTTCATCGACAAAAAAATTATACTCCCATCTCAGATGGCTGTCGATCTTTACTCCTGACCAGTTGATATTTCATTTATTTTAAACTCATTTGGTAATCAATTTTGATGAGAGAAGAAACAAAAATTATTCGTTTTATCATATCATAACCCATTTTTTTACTTTTCTAAATCTCTATTAACCAATTTGTTTAATTTTATCTCACGGGAGTTGAGTTGATATCTAAAACACCTCGATAATATTTTTTAGTTTTATCGAAATGTTCTTGTCTTTTCAGCAAATGAACACCACTGATACTACAGCAACAATCACTGGTTTGGACAAAAATCAAATGTACCAATTTTTCGTGGTAGCAACTAATGAATACGGCACTTCTCTACCATCATCTATAATTATGATAAATCTAGTCAAATCCGGTTAGTACATAACCTCAATTAACATCCAAGATATCGTTCAGAACTTCGTTATACTTATTTTCAGAAAAAAGTGAATGGGTGAACGGGGTCACATCACCACCACATTCTTTAGCGGTTGCAAGTCATAGTGCTACATGGGTAACGATTACTTGGCATCCTCCAGAGTTCAGCCATCCTTCAGACATCATAACATATAGGTAAGGATTTAGTGATGAACGCTGTGTTAATGATATCAATTCGGATCCACAAGAAACTGACTACCTGCACCATTTCAATGATGACGAAGGTTCCCATTGAGCCATTACAAATATCGCGCTTGGTTCGACCATTTTTGCTCGAAATATTCTGACTTTTGACTGAAAAGTATTTCAGTACCCATTACTCCAAATTATTATGTTTTTTTAGCTGAAAATTGGCAACCGGTAATTTTCTCATTGTGTCTTTGAGAATTGAATGGGTTAAATACAATATTGAATTTGTTATAATATTTACTTTGTAGCATTTTGGCAGTGGTGTTCAAAATTATTTAAACTAGCGCTTCTCCGTACTTTTTCGAATATTAAATGGCCAATCTTGCAATATTACATCCAATTTCTTGATGGAAGTATCTGGCTCAAAGGACCCCACTTCTTTTAGGAAATGGCTTGCCATGAATATAAAATAACTAATTCTGGATATACTTAGACGATGTTCAATTATAACGAATGTATGCTGCAAAATGTTCTTAACGGGGCTCAGCCAGCTCTAACGGGGGAAAATGCAAAATCATAATCATATCGTTAGACAATGATAACAATTATGATAAATGTTGATACCATTTTCGTATTACCTATGATTTCTTCTCATAAATCTGATAATCTGGCAAGGGGGTGCCAAGAAAGTTTCCTCATAATCGCTCGTCATGGATGATAGCATCTCACAGCCTAACGAATCCGTGAAATCGTCTGTATCTTTCAAAAATAAAATGGGCGAGTTTAGATTTAGGAGGCAAACTATGAATGGAAATTTGTATAAATGTCACCTAATTTTAAAATGCTATAGTCTTTCTAAAGTTACATTACAGGTTACACATAATATAAATAATAATATATCTATCCAGAGGATCGTTGATAAAATTAATAAGTTTACTAATTAATAACAATATAATAGTAATAGCAGAATCATTGATAAAAATATTAATGGCAATAATAAACAATGAATTGTTATAAACTATCTTAGTAATCATGCAAAATGGAAAATGAATTATTTGGTACTAACAAAAATTACTATTACTTTCATCGTAACTGATATCTGACTCAATGTTCATAGCGAGCACAACCAAGGAATCTTACAACCTCAATGACGTGAATGCACCATCCATCGGTCCTAGAACCCGATTTGTATGTGCAATAACAAACTCAATTAGTTCTTCATATTTTTTAAATAATTAATGATTTTGTGACGTTCGTTCTTATAGTAACTTTTGTTTGAACTGAATGATCCATTTTATCCCCGATCTGATTTGCAATATTTCAAATGATAAACTGTGAATGCTAAGATACATTATAATTATTTTTGTTTCATGAGTATTGCTAACATTATTGATGTCAATGTTGTTACTCTTACTATTATGTTGTGGTTGATTGAGCCACTCATTCATTTTGTCAACGATCATATAAATAGATAGAATTCATTCAAATGTGTTAACTTTAATGCAATCATAACAAATCCAAGGAGTAAGGGTAAATATCAAAAGTTCCACTCATAGTTTGCTTTCAACACCTCAACTTCCCCATTCTGCCTTGAAAAGTACTATCAGGTACCAAATAGACAGATAATTTCACGGATTCGTTTGGCTGTAATCCATTTCAGGTCATACTGATGAACACGTCATTGTACGATTATCCATATTTGTAATGAAAAGTTATATATCATACAAAGTCACATCAATATTGATAATAGCTTTTATCTCTAAAAAAAAAGACTATAACTTTTCTGTTGTACCCTTCACAGAATATCTGGGAATAACCCTAGATAAAAAGCCAAATTGGAACTTACATCTGGAAAAGACTATCCGGAAGGCTAGCCTATCATTATGGACATGCCGCAGAATATGTGGCAAAACATGGGGCTGTACGTGACCGTCGTACGACCAATAATCACGTATGGTTCTGTAGTCTGGTGGAGCAAGGGCCAACAAAAAATGGCCCAGGCTAAACTTAACGGAATACAGAGACAAGCGTGTCTGGCGATTACTGGGGCCATTCGCTCCACGCCAACGGCAGCAATGGAAGCCCTTCTTGGATTACCTCCTCTTCACATAGGTTTGGAGAGAGGGGCAACATACCGACTCTACCAAGCGGCCATAAGTCTACCGCAGGCAGTAGTCATGAGAAGCAGCAGCATGCTGGAGGGCATAACAGCTCACACCATTCTGGGAATGCCCTCAGACATCATGCCTAAAACTATCAACCTTCACACGTCCTTCACTGTGGTCTTCCCCGAAAGAGAAGACTGGGTTCAGAATGAAACTGACCTATGTAGGGCAAATGAACGTTGGTTTACCGATGGTTCCAAAATTTTGGAAGGTGTCGGAGCCGGAATATACGGGATAAACCCAGTAGTGAAACGCTCATTCAGTATGGTTAAATTAGCTACGGTATTCCAGGCAGAGGTATATGCCATTGAAATGTGTGCAAGGGAGCTGGAAAATCGACGCCACTCACGAAAAACAATAAAAATATTTTCAGACAGTCAAGCGGCACTGAAAGCGCTTGAATCCAATTGCTTTAAATCCAGAGCAGTATGGAACTGCAGAGAATCCTTAAACCGACTGGCACAACGCAACAACGTTAACCTAGTCTGGATACCAGGTCACACGGGCCTAGAAGAAAACGAAATAGCGGACGCCCTAGCAAAAGGGGGGGCCGCAACAACGTTCACTGGGCCATAACCGGTAATCGGTATAGCACATAGCACTGCCAAGAATGTCATAACATCATGGGCTGACAACAAAAGACTCGAGTACTGGCGTAGTCTACCGGGCCTAGCCCATTCCAAAGCATTTAGTGCTTGCACAAGGAAAAAACAGGACTCTGACAAGCTGCTAGAACTCAGTAGAGCACATCTCAAAGTTATAGTAGGTTTGCTCACTGGCCACTGCAAACTCAAACACCACATGCATAAAATCGGACTTGCACAAGATGCAGAGTGCCGCCTATGCATGGAGGAGGATGAAACGGCTAAGCACATTTTATGTACATGCCCCGCAGCGGCCAGAACGAGATTTTCAACATTTGGCAATACAACAGTAAGGCCAGAGAACCTGGTAAATTGTTCTCCCAACGTACTCCTCAATTTCGTTAAGAGATTGGATATACTGGGAGAAATATAACCATAGGGTGAGCCACAATAGGCCATTGGCCGCAGTGGAGGGCCTGATATGGGCCCACTCACGTTCAAACCTAACCTAACCTTACCCTTCACAGCTCGCTGAGACTATTTATGAACATTTCAGATCACATATTTCCATATTATTGGACAAATGTATATTCAGAATGGGTTATTTCGGTCCATTATTATTATTATTAATTCGTTAAAGAAATTCGAAAATAAATTGAAGAAAGAAATTTTGAGGTGATATATGTTATGAATTTGACCACTAAAACTCTTGAATAGTTTCAATATGAGTTGAAAATTGATAAAATTATGTAAGTTTCAAAGTTTATTGTGTTTATATTCACCACATTGTATTTTGTATATTGAGCAAATGAATTGTCAGTTTTTTTTTATTTTCTATTGTTTCATATTTATCGATCACACCTTTGTATACTTATTTATCCATGTTATTTTTACGATTTTTTTTTATCCTTTCCATAAACATGTAATGTTTCTTGGGGAAATAAAGTTGATTGTTTGATTATCAAAATAGACCCGAAATATGTCGTTTTCAGAAAATAAACATTACTGTAAAGTTATTTGGTAGCATGAATAGATGTATGGAAGATGTTGGAATTTGTATCTCATTTCATGGCCAGTGTGGAGCAGTGTATTGAAAATTATAGAAGGCGGTGTCTAATATAACTGAAGAGGACCATTTATCAGTCTGGTTATGTATACCGAACATCCAAAGTTTTTCCCAGTCCGAAATGAGATTGATGAATAATTTTCACAAATGTTAAAAAAATTCGTTTTCAAAGCACTATAACTCGAAAACTGTCCATTTTTGAGCTTTGTGGGTATGGACACATTTGATCAGTACATCAGGAACTACAACATCAAATTCAGCAAAATTCACGAAAAGCTATTTCCCAAAAGTGTGCGGGGATTTTTATATCTTTTTGCATCGCAAAATTTAGGAAATTGTCGACATATTGTTGATTGCGTAGCAACTTGACTAATTTCGGCGTTCGACTCACCGAATCGACTCATTTTTAGTGCTTAGAAATTCAGTTACTTAGTTGTTGACAAACACGTCAAATTATAAATTTTGGCAACCAATACCTCGAGAATTGATAAACAAATGAATAAGTGAAGAAACCACTGGTGCATTTGTCGCTGTTGAAGTTGCAACTAACTTTTACCGCTGTCAAAGTGACAATTGCAGTGTGGCATATGCGACTTTTTATACATAAGTAAAATTGTCATAATGAAAATGTAACTTCAGCTCATCCGATAGTATATCCACAACTTCAAAATCTAAACTGCTTCTCTAAGAATATTGAAGAACTCCATTTTATTTTTATAGTATTGTTATAGTCGTTGGTCATATGAATAACAAAATGTGAAATATTTTGTTTTACTTTCGAGCATGTATTGGAACGTAGAGGTCATGAAAGTAAATTATAAATCAATAGAATAACTGATGATTTTTTCAAAAGTTGCTAAAAAAACGTGTAGTAATTTTTGTTAATAAAAAGTACGGCTCTGATGAAAGCTAGTTTGCAAGTTTTACAGTGACAAGCTATTCATTGATAGATAAGTTCATTGAGGCTCTGTTTTAGGTTTCATTTTCGAATAACCATACAATTCAAAATACATACCGTGGGTAAAAACATACATATTTCTTTTCTCTTTTTTCAGGCTCTACCACAAGTCCACCTCCGAAGAACAGTTTCACATGAAGAACGTTTCCGTGAACTCGTACATGATCAACAGTCTGAATCCGAACACCAAGTATATCGTCTACATCCAGGCCGTTACGGATAAAGGAGTCAGTATGCCATCTGAGACTCTCATAGCTTGGACTGATCCGGCTTATCCGGCTTTTGTCGAAGTAAGTAATTTTTAACGAAGGTTTGTGAGGAAAAGTCGAGATTTCCGACTTTCTAAAATCCCTTTCTTTCACTGAATTTTTCCCGTTTATTCCATGTGGAGGAGAATGGACAATAAACCTCACTCAGATGTTGGGAAAATCAATAGGAGTTTACAGGTGGACAATGTTTTTCACATACTTGTAATATTTGAATAACAAAATTAACAGAAGGAAAGATTCATCAGACCTCTGTTTTCTGAAAACCCCATATCGTCAAATCTTGCCAAAAATTGAGTTTGAAGATTGGAGATTCAAAACAAAAATCGTGTTGACCAAGAGAAAATTACTGAAAACATAATCAACGAATTGTAGGTAGTTGATGCAAATATGAGAGGTAGTAACAGAGGTACTTGCAGAAAATCATTATTTTTCATAATTTCTTTTGTAAAATCACAACTAGCATCAGAGTCTTACGGAAATTCCAATAACTCATGAAATTTAAGATGTGGAATTACAAAGCTCATGGGAATGAACTAAGGAAAAATATATTCACTTGTAATACCACTAGGGGTTAAATTATTTTCCGTAAAAAGAGGTGTAAGCTCAGGTGTATGGTTTGTTCACACAATGGATTGAGAAATCGACAATTTCGAAGTACCCTTCTCTCCACACGTTTCCATAAAGTGGCACTGCAACCAACTCAGCTAGTTGTAGGTCGCAGCTTCATTTGTGAGGGAATATTAGTTAAGCGATTGATCATCATTCATTGGGCGGCGACAGGATGTCTCTAGACCTACCCTAGCACTGACAAGAGGCAAAAATCTCGACAATGTCTGTCTGCAGATGGTCCATCCCTAGCCAAATGAAGGATAATCTACTGTTTAATAACTAGATGAGCACTTACGTTTGGGTCTTCTTGGAAGGACGTTGCAGAAATATCTGTCAGATGCACTTCAATGTCCGTCGTGGTATTAGCTAGGAAAGTAGTTGTTTTCTGTCAGATGTTTACCTCAATTTTCCACTTTGTGGAAAAGTGTGGATAGAAGGTTACTTCGACCTTTTAATAAACTGGACTTTCAATATAAAACACCTTATACTCTAGTGAGTGTCCTTTAGGCTTGAAAATTAAACTTGGTTTTACCTTTTTCTTCTCTGGCTTCTTGGCCTGCAGATTCACTCACTGACTGTCTCTAAGGATGACGTCCCCGAAACCGATACTTTGTGGGTTGCTTGAGGAGCAAAAAAAATAAGATGCGAAAGGCAAAATGCTGTCACCACTTCGAAGGTGTGCTGGCTAGGGGATACCAGGTACCTGAGTGCTCAAGGCTTATTGGTTTTTCTATCTGTAGCTACTTTTCCGAAAGGATAGAAAGTTCGTGCTTCTCGCGCGAAGGAAAAGTCTTGAAGTAATCTTGATATTAATTAATGTAGTTCGGTTGAATGTCAAATCAAACACATCGATTAAAAAGACAATATATAATAGTTAATTGAATGAATGAAATAATTTGAAAAAAGAAAAAAAAAAACAAAATCTACAAACATGTGGGATGAAAATAAAGACAAAAAAACGTAACTCACAAAGAGTTTATAAAAAAACACAAATAAGCTGTGTTGGAGGTATCTCCTATTCTCCTACTAGCTAAATGAGCCTAGTGGAGACAATTCTACTACATACTTAATCTTGAGCGGTGTTATGGGAAAGTCTGGCTTTGTAACATTTCAGTTATTATTCTTATTATCTTTAAAATTCCAGCCTTCGAAATCAGAGTCTCAGTGATTAGTTACAACAATTTTTAATATTATATTTCTTACTCATCCTTGAATTAATTCTAGCAGCTACTCCTATTAAATCGTCTGTGGAAACACATTTTTATTATTGATTTCACGTCTCGTTTATCATTTATTATTTATCACAAGTCTAAGTTAAGTGCCCCCGAGGCCGGAAGGCCGCCTAAAAAACGTTATAATTCTCTTCGATGTTCAGCACTAATTCCTTGAAAAAAAACCTTTCAGTCCTCGAGATATATTTCTAACCCCGTCGGCCGTAAGACTTCCTACTCACACATTTTAAGCCTCTCTCATTCGTCAATTCCATAATTTATTATTTTCTGGTACTAACAATAAAATTTGTACCGCCCATTCCAAACTGGCTTTCACACCATTTCTGTCGACTTTTCAAAACGTGTCTCAGAGCAAAATATCTCTCGCGTCAAAATCTCTATCAACTACAGACATGCTTATTTGACGGTTTTCAAGTCTGTCTGGAACTGAATACTTATTTCAACAAGTGTTCCATTAATTCAATTATTGAATATCACTTTTCCGAATACATCACAATGAGTCGAGAAAGATTGATTATTCCCACAACCAAGAATTCGTTCGATAATTATACAAAGTATATTTCGACGTGGGTTATTTATTATACAGGATGGTATTTCAAAAATGTTTTTTCATTGAATTACACAAGTGCCTTAGCAGTTGTTACAACATTGTCGATTTTATTCGTTTCTTTTTCTTATATTCTCCGACACAAATTCTCGAACCTTATTCGAATTATTACAAATTAAGGAATATGAAGATATTCGAATGTTGTTTTTGTCCCAGAAATCCGGGATTTTGCCTAGAACACTGTTTCATGGTATATACCATAACATACAGAATATAAGTTATTGTAATATACCTATGTTTTTTCTCTTTGATTGGTAATATTTTCATATATTCACACACTCCTTATTTTCCCTTATGAAACACACGAAAATTATATTGTTATTTTATGTGAAATATACAGTGCGGCTTTTAATAGCCCCCCACCAGTTAACTTTTGAACGATTAGACGTACAAACAAACGATGTGACATATGACCACCCACGCTATTAATTTTTTTTTTAGTTGATGTAGCCCCCGAGCCATATATCGAGAATTCAGAATGTGTTTTATTCCAAAAAGTAGTATCGGTGAAATCCTCCAAATGATTTTTTTTTAGGAGGGGCTAGTGAAAGCCGCACTGTACAGTTGCCTTATCGGTAACCTTACATTCGCCACCTTAAATATTCTTGTTTGAGCTGAAAATGCGTAGGTATTAACTACATTATGATTATATAATTTTTTAATTTTCAATCTCAAATTATTACATTTTGAATATAATCAGACCATATTCATAAATATCGTCTGCCACCTAAATCAATGAATTCAGACAGAAAATGAATAATCTCCGGACCCGAAACCTCCCGCATAATTCTGAATAGGATTGGACTATATTCACAAATTTTGTCTGTCATCTTCAATTTATGAATTCATCATCCTCGACTCCACTTGTCAATTCTTAATATCTTGGAGTCGCCATATGTTTTTAATGTAATTAAAATTCATCGGAATTATGAACCTGCTAAATTTTGGACTACTAAAAGAAGGTCAAAATGTGCAGATAAACAAGAATGGTTAAAAACGTTGTAAAAAATAATGTCATTAAGTTTCCGTTAATTTCGAAAATATATTATCGAGTTTTCGAGAATAAAATTCAATTCAGCTCGCTAAGATCGTATCCCAAATTTTTCTTGCTACAGAATAAAATAGCACTTTTAACAGTAAAATCATAAATTACTTCTGTCTGTTGGCATACCATCGTTATGCCATTGTATTTAAAGACATAATGAAATTCAAAAAGTCCCAGAACTATGTTAAAATCCACAAAGTTTCTAGATGCTCTCCACGAATGAAATTCATAAGAAAAAATATCAAACAATATGATTCAAAATACAAAGCTTCACCCTCATAATCAGAATCACCCATTTTCGAAGATTTCTCTGCAAATCTAATTGACGAAATGGTAACGTACTGCTCTTCTCACTATTTTTCGTAATGATAAACTCGAATATACCTATAGTTTAAAAAATACTGAAGTAAGATTTTGAAATATATGTATATATTCATGGATGCCAGCAGATAACCTTGTATGGAATTCGGATCTTTAACTTTCATTATGGTGCACGGCTACTACCATAATGATCGTCATGATCCTCATTACACAATAACTTTTTTTCCATACTTACGTCAAAATATAATTGGTGATGACTTCTCAATGTCAAAAGTAGGCTACTTTTGAACAGTGTGCAAAGACAATTTTTCTCCTTCTCATGGTTGCTCATAAGGGCGCATTTGTTTAAAGGAGATAACATGGTTGGAGTCTATTGAATTATCAGTCTTTCGGCTATTTGGAAAACAGTTGAGTTATTTGCATTTCTTTTTCCAGCCTCCCACAGTCCACCCAATCAATTTGGTCATAGAAGGTAGCAGCATGACTATCCTCTGCATCGCTATGGGTACTCCCATGCCAACGATATCCCTTTATATATCTGGAAGACTCGTTCGACAAGAGACTACCAGACATATGGTCACAGTCATTCATAATGTTACCAAAGATATGGATCAGATTTCTTGTTACGCTGATAACGGGTATGGAACACCAATGCAGGCGTCTCGTAAAATAACAATTAGTTGTGAGTATACAAAACAAGAATATATTCAGTGGTATAAAATTTTTGGACAAAATGACGTACTGTTGATTTTATTAATAAAAAATATGGTTTTGATATTAATCAATTTGGTTTCCAAGAAAATAGTGGCACACAAGCGGCGGTACTACAAGTATTACAAGCTATTCAAAAAGGACTTGATATAGGAAACTATGTGGTAGCTGTATTCATTGACCTTAAGAAGGCATTTGATACAATTGATCACAAAAATCTTTTGGTAAATTTGGAGTCAATGGGACTCAGAAGTAATGTGAAAAATCTGTTGGAATCATATTTAGAAAATAGGACAATCAGTACCAAATGTTACAACTCTGAATCTATCAGACTACCAATAAATAAGGGCGTTCCACAAGGATTTGTTTTGGGGCCCATATTGTATCTATTATACATTCAAAATATATCTGAAATTGGGTTAGCTGGTAGTTATACCATATACGCAGACGACACATTACTTTTATATGAAAACAAAAACTATCAAATTCTAGACATTACGAAGACTTAAAAAATTTTGAAAAATGGTTTTATTCTAACCTTCTATCTATAAATACTAATAAAACTGAGTATATGATATTCCAGCAAAAAAGCAAACAGAATATTTCCCTTAGTCTCAATATCAAAAACGAAATATTGAAACAAACTAAACAAAAAAAGTATCTTGGTATTTGGATTGACGATAAACTGAAGTGGGACAAACATGTTGACATCTTAATGAAAAAAGTATCTCCAATAATTGGTGCTTTGAGAACATGCCCTAAACTTGATAAAAAAATTATTAATATGATTCTGTATTCGCATATACTTGGTCGTATAACCTATTTGATAATTATTTGGGGATCTTGTTCCAAAAATGTTTTCAATAAAATATCTACATTATACAGGGTTATGATAAAGTAATGCACAAAATTCATTTAACGTACAACGATCACTTTTGAAAAAAATGCAAAAACACGTCAAACTGTTCTTTTTATTTCGCATCTTTTGACATAAGTTACAAAAATATCACGTCAAAGTTATGACGTCATCAACAAATTTTTTTAATGGGAAGCTAAGATTTTTATCACATTATGTGATAGAGCTTGTGTTTGTACACAAGGGAAAAATAGTTGCAGTAGGGCTCTCCGTAACCTACCATCATTAGAATTTCTATCCTTTCTCTTTCGGTTAAACGATCCATAATAATAAAACTGTGGTGACACTAATTGTACCACTGACATTGACAAACCGTTGTTTTAGTAAAACAATTGAAAAAATTTATAAGAACACATGTTCTTACTAGATAAGTTTAAGTTTGACCTCTTTTTATAATTGGTTTTGTTATTTCGTTTTTTATTCATTTTCTCGTTGTTTTTCTTATGTGAGCCCTACTGCAACTATTTTGCCCTTCAGTAAAAACACAAGCTCTATCACATAATGTAATAAAACTCTTAAAAAATTTGTTGATGACATCATAACTTTGACAACTTTGACGTGTTATTTTTGTAAGTTATGTCAAAAGATGCGGAATAAAAAAACCAGTTTGACATGTTTTTGCATTTTTTTCAAAAGTGATCGTTGTACGTTTTATGCATTTTTGTGACCTTCAAATTATCTAGGCACAGCCACTCGACCGCTTTACGTGGGTATTTGCGGCTACACTCAGTGGAGACGGGGAGGTTCTTAGATTGTTATTAATGGGTGCCAGGTAAATTGTCCACCAAATACCCTAAATTACGCGTCTATACCCCTAACTTACCAAGAGATATGAAATAATACAACAATACCTATTAATTATTTAATTTCAGAAATCACGCATTCACATCTATTCATTTTCGTGATTATTTGGTTTAGATATGCACAACAAAAAAAAAGAACAAAGCTATAAGCAGAAACCGAGCAAGTTTCAAACCAGTTATAATTAAGCGGTAGCAACTAAAACAATATCCGTCTATCTAAGCAGACAATTACTTAAAAGTAAGCAGTAAGCAGATTAAAAGCACTACAACGTATTAACATTAAACCCATATATACATATAACCATCACCAAGAGCACTGGTCAAAATATTTCCCTTAGTGGGAGATCGAAGGCAATCAATAGCGAACGTACCACGAAATATGGTTCAACCACAAGATACAAGCGAAGCGATATATCAAGCGTAGCGCAGAAATCGAAATGCAGGCATATTAATAATGATAATGAGGGTTGCGTCGCGAGAGCTCAGGCGCATGCGCACGGTAAAATCATATCATCAACAAAATAAAACTAAGCATTCAATTTCCGCTTCACATTGTATAGCAAATACCAGCAGATGTGCAAGCCAAAGTGTAATAGCAAGAAAAGCAACTAAAATGTATGAACTTGCGTGACTCCAACGGTGAATGGGAGCAGCTTCCTAGCAGCTACTAGCTTCTGCATGTGCGAAGGCAGTACCAGTAATCATCGGCTGTGGTGGGACAACCGGTATATGGGGTGTCCACTATAATGTCCCAGCGGCTACGCTGGTTGGCCTCTCAATGTACGGATTGTGGTGGGACAACCGGTACAAGGTGTGTTCACTATAATGTACCAGCAACTATGTTGATTAGCGTCAATGTATTGGTTACGGTGGGGCAACCGGTATATGATGTGTTCCCTCTCAATGAATGGGTTGACGTCCACGGAACCAGATTGGAGATCCCAAAAAAAAAACCCTAGGAAAAGGAATACCCTATTACTATGTGCACTGGAATGGATTCCTCCTCGCAGTTTGTGAAGGAAAAGAAAATGAGGAAGCGGAGTGGGACAGCCTGTATGTAGCACATCCACCCACAAACTCAAAATAACCAAAGTCCATATAATCGGACAACCGATGTATGTAATTTATACGCCCCCTTATGATATGGTGTACATTGAATTTAGAAACAGCAAAGGAAAACAATAAAAGTAACGAGCAAGTCTGCGTAGTTAACTTCCTGAGCCAATACTCTAACTATGATCACAAATTGGGATATCCGGTACAATTAAATATTGTCTTCAATCAAACGGCAAGGTTCCAATCCATGTCTACTTCATAATTATTGAGGTTGAGCAAGTATTTACATACGACACTGCTGTGGGACATCCTGTACAATGATGTCGAATAGGTGCATTCAAATGACCAGAAATAAGCAGTATATTTCTCTACTCGAATGACCTTACAAATACGTGACATGAACGGTTCATAATAGTTCCCAAATTCCTTCAATTTGTTAAAAAGTCATCTGCTGCATTCGCAAAAAAACATAAGAGAACAAAATCTAGCATTATGGTTCGTTCAGCATGTGAAAACGAAAACGATATGCCGTGGCATATTTTATTTATCAAGAGAAAACTCCCATGAATATCAAGAATATTTTACATAATATCATGTTGACGAGCGGGTTATAATTATTAGAATTGTTTGAAATGTATTAATATATTAAATGAAAAATTTTAATAATCTACCCGTCGTTCCAAGGTTGTTGCTTTATTGATAAGTCAACTTATTGGTTCCTACAGGTTGAGCAACAGTTATGCAAATTGCCTTTCACTTAACGTTCAAGTTTGAACGTTACATTTTGTGCATTACTTTATCATAACCCTGTATAGAAAATCTTTGAAAGTGCTGTATCGTCTTCCATATGATATGATACCAACTGATAAACTTCATGAAATTACAAATACATTTTCTTTAGATGAATTGTATAAAATAAATACCCTAAACATTTTATTCAAAATTATAAATAAAATATTAAAATCAAATTTCATCTTGATAAGAAACTCTGAAATTCATAATCATTGCACTAGACAATATAACCTGTTCCATCTCGATTCTGCTACCTCTTCAGTTGGTCAAAAAAGATTTACCCACGCTGCTCTACCTGAATTCAATAAATTACCCAATAATATAAAAAGTTGCAGAAATTTCTCAAAATTCAAAATCTCTGTGAAAAAGCACATTATTTCCTTACCGAGTAGATAAAACTGTATTATTGAAATTGCTGTTAAGATTTAGTCTTTGTTGACTGATCTATGATTTTTTTTAATGTTATTATGACTTTACAATAATTATTGTTGTTAATTGTTCATCAGTGATTATGATTTTTATTTTTAATTGCAATTGTTAATTTATTATTTTTTTTTCTCATACCAGAATTTGTTCTGTCTGGAAGCTATTCTTTAAATAAATAAATAAATAAATAAATAAAATCAAAAAAGTTGCAACCAAATATTTGTGTTAGAGACGACAAAAATGTGCTGCTTCTGGCGGAAAAATTGTGATGATTGAAGCGGCAAAATATGCTAGACCAAGTCGGAATAACCTTCTGTGCACATTTCCACGAAGTGAAAAATATGAGGCAAATATTTGTCAGAAAACAACTACTTCCTCCACAAACATTGATTTTCATTTGACATTCATTTGTTTAATGTCCTACCAACAGAACACTATTGCAAGCACCAATTGTAATCATGCAATGCATATTATCCCTCTAATCTGGTTGGGAATGACTACCTGCATACATGTTGTTTCGAAAATATTGTTACTGTTCTTGTCACTAATGATGAAGATAATGAATGGTTGATTCAAAAGTAGGTTTGAAACTTATGAAAAGATCAAGCTATATTCTATTAGAGGGCAGGAAATATAACTGAAGGTTTTCTATTCATATTTCTTAGTAATTTTAAGATTTTATCTTTAACGTAGAATATCAGTAAGCTTTTCACTAAAAGGCATTATGTATATAGTACCTAAATTACGACCAATATATGCGTAATTTCCGTTAGAAATTTTAATGGTTTTTAAAAGTCCTCCCAATTGAATTTCCAATTCATATTTCCAGATGGTCCTCACATTCAGGCCAGTGGCATAACGATGACGACTTTAGGTGACTCCGTTACTCTGGAGTGCAAAGTAGAGGCCCAACCAGAACCGAAGATGTTCTTCTGGCGCAACCATGAAGAACGTTCCCCAGTCATCCACGGAGGAAAATACGACATCGTAACCCGCCCAATGAAAGATGAACTAGACAAATACATTATGCAGTTAACCATCAAACAAATCCAAGATGCAGATGTTGGCGACTACTACTGTCACGCAGAAAACGCCTTCGGCAGTTCCACCAAGCCGGTTTCTGTGAGAATAAGGAATCTGGCAGCTTATAACAACGTAACCCAATGCTGTATCGAACAGAATGTTACCAGTGCTTGCATGGATGCTTGCACGTTATATTTGGATATCGACGCTGTCATTGATAAGCCGCAGTGTCTCCAAGATTTCGATAAATTGATGAAGTGCGCAGCCGATGGATCTGACCACAGGAGCTGCTGTGCTCAGCACAATGTACCGAGGAGATGTTTGGATTGGTGTCGAGGAGAGCCAGTTTTGAATAACAAGATTTGTGTTTTATCTTACACGAAAGTCATCATGAGCTGTTTCCATGAAGGAAGGTAAGTTGTGGAGTGAGTAGTTTCAAATATAATTCGTAACGTACTGTTATCTTTTGAGAGGTTGAAAGGATTCATGAATGAGTTCTTAATGATACATCGATATAACTGTTTGATATAAAAGAAGTAGCATTGGGGGTTGAGTGTCTCAAAATTCGAATAAAATTAACGTAATTGGAATACATAGAATCATCTTTTCAACACTGAACACTGTGATTCTCAATCTCACATACTGAATGCAATTTTTGAGTTGATGTGCCCCACGTGCCATCATTAAGCAATCAGAATTCTTTTCCTTCAAAAAAGTAGTGTCGATAACAATGTTGCACGTCGAATCGTTCAGAAGAACAGGGGTTAGCAGACTATAAAAAATCGCACTGTATGTATGATTCTCAAGAGATTTGTAGAAACTTTTTACTAGAAACTTGGAAAAACTAAAACTCCAGTGATTATCAGAAGTATTTGAATTATTAATAGGCTTTTTGAAAGAATCGATAAAAAACAAATGCTGAAGTGTCAACAAACAATATTTGCTAAAAGGTGTTACGAAATTTTCGAAATAGCAGCATAGTTATTTTGCACTCATCAAAAATTTTCAAAAAAAAAAAATAGCTAAAAACTGGAACCTTGTAGATATATGATATTTGGAATGTTTCATTTGAATTCAACGTAGATTCTAAAAATGCAATAAAAATAGGGTGCTGCCTTTAAAAAAACAAACTTGGGATCCACTTCTGTTCTTAGACAACTGGAAATATTTTAACTAAAACGAGCTCCTTGTAAAACTCCGAGAAAACTCCCATAAATAGCTCATCGTGGTTTTTACAGACAGTTCTGAAGTTTCAAAAGGATGACTCTTAGAACTGCAGACGTGCAGTTTGCAAAAATTTGTTTACTTGTTGTATCAATCAATCAACTTTATATGGCACCTGGTCAGCTATTTTCATCACTTTCGTTCCTATGAACTACTCATTCGTCCACATCTGATGTAGTTTCCGTTTATGAAATGACTGTATTGATTTTTTCCATTTTTTTTAGGGAAAAACTTCCTGGACCACCACAGAATGTACATGTCGATTTCATCGACTCTCATTCGGTTGAAATTATTTGGGACCCACCAGCTAAAAATGCCCATACTGTAGAACTTTATAGAGTGCTCATCAAAGTCATGGATTCAGCTAGCAGAGAGAGTTTCAAAGAGGACACTTCGGAAACTCGCATAAAAATACAAGATCTTATAGGTAATATGACTCTTGAATTTCTAAAATATACCAAGTGCCCGCGGAAGGTGGACCGCTTCTAAAACTTCTTGTTATTGAAGATGATGAAATAAAATTGAGGAGATATGTATACGATATGCAGCAACTTTTTTTTGACATTTTCATTTTCGAATAAAACACCTGATATATCTTCTTCTTCTCATCTTTTCTCCATATGGCGTTCGGAATACAACCCTGTATAACTTGCCACTTTTTGTAGCCGTTCTTTTTATTTCGAAATTTATTTTTAAATCTGAAGGTCTTTGAATAATTTCAAGTTACTAATTCCAGTTCTGAAATCATGAAAAGAACACAATTTTAAAGTTTTCCGTCCTAATGTTCCTGAAATTCAATTTTTAAATCAGTGTTATTGATGTTTTTTCAAATGTCAACATGGTGTCTTGTTGGGTCAGGACAAAATAGCAATTTATTACGTTAAATTTCAAACAAAATTTTTTCGAAACTTGATTATACGAAATTATCTATTAAATTTTACACAGCCGATACATTTTGACCAAAACTGTGATATAGTAGTCTTTCCAAACTTTTTGGTGAAACCGGAGCTTAGGGCTGAAATTGGTGATATTAACGTATCCATGGTTTGAAAAATCAATTTTAAAACCAAAACAAAGTATTCACAAAAAGTGAAAAGTGAGACATATGGGAACAAAAACGTGTGAAATTTATTTTATTTATTTGTTTGTTTAAAAATTATAAATACATAGTTTCAAATATAATAAAAAGTTATTAATATTCCATGGAAACATGATCAAATAAGTTTTAAAACTTGTCCATGATCATGTAAAATTAATTAAGAAAATTAATCATAATATATAAAAATACTGAAAAATCATAATATATACATACAAAGAAAGAAAAATAGTAAAAATTAATAATTGGTCACATTTTGAGTGTCCCATTTCAAAATACCAGTAGTGGTACTTTATTATTATCCCAAGAAACAAATCGAATATTTATTTCACTTCCGGTGAAACAACCGCATGCAAGTTCAGTAACATGTCAAAAACTGTAGTTTGATACAAAAAAAATCCTAAGGGCATACCATCTTCCACATTATTTTGAGTAGCAAGCAGTCCAACTTTATTCATCAGCCTACTTATAATACAAAAAAGAGCTAATAGGTATATATACCCGGTGATTCAGACAAGTATTCGCGGTCCTGTGACAGTCTGATTCGAGAAAAAACCTTAACATAACTTGTACGATTTTTGAATCTCTCATAATTAACAATAAAAAATATGACAATTCGTTTGAAAAACTAAATTTGACATGTGAATCTTTGCCAGGTATCAACAAGTATAATAATAATACTTGCAATATTGAAATAAAGATTGACGAAATGTTCAATAACTTATTGACAACTATCATAGCATATCATATAAGGTAACTTTAATATTTAAGTTTCGTTGGGCATGGGTTCGGATCCCACTTTTGACACCATGTGAAATAATTCTCGCAATATTGAAATAAATATTGACAAGATGTTCAATAGCTTATTGATATCTATCGCAGCATATCATACAAGGTAACTTCAACATTTATGTTTTATGGATAATTGGAATCAGTCATTCAATGGCTTTCAACAAACAATTCGAAAAATGTAAAAGGTATGTTACGGATTTTTCTTCTATTGAGAAGGTTACAGGGCCGCGAATTGGCTGAATCACCCGGTATGTTACCTTATTTTATAGCAAATAATTTAACTGTTTATATTGAGATATGTTCGCCCGATGAATGAACGTACCTGTATTGAACTTTGCTGCGTCTTCGATCCATTACAAACACTCAACCACATCACAGCAACCACATTCTGAAATTCCCAGTGACAACAAAAATTTCATCATCATCTACCTCTGTACATTAGATCTACAAATATGAGTTACCTACTCCCAATTTAGGAAAGCAGTCAGATAATTCCTATTTGGTAAACCATATTATTATTTGAAGGAAAATGTTGTCTGATTCCGACTTTGTTGTTAAATTGATAGTATCAATAATGAAACTCTTCCCTCAAAGATTCTAACCCAAAGACAAAGCCTCTACAGGAAGAGGATAGGTACTATTATTATTAGGTACCCTTAGTGCCCAGGGACACATTTTGGCTACAGTATTACTTGAATAAACAACTACCAGAGGGCAGTCGTTGTAATGCGAGCAAGCACTCCTTGCCAAGATATACAGTATCGGAAAGAATTTGTTTCGGGTATTACGGTTCGATGGGAGCGTAAATAATAGCGTGCTAAATATTGAGAAAGCATTAACACTCCTCCTCGAATAGCTCTAAGAAGGGGTATCGAATTGTCGTTCGATGTCACAACACAGAGAATCGAGAATAGAGAATTAAAATATAATTTTGTTTCCCGTTACTCTTCTAGATTTGTCTATACCCAAGTTTTTTTTCCGATACTGTATATATGTTCATTGTCTAACTCTAACTGTAATTTTTCTTTAGCTGGGGCAACGTATCAAGTGGTAGTCAAAGCTGGTAATAGCAAGGGTACTTCAACTTTAACTGATCCTCTGAAGTTCACTATGGGAGACAAGTACATAACTTCCGCGGCCAGCCAAGATGATCAAAGCGGTCACGTTGGAGTAATAGTCGCGGTAATCTCGGCACTAGCAATCGTGGCAGCTCTTTTTGCCGGTGCTGTTTGGTTTGTCAGAAGTAAGAAGATGCTGGGAATAAAAAACTCCAACGGAATAGCATTCGAGAATCCAAGTTATTTGAGAGAAGTCAATATGGATCACATACAGGTGAAATAGGGTTTTTTATTTATATGATTTTCATAAATTTAGTGGTGCTTTTGTATTTCTGTATTCAATTAAAAAATAAGTCAATGCTTGGGATAAGTCTGGGAGGTTCTGAACATATTATTTGATTTGGCCAAAGCACTCGAAACATTGTCTACTAAAAGAAGAAATATAGAAATATGCTGAACGAGATAAAACGCTGGAAGTCTTGCAGAATTATTCCGCAAACAGGTCGCTGGAAGTTGTAGTAGTGAATAATTGAGTACTCCAAAAGAAGTTGCTGTTGGCGTTTCTCAGCTATGCTAATGACACATCTTTTGTTCACCTATTCACGACAAAATGTTTATAAACTTGCTAGAGACGCGCACAAAAAAATTAAGACATAAGTTTATTATAAGTTACTGTCCTTAGGGGAAGTTGGGGGAATGGCGGCCACCGGGGTAATACCGGACATCTATTATTTTCACATAGATTGCTAGTTTCTTCAAAAAGACATGTTCTACGATATAGTGGTGGACTACTGAACCTTCAGAAAATATTTGCAGACATTCGTAGTGGCGGTTTTACACTAATCGGCATATTAATATTTTGTGACCATTTCTAAGGATTCCCGGTGTGGACAAAGGTAAATAAAGAACTTTTAGTCCAGGGTAAATAATTTTAGAAACCAAAAAAAATTATAGTAGACTGACACCCATTATAAACGGAAGAAAATATGACAAGAATAAAAGGAAAAATAAATTACGAGCGATCTGAGGTCGGGAAGTAGGAGGGGGTGAGTTTTTAAGGGTAAAATACGGTTTATCTCGATTTCCGGCAAAACTACAAGTCCTAGTTAAATAGCAAAGTTGTAGTAGGTAATGAAAAGATCTACAATTCATTAATTGCATGCAAAGAGTGCAAAATACTCTCTTTAAAAGAATATTCAAGAAACACGGATAACATTCGAGTGAATCTCTATATAGAGACACCCAGTTATTAAACGTCAGATTTTCATATACATTCCAAAGTCGATATGGATTTTCTCAAACATGGAAAAATAAGAACAATCCAAATCCAAGATGAGTAGATTCACCGAAAGAATACAACTTCTATTGTTTTACAAGACCCACACAGAGATTCACTTTTTTTATGGGCCAGAACCCATAAAAAAAATGCAGACCAAAAAAAATTGATTCAGTTTTATTTCTGCACAGGATTATGTATTTTTGAATGCGTTCATTGAAAAGGGCCCAATTTAGCAGAAATTTGATAAGTATATCAAATTAAAAAGAGTTATGGTCGATCTCCAGACAATGATGATGCGATTGAATAAACTGTTGAAAGTCCATTTTTCCGAATGGAAACATCCCAATTCCATAATGAAATTTGAATCAGTATCGAAAATGGGGCCAGGTTATCTATACCTACATTGAACACTATTCGAAATATTGTGTGTTTTCCAACAAAGTCACTTATTCGTGTGTTCTGCTATTCTCAGTAGGCCGTGGCGCTTGCGAATGCCTTAGAAATAGTATATTCTGTAACAAGGTTAGAATGATAATTCGATGCGAGTGGAAAGTTCCGAGCGCGAGCCGAAGGCGAGCGGGAGGAACCACGAGCATCACAAATTTTCATTCTAACCGAGTAGCAGACTATACTTTCTCCACGATCAAAAATTTTAAAATATTTTTAAATGGAAGCGAACAAAAGATAATTTCCACACTATTCCATAATAACTATTATCTAAAAACACTGTTTATCAGAAAGGACTAATCCTGGACTAACCAGAACTATTTTTTTTATCGCAAAGATGCATCTCAATAAAATATGTTTGATAAATAATATATTAACGGCATTCTCTTCCACGAAAACTATGAGTCCCATTATTCGGGTGTTTTGGTAGTAAAGTTTCCAGTATATTATTTCTACTCTTTGTAATTTCAGGTGTTGTATTTTCACACTCTGATTCTGAATCACTGGATAAAGTCATGATACTTTTTATATTTTCAAATGAAAACGTTACTTCAATATTTTGACACTACTGAAATTTACCACTACGGTGACAATCAACTGCGTCAAGGCTAATGTTATTATTGCTAACCAGTGTGAGAATATTATTCTATTACAAGAGAGAGAATTTGAATTGCATGGGGGCAGAGGTGTTGCAGAATATTTCTTCAATCTCAAGAGAGAGAATTCCAGCATTCTTTAATCAAATTTCATTTCAGAATTAGCAAATTATGTGATGATCGTGGAGAAACAATCAACTGTAATGGAAATGTCTTGAATCATTGAAATGAAGACTAATTATTTCTTGTCATGATTTATGGCGACTGTAAGAAGGTTATTTATATAATATTTAAACAATTGTTAGTAGGCATCCACAGAAACAGAAACCTTCACAAAACACTATTGAACGAATTATGAAAACTTTCAAAAACATTCGATCTGCTGTTGCAGAAATAAAGATAAATAAATTTTACAGCAATTCATATAAAAAACAAAAATCAACAAAATTAACGATATTGAGAGATGCACAAATATTACTTGGAAAGAATGTTCGAAATGATATCCTTCAACGTCTAGTAATTTTTCACATCTTTGATGTGTTGATTTTAGTATTAAATCGGTACTGAGTTTTTGAAATGAATTCCCAACTCGTTGAATACAATGATAGTCAATTGAGTCCCTTATACTAGATTTTTTATTTTATCCCAAATGGAGGAATCGAGCACTGATGGATCTGGACAGCGTGGTGGCCGAAGAAATGGTCCGTTGGGCCATTCATTGGTCATGAAACAATTTTTGTAGAGTATTGACTAAGCCTCTAGTATGCGGTGGTGCACCGCCATGTCGATAAAATAGGTTTCTATAATAATCTTCATTGACTCAAGAAACATGAATGTTTATAATAGGGTTCTAATTCTCTAATTAAAACAATAAATAACAAAATTCAATTAAATGATTGCAACAAAAAAAATAGGGATTTCAAAAGCATCATTGTAATAAATGTTTCTTCAAATGTTTTTTGAAAAGATTTTTTCTATAATATTTTTAAAATTTTTGGGTATTTCATTGAATATCAGAATTATATTAGGTAAAACTGATTTTTTTCCAAAGGTTATATTTCTTCTGTGTGTGACGAGACTATTGGATTGTCTAGTTTGGTGATTATGAATGGTGTTGATTGAATGAAATTGCAGAGATGAATGTTTCCTGTTATTTATAACAGAATGTATGAATATACATATTTTCAATTTGTACAAAGAATTGACGTCTAAAAGATTGTTTGGAACATATACATGGAATGTTGATTCAAGGAATGGTAATTTAAAAATACGTTTAATAATTTTGTTTTGTTAAGATTTAAGTGGACGTAAAATAGTAGAATTGGCAGTGCCCCATACTGAAATTAAATATTTTAGTTTTGAATAAATTACTTTTAGATATTTTAATGGAATGTAATGTCGAATTTTGAACAAAATACCAATTATAGGAGATATTATTTTCGAAGATTTCCAATATGGCTTTTCCAAGAAAGTTGTTCATCAATGTATAATCCCAAAAATTTTGTTGTTTCAGAATATTTTATATTTTCTTCTTGGAAAACTAAATAATTTTCGATATGTTTTGATTTTCTTTTTGACAAAAACTTAAAGGAAGATTTATTAATATTCATAGTTAATTTATGATTGTTCAACCAAGGCGAAATCATTTTTAAATCAGCTTGAACATTTTCGATTATTTCATTGTTATTATTCCCAAAATGAATAATTGTCGTGTCATCGGCAAATAATTTGAGGTCACCATACAGGTCAAAGAATTGAACATGTTATATTCCCCATCAAACTTTTGCTTATCGATTGGTGAATTGTTCAAGTACTCATTTTCGAAATTATGCACAATATTCAAATAATATTCTTCACTTACAAAAAGTACATCACATCCCATTCTTGTTTCTAAGTCGACATCTGTTCCTTGGTTATTATTCAAGTTTTCTTAATAAAAATGCAATGTCATGACGCTATCCTTCCTAATCACGCAATAAATATTAAAATACATTAATTATATACAATAGGAGCGAACACATAATCAGGTCAATATGACGGATTGAATCACATTTAGATATTCTTCTAGTACTGAGTGACACAACATTTTTTTTCAGGTTCCCCAAGGACAAAGTGAATCTTTGCCCATTTCTAATGGTACTCATAATGGTATTGCAGTGTCATCTGCCTCTGGAGGCCCTGGTTGGAAAAACGAAGCTCTTCACGTTCCTGCTAACCATGAAGTTGATCCAACGCTCTACGAAGAACTGAAATTGGGACAGGACGGTGCTGGTTTCAAGAGATTGAAACCCTAGTATGAGGATTCACATGGCCAAGGTGTAGAGTCTCGATTTTAGGAGTATTTGTCACATATTGTGATAGCATTAGGTCATTTATCCTGAGATTTCGGAGCAGATCCAAACTCAGTGGGGTATTTTTGTTAGGTCTGGGAAAATTGGTGGCCAGTTTAGGGAACTGCTTTCGAAAACCTCTGATGAGATAAACGGAGCAGGTATTGCATGAGTATCATTCTATGTTTATACAATACCTCATTAGAATAGTTACACGGATAGTTTTACAAAAAAAATGTGATTTAATTTAAAGAAAAAAATAATATATTGAGTAAAGGTGAAGGATATTTAGATAACGGAAGATTATATTTCGGTAGTGACTATAGGTGTATAACTGGTATAATGGATGCCAAAACAACAATTGAACAATAGGTTTATGGACTGCTGGATATAGAAAAAAAATGAACTGTTGATAGAATTTGAATCAGTACCAATGTGTTGATAACCGTTTTAATTGCAAACACTGAATAACCTGATAAGAACGTATCTAATAGAAAAAGCACGTATTAGACAAAACACACTTGATATGTAATACTGTTTTCGCAAACTCCTACTCCTTTCTAATGTGCGATTAAATCTTCATGTATGATAATTTACATAAATGTTACTCTCTGTTCTGAAAATTGTGTATTGAAATGTATACACGGAAAATGTGCCTTCACTAATCTTATAAAATAGTATATCGATATAATGTGTAGTATTTGTTTCTCTGTACATAATTTTTAACGATTTGTAAAGTATAGTGACACATCAGATAGTTATATAGATTAAAATACACACAATGTACTTTGCATTTTTTCTTAACCTTCGAGTCATCTGGATATTCTATAAAACATATTTTGCATCAATAGCACAAAAAAATATTTGAAAAAATCAGACTTGATCATAATATTTTTAGAGTGGACAATAACAAAGATTCCATATTTGCGATGGAATAAATGCTATCCTTTTACCTCCCACAACCCATTGAGGTTGTTGGAATGTTGTAGCTTGCACTTTCCAAGAGCTGGAAGAGTTCATGTCTTACTGCTGAGGAAAAACGCCAATCTGGTAGTGAAATATGATGACAACGACCACAATACAGTGTGAGAAAAAAGTAGAGAATATGCTGACATATTTCTAATGAGAGAAAACCTGGTTGTTATGAATATGGGAAATGAGGCAAGTTTTTCCAACCGCGTTAGATCCGAAGTCACTGACATCACATGAGCAACCCCATAGGTCAGCCCATACATGAAAGAGTGATGGTACGCGTTCGACAAATCATTCCAATAAGTTCATCGGCACATGAGTTTCCGTATCTCCGGAAGCAGTGAAAGGTTCGACTTTCCTCAGAAACCAGAAGAAAACCAACTGGGAGACAGAAGTTTCCTAACGGCTAACCGTCAGTGTGAATTTCTTCAAAGGTTTTGAGGAAATTGAGGGGGCGGAAATCTGTCTTCAGGATGCGACGAATCATTCATCGAATGACGTTAAAAAAATTCAGGGATACTCCATAAATAGTCGCTTTTCTGACTCTAGAGAAACAAATGACGCAACACCAAAAGTCGAGGCCCACAAGGAAAATCTGGGTCATAGCGAAACAGGACGGTAGAACGAGTTATAAAAATTGGTCCATTCAAATTAGCAGAGCCAGGCGAAATCCAATTTGTAGCAATAGAAAGTAGCAGACCTACTCTGATGACCTCCCTAGTCAGGCTGTACAGGATGAGCCCTTCCTAAAGATATGTACCCAGCACCGAATCTAGGAAATCCATTGCCCAGGCTAAGGCATTAGGACCAATTTGCATTCAAGCGCTTATGATCAAAACGGTGGAAAAATTTGTTATATGAAATGAAAATTTTATTGTACTCACAGCGTATCTTGACGTAGAAGAGGAGTTTGATATCATATGCGTCTATCACGTGACCTCTTAAAAAAAGAAACGTTGCTTTTGCCTTGAACCAGATCTGTCATGCTCAGTTCAGGGTACCTTATCTATGTAAAAGTCTTCCTATTCGAAGACACGATGAAGGTAAGAGTAGATGTATCTCACAGACAATGAATTCAAATTATTTCGAAAGAGCAAGGGGCCACAGATCCCTTCGACAACAAATTACGAAAACCCAAAGAAGAATGTCAGTTCTACAGTACAATATAGACAGGCATAGTTCATGGGTACTATGCTAATAATTGTGGGACGTTTTGTTCTATCGATGATCTATTTATTTAATTAATGATGAATGTAGGATAGAGATAATAATAATTGATTTTGTCTAATTTCTATTGCGAATTTCTATTGTAACGACCGGTGTCGGTTTATTAAACCTTAGTCTACTTGATAATGGTTTAATGAAACAAAAATCTTTTTCGATGTGATGGTTCCATTTCAGGTTATCGTCATTTTATTTTTGAATTGTATCCGAGACCGCCATCGTAAAGCGAATTTGTGAAGAACTGTTAGAGTTTTATCATTGAACCATATCAGAATTGTCTTTTTGAGTAGTTTCCCACAATTTAAGCCATGATAGGCTTGATACATAACCACCGTATCGTCGGCAAAGCTAACTACATCATCAGACACATTAAGTTTGAAGAGATCGTTGGAATATATATATATATATATATATATATATATATATATATATATATATATATATATATATATATATATATATATATATGAAAACTAAAAGTTCGGGTTGAACCGCGTCTAGAATTTGTTGAAATTCGACGTTTCGGCTCCGATTTTGGAGCCATTTTTAAGAACAGAAAAAGAAAGAAAATTAATAAATGGTTGAAACGTAATTCTACGCTGAGGTCTCAATCTGCCTACTCCTCAGGTATAATTACGTTCGGTTTTATATATATATATATATATATATATATATATATGAAAACTAAAAGTTCGGGTTGAACCGCGTCTAGAATTTGTTGAAATTCGACGTTTCGGCTCCGATTTTGGAGCCATTTTCAAGAACTGAAATAGAAAGAAAATTAATGAAAGGTTAAAACGTAATTCTACGCTGAGGTCTCAATCTGCCTACTCCTCAGGTATAATTACGTTAGGTTTTTGTGACTTGACGTCGGGGTCTCAATCTGCCTACTCCCCATGTCTCGTCACTGGTTCTCTCTAAGGTCTCAATCTGCCTACTCCTTCGAGAGAACTGAGGAATTGTGGGTTGAGGAACTGTATTTATAGTGGACGTGGCTGTAATGGCCGTGTGCAATGTATTGGCGCGAGGTGAACTATGGGCGGGAACTGAATTGGCGCTAGATGAGCTGTGTGCGGGAACTTGGTTGGCGCTAAGTGAGCTGTGTGCGGGAACTGGGTTGGTGGGAAATGAATTTATGCGTGCAATGACAGGCTTCCAGGTAATGGGAAGTCTACGTCCGTCGTCGCGAGTGTTGAGGCAATTGGGGCGCTTCTCTATCTCAAGGGCTTCTCGGATGATCCTGGTTTGCAGAGTTTTCTCGGTGGAAATTGTTTTTGTGTTTTGGAAGTCTATTTTGTGACCTGTGTCTTCTCGATGTTTATAAAGTGCGGAAGTGGAAGATGCCTGACGCACAGCAAGTTCGTGTTCGTAGACTCTGGAAGTTACTCGTCTATTAGTCTGGCCAATATAAGTTCTCGGGCAGTCTGAACATGGTATTTCATATATACCTTGAGAATCGTTTGGTATTGTGTCCTTGGGAGATCTGAGGAATTTGGATATTTGGTTGTTGGCCGTGAATATTGTTTTTATCTCGTGTTTTCTCAAGATATTACTGATTTTGTCTGTCACACCTTTGATGTATGGTAGGAAAGCTTTGTGTGGCTGAATACTCTCTAGTGGATCGTTCGTTTTTGGAGGACGGGTCAGTTGATGGCGGATAGACTTGTCGATTAGCGAATTGTTGTAACCATTTTGGAGTAAGGCTGATTTCAGTTTGTCCAGCTCTTGTGGTCTATTCTGGTTGTCGGTAAGCTGAATTGATCTGTATATCAGGGAGTTCAATACGGAGTTTGTTTGTGCTGGATGGTGATGAGAGTTTGCGTGTAGGTATCGGTTGGTGTGGGTCTGTTTCCTGTGTACTGTGTGGGTGAAAGAGTTGTTGGATTTCGTGATGAGAACGTCCAGGAAAGCTAGGGAGTTGTTCATTTCGGTCTCCATTGTGAATTTCATGTTGGGATGGATATCGTTTAGGTGATCTAAGAACGTGTTTAAGATTTCGTAACCATGAGGCCATATGACGAAAATGTCGTCCACGTATCTGAACCAGCAAGTAGGCTTGTGGTCAAATGCTTCTACAGCCCTAGTTTCGAAGTCTTCCATGAAAAGGTTTGCAAGGACTGGAGAAAGTGGGGAACCCATGGGAGCACCTTTCACTTGTTTGTAGTAAGTTCCTTGGAAGAGGAAGTACGTGTTGTTCATACAGTGACTGATGAGGTCCAGGGTGTCTTTTGGAATTCTGTGTTTAGTTTTAAGGATTTCTAGCGTGTCCGTTAGGGGAATGTTTGTGAAGAGGGAGACAACATCGAAGCTCACTAGGATATCAGTGTTCTGGATTTTATAGGATTTGAGAAGGTCTAAGAAGTGGAATGAATTTTTCACGTAGGATGAAGCTTCTTCTGCTCGTGGCTGAAGAGTACTCGCCAGATACTTGGCCAGGTTCTGGGTTGGTGATCCAAAGGCACTGACAATAGGTCGGAGTGGGATATCAGGCTTGTGTATTTTTGGAAGTCCGTAGATACGAGGGGTGCGTGATGACTTCTCTCTAGGGATAGTGGCTTTCTTGGTTTCGGCTGGTAGTTTAGAATTATTGATCAAATTTTTGGTCTTCTTTTCGAGGTAGGTTGTCGGGTCTCGTTGGGTGATTTGATACTCGGATGAGCCGTCCTCCAAACTGACCCGTCCTCCAAAAACGAACGATCCACTAGAGAGTATTCAGCCACACAAAGCTTTCCTACCATACATCAAAGGTGTGACAGACAAAATCAGTAATATCTTGAGAAAACACGAGATAAAAACAATATTCACGGCCAACAACCAAATATCCAAATTCCTCAGATCTCCCAAGGACACAATACCAAACGATTCTCAAGGTATATATGAAATACCATGTTCAGACTGCCCGAGAACTTATATTGGCCAGACTAATAGACGAGTAACTTCCAGAGTCTACGAACACGAACTTGCTGTGCGTCAGGCATCTTCCACTTCCGCACTTTATAAACATCGAGAAGACACAGGTCACAAAATAGACTTCCAAAACACAAAAACAATTTCCACCGAGAAAACTCTGCAAACCAGGATCATCCGAGAAGCCCTTGAGATAGAGAAGCGCCCCAATTGCCTCAACACTCGCGACGACGGACGTAGACTTCCCATTACCTGGAAGCCTGTCATTGCACGCATAAATTCATTTCCCACCAACCCAGTTCCCGCACACAGCTCACTTAGCGCCAACCAAGTTCCCGCACACAGCTCATCTAGCGCCAATTCAGTTCCCGCCCATAGTTCACCTCGCGCCAATACATTGCACACGGCCATTACAGCCACGTCCACTATAAATACAGTTCCTCAACCCACAATTCCTCAGTTCTCTCGAAGGAGTAGGCAGATTGAGACCTTAGAGAGAACCAGTGACGAGACATGGGGAGTAGGCAGATTGAGACCCCGACGTCAAGTCACAAAAACCTAACGTAATTATACCTGAGGAGTAGGCAGATTGAGACCTCAGCGTAGAATTACGTTTTAACCTTTCATTAATTTTCTTTCTATTTCAGTTCTTGAAAATGGCTCCAAAATCGGAGCCGAAACGTCGAATTTCAACAAATTCTAGACGCGGTTCAACCCGAACTTTTAGTTTTCAAATATCTGACCGCGGAAACCTATCTGAACACATTTTATATATATTGTATATATATATATATATATATATATATATATATATATATATATATATATATATATATATATATATATATATATATATATATATATATATATATATATATAATTAAAATAAAATAAAATAAATAAATAAAATATATATATCAAAAAATAGCGGTCCTAATACAGTGCCTTGGAGAACTTCATATGCCTTAGTTTAAGTGGAGTTGATTTGTTCTCCCTCTTTTACTTTATAACACCTAATTCGAAGAAAGCTCTTCATCAGATCATACGCAATTAAATGGAAGCCAATTTTTTTCAATCCCAATAATAATTTCTCATAGCACACTGTATCAGAGGCTTTTGCTAAGTCAACAAATATGAATCCTGAGGTATGGTTTCCGGGCTTTGAGGCCTCCGTGGAGGCGGTTCCACTGGACGTTTCGCTCACAACTGCGGTGAGCATCTTCAGCATAGCTTTAGTCTTCTCGAAGAGCGACGTAAAACTGATACAACGGTTTGGAATTTTTCGCAATTTATAGTCGCAGCCTGGCTATTTTGATTATTTTGTTTCACTTGGGGTGACTGGGTTACCTGGCCGGGTGGTATGTTGCAATTGTCTACCTGTCTAATTAATGAGTTGTGATTATCCCATCCTACCTGCTCTGTAATGTTATATGATTGTTTTGTTTTCGTGTTTTTCAGGGCTGGGTATCAGGCTTTGTCCAGCTTTAATGATTCCTCTTTTCTGTTGAAATTATTTCTGTGTTTATGTATTTCTATGGCTTCTCTATTGAGGCGGGCATGATAATGTTTTGTTGTTGAGATCACTTCAGTATTTTTTAACAGGATGTCATGTGCACCTTCTCCATGGGCGTAACGCCCATATTACAGTGCATTATAGAAAAAAATGTACATCTTTCTTCAATACACTTTTGAACAGCTGCAAGTGAGTCCATTTAACTTTTTTAATCTTGAGTTTTTCTTAGATAATGGGTTTCAGCAAATAATTGATATCAACAGTTTTTTGCCGTTAAGGTATCAGCTTGTAACTATCTGTGAATATACTGTGGGATACGTCGTATTGGAACTAAAAATATCAGCCAACTCTGATACGACGTGTTAGAACAGGTCGACAAAATAAAGTATTTTTAGGATATTTCTTACGACATATTATCACATGGTCGTTAATGGCGCTCTTTATTGATATTCACCAATAAGTCAATTTGACGTATTTTGTGGGTTACGTCTTATTAGAACTAGGAAATCGATATTGAGTTTTTCATATAACTTTGTGGGTAAGTAAACATGTGGTCAGTATTAATATCTTTGACAAGTTTTTTCCTATAGAAATTTAATGCTCTAAGAACGCTTCAGAGCAGTTCAGGTCTAATTGTTTGGCCCCCACGGTCTTTAGATTAACACTTGCTATATACTTGTTTTTATGGGGACATGTGAAGGGCCTGGTTTATGATATAGAACCACTGCCTTTATGGATGCCTTCCAAACCCTAAAAACACGCATTTTCGCAATTTCAGAACGCATACGGCAGTCTATGTGAAAAGGATTGAAAGGCAGTATTGCAGAAGAAGGAGGGTACTTCCTGCAACTTTTATACGAAAGTCAAGGTTCGTTAGGTTTCTTGTTTTTCGGCAATGTTTAGTGAATCTTGTAAATCAGAATAAAAACCGAAAAAGAAGCTTTTACTGTTTTCATTGCGATAATAGGTTCCCCTCCTGTTAAAAATTAAATATAGCAAATTACAGAAAATCATTTCAATATTTTTCTGGATAACTGTGCACACCAAACCGTTTATACAGAATCCACAAGCAACACCACACTAAAAAGTTTATGGATCGAATAATTGCTTCACCCCTGATATAATTTCTTCCCATATAAGCCCCTAAAATGAAACTACGTTTGAAGATTGATCTGAAACTCTCAAAAAATTAGGTTTGAAAAAAAATACGCATCCAGAGAATTCATTACGAAATTAACTGAATCCATCGATTTTCAACCATTTATTTTTAATACATGCCCCTCATGATAATAGAGAACTATGTTAAGCATATATGTCTACTATGAAATAATACGTCAATAATATTCTTCACTGCTATAATATTCATTCAAAAGGCACATTTTGCAGAATATGGAAATTGAATTTAATATTCAATTCAAGCTTTTGAAGCTTTAAGCAGAGTTTCATTCATATTCCGTTTAACCCATCTATTAGGATTTCCAGCCCTTATCCAAAATTTGTAGGTTATTGAATGCTTGTAATGTTCATTCGGATTGAGAATACAGTTAGGAAAATTTTTGAAATTCTCACAGCTTGGATAATTTTGGGTCTGCAATGCAATTCCTCCATGCATTCTATAAATTTTCCTCTCTTTACCAACGATTTGATTTGAATCTTTGTAATACGACGGAATTTGGATTTCATTTCTCGATTTCTTTGGAGGTAGAGAGTTTTCAGTAACAGTGGAAAGTCTCCCATTTGCTTCTCCAGTGAGAGCGAACGGAGTAGATCCATCACGTATAATAGCGTATTGAAGAATTTTATCTATGGTTGATTTCAACCATTCGCAATCATCCTTGAATTCCTCTTTTCCGATAACGTCTTTGATATTTTTCAGGTACGAAACTTGCAAGGATGTGAATACGAAATCTGCAACTTTTGTGTACGATACTGTAGAGTGAGTTGGAGAATTACTTGGCGTCGAAATCAATGGAACTTTCTTTTCCATATTTCGAATTTTCAATATAATATTCTTAAGTTCTTTGAAATCGTTTGTTTCATCAATTTTCAAGTTTTTTGACATCCTTCGATGTATCTCGTTCAGAAGTTTCATAGTGTCGTTATTTTCATTTTGATCGATAGATTCTTGTGGATGAATTTCTTGCATTGACTTTACTCTGCCAGAACCAAATTCGTTAGCTGTACTCAAATTGACACCATATTGGTTACTATAGATTTCCAACATCCTTCCACTTGGTGGATGGAGGACTCTACCCACGAAACACTCTTCTTGATTCATTCCTCGATTTATACATAAATTCTGGTTGAATCCTGAAAAAAAAATTGAAAAATGAGTATAAACAGCTCAACATGAAATTATAGTTATGCTGTTAATATTTCATGTTCATTTAATTTTCCTAGCGGACCCCAATAAATTTCTGAGCTTTATTGTAATTTTTTGTGTAGATATAATAAACGAACACTAATTTCTGGTTCACATTAAATTACCGTTTTTTACTTTTCGCGGGAACCAAAAATCATCTACAGTGTGACCCACTTTGAGCAGCACCACCTCCGTATTTTCTTATTCGACTACCGATTTCAAAATTTTTTTTTTCAAAATGTAGTAGTCAATGTGATCTACAACTCCGATTAGTCATTCATCTCATTACGTTTCAACACCCAACTATGATCAATTGAAAATGCAAAAAATCAGTAAGTAATATCAGGGATTTTTTTAGCGGAAAACTAATATTATGAACACGTTGAGAACTCTCTGAAACACATGTGTTCAAATTTTTACGACGGTGTCGTATATAGGGTGTTTTTATTGAGAATAATTATCCCATGAACAAAAATAATTAAAAAAAAATAATATAATATCATGAATATATTCTAATACCCCTTGAACATCTGCTCAGTATTTTTTCTGCACATTTCATACACACGGTGTTGTTTGAAATAAGAATGAATTATTTTTAAAGTCCCATTATTCTGAAATTCATGGATACTTGAATAAAATTTTGTACTTTTCTGTTTTTCCCATACAATTTGGTAGTTTCTATGATTATATTTTGATTATTGAAAGGAAATAATGAAAAATCGGGAACCAACTGAATTTGTTTTAATAATAATTCTTCAAATGAAAAACAAATATCAAATCCTGAATTATAAGTTATACATTTGTTATAATTATTTTTCATACATTGAGAATTCCTCTTCAGTTACTAGGATTTAATTATTTTTCAAGTTAAATTATCATAAAATGTATGGATACTTCTATCGAATGTTTATGTTTTCTACTTTCTCTTCAGAAATATACAAGAGTCCAATTGAGTTCGGTTTTCATTATTTGTAAGATGGCAATAAATATCGTGATGTCAAGTTTTACTGAAACTTTATCAAAGAAAGGTACCGATCTAATAACTATGTTTCCGCTTCTGCAGAATGCCCAGAGAGTTCATAAACTGATGATCAGGACTGCCGTGGAAACACAACCCTTCATTATAATGTATATCTTTCTCCAACTCTCTCACTCAGGTCTCCTAACTAAAATGCTAGTAGCTTTTAGGAAATACCCTCAAGATGGCTATGGAAGTAATGCGATATTCACATTTTCAAATATTTTGACAGATAACGATTGTTGTTTGATGTCTCGGTTTTCATTATAACTATTTGTGCAGCAATGCCTATGCAACGAAAGCTCACTCTTTCGGAGAGGATAGAGATTATTAAAATTATTGGTGATAATACCAGGTCATCAAGAGAAGTAGCTATTGAATTCAATCGAAGGCATCAAGATTGGGATGCCATTAATCACACTACGGTGAGTCGGATAAGTAGATTATTCAACAGCTCGGGAACTGTGCTGAATTCAACAAGAAGGGGGCGCGGGAGACGAGAAAATGACGATAGAAATATTTCAGATTATTTCAATCACAATCCCACAAGTAGTCTTAGACAATGCTCTCTCGATATCGGCTTACCAAAATCAAAAATTTGGAGGCATTTGAAAAATGATGAGGTCATTCCATTTAAACCAAAATTCCTCCACACTCTTGATGATGGCGACAATATCAGAAGACTGGAATATTGCCTTTGGTGCCAAGGGGAATTTATGAACAATCAACCTTTTCTGAATAACATTTTATTCACGGACGAGGCAACTTTCACGACAAACGGTGTAGTTTCCTCTCAAAATTCCCGTTATTGGAGCATCGAAAACCCCCACTGGGTGATTGAATGTAAGCGGCAATATTCACAGAAAATCAACGTGTGGTGTGGTATTTTAGGGAAAAAAATTATTGGACCATTTTATTTTGAAGGCAACGTAAATTCACAAATATTTGTCAATTTCTTAAATAATCAATTATGGGATGGATTCGAAAACATTCCGATTGAGCTACGACGGAATATATAATTTCAGTTAGATGGTGTAAGCATTCATAATGCTAAAGAAGTACGCGCTTGGTTGGACACCAAGTTCAGAAGAAAATGGATAGGTCACAATAGTCCACTTATTCACTGGCCAGCAAGGTCCCCAGACCTGACCCCACTTGATTTCTTCTTGTGGTGTACCTTGAAGCAAAACGTGTATAAGTCTAGGCCTAGAAGTAGAGCAGAACTACAAGAAAGGATTTTGGAAGCATGTCATGGCATTACCCCTAATATTTTGAAGAAGGTGGCTATAAACAACAGGAGAAGAATTCTAAAATGTATAGAAAATAATGGAGGATTAATAGAGAATACTAAAATATAAAAAAAATAACTAAGTGTATTCATAAGTTTTCATTTGCTTTTGTTCTGAAGTATTAATCGTAATAAATTTAATTTGCTTCACGATTTTTATAATTTATTTTCAATAATCAAAATATAATCATAGAAACTAGCAAATTGTATAGGAAAAGCAGAAAAGATCGAAATTTGAGTCAAGTGTCCATGAATTTCAGAATAATTGAACTTAAAATATAATTCAAACAACACCCTGTGCATGATAAGTGCAGAAAAAATACTGAACAGATAATGAACAGGGTATATGAATATATTCATGATATTATATTATTTTTTTTTAATTATTTTTGTTCATGGGATAATTATTCTCAATAAGAACACCCTATATACGACACCGTCGTAAAAATTTGAACACATGTGTTTCAGAGAGTTCTCAACGTGTTCATAATATTAGTTTTCCGCTAAAAAAATCTCTGATATTACTTACTGATTTTTTGCATTTTCAATTGATCATAGTTGGCCGTGTTGAAACGTAATGAGATGAATGACTAATCGGAGTTGTAGATCACATTGACTACTACATTTTGAAAAAAAAAATTTGAAATCGGTAGTCGAATAAGAAAATACGGAGGTGGTGCTGCTCAAAGTGGGACACACTGTATATAGTCTTTTTTCGATAATAGCATGAGACACCCAATTTTCTTTTAAAAACATGATAAATGATCACGGTAGAAGGAACAAACTTTTACTTAAAATAAAACGTATAGTTTATACACTCAATATGGAAGTAGCGGTTAGGGATAGCAGTAGCGGTAGCGGTAGCGGTAGTGGTAGCGGTAGCGGTAGCGGTTGCTGTAGCGTTAGCAGTGGCAATAGTGGTGGTAGTGGCGGTAGTGGCGGTAATATTTTTCTTTTTGGGGCGTGAGAAAATATTCTAAAAGACGACAGGTCGCCCCATGACCTGACAGTGTCGGATTTTTACCGACTAAAAAACCCACTCTTATGTCCTGGTAGGCTTCTCTGGAATCGCCCTGAGGCATTACTTCAAAAGACGCAGACTTCTATGATGTTGTGAGGCTCTCCCTTCTTTAACTCGGTATTTTGTTCCTTATCCGTTCAGTTCTTTCCATTTCAACGTCATTATGGCCTTGGATAATTTGTCAACGGCTTCCCAGTTTTCCTCATTTTCGAGCATCTTTCCAATCATATTTTCCGGGATTAGCTCCCCTGTCGTCGCTTCCGTTATTCGCCTTTGTTACTCCCACCGTATGCATTGATTGATTGTTGCCATTTTTCGATAATTTGTGACCGTACTGTTGGTATGCGGTTTTGTACTATCATTCGGTCTTCCAACAACAGATCTATTGGGGGGGTCTTGCAATCATCAGCAGAGCTTCGGTTGATGCCGTTCTGTGAGCGCATTTTATTTTTATGGCTGCTTTTCATTGGTCACTCGACTGGGCGACAGAGCATGGTATGCTTCTTTCGCATTCTCGGGAGCCTCCGACGATCGGCATTATTCTGCATTTATTACCTATAGCTTTTCCCGCTTTTTCTGCAATTTTTCTGAAATGTTTCTGACATGAGTTCCCATTCTCATGTTTCGATCCATATATATATATATATATATATATAAGTATAAGTATTTAATGGAGTCTTGCCTATAGATGTTCGTATCCTCCAATTCAAATGAGATGCTTTTCAGTTTTCTTCCTTCTGCCAACATTACTACCTCTGACTTTTGAGGGGCAAGCTTGAATTGTTTTACTGTCATCCATCCTGTTATATTCTTTAAAGCTCTATTGGATGTTTTTACAGGCTCTCTTCATCTTTTGCTACCGTCAGTACGGCCAGGTCATCTGTGTAACCTATTAGAGTAACGCCCTTAGGGACTGTTAAATTCAGTACCCCGTCTTAGTATATAATTCATAATGTGGGACCCATTACCGAACCTTGTGATACCCAACACGATATATTTATTTTCTCTTTGATAACTTTTAGTAGGACCCTCTCTTCCTGGTAGCTGGCAATCATATTGTTCAATGTAGTGGCGATAATGGTGGTAGTGGCAGTAGTGAGCGTAGTATCGGTATTATCGAAAGTGGCGGTAGTGGCGGTAGTAGCGTTAGTGGTGGATGAGTGGTAAGAGTGGTAGTGGTGGTAGTGATGGCAGTGGTGATAGTGGCGGTAGTAGCTGTAGTGTCGATAGTAGCGGTATTAATGGTAGTGACAGTAGTATCAGTAGTGCATGTATTGGTGGTAGTGGTGTCAGTGGTGTTAAGTGGTGAGAATGGTAGTAGCTGTAGTGGTGATAGTGGCAGTGGTAGTGGTAGTAACAGTAGTATCGATAGTGGCAATAGTATCGGTAGTGGCGGTAGAAGCTGTAGTAACGGTAGTGGTGGTAATGATGGTAGTGGCAGTAGAGAGCGTGGTATAAGTAGTGGCGGTAGTGACGGTATAGCGTTAGTGGTGGTAACTGGTAAGAGTGGTGAATCTTCGAAAGACACCCGTTGGTCCATCCCGGGTAGTGTCAGATTCTCACTGAGTAAAAAAACACTCAGAGGCTATAGTGGATATTCTTTAAAACCGCCTACGGGCATTACTTCTCTGGTGACAGTTCCCATCTCACGCACTTGAAAAAGAAGTGCTCTACATCTTCTTCTATCCCACAGTATCTTGAATCTGTTCAGGTATGTCTTGAAATCTCCATGTCCTGTGAGAAAATGTGTTTTTTTGGTCTACGCAGCTTTGCCGTCATCGGTGTCCCATTCTTCTTGCCACAATCTCAGTATACTAGCCCTTGCGTCAGCTCGCGTAGATCAGCTTTGTAATAGAGTCCTCTCTTCCACCAGAAGGTTTATAGGTGGTGTTCTAGCAACTAGAAGCAATGCCTTTGTCGAGGTTGTTCTATATGCACTGGTTATTCTGATTGTTGCTTTCTGCACAATACTCTTCTACACCTTTTTCGGAGGCCTCCAACGTTGGGCATTAGCCTGCTGATGTTTCCAAGTTCTTTTGTTGCTTTTTCAGCTGTCATTCTTCCTGTCAAAGTGCACCTCAAGATATTTTCACGGTTACATTCTCAACTCTGACCCTGATGGATTTTATCGTTCTCCTGCCTGCTGGGATAACCTTCTCTGTTTTTTCAGGCGCAATGCTGAGCTTTCTCACTATCAGCCATTTTGTAACTTCCGTTATCACTTGTTTTGCTGTATCTTCAAGATCTTCAGCAGTCTTACCTACCACCACTATTTCTAGGTCATCCACATAACCGACCAGTGTGACTCCCCGAGGTACAGGTATCTTCAGGACCCCGTCATAGTAGCTGTAGTGGCTGTAGTGACAGTGGCGGTAGTGGCGGTAGTGGCTGTAGTAGCTGTAATGGAGGTAGTGGTGGTGGTGATAGTAGTTTTAGTAGTATTAGTGGTAGTAGTGGCAGTATTGGCTGTAGTGGTGATGGTGGAAGTGGGAGAGGGAGAACAGAGTGTAACGGCGTCATGCATGGCAGAGTCGCAGCTTCTTTTGCAATAACATCGTCATTCTCCGAATTCGTCTGTTACAGTTGATGTTGCTTCAAAGAATTAGTATTATTAAGTGCTGTGCTAGTTTCAATGACCTTCATTGGCGTCATGATGCAAGCCAGCCTCTTCTACAGCCTGACCTGCCCTTTCTGCTACTCTGTTTGCAGGCTGTGGAAGAGTTCTGATATAGCCTCAACCCCGAAGATGCGATACATAATCCTTTGGGGTTTGGCCGGAGGAGGCAGAATGCCCTGAATGTCTTTCAAATTATAGAGTCATCTACGGGCAAAAGGCGTTCCTTGTTTTGAATTTTACTTCATGTTACGTACCTATTTACTTTATTACAAACCACGGTCTAATCTTATTTCTTTGTACTGAGCAGACAAACAAACAAATGAAGAAACAACCAGGCGGAGAAGGATGCGAGTCAATGAAAACGAAGTAAAATTAATTCGTCTGTCACTGGTTTGCACGGTTTCAGATATGAATTGATTGAATGGAAGAGAGCACTTGTCTGGTCACTGGTCTGGCTCATACCAAAGCTAACTTTTGGTAAAAAAAATTCGATTATTGTATGTCTCTTTTTCTAAATTTTATTTTATTCTATCAATATTTTTATAGTTATCAAAATCAGAGGACTGAATTTTTTTATATTCACCTTATATAATGAAAATAATGTATGAATGGTATACATCTTACCATCATTTGGTACGATTCCCATAACTTTTCCAAGAATTGTTGGTATCTGAAAGTCGAACTTGCTATGAATAACATTATTGATCTCACCGGTCGGCAAATCGCCAGTTTGAGGAGTGAAACAGTTGCAATTCATTGTTAAAATATGTTTGTATATTTCGTCAGGTCCGGCCTGATGCCCAGCTAAATTGAAGTAAGTTAAATTCGAGAGGTTAATGATGGTTGGTTTCGTACACGAAGCCTCCATATCAACGTGGAATTCATTTTTGGCCGATAACTCGAAGGATATTCGTATATAGATGTCTCCTGGATAGCCCTCGTTCTTATCTGGACAGACATGAGTCATTATCACTTTTTTTCCATCAACGTAGGTATTCCAAACCACCTGATCCAGACCTTTTTTACCACCATGCCTGTGGTGACCTTCTTTCATGTTACAAGTCAGAGGGTACTTCTTCCCACTCAAATAGAATGAACTATTTTTGATCAGATGGCTAGTTCTGCCTATTGTAGCGCCTAAATAGTAGTTTTTGTAGAAGATGTATCCAGGTAGGTCATCGAATCCTGGAACAGACATTCTGGAATTAGAAGACATTCATTGACGAATTATTACGTTATTGATCTTAATTGATTTAATTCAAAGAAGTTAGAGTGGAAGATAGTGGTGACTATATATACTATTCGGTTCACAAGAGTAGTCAAAGCCTCCCGGAGTTACTTAGTAATTACGAGGAGGCGAGGGTTACTCCGGGAGGCGAAAGAAAATAAAATGCCAAAACGCTCTGCTCAAGAAATTTCTTGTTCAAAATATATTGGAATCTTCTAAGCCAAGAAAATGTTCAAAATAAAATTGTGAAATTGAACTAGTTTGAATTGGCATTCAGTTAAGAAAACAAATTTGAAATGTTTGCTTTCATCCAAATTGAATGATAACTTTACCTAATACGATATCTTCGACTTCACCTTTCCTGTCTGGCAATTTGATAGAGGTTATTCTAGCGCCATAATTAATCACTTGAATTTCAATTTTATTCTTGTTCTTCCAGGTGAACCTTTTTATAATACGGTTGCCCCCGTTTTCATCCCAGTACTGCCCGAATACATCTTCAGTTAAAGTCAAAACATTATTATCAACATTTTGTGTTTCATTGATGCCTTCGTGGATTTTGACTAACTTTTCGGCAACATTTTCAGAAATTTGATTACTTTCCATAACAGGTTTTCAAGAATTTTGAATATCGAAATATGATAAAATCTAACTGAACATTTTGCTAGTGTCAATGCGACAGTAATATTTCTAATGAAGTTCGCGGTTGGTTCGTTTCGGAAAGTTGCTGATAGATCTGTTGTCAAAATAATCTCATTTTGATAAGTGCTCGTTCACATTGGGCAACTCAGTGACGATTCTGAGCAGCGCTACGACAGCGCTTATACCTCGCTAATGTCCAGGGACAACGAATGAGAGTATCGCGACTGACGCTGCTTTCAAACAATTTGGTAGTGGCTATATTCCGAAATCAACTGCCAGTACTGAATGTAATGAATAATGCCAAGTTCATATGCCAGCCTTACGTATTTGAGCTTACAGCGTACTGTTTTCCGATTGGAGAATGAATGACACAGAACAACATGTTCTCAGTCAGCAGCCAATCAGCAAACAATACGCCATAATCATGTACCCAGCGTAACTATTCTGAAATCAACAAATTTGATTGAAATTGACAGATTATGCCATTCTGGATATTTTCCACTGTCATTCTGCTGACACTGCTGACCAACAAAATGTAGTGTGGCTTCAGTGAACTGATATCATATTGTCTTGTTATTTGTCATTGTCCCGTTATTTATTTTAAATTTTGAAATTTCATTTTCATAATTATCATTACCTAATCTGGAATAACAAAAAATATGTCCAGCATTAAAATTATTATTATGGATTATTAAGGGAAGCAAAATTTAAAAGGAAGAACAGAAAGATTTGAATATGAAATAATACAAATCTGCAATAGAAACATGAAAACTCAAAAGTAAACAAAAAATATTGATACTGCTGAAAGGCTGAAAGTGCTGATACTTGACATGACACTAATATTTGTTCCGAATGAATCAACATAATTTTCGATAAAAGATTTCGGAACAACTAATTTTCAGCAGTGTCAGTAACACTACTCACAGTACTGACAATTGATTTCGGAATATAGCCTGTATGTAATTGAAAATGGAAGAGGAGTGATTATTGTTGCTAATAATATTGGTAATCTGAAAAAAAAAACAGTAAGACAGAAAAAACGAGTTCTCGGTACATAAATTGCTTTTGGGAAGAAGAAAACCGGACTTCTCTACACTTTATTCGATGATTTACAAAATGGTGAACCATGACAAAAAGCTTTGGCGACGGAAGCGCAACTGAAAAGCTCCACCAAATAGCCCATTGTGATCAGGCTCTTATGTAGATAGATGTGGTCTGAAGATCTGAAGTAGCTCTGAGAAACTGAACTATTTTCAAAATCCTTGTCAAAACCAATATAAAATAGCATTTCATCATGAATATCTAAGAGAAATCTAAGGCTTCGGTTACTATGCATGCGAATTCGAACGAAAATTTGTTCGGACGAGTTCTGATGAATTTGTCGGACAAACACCTGTGTTTCAATGAAAGTGTTTATACTGGAAGCGAATATCATGTCGTACATGTACTGACGTGATATTCGCTGCCAGTATAAACATTTTCATTGAAAAACAGGCGTTTGTTTGTTCCGACGTATTCATCACAACTCGTCCGAACAAATTTTCGGCCGAATTCGCTTGCATAGTAACCGTAGCCTTACGCGTCCAACTTGGATTTTGGGGCACTCTTGCTTGTCTAAAAATCATACTGTAGCAACTATACCTGCATAACTATGTATTCAACGAAATATTCGTCTATATAGTTTTTGATGAGAAATCTAAGGATATCGCATGTAGTTTATCAAATATCCCGCGATATTTGCGTGAATTGTCACCATCGCATTTCTTCTTATCATGATTTTCAATGAACGATAGTTTCAATTAGTGGCTACGTATACAAACTGAAGATAATTGCTGCAATTTACGGTGTCCCTAGGTAATTTTAATTGAAAATGATTTCCATTTTCTACAAATTATAATATTATTTTTTAACTTTATTAGGCTGTTTTTCATTTGATCAAAACTATCAACTGTACATTCCTGTAACTAGGAATCATTCAGTAGTTCTTACTAATACCGCGTTTGGGAATAAACACGGTTTGCCCCGCTTTTTTTCGCCAGATTCAGTATTATATTCACTGGGTGTTTCGGGTTCATACCTGTTTCTGAATCGATCTACCCGAAATGTTCTGTCATTGTGCAGTGTCGCTTTCAAAAAAGATGTGAGAGCAGATATGGTGACGAGTAGAAAACAACAAGTGTTTCTCTATTCCCATTATATGCATGGGCTTTTTTTAAGCCGTAGGGTCCAAATAATGAGCCGGTATTTTTTTTTTCTATTTACAAATAACCGCATCAATTTGATTGTTATTAGCGGCGGATATAAAGTTTGTTATCAATATCTACATGAAATTAATAAAAATAATAGATATTTGTTACTATATTACTAGGCTACAGTTTCTCAATGAGGTTCACATCAGTTAAAAAACATTAATGATATTCTTCACATTTTTCGGTTCTAGAGCTTCTTTCAGTTCCTAAGGTATATTGTGGACGTTTCGTTCTATCTGGAACATTGGACATCCCACTATGATACACTGGAAGCGGAACTTCGAAAATTTTACATTGTGGTTTCTCTACTCGAGATAGCAGGTATTCGTGAGTTGACCTGGTGTGTCCTATTCGAAGTCGTGTCATTATGACTTGTTGTTTTCTGTTCAGGGTTCCGTGATGTCACGGTCCTACCGTTGGCTTAATTTCATTAAGCTTGGATCATGTATCTTGCCATTTTTTGTTCCAGTTATCTCTCAGCAAGCTTCTTATATATGGTTTCAGATCTGTATAAGGAGTAAGCTGTGAGGGTTCCTGGTTCGAGTTCATGATTGCCTCTCGTGCGCTCTGGTCTGCTAATTCGTTACCTATTATATCCATATGTGAGGGAACCCAAAGTAATACAACCTGCTTATTCATTATTTGTAGATCGAATAATTCTGTTTTGACTATTTTGCCGATTGTAGTACCATACCAATCTCCGCATTTGGGAATAAGCCCGGTATGTTCCTCTATTTTTCACAGGTTCAAGTGGGTCTGCTTTTTCAAGTGTAACCTTGTTGTGTTTTGTCAGTTCATTGAGGATGTGGAAGATGGGCAACATACAGACTCCACCAAGTGGTCATGAGAAGCAGCAGCATGCTGGAGGGCATAATACCTCACAACATTCTAGGAACGCACTCAGACATCATACCCAAAACTATCAACCTTCACACGCCCTACACTGTGGTCTTTCCTGAAAGAGGAGACTGGTTTCGGAATGAAACTGACCTATGTAGGGCAAATTAATGTTGGTTTACCGATGGTTCCAAAACTCTGGAAGGCGTCGGAGCCGGAATATACGGAATGAACCCAGTAGTGTAACTCTCATTCAGTATGGGTAAATTAACTACGGTATTCCAGGAAGAGGTATATGCCATCGAAATGTGTGCAAGGGAGCTGGAAAATCGACACTACACACGTTCACTGGACTAGAACCGGTAATCGATATAGAACATAGCTCTGCCAAGAATGTTATAACATCCTGGGCAGACAGTAAAAGATTCGAGTATTGGCGTAGTCTACCGGGCCTAGCCCATTCCAAAGCATTTATTGCTTGCACAATGAAAAAACAGGACTCCGACAAGATGCTAGAACTCAGTAGAGCACATCTCAGAGTTATAATAGGTTTGCTCACTGGCTACTGCAAACTCAAACACCACATGCATAAAATCGTACTTGCACAAGATGCAGAGTGCCGTCTGTGCATGGAGGAATATGAAACGGCTAAACACATTTTATCTATATGCCCCGCAGCGGCCAGAACCAGATTCTCAACATTTGGCAATACAACAGTAACGCCAGGAAACCTGGTAAATTGTTCTCCCAATACACTCCTTAATTTACTTAAGAGATTGGATATACTGGGAGAAATATAACCATAGGGTGAGCCACAATAGGCCATTGGCCGCAGTGGAAGGCCTGATATGGGCCCACTCACGTTCAAACCTAACCTAACCTAACCTCCTCGCTCAGTTTCGTCTGCTTATATAGAGGCAGCCACACGATGAAGCCACGAGATGATTCCATTCTTGTTTTTTTCTTCACCCGCGAAGCGCTGTGTACTGAGGAAGGAGGGGTTGCTGTGCTGGGTTCACTCCATTCTCTTAGTAGTTTGACAGCTGCTTCTAGATGTGCTAGAGGTTTGCTGTAGTCAGATAATTCCGGATTGCGCCAGTTGGAGCGGATTTTTATAGGTTTGATATCATCCCCAGTTGCCATAGACAGCGCGTTTTCACTTTTTTGTACTTAGTGGGCTTTTTCTTGTCGTTCAGATATAAATATGTATTGCTATGTTCTGTAGAGCAGGAGGTTTTGGAGATTTAGTATTGCTACTGTTTACAGAAGATCTGCTCTCGGATCCCGAGAATTTGTCTCCCTGGTTGCATTTATAGTTTCTGATACGATTCAACTGAAATCTTCTTGATGATCATTTCCATCGATGATTTTTGTTATTTTGTTTTCGATTTTCCATTAAATAAGTTGCGACTAGAAGCCAAGAGGCCCTCAGTGGACCCCAATTCACTCCATTTGTCTTTTGTTGCCCATATTCAAAAAATGTATTGATACAATTTTACTAGCTTCCTAACATTTTTGTGAGTAACAAATTATGCATCAATATTTGAAGATTGAATATTTCGACGTCATGTCACATAATGAGTTCTTGTTCATTTCTCTGATCAATTTCAAAAACATGTAATACGATGAACATTTGCATGTGCAGTCAATTTATCGTTTTCTACTGACAAATCTGTAGGAACCAGGTTCTTTCAACGTATGGCCCTACGTTTATTTAACTTTCTTCCCGAAATGTATAAAACCTACATAAGAAGTCTAAATTCACTATTCCTACTGAAAACTATATTCAAAAGGTTCATAAAGAATATCTATGCCAAAAATATTGATAAAATTCTCGAATTAGGAATAACAAATTAACGTAAACACTGGAAAATAGTTATTTATGAAACAAGTACAAAAAGTAAGTGTTTATTGCACGAGTTGCATACAACATTTTTTCTACGTTCATGCAAAAAGCAAAAAATTTTTATTTAGGTGCGGCACTAGTTGAAGGAAAACGAAATACTCAATTTGAATAAATAATTATTTCCATCGATTTCATTACCGTCATCTAGTTTTCTATTAATATTACTCATTTTAAAACTTTCAGTTCTGTAATTGTCAGAATTAAATTTTGACTGAAGTTTATATAACCACATTTGCATTATAAAAATCAAAATCATAGTAGCCATGAGCGCGTATGTTAACACGAGATGTGGTTATAGTACGGACAGTTTGCTCTATGCTGGTAGACGGTTTAGAACATAGCGGATCCTAACATTAATACAAAATAATATAAAATATGTAGCTGTTTAAAACGTATGGCCAATCTCACAGAATATCTGCTAAATATGTAGTGGGTTTGAACGTTTATGTTTATCATGATGACAGCACGTTGAAGTAGAATGAATATAGAATGAATATAGTTCAATAAAGTTTTGCTTTTTGCATGAATGTAGAAAAATACATACAAACGATACATATAAAAATAAAAACTGAAGTGTCATAAATATAAAGATATACTGGTCAGTGTACCTACCCCATGCTCAACCTTGATGGTCTCAATGGAGTGAACTGATCAAATTATATTATATATCTACACTTATATGTTTTATATTACTCTACCCATACTGTTTGTATACTTGAGTTTATTTTTCATTACCATGCTTTCCTATATATTTTTGTATTATTCAAACTGAATAATCGTTATTATTTTTATAACAGAAGCCTTATTAGGAGGCCCCAGTGGTAAATTTCTCGGTGGACTCTTCTACTAATAACCCGGTCCACTGGGAATACCTATCAGCCAAGTGTCAGAGATGATCCAGGCCAACACAGAAAACAAAATCCATCTTCCGTTAGTGCGATGGAACAAAAATGTTAAGATTATGCAGCGTTTATTGATTCCGCTATCTATCATAATTGACTGCATTCTTATCTTATTTACTCTGCGAATCCGTTACTTGTTATAGCAAGAGCACTTCTTCTATGTGGGTAACATATTAGTAATGCAATAAAACAAAAACATTGGTAATTATGGCTTCCACTTTTCTACACTATAATTGAATCGGAATTCGTTCAGATACCTATTCTCTGTAGGTCAGTATGCCGGAAAGCACAAGATCATGTTCAATGTTATGGTCGCGTTATGAAAGCGCAGTTACTTGGTGAATTTCCTATTATTTTCTGATTTGCTGCAGATTATTATCGCAATTATTACATTTTATGTCCAATTAGGATTCAACTACCTATTTCTAGTTTTGTGACGAATGAAGTCACCAGAGTTCACATCATTTTATTGTATTGTTAGAAATGTGTATACAGAAAAGAACGCTGTCAAATATTGAGGAAATCACTTCGAACGCTGACGAAACTTCTAGAACCGTTTTTCAGACTGCTTTCCTCCTGATATTCTGAGGATTTTTACAGTTCTAAGTACGGTGCATATATTTAAGCGTGATAATTTTCAACTTTCTGTAATTTTTTTTCCATAAGTCGTTTTTTAACTGAAAATGCCAACAACAAAACTAGTTTTTTATCGGTGCAATTCAGTTATTTCTGCTTACAGTGTTTTCATTATCTAAATTGATTTTATTACAAGATAAACACACTGTGGCCTTGTTGAATCAGTATTTTTTGTTTAAAATTTGTGTAGAATGATTTGATCAGTGCAAGAGTTGTATCGTCCTAGATAATACCATAAGTGCTTTAAAAATTACCAATAATTCTGAAAAAATGTATTTTTTAAAATCTGCCTTAGTTATTTTTTTCGTTGTTTCAAACCATAAATTGTCCGACTCCGTTAGAAGATAACTTTAGGATGTTTAACTACAAGACAAGCACTTGCAATTGGGTCTTCTTGGAAGAACGTTGCACAAATATCTGTCAGATGTAGTTCAATGTCCGTCGTGGTATTAGCCAGGGAAGTCGTTGTTTTCTGACAGATGTTTGCCTTTATTTTTCCACTTGGTGGAAACACTAAGAGAGAAGGGTACTCCGTATTCATTTCACTTTGTTGATGCCTCTCTGGCACAATATTTTCGAACTTGTTTCGAAATTTCAAAGGGTAGATAGAATAAATACATTTTTGAACAAATATGACATTCTCTCAGCTCCCACTTCAGTTTTGTGGAACAAAAATCTACACAATATACGTATAACAAATGCATGATATTCACGAATACTCAGATAGAAATATTCCGCGATTTGTAGTATTTGTAGATTTAACTGAGGCTTTCGACACAGTTTACCATTCTATTCTTCTAGCCATGCTGGGTGACATACGAATACGAGGTACAGCAAACGACTTATCTGGCTAATAGAAAACAGAAAGTTAACATCCCAAATGAGACAAGCTTGGAAGGAATTATTACTTGCGGTGTACCTCAGAGGTGTCGGAGTTGTTCACAATATAATTGAATGATTTCTTCTTACAAGAAGATTCTGAACAATTTTCAAGTTTTGCGAATGACAGAATCATAGTTTGAGGAGCAAATAATTGGTATGATTTGAAGACAAAAACTGAAAATAATCTGAACAATTTGAAATGGTTTGATAGCAGACTTCTCCCAATTAATTCCAGAAAAACTCCTTATCTGCCATTTAGTATTACAAAAAGGTCTCTTTCAAATTTTCACCCAACCATTCCGAAAAATTTGTTTATTTGACATGTTTGAAGACTTAAATATTAAGGTATTTTCTTGAAACCATACCTGAGATGAGATCAACATACAGGGCTATTCAAATTCGTTTCTGTACATGGGGATCTCGTAAACGATAAGAGAAAGAGTGTCGGTTAAATTGTTGCAAAGTTGCATATTTTAGAGACCTATTCAATAAATTAAAAAAATTTAATTTAGCTCTTTTTGTTCTGGAGATATACAGGAAAAACCAAAAAATCCCAAATTATTTTTTTGCCTGTATCTTCTTTATTCGCAGACATATTGAAAATCTGTCCACATTTTGCTACTGGCACTTGAAGTGGGCTATCAGAATATGTCCATGAATCTTTAATACAGGGTATCATCAGAATTGGGCCACCCCCATCTTTGTATTTTTTTTGTAGTTTATGGATATCGCCGATGTTCACTTCATACTGAGGAATTAAATTTAATTTTATATTTCGGGATGTTTGGGTAATATTTTATTTTAATTGGGTGAATTATTCCCTGGAAATTGGGACTCAGTTTAATAAAAACACAATGGCAACTTTCACATCTCCCCATGTACCATAGAGTTTTTCTAAAGTATTTTTTTCATTTTTAGGTTCAATTCATATTTCTTTACATTTTCAATGCTTTTCGAGCGTTTTCTACGATGAACTTCGAATAGCAAAACCTTTTATGATTTATATGAACATTGAAAAATAGGATTTACGCTGGCTGAGAGATAGAAAATGTGGAAGAGTTGAGGATTTTGAATGCTTTCGCAACCATGCAGCAAAGAAGTATATTAAGGACAATAACTAATATAAAAAAACAAGTTCAAAAATGTCTCGAAATGGAATAATTTTTTTGTGTATTTAAATTACTTCATTTAAATTTTCATTACAATTATAGTGTTCGTTTCGAATGTACTTATTGCTATCATTTCATTTTCAGCTTATTTTTTTGTTTGTTGTTGTTGTTTAAAATTGTTTTTTCCGTTTACCCTCTACGAACAACAGCCCTCAGAAGTCGAAACTTGTGTGAGCTAAGGATTAACGAGGTCTTACCTTTTAACGTGCGGTTCCTAGCAATACACAAATAATCTATTTTGGTTGTAGATATGTTTTAGATAATCATAAAAGGTTTTGCTATTCGAAGTTCATTGTAGAAAACGCTCAAAGAGCATTGAAAATGTGATGAAATATGAATTGATACCTAAAAATGAAAAAACCCAATTATAATAAAATATTACCGAAACGTCCCGAAATATAAAATTAAATTTAATGTCTCAGTATGAAGTGAACGTCGACGATCCAAAAACTACAACAAAAAATACAGGTCCGTATTTAAAAATTCAAAGATGGGGGTGGCCCAAGTCAGATGACACCCTGTATAAAAGATTCGTGGACATATTCTGATAGCCCATATTAAGTGCCATAAGAAAAATGTGGACAGATTTTCAATATGTCTGCGAATAAAGAAGATAAGGCAAAAAAATAATTTGGGAATTTTTGGTTTTTCCTGTATATCTCCAGAATCAAAAAAGCTAGATTCGATTTTTTCACATCAATGAATAGGTCTCTAAAATACGCAACTTTGCAACAATTTAACCGACACTCTTTCTCTTATCGTTTATAAGATCCCCATGTACAGAAACGAATTTGAATAGCCCTGTATATACCTTACATAAAAGAATAATAATTCGATATTCAATCGCCTTCATTGATACACTAGTTGATTAAGTAACTATCAATCAACCGCATAGGTAATATAAGTTGGACCAGCTGGATGCAAATACAAAATGGCCATGGGTGCCCCTCAACAGGGTATTGAAGACAACCCAATAATAAGGTCATATTCAAGGATGAGCAATGGACTTTTCCATAGCATTAATATGAACTTTTTGCTGAACTGGCTTCAGTTTGGTAAGGAAGTTTGGGTTACCTCGTTCAATGACATCCGTGTGTACATATTACTCAAGAGTATCACTATTTCCGTAGCAATTTGCTGAGTTTGAGTAGCTCCACCATTTCACCATTCCAAAGAAGTGGAAAAATATTGGAAGAGCAAGCATGTTAGTTATTGCAACTTTGTTTTTCCCCAACATTCGCTACGAACCGATCGGTCCTAGTTTATGCTAGAAAGAATTTCCAACTGTGATCACCTTTTGGAAGTGGCATTTTTTTACTCCTAGGTATCAAGATGATGTAGGGCGCTCTCGTCTATGAGCTGAACATTCCCTACAAATTCCTCATTATCTTTTGCGATAAACCTCGGCTTATTTGTCAATCCCAGATTACATTCCAAAATGAAGTAGTATACCCAGTATAACTTTCAGATTTGTTTACATCATTCTATCAAGGCCTCCTTCAATATGAACCATCATTTCAACAGAATGGTTTGGATGAAGCACGCCGGCTTCAAAGATAAATCTCGATATTTATTCCGCATTTCTTCTTCATTTCGAACGATGTTCGTGTCGCTAAAAATTCTTTGACCAAAATCGTCTCACTTTGGTGATCAAGAAGGACTACATCAGGCACATTGGCTTGTATTTGCTTGAGAGTGGGAAATGGAAAGTTTCGAAAGATTTGGTTACTCGAATTCTTCCAGCAACAACTTCTGCACCAGCCTTTTGGTCGCAGACTTGTACTCCATAATCCTCCATCCAACAAATTTCCACGTGCCAAATCGATGATACTCTTTCAGTATTCACTAAATTGTCGGAGAGCTCGGATTTGTAGTGACGTTCAATAATGGGATGCATATCAATTAACTCTGTACGCCACGACAAAATACAATAAAACTCGTTCTCTAGCCCGAAAGGCTATGCTTCTAGGTACATTATAAGGGTGTTTATGAAGCATTAATATTGCAAATGTTGAACCAAATTAATTTTTTCAAAAATTTTTTCATTTACACTAACCCCAGTAGTGTCAAAGTCAACAGAGCCACGGAAAAGAGAAAGTCATCATTATAGGAGTAGGTAGGTATAGGGAGGCAGTACTATTGCCTATATTTGGATTTTTTCTCATTTTATATAAAGTCAACTGCAAATTACTCGCCCATAAATAATCAGTAAAACGCCACTGGGGGAGAACTTTTCTCTTATTTACATATTCCTTGTAATTTTAATTTTTACTCATTCTTTGGCATTGAGAAACTGACAGATGACCGATAAGAAACTGTAAATACTATATATAAACTATATATTGTACATTGTAGTTCATCTTCCCTATGAAGGCGTGAACATGATACTACATATATTATATTTGTATAAATTATAAAATTTCCTAACCGTGTGCGTATGTTTGGTGTCTCGGCGATGTTATAATTTAGTAAAGAATTATTTTGTTCGACTGATCAATTAATTTCATTTCAACATCAATATGATTCAGACATCAACCCGGTTGAATTCTCTTTAACTGCTGAAAGAAAAGGATCTAGTGAAAAATTAAAGTGATTGAATTCGAAATATTAAAATCCTTCCGATTTGAGTTTTTTCCAGAGAGATGGTAATTCTATGGGCGTTGACGTGCATTTCATAGAACTTGAAATGATCACTTCTAGGTGTTTCATTAATTTCATGGTTAAACCTATCAATTCTGATATTTTTACAATTATATACACTGTATTTTTTTTATATGGCGCATCAGTTTTAATACCGGAAAATTGATAGATTTTTTCATTATTAAATTTGTCAGAGACCCTAGTTCCTTCTGCCGGAATGATTTATTATGGGATGCCCAAGGGATCTGTTCTTGGCCCTTATATATTCATTATTCATATAAACCATTTTCTCCATCCTATGTTTTCTATAAAATGTGTGACCTATACTAATGATACAGCTCCATGCAATTCTGATCCCGACGACGCAGAAAAAGTATTTCGTTACCAAAGTCATTTTCTGCTAAAAACGCAGATAACTCCTGATAACAAACGGACTTGATCTGCCCATACAGTTCAACTATGTAACAGTTCATCAAACTCGTTATATTTGTTATGAAATTTGAAAAATCAACTGTTTCATTTTTCAGATGAGGGAGTTCTCGTCACGCTGTTAGGTTTTCAAACTGCAGATGACATAAGAAATATCGCTGGTGCCGGTAACAGGAATGGCAGTCAAAAAATCTTCAGAAATCTGTCTGTAATGTCTGTTCTCTCATTATATATTAACATTACAGTGTTAGAAGTACACAAAAACAGATCATTTAAGGCCAACTTTGATTCTCATCATTATTGAACTCTTGGCAATATGAGTTCAAGATTCTGATATGGAACTGTTTTGAAGAGAAATTGCAACGACACATTCTCAATCACTGTTTTATTTCATCGACGAATATTTGAGTACGCCTCTGTGTTTCAACAACATGGTATTTTGATACCCTTAATAATTTGCCACTATATTTTTTACTACGTTTTTATTATTGTTTCTTTATCACATATGTCTATTTTACCAAAACTCTTTCAATGTCATTAGTAAGCTTGTTCAAACTTGGAATTGTATTCCCTGTTGTGTTCATTCATTCTTGATTTTCATCACCAGGATATTTTATCACCACTCCACGACTTTGATTCTTCAATATTCAAGATACCCTGTGCTGAGATATAGGAAGTTTTTTCTGCAGGTACTCTTCTATTCTTTCTCGCCGAATTCACTTTTGTTTGGATTCCATCCAATGAATACTCCCATACATATACATTATAATATGGTCTCTGTTTTCTTTTTCAGTATTTAGTCTTGGCCAGTCGCCTTTTTTTCGGTATCACACTCTTTGCCCTATGAAGTGGTTATAGTTTGGTTGTTTCTTTATCTCATAAAGAGGCTCAATAAACTTCATGGTTCTGACTGACTGTTATTTCGTTAGCAGATGGATAAAAAAATTTTTAACATGCAAAATTTTTGGAGTATCCCACCATTCATTTGGCTTGATAATCTAATTTCCTTTTCTTCTGGTGGTATCTATAGCATTACTTAAAAGTAGATTTTAAACGTATTTGGAAGAGCATTGTCAATCAGCATATATCTTGCCCTCTCGAATTATGACCAATGTTTCCTTCAGCAATTCATTTATGTTTGGTAGAAAAGGGTGCTATTGCTTGTGATGCTATACCGTTTATCCTCAATGCTTGTTTAAAAGTGTCAGAAAAAAATTCTACACCGATATCAAATCGGAATTTTTGGGTTGTCCTTTCGAATAAATTTTTTAATTCAACCCTGAAAACATGACACCAACAGCCATCTATAGACCACTACCTACCAATGACTGAATTTATTATTCAAATAAAAAAAAAATTCGGTGGGGTCGAAAAAATAAATCTACACGAGAATTGAGTGTATTATTATAGGCGATATTAATAGGTATTACTTTATTTGTTGAAAAAAAAACAACGTCAAATTATTTGAACTTTCTCAGTGAATTCAAATGTTTTCACGATGAATTCTAGTACCAGAATGATATCTTGTATAATAATAATAATAATAGTAATAATAATAATAATGGTGGAATGATGGACACACTGCTCTCAAACTTAAAAATCATACCGGCTTGCCGTGACTTGGCAGAAATCCTAGCCGGGCGAATGCAGAAGGCCGTAATTCTTGGTTCACTCCGCCTGCTCAGGGCACATGATTCTCGGACCCAGTAATCACTTACCACATGGACGTGGGGAGTGTTTACTGGGGTTAATGACACACCAGCGCGCCCTCCGGAAGTGTCGGGGCTCCGGAGACAGGGCCTGACTGGTTAATTCCTAACGGATAAAAAATAATAATAATAATAATAATAATAATAATAATAATCCCCAAAAACGGAGATTTGTCTGATCCGAAGAACTACAGACCGATGCTTGAACGCATGTTATAAGATGTTTACCCGCATTTTATACATGCGAATACTCTCTGCAGTTGAGCCGGTGTATGAACGGATATATGAGCAAAAAGGGTCAAAGAAGGGGGTCGCTGGCTGCAAGAAGAACCTGCTGATCGACAGATACATCACGAAGGACTCCGTGCAGTACAAGCGTAACCTTTCAATGGCCTGGATCGACTATCGCAAGGCATTTGATACAACATCGCATGAACTAATCATGCATTTGTTCAGATGCCTTGCGGTATCCGATCGAATAGTGAGATGCATTGAACAGCTGATGCCGCTCTGGAGGACTCGATTTACCATAACATCTGGTCAAGTCAGAGTCCAAACAGAGCAGGTTATCTTTAGAAGAGGCGTGTTTCAGGGAGACTCCCTCAGCCCTCTTCCCTTCTGCATCTCACCACTGCCATAGTCCGTAGCACTACGGAAAACCCGCAGATACAACTGCGGCACCCCCAGCAACCGGAGGCATAAGGTCGCCCATTTGTTTTACATGGATGACCTTAAACTTTATGCCTCCGGAAAAAAGGACCTTCTTCAGTCTTTAATGGTAGTGCAATAGTACACGCATGCTATCGGAATGGAGTTTGGGATCGACAAATGTGCCACGGTTCATCTAAAAAGAGGACGATGCGAGGAATACGGAGAGGACGTTCAGCTCGTAGACGGAAGCATCCTACATCATCTGGATGCTGGAGAGACGTATACCTACCTAGGGGTGGAACAACGCCATACCCAAGAGGTAGCTGCCGTTAAAAACTCTCTCCGCGGCAAGTATCAGCACAAACTCCGACAGATTTGGTCTTCAGAATTGTCGGGGAAGAACAAAGTTGCCGCAACTAATATGCTTGCCGTTCCGATTCTACTTTACTCCTTTGGAGTAATGAAATGGACTCAGGAGGAACTGCGACAACTCGATGTAAAAACTCGAAAACTGATGCATCTCCATAGGAGCTTGCATCCTAAATCGTCTGTTCCACGGTTATACTTCCCCAGACAACCGGGACGCCAAGGACTTTTGAGTTTGGAGTGTCTACACAACAGAATGTTACTGGATGGAGCCTGTAAAGTCATCAGGAGTTCAGATCCCCTTCTCTGCTTAGTATGCGATCACAAAAAAGCAGGGATTGGAGCATGTATTTTTTCAAGGCAGCAACCCGTGCAGCCGATGAACTCGGTCTCGTATTCGACACTGAACGGACGAAGCCAATCTGTCACCGAGTTGGAACCCATTCAGCAAAGAGCCCACGTGAAAGCTGCGGAGTGTGACAGCCTCCATAAGCTACATAGGGATATGACAATGCATGGGGTCTTCTTCAAGAACATTGAAGGCCTTGGCTTTCCAGAAACCTGACCTTCGCTTTTCTCAGGTCAAGTGGGCTGAAGTCGGAAACCAAGGGATTCATATTGGCCTGCCAGGATGGTGTCTTCAACACCCTCGTCTATCGCAGTCGCGTGATGGGTATAGAGGTCCCTGGCACTAGATGCAGAGAGTGTCGTGGGTAGCTGAGACCATAAGGCATTTGCTGTCAGCTTGTCCAGCTTATGCGGTCTCAGCCTATATCCACAGGCATAACGCGGCCTTACGGTGTAGACGAGACACCGGTGTTGCCTTATGCTCCGAGGGATATTGAGTCCGTTGTGGAGAATGAAAAATTCCGAATATATTGGTACTACTCATTCCCCACCCTCAGGCAAATACAAGCCAATAAGCCTGATGTAGTCCTCCTCGACCATCAGAGTAGGACGATTTCCGTCATTGAGTTTTCAGCTCCTGGCGAAACGAACATCGTCCGAAAAGAGAAGGAAAAACGGACTAAATATCGAGATCTTCTCTTTGAACTCCGCAGGCTTTATCCAAACTATTCTGTCAAGATGGTGGTTCTGATAATAGGGGTCCTTGGTGGAATGATGGACACACTGCTCTCAAACTTGAAAATCATACCGGCTTGCCATGATGCGGCAGAAAACTTGTCCGGAAGAATGCAGAAGGCCGTAATTCTTGGTTCACTCCGTCTTCTCGGGGCACATGACTCTCGGACCCAGTAATCACTCACCCCACGGACGTGGGGAGTGTTCACTGGGGTTAATGATACACCAGCGCGCCCTCCGGAAGTGTCGGGGCTCCGGAGACAGGGCCTGTCTGGGTTATTCCTAACGGATAAAAAAAAATAAAAACTGATAATTCGCGTGATTCTCGGACCCAGTAATCACTCACCCCACGAACGTGGGGAGTGTTTGCTGGGGTTAATGATACACCAGCGCGCCCTCAGGTAGTATCGGAGCTCCGGGGCCTGACTGGTATGTTCCTTATGGAAAAAAAATATCATGATAAAAATAATAATAATACTTTATTTCAATATTACAATATACTTTTAATTGTATGGGAATTATCAGAATCTAAAAAGAAAAGAAGAGAGGAATACAGATACAGGGAAACCTTCTAAAGGACATGTCTAATTTCTACCCTAAAAATTCTGTCAACGATTAGAAACATTTTTCTACTGAAAAGTTGTTCAACATCTTTTTGAAGAGAGCAAGATGTTCTGCATTCTTTATATGGTCAGGAAGTTTATTGAAAATTATTCTACCAATATACTCAGATGAACAAGAAGTTACTCTCAATCTAGCAATAGGCACGTGGAGTTGATCTCTAATGCGGATGTTATAGTGATGAACGTTCCTATTCGTTTCAAAAGAGGACTTGTTTTTATATATATACAGACATACTTCAGACATATAAATTGATACCATAGTTAAAACATTAAAATTCTTAAATAAAGGTTTACAAGATTATCTGGCTGAGACATTTGCAATAGAACGCAAAATACGTTTTTGGGCAATGAAAACATTTTGCGCCATACTTGAACTACCCCAAAAGCATTCACCATACCTTAATCTGGACTCTACTTGAGAATAATAAATATTCAGAAGCTGATTTCTGCCGAGTACCGAACGCAGATTCGTAAAAAGAAACATCAGGGAGTTAAGCTTTGGAGTTAAATGTTGGCAGTGAACATTCCCGCTCAAACACTCATAAAGAAAAATACCCAAGAACTTAACACTTTCGTTTTTTCCAAAGTTTTGGCATCTGACGCAGAAATAATCAAAGATAAATCATCAGCATAGGCAGTGAAATGACACCCAGCAATTACATAATCAATATTATTGACATACAAAATAAACAGAATAGGGCCCAAAATGTATCCCTGCGGTACACCAAATAATGTTGAGAATTCTGCCTATCAGAAACTCATTCGAATGATCATAAGACAACCCCCATGAAATTGAATATGACTTTTGAAAAAACCTAAAGGATTTGCCAGAAACAAGTTAATTTCTAAATATTGATAAATTAACAAAATAATTTGAGTTGGAGTGCCCTGTATAACATCAATGACGTTTCGATTTCATACGATTATTTCATGAGTGCCAAATCAAATTCAAAATATACTTATATATTAAGTTATGAAAAACTCATGAACAAAGCCCAATTGGTTTAAAGATAATTTTAAAATTGAATTAAACTAAAAGTATAATAATACAGTACAACTGCATATTATCCCAGACGAGAGAGAGGGCACCACCACTATATGCGCTCCGGGGCGATTCGACGCTATAGAATAAAGTGCGAGAAGATAAACTTCTGTTAATCATTGTACCAAAGTATATAAACACTAACGAAATGAAAGAAAGATTCATATCTTACAGAAACAATTTGAATTATATCATAAGAATGGCAAAAATATTTAAAACAAACAATGCAAAGAATGTATGGAAAACAATTAATTAAGTAAATGGGGGAAATAAAACCTGAAAAAATTACTCTATAATTGATTCAAATAAAAAGCTTACGAAACCGCTTTTGATACAGCCGAAGCATTCGTCGATTTCTTCAGACATTGCCTAAAGAATTTTAAACTCCCCAACTGTGTCAAGGAGAGCAGACAAAAAAAACTAATTTTTTTCTTCAACCAACTGATAAAAGTTAAATAATCGATATAATAAATACAAAGACACATAAAGAAGCATCAGGTATTCATGGTATCACGACTGAGACATTGAATAGAATTTCTACATCAAAAGCAACACTCTTGACTTTCTCATAAACAAAATTTTTGATACTGGATTATGTCCACCAGAATTCAAAGTTGCTATTATCAAACTTCTACACAAAACCGGGACAAAATTACGTCTAATTATAGGCCAATACCACTGACGAACACTTTGGCAAAAATATAGGAGAAACTTTTGTGATTCAAAATATTTATTCATAACACTGTGATAGGTCGGAATTGCAAATTATTTTCGATTACTACCAAGAACGCCGAAGATACCGTATCGGCAGGTAGTTCATAAAAATTATATGCATGCATGATCCTCATAGTATACCTGAGTTCCCTAAATTTGGACTTCATAACACCTATCTCGGAATCAAGTTTATTCACAACTTCCTGCATCAGGTCTAGTATGTGTTGGTTGACAGAAAAAATAAACCTAAAAATCCGTGTTAAATCGTCAACGACAATTTCAAAATTTTGGGCGTTTATAAAGCTATCATAGAGGTATCACTATAAAGACTAAATCTTATTAAAAATAAATAACACTTCCTATCACGTATATGCATTATCCAATGAAGCTGAATATGTATGTATAAAATATGTAATCAAGTTGAAATATATTCCTAATTTACATAATTAACGTAATTTGATGATGGTTAAACCTGTAATTTACTGACCGAAGAAGTTCGGTCGATGACCACTTAGCCTGGCGTCGATTAGAAATTTCATAGCAATAAATAAATGTATGTATATCAGAATCAACGCATTTTATGGAAAGCGTGCTACTGAGATAGCGGTGATATCTGATTTATACATTCAAAGCCTATTACACATATGTAATGCAAGAAAAATTTTCATTACGGGCAGTTTAAAATTCAAATATTCCAACTTTTCGATATTTGAAGCCAGTAAATTAATTGATCTACCTGTCCCGACGTTACTTACCATCAATCAATTAAAACATCAAATAATAATAATAATAAAACCGTCCTCTACCCACACAAGCTATGCCTTTGGGTACACTGTACGAGTGTTTATGAGGGAGTATTATTATTATTTGAAAAAAGTTATAAAAGTAATAATATATGAATAAATTAATGAGTGAATGAAATAAATATAGGGACTGTAGCCATTGTACTGTTATCAATCGTAGGGACTATTTACAATGAACATATTCAATAAATAGACAACAAATAATTTCGTATCTGTATGCCATCAATGTATTTGTCAATATACTGTTACGAACCTGGCAGTAGATAGAAAAATCATGAATCCTTCTGTTTGCCTTCTAGAAACCCATTAGAATGTACTAGACTCATCAAAGTATATTCGAGAACTTAGTATGGAATGTTCTGTTGAAAGTTCTATAGCTTCTAGAATAATGTTATCCTATAAATACGATCAGATTTGCCAAGTTTGGGAGGTTTTTGAGTTTTGTTTACTTTTTAACATTTGACTGTTGCAACGTTACCAAGTGAAGTTTGAAGTATTGATTTGAACTGCAAATTGTCAAATAGTGTTGTCAGTTGTATTATTTGTTCTGTGACAATAAAGGCAAGTTTATAAGTAAGTGTACCACTTATTGAACCTGAAAAACGCAACATTTGGTGACAGCGGTGGGATAAGTGATACTGAAGAAAGAATAGTAGAGCAGATTTACAGTATTTGATGGTGAATACTCGAGCACAAATTTACGATGAGATGGCGACGTTAGACATAATCCAGTTTTTGAAGGAACAAGAAGCGAAAAGAAAACAAGAGCAAGAGGAACAAGAAGCTAAAAGAAAACAAGAGCAAGAGGGAGAAGAACTCAAAAGGAAACAGGAACAAAAAGAGTTTTTCCAACAATTTGAAATGCGCAGAAAACAAGAACAAGAATCTAGAAGAAGACAAGAACAAGAAGAGCAAGATGCGCGGTTAGTCCAACGGTTACAACAGCAGCATGTCGATCTCCTGAAACAGTTTAGTCACAGCCAACAGTGCTTCCAGAATGAAATCACGGAAATAGTCCAGGAAGTTAAAGGGGAGGTCCGGGAGGTCAGAGTGAAGTCCAGGAAGTTAGAGGAAGAGTCCAGGAGGTCGAAATTGAACTGTCCAAAATAAATGAACGGGTGGCACAAGAAGTAAACAAGAAATTCAACGAAGAAGTGGATAGGATCAAGGAGAGGATAGAAACAATACACCTTCCACAAAAGCGGGCACCCTCTGAGGACATTTCTCCCACCAGTGAAAGGCAATTTTCACTGACATATCCAAGGCTTGCTCAAGCAAAAATTTTGAAGCCTCCAACATTTGATGGGCAATCTTCGTGGTCTATGTATCGACGTCAATTTGAGGCGGCAGCAAACGCAAACGGCTGGTCCGAGGAAGAAAAGGCCACTTCACTAGTCCTGTGTCTGTGAGGCCAAGCGTTAGAGATATTGCAGAATATCCCCGAGAATAAGCAGAAGGGGTATTCAAGAATCGTGGAAGCTTTAGAGATAAGATATGGGCAGCAGTATCTTGAACAAGTGATCCAGGGTCAGCTAAAGAGTCGATCCCAAAAACCAAACGAATCACTGCAGGAATATGGAGCAGATGTGGAGCGACTCATTAATTTGGCCTATCCACAAGCACCGAAAGAGTTCATAGAACAAATTGGAGTACAAACCTTCATCGACGGCCTAAGAGATCCTGACATGCAGCAAGCCCTTCGACTAGGACGTCTTCAGACCATAAGCGGGGTACTAATAGCATCATTGGAGTTCGAAGTGGCTAAAAATGCATCAAGAAATACGAGATCCAAGTTATAAGAAGTCAAATTCATCAAAGATTCTTCTACGAGTGAGGCGCTGTTGAATAAGTTATTGGACTCCACATCGGCATTGGGTAAACAAATGACTTCTGAAGAAAATAAAAGGAGGCGCTGCTATAGCTGCGGAAAAACTGGTCATCTACAAAGAAGCTGCTGGGAAAGATCGAGGTCCAGAAGTCCAATGAGGGTAAGGACGACATCTACAAGCAAGAAAGGAACAACGTGGTCGTTTTATCAGAGGAGGCTACAGGAGGTCACCCACACCAGAAGGGAGACCTCGAACGCCTGGAAGAAGACTCTCTTCCAACCAGGAAAACGAGAATTAGTCGGCACTAGGGGGCGTGTGTCGACTTTCAGTGTTCAAAGCCCCAAGATTCCTATCTCGACGTTGAAGAGAAATGGACAAAGTCTACTAGTCCAAGGCCAATTAGAAGATCGAAGATGCACCTTCACTATAGATACATGAGCTTCCAGAACAGTTGTTCGTCCAGACCTCATACAAAAATCTGTAAAGCCGATAAAGAGGAATATGGTTTTGGAAACACCTACGGGACAAACCTCACCAATCATTGGAGAGACGCTTGTACGCATCCAGATAGGCCCCATTGCCATGGAACATTTTATGTTGGTTGCAGACATAAAGGATGAATGTGTTTTGGGTCTAGATATCATGGAGAAGAACGACTTCATCCTTAATGTCAGAAAGAAAATATTGCGGATCGGCAATGAAGAAATCTTCCTGAGCAGATACGAAGAAAAACTCCAACCAATGAAGATTTATGTTGAGGAAGACATCCATATTCCGAAAAACTCCGAAAACATTGTTATGGCCAGACTGCAAGGTGAATCTGGGGATTTGAGCACTGGAATAATTGAAAACGATGAATACCGTAACAATGGACTTCTAATTGCCCGATGTCTTGTGAACACGGAACAACAAATTCCTGTCAGGGTTGCCAATACTACAGATATCAAAATTTTCCTGGGGAAAAACGACCAATTGGGCATCTGCAAACCCGTCACTCGAGTCATCAATTGTGAAAACCAAACTCGAACACTTCGAAGAAAAACTACCAACATCGATCAGAGAACAATCGACAAAATGATGGAATCCACGGAACACCTATCTCTGGAAGAAAAACAGAAGGTCAAAGAGTTTCTCGATAGTCATGGAGACATCTTCTCGACAGAAATTTCAACGGGACGTACCAATCTAGTCCAACACCGAATCAACACCTGCGACGCCCAACCAATCCGACAAGCTCCAAGGAGACTACCATTTGCCAAACAGAGAGAGGTAGTCAACATGATCAACGACATGCTGAAGGATGACGTAATTGAAGAATCCACAAGCCCGTGGTCCTCACCGGTAGTCTTAGTAACTAAAAAGGATGGATCAACCCGATTTTGTGTGGACTATCGACGATTGAATGACGTCACCATGAAGGACAGCTATCCATTGCCAAGAATCGATGACACGCTTAACACACTATCTGGTTCAAATTGGTTTTCAACGTTGGATTTGAAAAGCGGTTACTGGCAAGTGGAAGTCCATCCCGATGACAGAGACAAGACAGCATTCTCTGCCGGACACGGGCTGTACCAATTCAAAGTTCTTCCGTTTGGATTATGTAATGCTCCTGCCACCTTTGAACGACTTATGGAACTAGTACTGAGGGGTTTGACATGGAAAACCTGCCTTGTCTACTTGGATGACGTAATGGTAATGGGAAAGACGTTTGACGAACATTTGAAAAATTTGGAAGAAGTATTTTTGAGGCTAGAAAACGCCAACCTACAGCTCAATCCAAAAAAATGCTGTTTATTTAAAAAGGAAGTTAATTTCTTAGGCCATGTCATCTCGGCCGAAGGAATCAAGACCGATCCTGCGAAAATCGAGGCTGTTAGGAGTTAGCCACGTCCCAGAGACAAACACGAAGTAAGAAGTTTCTTGGGACTATGCACTTACTATCGAAAGTTCGTACAGGATTTTGGAAAAATCGCCAAGCCACTCCATCGCTTGACTGAGAACAACGTTCAGTTTGATTGGAGTTCTGATTGTCAGCATTCATTCACTGAACTGAAGAAGAAATTAACAACTGCATCTATTTTAGCTTATCCACAAGAGAAAGGCACTTTCATTTTGGACTGTGATGCGTCTCAGTATGGTATTGGATCTGTTTTATCTCAGGAACAGGATGGCGAAGAGAAAGTTGTAGCCTACTATAGTAAAACTCTGGGCAAAGCTGAAAAGAACTCCTGTGTTACGAGAAAGGAACTTTTATCGATAGTCAAAGCCATTGAACATTTCCACACCTACCTCTATGGCAGACGTTTTTTCGTGAGGACTGATCACAGCGCTCTGCAGTGGATAATGAACTTCAAGAAGCCTGAGGGTCAGGTTGCCAGATGGATAGAAAGACTCCAACAATATGACTTCAAAATAATTCATCGTAGGGGCAGGAAACACAGCAATGCAGACTCCTTATCAAGACGTCCATGCTTGGAGCAGGAATGCCGGTATTGTCAGAAACTTGAAAACAAAGAGGCCAACTTCTACAATGAAGAGCAGTGCAAGGAAATTTTGCAAGCCACTACCGTGAGAGTCGAGTCCGAAGAATCTGATTTATGGACAACAGAAGAAATGAGGAAAAGTCAGAAGAAAGATAACAATCTGAAGTTAGTCCTAAGCTGGCTGAAAAATGGAGTAAGACCCGAGTGGCAGGAAGTATCCAAGTTTGGTGCAGTTGCCAAAGGATACTGGGCTCAGTGGGATTCCCTATGTCTTCGTGATGGCCTATTGCATCGCAGATGGGAGAGCCCAGATGGAGCAATCGTGGTGTACCAACTGGTGCTGCCAAAGGTTCATGTCAAAGATGTGCTTGAACAACTTCATAGTAGTCGTGCAGGTGGACACTTCGGAATCAAGAGGACCCTAGCTAGAGTTCGAGATCGATTCTATTGGGTGAATTGCCGTCGAGATGTTGAAGAATGGTGTAAGAGATGTGATCTATGTTCTTCAAAGAAGGGACCGAAAGCCAGAAGTAGAGGAAAAATGGCCCAGTATCTTTCTGGTGAACCATTCGAAAGAGTAGCAGTTGACATTCTGGGACCATTTCCTGTTACTGAGCATGGAAATGAATACTTGATGGTAGCCATGGACTATTTCTCCAAATGGCCCGAAGTTGAGCCCATTCTAAACCAGGAGGCAAAGACAGTTGCAAAGGCCTTCCTAGAAAATGTGATAGCCAGACATGGAGTTCCGCTAGAATTACATTCAGATCAAGGAAGAAACTTCGAATCCGAGTTATGGCAGGAAATGATGAACATTTTAGGCGTGAAGAAAACTCGCACAACAGCCTTACATCCACAATCAGATGGAATGGTTGAACGACACAATAAAACCATCAGCCAGTATCTGTCGATGTTCATCTCCAAGAATCCTATCGAAGTGCCCAGCATGAGTCCACCGGATATAAACCTTCAATGTTAATCACTGGGAGAGAAATGAAACTGCCAATCGATCTGCTATTTGGAATGCTACCCGCCAGGAATGTAGATGAGGACAAAGTTCTTCCAGAATTTGTCAAAGCATTGCGAGAAAGACTGGATCGAGTGCATGAATTCTGCAGACATCGTCTTCAAATCACCAGTGACAAGATGAAGAAGAGATTTGACAGGAATACTCCAGGGACTATGTTTGAGCCAGGTGATGCTGTTTGGCAGTACCAACCTCAAAGAAAGAAAGGACTATGTCCCAAGCTACAGAGGAACTGGACAGGCCCTTATGTCGTCGAAAAGAAAATCAACGATTTGGTGTACCGCATCCAGCTTACCCCAAGGAGCAATCCCAAAGTTGTTCACGTGGAGAAGTTAGCAGAATACCGAGGCCACGACCCTCCAAATTGATTCCAGCGAGACAATCAAGATGGAGATGATGTTGTCCGGGACGGAATATCCTAGAAGACGAGGCAGTGTTACGAACCTGGTAGTAGATAGAAAAATCATGAATCTTTCTGTTTGCCTTCTAGAAACCCATTAGAATGTACTAGAATCATTAAAGTTTATTCGAGAACTTAGTACGGAATGTTCTGTTGAAAGTTCTATAGCTTCTAGAATAATGTTATCCTATAAATACGATCAGATTTGCCAAGTTTGGGAGGTTTTTGAGTTTTGTTTACTTTTTAACATTTGACTGGTTGTAACGTTACCAAGTGAAGTTTGAAGTATTTATTTGAACTGCAAAGTGTAAAACAGTGTTGTCAGTTGTATTATTTGTACTGTGACAATAAAGGCGAGTTTATAAGTAAGTGTACCACTTATTGAACCTGAAAAACGCAACAATACTCTTGAACACTATAGAATACATTCAATAAGAGCTTCCTTACAGATATCCTGAACCGATCAAGTGATTGAATATCTTTAAATCCTCTAGGAAGATGGTTATACATTTAGCTGCATTATATATTATGGATTTTTTAATCAGATTTGATGAAGGAATGTGGAATGTGGTCTTAGCTTGTCATTTTCGAAAGTGAAGCCAACGTCAACATGAAAAGATGATTTGTTCTTATGTACTAGGCACAACGCAGTTTCTAGGATGAACAGAGACGGAAGTGTAAGTTTTGTGGCTTGAATAAGGACACTCTTGTCGGTCGGTGGATCAGCGGTCTAACGCACAGGCCGTTCGAAACTCCAGCATAGCGATAGTCGCTTCGAGCCCGATGTAGGTACAAGATAATTTTTCGGATCGATTGGCGACCGCATACCTTGTTGAAAAGCAAGTGTATTGTGAGTTGTCTAAATGTCAATCTCGGCTGGTGCTAGCTTGGAGTGCACACCGACCACCCGAGGTGGTGCTGTAGGTTTTCCGGGTTTTCCTACAGCTGAAAAGTAAATACGCTACCAAAAATCAGTAAGTTGCCCCGGAGCGCCACGGCAAATAATAATAATAGCCGTCCTCTACCTGCACAGGCTATGCCTTTGGGTATACTCAACGAGTGTTTATGAGGGAGTATTATTATATTATTATTACTCTAGGTTCAACATTGCACATATATTGAATAGCTCGCTTTTGAGGAATAAACACTGTATTGAAGTTCTGTTGGTTGCAGGTGCCCCAGAATGATATGCCATATCTTAGATGCGATGCGATTCGATAACAGCGTGGTACACAATTTTTGCGGTCCCAATACCTAATTCCTTCGACACCATTCGCAAGGAGTAACAACCCGATGCTAGTTTTTTGCTCAGTACATTTATGTGATTGTTGAAATTAAGGTTGTTGTCCAAGGTGATTCTAAGACATTTATAGTTTTTTTCATTGGATATAACATTATTACCTAAGGAAATGCCTGATAAATTACAATTGAATGATATTAGATTGTTTTTTTCTATATTGAAGGAAAGTAAATTGGAGTGGCACCACTCTCTCACCCTGAATATCTTGTGCTATTTTGTTATGGACATTATTTTCATTGGTATCATGCCACATCTGCAGAAATTCTGAAAATTCCATTAGATTCGATATAAGCCACTTTATTGAAATACAACAAGAAGAGTACTGGTCCTAGTACCGAGCCATGAGGGACACCGTTCCTGACACGGCAGTATCTGACAGTGTGTTTGTTCTCACAATTTTGGTCCGTTGACTCAGATAAGATTTTATTCAGTTGATGCTTTCATTTCTGAACCCATATTGCTGAAGCTTGCGCAGCAGTATTTCATGGTTCACACCATCGAAATCTTTCGACAAGTCACAGAAAACTGCTGCACACAACTTTCTTGAATTCAAATCTGAATGCAGTCATTTCAACATATGAAAGATGGCATCCCCAGTACTCTTTTTGGATTGAAAGCCGAATTCATCAATCTAGTTTGACCAACTTTTCTACGATTTTTCCAAGGGTTGGAATAAGCGAGATGGATCGAAAATTTATGGATCAGAGGTGTTATTCCCTTTGTAAAGGGGTATCGCAACACTAACTTTAGGAATTGTGGGTGGGTACCTCTGCCAAAAGAGTCATCAATGAGTTGGACCAGTTATTCCATAGCAAAAATTGACATGTTCTCAAAAATTCTCATCGAAATGTTATCGATACCACAAGAAGTTTTATTTTTGACTTGTTTTATTATGTCCAATAGCTTCTTTAAATCAGTCTCATATTAAACAAAATTTTCACCAATATTTATGTTATTCATAAATAATAACGAATTGGGCGCTCTGTCTATATTTTGTGACAGTCAGTCGGTCAGCTATAGAGCAATATATAAAATTCATTAAAAGTATTGCAATCCATGGCGACATTATTTGATGAAGTAGGAGCTTTGCCACGAAACTCATTTTAATTTGTTTTTCTTTTTTATTTATTGCTCTGGAATTGATAATTCAAAATAATTAATGGAAAGGATATAATAAAAAGAAAAAGGATCATCAGAGTATAAAACAAAATTCCAGTCCATATTTAAACAAATATAAAATGTATCATAGTTTGTTTTACTGAATAATCTTCCGAATCTAAATTTTTCTTCGTTCATGTTATAGTCAACTTTCACATCGACGTATACCGCCTCATGATCCAAAATATTTACATAATAATAATAATAATATTAATTGTCAAGTTTACTTTCAGACCGTTGTGTAATCCTGGTCGGACCATTGGCGTGCATGCACAAGTTTATAGATATGAGTAAATTTTTCAGTTGTAGTGTGAAAGAGTGAATCTTTACCGTCTAAGTCAATATTGCAGTCACCGCCATGACGATCGGCTTAGGTGGTAACATATTTTGAAGCAGCTCTAATTTTTCCAGAAAAATTATACTATTGCGCTAGGTGATCTAGATATACACAAAATTAGTAAGTTAGCAATACTTGAAAATGCAAGTAAAAATTCAAATTGCTATTCTACAATCATGTCATCGTATTTATGTATATCAATAAGTTCAAGATATGAAGCTATGGCGTCTTGAATTGTTCACTGAAGATCGTCGTCCACGGTTCAAACACTTACAAATACTTACAAACACAAAGACTAGAAAGAAGGAAGCCACCAGCTATTTTCATACTCGGTTAGAGTGGAATAAAAAGTATTATTGCGTTGGATGACGATCTTCAGTGAACAATTCAAGACGCCTTAGCTTCATATCTTGAAGTAATTGATATACGGAGATTAAAGTGGTAATCACTCATTCATGGCTACTACCATTGTATTGTCATTATGATCCTTACTACATAATATAACTATTATTAAAATTATAACTTCTAATGGCCAATAATATGTACATCCTCAACGATATATCGAAATTTCAACGTATTTACCAATACATTCTGTCAAAGATTTTGTGGTCTTTTGATGAAGTAAAATGACATCTCATGTGTTCATTTTATCTACTCAAGTTCAATGATTTTTGGCAACGTCCGTTTATACCCAAACGACGAAACGATTGTTCCGCATCCTATCACCTTCAAAAAAATAATATCACAGATGGTGCAACAGGTGTTGTGCGGATGTTTCTACTAGAGCAAACTCGCGTAAAGCATTGTTGCCGTGGCAATAAAAAAATATTCCGAGTTCATCTGAAATCGGATAATGATAACTGCAACGAACAGTAATGTGAATCATACCTCCATTTGAATTATAAAAATGAACCCGTTAATAAGGATTACTTATTCATTTATAGATGGCCAATCGTTCCAGTAATGTTGCAGAACTTTTCACAGAGTTAAGTATGTACTTATTTTTGAAAGCATGGCATTCACCTCAAATGTTTGTTAATTGTCCGATTATAAAGCATCATTAGATGTAAATTCTTGTCAGAACTCCGAAATAAAATTCAAGATTTCGAGGCTTTGAATTTTTCTTACCTCCAAAAATCAAAAATATTCTTGACAATTTTTTTTAAGTATAATCTGACACTTTTGTTCCAATACTGGGGTATTTCCAAATGTTCAAAAAATAAATGTGGTTTCCCAACAGAAATAAAGCAAAATTGAAATTGAAATTATGATAAGGAAATATTTCGAAAAAACTAAATTTGTAAAGTTCCATTAGATCCGCTTTCAGTTTGAATTGTAAATATTTCCAATCAACCTTTAGTCGTAATATTGTCACTATTTAATTCAAATACACATCAGATTCATAACTGAAAAATTACTTTTAATAATGGACTACAAAACTTGTACTGTTACAGATTATAAATTAGCAAAAAAACAAAAGTCCAAAACATTAATTTATTTTTAGGTTTATTGCACTGTTAGTAGGTATGCAAACTAACAAGGAGGTATGGCTCATAGTAATGTCATAGTAATAATAATTCTTTGTGTAATTTCTGTTACACCAACTTGAAAATATTCCATATCCAGTGGCGTCGTCGAATTTAAATCGGTTTTACGCCTACAGTTTTTGTTTGATTTTTTCTCTTTAGCAAATAATTCAATGTTTTTGAGTAAATTCGGAAACTTCGGTGATTTTGGTTAAAACTCAAAAAAATGGAATGGTATGATGCATTGAAGAAATTAAAACACTCCACCCCTTTGGCAGATATCCCAACCAATCATCAACACGTACCTATCTCAATTCAACAATAATTACATAAACACCCAAATTATAGAACAGAACTTCCGTGAAATTCTACACCAATATCAAGAATTTTTGGAAATATATACAGATGCTTCCAAATCACATCTTGGGGTTGGAGCAGCAGTAGTAACACCTCAAACTACCCTAACCTATAGCCTACCAGAAACCAACACGATTCTAACAGGGAAACTATTTGCAATCCTCCAAGTATTACGTTACGCAAAACTGAGAGATTCTGAAAAGTTCATAATCATTTCGGATTCACTAAGTTCCCTACAATTGCTTCGCCAAATATATGTCAATCACCCGATAGGAAAACTGATCAAAAGGGAATTTCACGCAATCCAATCATTGGGAAAAGAAGTAGTACTACTTTGGGTTCCTTCACATATAGGAATACCTGGAAACGAAACAGCTGATATGAGTTCACGAGAAGCAGTCAATAATCCTAATCAGGTAGCGTTGCAATACACTCTATCGATTGACATGGAATCTTATTTCAAAAACAAGATCAGGAACATTTGGAACACCTCCTGGCATACCTCACAATCAAAACTACGAGAAATCAAATCAAGCGTTGGACCGTGGCAAAATCAAACAACAAATAGGAGAAAACAGGTGATGATTACTCGACTCCGCTTAGGACACACGAGGCTCACCCACGAATACCTTATATCTGGACAAACTGAACCAACCTGTGATATCTGTGAAGTTCGGCTATCAGTGAAACATATAGTGCAATGTCCCATGTTCCAAATTCAGGGAGACACATTCAACATATCCCATAACTTACAAGAAATGTTAGACTATAGTGATTGTAACAGAATCGTATCATTTTTGCATGCCATGGATTTGATTACGAAAATATAATTGATATTTATGAACTCCACCGCTAGTGACCCAAAGGGTTGATGCGGTTATCTGTAATAAAAAAAAAACTTTTAAATCGTTGAATTTCTGGATAAAATGTTTCTTTAGCTTCCAAAAATAATTTCCGTACTTACGTCTTTTTGAAATGTTTACTTTTAAGTAGATAAATAAATAGTTTACTTCCACTAGACACAATTGCTAGAGTTTTGATGACGATACAGCCATACTTTATAATACTACTACGTGGTGCTTTGATTACTTGGGCCCAAAATTTATAAACAGCATACATATCGATTTTCAACATATAAAAATATCGCACTATTCAAAGTGAACATAAAAAATGGAATACACATCACACACACACACACACCCACACACACACACACCCACCCTCACATCAGAGTTTAGAGGGTTCCGCAATGAAATAAAAAAGTGACTTAACTTACTATGAAAGAGTGAAATCAGAGCCGAAGCTCGGTGCGCTCGCATTTTGTAAATTATCAGAAGAAAGAGACACACCTCCGGCCTCCGGCGTGTCTCTTTCTTCCGGCTGCCCACATTTTTGGCTCCGGCATAATTGAAAATCTAAATTAAGGGGAAGTAAATATTTGCGCATATTTAAATTTGAATAGTCAGCCGCGCCTATTCCAAATGACCAACCTACCGCGACAAGGAAATTAACTAAGAAAAAGGAGCTTATGTTTGTGATATTGAAACGTCAAATTTTTGCATTAAACGGTGGTATTTGGTCCTTTTAATTGTAAAATTAGGTGGAATAAGTTCTGAAAAAAGAATCTCCAAAAAAAAGAAGGCATTTTGTGTAATATTATATTGAATAATTTGGACGTTACTCGAAAAGTAGTTGAGACTCCCTCGAATTTTCTTCGGATTCGTGTTCAGTAGACAAAACTACGTGAGTTAGGTTACTTGGCATCAGCTGCCAATGCATCTCACTATTCTATAGGGTACCTACCACAAACCATCTGAGCAAACGCGATATTGTTGCAGGCCATTATTTTATTATTATAATTATTTTCGTTATATACCATATATCTGCTGAATATATATGCTACGTATGCTTTTTACTTGAAATGTGTTGGTGTGGTGTCATAAGCAACATCTAATAGACGAGGACATGAAATTCTCAAAATATGTTTAATGGATTCTACACGGCGTATGAATACTCTATTGACAATGTTCTTGTTTTTTGTGAGTTGTCTGAAACTTGAAAAAAATATTCAAAGTTCATAAATTCAAATGGTTCCCTTTTAGCGCCATTGTGACGTACTACCCCAAGCAACCAATCCCACAGATGACAGCGTCAATTAATTTAGCCCCGTTGTCATACTTATTTATGTTATGTCCACAAAACACAAAGTTGAGACGAAGAAATTTTGAGATCTGTGGTCATGGACAAGTAATGCAGTATCGTACTAAAGGGGTAGTCCTTTTTCTGTTTGTTTTCAGTTTGAGTTATATTTATTCTGTGGTTGTTTATCTTGTATTAAGAAATTGCTCTTTTTTCGTATTTGAGTTTCCAGAATGCCTCTTGAAGTTTGTTTCGGATCCAAGTGTTTGAACAAAAGTGAAAATAGCAATTAAGTGTTTATTTCTATTCCTAGTGATCAGAATACTCGGGCAAAGTGGTTTTCAGGATAACACTTTCGATTTACAAATAATATCGTAGTCACAATATATCACAGCAAAAACAACAAAATTCGCTTACATTACAAATCTTATAAACTGAAACTCAATTTAATCTGACTTTTGTGTATCTTATTGATATACCTTCTGAATTATGGATAGATATATCAATGAATATGAAAATTATCCTATTAAAGCTGAATTCGTTGAAAATATTCAGTATTTTGATAAAGTAACAAAAAAACAAAATCACAATATCTGTATTCTACATATGAACATCAGAAGCATTAAAAATAAATCGACGATTTCATAGTTTTTCTGGATCATTTCAAAAATAATTTCGATATAATAGCTCTTTCAGAAACCTACAGAGTACACGAGTTGAGCATATTCAATTTTGATGGATATGGCATAATATATAATAGTGGCAACTACAACATAAATGATGGAATAATTGTTTACATAAAAAAATTTCACCTTCAACTTCATTTTAGTTGACATTGCTAGTATAAAAGCTATTGAACTTACTATTTTGGGATTCGAAAGTGAAAACACAGTAACTGTTTTATATAGATCACGCAACACATGTCCTAAAATTTTCAATTCGGAATTCGCGAAATACCTTGAAAATAATTAAAAAAACTCATATAATAACTGGCGACATAAACATCGATATTCTTCAGGAAATAGATTACATCGAAGATTAAAAAAGCATTTTCGGATCCTTTGATTATGTTTCCTACATTAACCAATATACAAGACCAACAAGTGAAACCTGTTTAGATGATTTTCATATCAGGAGTAATGAAAAATTCTCAGAAAATATCAAATCATTTATTTTCGAACAGATAACAGATCACTATCCAATAGCAGTGCTTCTCAGTCTTAAAGAGCGTCATTTAACTGTTCCTGAAATTAACCCTGAAAACAAATCTAAAAAATTCATTCATGAATACCCTTTCCAAACATATAGAGAACACTGCTATTCACTCTTTATATCAATAGCTCATTATCAATAGATACAGAAGGTTATGTTCTCAGTATCGCTGATGACACCGCAATTTTTTCTCAATCTGGAGACCCTTGTTATATACTTTTGTTGTTGAATATATTTTGAATTTTTTAAGTCACACAGTACAATGAAATGTATGTTTCCACGTTAATAAAATAACAATAAGTTTGAAAGTCTGACAGAGTATTTTTCACTTTAATTAAAAATTAGTATAACTACTGATAAAGTTGTACTAACACGAAAAGAAGAATTAACATTGGTCCTTCGAGCAACTATTGAACTAGAGAAGAAAAAATGTCCTTTGGAGGAAGTATGTCCAAGATTCTCAGATCCGGAAAAAAGCTGATAACAAATGTCGAGACGACAGATGAAAAAGTCAAGACAAAAGTCAACTTGGAGATGAATTCAAGTATTTCCAAGAAATATGACAGTAAGAAATCTACAACAAAGAGCTCTGCGAGAAAGCTGAAAATTCTAGCAGAAATCGAAGCCCATAACCAATTAGCCAAGATTCAAGAAGAAAAAGAGAGAATAGAAATTCAACGACTAGAAAGAACGCAGCGAAAAATCATGTAAGAATTAGAATTGAAAAATGCAGTTATATCAGAAGAGTCAAAATCTGATGAAGAAATATTTGTTGACGAACTGAATAGTCAAATGAATCACGATAGGGTGCAAACGTGGATTGATAATATTTCCCAAAAAAATTCAGTGGGATGAAAAACTTAATGAAATTTTAATGGAAAGATGGCAGAATTGGTTGCAATTGGTGAAAAAATTCAAAAGTCTTGAAATTCCAAGAAGTTATTTCAACTTTAAATGTACTACAACTGAACTCCATGTATACTGTGATGTGAGTGAAAGGGCTTATGCAGCGGTGGCTTATTTTTGAGCGGAAAATAACGGAAAAATAGAAACTGCCTTCATCACTTCGAAAGTCAGGGTAGCTCTTCGAAGACTATTTCGATTCCAAGACTAGAACTCCTAGCTGCAGTCTTGGGAGCTCGACTTGGTGATTTCATACAAAGGGAACACACTTTTCATTTAGAAAGAACCATATACTGGAGTGAATCGAAAACAGTTATCCTTTGGCTGAGGTCGGATTCTCGAAATTATAAACAATTTGTAGTGCTAAGGGTTGAAGAAATCCTAGAAAAAACAAAAAAAGGAACATGGAGATGGGTGAATACAAAGTAAAATATAGCTGACGAAGCCACTAAATGGAGTAATCCTGAAAATGTCCAGAACTGGTTGACAAGACCTTCCTTTTTGAAGAAACCAAAAGAGCAATGGCCTGAAGAACACTTTGGAAATGAAGAGTGCATCTTGGAAAGAAGAAAATTCATTGCATTAGTCACACAAGAAGGCCAGATCCGAAAAATTTCTCCAAATATACAAAACTCATCAGAACCACTGCTTGGATTTTTCGATTCATATATAATATAAAAATTTCATCAAATTTGACACAAGGACAAAAAAGAATCGGTGAATTAGTACCGGAAGAAATAGACATAGCTGAGAAGAGAATGATAAAGAAAATTCAGAGAGAAGATTTTCAGTCAGAAATTGATGACTTGAAAAAAATGAGGAAGGTAGATAGAGAAAGCAAGTTATATCAGCTTACATCATTTCTGGACGCAGACAATATCATTAGAATGTCAGGAAGATTGAAACATGCTCCAAATTTGAATGAAAATTCCAAGAACCCAGCTATACTGAACCCAAATAATGAATTTACCAAACTTCTCATAATTTTCTACCACCAGAGAAACTTTCATCAAGGGAAAGAAACAATTGTGAATAAGCTTCGAGAAAAATATTGGATTTTACGTATGAGGAACACGGTGAAGAAGTGTATTTCCAATTGTAATTTTTGCAGGAATAGAAGATCCAAGGTAGAAAATCCACAGATGGGATGTTTATCGTATCCAAGAGTGACAGGTTATGAGCGGCTATTCACCAATTGTGGACTCGATTATTTTGGACCTATCCTAGTTAAAATAGGTAGGAGTCAAGAAAAAAGGTAAGGGGTCTTATTCACATGCTTAGCAATAAGAGCCATACATATCGAATTAGCACACTCATTGCACACAGATTCGGCAATAATGGCTATCAAAAAGTCATTTTGGATGAGCTCACGATGAGAGGAATTAAATGGCATTTTTCTCCAGCAATTAGGGCACATTTCGGTGGAACGTGGGAAAGGCTCATTAGATCAGTCAAGCTTTCGCTAAGAGTTATTCTGAAAGAGGCCGTTCCTAAAGAAGAAACACTTCAAACAGTCCTGACTGAAATTGAACATTCCGTAAATAGCAGACCATTAACATGGATATCTGAAGATCCAGATGATCCTGAATGTATCACACCAAACAATTTCTTGATTGGTACCCCTTCCGGGTCACCCGTATTAGGTGACGAAGTATCAGTTGATCTCAAGAAGTAGTTGACAATAGCTCAAAAATTGGCTAATAATTTTTGGAAAAGATGGGTCCGAGAATACCTGCCTACTTTGAATAAACTTTGTTGATTCAAATAATCCTCGAAATTATTGGCCGAAAGGACGTATAGTCTCAGTTTACCCTGGCAAAGATGGGAGAGTCAGAGTAGTCGACGTTAAAACTGCCACAGGGTTATACAGACGACCAGTTTCCAAATTATGTAGACTGACTTAGCAATTCGACAGATGTTATATTTTTATTTGGGGTGAAGAATGTTATATACTTTTGTTGTTGAATATATTTTGAATTTTTTAAGTCACACAGTACAATGAAATGTATGTTTCCACGCAAATAAAATAACAATAAGTTTGAAAGTCTGACAGAGTATTTTTCACTTTAATTAAAAATTAGTATAACTACTGATAAAGTTATACTAACACGAAAAGAAGAATTAACAACCCTCAAATCCGAAGTTAAATTTGATTTCAAAAAAATCAAAGACTGGTTCAGATACAACGAACTGACCCTCAATATATTTAAAACAAAATATCTGCCATTCAGCTCATAGGCAAATAACTTACCAAATCTAGAAAATCTCATTGTTGATCTGGAAACCATTACACCTGAAGAGAAGTCGATGAAATATCTGGGAATAATTATTGAAAGTCACCTACGATGGGACTCACAAGCAAAACATATTTGTAATAAGCTGAGAGGTTTCCTTTCACGTTTCAAATACTTGAAAGAAATTCAGGATATAGACCACTTGAAACTATCAATTTTTCTCTACTACTGTCTCAACTTTCATACGGGATATTAGGTTGGGGGGTATAAATAACTGCCATTTGAATAAAATTGTCACTCTACAAAATGATTATTAGAATTATATATAATAAAAATAGAACCTACTCAAGTGACGCACTGTATAAAGAGAGTCAACTTTTCGACCCAAGGCAACTCTTCTGTCTCAGAATTATACTTGGCGTTTACCAAAAAAAACTTAAAATGATCCCATTGATTATAGTCATTATACTCGGAGCAGGGAAAAGAAACTTTTAGTTCCAAAATGTGAAAAAAGCCTAAGGCAACGTAGTATTGAATTTCTGACTCCAAAGTTATACAACATCCTACCAGATCACTTGCAATCGATAGACAAATTCTACCCATACAAAACTCAGATAAAATTATGGTTACGACATACGGAAAGATTTATAATACACAATATAGTTGATAACAAATGAGACGGGGTCATTCTCAAATGGTGAATAAGCTCAACTGTTTTCTGAACATTATTGTAAGATTAGTGATTATTTCTGTGATATTTTAATTCAAAATGTTTGCATACGTATGTAACTTGTATTTCTGTACTTTACCAAACTTTTACTTTTAATGTTTTATTTTAATATTGTATATTTGTCAAATTTTTTATACTTTTATATTTATATTTTTATGTTTATTACATTTTTACAATTTTATTTTTTATCAATATTTTGATGTCCCATTTTATACTATAATTTATTTTCCATGTTTAAACTTCTATATAGTCACTTCTAAGAATTGATTCATATGTATTATATGTATAGTTTGCTTTTATTAACATTAAGAGAACTCAAATATGGATTAACCAGAGCAACTGTTTACTTTTCATGTTATCTTTTCACTCAACAGAGACAAATTTTATGTATATGAATAACATTTTACACTACCTCCCACAAACTGTACTCAATACAGCTTCAGTGATTACCCTGTTTCTTCATTAAGAAAAAACACATATGGCACACATATGAATAAACATTATTATTATTATTTTTGTTCAAATCCGTTAGGGATTACCTAGACAGGCCCTGCCTCCGGAGCCCCGACACTTCCGGAGGGCGCGCTGGTGTATCATTAACCTCAGGGAACACTCCCCACGTCCGTGGGGTGAGTGATTACTGGGTCCGTGAGTCATGTGTCCTGAGAAGACGGAGTGAACCAAGAATTACGGCCTTCTGCATTCTTTCGGCCAAGTTTTCTGCCGCATCATGGCAAGCCGTTATGATTTTCAAGTTTGAGAGCAGTGTGTCCATCATTCCACCAAGGACCCCTATTATCAGAACCACCATCCTGACAGAATGGTTTGGATGAAGCCTGCGGAGTTCAGAGAGAAGATCTCGATGGCGTGTCATTATCCCCAGTAAACACTCTCCACGTCCATGGGGTGAGTAATTACTGGGTCCGAGAATCATGTGCCCTGAGTAGGTGGAGTGAACCAAGAATTATGGCCTTCTGCATTCGCCCGGCTAGGATTTCTGCCATGTCACGGCAAGCCGGTATGATATTTAAGTTTGAGAGCAGTGTGTCCGTCATTCCACCAAGGACCCCTATTATCAGAACCACCATCTTGACAGAATGGTTAGGGTACAGCCTGCGGAGTTTAAAGAGAAGATCTCGATATTTAGTCCGTTTTTCCTCCTCTTTTCGGACGATGTTCGTTTCGCCAGGAGCTGAAAACTCAATGACGAAAATCGTCCTACTTTGATGGTCGAGGAGTACTACATCAGGCTTATTGGCTTGTATTTGCCTGAGGGTGGGGAATGAATAGTTCCAATAGATTCGGCACTTCTCATTCACCACCACGGACTCAATATCCCCCGGAGCATAAGGCAACACTGGTGTCTCGTCTACACCGTTCGAGTGTCGTAGATGGTAGTACAACACTCGTAGGGCCGCGTTATGTCTGTGGATATAGGCTGAGACCGCATAAACTGGACAAGCTGACAGCAAATGCATTATGCATCTAGTGTCAGGGACCTCTATACCCATCACGCGACTGCAGTAGACGAGAGTGTTGAAGACACCATCCTGGCAGGCCATTATGAATCCCTCGGTCTCCGACTTCAGCCCACTTGATCTGAGAAACGAGAAGGTCAGGTCTCTGGATAAGCCTAGGTCTTCAATGTTCTTGTTAGTTCTAAGTTATTATTATTATTATTATTATTATTATGTAAATATGAAAAAATATCACTGAATCAATTAAGATTCATTATCAATTGGTGAAAATTAACTCATCTGCTTATTGGCAAATCTCCCACCAACAGGAACCGCTGCAGAACAACCTTGTTACAGGACATATTATCAGCTTCAAACTTGACTGGGTGCTGGGTAATGAACTGACAGCAACAGAGTGGGACTGGAAGTAACGTGAACGTGGCATTATGCCCAAATCAACAGATAGAGTACGAATTCCGTAAATCGTGCTCAAAACTATTTGATGCAGCTGCGAAACAGTCTAAATGCCGAAAACATGGTTTAAAGTGCACAAATGTATGTACAAGCTGTCATGGTTCTGAAAAATGTTGCGCCAATGTTGAAGAAAAAACCTACGAGGAAGTTAATGATTCAGATGAAATTGTGAACGAAGAACGAATGCAAACTGGAAAAAATATTGGAGACGAAGACGACGATGGTCTTGAAGATTTCGAAGATCCACTAGAATCGGGAACATTTGTCGAATCTAACGATGAAGAAATGCCAACAAATAAGCGAAAACTAGTGGATAAATGATTAGAATTCAAGAATAAGGTAAAGTATAAATATAAAAGCCCATTCAAATCCTATTTTTGATACTTAAAAAATTAACTTTTTTCGCATGTTTTTTGCAATCTCTATGTTTCATCGATTTACAGTTGTGGTAAATCTTTTTATTACCTACAACTTTGCAATATAATTTTTTTCGATAGGACTCGTAACTTAGCCTGATATCGCGATAAACCATTTTATACCCTTAAAATTTCACCTCCTCCCACCATCCATAAATTATTTTTCTCTTTATTTATGTTATATTTTTTTACTTTTCCAATGGCTTCATCCTGTTCTAATTTGTTTCCACTCTATACCATTTCAAAGGTTTTGGCCCTGGCCTCTAGTGCATCATACAATAATTTTTAACAAGGATGTATAATGGAAAAAAATAGGCAAATTTTCAACATAACAAAAACCTGGCATTCTAGACCAACTTTAGAGTAAACTCAAGGGAGCGATGTCGGTTGCTATGGTTTGTTGACAAACAAATATTGCTTGTGGTAATTCAAATCTCATAAAATGAATCAAGTAGATACGGAAACTTCTGACCAAAATAATTAATTTCTATGAAATCGATGACTAATTATGAAGAAGTCGATATAGAAGTAGCGAAATTAACAATGAATACCAGAAAAAATTGCAGCACCAAGCTGATTAATTTGATTATCAATTATTTTGTTTGGTGCAAAAATATATAATTTTTAACGCTAGTTTGTGAAAAGGGCGATTTTCACATACTTTCAAATAATGAAAACTGAAAAATGGGACTTTTTAGTTCTCATTGTCAAAAAAATTATTTTGGCGTCTTTCTAAACGACTCATCTGCCGTGCTAAACAAAAAGGGCGTATCTGCAGTTTTCATGTTTTCGAAAAATCATGTTTTAATATTAGTTTGAGGCCAATTTTTTCAGATATGACAGTCTTCATAAACTTATGAAATCGGCTAATTTTCAATTACGACATTCAATCCTAGTAGGATGGGTGTGAAATGATGCAAATACGCCAAAATTGACCTAATTCAATACTCAAAAATTTGTCAGATACGCCCTTTATGCTTATAGCACGGCAGTCATGCTTTCAGAAGATCTTCTTTCTCCATAAGTAATGATAATTAGCATACTTTGTCTAAATTCAACCTTACAACTGTATTTTGGAATGTATACGCTGTTAGGTGGTTGAAACATGATTATAATGAAAGTAACATACAATCATAACATGAAAAGTAAATATGCTCTCTAAGCAGGTATTTGAATCTTTGTCGAAAGCGAAATTTTCCTAGACCCGACAACACCGTACCTGATCTAGCCTAGCTATCGAAGACGGCAGTGCATTTTCTTCAAGTGTTCGGGTTTCGTTCGTTGGATACGGATCGTGCCGCAACTTGGCAGGTGCTTCGTAGAAGCTCACGTGTGATTTGTTTACCGCGATTGTTCTTTAGCGCCGTCATTAACTGAAGTGACTTTTATTGTTGATTTCAGCTGAGTGTCAATTATTGGAGTACCTATATCTGGTGTGAAGACAGCTAGCTGGTAATGGCATATTTTTTAATTCTGCTGTGACTAAAATTCTACAGCTGGTGTTGTTTTTATCGAAATTATAACCAGGAAGTTTAATCGAAATGAAAATTTGTTTAGGCAGTTGGCTCTGTTATGAACATAACTTTAAGAAATAGAACGGTCTTCTGAAATATCTATATGCATGTAATTTGTTGAAACAATGTGAGTGTCAGGCTCAGGTGTACAAAAAAAAAAAAGAAAATACTCTGAATATACAGGTCTATCCAAATTCGACTCTATGCGTTGGGATCTCGCTAACGGTGGAAGATATAAGGATGACTGAATTGGGACAAAGTAGTGTAGTAATCAATATTAATCGAAAAAATTGAGCTTCTTTAGTTTTAGAATTAGGTAGGTAGGTGTATAGGAAAACTCGAAAATTTCTAAATTCTTCATTTGCTTATATTTCTGCATTTCGCGAATACTTTTTAAAACTTTTTGCACATTCCCATAGCAACTTTTTATAGAATATCCAAATATCTGAATGATTATTTTTTTCAAATGTAAAATTTTGACGTTTCTGGCATTTCAACCAAAACGATATAACGTTGTTCACCTTTGAATTGTCAAAACTAAATAGGGTTATCTGCGTCGATTTCATTGAGCGGGTCATATGAAACGTTATAATGTATTATTATATTATCAAAATGAATGAAAAGGTACCATATTATCAATGGTTATTCACTTTTCAGATTGGCAAAAAAAATAATCTTTCCAAATACTTACCCAATACTCGTTCTTAAAATTTTATCGATAATTTTTTATTTTCATCACTCAAACACGTTTATTTGGCAAAAACATTTAAACGAACCGAGTTTAGATAAAATCGATTTTATCAATCGGTTTGTTCTCATATTTTTACCAAATAGAGAGTTTTGTGGAAAATAAAAATTTATAGATAAAATTTTAAGTCTAAATACCCTCCACTTCTTATTTTCAAATAAAATCTGCATATTTTATTACATTTTTCTAAATGCCAAGAGTAATATTTCACATAGGAGTATTATTTTTATTTGAACTAAGTACAGAGTTCAATAAAATTTCAAAAAATTTCAATACATTACAGCTACAATTGAAAAACATCAGAGAATGAGAAGTGAATAAATGACAAGTTGAAATTTTTCATCGACAGCTGTTAGGGGATGAAAAAAAAAATTAAATTCTACTGGTTTTATTTGAATTTTTTCGAAAATTTTCTATAGTTCAAATGAAAATACAATGCCAATATAAATTACTTAACACTAATTTCGTCGCACCCCAAAATTCTGCCCCTGTTGAAATCTGAATAACTTTTTTCTACTTTGAACAATTTGAATTCTGTTCACACTATTCGCAAGCCCAAAGTAGAATAATAGAATGTTTGAAGAAAAATGGTGATCATATTGAAAATTCACACTAGAATTCTTTCAATACTGTATAATATTTTTAATTAGACTATTACAATTTTTTTTTGTTTCCATTCCTTAATTTTTATTGATTAACTCGATGGGAGTTGAACTTGCGGGTAAAATTCAATTTCCTTTCAAATGGTTTCGAAAAAAATGGTAGATGCCATTTCGATACCCCCAACGAACAAAGCCGTAACTAATGTTACAGCTATTTTCAGTTATAGGTGTAGGCGTATTCAGCTTAAAAAACTGATGCTGACGATAAAGAAGCCGTATCTCTAGACCAAGTAGTTACGAAGAAATCTACTTGAAAAAAGTTGTATTTCGATTTAAACATTGAAGAAAAATTTCAGTATTTTGGCTTTCCTGAAATATGATGAAAAATGAGTTACGTCTTTGTTCGTTGGGAGTGTCGATTTGAAAATTTTGAGTTTTTGACAATTTGATAATGCAAAATTCGAAAATCGCCTGCGCCCATATGGTACAAAAAGGGGCCGTCAATGGGACATCGAGTGTTAGACTGGACTACCAGCTAACTGCTCTATAAATTTGGTTTCCTAATTTTGAACGGTTTGCGGGTTACAGGTGTTTTCTTGAACTACTATAGCGGTAATTTTTTCCACAAATGGAAAAACTTTTAAAAACTGTAATAGATAAGTCAACATAACTCAGGTTGTCGAAAGTCATGATTAGAAGGCCAATCGAACCATAACAAAAAATATTTAGGTTTCCATTTAAAATAAGAAAGTTGGTACCGACTTCCGGAATACCCTGTATAGCTGTAGGACTGAAAATATTTGAGATAGGACATAATCAATTATGACAGTATACCAAATTTCAAGATTTTAGTCCAACGGCAAGTTGAAAAACTTCTAATGTACGGCCTACGTAAATCACCCTGTATAATGCTATCTTTCATTGAATACATTTTCATAACCGAGTATACCCATTCAAAAAATAGGTTAATGCTCTAATGAAAACGGAATCATACTCTATATTCATACATATGACATGCAAATGATGTTATTAGTGCACCCATGAAACACTTCTTCATTTGTTTTGAATGATTTTTAATTAAGTAAAAGTCTCACACCAATTCATTTCTATTGAATTTTTCACCATTTTGGGTCATATCCAACGGTATAACCGTGGAGTTACATCTTCGAAGTGTACTTCATTATTATTAAGCTTAACGGTCCAGTCTTGGAATTTTTATTTGAATCTCATTCAGGTGGCTACTGAATATATTTCTAACATTCCTATTTTGTATGGAGTTATAACTTGTGAGAAAATTACTAGTGACTGGCTCATTCAGGTGGCTATTGAATATATTTCTAACATTCCTATTTTGCATGGAGAGTTATAACTTGTGAGAAAATTACTAGTGGCTGCTTTACAGATGGCCAACTCCTGAGCAATATATAGTTGCGAAGAATTTAACAAATACCTACTGTGCAAAGATATATTCGTATATTTTGTCTCATAATATACTGATGTGAGGTCGCGCCACTGATATCCAACAGGTACCTAGGTATTTGCAGAATATACTGCAGAATTTTTTCAAATTCACTTAATTTTCTTTAAATACTTTTCCTACTTTGATCTTCCACAAGAAACTTTATCCATTTGTTATGTAATTTCACTAATTTCAGTAATTTCGTAATTTCTGTCCGGACATTCATCATACGGTCGGCCTACTTCTGTGACAAGTGACGTTTGTCCACCTTCTATGAATGGTCGATATATGTCTCTCTTCACGGAGTGGATCGAACCTTTTGTTTTGTCGTGTTCGCAAGGATCTATAAATTTTCACAGACTTGTTTTATAATTTTATTGTAATAAGTTATAGATATGGATATATGACATGAGATCGATCTGCTCGGAATACTAGTTGCGATGTTGGATTGTTTCTTCTCCTGTATTCTGTGTGTTTGTGCCTCGTGTCATTTGTCTATGTCAACTTTGACGTTGAGCTATCTTGACAGATGATCGGGATGATCCTCTCTACTCAATTCACTAATGTAATGACATTATTTTTTCACACGTTGAATAGTTACCTTCAAAATTTTTCTAAGTTCCTTTCTGATGTTACGCTCTAAAAATCACAGGGATATAGGTTCTAAGCCTCCCTCATTAATTTATAAAACGAGATACAGGTCTCTAGCCTCCCTTATTACTACTTTTAAATTAATGTTTAAAAACACTTAACTTGTCAGTGCCCACATAACTCCTTGTGGAATCATGTGGTGACACTCACTTTATTTCATTATTAATTTTCTACATAATTTTCTCTCCAAGTAAGTGATATCATATTGTATTAGATTACTGATAGTTACACTGTTCTTAAGAAAGGAAGAAAAAATATAACTTTTGTCCAGTTTCCACTAACACTTTACTACTTTATTACGACCGGTTTCGGCTCTTACACCATTTTCAAGTAACTAGCCGAAAACGGTCGTAATAAAGTAGTAAAGTGTTAGTGGAAACTGGACAAAAGTTATATTTTTTCTTCCTTTCTTATTTCATCATGAATTTCCACAAAATAAATAGATCATCAATCAAACAATTTACACTGTTCTTCTTTTTATTGTAGAATTTTAAACTTAGCTGATGATGAACCTATATAGGTTCGAAACATGTACTACTATGAAACCATTGAACTGATCGATAGTCATTTATCGTTCTAACAGCACTAACATTTGGTGGTTATATCAAATTTGTGGAGATGATTTTGAGTTTTTCTTCATCGTGAATCTATACCACTCCACTTCGAGACACAATGGACTTCTACCACAGGTTAGGTATGTATTCTATAAAATCGAATAAATTGTGTGTGATATTCAACTGGGATGCAATGACTCTTACTGACCTCATTTTATCAAATACTTAATGATAGTAGGCATAGTATTCTATAGTAGACCTATACACCTAATTTTATTGAATACATAATAACGAAACTAGTAAGTATTCCTACAGATGAAAACTGTATATTTAGCTAGGTATTCAATACTTTGAAATGCAGTTCAACCACCAAGTATATCAATCAAAACTTTATTTAGAAATTACTCAGCAATTGAATGGAATCTGATGGTTTTTTTGATATACATAACAATATAAAGTAAAACATGGTAATTCTTCATTTTTACACTCTCCCTGAATACTTATCCCTCATTGATTTCCTTCAAATTTTATAAAATAACAAAATGTCATTTACTTATTCCTATCTTTGATCGACGTAACTAGCACTAGAGAAAAGAAATATAAACGCCTCACTGAGTTAGGGCTTCGCGAGACCAAGATCAAGACTTAACAAATCTTCCCAAGACCAAGACTTGACTTTTGATACTGAGACCAATATCAAGACTCTCCCCCAAGAGTATCGGTCTTGGTCTCGAAAGAAAAATATTGAACTTAAAACTACTCAATATTAAGAAAATTTTGATGGAAAATGTTATGGCATTTAGTTTTCATATGGTAGGTTTTTGAATTTTGTTCATTCAAAATCGAAAATATAAAGGTCGCAGTGGTTAATAATTATTGCAATTTCCTCGGGATTCCGATTCCACCACTCTGCCTCAACCGCATCACACAATAATCCATTGTATAATGGTCAATAAAAACCTAAATAACATTCCAATCATTTTGAAACTTTTTTGTGGTCTGTCGGGCGTCTACCTGTGTGCTGTGTGGGTCAAATTTATTATTTATTTAAGATTTCTTAAAAATTATTTCATGATGGTGAAATGAGAAATTTATATTTTGCTTACTTTATATACCCTTACAAATTGATAATAATTGTTGAAGATTGGGAAATACGAAATAACTATGATATGCATATAAACTGTTGGAAAATTGAATTGAATAATTGAAATTTCTAGATAAATTTTGATCTATCAAGACCAATACGAGACTGGCTCAGTCTTGAAACATCAAGACCAATACCAAGACCAAGACTACATTAATTTTTCAAAATCAAGACCAAGACTGATCAGTCTCGCGAAGTCTTGGTCACGCGAAGCCCTAAATTAGTAGACAATGCAGAAAAGCAGAATAATTGTGGCAACCCTTGGGGGAGGGGGGGATAGCCAGGATGACAGCAGACAAGGGTTGTTTCCAAGGGGCAGTTTGAGGTACCTCAAAACCCTGGTGTGTTGGCTTATACCTGCAAAACTGGGGGATGAAACGCGAGACATTCGCCAGCTTGATTACGACAAAACATATAAAATCGCATTCTGTTTTCCAAATATCCCGCGATACTTGCGTCGGTTATCTTGGGGTAAATTTTCATGAACAGAAGAGCAGCCTTGAACATAATCAGCAGTTGGTGATCAAAGGAGGGACTCAATTTCAAACCTAGCAAAACAGTGCTAGTTCCATTCACAAAGAGGAGAAAGTGCAAACTTAAAGCTGCAACTGTGAATGGAACCCAGCTAGCATATTCTAAAGACTCTTGTATCCGCAAGTGCTAAAAAAGATGAATAACTAGGCGTAATAATTTACAATAAACCAACAATAAATTTAAATCCGGAGAAGGGATTCCTTCATATTTTTGAAAAATATGTGAAATCCTACTAGGAAAATCTACTCTTCACATGTTTTTGTTTCAATGGACAAATCAGCATTCCTCACTGTATTCAGCGATAAAACTTATTCAGATGCTGAAATTACTCCCATTATCTTCCGGTTCTCAGAAATGGTAAAATTCTGTAATATTCAGAGAACCGAGGGAGAAGTAAGTGGGAATTAGTGTTTTTTATGATTTTGCTAACAAACTGGAAATCTCAAAACAGGTAACGGGCAATGTTGTTTTCCTGAATCTGAATTTTGGGAAAATATGTATAATGGAATAATGGAAAAAAATTACACATCATATCAGTTTCGTCAGCGAAATGATAAGTAGATTTTACTTCGGATTTTACAGTCACAATTATGTCTTTAGATATTCACAATCGAATTAATTTTTCTAATTAGAAATATTCTTCAAATACGAAGATATGCTAATGCAGTAAATGCTAATTGTATCATATGCATAATACGAATGTGTAATGCAGAATAGCTATAAATTAACCAATGGAGTAATTAGTAGATATAGTGTACATTCGACCTTGAATCTTAGCCTAGGTCAGAAGTGTCATGGTCATCGTTATTCTTTCAACGTCTTTCAACTGTTTCGGTTTATAGTAAGTGTCGATTGTTTTGTAAACAGTCGTTTATACTGTTATTGTTATTTCATTGAATGTTTCGCTCTATTCGGTAGGTTCAGAACGAATGAGAATAATTCTTTTGAATTATTAATACCTACATACCGTAGTACAGACATGAAAAAACTTTAATCTTCTTTTTCACGGTGGACGGAATGTAAGGAGTACCTGTAAGACAGAACTATATAATTATTATTTCGTAAATATGTAGGCATTGGTAATCAAACATGCTCTATTCATCTAAAATATATCTGTCAGTACAGAGTTGCCGTTTGTATCAGAAAGTACTAAGCAATTTGGCATAGAATTCCTATTACTTTTCATGATAATTCCCTATTCTTCATTGACAGTTCTCGCGATAAAAATTATCATGTTTGATATAATGTGATGATAATAATGGTAGTATTTTTCAATGACAATATCAAATTAGTTAGTTAGTTTGTCTCTTTTGTGGAGGTGACACCACCAGCATGTATTTTCAGTCATTTGAAATGTCATAACTTTTTCGTACCTGACTCACATTTTCTAGTGGAAGAATTGATTTTTCTGTGATTTTTGATTATGGAAGATCTTTTTGGTAGAGGTCGCTGCGGCTAACCGTTTTCGAGTTATTTGTGTTTGAAATAATCGATGCATTGGAATTATTTTCGCGGGGCTCGTAAGTCGCCATTACATTTTACTTCTTTCACTCAATGGTCTTCTACATTCAACATTTGAATTTAGTCAAAAAATGATTCTTACATGTTTTACAGTTTTCCCGACATAAATGAATATCAATCAGGTGAATACTTGTCATATAATTTCAATTCGTTTTTGTGACAGTGAAGTTGTTTCCAGTGTTCTTCAATTAAAACCCTCAACTAAGTAACTGTTTCAAATTGGTCTCAGTTACTATCATTAATACTAGTATTACATTGTGATAACACCCTTTTTTGAAATGGAATTGAAGAAATATTATTTTAATAATGTTTTAAATTACTTAATTTCGAATTTGAACAACTTGTCATTCAAAATAACTTGCATCGATTATTTCAAAGCCAAATAACTGGAAAACAGTTGCTCGCAGCGACCTCTATCAAGAATAACTGTTTCTCACAAAAATGTTCGTAAAATCGATTCTTCAGTAGGAAACGTAATAACGTCCTAAAAAGTTATTGTGGAATATTCAAATAAAATACTGTAATTATTGTTCCACTCAAACTTCATTCTAATTTGGAAAATGAATACTGACTGCTTTCACAAAAGTGTCGATCCACGTTCAACATGATACCCCTACTCGCAACTGCGAGACATAAAAAACATTCTAAGAAACGACTAACAGTGGCGTACTCAAAAGCATAATCTGAGACATTAATCAACTAATATTAATCATAATAAAATATAGCCACTCTGTGGAATATTTAAATAAAATACTGTAATTATTGTTCCACTCGAACTTTATTCTAATTTAGAAAATGAATACTGACTGTTTTCACAAACTAAGTGTCGATTCACGTTCAACATGAAACCCCTACTCGCAAATGCGAGACATAAAAAACAGTCTGAGAAACGACTAACAGTGACTTACTCAAGAGTATAATTTGAGACACCAATCAACTAATATTAGTCATAATAAAATATACCACAGTTATGTAACTGAAAATTACTGAAAACACGTGTAGGTAGGTGGGTCAACCCACACGAAAGGGACAAACTAACATCACATTTGATATTGTCATTGAAAAATACTCCTAGACACCAAACTTTACACAAATATTAATCACATTTATTACTTATGTTTAAAGCAACTTTTTTCTTGTTTTGACGTCAGCGACTGAATTTTCTACGCCCTGTGTAAATAAATTTTGTCATTGTATGACATCCGATCAGTAGGTAGTATATTATGCACCAGCTTTCGAGCTTTGGTAATTTCTTCATTTTGACTTTCAACGTTCATTGTAAAATTTTTATTTGTTTTTTATTTTTTTGTAAATTTTGAAGATGAACAGTATTATTATTATAGTAATAAGTTTTTTATTTTCTTCTGATAATCCCAGTCGGACTCTGTCTCCGGACTCCCTATTCATCCATAGGGTGCGCTGGTATGTTATTAATACCAATAAACACACCTCACACCCGTAGGGTGATTGATTACTTGGCCCGAGAATCATGTGCCCTGAGTAACCGAAGGGAACCAACGATTATCAATTCTATTCTGAATTCTTTCGACTACGAGTTATATGCCGCTTCACGACAAGCTGGTATGATTTTTTTTTTCCATCATTCCACTAAGTACCCCGTGTTATACCTGTGGATACTGGCTGAGACGGCATAAGCTCGACAAGCTGACAGTAAATGCATCATGGTCTCAGGGGCTCCATGCACAATATGCTTCTCATCTAGTGTTTGGAAACTCTATACCCATCACGCGACTACGTACTAGGTATTGAAGATACCATTCCTGCAGGCCATTATGAATCCCTTGGTCTCACTCCGACTTCAGCTCACTTGAACTGAAGAATATTCCATGCATTGATTACAATTATGTAGCTGCAGGAGTACTTCTATTTCTGCAGCATTGATGTGAACTTTTTGCTAAACGGGTTTCAACTCGGCGACAATGTTACGGGTTGCTGCACGGACTGCTGTCTCAAATATAAATGCTCTGATCCTTGCTTCTGATTGTCGCAGACAAAGCTTTTAACTTAGAAGTCACTTGCCTCTTTGTTGTCTTGGGAGGTATAACCGTGGAAGAAACGATTGAGGCTACAAGTTTCGACTATACATCGTTTTGCGAGTTTTTACGTCACATTATTGCAGCTCCTCTTGAGTCTACTTCATCAATCAGATGGAGAAGAGTAGAATCGAAATGGCAAGCACATTAGTTGAAGCAACTTTGTTTTTCCCTGACAGTTCTAATGACCATATCTGTCGAAAATTATGCTGATACTTGCTTTTTGTGAGTTTCACCAATGGTTAACCTCTCGGACGTTATTCCACCCCTAAATAAGTAGGACGTAGGATGTTTGTCTATCCGAGCTCAACGTTCTCTCCGTACTTTGAGATGAACCGTTGATCCCGAACTCCATTCTGATATCATGCGTGTACTTCTTCGAGGTATATAGTTCGAGTTCATCTATGTAGAACAGAAGGGTGATCATATGCCTTCGGTTACTAGGGGTGCCGCAGTTGTATCCGCGGATTTTCTGTAGTGCTACGGACAATTGCAATAGGGAGAAGCAGAAGAGAGAAGGATGAGTGAGTCTTCTGAATCCTGCCCTGTTTGGACTTCAATATAACCTGATTTTATGTTGAAGCGATTTTTCCAGAGTGACATCAGGTATCCAATGCTTTAACTACCTATCTGATCAAATTTTGCTGGGCATCTGAGCAAATTTATGATTTATGATGACTTGCGATGTTGACTCAACTACCTTGTGGGAATCGATCCAAGTCATTGAAAGGTTACTCTCACACTGCACGGAGTCCTGCATGATACATCTGTCGATGAGTAGGTTCTTCATGCAGCCAGCGACCTCCGTCTTTGCTCCATTCATAAACCGGAGCAAATACGGAGAATGATAAGTACTTTTATTATTATATTGAAAATCATCGAAAATAAATGATTCCATTGAGGGTGTTATGGTTTGATTTTATGTGATATGGGAATATATTTCAGGATGTGTTTGTTGTATATTCTATGTTATACTTTGTAAAATCTTCAAATGGGCTTGTCCGTATAAATGAATAAATAAAGAAAAAAATGCGTCAAAAATTTGAATTTTTAAATTCAATTGTCCAACAGTTTATATGCATATAAAGGGGTATTTCGTATTTCTCAGTCTTCAAAAATTGTCAATTTGTATGGGTAGTACGGGAGTAAGAGAAATATTTTTTTTCATTATTATTCATTTTTTTTTACATTAGACCCACACAGCACACAGGCCGACGCCCGACAGGCCAGAAAAAAGTCGAAATGTTAATAAGGTTTTTATTGACCATTTCAGAAGGGATTATTGTGTGATGAGCAGTAAGGTACGGTTGCGGCAGAAAGGTGGAATCAGAATCCCGAGGAAACTGCAATTTGTTAAACTGCAACCTCAGAACATACACCTATTTGATGTAAACTTCAAAACTGCAATACTGAATTTGAAAAATCTATTTTCAGTTTTGAATGAACTATAACTGAAATTATACCATATGAAAAATAAATAATTGGAATGAAATGCCATAACCCATAACATTTTCCATCAGATTTTTCTTAATATTGAGTAGATTCAAGTTCATTATTAATTGTAAACTGTAAAACTGCTATACTGAATTTGAAAAATTAAATTTTGATTTTAAATGAACAAAACTTATAAACCTACCTTATGAAAAATATATTATTGAAATAAAATGCCATAATCCATTCCTAACATTTTCCATCAGGTTTTTTTTAATATTGAGTAGATTCAAGTTCATTATTTTTCTTTCGAGACCAAGACCAAGACTCTTGGTCTTGATCTTGAGAAGATTTATTAGGTCTTGTTCTTGGTCTTGTATCAAGACCAAGACTATTCTCCTGGTCTTGCGAAGTGCTAGCTTCACCGTGCTGACGAGTGCAACGATCTCGAAACACGTGTTTGCAGTTGCATATTATTTTCCTCATGGCTGTGTTCGACTAATATAACTTTTTTGAACACAAGTTCCATACACAGCGTGTTCTAAATTAAGTTAGCACGATTTCCAACTCAGTCAATATTGACGCAATGAATTCAGTGAGATATGCACACTTGAAGTGAGCATATCACTTAAAAAATAAAAAATTACAGTCATATTCTCAAAATATTTCATGAAATTATATTTTTTCATGATCAAATTTTCAACAAAAACTAACAATTTTTTTGCAGAAGTGGAAACTCACAATAGTAATACGGATTTGATGAAAACGTATTAGGTGAATATTCAGAAACACCGACTTGTACGTGACAGTTCATTCATCAATATTATTTATTATAGTTTCAATAAAGTTTTTTGATTTATTCATATCAATTGATGCTTTATTCTGTACTTCGTTTCCAGGAATCGCCAAAATACAAATCGAGGGGTATCATATACTTTGTCACTTTTTATGTACCATAGCTTTCACATAGCATAAGTGATGAGTTTCTTGTTTGATTGATTAACAATATTTTCATTTCGAAAAAATCTATCCAGACACAGGATTTCCTATAACCCTTTCGGTTACTGATATACTTCATTAAGGTAGTAGATTGATTTATTAGACAACGCTGACCTATCATTTTCACTGTCATTGCATTCAAACAAGGTATATTTTCTGTTCCAGCATGCACTTCTAGTCTTAGGCCAATGCCTTCGTCGCTCTGTTGATTTTTTATTATTCATTTTCAAACTGTTGTTTCTACTCGCTAATAATGGTTAATAACCAGACCTTTTATTAATTGCATATTTTTTAATCATTGCATGACTATCTTGCGTGTTGAGCAAAGATTTTGAATAGCATTCCCGATAGATTAGTGAAGAGTAGAGTTGAAGAGGAATTTGATGTTTTAAACGTTGTTTACTCTGAAAGAAGATAAACAATGTTGAACTGAACGTATATACTTAAAGTAAAGTGTATCCCCAATTGATGATGAAAACTAGTTGTGGTGTCTATATAATCCTGGGTTAATACGTGAGGTTCACAAACAAACTCCGCAGAAGTTGAATGTTTGATGTGGTATTTTTGGCAAAAATATTATTGGACCACTTTTTATAGATGGTCATTTGAATGGACAAATGTATTTACATCTTCTTCAGAATGTCGTCGATCCCATGATAATGGATATTCTCGAAAACGATGGAGATTATTCGGAAGGCAACCTCCATTTTCAACAAAATGGAGCACCACCTCAGTATGCGGTAGCGGTTAGAAACTTTCTGGATGAACGATATACCAATCATTGGATAGGGCGACGAGGACCAATTGAGTGGCCAGCTAGATCACCAGACCTCAACCCGCTGGATCATTTTTTATGGGGACATCTCAAAAGCAAAGTTTTCACCACTTCGCCAGAGTCACTAGAGAATCTACGTGGTAGAATTGTAACCGAGTGCGGCAGAATAACTCCAGAAGTATCGGAAAACGTTCGTAATAGTTTCGAAAGTAGACTTTATTATTGTATGGAGGTGGAAGGGGCTCACTTCGAGCAATTAATGAATTGAATTTCGATAAGAACAGGTACGATATTGATTATTTAACTTGAACCTGTATTCTCAATTACCATCAGTCACTCGATTATGAAAAAAAAACAAACTTGGATAGAGAATGGGGAGAGCTTTACGATGATGTATCACTCGACTTATGTTCCCCATGATGATTCGCAAGGGAGTCACCGCCACCGTCAGGGGGTGACGTTGCGTGACTAAATCCATCACTGACTTGTGTCCCCCTAGATATCAAAATCGACGTGTTTCAGCGTTTCCGAAAATACTCTGTCATTTCCCAGTCAACCCGGGTGGAAAGTTTTCATTGGGACACCTTGTACAGAGGGATGGTTAAATCTGGACAAGCGTGTTTCAGAAGTCAATTATGTGAATTAAAAAAGTCCAATCTATCTTCTTATCTTATCTCATCTTATACAGGAAAAAACGAAAATTTTTAATTTTTTTGTCTCTCAACTTTTCAATTTGCGACAACTCTTTACAACATTTGGTACTTTTCCATAGAAACTATTTGAGAACTTTCGAAATTGGGCCACCCCAAATTTTTTATTTTCATATTCTGACCTGTACCTTTTATTGCATTTTTTTCAATGCCAAGAGTCATGCTTCACATTGGCGTACTATTTTCATCTGTTTTCAGTGATTTCTGATATTTTTCAAAGTCTTTCCAAAAATAAGATATAGGATGACCACCTACGTACACCAGTGTTTCGAAATTATTGTCTCCAATCAGTGATAGGTAAGGTTGGACAACATTGAAAAGGTCCATGTCCCATCCAAATGAGCACTCTGTTTAAAAGGATTCGTCTTGAGTGGAAACCTCAATTTTTAAGTTAGTCACAGTGCCATCCATCAGCAAAAGCTAGAAAGAAGCATGCAAATTCAATGTTATTTCTGACCAATGAATGGTGTTTGTTGCGTTCTATGTCATTTTAAACCTCTGGACTAGTTTCGTATTCGTTCTTTCCAATTGTTTGATACTATCCAACTTGCATTCTCGAGGAGGGTTCTTATTGTTTCTAATTTACCATAGAAAGAATAATGAAATCGATCGGATAATAAATGTTACATCTTTTTCAATATAAATTACTACTTATATTTCAATTTTATACGACAATATAGTCCGCAATCCCTCGTACTAAATCTTAAGTGATAACCAGAAAGTTGTAACTTTGTAATCTGTTTAAGTATGCCAAGTCCGACAAGATTTCGCAAAGAGGAAACCTTGATAGTGGAAAGTTTTCCTTTGGCTTTCTGAAAAACATATCAATTTCGCATTTACATGTAAGGTTATGACCAGCATTTAGTTCTTAGTTAAAGTGAAAGATATTTACTAAAAGTAATCTAAAAAAATTGTCCGACGAAAACTTTAGGTACTTCTTGTTTTTCCGCAACTCTAAACGTGTCGATTTCAGGACTTGTAGGTTGGCGACAGGCAGCAATCTGAGTTTTCTAGGAGCATACAATAATTAAATGAGATTTTAAATATCACCACTGTCCGACAAAAGTAATAGGGATCTGAAAAGTGATAACCATCTGTCAGACAAAAGTGGCAATTGAGAAAAAAAATTCATACTTATCGGAAGTATCGATTGTCCGACAAAAATATTGGACTGTTTTTCCTATCCGACAAAAAATTTTACTCGCGAAAGAAATAAAAATTGAAATATATGAGTACATATAAAAATACAGTGTCGCTTTACAGTTCATTTCTTAATTTTTATTTTTTTTATGAAAAAAAAATCATTTATCATCTTCTGCAGTAGATTCTTCGCTCGCACTCAGAGTACCACTTTCATCGCTTGTCTAAGATTCTGATTGTGCTGCACTGGCAAAGTGAACGTCATCTGAATCTATACTAAGATCGAAATATTTGTACAGTGTGTCCTATTGAGTCGGAACCATATGAAAAACTTTTTTATTATTTATTTTAGGAAAACAAGCAATTCTTCATAAAAAGTTCTGCATGGTCTTAAATCTGAAATGCAACCATCAAATATCCAATGTTTTCAGTCGTATAAGAGGTTTCTTAAACAATATGAAAATAACATCATTTATTTATGACAATATAAAAAATTGTTTTGGGAAAAAGTTGTTTAGAATCAAAAAGTATGTCACAATTACTTCTATCGTCCATGAAAAACAAAATTTTGTTAATTTTTACACTTTTCTTTTTTTATTAGTTTTCAGAAAAACTTAAATTCGTGTCTACCAACAATTGTAAAATGTTATAATATAAATAGTATATAATAATTCAGATATTTTTATCTTTATCTATTTGTTTTTCAGGAATAAACAGCCTGTAAATGTTTACATGCCTAATTGTGTGGGTTTTTGTATAGCTTGGTGGTTTTGGTTAGTATTAATACATAAAAAGCAAAATTTTTGTTTTTTTTGTCAGTTTTTCAACAAATTTACTAACTTTATTGTCGGACAAGTATATCGTTGTCTTATATATTCTATTTCTTTGAAAAAAAAGTCAAGACAACATTACTGGTTATCACCAACATTGTTGTCGTCAAATCGACGTCTTTGAAGCGTCGGACTGCTGAAGATCCCTATTAATTTTGTCGGACAATGGTGCCATTGAAAATCTCATTCAATTATTGTATTCTCATTGAAAACTCAGATTGCTGCCTATCGCCAACCTACAAGTCGTGAAATCGACACGGTCAGAGTGGTGGACAAACTAGAAGTACCTAAACTTTTTGTCGGACAATTTTTGTTTAGATTACTTTCAGTAAATATCTTTTAGTTTAGCTTAATAACTAGATGCTGGTCATTACCATACATATAAATGCGAAATTGATATGTTTTTCAGAAAGCCAAAGGAAAACTTACCACTGCCAAGGTTTCTCTCTGCGAAATCTTGTCGGACTCTGTATACTAAAACAGTATACTGAGTTACAACTTGCTGGTTATCACTTAAGCATTTTTACAAGGGCTTACGGACTAATAGCTATGTCTTTATTGACGAAAGTAACTGTCCACTGATGTTTTTGACTACATGTCATTTTCACACAACTTTATTATATACATAAATGATGTTATAGTCATAATAATACTTCCTCATGAACTCTTGTATAGTATACTCGAATACATAGACTTTGCGGATAGAGGACGACAATTATAATTATTTGCGACTTACCAATTTTTGGTGGCATATTCATTTTTAGCTGTAGAAAACCTCGATTCAGCAACACCACCACAGTCATGAAAACATATCTGATGTCTTAAATCCATTGGATTCTTTCATATATAGAACGTTCATAATAAGAAGTATATTTAGGAATATTTACACAATTCCATTCAGTTAGATTTTCATAAATACTTCTGTTACAGATGATTCGAAGCAATCCAATTGGAACACACGTGAAAGTGACCTTGAAGATGTGACTTTATGTGAAATAGTAAGTTATTTGTCGGCGAGATCATCAGTTTCATACAAAATGCCGCAAACTGCTCCACGAGGTCCCAGCCACCACCATAATGGACAGAGGGGTCACAGTGGACAAAATGGTTTTACACCCAATGGTTTCAATGTACACAACGGTCTCAGTGGACACAATGGGCAAAATGAACAAACTGGACATAACGGTCCTGGTGTACATAGTAGTTATAGTGCACATAATAATCATAGTGGACATAACGGTCATAATGGACATATCAGTTATAGCGGTCAAAATGGGCAAAGCGGCCATAACGGTAACAATGGACAATCATCATCATATTTTCAACAGAATGGTCATGTGAAAAGTAACGGTCATGCTGGTGAGTAATTCAATGAATTTATATTTTTATAGTGGACGCAAACAAATATATTTAATTTCGTTAAAAAACGAAATTTATCCGATAAAAAAAGCTGTTGTGTTTTTTCCGTTGATAAAAAGGGATACTCTTTCTCATCGCTCTCAAAATTACTCAGACGTCATCATTAATAGTTTTCTTTCTATAGGAGTTCATTTATCAGTTCAAATCTATTCATCTTTTCCGAAATACCGTACTGCATGATATCTAAAATATTCTGCAACTTTTTCTGTAATATTTTCGCTGTAACTCTTATTCACGTTGATGATAATAAATCTTCATACTCCCACCTTACAAGCATATTTGGAACATCTTTGCAGTGCATCTTTCATCTTGTGAAATTGAGCGCACTTCAAATCTTTATTGTCATCGCTGCATTATTCTTTGATGGCTGGCAGCATTGTTTATGAAAAATGCACTGCATTATTATTTCAGCTTCATGTTCCAGAGGTGTCTTAGACTAATAGAAAATTCAAAGACTATAAAATAGGTGAGATAAATCAGTCAAATTAAAATAATACACCCTACGTAAAACCATTGTTGATGAATTGTAGAATAAGTGAAAGTTCATACAACGTGTCCAAAATCTTTTATCGTAATTTTAGACACAGATTAAAGTTCCACTTATGAGTAATGTATTATGAAAAGTGAACTCATCCAATACCGCATAGTTTTCAGGATTATTGAGACCGTAAAATGTAGGAAATTTGTGAATTACGTAAAGGACCCCGCAAAATTCTTATGGAATATGGGTCTCGGTGGATTTTTTTGAATTTTTGATATGATGTAGTCCATGTAATTCTCAATCAATGTTACTATTGCGCCAACCCCAAAAAATTAACAGTTTTGTCGCTAGGGGTCGTTAAAATCACCCCTTTCTCAGAATGGACTATTTATTTTCGAAACCGGGTACGACATTTTCACCTGTTTCATTATAGATAATGTTGCATATGATCATGCTCTTTTATAAAAAAAAAATTCTCCCCCACCCCCCTTCTTCCCCCACCACATATAATGAAACGGAAAAAATTATATCTGGATTACTTTGAAATGCATCTTCAGATGTTTGAACATGCGTGAATTAGGGAAATAGCACGTTTTCATGATTTTCCCCATTTTCCCCAAGGGGTACAAAACAAAAAAAATTTCTGGATTTTTCTGAATTTTTTATATGATGCAGTTCATGTTATTATGAATAGAACCTATTCAGGTGATAAACCCAAAAAATGTATAGTTTTGGTGCTAGGGGGCGTTAAAATCACTCCTTGCTCAGAATTGACTATTTATTTTCAAGATCGAGATCAACATTTCCACCAGTTTCATTGTGTTGCATAAGATTGTGCTCTTTTATAAAAATAGTATTCACCAAGAAACTATTCACCTCTCTCCGCTTCTTTCCCCCACCTCCTATTATGAAACGCAAAAAATTATATCTGGATTATTCTGAAATAGGATGTTTGAATAAGCTTGAATTAGGGAAATAGCACTTTTTCATGATAATCCCCCCTCCCCCGAGGGGTACAAAAAAAAATTTGGAAATTTTTATGAATTTTTAATATGATGCAGTTCATGTTATTGTGAATAGAGATTAACTAGGTGATAAACCCCAAAAATATATAGTTTTGTACCCTGCTCAGAATAGACTATTTATTATTATAAGAGGGAAAGATATTTGAACGTGTTTAATTTTACATTACGATGGGTCATATTGCAATTTTTCATAAGAAGAATTCTAAAATCTCCCACCAACCCCTATTTAAAATCACTAAAAACTTATTCTTGACTATACTTTTAAAGGCGCGTCAAAATTAATGTTTTATCCAGCTCAAATAAGAGAAATCATACTTGTTCATTTATACCTCCCCCACTTTTTTTTTTCGTTTGAAGTGAAGGAAATATTTTATAGAGTGGTAATGAGTCTCAAAATCTCAAAACTCAAGACCTACTGTGAGACTCCACTGATTCTCAGATGACAGGGCTTCTCATTAAAACCTCCACCTCTATGGAGGCCCGTCAGGCTATAACCCCCGGTGACATTCAGGCCTTGCCGCCCATCGTATCATGCCTATATTAAGTACTGTCATAGTCTTGTAAGACTTTGTATAAGTTCAAACATCAACGAGTTGAATTTTGGGTAGTGCTTGATTTGGATCAATTTGTGCAGGCCTGTTGGCGGCATCCATTACTACATCCAAGAGCGTTGTCCATGGGTATCTGATATTCGGTTCATGGCGTGCAAAGCCCAAGAACAATAACATACTTGCCACGTGTGCACAAGAGCCCAAAGTTCTTGCCCTCGTTTTGCAAGTGCAGTAAAATCCTAAAATTGGCACAACCTCCTCTTCGTCTTGCATGTTGGGGTTAAAAGCAATCCAAAGCTGAAGTTTGAAGAGCCTGCTATATCTTGAGTAAATGCGCATTCTAATAAACCCATTCTCATTCAAATGTTCTTCTACTTGAATAGTTTCACCCGCACTGAAGGCACTGTATGTAGAAAATTGTGATTTGGGAATTGTTTTTTTTTGTGAAAACCCATACAATAATACATTATTTTGAAGGATGATTATAAATTTGTGACGTAACCCCTTCATACGGGAGTAATTTTAGTCATCCGTGTGAATACAAATAGTGGTCAAAGAAGGGGATCGTTGAGTAATAACATTGAAATTGACTTTACCTGAACCGAATCTTTCTGCCCCCCAGCAGATCTTGGCGATTCACTGGCTCTACAGGTATCTAGAGAAAAGTCTCCTTTTTAGAACAACCCAGATAATTACAAAGGCAGTTTCCCGCCACTCTAGGATGGAAAAAAACGTTCGGCTAGGAAAGACCAGATTCGGGTTTGGAAAGTAATATTAGATTATTTTATCTGTTCTGGCCCATTTGGCTTTGGGTTTGTGCTTCCTGCACAGAAAGGAGTATATCAGTGCAAATCTTTGTTTGGGTGTTTCAAGAAATAATACAACATTTAATATTATATAATAATTGATTGAATGAATAGAATGAATTTGGAAGAAACACAATACAAAACAAAACCTATCTTCAAACAATCAGGATAAAACTGAACAAAACAAAAAACCATATCTTTCAGAGGGTTCTATCATCACTCTTGTTATTATTTTCAATAAATTCAAGCCTTCGAAATCAGTATCTCAGTGTTTTTACGTACAACAACTATTTTGAGATAGTACTAACTCATTCTTGAATCAGACATAGCAGCTAGTCCTATTTATTCGTCTGGGGGAACACTAATTTTTGATCATCCACGCTCTGTGTGGTCATATATCTTATTATTTACCACTATCGAATGAATTTTGTACGAGTCAAAGTCAAGAACACAATCAAAATTTGAGGTCCACGGTGGACCAAAACTTTTGTCATCACCGAATATCTGTCGCGAATCGTTGAAAACCCGATCTATTTGTCTCCGATGCGCAGCACTATCTCCCCGAAACCTCTGCTTGTCATAAGTCAAATTCACTTGTTTCAGATCACCTCTCGTCCGTTGTTTCAAAGTAGTCATTCCTCTCACTTCAATTATAATTATCGCTCAAGACATCCTTCTGTTTCAAAAATACGATTTTTTGATGACTCATTCTTATGGGAATACATTCACTTGCGGCTCCCCGCAAGTTGCTGAAGTAGGGAAATCGTCCCGTTCACCTGATCCCAGTTTTGGGCCATTTAGCCCATGTATTATTTAAATATAATAAATGAATATCAGTTTCGTATATCGGTTTCGCTTAGCGGGATACATTGAATCACAACGCGTCGAAAAATATTAATTTTTATCACAGACAAAATATTTTTTCGCGAATGTCTAGGAATTATTTTGATAATAACATATAGAGCAATGTTTCGCTTTGCACTGTTGCAGGACCGTCTGTGAATATTTGTTATTATCAAGTTACCAGTGTATTAGCATTTGATACAGTATAATGGTAGGTGTATAATTGAGTAAGAGACAATTAATTATGATTTAATTGAAAGCTGGAAGAAAAACAATAACATCATTGAAGTTTTATGGGAATTTTTCACAATCGCTTCTTTGTTTGAAGTTACCTTCAGAAAACGTCTATGTCAGACAAAACCTGCTCTTTCATATATTTATCAAGTGAATGCATTCTATAAACTTTGAGATAGAGAATTGACCCAATTTTCTCCTCAGTGAATCCTATGACAATCCAGGGGTCCTATTCTCGAGATTGTACGTATACGAATTTGATTTACTGTTTCACACTAATACACACAAAATATGTAATTTTGTCTCTCTTATTCGTATACGAATTGAAATCGAACGGTCCGAGAATAGCCCCCCTGGAATGATTCTTCAGTCGAATGAGGCTGTTGAATTATGTTCTGTTCGACGTTTACCGACACCCTATTTTATAGGAAATAAGCGAAAGGTTAGTATTTTTATTCTATTTTCATTTTGTCAAAATTGAGATCTAGGACATAATAAACTCTTAAGAAAATTTACCTATTTTTCAAAACATACCATGAGAATAATATATTGGATGCGCGTCTTATATTGGAGAGCAACCGTATGTACATGTGTTTCAGACTAACTTCGCTCCGAAGGCAGTTATTGATAGCTATCTGCGTGAGAACATACCTAGGAAAATATAAACGAAAATTAATTTTTCTGAAATCGTTCAAGAATGCCCACTTTCTCGGAGCAACTTCAGGCCTCAAAATACGCTAATCTAGTATTTTAGTCCGCTGCTAAGCAACAAACTTTCCCGGACCGTTTTCGGCACTAAACTGTACGGAAATAGTATATTGTGTATCTAGTAGTAAAAGCAATACATTCCCGGACGACAATGTAAATTGTTGGCCGAGTCGATAAGCCGAGACCAACAAGCATTGAAGTTTGGGAATGTGCTTTTACTACGAGGTACACATACTATTTTTTTCTGAATTCGCAATCAGCACTATCATAAATTAAGGAATTATACTTATTGTTTGCGCGCATTCATTTACTGTCTAAAATGTATACAAGCCGTACTTTCCTTTCCCGTACAGTTTAGTGCCGAAAACGGTCCGGGAAAGTTCGTTGCTTAGCAACGGACTAAAATACTCGATTAGCGTATTTTGAGGCCTGAAGTTGCTCCGAGAAAATGGGCATTCTTGAACGATTTTAGAAAAAAGAAAATTTTTGACGTCTTGTTTGTATACATTTTAGACAGTAAATAAATGCACGCAAACAATAAGTATAATTCCTTAATTTATGATAATGCTGATTGCGATTTCAGAAAAAATAGTATGTGTACCTCGTAGTAAAAGCACATTCCCAAACTTCAATGCTTGTTGGCCTCGGCTTATCGCCTCGGCCAACAATTTACATTGTCGTCCGGGAATGTATTGCTTTTACTACTAGATACACAATATACTATTAACGAGGGGTTAAGTTTTTGCCACTCCATTATATTTTTTTTCAATTCACCGCCATACCAGCGATCACGTGCCGTGTGTCAGAATCTATTTTCAAGTTGTCGAACATAAACAATAAAATAATTCCAATATTCTAGTAAAGATCTTTTTTTCCACATTTATTTTTAATACTTCATCGCGGGCACTCTAGGACATACCATTCTTTGAAGAGAAAACTTCAAACAGTGGTGATATTATATGCACGAGAAGTATAAGTGAATCATAAATCCCCAACTATCTTGAATCTATAATGTGCATGCCTTATCATTTTCTACAATAATAAATGTTTTTTCTACAAGCATGCGTGATTCACCCTATACCCGCACGAAATTTAGTTTGAGAGGTGTCATTTTTCCGCACTAGTGCGGGAAAAATTTTCCCGCACGCACGCACGCACGCTTAAGTTCCTTCAAGTGAGTTATTCCCGCACGCAAAAGTTCGTTCAAGAGTGCTACATATTTTTTTTAATTCGCTTGTAGAAAAAATATTGATCCATAACGCATACGGAAAGATGTTCTCCCGCACTTAACTGCTTACCCGAACTCCGCTTTGCGTCGTTCGGGTAATGGCAGTCGCATGTGAGAAAGGTACTCTTTCCGCACTTGCTAGGATAAAAACTATTTCCTTCAAGTGTGCGTGATTCACCCTATAATATATGGATTTTCGTCACTCCAATAGCGACAACTTTGTCTATTAACATAGCCATTCAGAATACATGAACACTCATCGCTAAAACAGATGTTTAACAGAAGATTAGGGATGGTATTGACTCAATGACACATGGTTTCACAAAACTCTATTCTTCTATCATAATCATCCTCTTGGAGCTCTTGAAGAATCTGCATTTTATATGGATAAAATTTATGCATTTTCAATGCTTTTCTGACAGTCTCGCGTGACATTCTCTGTTCTGATATTGATCGTAAGGAGCTCGTGGGCTCTGCAGCAAATGTTCCCAAAACTCCAAATTGAGCTTCTTTATTTAGTACTCTTGGGTTATTTCTTTTTTCATTTGTCACTGAACTAGTTCCGTAAAACTTATTCACCAAATCAGCACAAACCGGTGACTTACATTACAATTTGAATGTCTTTCATTAAAAAGACATGCCGCTCTTCGTGCGCACTATCCAACTTCTCCATAAATTGTCATTTCAATTCTTTCTTGAAAAACAAAAACATTTTTACACCTAAATACACTTATTAAAGTTATTACCAAACAGCCAACAGGTGACATTGTATTCACAATACTACCACATCATTCAAATTTGCTGAACAATTTTTTACCTATAAACAGCAGAAATAGCAAAAATGGAAGAATCTACTATAATCTACGTTTTACTATTAGACTACTATTTTATGTGAATTTTATGAAGCTAATGGCTAATATTACCCCTAATAAAGGGTTGGAACCGTACCACCTAATATTCTAACCAGTTCTGCTCAAACCATAAATCTAATTATTACTTCTGTTAGTTTAGAATGCCATTTTTCGGATAGTGCTCATCAAGAAATAATAAGTCAGGGTACCATTGGAAAATGAATTGAACGCAAATCAAATTGATGTGCCACTTGACCCCCCTTTCCATTTAAAATTCTGAGGGAAACATCTACCCTTCCTAGAGGGTTGAACCACGAGGGCTAAAAATATTCCTTTAAAGTGTGTCCCTCTTGAAAATAAAATTGACCTGTATTTTAGATTCTTCATATTGTTTAGTGCGGAAGAAAGATAAGGATGGGAAATTTTCAAATTGACACCCTGTATACTTAGATTGAGGAAAAGTAAATAGTTGATCCTAACTGAATTTAATAGGTAGTCGGCTGCGCATATTACTAGTGACCAACCTATCGTGACAATGAAAATAACTAAGAATCAGAAGATTATGTTTGTGATAATCAAAAGTCAAATTTTTGTGTAAAACGGTTGTTTTTGGTGCTTGTGTATCTGAAATTAGGTAGATTAAAAAAGGTGTCGGTAAAAAGAAAAATGCATTTTTTTATAGTTTTTTTTTTAAATGGGCCATTTTCAATATTCAGAAGGGGATAATTCGAAAAATATTTGAGACTCCATCGATTTCTCTTCGGATTCGTGACCAGGAGACAAAACTACGTAAGTTTACTAATTATTCCTTATCTTGGTCGAACTTTGCTTCAGGGTGAAATTCGTGAATGTCGTCCAAAATCGGCTGTTGTATTAGAAATCATCGATGATGTGCGTGAACTGATATTGCAATAAGATCGTCATGTGACACACCTTGAGAGTGAGGCATACTTCGCCTTTTATTTTCAATATTTAATTACTAGATGTATGTAATGAAAAATGTGTACAATTTTGTATTGATAATAATAAAGACCATTATTATTATTATAAGTTCCACTTTAATACATTGAATATTCCATGAACATTGAGCCGTCAGACAGATTTGTTCGAGTTGAATTCCGCATAATTTGACAATCGCCCAAAATAAGCTCGTGTCGATTGATAACAAGAAATAATGACAAAATTGAATCGTGATGCTTCAAAAGAAGTCTAAGGTACCGGTGTGAAGTTAGCCACATCCACAGATATACTCCAAGTTAGGAAAATATTTTTTTTATTATTTTGAAAGTAATAAAGCGTTAAGAATATACTCATCAATCCTATGTATCATTATAATATTATCATTCACTTTATTACACACATTTAACCAATTATCAGGCCTTCGGAGGGTGGAAGATGGGGTTGTTTCTAGGAAATAATTCAATAACTATCCCAAATGAAACCGAACTCTGCTTTCAGTATGTGTTTAATGAAGAAAAATAAATCAAATGACATCTGTCAAATAGTTTGTCAGGCCTCAGGAGGGTGGTGGAGCTGGTAGTTTCTAGGAAATGATCCAATAACTTTCCCAAATGAAATAGTTCCGCATTCTGCTTTCAGTATGTGTTTGAAATAGGGAAAAATAAATCAAATGACATTCCCCAAATAGTTTGACAGGCCTCTGTAGGGTGGTGGAGGGGGTAGTGTCTAGGAAATAATCCAATAAGTTTCTCAAATGAAATAGTACCGTATTCTGCTTTTAGTATGTGTTTGAAAAAATAAAAATATATCAAATGACAATCCCCAAATAGTTTGTCAGGCCTCTGGAGGGTGATGGAGGGGGAAGTTTCTAGGAAATAATCAAATTACTTTAACAAATGAAATAGTACCGCATTCTGCTTTTAGTATGTGTTTCAAAAGAAAAAAATAAATCAAATAACATTCCCCAAATACTTTGTCAGGCTTCTGGAGGGTGGTGGAGGGGGTAGTTTATAGAAAATAATCCAATAACTTCTCCAAATGAAATAGTCACGCATTTTGCTTTCAGTATGTGTTTGAAAAAGGAAAAATAAATCGAAGGACATTCCCCAAATAGTTTAACAGGCATCTGGAGGGTGGTGGAGGAGGAACTTTCCCAAATGAAATAGTACCGCATTCTGCTTTCAGTGTGTGTTTGATGAAGAAAAAATAAATCGAATGATATTCCCCAAATAGTTTTTCAGGCCTCAGGAAGGGGGTGGAAGGGGTAGTTTCTAGATAATAATCCAATAACTTTCCCAAATGATATAGTACCGCTATCTGCTTTCAGTATGGGTTTAATGAAAAAAATAAATCGAATGACATTCTCCAAATAGTTTGTCAGGCCTCTGGAGGGGGTAGTTTCTAGGAAATAATTCAATTACTTTCACAAATGGAATAGTACCTCACTCTGCTTTCAGTATGTGTTTGATGAAGAAAAAACAAATCGAATGACATTCCCCAAATAGTTTGTCAGGCCTCTGGAGGGTGGTGGAGGGGGTAGTTTTTAGGAAATGATCCAATAACTTTTCCAAATGAAACAGTACCGCATTCTGCTTTTAGTATGTATTCAAAAAAGTTAAAATAAATCAAATGACATTCCCCAAATAGTTTGTCAGGCCTCTGGAGGGTGGTGGAGGTGGTAGTTTTTAGGAAATAATTCAATAACTTTCACAAATGGAACAGTACCGCACTCTACTTTCAGTATGTGTTTGATGAAGAAAAAACAAATCGAATGACATTCCCCAAATAGTTTGTCAGGCCTCTGGAGGGTGGTGGAGGGGGTAGTTTTTAGGAAATAATCCAATAACTTTTCCAAATGAAACAGTACCACATTCTGCTTTTAGTATGTATTCAAAAAAGGTAAAATAAATCAAATGACATTCCCCAAATAGTTTGTCAGGCCTCTGGAGGGTGGTGGAAGGGTTAGCTTCAATGAAATAATCCAATAACTTTCCCAAATGAAACAGTACCGCATCCTGCTTTCAGTATGGGTTTAATGAAGGAAAAATAAATCGAATTACATTCTCCAAATAGTTTGTCAGGCCTCAGGAGGGTGGTGGAGGGGGTAGATTCTCGAAATTATTTAATAAATTTCCCATTTGAAATAGTACTGCAATTTGCTTTTAGTATGTGTTAATTGAAGAAAAAATAAATCGAATGACATCTCCCAAATAATTTTCCAGGCCTGAGCAGGGTGGTGGAGGGGGTTGTTTCTAGGAAAGAATCTAATAACTTTCCCAAACTAAATAGTACCGCATCCTGCTTTCAGAAAGATAAATAAATCAAATAACATTCACCAAATAGTTTGTCAGGCCTCAAGAGGTTGATGGAGGGGGTATTATTTCTATATATTCTATATACTTAAAGCAGAATGCGGTAAAATTTCAATTGGGAAAGTTATTGGATTATTTTCTAGAAACTACCCCCTCCACCACCCTCCTGAGGTCTCACAAACTATTTGGGGAATGTCATTTGATTCATTTTTCCTTTTTTAAACACATACTAGAAGCAGAATGCGGTACTATTTCATTTGGAAAAGTTATTGGATTATTTCCTAAAGACTACCCCCTCCACCATCCTCCTGACTTGACAAAATATTTGGGGAATGTCATTTGATTTATTTTTCCTTTTTTAAACACATACTTGAAGCAGAATGCGGTACTATTTCATTTGAGAAAGTTGTTGGATTATTTCCTAGAAACTACCCCCTCCACCACCCTCCTGAGGTCTGACAAACTATTTGGGAGATGTCATTTGATTTATTTTTCCTTTTTAGAACACATTCTTGAAGCAGAATGCGGTACTATTTCATTTGTGAAACTCATTGGATTATTTCCTTGAAACTACCCCCTCCAGCACCCTCCTGATGCCTGAAAAACTATTTTGGGAATGTCATTTGATTTATTTTTCCATTTAAAAACAAATAATAAAAGCAGAATACGGTACTATTTCATTTGTTTCATCCAAGTTATTGGATTATTTCCTAGAAACTACCCCCTCCAGCACCCTCCTGAGGCCTGACAAACTATTTGGGAGATGTCATTTGATTAATTTTTTCTGCATTAAACACATACTAAAAGCAGAATGCGGTACTATTTAATTTGGGAAAGTTATTGGATTATTTCCTAGAAACTACCCCTCCACCACACTCCTGAGGCCTGACAAACTATTTGGAAAATGTCATTTGATTCATTTTTCCTTTTATTAACACATACTAAAAGCAGAATGCGGTACTATTTCATTTGGGAAAGTTATTGAATTATTTCCTAGAAACAACCCCATCTTCCACCCTCTGAAGGCCTGATAATTGGTTAAAGGTGTGTAATAAAGTGAATGATAATATCATAGTGATAGATAGGCTTGATAAGTATATTTTTATCGCTTTATTACTTTCAGAAAAAATAAAAAAAAAGTTTTTCTTGGAGTATATCTGTGGATGTGTCTAACTTCACACCGGTATATAAGATCGTGATAGGCGACGATTCATGAATCAATCCATGCAAGCCCGAAAGTGAACAACAATCGACTCTTCTTTCAAGATGAGGCAAATCTGACAAAAGTTATTCGCACGTGAAGGATTTCGAAACAAATGTCGCCTGTTATTTTATAACTGAAAATGTCGCCACGTGTTTGGAAACATCTGGGAATTCAGTCGCAGAAGACGAATCATTCTCTACCACGACAATGCAAGCTTTCACACATCAGCTCCAAAGAAAACGTTTCTGAGCAGTCAAAACTAATGAGTCACCCGCGCAGTACAGTTCACATTTGACACCCAATGATTCGTCCTTAATCCTGCGTATCAAAAATTAATTGCGATGACATAATGTTTCGACGGTGAAGAAGCGGTTGAGTTTTTCAAATCACATGTTTTCGAGGTACCTCAATTGGAATGGAAAAGTGCTTCAAATTCTGTTCAAACGCCTGCAAAAGTGTATCGACCTGTATGGAGAACACTTTGAAAAACAATAAAACCTTTTCCGATAAATCTTTGTTTTTATTTGTCTACCTATATGTCAAAATTTAAGTGGCAACCCTCGTATGCGTGATTCAAGCAGAGCAATACGAAATTGAATCATCAAATGAACTTTGACAGTATTGCAAATTACGAAGTGCTGTTTATGGAATGGAATTATGTTAAACATAAACAGCATTACAGATATTATTCTCCAACTGACGTTTTCACAAATGAGATCAATTATTCAGTGGTAGGTACATTCAATGTTACACGTTCAACTGCTGATTGTAGATGCTGATGTTGTTCAAACCATCTTTCAACATCAGAGACCTGTTAGAAGGGGCCTATTTTTCATTCGTGGCATGATAAAGTCTAGATATACGTGTTCAAATTTGATATTACTCATAAGATGAGTTTCATATTCCCAGTTCCTCAGGTGTTTGATTGAGATTCTTTCTAAACCTCATAAATATTATAGGTGAGTTCAGAAAAAAATATGAGATGAATAAGATGTCAAAAAACGAATAGTCTTCGGGCCCAGTGCCTAAAACAATTGTTATCTAAATGTCGAGACTCCATTTTTATCGGTTCTTTATGTTGAGTCGGACCACTTTTTATTTGCAAATATTCCTGCTCTTCAAATGGAACTCCCGCAAACTCTTTGGACCGTCCGAGAACTTCGCCAAATCAGAAAAATCATGACCCTCTTTGATTTTTTCAGAATAGTTCAATGGAAATGGGTATAGAAAATTAAGTGGTGAAAATGTACCACAAAATGAAAATTCCATGTCAGACGGTCCTAAAAGTTGTTGGGGTCTCAAACAAACGCCCCCTTACAAGAAATTTTGCAAATCAAAAATGTGTCCGATTCGACTTCAACAACCGATATCTATACGAAGTCTCAATGTTTAGGAACTCAGATATTTTAGGTATTGGAATTGAGGATTTCAATACTTACCGGTATGAATTTGGCAGTCAGTTTCAGCAGTAACTTTCAATCCAGCAGTAAAATTACCAGTGGCTCTGGTAAAATTATAATTTTCAGTGATTCGGATAAAAATTTAATTAATATGAAAAAACTTATTTAGAAAAATAACTTAAAAAAAATGCATATCACGTATTTCATGCACTTGAAAAGGAGACGAAGGATTAAAATCAACCTTACTGAAAAATTGAAATGGACAAATTATTGAAAAGTTTGTATACATGAAATGAACGTTCCGTATCATTTCACCCACTTGCAAAAGAGATCCCCTTGCAAAAGAGATCTCCTTGCAATTGGATGAAATTGATACGAGACGTTCATTTCATTTAAACAAACGTGTCTTATTAATTTCAAGTTGGCAGGTTTTTTCCGAAGACCTTTGTTTCATTCTATTGCTTTCAGAGGTTTGATTTTGATGCTTCATCCCCTTTGCAAATGTACGAAATTGATACAGGACGTTCATTCCGTTAAAAAACGTGTCCTGTGAATTTCAAGTTGGCAGATTTTTCCTGAAGGCATTTGTACATTTCAATTCTTTTGAAGGGTTGATTTTAACTCCATCCCATTTGCAAGTGGATGAAATCGATATACGGTGCGTTCATTCCATGCATACAAACATGTCATGTTAATCACAAATTGGTAGGTTCTGTTCAAAGGCATTTGTCCATTTTCATTCTTGTGAAGGATTGATTTCAACCCTTCCTCCCCTTTGCAAGTGGATTAAATTAATACGTGACGTTTATTTCATAATTAGTAGGTACACACAAACTTGTTCTGTGAATTTCAAGTTGGCAGGTTTTTTTCTGAAGGAATTTGTACATTTCAATACTTTTGTACTTGTTCTATTTCCACTCCTTCAATTTATATATTCGTTTTCCTTTCTTCTTCAGAAATCATCATTACCTTTGTTTTTGTTCACTTTCATCTCGTATCCTTCAATAATGTTACGCCATATATCTAGATTATTTTGTAGATCTCGTTCATTCTCGGTCATAATTATCAAATCATCTGCAAAAACACCCTCTGATATTTCCATTCTCTGTTGGTGCCTATATCCAATAGATAGTTTCTCAACTTTTTGTGTATATTTTTCCATTATCTCGTCCACAAATATGGTGAAGAGCAATGGATTAAGTACTTTTCCCTATCTCAATCCTTCTCTTGTTGTGAATTAATCTGTCGAATAACACAGTTCACAGTATTTTTATATATATATTCTTTATTATATTGATTATTTTGATCTCAAATCCTCTATTCTTTAGGATTTTCCATAACATCATACTTGGCACCTTGTCGAACGCTTTTTCGAGGTCAATGAATCCTAAACATACATCTTGTTCTTGTTGGACCTTGTTTTCTGCGATTGTCTTAGTAAATGTATGGTCTTGGGTACTTCTGCTCTTCCTAATACCGCTTTATGATTCTTCTAGCGTTGTCTCTACTATAGGTCTGTACTATACCATAGGTCTTATTATTTATCTATAATTTCCATCGCTGTACTTGGCAAAGTTATGCCTCTATAGTTCGTGCAATCATACTTATCTCCCTTTTTGAATATAGGGACAGTTATTGCTACTTTCCAGTCATTGAGTTTCTGCTCTTCGGACCATGCTTTATTAAATATATTACTCAGTATTTTGAGCTCAGTTTCCCCTATATTTTTGATCATCTCAGTTATTAGTTTGTCTTCTTCAGTTGATTTTCCATCCATTATTCTATATAACTTCTTTCATTTCTTGTGGTGTAATATAATTTATTTCTTCATTTCCGTTTCTATCTTGTGGTTCTTTGTTTTTGTTCGTTTCTCTTTTATTTGTTGGTGGTCACCTAGTAGGTAACTCTTGAAAATATTCTCTCCATCCACTATTCATTATCTCACTGCTGTTTATCTTCGGTGTTTTCCCTTGTCTCAATGTTTTTAGGGTTCTCCAGATAAATTTCTGGTTTGATTTGCTATCGACTTTTATTTTTTCTCCAAATTCTTTCCACTTCTTTTTTTTTCAGTTATTATAATTTTTGTTATATTATTAATGTTGATTAGGGTACGTATTAGACTCACGTTATTGATAATGACATGTTATTGCCTATTTGACAAGTCATTAGGAATCAAGTCTATTGCAGAAGAAATTTTACGAAAAAATCAACGGAAATTCACTTCTTATTTTAGATATTTGTTTTTAGATGATCGTATTTGGTTTTATTAGTAATCTTGTTTGCAGAAAGTGCATATATTTCATTATCTAGAAATCAGACAGAAAACACAAAATCAGATCTCGGACTCTTCGTCTGAATCAGTATTGTAAGTTAGAATTGTTGCATAAGTATCGATATTGGCTACTTTCTTCGTATTTGGCATAGCCAATAAACTTAAGAACACTTTTTAAGGTGCAGAAAAGTCGTCAAGAATATAGGTTTTGCTTTGATTTACTTCAAATCATTATTCACAACATACAGTGTGTCTTACTTCTTATTGAAAAATCTTCCATAATTTTTGGTGTAAAATTGCAAAATTCTCATTATCAAATCGTTTATCGAAAATTAACAATAATACTGAGAAGGTTTCATGCCAAGTGATACACACTGCTAGCTAGGCAAAATGGTCCGAAAATATTTGTACTATGGCTGAACCACTTTGTTCCCGAGAAAAATTCAATTCCGAAATATCCAAATATTCAAACACCATAATATCTTCCGTAACTTGAATTGTTTATTCTGGATTCAAGCGAGTAATTCTGAATCAACAGAGTTAAGCTAAGAATAATTCGTTTTTCGTACGAAATCTGTCAAACGCAGTTCAAATATATTTCGTGGCGGCAAATTTTAACTGATGGTACGAATAAATTTAAGAAGTTGAAATAAAGTCAACTTGTCCGAAATTTTAAAGGAAAACAATGATTAGTGCGGTTATGTATGTTTGTTTTCAGGCACATTGAAAATTTTAATGTTAAATATGTACGGCAATCTCATGATTATTAATATAAGGATAAGAACTGCCGTAATGTTTTATATTTTACTGATTTTGTTGACGAATCAGATATGAATTGAAGAAAAAAAGAAAATGGGCTGCCAAACGTTTTTGGGTGAGACCGATTTTCAAACTACGAAAATTGCATGGCAATTACCACAGCCTAATTACCAAGCTGAGGAATTTACTTGAGAAAAAGAACGGTAAATTAGGGGATTGACATTGAATATTTCATTTATTCCGTGAAGGAATGTTGCACAAATAAAAACCGCTCAAAATATCATTCCTACGAAAAAGTGACATTTCTTTCAAATTTTCTACGAAAAGCCGAAAATTCGGATGCATGAAAACTTAGCTTTAATCGGAGATATTTAAGATTCTATTGAACCCCACATTTTTAAATCATTCAATGCAAATCAACAGTTTATTTATGTTTCGCTAGAATGGGCAGATGTCAGCAACTAATGACATTGATGAGGCGTTCCAGGAATGAATACAATGCTATTCTCTTTTGCGAGTATGTCCACCATCATTGGAAAAAATGATACCCATATATACTGGCAAATTTACGTGAATATGAGAATTATTTTAATGAGTCCCTATTCTCTATCATTACGGAGCTTCTGTAGTGTAGAGTAGTTATTATTGAATTCTATTTTGGATATAATAGGAATACGTTAACCTTAAAAGTGTATGATGTTCAAATGCAGTGAAGAGTTCACTAGTTGGTGAACTATATTTCTACCGCATGAAATGGATAAACAATTTTTATGTACGGTGAATTCTTAAAAATTTTCAGATTGATATGGCAATGATGGAACTATAGAATCGTCTTCAGTGTTATATGATATATTAAAAGATGTAATTGTGGACATTTTCTTTTATTATATTTCTTGAATGACATCTATCTTTCTATTGCATATATTAACAACTGCGTTACTAGGTTATACTATATGATGCATTATAACACTGACAATAATATCTAACATCCTCCTTCTTTCAAGCAAATAAATTCCACTTGGAGGTTTATTTCGTCAAATGTTCAACCTATCAGGTGGTTTGATAGATAGACCACATCTTATCATTGTCATACAAAATTACAGTACTCTCTTTTAATAAATTTATTTAGGTCATTTGGATCTAAACATATCCTTAAAGATCCATTTGGGTTCCTTACCAAAACTAGAGCAATTACCCAATCACTTGGCTGTCTACTTTTTCAATTATTTTTTGGATCTCGAGATCCTTCAAACATTCCTTCAATTTAAGTTGTAATGGCAGAGCGATTCTTCGAATCAGATGTACTACAGGATTTACCCCCTCCGTCAAGTTCATGTGATTATAGTTTCGATAAATACACTATGCCTGAAAAAATGTCACTAAATTATTTAACTGAAATAGAATAGTCTGGAATGTCAGCATTGTCAATTAAATTCATAATATTCAGTGTTTAATAAAAATAGCCCTAAAATCGCTTGTGTTTTTGAATTCACTAAAAATTCTATAATCAATTTATCATTCTTGTAAACGTATTGCATATCACAAACACCAACAACATTTAGTAAGTCCCGAGTATAAGACATTAATTTAATGTCAGATTGTTCAATGATATTTTTGGGTAAACATGCCTGCCTCAAATGTCCAATTGAAATTGTTGACTGAGAAATTGACATACTGAATAGTATCGAGGCTCAAAGTTTTCACATTATCTATTTCAATGGAACCTATGAATATAGGATTATTTTTTTTCTCATCATTTTTCTCGGAAGAAATAATTTCGCTTTCAACTTGATTTACTTTTCTATTATTACAAACATTCGAAAAGTGATTTTTTATTTACCAATAACTGCAAACTTTTTCATAGGCTGGACACCTATTCGAATCATAAGTATATATATTTTTCTGCTTCTATTTGTACCTTTGGAATATTTATTCTTGAAATCATCAAATTTTTTGTTGTATGAAACATCTGTTATTTCTTTATATTGTTCCTTAGTTTTCTACATACTTAATTCGGCACTTTTCTATCGCTTGATTCAAAGTATAATTGTAATTCTGGAGTAATTTTTCTTATCTTTCATTGTTTTTTACTCCACAAATGATCAAACATTTTATTAGACCATCTTGTAGGGTTTCAAACTTGCATTTTTTAGCTTGGTCACTGTTGCCTTATCGTGAAAAAGATGTATCGTTTATAGGATAAGTTTTCCTTTGGTGAAAAGTGTTTTTCTTTATCTATGGATAAGAACTTTTAAGTTGCCCTTGTCTTCGTTGGGAATTTTGAAGCTTTCCTTTCCTATGTAATGCAACAACTGTGCCCATTGGGTAATTTCAGACTTTTCATTAATTTTGATGCCTTCAAATAGTTTTCGAATCGGGATCTCCATATTTGCCAGTTCTTAGCTTGATTGCCATCTATTCTCATTGGACTGATACCTCTTACTGCCGTTTTCGTCGATTGCAGTTCTTATTATTATATTTAAGTTCGTTAGAAACTAACAGACGTTAGTTTTCATACGACTGCACCATGATATGATGTATTAAAAAATATTACTGTGGACATTTATTATACAGGGTGTCTATTTGAAAACTTCCGACCCTTAATATCTTCCTTCCAGTAAACAATATGAGGAATCTAAAAAACAGGTCAATTTTATTTTCAAGGGGGCCACTTTCAAGGAATATTTGTAGCCCTCGTGGTTCAACCCCCTAGGAGGACGTTACCCTTAGAATTTTTAATGGGAAGGGAGTGTCAAGTGGCAAATCATTTTGATTGGCTTTCAATTATTTTTCCAATGGTACCCTAACTTATTATTGTTACGAGATTGATAAAAGCCCCCTAGTTGCGCCGCTGAGTCCATTCCGCGGACGTCTCATCCATAATTAGTTCCAAGAAGTGTTTATTGGGATGGATCGTTTTCTGTAATGCATGAATAGTCTAGATAACGGATCTGCCGTGTCATCGCTCAATTCCTGGAAATGTGTAGAAGTTCTCCGTTTTGAGTATTCTCGAATCATCGCGATTAATCCAGTCCACATGATGAGCGCCTATATAAACGGAGACGTTTGACTGGGAAGGAAGTTATTTTATGAAGAGAATTATTTAGGAAGATTAGAAAGTGATAATAAGCAGAAGTGTTTGGAATATTTAGCTAGTTGTATTGTTTTATATATAAGTGTTTTATTAGTCAGTGAAGTGTTGTATGTTTGTTTATAGTGAAGTTAGAAAATAAACAGTTTAGTAGTGTGCTCGGCCTATTATTTAGCAAAACGTAACAGTGGTGTCCGAAGCGGGATATTAGTGGAAATCAGAAACTATTTATAGTGAATACAAGTAGTATATCGTACGATACGATGGAGGACATTGTGAAATTTATCCAAAAATCAGTTTGCGGATCTGGAAAGAAGGCGCCAGGAGGAAAAACAAGAAGAGGAAAAGCGGCGCCAGGAGGAAAAACAAGAACAAGAAAATGAAAAACAAAAAGAATTAACACGTCGGTTGGAGGAAAAACAGGAACGAGAAGAGGCACTACAGAAAATTCTCGAAGAACAGAGAAAAGAGCGAGAAAATGAAAAACAAGAAGAGGAATTGATACGGTTGGATGAAAAGAAAGAACGAGAAAAAGAAAAACAGGAAGAGGAAATGCGACGGTTGGATGAAAAGAAAGAACGAGAAGAGGGACTCCAGAAAATTTTCGAGCAACAAAAGAATGAATTGGAACGAATAGAAAAACAAAGGAAAACAGACATCCAGAAGGTTCTAGAACATCAAGACAAGTTCTTCCAACATGTATTACAGAAAACCGAAGTACAAATGGAGGAACTGAAAGAAGAACTAAAGGAAGACGTCAAGAAAATCGACGATGAGTTTGATAAGAAATTTGATACGGTGCGAGAAGAGATGAAAGGACTAGAAAACCAAATAGCACTCCTCAAGAAGCAAGATCGTCGAGACAGGGTTGCCACAGAAATTTCCGTAAAACCACCGAATTTTGATGGACAGTCCTCTTGGTCCATGTATCGCCGACAAATTGAAGCTGCAGCAATGGCTAATGGAAGGGGCGAAGAAGAAAAAGCTACTGCCCTTATAGTAGCTTTGAGAGGGCCAGCTTTGGGTATGTTTCAGACGATACCTATCGAACAGCAAAATAAATATAATGACCTGATTACTGCATTAGAGTTACGGTATGGCGATCAACATCGAGAACAGCTGTATCGGGCTCAAATGAAAACGCGCACTCAGAAATCAGGTGAGAGTCTGCAAGAATTTGAATCGGATGTGAGACGCCTAATTCAGCTGGCTTACCCAAAAGCACCGGGAGATTTCAAGGAACAGTTAGCGGTGCAGTTATTTATAGATGGACTGAGAGACACCGAAATCCGAAGGACTCTGCGACTAACACACTTCGAGAGGAGTAGTGATGCCTTGGTACGTTCTCTAGAAGTGGAGGCGGCCCTCAACTCCTTGAGTCCGAAAGTACGAGCATTATCGATAGGAGAACCCGAACAACGATCTAGCGCAGATACTAGTTTAACAGAATAAGTATTCAGAAGAACGGGGCATTCTATCGATGTGGGAAATTGGGACATCTTATTAGAGACTGCAGGGTAAGACTGCCACCACGTTCGCAATCATCTGTGTGGACAAGGTCTTCCAGCGAGTCCTCAAATTGGCGGCAGGTAAAATTGGAATCAGACAACATTTCGGGGCGCATACCGGCTAGCAAAGATATAGCCCCCAGGATCATCCCTGTTAAGAGAGTACAAACAACCGAATTGATATTGGGGCGCACACCGGCTAGCAATGATATAGCCCCCAGGGTCATACCAGTGAAGAGAATGAGAACCGAATTGATATCGGGGCACATGCCGACTAACAATGATGAAGCCCCCGAGGCCATCCCAGATAAGAGGCTAAGAATAACTGAATTGCCCAACAACACAGATACCTTTTCCAGAAGACCTGATTCGGATACTTGTGAGCGAATTGTATGTCGCAAAGGAATCAAACAAGTGAGATTAATGGTTGACGACAATTGGACCACAACGAAAATGAGGCAGGACCAAGAAAGTGATCCAAACATTGCAGATTTTCTACGATGGAAGGAAAGCGGAGCGGAAAGACCCACTCGGAAGAAAATCTCCTTACGATCACCAGCTTTCAAGGCATTGTGGGCTCAATGGGATTCCCTGATTGTTGAGAATGGTCTATTGAAGAGAGCTTGGGAATCGGCCGACGGCAGAAAAGTGATTTCTCAATTGGTTGTACCTAGGTCGAGGATAAGTGATGTCTTGGAGGAGATCCATGGCAGCAAATCAGGTGGACATTTTGGAGTGAATAAGACCATGAATAAAATACGGCAGAGATTTTACTGGGTCCAATGTCGTGAAGATGTAGAGAGATGGTGTCGAAGATGTCTGAAGTGTGAAGCAAGCATAGGTCCCAAGACAAGATCGAGAGGAGAAATGAAACAATACAATGTAGGTGCTCCCTTCGAAGGAATCGCCGTCGATGTAGCAGGACCGTTTCCGATGACGAATGATGGCAACAAATACATCCTCGTTGCCATGGATTACTTTAGCAAATGAGTTGAAGCTTATGCCTTGCCTAATCAAGAAGCATCCACAGTTGCAAGAGCTCTGGTGGATAACATGTTTTCAAGGTTTGGAGTCCCAATGGAGCTACATTCCGATCAATGAAGAAATTTTGAATCAAATTTATTCAAGGAAGTTTGTGAATTGATGGGAATTAGCAAGACCAGAACAACGGCCCTCCACCCACAGTCTGATGGCATGGTTGAAAGGTTCAACAGGACTATGGAAGAACATCTTTCCAAAGTAGTAGAGGAGCACCAAAAGACCTGGGATCGACATCTTCCACTATTCTTGATGGCTTACAGGGCCTCTGTGCACGATTCCACAAAGCTCACTCCAGCCAGCATCATCTTCGGGAGAGAACTTCGGTTGCCCTGTGACTTGGTGTTCGGATCACCAAGTTCTGAAGAAAAAGAGGTACAGGATTATGCAGACGAACTGCGAGATAGCTTGAATGGGATCCACGAATTTGCAAGAAAAAGATTGAAGATAACTAGTGACAGAATGAAGGCTCGATACGATCTTAAGGCCAATACTGGTGGATTCAAAGAAGGAGATCGAGTGTGGCTGTACAATCCTCGTCGTAAGAAAGGATTTTCTCCTAAATTAACACCATCTTGGGAAGGACCATACACCATAGTGAAAAGAATAAACGACGTGGTCTATAGAATTCAACGCAGCTCGAGAGCGAAAATTAAGGTCGTTCACCTAGAGAGACTCAAACGTTATAATGGAGACAACGACACATTGTTTGATCGGGACGATCAAAATTGAGAGAGGGATAATGTTACGAGATTGATAAATGCCCCCTAGCTGCGCCGCTGAGTCCATTCCGCTGACGCCTCATCCATAATTAGTTCCAAGAAGTGTTTATTTGGACGGATCGATTTCTGTAATGCATGAATAGTCTAGATAACGCTCAATTCCTGGAAATGTGTAGAAGTTCTCCGTTTTGAGTATTCTCGAATAATCGCGCTTAATCCAGTCTACATGATGAGCGCCTATATAAACGGAGACGTTTGACTGGGAAGGATGTTTTTTTATGAAGAGAATTATTTAAGAAGATCAGAAAGTGGTAATAAGCAGAAGTGTTTGGAATATTTAGCTAGTTGTATTGTTGTATAGATAGATCTAAGTGTTTTATTAGTCAGTGAAGTGTTGTATGTTTGTTTATAGTGAAGTTAGAAAATAAACAGTTTAGTAGTGTGCTCGGCCTATTATTTAGCAAAACGTAACATTATTTTTTAATGAGCATTTTCCAAAAAATAGCACTCTAAACTAACCGAAGTAATAATTAGAACTTGCCTATAATGAGATGCATGGTTTGATGCAACCGTTTATTAGGGGTAACATTAGCCAGTAACTTCAAAAAACTTACATCAAAAAGTAGTCTACAGATTGTAGTAAAATTTTGTTTATTAAATGCTCAATTTTTACAGATATTTTTACAGATAGCCTTCCTATTTTGTTACTTCTGCTGTAATAAACTGGTTTTGTTTTCAGGCAAAAAATTCTTTAGCAAATTTGAACGATGTGGTATTATTGTGAATACAGTTTTACGTATTGAGCTGTTCAGTGATTACTTTAATAAGTGTATAAAAGTGTAAAAATAGTTTACATTCTTCAAGAAAGAATTGAAATGATCGTAATTAATTGAGAGGTTGGAAAGTGCACACGAAAGACATCGAAATTGTAATATACTTAATTCACCGGTATGTGCTTGATTTGGTGAATGAGTAAGTAGTCGTCGGTCACAATAGCACTGAAAAACAATTTACATTTGTTTAGAATTAATCAGGATTGACCGTCCAAAATATATAGAGGAAATGGGACTTTTCACTGCATATAACCAGTTTCGATCGTGATTTGCTTGATTTTGCTCTTAAGAAATTCTTTAGCGAAGTGCTAAAGTAAACCTGATCAGCATTTTTATTACGTAAGTGGAACCTATCACCGTACACATCCTCCTTGATTATTTCTTTGCATAACTCATTCCAAAAGAGCCTACAATCTTAACAAGAACTGATTCAGATCATTCGATCTTTTCCTCATCAGCCACACCGAAATTACTATAATTAAATACTCGCGAACTGGGAAATGGTTCACGTGAGGTGTTCCAACTAACTACTGCCTGATAGTTCGATGTATAATTATTTAAAAGGCAAAACCAATGATTAATTTAATCACGAATTACGAGATTGAAAGATACAGATTCAAGTGTACGTGATAGTCGGGAAAATTACTTTATTTTTCAGCTCCGATAGAGGGAAACGGTTAATACACCTTAGAGTATATTTTTCTCCAATTATTGGAAAAAGAAATCCGTTATGGTACTCACTTTGAATGTTTCTAATCAAACTAGATTATTTTACAGTGATATTCGTTTATTGAAATCAATAAAATATAAAGTCAATCAATTTTTTTTTCAAGCTAGTGCAACATACATGTGCATGTGTGATATATGATATAACAACTATAATTAAATATAAATGTTGAAATAAATACACCAAATATTAATCACAATCAATTCATATTGAAATATTACAAAAATTTTTATTTACATAAAATAGCTACGGCTAGAATAAAAAAATTGAAAAGTCACTTTTATGTGCTTATTCATAAATTCATTAGGATATAAATCGAATCGAATTATGGAATTTATAAAATGGTGAATTCTTATTCTGGAAATGGTCATGATTAATTTTTTAACTTTTGTGTTAACACTTCTGTACATTTTGATATATTCTGGTAGAATGTTTTCTAACCTTGGAATCAGGTAAGTTATATGTCCTTTGACCAATTGTTTTCTTGAATTTAGGATTTTGATATTTATTATTTTTATTTCTGGACAGTGAAATACGTATGATCAAGGTTTTTGTTTTTTTTCCATGTTTTAGTATAACTTTTTTTAAAAAGACAATAGAAATATTTGGCTTGTGTCCAAAACTTTACTTTGTTCATTCAGTTTATTGTTTATAATTCTAAGAAACAATTTTTGAAGTATATTCAGATTTTTTAGGTGAAAATCATTTGCCCCTCCCATCCTATAATTTCTTAGCTCAATTGACTGTACCAATTCATAATATGGCCGTTTCTTTTATCATGTGGTAACATTGCTATATTCTAAACCGTAATAGATACAAAGACGATTAAATGGGAAAAAATGTAACTATTGTGGTGAGCAGTACATTGGTCAGAGAAAATCTACGGGGACTCTCGCCCTTCCCGACTTATACAGGGAAAACTAAAAATGCAGTTTTCGGTTTTTTACGAATAGAATGGCTATTTCAGAAAATATCAAAAAATGAAAGAGGAAAGTTTTATTGTATTCAAAATGTACTAGAACTACGTAATGATAAATTTTTAATTAAACGTTTCGTGTCAACACGGCCACCATCAATTATTTTTTTCAAATACGGACCTGTCTATTTCATCACAAATATTGATAATACGATGAAATCACAATTCAGTGGTATATCACACTTGTCATTTTTATAGCGTTTCATATAAAATAACTGGCATCATCAGTGACAATAATATTTAATTACGGTCCTGTCGTTAGTTCTTTTGTAAATTGTTTTGATTACTTCAAAACTAAATCAACTATTAGGATACTTCAGTCATTATCCAATACTTTCGATAGGAAGATACCCCAACACAACTAACATTCGTATTTTTCCTTTTTGGGGATTTTTGTATTACAGTAATCCTTGATTCAAGGCTGATTACACGGATTATTTTCATAATTCTCAATCCTGGAAGTAATGAAAATATCAGTTTTTGATCAAAATACAAGTGTTGTCTAATTTGGTACAATTAAATAGCATCTCACTTCTTTTACCATATTTATACACGTAGGCTTTGCTTGATATCTATGGCAGGAAAAATAAATGAGTTGTTGATATCTGTTAAGAACTGTCAGACATTAAAGCACTCGGATACATATTAAAGATGTATTCGAATGACGAAAGACTGATATGCTATTTACTTATGCAAAACCAAATAGAAATCCTCTTTTGGCAAGAAATATGTATGGTGAGCTATACCCGAATCGTCGCATTCCAAACATTCAAATGTTTAGACGATTAGAAAGAAATTTGAGAGAGTGTGGTGCATTTGACAGAAATAAAACTAGAAAATGTGTTGATACTGGAAGTATAAGGAACCAAATAAATGTTTTGGGTAAGCAAATATTACCGTATAAAGACTAAAAAGTGAAAAATAACGTATTTTTTTTAATCTAGGATTGGTCAGTTACGAGAAATTGCCCACGAACTTGGGATATCTGTAAAATCTATACCAGAAATATTTTGAAAAAAAACAAATTCAAATGCTACAGGATACGCAAAGTTCATCACCTTAATGAAAGGGATTACGGAAGGAGAGTACGATTTGCGAAATGGTTAAGGCGTAGAAATAGGGAAGTTCGAAATATTTGTAAAAAAATAATATGGACGGACGAATCAAAATTCACCAACAATGGTTGGTTCAACAGAAACATCCATTATAGGTGGAATAATACGAATGAACATTTACATAGATAAACCAATTTCCAGGAGAGGTTCGGAATAAATGTTACGTTGGGAATTTTGGGAAAAAACATACTAGGTCCTTCCTTACGATGAGCATTTGAATGGTGAAATGTATATAAATTTTTTATCCAATGAGTTTGATGGTATTGGTATTGGTATTGGTGAGTATGGATGGTGATTGATGCGCTGCGACCTGATTAGATCTATTGTGCCCCATCTTCTTCTGCTGTCACAAGATGTTCTTGTTTACAGCAGCCCTTCAAGTCCCAATTCCTTCAGGAATTTTAGGATTTTGAGGGGGTCTGCTCGTGGTATTTCTCCCACGGTCAGCTGGTGTGATCCCAGTATATTCAATCTTTTGCGATGTACAGCGTAACACTCCATCAATATATGGTGGGGTGTTTCTGGGTGTTCCCCACATAATCTGCAGGTGCTGTCCTCCTCTAAGCCTAGCTTCCTCAGGTGTTCTTTGAGTCTGCAATGCCCCGTTAGAAATCCCGTGATTGTCTTTAGACTAATTTTGCTGAGGTTAATCAGTGTCTTTGATCTTGCTCGGTTGAAATTTCCGAGGAGATCTTTGGCCTGCCTCAGCCCTGGAAGTCTTAGCCAGTATGTTGCTCTCATTGCTTCTTCAGCTTTATTGAGTTCTTCTCGGAAGTAATATTTTCCAAGTCCGCAGAATGGTTCTGGCCCGATCAGTGGCGTTGTTGCGCCTTTCCGTGCCAGGGTATCTGCTTGTTCGTTGCCCTCTACTCCGGCGTGCCCTGGCACCCAGAGGAGGGTCACCTTATTGTTCCTGCCCAGATCATTAAGTTTGTCTAGGCATTCCCAAACCATCTTCGAGTTGATGTTGCAGGAGCTCAACGCTTTGATGGCTGCTTGACTATCGGAGAGGATCACGATTTCCTGGTTCCGGTATTTCCTATTGAGGTTGAACTGAATGCACCTTTCTATGGCGTGAATTTCCGCTTGGAAAATGCTGGGGAACTGGCCCATGGGTTCAGAGTATTTGGTGCGAGGCCCAAAGACCCCTGCTCCAGTTCCTTCGGGAGTTTTGGACCCGTCCGTATACCATGTTAAGGTATTCTTCCCCAGTGCTCGAATCGATTCTATGTTCCATTCTCGCTTGGTGTTTAGTTCCGTTCGAAAAAGTTTCTCGAAACTAAATTTCTTGGTAATTTCGTCAGTTGGGAGGTCGGCAAGGTGTGCACAGTTGGTAGGGGTTAAGCCCCTCGCGCCGTGTGCTGTCCCTATGAGTCCGACTTTAGCCAACCTGAGGTTTGCCTCCCAAGCAGTTCTCTTCACCATTATGTGGAGAGGAGTGAGGTCCAGAATGACCTCTATTGCTGCTGTTGGAGTCGACCTCATTGCTCCTGTTATACAAAGACATGCTAGTCTTTGCACTTTTTCCAAGATCTTCTTTGTTGTGGCGAGTTCGGTTCTGCCTTGCCATGCTACTGCCCCGTAGGTGATCATAGGTCTCACTATCATGGTGTACATCCATCGCAGTACTGATGGGTTACATCCCCATGTTTTTCCTGCAATGTTCCTGCACACCATCAGTGATGATTTTGCCTTATTAGCGATCTTTTCTACGTGTCTGTTCCAGAGTAGTTTTGAGTCTAGAGTAAGTCCTAGATACTTCACCTCTTGCTGCCATTCTAAGTCTGCTCCGTCGAGGCGAACAGTCCTTAGGTGCTGAACCTTTGTTCTTCTGGTGAATGGTACTACTGTGGTTTTTGATGAGTTAATTCTCAGCCCCACAGAGAGGCACCATCTTCTGGTTGTCTCTAGCTCTCTTTCTATGAGATCGCAGAGGGTTCCTTCGAATTTGCCTTTGGCCATGATGACTATGTCGTCCGCATATCCAAGGCAAGTGACTCCGCTCCCGGTCAGTGTTCCGAGTAGTTCGTCTACTACGAGACTCCACATCAGAGGTGATAGTACCCCTCCTTGTGGGCACCCCCTGTTTGTGCTGATCCGAAAGCTGCTCTCACCCACTTTCGTTTCAGCTGTTCTTGTGGCCAGCATTTGGCACATCCATCTGGATGTGGTTCTGTCCACTCCCTTGTTCATTAGGGCCCTCTTTATTGCTTCATGAGAGGTGTTGTCGAATGCCCCCTCTATGTCTAAGAAGGCGCAAATGGCCATTTCTTTGTGCTCAAGTGATCTCTGGATGCTTTCGGTAAGCACGTACAGAGCGGTTTCCGTTGATCTGCCCGCCCTATATGCATGCTGCCCGGAGTGCAATGGCACTCTCTCCAGTATCTCAGTTCTGATGTAGTTGTCTACCGTCTTCTCCACTGTCTTCAGTAAGAAGGATGAGAGACAGATTGGTCTGAATGACTTCGGGAGGGTAGGGTCCTTCTTTCCCACTTTGGGAATGAAGGTTACCCGTGCTCTTCTCCAGTTGTTCGGTATGTACCCGAGTGCCAGACTAAATCTGGCTGCTTTAATGATGTACGGCAGTAGTTCCGTTTGCCCTTTTTGTAGAAGAGCCGGAAGTATACCGTCAACTCCTGGTGACTTGAATGGTTGGAAGGATTCAATTGCCCATTTCACTCTTTGGGGAGTGCATATGGTCTTTGCTACTTCCCAGTCTTCTCGTTTGGCTCTGCCTGGTTCTTCCAGTGATCTGTCGGATTCAAATGGTATGCTGCCTGGAAAGTGCGTCTCCAGTAAGAGGAGAGCTCGTTGCTCTTCATCCTCTGTATAGCTACCATCTGTTCTTCTGAGTGACATAGGTCCTTGCTCTCTGCCCCTCGCCATGGTTTTGTATAACCTGGATGCTGCAGGGCTTGATGTGATTGTCTCACAAAAGCTCCTGAAGCTGTTCCTCTTGGCTTTCCTTATCTCTTTATTATATTTTGTCAGCCTTTCGGTGTATCCCTGCCAATCTCCGCCCCGCTTGGCTTTGTTAAATAGCCAGCGGACTTCGGATCTCAGATTTGACAGGTGTTCGTTCCACCAAATGGTTCCACTGTGGGATTTCTTTTCTTTTATGGGGCAACTGGATTCGTATGCATCCATAATTGCCCCGTTTACCGCCTCTAGGGTCTGCTCAAATTCGACGTGACTGTTGCCGTTGAACTTGATCTGTTCTAGGTTACATTTTAGATTGGTGGTGTATTTTTCCCAATCTGTGTTTCTAGGGTTTCTGGTGAAGGTTGTTTGTGTCTCAAGCCCTTCCACGTTGAACATAATGATTCTATGGTCTGAAAGAGAGGGTTCTTCTGAGACCCTCCAGTTCCTTACCATTCTACTGATGCTCGGGCTGCCGAGCGTTAAATCTAATACTTCTTGCCTAGCCCTAGTTACAAAGGTGGGGACACATCCCACATTGAGTACATTTAGGTTAGCCGCGAGTATGAATTCTAGCAATTGCTCACCTCTTTGATTGGTGTCCGTGCTGCCCCAGATGGTGTTGTGCGCGTTGGCGTCGCAGCCCAGCAGGAGGGGTAGATTGCTCCTACTGCAGTAGTCGGATAGCCTCTGTACTTCTTCTGGTGGTGTTTGCCCATCTCCAGCGAAGTATCCTGAGGCTATTACTATGTCGAGGAGTGAGTGCCTTGTGCGGATCTTGGCCCGAACCGGTACTAAGTCCCTCGTCATGAATTCTGAAAGACAAATATAATTAATATTATTTCTGATCAGTATGCAAGCTCTGGGGTTGTCACTTCTGACATCCCAGATCACCATACCTTCTTTGTTCGGCAGTCCTCTGATCTGCCCCCTGTTGACCCAAGGTTCTTGGATCAACACAACTCCCAAGTTTGTCCCGGCGAACACCCTCGATAAGGCGGCAGATGCCCCCTTAGCGTGATGAGCGTTCACCTGGGCAACCCTGACGTGGGTAGCCATTGCTACACGTGAGTTGGAGTGCTTGCCTCCTCATCATCCAGCAGCATTTGCTCTTCTTCGCTGGGAGTCACCGTGGTGTCCTGGTCCACGCTCCCAGTCGATTCTGTTTCGCCTGCTGGGTCTTCTACAGCCCCAGGGTCCGGTGTCTTGCCCGCCTCTTCTTCCTCCTTCTTCTTGCTTGAGTCCTTGCGGAGGCCATGAACGGGGATTTTCCCGAACCTGAAGAAAATGGTGTATCCCATTTTCCTGATGGCCTCGCAGGACTCGTCGTCAATGCCAATGTTTAGTAACTGGCCGTTGCCTTCTTTCTTACTTCCCAGTACTTTCCACAACTGGGTGTGAAGCCCCATGTTTTGTGTACTTACCAGGGCTAGCAACTTCTCCGTTTCAAAGTTCGAGCTCCTGGGAAAGAACACAGTGATGGCGTGCGCCCTTGGGATGTCCTCTCCCACGCACGCCATCAGCTCTGTACCCCTCCAGTTGCTCAGACTGGGGGCATTTGCCCTCAGCCAGTCTGCCGTCTCTTGGGTGACACAGTCTACCACAAGCGTGCTTGGGCGAAAGTGGATTCCTCCAAACTGGAGTTTACACTCTGCACCCAGCACCATCTCCTGCACAATGGCGTCTTCAAGTGCTGTGAGTTGCTCAGCACTCAGCGTCTCCCGTGGATAGTTTTTGGGGAGGACTGCAACTTTTATCATGCTCACTGCTTCAGCATAGCTGGTGGCTTGCCCAGTTTGCTTAGCAGTGGCGGTGCTGCTTCCCGCTTCAGTCTTCCTCCTCTTAACATTCGGACGTTGAGGGGGTGTTTGGGTTTTGGGGCCCCTCTTCTCCGTCTGTTGTGGAGGTTGCTCCTGAGGCCTTTTCCTCTCGACGGCTTTCCTTCTTGCTTCCTCAGGTGTCAGGCCCTGTTCAAGGAAGCGAAGGTACCATCTTACTCCTGCCCCGCTAAGACCTCTTCTTAGCGGATCATCGATGCCTCCAGGCTTGCCTGGAGGTGGCAGATCTTGTTTCCTCCGATTTTTCTTGGGAGGTTTCTTATGGGAAGTGCCTTTGCCGGATGCTTGCTCCGAAGGTTTTTCCTCCTTTTTCTTTTTCGCTCCCTCTGCTTCCCGAGGTGATTTCGGTGAGTGGGAGCTGCCAGGACGCTCTTGAGCATCCTGGGTTGCGGTGAATTCCCGCGATTCACTTTTTTCTTTATCCATGTTGGTCCCACGAATAGCTAGGGAACTAGGAGTCGACCACGCCGGAGCCCCGCACGGCGTGGCAAGGCTGGTACTCGTGCAGGTCGCCTGGTATGCACGAGGCTCCGTTCAAGGCGGTGCTCTCCCACCGCCATGCATCCACGGGCACGGGTCGCGTGACACCTTGGATTGGAGGGTTGCTCAGCGCCACCTTATTTTATTCGGTGGTAACCTACGACGTGCCTGTGGGTCGCACAGTGCACGCCGCAGGCCGTCCGGCTATCCGTCACCTGCCGACGCTGCTAGTAGCCACCCAAGCCCTAGTTTGATGGCTACTTAGATGAATTGCCATTAAGCACCTGCCGTGAAATATAATATTTTCAACAAGACGGTGCCCCTCCCCATAATGCAGCAATAGTAAGGGAACATTTATATGCAATATTCCCAACAAAGTGGATTGGAAACAATGGTCCAATTTTTTTGTCTGGGGATATATAAAGGATAAAGTTTTTTCGACACATAGTACCGATATCGACCATCTCAAACAGAAAGTAAGAGATGCATGTAATAGCATTACAACCATCATGCTAGAAAATTGCCACAGAAATTGTATGGACAGACAACTTATGTGAATTCAACAAAGAGGTCGTCAATTCGAGCATTTAATGTAGAATTCTTTTTCTGTATTGGTTTTATTTTCTTCCTCAAATTCGTTATGAAATAAATTGTTTTTCTGTTTGGTTGATTTCTTCTCCTCTGAAGTGAGTTTATTTCTGGGGTAAATTGCTATCGTTCGTATCTGAAACTGCAGAAATCTTTCATGAAGTTTTATAGTATAAATACAATTTTCATAGATACATTCATTCAAAACGTCACTGATAATTTTTATATCGAAGCGTTAGATGCTGTGGAATTCATAAACAAACTAACGACAGCACCGTAATTAAAAATTGTTGTCACTGATGATGCTAGTTATTTTATATGAAACGTTATAAATAAGTCGAATGTGATATACCACTGAATTGTGATTTTATCGCTCTATCAATATTTGTGATGAAATACTCAGGTCCGTATTTAAAAAAAATAGTTGATGATGGCGGTGTTGACACGAAACGTTTGATTAAAAATTCATCATTACGTAGTTCTAGTAGATTTTGAATACAATGAAACTTTCCTTTTTAATTTTTTTATATTTTCTGAAATAACAATTCTATTCGTAAAATACCGAAAACAGCATTTTCAGTTTTCCCTGTATAAGTTGGGAAGGGCGAGAATCCCCGAAAATTTCCTATGACCAATTTGCTGCTCACCACAATGGTTACCTCTTTTCCCATTCAATCGTCTTTGTATCTATTACGGTTTAGAATATAGCAATGTTACCACATCAAAAAAGAAACGGCCTATATAGCAATTTTCTCAATATTATTTCAGATTTTTGAATCGTGGTAGCAGTTCCCTAATTTTATCACTAAAATGTTTGATATGTACTGTCAATCATTATCTCTAAGTATTTGACAGATCTTGCTTCAGGCATTTCTGCTGCTCCTAATATCAGTGGGCCAAAATTTGTCAAATTATTACTATAGGAGGTGAATGGGAGAAAAAGGTTTTTGTGAAGTTGAATGTTGAAAGGACATAATCAAAGCACTGTTTCACTTTATGAAAGTCTTCTTCCGCGATTAGTTTCAAATTATCCCAAGAGTCAGGTTCCAAAAACATTGCTGTATCATCTGCATGTTCTCTATTGAAATGATCAGGACATGTACTGGGTTACAGACCATGACAGACATTCAGTGATATCGATTTTCAAGTTAATTTCGAGTTTTGTTTGATTGTTTGGAAATCGATATTAGGAAAAAGTTATTGAAGTTGAAGAAGGACATTTTGGGCAACTATTGCAAGTTTTGTGATACCTGTTGTTGAATGTTTTCTTACTAAAAATATTGCGAACCATGCACGCCACTGGCAGATTCATTTGTATTCACTAAAGTTAAACTTCATATTAGTTTGTATCTTCTGGTTATTCATGATTGTTTTAGATCAACACCTTGTTAATTTTTTTTGTCATATTGTCCCCAGCGATTTTCATGTTCTGGTATATAGTCTTTCCGAAGTTAGTTGAATTAATTAAAAAAACTGAAAGATTTTGAATATGATTTGCCGTTTAATTTTCATAAAACGAACTACCTGATTCATCAGTATTTGGTTGGTAAGATAATGAAATTTTCTGACAGTCTCAAGTAATTGTACTTTTGAGCTGATATGTATTCATATTTTCTTTTTCTGCTTCTTTGACTCAAGTATTCTGTACTAATTCGAACCCGGCTAATGAAATGTCAGTGCATTTGTCCTCCTTATCGAGATTATTATCGCGTATATTTTATACTCTTTCGCTGCTGTTGCTAGTCCGTAAGAAATATAAATACTTTTCTTTGATTTAGTGCAACGATACCACTACTTACCAGGGAGTTAAAGCCCATACCATTTTTAAAGTGGACATTTATTAATGCCATATCGTCGATAAGAATTTATCAACGTAACCGGAGTGATAAAACTGAATAAAACTCGATTTTTTCGATTATTATCTTTATAATTACCTTATACATTCCGTTTAAATGGTCTCGGAGATGTAGGTAGAGGTAAGTAAGTACGTTCAAGAGACACAAAACATGAACACCGAGTGAATGGTCTTTTTAAATTAGATATTCTACCATAAAATATTGAAAACCATTCGTAACAATTTTATTATTCTAATAAAGTTATTGAATTGTTCAATTTTTTTTCATTTGTGTTTCTCATACACGAAAGGAGAATCATAAGAAAAATAAAAGAAAATTTCTATGTTTTTATACCACTTTCTTATCCATATAGGACGAAACTGCAGTAACAAAGTGTTACAAGTTAAAGTGGTATAAAAACATAGAAATTTTCTTTTATTTTTCTTATGATGATCTCCTACCACGTAGTAACGGCTACATCCATCAATTTATTGAAAGGAGAATCATCTAATATTCAGAGAACATCGTGTAAACCGAGGAATAGTAGATAAAAATTGTTGTTCTTGAATTTCTGCATGCTCTATTCTAGAGGCAATGAGTCTTAAAGTTCATCTGAAATTGTCATCAAAAATTGTGAAGATCGCACATTGACCTTCAATATTGTAAATAATAATAAAAATTTCAGTTTTTTGATATAGGTGAAAATTGTAATTATTTAAAAAACATCAATATGTTATTATGTTATTGTGTTATTATGTTATTTGTGTTATTTGAATATCTCTCAATATGTCTGAATTTGAGATTTGAATGTCCATACATAATAATTATTATAATGAAATAAGCCACCGTTTATTTTTTTTTCTTTGGGTGTTTATAGTGGCATCGATTACTAAGATTATTGGCCACCCACGGTTTTATAATATCTTGTTTTATTAACTTACTTCACCTACACTTTACATGTTCCGTTGAACGTTTAATAGTAAAATACAAATTACTTAAGTTATACAGAATGAGGGAGTTTCCTTCTACTAAAGGTGTTAGAAATAATTTTTTTACTGATTCAAACTGATTATATTTATAGCTTTCGCATAGCACAGGCCAGTATTATGTTTGGACATGATAGGAAGCTATGCTTGCCGCTGCTGTCAAATTTGACGTAAGTTCTTTAAACAGCAATTTGTGATCAATAAATTGATTGTAACAATCATCTGATATTGGAAAGTTCCCATGTGCCATTCCCAAGTAGATACGCCAACCAAACGGCGACAAACATCTGACAAAAAACATTTGTTCAACAACATTCAGAGGAGTTTACTATAAATATCTTCCAAACATAATAATATTCCCAGAAGAGTAATGAATGAAATTGCTTCAAGATATAAAATATATGTTATCAAACGTAGACATTTAATGCCGAGTAATAATTAGCCTGGTTATTCACCACTAAAGATGGAAGAAGTATTAGAAGAATTCCAAATACATGTAGATATTGTTACACATAGATTTACACATAGAGTGACACAATAATATGTAAATAACTAATTAAATAGGCACTTAAGATATTTTTCTATGTTTTCTTTTACAATAACACTCATGTGTAGCGCAAAGTAATGCTCACACGTTTTAGAATATGTACTGTCAAATTAGAGGTAATCAACAATCATTAATTTTTACCAAGAATTTTTGTAAAATCTGCAGTTGTACAAATTACGCTAGCTCAGCTACATTTTCTGACATAGTCCTATAAATATCATAGAACCTATCACCTGTATAAACATTTTATTTTATGTCGTTGACTATTCAGCTTCTGTATTATGAATTGTATACAGTGCCCGTCTAAAGTCCGTTCCCCCCTACTAATTTTTGAACCACCTGGTATATCGCAACTAAATTTGGAGGGCTTTAATAGGAGATAAAAACCTACTTTCATGAAAAAATTAAAGCCAAAAGTTTCAAAATGGTTGCTGAGCGCCATCTTCAATATTTTTTTTAAATAGAACACCCGATATATTATTCCATTTTCGAAATTTGCTCATAACTCTCAACAGTTTGCTCTGATACACTTTACTCCTAAATTCGATTCTTTTCGAAATATTAACGTTTGAACGTTTCAAACCCAACATAAAACACTAATGATGCTTTCAATCAAGTGTGCATTGGAGAAAATCGTCGCGGTAACGTCTTGTTTACTGTCAAATTAAGTGTAACTGTCAAATAGTCCGTTGACCGCCTCAATCATTTTATGATAAGTGTGATCATGACTCGTAGTTTAGACGATGAATTTAAAGCAGTTTTGATATTTGGAGAAGCTGGGAGGAATTATCATCTAGCAGTCCGTATGTTTAATGATAAATTTCCCGAGAATCCTATTTCAAGGATATAATTGCGCAAACTTTTAAATAAGCGCCAAGCAACTGGTACGCTGAAAGATGCTTTAAGATCGGGAAGACCGCCTCTTTCAGAAATACAAAAAGGTAGAAATTGTTGCTGAAATGGTAATCAATCCGATTCAGTCGACGTCTGCAGTTGCTGAGTCCTGTGGAGTAAGTTCAAAAAGTGTCCAAAGAGTCCTAAAAAAGAGAAGTTTCATCCCTATAAAATGAATATCCTGCATGCTCTCACGGAGGATGATCCAGACCGGAGGGTTGAATTTTGTGAATGGTTAACAAGAACAATTGAAGGAGAACAGGGCTTCCTAAAACGTGTATGTTTCTCAGACGAATGCACGTTTTTTCTTAATGGAAAAGTCAACAAACAGAATGTACGATACTGGAGCTCTACTAATCCGCATATTTTCAGAGAGGGACATACCCAGTTTCCTGAAAAGGTGAATGTTTGGGCGGGGATTTTAGGCAATCGCGTTGTTGGGCCGATTTTCATCAGAGGCAATCTTACAGGAGTTCTTTACAAAAATCTTTTAGAAACTGAAATTGAACCTCGAATAAGGCAAATTGTATTGAACAACCAGAAAGAGTTTGAAAATCGTGAAATCATATTTCAGCAGGATGGGGCACCTCCCCATTTCGATCGCATGGCTAGAGACTTCCTCGATACTAACTTTCCTGGGCGATGGATAGGTCGCAGGGGAACTACAGAGTGGCCACCAAGATCTCCGGATCTTACACCTCTAGATTTTTTCCTTTGGGGGTATCTGAAGTCAAAAATCTACGCCAATAAATGCCAAACAATAGAAGAGTTGGAACGCAGAATAATAGATACATGTGAAGAAATAGATGAATAGACTCTCATCAACGTGAGAGAAGCTATTTATAATAGGGCACTTTATTGTCAATATTTAGGAGGGGGCCACTTCGAACACTTGATAAAATAATTGTTGGGGTTAAATAAAAGAGTTATTCAAAAAGAAAATATAATTTTTAACCCAACTAATTTGTTTTGATTGTGAATTTACAGAACGCATTCGTAGGCTTCGAGATTTTCCAGTAAGAGGTGCTGTTTATTCTTAATAAACTCTCTTTACGCATCTTATTGGTCGAAATAATTAGGAGGTTTAACTACAAATTAATAACAACGTGTAGTTAGCAAAATGTTTCACAGGAAGTGACCAAAATCCATACTTCATTTCATACCGGAATGTCACATTTCAAACGTTAATATTTCGAAAACAATTGAATTTAGGAGTACAGTGTATTAGAGGAAAATGTTGGGAATTATGAGCAAATTTCGTAAATGGAATAATATACGGGGTGTTCTATTTAAAAAAAAATATTGAAGATGGCGCTCAGCCGCAATTTTAAAAGTTTCAGCTTTGAGTTTTTCATGAAAAAGTTGATTTTCATCTCCTATTAAAGCCCTCCAAATTTAGTTGCGATATACCAGGTGGTTCAAAATTTAGTAGGGGGGGAACGGACTTTAGACGGGCACTGTATATATGAAAGTATGCTCGAAACAAGTGTGAAAACATTTATCGAGTAAGTATTCTTTTATTCAAAATTAAACTTTTTTTCAAATTGTATTGAACCAACTTCTTGAATAAATATTGTTTTTATTATTATTATTCCTCTGACTATGCAAATGTCAAAGCTTGTACAGAAAATGTAGTGTAAATTAGTTCTAAAATTAGGAAATATGTTACACTATAGATAAATAATTGGTAGGTATCATAAATCAGCCCAATTTGTTTGTTAATTCTCACAGTTTTTCCCGCTCTACGCCTCTGATACGGTATTTATTATACGTTAACGGTGGAGTATGATTTACAACCTCTTTAGGCATTTTATGGGTGTTATGGTTCTGAAGGTGCGACATAAATATCAAGCCACGTATAGGAAGTGTACCTGATACCTGTCACTTATGTAATAATTTAGATCGTAACTCCTTAGAAATTATGACAGTTCAAACTGGTATAAATATCGCAATGGCTGAATTATCATATTGTAATCTGAAAGATGCCTTGCAGAAAATGGTGCATTCAATATGAGAATTAATATACCTACTACTCACACATCTGAGTTATTTTTTAGAGATAATCAGCCCTATGCCGTATCACTTCCGTCAAAAATAACGGTGACGTAATTTTTAACGGAATTGATACAGCATAGGGCTGAATATCATTTCGGATATTCTTGAAATATAAACTCAAATCACATCTAATTCCACTTTTGACATAAAAGTCCGAAGCACAAAAATCAACATCAATATGCTCCAGCATATCTTGTTAGTATGTAGTCAATGAACTTGGTCTTGTTTTTGATATTCAAGGTAACCAGTACCATTTTCAACAAAAAGCATACCACATTCATTCATTCAATTATTATGCCCCTTGCCGTAGAGATGGAGTAACTAAACCGTAAAACCATGGATCACCTAGAATAGCAAACCAATGCTCGAACTGAAACGAAAAGCTTCACAACGATTTAAGACCTCAATCTTGGACACATTTCAAAAACTTCCGCAACCGTGTTCGTGGTGCTATTCGCTAAGAAAAGTATGTGCAAAGTAAAACAATTGTAATGAATGGTACCAAAATAATGAGAAAAAAAAGTAATACATAACTCAATACTTATTGGTCCATCATCATAAAATGAAGTTTTTGAAGTCATACCTACACCAATTGAAAAATAGAAAATCGACAAGAATTGACAACATACGAGCAGAGACCCTCAAATTCGTTGCAAAACCACTTACCCAAATCACCAACAAATGTATCGATACAGACCATTTCCCTGATCAATTCAAAACCTTGGTTGTGGCACCTATGTATAAAAAAGAGACACTACTGAAGAAAAAAACTACAATCCTATTCCGCTCATTTCATACTTTGGAAATGGTTATAAAAACCAGACTCCCTAGCTACTTGAATAAGTATGGACTGCTATCAGATATGTAGTTTGGCTCAAGAGAATAATAATATAATAATATAATTAACCAACTATATTTATGGAGCTCTAGATGAGATCAATCTCTGCCTAGCTGTATTCATAGACCATGCGAAAGCTTTTGACATCGTATGCCAGAAAATACTACTATCAACACTCCAAAATATTGGAATACGAGATAAGTACCTCGAACTATTCGAAAGCAACCTTGAAAATCGCCAACAGTTTGTCAAAATAAATGGTATCATCAGAGACCTCAGAACTATTGATTGTGGGGTACCCCAAGGAACCGTGTTAGGACCACTGCTCTTTTCGATTTATGTAAACGACCTATTTTTAATTCCAAGTGAGGAAAAAATAATACGTTTTGCAAATGATACTGCAATATTTGTTAAAGGAGGGTCCTGGGACGATCTGAAGAACATTGTTGAAAGGGATATTTCCTTAATCAAATTTCATTTAATTTCATTTATTCTTTCCTAATTGACAATTATAAAATTGTATTGAAAGTTGTCTTGATACTAAAATTAAAACACTTAAACATACTACACTCAACGCTTAGAATTAGTTCAAAAGTACCACCCCACTAATATACCTATTCAGGTACTGCGTAGTCTGAGAAATATAAATAACAATTATAAAATTTTAGTAAAATTTGTCATGGAACTATGATCAAAACTATTAAAAAAATATTACATTTGAAACTCAAAATTCTGCAGTTACCATAATTCATTGAGATATTCAAGTACCGAGTTGTAACACTTTTCTATAAGAGACTGTTTCAATGATATTTTGAATACATATAAACTCTCATTCATTTTTGTACGAGGTGGAAGATTGTTGAACAATCTAGGACCCATGTAATTTGGAGATTGATTGCTTAACATTAACCGAACTGATTGGAAATGTATATCTTTTTTATGTCACGTATGATAATTATGGACTTCATTATTGAGAAGGAATTTATTCTTGTTGAGGAACACATATATGTATATACACGGTACTGTCAACATACCAAAGTTTGCAAATAATTCTTTGCATGAGTGAAGGTAAGGCACTTGTGCTATGCAGCGAATAATTTTTTTTGTGCTATGAACACATCAGAAATCTTGGTAAACATACCCCACAATAAAATGCCGTATTTAAGTTGATAGTTAACGTAAGCATAATAAAGAGCAGTCAGCTCTTTTTAACTTTAAATAGTTCGCATATTCCTGAATAAATAGTTCATTGAATGAAGCTTGGATATAATATGTTCACATTGTGCTTTCCAGTCAAGGTGCTCTCCAATGTGAAGACCAAGAAATTTTATTGTCCCATCAGAGCTGGATAACGCCCTATATATCATTCGTTTTGATCTCTATTGAGTTGCACGTTTTCTGCCTATTATGGAATCTATATAATAATGTTTCATCTATATTTAAGTAAAGATCAGTTTCATTGAAATAGCTAGTGATTTTTTTCATTACATCATTGCCTATCTTTTCTATTTCTGATGTTGTAGGAGCTGATATTACCACAGAGAAATCATCTGCATAAGCGGTATACTTGCCTGAGTCAATAATCTGGTCAATGTCAGTCACATAAAGTGTGAATAGTATAGGGCCCAATATTGAACCCTGTGGGACACCCCTCTCTGTTGTTATCAACTGTGAATTAGCATTTTGAGCCATGTTACCGATGTTTTGGGTAATGCTGACGTACTGTGTACGATTTTGAATAAAAGATGATATCCACGTATTTGCAACTCCTCTGATACCAAATGTTTCCAATTTTGCCAATAATTTTCCATGACTTACACAATCGTAAGCCCTGCTCAGATCACCACTGTATTATAAAACGAAAGTAAAGCCGTTATCGTAGACCTTGATTCACGGAATCCATGTAGATTTTCATTTATAATTTCAATTTTTTTTATGAAACTATTAAGACGGCCTAGAAAAGAATATTCAAATACTTTTTGAAACCTGAAAGGTATCATAACTGGTCTATAATTTTCCAATAGTTGTCGATTTTTTTTGTGAACAGGCGTCATCTTTCCGCTTTTTAGTCCTCTTGGAAAAGAGCCTGCTGTAAATGACAAATTCACCATGATAGTAAGAGGTGTTATGATTGCCGTCATCACTTTTTTTATCAAGAAAGGAGGAACCTCATCTGGTCCCGTTGAACCTTTATTCTTCATCTTATTGTTCAGAAGACTGAATAACTCATACTCCTGAAACGGATTTAGAAAGAGCTGTATTTACATCTAATCATTTTATATATTTTATGTCTATTCGAGAAATTAACTCATTTGGAGCTGAAACAAAGGAGTTACTGAAAAGTGTTGGTGACTCATAAGGATCCTCCATCATTTCCTCTCCTACTTTAATTTTTATATTTCTAAAAATCCTATACTGAACCAAAAACCAGCATGAATATAATAAAAATAATCATGATAGTGATGAAATTGTACATCAAAATGGCTCCAACGACGGACTTTACTGATACAATGTAACTCTCTTGATCAATTCATGAATAGATTTATCGTTCTATGTACTACTTATGAAATTCAATTCGATGAGACAATGAACAGCTATTACAAATTCAATGTATGACTTTCATTGATATCAATCATCTAGGTTGCTAATGTAATGAAGTATGTCGTCGAGGCAATGAACAGAGATTATAATATCCAATGTATGAGGTTTATTGAAATCAACGATCCTGATGGTTGATATCATGAAGTAGGTCGATGAGGCAATCAATAGTTATTACATATTCAATGCATGAAGTTTATTCACGTTAAAAGGTAAGGGCTACGTCTTCCCTAGCTCGCACAAGTCTTTCGAAGACTTCTGAGGATTATGCTCGTAAGGGTGCAGCCGTTTGACGGAAATAACAACAATAACAAAGTAGTGTCAAAAATCGAGTTCGTTAAAATAATATATATTAACATATATTGATTTAATATATATATAATAAACAATCGTTAAAGTAAATAAATGAATATTCTATTAAAAATGTGCCATCATTCGCAAAACAATGATTCATTGAATCATGGGCCGCAGTGGTCATGATGGTAGAGCGCTAGTCTATCAGTCAGAGGGACGTGGGTTCGAATCCCAGCATGGTCACTGGTCTCGTGCTAGGAATCGCACGTTAAAAGGTAAGACCTCGTTAATCCTTAGCTCGCACAAGTTTCGACTTCTGAGGGCTGTCGTTCGTAAGGGGATGGACAGCTGGTTAACGGAAAAAACTATTTTGAAACAATTGATATAATCTTCCAACTCTTGGGCAGAGCATTCTTCTTAACTAGCCTAGGTATGAGCACAAAATAACTGTGCAAGTTCCAAATTATTGCAGCATCGCGACTATCTGTAAAGGAAAATTCAATCGTAATACTTGTGCATTCCTTTCAATCATGTTAGTAACATTCGAATAAACGTAGGTTCAAATATGAAGTGATTCATTGAGTTGAAAATAATTGTTTTGAATCGTTACAGACCCCAATTGTGAGTTATTTTTTTTCATGATTCGTTTATTTTTTCCTCAGTTGATGCTCTTCATCACCTAAATATTGATTTTTTTATTTTTTTTTCCTAAAAATTTACTTCAAAACGACTCTTTTCATCCAGTGATAAATTATGATTTCCAAATAAATACTCAAATAATCGTATTTAATAATTTCTACTCACTTTCCTGGATATCATCAGCTCTAAACTTCTGATATGTATTTCGCGCCTTTTTCTTCAATGGTAAAATCTTTCTTTTTTTTGGAAGTAGAGTAGCATACGATGTCCACAATCTATACTCATTTTCGAAGGCTAGGTACATTCAAATCTGGAAAATAAATAAAACGTAGAGCAAGTGAAATATTAATTAACAAACAATTCCGTACCAATCTGAATCCATAATGCTGCTTATAAAATGGTCACTTCTTGGAAATGTTTGGTATATTTTCTTGTGTTCTCAGTTCTCTTAGTAAGTACTGATGGCGCGTTCTATGCAATGTCAAATTGTTCAGCACTTATATTATTGAGTTTATCTCTTGTGCAAATCTCTACATCTATTTCTGTAAAAGAAAGTTAATATTATCAATGAGTAAGTACATCAGTCATTATAATATCTTGATGAATATATTTGAAGTAAGTATATGTTGCCAGATATATTTGAATTCAAAATTCATGTAAAGTTCGGGTTCATAACCAAATAGTCAATCGACAGAGGACCCTGCAACAAGAAAAAAGTTTGGATAAACATAATGAGTAGTAGTTGCATCGGGCAAGATTTACTTATACGAAACGACACTAATTTTTGTAAAATTATATGAAGAGAGTATATTATACTAAATAAACATAAGACGATGATATATCCTCATCGGAAACTTACGGAAACATTGAAAATGTTTGAAGAGATTTCTCTTCAAACATTTGGGCAATTGAATTATTCAATAACGGCCTCTGCTCCTTTGCAATTTCACACACTCCCTTCCACTTGTTACACAAATTAGATATAATCATTTACTTCTGCACATGAAGATAAACACTGATCGACTGATCCTGTTTCATCTGCGTTACCTAGCCCTGCATCTACAAAATAGTTGCCGGACTTTTTGAAGAACTGGTACATTGCCTCGACGAATCGATCATTGAAACAACGGAAGAAAGTATGGGCATATGACGATATTATTGATACGATGACTTCTTACATCAATTCATGTATCCATACATTATACCAACGAACTAAGTTTTTTTTCAAATTAATTGTAAGATGTTTTCAGTTATTGGCGTAATGTTATCGTTGATCAACAACTCTTCTATGAAGTTGAAATTTCTTTGATGAACAGAATAACTTTTTTTATCAGTTACATGAACATTTTATGCCTATAATGAATATTTTCATTATTTGATGTATAATTTGTCATCGATTGTCAATGAACCTTGCTACATTATATCAATGAACCCAATGATGAATCTGTCAAAAATTAGATATTTGTAAACATTGAAACAATGTAATATTCGTAGCATGAATGTAAATAGAGTTGATGAATGCTGTTTATTGATTTTTTTGAGTGTAGATTTGTTTGACAACTCAGCAATTACACTCCAACATGTCCTGTTTAGTTTTTTCAACTAAAACTCTATGTTTTCTTTTTGAAATTTGATATGCCTTTGAAAAATTGGGGTTATATTTTTGAAGCGTGTAGAGATCACCAAGATGTTCACTAAAGACTTTTTCGACTATAAGTTACTTACTGTCAACTTTGACAAAACATGATTTCAACCGTTCACAATTTATGAAATCACTACACACTTTTCAATATTATCTCATTGAATAACCGTATAAGAATATCGCCAATGAAGAATATGAAATATCTGGGAATAATGCATGATACACATATATGATGGGATCACCACATCGACTTTGTTCTGAAGAAACTGCGATTTGTATTGTACAAATTAGGCAACTAAGTAAACGATATTCTAGAGCTCAAACAAAAAAAAGCCATTTGTCACAACCTCGTTGAATTCAACGTACGGGCTGGGATGGAGAGAAACATCCTGCAAACCATTTTGGGCCACTTGAGTTTGTCCAAATATGCTTCCTCAATCTAATGCAATCAAAAAATTCCAGATATCCAAGTGCTCGTTTGAATGTTGAATCAGAAGTACCTATTGAACCTGAAAGAACTATATTATAAAAACAGTAATATCACACAAAAAGAAATATCTTGTGAAGCTCACCCACTCCTGTAATACGAGGAGACACGTCCGTTTCAACGTCCTTGGAGGTAAAAGTCTGTTGGACAGAAACGTTACCATCATGTGGGTCCAAAATTATATAATACTCTACCACTGATAGTGCAGAATAGTCGATCAATTTTCATATTCAAAAAATGTCTGAAATGTTATATGAAGAATATAACTTCAGGTTTCATTCACAACTTGTTCAAAAGGATAAACATTGACTAATTTTCCTACCTGTATTGGAGTTATATTCTCACTTCATATAAACTCCACTCACTGTCGTTCTTTGATGAAACTTTATGACTAAAATTTTCTTAATTCTCATCCATTTATTTACAATACCTGCAAAAAAATAACAAAAATCTAGTCAGAGGTGAAGTTTGTAGTTTTAATGTATGATTGTTGCATGTCTAAATTTTAATGTACGACTATGCAATGTCTTCTATTATTATTATATTTTGAATTGTACTGTTAGGAATATTTATAAATTTCAATTTTGATTTGTCATTCATGTCACCAAAATGAGAAGAAGAAAAATCTATATACTTCTTTTACTATTATACAGTATATTGTACATTTGCTTTTGCAGTTGTTAAATCTATTTTATGTTGTAAGAAACTTTTAGCAAATAAAAACAAACATCATTCTATTATATTCTATTCTAATTCACTAATGATGAAGCGGAGCTATATTCTACTCCTAAGAGAGGAGTTTAGAAAGCCAAATATTTTAGAAATACTTCAATGAAATCAAAAGTAATGCATTAGGCTCTAATGATATTTCTCTCTGTATGCTAGGAATCGCACGTTAAAAAGTAAAACCTCGTTAATCCTTGGCTCGCACAAGTTTCGACTTCTGAGGGCTGTCGTTCGTAGGGAGACGACAGCTGGTTAACGGAAAAAACAATTTTCAATAATGTTTACAAACATTACTTATACCCCAATTGTTTCCTCATATCACTTTCATCTTCAAGTTTGCCATCACAACTTCCAAATTCCACTTCTCATGGAAATAAGCTACCACAGTGTAATGACCCGAAAGAAGCTTCAAATATTAGGCCCATCAGTATTCTTCACCTGATCACTATTTTTGTGAAAAGGGAAAAATTCATAATTGTAACAAAGAAGTTAAGACGAATCTCTAATTCTTTCAAGACTGCCTCATGATTTTCATGGACCTGTCCTGATAGAAAAACTAGAAATAGTTCAGAACAGTTCCATAAGATTCTAATGCTTTCTTTCAAATATTGCATTTCTCTATAATTACAAGCATGTGCCTCACTAAATCAATATTGGCAATACCCGTTCTTACGGGTATTGCCAATAGGCGTGGTCTAATACTTGAAGTAGTTCGAATGTTCAAAATAACCCTCAGAAGTGCCAATGAGAAAGTAGGAGAAAAGTTGGGTTATGACTTTTTGATTGAAAGGATCCTTTGTCACTTTTGGACCCTTTGGTTCATTTTTATTATATTTTATTGTTGATTGGATAAATACCAGGTACTAATTCTGAATTTGATATTGATTGTAATTGAGAGGTTTACAATAAACTCGAATGACCAGGACAGTCCCGTCCCGACAAAAGGTAAATTACATAATATGGAGATTCAGCCGTCTACCTAGTCCCATAAGGTCGGGAATTGGGAAGTTAGTTGATAAAAAAACATGAAAAGTTGTCCTACGATGGTCATCGTAGCATTCGCATTCGTAGCCACATACTTGGAAATATTTTAAAAGGCCAGGCTATTTACTATTTATTATTGGCCATATACAAAAGTTTATTAGCACATAACCTTTGTTATTAGACTAAAATCAGTGAAAACTTAAGTGTTAAGTTATAAGAAAGCATCAATGATATACCGTGAGTGGATGGATGAAGTGGAAGTAAAATTCTCAAGAAGCCCGAATAATAAAATGTAGTGTAAAATGAAGAACAAATTGTAAAGCATTAAGTAGACTGCCAAATCATAGTAGATAGTTTTTAGAAAGCCATTCGATTTTACTCCATTAACTGTGTCATAAATCGTATTTTTGTTCAAATTCTTCATTGCAATACGTGTTATTCTGTGGTGAACAGTAAATTTCATTGTTGCAGTATGCTAACCAGGCTAAGAGAAGAGAATGCTTTGCTCCAGAAGTCCTGGAATGTCGTTTTTTTGGTATTTGTCTCGAAATCGTCAGCCCCAAAATGAATCTGAAAATTGATGAATGGGTTTTCATAATATAAACAATTCAGATGAAATTTGTCAGTTCTAGTAAACACAAAAATATCAATATTTACACTGCACACACGAATGTCATGATTTTCCACTGAACGATTCAGCAATGAAAGTCTTTTTTTCCTCAAGGTTTCCCGATTCAATCTTGAAAACAAAAAAAGAAGAACTTGATCGAAAATCTAATGAGAAATTCAAAAAAGAAGAAAAGTTAAATTTCTGGTATATACAACTTTGTTTCATCAACTTGAGTAGTAATTAGATATTTATGGTACAGATTCGTAAAGTAGATCTTTTCTGTATGAGCATCAACTTTGCTGAATGATGCGCAGTCAAGTACGAAAATGTATCATACGATTTTTTTTCTACGACAGTTGTTATATCGACAAATTATAGCAATTGTTGAATATTCTATCTAATAAAGTTTTCAATTTTCATCGTAACATCTGAAGATGACTTCCGAGTATACTTTGACAACAAATTACAGTCTTTTTCAAGAATTGGTAAATGTATGAACAATGGGTAAAAAAATAATTCAGGAATAGTTGATTTTTTACGCAATTGTGCTAAATAGTATCACTTTTCACACTGTGAACAGTGCCTAGGTGAAATCAAGTTTACTCACTGTCATAGAAAAATGTTTATTGAAAATTTTATGACCTGGGGCTTATATCAGAAACACTACAATTCCAACAAGTGTACAAATAAATCGTACAAGTGTAGAAAGAATACAGGGGTACCCTTCACAAAGTGGAAACGCTTAGAGAGAAGGGTACCCCTGTATTCTTTCAACATTGTTGATACCTCTCTGGCACAATATATTCGAACTAGTTCGAATGATTACGTACAAGTGTAGTTATTCTGTAACAAAGTAATTTGTATGTTTTGGTTGGTTTCCGGGTTTTGCCGTGGTCTTCTTTGGTTTAAATCTCCAAACGTTTCGACTGCAACTGCGGCACTCATCTTCAGTGGCGTGGTCGAAGTACTCTTCTAGACGTATCAACTGATTTGAAGCCAGCCGTGAAAGCCTACATTCCTACACCAGTAATTTGTAGTTTCTCTAGCGGGGGCACTGATAATTACGGAACCCTGTGATAACCACAAGTATATGAAATTATATTAGTCTTGTTCATTGAAGACTGCTCTAGCTGCTCGAGATCACTTTCACATCTGTTTATCTCTCTCTAACATTCGTACTTCATTTGCCTTTCTCTTGAAAAATCAATTTCAAGCAAGTCGAGCAGTCAGAGTATGTCTTAACGAATGACACTTGTGTGTTACAGGAAATCAGGGCGCTTATAAGTATAAGTGATTTACCAATAACTTGTAGACTTGTTACAATTGTAAGACTTGTATTATAGGCTCCTGGTATTTTCTGTACACACATACATGTTTGAAGCAAAAACCTACATGTGTGATTCCTATTGCCTTGGATTTCTTAACTTAAGTAAACCAATTCACAGCAAAAGATATTCTTTAATCTACTAATTAACAATCTATAAATCATCTTGAGCTTACCTATGGGAATACAATATAATTTTTGACTAGTCCGTATTATTGCAGGTTGTCACTGAACAATACTTCATTTTTAGGGAAAAAGTATCTTTTCAGCAAAAAGTAAACAACTACCTACACACACAACACTGTGTTCCTATCTGATATCGATTACCGTATTACCAATTATATAAATAAAAATAGTTTATTAATATGACTTTCCACTATTTGTAAATATTTCAGCCGACATTGAAATTGACATGTGTCAGTAGTTCAAACGTTGTACCTAACATAACCTAATTATTTCTGTGGGTGATTTCGTACATTCAAACTAATTAGACCACGCCTATTAGCCATACCCGTAAGGACGGAACGGCCTGTTTGATTTAGTGACCCTATGTGCCTCACGAAATATGCGACATATATAAGTCCATCGAACTTAGCTGCATTTTGATGACGAACTTAATTTTCATCTTCACTTCCAGAAGATTAATTTTCCACGTCTACAATACTTGTATTTGGGGTTGCAATATCATTTTCTTTCTGCTCTGACGAACCAAGAGATGTGTTTTCGATTTCTTACTCTTGTGACTTCAATTTTTTCTATAAAAAGTAGTCCAGCGTTTATTGAAATATCACCTTCATTTTATAACATATTACAGGTTGGTGAAAAATTGTATCTTATGAAGCGTAATACTTTTTCCACCAACAATTCGCAATATTCACATACATAGTCTAGTTCCTAAATTGTAGATAGTGACTCATCGTACATTTTCTGGTTTTTACAGGATTTGAAAGTGCAGAGGGGATGTACGACAGTGGCAAAGTAAAACTTAAATTGAAGTCAAAATACCTAGCTTATTTCTGTTCTATTTTTTGACCTGCTTTATATGAATTATGAACCGTTCAACCAATGAGTCACTATCTACAATTAAGTAACTAGACTTATAGGTTCTCAAAACTCAAAATGTCAATATTAACTTGCGACGTGCGATACTGCGATAGGCCTAAACATGAACAGACGAATGTATGTTGTATTTTAGGTGAAATTAAACTGCACAACATTGATGATTTGGGTGGATTTTTACTTCAGGGACACCACTTGTTAATTTTACACAACATTAAATGCAGTACATATTTGTATGTCAGTATTTTCCTGAGGGGGTGGTGTAACTACCCCCAACCCCCGCATGCTCACATTTCAAATTTCAGTAATTTAAGTGTAAGTAGTCGAAATATACAGGTAGAAGGGACTTCAGGGTAGCACTGATGAATAGCTAAGTGTAAAAGTTTATTCAAAATAATTGGTTTATCATCTTGGTCGCCCCATTCCGAAACATTTCTCATTTTCATGTACACTCACCTTAATTTGAATGCAATATCCCTTCTTCATTAGTTTGCCAGAGGGATCGAAAACCACCATCATAACAGTAAACTGTGAAATATAGAACTACATTATCCGGTATATTTATAAAGCAATTAAGATGTCTTACGAATTGTATTTAAAGAAATGGTTACTGCGATCGAAACACTTGCTCCCGGGTAGATTGCGAGAAATGCTCACTTCCCTTCGAAATTTATTATCTGCCTTTCATTCATATTCGATTTATAATCCGATAAATATTCCCACTGGGTTTGTTTATATTGGATGCTACTGCATTCTTGGAGGATTTTCTTCGATTTGTGGGTAGGTGTGTTGAATAATTTATTGGGAACATAGCTGCACGCATCTGAAGTCAACATAAATGGGTTCAAGTTACCAATGAAGAAATAATCACAGTTGTATGAAAAACCTATACTTTTGTTCGAAAGAAATATCTCTCAAGTGGGTTTCAGACATGCCCTAATAGGGTTCCGTATGTTGTGTAACGCACAAGTTAATAGAATGGAGCGTTATAATAAACGAGTGTAAGTAATGTCCTAATGACAAGCAATGTAAATTTCCATACATTTTTAACTAGCAAATTTGTAATCCTGCATATAATGGGTTGCTAGATGACATGAAGTATGGCGAACACGATGAATCAGGAAATTGATTGTTTCATTCTCCAAGGATTTTTTGCATCAATTATTTTCTCAAATGGTCCGTTTTTGTGGTTTTGGTGGCACCGCAGCCAAGATCGATCCTCTTTTGCTGCTCGGATCCTATTTTTGCATCGATGTTGTTCTGGGGTATAAAACATCGAATACCCTTGTGAACTTTCGAACCGAGAAAGATAGAGACATTAGACAAAGTTGCGGAATGGATGATATGCGGTCCATCTGACAGAAAATTAAAGCATCAATATCCAAAATTCTGAAGTTGGAAGTTGGAACTATATTTCAGGAAGAAGACGACTTGATATGATTCAATCCAGTTCTCTTTTGATGTCTCTGTCAACTACTACTGAAGCAACGGTCGAATGGGATGGAGAGACAAAGAATGTTTCTAAATTTCGACAAATATGTAGTACCCCCTAGACGACCTCCAAAAATCATTAATCTCTTAATACTTAAGCTTGAGTCATCTGAAAGTATCTGTATCAAAAATCAAGTTGGCTAAATATTTTAGAGGATGTTTAACGAATTTCTCCAAATTTAGAATAATATGTTCCACCTCCTAGACAAACCCCAAATCATTACCTCTTGATATATCATCTTTGGGTCATCCGAAAGTTTATGCAGCAGAAATCATGCTAGCTTATTATCTATCTTTCCATGAGAAATGATACACGCTGAATAATGATCAAAAATAGGGCTCTGGAGCCGTGGTCGGTTCAACTCCGTGGAGGTGGTTTCCTTGGACGTTTTGCTCATAACTGCGGTGAAGTTGTCTTAAAGAATGACATAACTCTGATACGTCTCTCAAAAAATTATTCAGTACCAAATTCAAACTCCGTTTTTCAGTGCTTTATTCAATGCCCTTTTTACTGTATTAACCGCATTTTCAGCAGGTCAATTTGATGCTGTGTGAAACTTTGGCGAATTGATGAAATGTTTACCATTCACTTTGAGGGAACTCATGACTTGGAATAAATTGCATTATCAGAAACTACTACTCTAGGTAACGCAAACTGAGCAAATATCTTTCCTAAAACTTTTATTGTGATATCGTACGTCATTCAATCCATTTAGTTTATGCAGTAACAATAACTAGGAAATACTTTACCAAGAAAGGACCCATATAGTCATTATGAAGTCGATGCCAAGGATATGGTTTGGGTAGTCCCAAGTTATCAAATTATGTTCAATTACCGCAAGACTTGATCATATTCATTATATCATTGGTGATTTGTGGCCACAATACAAAAAAACGAGCAAGGCTTTTGGATTTAACAATTCTGAAATGTGTTGAATACAACTGCATTAGCATTCCTCGAAAAAAAAAAAATATATACCGAAGTTGTGCTAGAAATAGCAAATTATAGGTGAAAACAATTCAGTCAAAGGATTATGATCTGTAACTTAAATACATTTTTGACGAATAAATATTTAGATAATGTTTCCATACCAAAGATAATGGCAAAAGTCTTTTTCTCAATTTTTGATTATTTTAGCTGGCAGAGTTTGAGATGCATATGCTGTTAGAGGAAGATTCAGATTGAATATTTAAAACACTTAGTATATTGTGAATATTTGAATATTGACGTTATTATGTAGAGTTTTGTCAGTTGTTGTTGTTTTTTCTTTGAATAAAAGATATCACAAATATTTTCGGAAAAGTATATTTCTAAACGGATTATCTGCCTATAAATAACAGGTTATGGGCCCAGGCTTATGAGAAAAGAAAGTAGACGACGTGACGTGAAATAAATATATCAAAGAATTTTGAGTACAACCATCTGCAAGAAGAAAATGGACGATTTCAAGGCCGAAAAACTGAATTCCGAGAACTATAGATACTGGTCGATGAGAGCACAAGGGATTTCGGAAAAAATTGCCCATTATCGAAAAGTAAAACTGTTCCAGCTGAAGAAACGGATCAACAAGAACCATCTACATCACGAGCTGCATTCAGCGCGATGCATCAATCAACGTCTATGAGTGCTGAAATAATACACCAATCAAATCTAGGGAATAAAAAGACATATTCAAGATCATGGATAATAGATAGTGGATCTACTGATCATATGACAGCTTATCGTGAAAAATTTGCCACATTCACCAAATACGAATCCGTAGTGGAAGTAGCTGGTGGAGGACTCCTGAAATCTACTGGTTATGGAGACGTTAACCTGCAATTATCGAAGAAAAATGGTGGATTTCATATAACTCTGATGAAAGTTTTATGTGTACCTGAACTTAAAGGCAATTTACTTTCGATGAGCATAGCCGCAGAAAGAGGAATGAAAGTGATTTTCGGTACAGCCAGTGCGAAAATATTATGTAAACAGGGGGAAATTATCGTAGCATCCACGAAAATTGGACGATTACATTATATTTTTGAGGATGAAAAATGTTCTGACAATAGAAGTGACAGTATACAAATAAAGTTATTTCGAAAGACGATCAACTCTGGCATCAAAGACTAGCCCATTTGAATTTTCCCACCATGAAGAAGATGTTAGTTGAAAATGACATTGAAACATATTCTGAAGATAAATATAAAGATGGATGCCAAGTATGTTTTGAAGGTAAACTAAAGAAATATCCATTTCCAAATAAGAGTGTCACAAGAGCGGAAAATCCGTTGAAACTCATTTATTCCGATGTAGTTGGACCTATAAAACCGTCATCAATTGGTGGAAACTCATATGTTGTTACATTTACTGATGACTATTCCCGTTACTGTGAAGTCAAAATGATGAAAAAGAAGGATGAAATTTTCAAAAATTTCGTAGAATTTCATAGACGAGCCGAAAATTTTCATGGTAGAAAAATTGTATCCTTGAGAAGTGACAATGGAGGCGAATACTCGTCGAATAAATTCAAGGCATATTTGAAGAAAAACGGTATTCATCATCAACTCACAGTTCCAGGAACTCCTCAACAGAATGGTGTCGCCGAAAGGATGAACCAGACATTATTTGACGCAGCAAGATGCATGTTGATTCAATCTGGATTACCGGAAACATTTTGGGGAGAAGCCATTGCAGCAGCATCTTACGTTAGGACTAGATGTGCTACCACGGCAAATGGGGGTGTAAGTCCAATGGAAATATGGCAGAAAATATCACAAAGTGATATATCACATTTGCGAGTTTTCGGATGTCGAGCATGGGCAATAAACAAATCCAGAACCAGTAAGCTATCACCAAAAGGCATTCCATGTATTTTCATAGGATACGATAGTAACTCAAAAGCATATCGACTATGGAACCCCAGAAATAATAACATTTTCAGTAGCCGAGACGTGAAATTCGAAGAGAATATTTTCCCGATGAAATCAGATAATCAAACTGAAATCACAAACGAAGATGAAAAGAAAAATACTATTTTGAATATTACTGGATTTTTCGATGGACATGATCAAGAGGAGAACATCGATACAAGGCAAAATCAAGATGATATTCTAATAGAAGAAAGAGTCATAGAAAACGAAAATGGAGATGACATAAAATCACATGACGATGAAGCAATTACCGAGACGAGAAGAACCAAATCCGGAAGAGTTCAGAAAAATCCTATTTGGATGGCTGATTATGTGGTAAATGATGAGGACTATGAATGTAATCGAGTGACAGGAACTCAAATGACAGGAACTCGAATGACAGACATTTCAAAAATCAAAGTCAAAGATCCAAGAAATGTGAAAGAAGCATTCGCTAGTATGAATAAACAATTCTGGAAAGATGCCATGATAGAAGAAATGAAAAATCTAATTACAAATAAAACTTGGATTTTTGTGAAACATCCTGGAAATAGGAAAATAATAAGGACGAAATGGGTATTCAAAACCAAATACAATGAAGAAGGACTACTTGAAAGATATCGAGCTAGATTGGTTGCACTGGGAAATACTCAAATTCAAGGAGTTGATTTCGATCAAACTTATGCACCAGTAGTTCAGAAAAAGACAATGAGACTCCTTTTTGCATTATCCGCAGAAAAAGATTGGAGCATCCATCACATTGACATTACCGCTGCATATTTATCCGCAGATTTATATGAGGATGTTTATATGGAAATACCAAATGGTTTTGATGAACTAGCCGATACTTTGAAGCAGTTATTTCCTGAATTAGCAACAAAGGAGGAGATCATAATGAAAAATTTGGTTTGCAAACTGAAGAAGAGCATATATGGGTTACATCAATCTGGTTTGATGTGGAATAAAACATTGGACTAATTCATAAGAAGTCAAGATTTTATTCGTTCGGTATCAGATCCATGTGTATATTTCCAAAAAGAAAAGGAACTTGTTATAAGTACGTATTGTTATATGGAAAACCCCATCATATTGAACAAATGAAGATGTTATTTGGACAACGGTTTGACATAAAAGACTTAAAAGAAGTAAAACATGTTTTATCAATTAGAATTTCACGAAATTTTCAGAGAATAAGACTTGATCAGGAAAATTTCTGCATTGAACTCTTACGAGAAACGAATATGTTAGAAGCGAAAGGAGTTTCAACACCATTGCCACTTGGAGAAAAGTTCAATAAAAGTGAAGTTAATAGCCAGGAAACATTGAACGATGAACAGAGGACAGTGTATCAAAAAGTCATTGGAAGTTTGTTATATTTGGTAGGTAGGAGGTATCTAAATGCTACTAAGAAATATGGATTAGAATACAGGAAGACAAATAAAATCGCCAGTGCTTATACGGATGCAGATTGGGGAGCAAATCAAATGGATAGAAAATCATTTAGTGGATACATTTTTATACTTGGAGGAGGAGCTGTAAGTTGGTGTAGCCGCAAGCAAAGATGTGTATCATTGAGCACTGTTGAATATGAGTTCATTGCTCTCAGTGAAGCAACGAAAGAATTAATATTTCTTCAAAAACTGTCAAAAGAAATATGTCAAGATTTTTATTTTCATTTGTTTCCCGATCCATATAGATAATCAAGGAGCTATGAAACTCGCAGAAAATCGAACGACATCAGACCGATCAAAACATATTGACTTGATACTGTTCTATATAAGAGACATGTTAGAAGAAAAACAAATCGTTCTCAGATATATTCCGTCCAAGCTGAACCTGGCCGATCATTTAACCAAAACTGTTCCTTCCATCACATTGAAAGATCTCTTGAAATTTTTGGGGATCAGAGATCCAGGAGGGGTGTTAGAGGAAGATTCAGATTGAATATTTAAAACACTTAGTGTATTGTGAATATTTGAATATTGACGTTGTCATGTAGAGTTTTGTCAGTTGTTGTTGTTTTTTCTTTAAATAAAAGTTATCACAAATATTTTCGGAAAAGTATATTTCTAAAAGGATTATCTGCCTATAAATAACATATGCAATAGGTCTTTCTGCATCATCAAAAATGTGTGAAATGACCGCACCAACACCATACAAATTTCGGGTTGAAATGAAGTAGTATACTTTAGCTGATGATAATATTTGTTTTATGTTGGAGAAAGCACTGTCGCATTCTTCCGACCATTCGAAACAAAAATTTTTCTTCAATACATTTTAAAGAAAATGTAGATTGGTGGAGCTATTTTCAATGAATTTATGATGATAATTAACCAACCCCAGAATAGACTGCAACTCTTCGATATTCTCTGAAAGTGGAGCATTTTTCACAGCTTCAATTTTTTTTGGAGATGTATTTAAACCAGTTTTATCAACTATGAAACCCAAATGAGTAACAGTTTTCTAAGAAATTTGAATTTTTTCAAAGCAATCGTCAAACTTCTTGCCTTTAATGTTCCTAGTACGTACTTATTTGACCCTACTCAACTCCTACCTGTAATCAAGATATCGTGGAGAAAACTCACTACTTCGTCAAAACCTAGTGGGATTTTTTTCAAATTTTTTTCGAAAATAACTGTAAAGCTTTTTGTTCCGTATGGTAACATATTGAATATAAATACGCCGTTATGGGTATTAATAGTAGTCAACAACTTCGAATCATTATTTAACTCGAGCCTTTATTCAATTTGTTTTCTGCCATTAAGGATTCTTTAAATTTTCCTCGTCGCCAATTATGTGTGATGTATTCAAAAGTTATCCACAAATAAACCCCAAGGCAATTTATTCTTCATTTGCATTTTTTATTATGATTGTCATCCCATCACAGAGATCACGATAGTTCTTCGTACAATACAAGGGATTGAAATATTTAAATGAAATGAAATGAAACTCTCAACAAGCTGTCAATTTTGGTAGTCACAGTCTAACAGCTATTTAAATCAAATGAAATCGGGATAAAATTCCGTTAACTAATAGCCACTAGCTTTGAAGAAATTTTTTTTGGGTCTCACATAGTTTGGAGTCCTGAACAAAAAATCCATATATTTTTTTTGAGTGATGACTGGCACTTTTTGGGACACATTCCTACCGCAAAAAAAACAGTACAAATTTTGCCCTCTTTACCCTAATATAATGCACACACTCCAATTCACCCAGTTTGAACATCTTTTGTAAATATGAAATAGAACAAATCTACGTAAAATGTTCAGTGAATTTAACATTAACTACAACAATCAAGAAAAGCGACGTTGTCAGTTCTTCTAAAATTTCTGCAAACCAAGAGTAAATTTCATATGTCGTGCTTTGTTTTCAAAATTATCGACTATTCTAGAATCTCTTATTTTTCAGATATAAATGATGAAAAATATGGTTTCATTGAACTGAAAATAAGGCACATTTTCAGTGTGTCTCTTTCTTCTGGCTGCCTACGTTTTCGGCCATGGGCCTCATGTCTTAACGTAAAAGAATGGGACATAAAGCAACCTAACTAACTTAAGTATCCTAGCTATCCAGATTGCTGGTAATTCGATCACTAATCAGTATGAAATGGTGGAATTAAAGCAGATGCTCGCTGCGCTCGCATTAGTTCATGAATAACCAAAAGACATAAACACGCATCTGGCTTATCTCTTCCTTCTGGATATCCTCGTTTTCATCTTTGCACCTAATTTCTCAACGTAAAAGAAGGGAACACAACCTAACCTAAGTAACCTAGCTATCTAAGTTGATGGTAAGTAATTCGATCACTAATTAGTATGAAAAAGGGAAATCAAAGCAAATGCTCGCTGCACTCGCATTTTATAAATTACCAGAAGACAATTGTATCTTATCATATTACAATGAATTCCTATAATTTGGCAACGTCGCATTCTCCAGTTGACTTTGTGAGTAACGTAAACAACATTAAATTAATAAAATCTTGCTGTCATGTACGGATATCACCATAAATTAAGTTTTTTTCTAGTCCTAAACGAAGGATAAATTTTTTTAAAAACAGTGCCCTTTTCAATAAAAATTGTGTAAAATGGGTGAATTGGGGTGTGTTTAAAAAAAATTGCCGGAATCCCAGGATTTCATGCATGAAATGTCATGTTTTTCATCATATACACTGGTTTTATATTCCGCGCCTACACCATTCTCAATTTTCAGCAAAGGCTTTATTTGTGAATGTCTCATCATCTCTTCCTGTCTTAAGACGCAACGCGTAAAATTCCTCTGGATAATAGATAAAAACAATTTTCCATAAAACTTTCAGACTATTCCATGCTTTCAATTTGAAATGTTTACGAGACTGGATTCCGTTCAGTAATCAAATGACAAAGGGAATACATTTCGTTTCATAAGCAGACCTTCGCAATCCATTACGATTCCACCAGACTGAATGAGCCAACTCAACAACGACCATGTTAATCGCATCACAAACAACGACCCAGACAAGACTTTGATTATCTTGTTTTCCACAGAAAATGTTCAATCCACTCTGTAAAAGTCGGCTCATAACTCTTATAACGAACGTCCGATTCTGAATGTCAATAATAAACAATAGCAAAACCGGAGTATTTTAATGATGGCGATTTTACGTAATGTAAAGAGTATTTATTCATTTTGAAGAATGATAAACGCCTATCGCAGTCATAGGAACGGCACAAACTAGCGAAACGAACATTTCCAAGGCTCAGGAATAGGTCTGTAGGTATAAATTACACCAAATATGGCAAGGCATTGTGTTCCCTAGCTTAATAGTCTACCTTTTCGTACTTTTCTTAGATTTGCTGCAAGCACAGCATGTTTTCAACACTATAACGAGATTAAAAAATACGTAGATAATAATGCCATAGTGAATAACAATATACAGTCCGTGGTATTTCTGTTTTAAGTCACGGAAAATTGTCTTATGTCTTGTTTGGAATGATTAACTCATAAAAAGGGAATTACCAATTTCGACTTCATTGTAACCCGGAACTGTTTAAAATTTTCTATTCCTCAAGTAAGTTACAAGTCAATGAAGATAGGAGCCTAACCCTTCTTACGTACTTGCGTTTTCTTTTGATTGTCTCTTTTCAGCTTCTTCTTTCTTTTTCTGTCAGGATTCTGCAATGGTATACATTGATAAGTTTCGTTCTTCACTTAGGTATCCTAAGTCTTGAAAAGCGTTTGGAAACTTTGAAATATAGACAAACACTTAGGATTTATGCACTATTTGATTTTCGATTTCTGTGCTCAAGTGATAAATTAAAAAAATTACCCTAATTTTCAGAATGTTCTCTTGTCAATATTCTTCCTGAAATATAAAAATAATCTTTATTATATTGAACCCAATGTTTTTTCATTTCATCTGAACTAAATATTATTAAAATCATTCATGGTCTTGTAATCATTATGTATACCTCAGCAATCAAATAATCAAATTGAGTAGTGCAGCAAAATTGCTCTACTTATCTTTGATTGATGATCTATTCATTTTGTGGAAATTCTTGCTGAATATAGGATGAAGATAAAACTTCTGTCTAATTTCTACTAATACTTGATTTAATACGACCGTGGTTTCGGATTTTACACCATTCAGTAATGCTTGAAAAATTCCATAAGGACATTATTGTGATGAATTTTTTTATAGCTCATCTAAGCACTTATGTTTCTGTCTATGAACCTGAAGAAATAGAGATGATTGAATCTCTGGAAAAATAATCCAGCACAGTAGCAGAGGAGAATCTTTCTCATTACGCTCTTTCTCATAAACGCAGTTTTTAAAAGTTATAAAATGATAGAATAGAATTTATTGATCTCACAATATCAGATAATGACATAGGACAGGTCAAATATGAGGAAAGTAAAATTAAAAATTCTAGCTAAAACTAGAACACTTTCCTTAAAATATTGAAATAATCTAGGTTAACAAATACGGTATAGTAATATACAGAAAATATCACAAAGAACAACTAGACACACAGGTACGTCATAAAAAAAAACATATAATCAAACGAAGAATATGTTGCAGTTTTGGCAAAATTCCTGACGAAAGCACCCTACATGATCTTGATGCCGAAGAGACGTAAGAGTAACACCGCTCCCAAGAGGTAACCACAGGAAAAAAACTCTTTCTGCACCAAGTATCAACACAAACTGAGAGAGAACTGGTAAGAACGAAGGTACTGCAACTAATATGATTGCCGAGCCTTCTACTTCTTTAAAGTAAAGAAATTGATTCAAGAAGAGCTGCGACAACTCTACGTTGAAACGGTTCTACGGATATACTTCCCCAGACAACGGGGAGGCCGGGGGCTTTTTAGTTTGGAGTCTACAAAACAGCATGGTACTGGATAGAGCATCTGGAGTTCATGGTTTTCGACCATGAGAAAGTAAGGCTCAGAGTATCTCGTTTTAAGGCAGTATCCTGTGCAGTTCGGTTAAACGTGGTAACTGAGTTGAAACCCGTTCATCAAAAAGGTCACATTGAAGACGCGGAGAGTGAGGTACTCTGCAGCTACACAAGAAAAAGCCAATGCATGGGGTCTTATTCAAAAATTCGACCTTTGTCTTCCTCAGATCAAGTGAACTGGAGTCAGAGACGGATGGATTCATGAAGGTCTGTCGTAGTCGAGTGATGGATATAGAGGTCTCAGGCACTAGACGTAGAGCGTATCGAGAGGCTTCTGACTATAATGCATGTGCTGTCAGATATTGAATCAAATTGGAAAAAATCATTTTGAAGAGGTAAAAAGTGGATGAAGATGAAATATCGAAAAAAGTTAATGTGAAAAAGTTGCTTGAAATTCAATTTTGAAAATAGATTTAAGAGGCTCGTTTCAGTTTATGAGGAAATTGATGCGCTTATGGACGATTATCATCGACACTTGATTATAATCAAAGAAAATATGATTTCAAATTGCCATTTAGACGAGCATTTAGATTTATCGGACAGGCACAATCAATCAAACAAAAATCCAATTTTTCCATAATGTTACATACTTTATTGTGTGCACTGTATGAAAATAATAATAATAAATCTTTATTCCTGGGTATGATCATTTCACCACATTGGCCTAGTACCTACAAGTTTCGGAAACTCATTTTATTCACTTATTTGAATAAGAATATCGAAATCCATCACAGAAAACAACCTTATAGAATTAATACCGGAGAACAGATATCTAAAAGCATGTTTTTTAAAGCAAATTAATGAATACTGATTTACGTCAAGTTTACTTTTAAATAATAATTTTCAATTGTGGGAAAGGATAGTAATTTCCAATAGTCTGATTTTTAATTAATTCAGTCTCGGTTGATGGAAACAGTACTGTCCTACTTCTTCATAGTACTATTTTCATAGCGACCATAACGTGAATTATACATTTATTCGGTACCAGTTGAATCCATAATTGGAACGGCATTAAAATCACAATTAAAAGATGGTTTATCGATGGCCTGAGATCAAAGATACCGGTTTGAAAGCGTTTACTGTCTCTTGTGAATTTACATCTGTATTTTTGTTAACCGATAGGTACAGATAATATCGGATACCAATCGTTTCATTCGACTGGGATTTTTCTCTTTCCATTTTTGGACGATTAATTTGAACCAGTGAACAACTACAGTGTTAAATTTTGATTATCTCAACATCGATTCTCTTTTGCACAACCGTGGCTTCAGTTTCGCTGTGATTCATGGTACGGGGAAGTAATTATAAACTTTAGGAATGTCAGTTAACTTTATGGAGATAATATCTTTGGAGATAACAGCTGATTATCGACATATTCTAAATGCTTCTTTGAAGTTATTCGAATTGCGTGCGATGAGAAGGAATTAAATGAATTATGCGGCGACAATAATAATATTTTCTGTTAGATTTGGGATCTCCACTAGTAAGAACTCGTTTCAACTACTGCATATTTTCAGTAGTACTATAAGTACTTGAAAGTAATCAGGTAATACATCGATAACCTTCCTTCATGGTTACTTGTAGGTACAATGAAAATATCACTTTTGTATAAGTTGAGCAGATATGGATTATCTAAAGAATGAATTTTTTCAAATGATTCATTCAATTGATTGTTATAGGGTTTATCAATAATTTGTTTGTCCTGATGGTGACATCGTCCAAAAAAAGAAGGAAAAACGGACAAATTATCGAGACCTACTCTTCGATCTCCGCAGGTTTCACCCAAACTATTCTGTTAAAATAGTGGTTCTCATAATATGGGTCCTTGGTGGAATGATGGAAACACAGCTCTCAAATTTGAAAATCATACTGACTTGCCGTGATGCGGCAGAAAACCTAGCCGAAGAATGCAGAAGGCCGTCATTCTTGGTTCACTCCGTTTAATCATGGCACATGATTCTCGGGCCCAGTAATCACTCTCCCCAGGGACGTGGGGAGTGTTAGCTGGGGTTAATGACACACCAGCGTGCCCTTCGGTTGTATCGGAGCTCCGGAGACAAGGCCTTATGGAAAAAAATGTCTTCATTCATATTGCCAAATATTTTGCAATGACCAATACATATAACTGAAAATAAATTATATTACCAATATGAAGCGGCGGAATTCAATCGCCCCTATCCAGGGTGACTGCTCTTCCATCCGAACAGAAATAACAAAGAGAAAAGAGAAGAATGTATAACGTTCATTCTGGTGATTCTTACCAATAACATGACTTTATTGTTACATACGTAAGAAAAAATGTAAGACAGTCAGGAAAGGCGTTGTGAATTTCTGTAGCTTTATATGAATTAGAACCATTTTTTCGTGAATATTTTCTCAAACAATTTTTTCCTTTTTTCTCCAAAATACGAAATACGAAAAATATTCAGCCTAGAATTCAGAAAAACTTGTAGGCCCACATTCTTCAAATATAACATTATGCCCTTCTACAGCATATACATCTACCACTGTAATTTGTTTTTAGGAAAAACATTGATAAATTCCAACTGAATTCGTCAAATCATAATTATGACATTAGGAACAATGACCATCTCTGTTCCCAGGCACAAAACTACAAAATTGGAAAATACTTTCAGATATATGGAAATAAAAATTTACAATAAAACTTCCCGTAACCATTAGAAGTACCGATTCCTTCAATAATTTCAAAAAGACAATAAAACTTTTGATATCGAATAAATGCTACTACAGTACTACAGTGTAAAAGAATACTTCCATGATAGCCTGCAGGAACTTCACTGTTTTTAATTGTTTTGTCTACATTTTAATATTTGATATTTTTCTGTCATAATTTTAAGATAATCTCAATCTCTCTTTTTTAAGTGAGTGATTGACTTGTCCTATACATGTTGAGCCCTAGCTCGCACAAGTTTCTGACTTTTGAGGGTTGCACGTAGGGGTGCAACCGGTTGACGGATATAACAATTTTAACAACAATTTTACCAACAACAATGTCACAAAGGATTAATAAAATATTTCTATTTCTGTTTCTACTACCCGGTCTTTTTTCCCGGACTCTTTACTTTTTCCCATAATTTTTTTGGGGCTTTTTTCTGAAAGTTTTTCCATAATTTTTTTCTTAGGCTGCTTTTTTCGCATTTTTTCTACAAACTTTCTAGACATTTTTTTTAATTTTTTTGCCTGAATTTTTTCTCGATTTTTTTTCCCGGATTTTTTTCCTGAACTTCTCACTCGAACTTTTTATCTGGACTTTTACCCGGTCTTTTTACCCGGACTTTTTACCCGGGCTTTTCACCCGGACTTCATACCCGGACTTTCTTCTCATGCTGCTTTTTTCGTATTTATTCTACAAACTTTCTGGACATTTTTCCTAAAATTTTTTCCTGAATTTTCTTTCGAAATTTTTCTTAACTTTTTCTCCGGATTTTTACCCGGACTTCTCACCCAGACTTCTCACTTTTTTCCCCAAAAATTTTTCTCATAATTTTTTTGGACTTTTTTGTGAACTTTTTCTTTATAATTTATTTCACAGGCTACTTTTTTCAGATTTTTTTTACCCTTTCTTCGAACTTTTTACCCGGACTTCTTACCCGGAGTTCTTACCCGGACTTTTTACCCGGATTTTTTACCCGGACTTTTTACTCGGATTTTTTACTCGGATTCTTTACCCGGACTTCTTATCCGGACTCTTTACTTTTTTCCCCGAATTTATTTCCCAGAGCTTCTAAATTGAAACGAGAAGCTTTCAAACACTAACTACTGTGGAATAGAGGAATTTCTCAGGAACTTCGATTTTTCAAATATTGCTTTTCTCTTCATAAAAAATCGCAATAACTCGAGAACCATAAAAGATTTGAGAAATCTAACTGCAGTTCTGAAAGTCAAGATGCCCCTGTACGGACAATCTGAAGCAAATCTATTTTTCATTTCTGACTGAAAATTTTCAAAGGGGTTAACCTTGTTCCAAATATTAATTTTTTTCCTAGAGCCTTCAAATTGAAACAAAATGTTTTTCAAACAACGAGCTACTGCGGAATAGTGAAATTCCTCTGGAATTTCGATTTTTTAAAAATTGTTTTTTCTCAAGATAGAGAGACGTATGGTGCTTTGGAGGTTGAGTCGGTACCTATACCTATATCTGGTCATGATTGTGTGAACATTATCCCGCAACAACTGTAAATACCATCTTCGCTTCATCGTCGGCCATCCGGAGTGTTAAATTTTTATGCGAAATGGAATTGCGTTCTCTCACTCCATAAATTAATTGGGCACAAGCGTTTTGCACAAGTTGGATATGATTTTTATCATGATTCGTTAAACATGAATAAAACACTATATTAGCGAAGTTAGTGGCTCAACATAGATATATAGCCTGTGGTAGAAGTCCATTGTGTCTCGAAGTGGAGTGGTATAGATACAAATTTGTGGAGATGATTTTGAGTTTTTCTTCATAGTGAATAGATAAATAGATTTTTTATTTAATCACTTTTCATAAATTATGAGTTTGTAGGAAGTCAAAAATTACAGGGATGGCATATACATGTCTAGACACCGACGTTAAATGCTTACTTGTGCTAAAACTATAAGACATTGAAAACTGAAACAAATTGAAATGACAGAATCACTTCGATTAAAATCATTCATTACAAAAATATAATGGTTACATATACCTACATAGTAAACTTTGAAAAACAGAACAGATTGAAATGACAAAACCAATAGGATTAAAATTACATATACACGTGTCAAAATACAACAGACTTTTAGAAGTAATTTTGCCTTTCTGCTTGGTATATATTTCTACGATAAATCCTTAGTTGGGCGTTGCACGAAGAAAATAAAAATTCCTAACATATCCACTTTCACTCCAGTACCACTCTTTCACTCATATCACTTCAAACAAGTTGTATACGATACACCTAACAGCGAACTTGTGTCTTGACTGATGCATTAACAGATGACCTCAATAACAATCAGAGCAATTATGCATGGGAACTTGGCCAGACATGTTATTACTCATTCAAAAATACACACAAAGATATCTGATGAAGTGGTCATTACGCTGGTCCAAGCAGGGCCGGTGTCGATGATGGATAACTGTTTTCAAGAGTTCAATGGAATATTATACAATACGAGTTCTACTCGAAGTTTTCCAATAGGAAACGTCTACTCCCACTTCTGATTTTTTGCCATTGATACCAGTTCAAGGGCTATACAAGACAAACCATGCTAGTGCTTTCTATGAAGGAAATTTCAAAATAAGGTCACGTGCATACAGATCTGATGGGTTATTACCCTTCCTGAGAAATCAATTGTCCCGGATAAAACCCTACCGGAAGAGAATGAATATATCGAGTATAGAAAAATATATTTCAAGAAAATAGTCACATTCTGACGATGCAAACCATCGATACTATAGTTGAATTACTCAATGGGTTCTGTTTTTTTTTTGGACGTTGGTTAAAGCTGTGAAATTAGGTATATTTTCAGTTCAATTTCCATGGGGAAGTAGATGGGATTTAATCTGACAAATAATATATCAAAAAAATTTGCAATTTTTCCAGTTTTTCCCCCAAAAATGAGCAGTAAGAGAATGTGTTCAATTGAAAACCAACAAACGTCTTATGAAGTCAATAAAACTCAAGTGCCTTATGTATGGTCAAGTCACTTATTTTCTATATCATAACCTTCTCTGCAAATGACATAAACACCAAAGAAGCCGTCAAATTAGGAAAAGTGTTCGTGTTTATATCAATTGCGGATAAAATCGTGTATTGCATTACATGGCTCTCTAGTAATTGAGGACTCACTTATTACAATTATTCATATAGCAAGGGAGCCCAAGCGGGGGATTCAGGATTTACTGAAGCGCTGTAGATTAATATATTGTACCCGTTTAAGTACCTCCACCAAATATGAACATCATATATAAGGCAGCGCGTCCAGGATAAGGGATCAGATAAGTAAAAAAAAATTGATCATCAGCAATTCTCGAGCGCGTCAGATTAAGGTAGGGTAAGTAAATTACATGCTAAAAAGTGTATATTCTACTAATCTGACAATTTGAGAGTGACGTAAAGAAAGTGAAGGGCTACAAAGTTGTAAAAAAAGGTCATCTCGACATTTCCGAGCGTGGCTGATTTTTTTTTTTTATTTTGATGGAAATAATTCGAGGATAATGAAAAATATATAATCTGACAATTTTCACAAATCGAAATAATAAAAATTCGTCGATAAAGTCTAATGCGTGCAGCTGCATAATGTCTATATTCCCCTGTCCGCGTTACTATTTCTCTCTCACTCTTTCTCTATTTATTCGACTTGGCCAAACTTAGATTTTGAATATAATTTGAACCGATTGGTACCGGTAGATTTTGAGATATCTCAAAAAAAAACACGATTTTTTTTTCGAATGTGTTTTTTTAATAACTTTTAAACGACTTCATCGATCAATTTCAAAAAATTATCAGCTCTTACTATCAAAAATCCACGTCGATCACCGCCAGTCCGGTCAGAATCGGTTGATTCGATCGTGAGTTATCGTTGTCGAAAGAAAACCAAAAGAAGTGTTTTTTCGGAATCACTCTGAAATGTTTCGTTCGATCAATTCAAACTTAAATATTCTTCATGGGGCTTGAAAAACTGCGTCGAATGCTGCCAACCGCGTGAAAATCGGTTCATTTATTCTAAAGTTATGGCGGTTTGAAAATTATAAACTTCTATCAGACTTTTCATAATGACACAAAAATCATATGTTTGAGCTCGAAGAGCTCAAAAACAAAATAAGTGAAATGTTGTGCACATAGGTATGGAGTTAGCGGGAAGTTGCAGGGATGGCCTCCAAGGGTCAACCGTTTTCTTAAATTTTTTTGTCAGATAGGGCGAATCCCTCTATATAATCGTCAGCTTAGAAGACAGCACATCTAGGACATAAGGATGAACCATATATATCTTAATCTGTTAAATAATTATTCATCCTGTATATCAATTTGGGTGAAGTAATTTGTATCAAGTGGTACCGTTATAATAGTTGAACATATCGTAGGTAAGGAGTTAGTTAGTTGGAAATTGTCAGATTGACAGAAATCGATGTTTACGAAATATAAATTGTGTTTCTTCGACCTATTAAATGGTTCATCCATTCCATTGTATATTATTGTGCCTTTCTACACAAACCCATAAAGTTTTTCAAGATAATTTGACGCGCTTGAGTATTTCAAAATGGCTTTTTTTTTCAAATTATTTTAATGGTCGCAAGTTTGCGTCACATCGACATCGTCAGATTATTGCATGGGAGCTTTTTTTAGGTTCACTTAACACCTCCTAAGAAAATCTGACGTGCTCGATATTTTTTTTTCATTTTCGACCCTTATCTACGACCACCCCCATCATGCAAAAGATCAGATTAACAAACGTACATTATTAAAAATACGTAGGACATTGATGCTATCAATATCTGACGCTCTCGAGCATGTCCATGCAACAGTTATTTTTTTACAAATTTAAAAATCTATAGCCGCTTCTCCCACCAATGAAAAGGTATACATTGCATAACAATTTTTTCTATGACGCTCGAGTAAATCCACATTCAGCATCGTGGGCTCCCCTACTAATAGTGAGGCATTACTGAAAGCATACATGTCGTATAGCAAATAACACAAATTCAAAATAGTTTTCCCTTCCGATAATTTTTCTTCGATATTAAACTCTACATTCAGAAACATTATGGGTTTTTTGGTTCAAACGAAAACCAATAAAAATTAGTCTAACCTGTAAGGAAATATGTAAGTACCTACCTTGTACTCACTGCTCAGAAGTCTGCTAAAACAAGTTGCAGCACAGATATGCAATTAGTACTGCCAACAAAACGAATTAAATGATTTGTGTGTGCATTGTACACCTAAAAACAAGAAAACTGGAGATCCGACCCTGAATCGAAAGAAATATTTTCATGAATATCTTGTTCTTTACACTTGCTCATTATGTTCTATAATATTATTTTCATATTGTTCGCATAGCTGTTGGTAGTTATGTAAATCTACCTGTACACAGGTTCGAGTTCAAGTTCATAATTGAAATACGACCCACATTTGACATACATATAAGTTTCACCTAGTTATAACAACGTATTGTTTGGAGAGTTGGTGAAAATACTGTGGTTCATGAAGCGCATTGAACTGTAGTTGATAACTTCACTTTGTAGCACTCTCATGGTCTCATCAATCTAACTAAATATTTTTCTCTCTCTCTCTATTTCTCTCTATCTATGTTATGGCCCTTGCTTCCTAATAGGCGCATTTGGCCAGTTCGTTCGATTGCAACTTTGTCTGATCATTAGATCATATTGCAACCCAGTTATTCGTCGTTGTTTGACTTAACCATGTGTTTTTCTTCTTTGTGCTAAAAGGGGATTAATTGGTAGGACAGATAGCACAAACATAGGTTCATGTGATATGAATATGAAAGTAGGATTTATAAATGGTCATAGGAAAATATAACGGAGTATGAGATTGGCATTAGTAGATTTCAAAAATTTAGCGTTTTCATATTTATTTATTTATTTAAATTAATGATGGATATTTATATGTGTATTTGTTTTTTTGTGAGGAATTTCATAATTTCATTTACTACGCCTATGTTTAAAAATTTTAGTACTTCCTCCATATTGAGAGGGGCTGGTACACCCTTTTCAACGAACCTATGATACAGGTTAACGCTAAGTATGTTATTGATAGGGCATTCTGGATATATATGATTGATGGAATCAATTATTCCACAGTCACAATAGGGGATATCACTAACTCCTATTCTGAAGAGATGTTCCTTTGTCATACAGTGTCCTGTTTTCAATCTTATGATTGTGGTTATATTCCTTCTTTCTATGTATGGATATTTTTTTCATATTTCTTAGCAGAAGTACTACTATGATTGCCTATTGCTGAAAGTAACTCACATAAAAATTAAATTGGATTAAATGTTACCCGTTGATTGATATGTACTGGGAGATGGAATAACCTATTAACTTATTTTTTTCTATATAATTGACGAAACGCTTGGATAGATCGATTATTGTTCTCATTTTTACATTTTTCCAAAAGAAAAGGATAATATTTGTAGGAGATATAACGTCATCGAAATCTATTTTGAATAGAAACCTTCAACTTTTATTGCTGATTCTGAAAAAGAAATTTTTTTCTCGTAATAGAATAGTTTTTGGTTACCTATACTGAGTATTCAAAACTGATTTAGACGGGCTCTACCTTTTGAAACGATTTTATTTCATGAAGTAGCGGATACATTCCTAAAAATCTCAAAATACTTTTAGGAAAAAACTTTCGAATATGTCAGGTTTTATTCTTATTCCCACATTTTTTCCAATAAAATTCAAATATACAGGATGATTTGCGAAATGGCAACCCAAAAATTTTATTGGAGAATCTTATTCATTTTTCTACGTATGGTGAAATAAGTGATAATGTTACAAGGTGTTGCAAATTCCGAATTCATTTAAAACAGTTTGGGACTTAGAACTAGTAAAATTTACGTATTCTGTCTGATTCATTTTAAATACAAAATCTCAGCCAGGCTCTTACCCACAAAGCGCAACAATTGTGAATTGTGAAAACCAAATTTACTGATTTAAGGGAGTTATAAATTACTATCCACAGCTGAGGATATATTGAAATAGAAAATAATTATTCAAAAGATGTTCTAAATGTTCTCCGTTTACTTCTTGGCAGTAATACAAACTATATTTGTTTTTTTACAAGATTTATTGATCAACACCTTGGCATTCGGCTATAATTCTTTCGCGAAGATTGTTTATTGTTATAGGTTTGGTTTCATATAACTTGGATTTTAGGTAAACCCATAGAAAATAAATTTAACAAGGTCAAGTCAAGTGATCTAGGTGGCCACTCTATATGTCATCGTCGGCCAATTCATCTTTCCAGGAAAACAGCGTTCAAATAATGCCGCCATCTGGCAGCATAATGAGGCATAATATCATTCATTTCTCATTCCGTTATTTCTGTCTCCACCATATTCAAGTAAGTTCCACCATTTAAATGTCTATCTGTAACAAAAATAGAAAAAGTTAAATTAACAGTTCAACAGGTATGAAGTAAACATTTTTTTCGCACAAGCGAACAAAAACCTTTTACTTTTCAATGAGCCTGTTCAAATTTCTTATCGAATAATGAATTTTTCATTTCACAATATATTCATACAATTGGTATACAGTGCGGTCCAAAGGTATGGAATAAATTCATTTTTAGCGTTATTATGTATTTTATGAAAAAATCCTGAAACAGGTCAATTTTTATTGGCAATTTGACAATTTAAAGTATGAAAATATTACCCCCTTCTTGCACCCCCTCTGAATTATGAGCACCCCCTCAAAAATTTTAAATGAGAAGGGGGGTCGTGTGGCATCTTGTTCGAAAGGGATTTTCATTATCTGTTCAGCAATACTAAGTGTTTCATATTTGGTGCAACCATAACTGAGAATTTTTTTTATTAAAATTTAAAAATATTGACACTGTAAATTATGTATCCGTTGAAAAAACCTGAAACAGGTCGATTTCTATTCTCAATTTGACAATTTATACTTTCTTATCTGTCTTGCTAAAAAAGTCAGGAAAAAGTCGTTGAAGACACCAAAAAATTATTCACAAAACCCATAAATAATATAATGTCAATCTAGTAGACTACTGTTATTTTGATATTTGTGAGTTGCTGGCAGACGTCAGTGTATTGAAAAATATTTTTGTGTGTATTCGATTCATCTATGGTTCATTTATCCGAAACTCAAAGAATAGACATTTTAATTATGCTTGGATGCGGTAATAAAACACGAACTCAAACGGAAGTTTGTGAAATGTTCAATAATAAATACCCTGGTCAACACGTATCACAATCTACAGTTAGCAAAATAGAAACAAAATACCGTGAAACTGGACATGTAAAAACTCGTCAAAAACCAGGTCGAAATGCTGCATTGGATGAGGAGAAAAAGTTAGATGTACTGTTAGCGATTGAGGAAAATCCGCATATGACAAGTAGACAACTTGCCGCCAACAATGATGTAAGTAAATCATCGATATTGAGAGCTTTACATAAAGAAAAATACCATCCTTATAAAGTTCAGTTGGTTCAGGAGTTAAATGAGGATGACCCTGATAGAAGGCAACAATTCTGTGAACTGATGATGGATAGAATCGAAGCAGATTTGCAGTTCATAAACAAAATTGTGTTTTCTGATGAAGCTAATTTTTATTTAAATGGAACGGTTAATAGACAAAACTGTAGATATTGGAGCAGAGAAAATCCTCATTGGATGTGTGAGGCTCACACACAATATCCCAAAAAAGTGAACGTTTGGGCTGGTATCATTAAAAACAAAATTATTGGCCCCTATTTTTTTGAAGGCACAATTAATGGTGAGGTTTATCTAGGTTTTTTGATGAATTTTTAGTGCCTACATTAAAACGACTTTTTCCCGATGTTAATGATCCAAATGGAATAGATAGATCAATTTGGTATCAACAAGACGGAGCTCCACCGCATTACACACGTATTGTTCGAGATTATTTGACAGAAGTTTTTCCCAATAGGTGGATTGGCAGACGTGGACCGATTGAATGGCCGCCTAGATCCCCCGATTTGACTCCTCTCGATTACTTTTTATGGGGTTATTTAAAATCAAAAGTATATTTCAATAGACCAGACAATATTGCAGATTTAAAAACTAGGATATCGGAAGAAATTAACAACATAACCCCTGAGGTCCTACAAAATGTTCTACGAGAATTCCAAGATCGCCTTGCTTATTGTCAAGAAGTGAATGGTGGTCATTTTGAACATTTAATTTAACTGTAAAACAAATTGAAATATACTTCCTAAACATTATGTTACATTATTTCCTTCAGTCTATCAACATTTGACATATTCAGAATAAATTTTCTCAGTATTGCTGAACAGAGAATGAAAATCCCTTTTGAAAAAGGTGCAACACAACCCCCTTTCTCATTCAAATTTTTTGAGGGGGTGCTCATAATTCAGAAGGGGTGCAAGAAGGGGGTGATATTTTCATACTATAAATTGTCAAATTGAGAATAGAAATCGACCTGTTTCAGGTTGTTTCAACGGATACATCATTTACAGTGTCAATATTTTTAAATTTTAATAAAAAAATTTCTTCGTTATGGTTGCACCAAATATGAAACACTTAGTATTGCTGAACAGATAATGAAAATCCCTTTCGAACAAGATGCCACACGACCCCCCTTCTCATTTAAAATTTTTGAGGGGGTGCTCATAATTCAGAGGGGGTGCAAGAAGGGGGTAATATTTTCATACTGTAAATTGTCAAATTGCCAATAAAAATTGACCTGTTTCAGGATTTTTTCATAAAATACATAATAACGCTAAAAATGAATTTATTCCATACCTTTGGACCGCACTGTATATGCGTAAACGCAGTCTATATTTTTAAATGTATCAATGAATCAATGACTCATAGAGAACTATATAAATCATTTGTTAGTCAGAATATGAAAAACGTTTGAATTGGTAGAAATGACCTCCCGCCTCAAAAGCAGCAAGAGCTTCATATTATGATTCTGAGATAAAAACTTCATCTACACTTAATTCTACATCAATTTGGAAGATAATATGAACGGCAGTTGCATGTGGGAAATGTACTCTTTCCGTACTTGATGGAATTCAGATGATGTTGTTGCGTTCAATTATTCACTGGTCTCCAAAGTATGCTTGTTCCTTGATTGTATACAAATCTGAGAATGTAACAATGCAAATTAACATAATTATCTGCCTGACAATTTCGCAATACAATTGTCCTGATTTTGGTGTCAATCTTGGCTAATTCTTTTGTGAAACATTGTCATAAAATCACCTTGAATGAATTACCATTCCAAGCAAATGCTTCATCAATATGTAAAAATTTCACGATCATTCGAAAAAACACCTCTAAAAGTATGTTCAACCTAAATTTTTAATCCACGCTAACCTTTGTAATTGAAATATTAGAACATACATCATTGTTTATCCAATTTTCCGATTATAATTTTCAAATTCTTCAGTAAGCATTGGAACATAATCATCATACATACTATTTATTCTGTTGTACCTCACTGTACTTCAATTTGGTTTGGTGGAATATAGTGCTTCATTTTTCTGAAATGCTTCAGGTGTGTACTCGGATATTCTAGAGTTGTCAAAGTACTCTCATAACAATGTATCATCTCAGGTGTATGAGTTCATATTATTATTGTAGCTGGAAAGGTTTTTTTGAAAGAGTGGTGGAGTTTGCGATCGACAAATGTGCCACGGTTCATCTCAAAAGAGGACGATGCGAGGAATACGGAGAGGACGTTCAGCTCGTAGACGGAAGCATCCTACATCATCTGGAGGCCGGAGAGACGTTTACCTACCTAGGGGTGGAACAACGCCATACCCAAGATGTAGCTACCGTTAAAAACTCTCTCCGCGGCAAGTATCAGCACAAACTCCGACAGATCTGGTCTTCAGAACTGTCGGGGAAGAACAAAGTTGCTGCAACTAATATGCTTGCCGTTCCGATTCTACTTTACTCCTTTGGAGTAATGAAATGGACTCATAGGAAGAGCTGCGACAACTCGACGTAAAAACTCGCAAAATGATGCATCTTTATAGGAGCTTGCATCCTAAATCGTCTGTTCCACGGTTATACTTCCCCAGACAACGGGGAGGACGTGGACGTTTGAGTTTGGAGTGTCTACACAACAGAATGGTACTGGATGGAGCCCGTAAAGTCATCAGGTGTTCAGATCCCCTTCTCTGCTTAGTATGCGATCACGAAAAAGCAGGGATTGGAGCATTTCTTTTCAAGGCAGCAACTCGTGCAGCCGATGAACTCGGTCTCGTATTCGACACTGAACGGACGAACCCAAACTCTGTCACCGAGTTGGATCCCGTTCTGCAAAAAGCCCACATGGAAGCTGCGGAGTGTGACAGGCTCCTACAGCTACATAGGGGTAAGCCAATGCATGGGGTCTTCTTCAAGAACATTGAAGACCTTGGCTTATCCAGAAACCTGACCTTCGTTTTTCTCAGGTCAAGTGGGCTGAAGTCGGAAACCGAGGAATTCATTATGGCCTGCCAGAATGTCTTCAACACCCTCGTCTACCGTAGTCGCGTGATGGGTATAGAGGTCCCTGAAACTAGATGCAGAGCGTGTCGTGGGGCAGCTGAGATCATAATGCATTTGCTGCCAGCTTGTCCAGCTTATGCGGCCTCAGCCTATATCTACAGGCAAAACGCGGCCCTACGAGTGTTGTCCTACCATCTACGACACTCGTACGGTGTAGACGAGACACCGGTGTTGCCTTATGCTTCGGGGATATTGAGTCCGTTGTGTAGAATGAGAAGTGCCGAATATATTGAGATTACTCATTCCCCACCCTCAGGCAAATACAAGCCAATAAGCCTGATGTAGTCCTCCTCAACCATCAAAGTAGGACGATTTTCGTCATTGAGTTTTCAGCTCCTGGCGAAACGAACATCGTCAGACAAGAGGAGGAAAAACGGACTAAATATCGAGATCTTCTCTTTGAACTCCGCAGGCTTTATCCAAACCATTCTGTCAAGATGGTGGTTGTGATAATAGGGGTCTTTGGTGGAATGATGGACACACTACTCTCAAACTTGAAAATCATACCGGCTTGCATGATGCGGCAGAAAACTTGGCCGGAAGAATGCAGAAGTCCATAATTCTTGGTTCACTCCGTCTTCTCAGGGTACATGACTCTCGGACCCAGTAATCACTCACCCCACGGACGTGGGGAGTGTTCACTGGGGTTATTGATACACCAGCGCGCCCTCCGGAAGTGTCGGTGCTCCGGAGACATGGCCTGTCTGTGTAATTCCTAACGGATTGAAAAAAATAATAATAATACTCCCTCATAAACACTCGTTGAGTGTACCCAATGGCATAGCCTGTGCGGATAGAGGACGGATATTATTATTATTTGCCGTGGCGCTCCGGGGCGACTTACTGATGTTTCGGGTGATGTATTCACTTTTCAGCTGTAGGAAAACCCAGAAAACCTACAGCATCACCTCGGGTTGTCGGTGTGCACTCCAAGCTAACACTAAAGGCCACTCTGTCTCTAGAGGAATTGATCCAATACTATGTGATTGGATAACAACTATGCATTATAACAACTACTTATAACGACCTCTCTAGAGGGAGAAAGTATCAGCTTCAAACCAGCCAGGGGCTGCCCTCGGGGGGGTCCTCTACCCTTTGCTATGGTGACTGCTGGTGAGATGATCTGCTGGCCATTCTGGCGCTATGGGAGGTCGATCTGCAAGCATTTGCTGACGATCTGGTCCTAGTAATACGCGATAAATCAGAAGATACGATCTTCTACGCCCTTCAGGATATGGACACCATATACAAATGATGTGAGAGGGAGTAAATGTCCATAAAGCCTCACAAAATGGTCCTAGTACCGTTCACCAGAAAAAGGATGCTGGAATATTTAATACCTCCTCCTTCCATCAATGGTGTAACAATTCCTTTTGCGAGTGAAGCAAAATATCTGGGAATAACCCTAGATATAGAGCTAAATTGAAACTCGCATCTGGAAAAGACTCACCGAAAGGCTGGCCTATCATTATGGACATGCCGCAGAATATGTGGCCAAACATGGGGCATGTCACCAAAACAAGTATACTGGCGGTACGTGATCGTCATACGACCAATAATCACGTATGGCCCTGTAGTCTGGTGGAGCAAGGACCAACAAAAAATGGCCCAGGCTAAACCGAACGGACTGCAGAGACAAGCTTGTCTGGCGATTACTGGGACAATTCGCTCCACGCCAACGGCAGCACTAGGAAACCCTTCTCGGATTACTTCCTCTTCACATATTCCTGGAGACTGTGGCAAGATGAGCAGCATACAGACATACAGGCAGTGGTCATGAGAAGCAGCAGCATGCTGGAGGGCAAAATAGCTCACAACATTCTAGGAATACCCTCAGTCATCATGCTCAAAAACTATCAGCCTTCACACGCCCTACACTGTGATCTTCCCTGAAAGAGAAGACTGGGTTCGGAATGAAACTGACTCATGTAGGGCAAACGAACGTTGGTTTACCGATGGTTCCAAAACTATGGAAGGTGTCGAAGCCGGAATATACGGGATGAACCCAGTAGTGAAACGCTCATTCAGTATGCATGCACTTTTATTTTTCATTCGTGCTCAGTAGCGAGGCGGTTAGATGCCGGCCGTTGAAACTAACGCTTGAATTAGGCCGGGTTCGAATTCTATAACACGGGAAAAATTTTCTGAATTTCATAGGGGTTCATAGGCAATGTAAATTGTCTAGATGCAAATTCCGACGTGAATACACTACCAAAAATCAGTAAGTCGCCCCGGAGTGCCACGGAGCGCCACGGCAAATAAGAATGATAGCCGTCCTCTACTCGCACAGGCTATGCCTTTGGGTACACTCTAGGAGTGTTTATGAGGAAGTATTATTATTATTATATTATTCTTTGATCATTTTTAGCAAAGTTATGACACATAAAACGTTCGGCACCGCCGGAACTTGCTGCGACAGGTAAACGCGAGCCTTGAAATTGATGTTGGCGATCAATCACATTTTCTGAAAAAAACGGACGCATTTTGTAAGGAACTTCTGGGGATCATGCTTGTAGGGAATTGAACGATCTTCAACCTTATTCAAACCATTTTTTTATAATCTTCATCATTTCAAAGGAGTCAACAAAAGAGATTTTTTTTAATCTATGTTTTTGGGTTCCACCCCCGGAATTTTGGTAAACAATTTTTTTTTCTTGTTTGACATGGTTCCAACTACTAGCATGCCAAATTTGGTGGTGTTACAACCGATCCTCGTCTCAAAAACTGAGTGGACTGGACTAATAGCTTGAAGCCATAACGAATTTGTTTTCCGTGAATGCATTGCTTGCACCCAAGACGTCTACTATAAGATGTAATGTTTAGGGACCTGTATATGTTATATGACTGTCTAGAAGAATATCAATCTTGAGATATTCCAGACTTGTCCTTAGGTACCTAGGTATGCACGAAGAAGTTGGATAATTCTGCAATGCATTTCTCATATATCACATGGTCATGTTTTCGTGCGCACATAGATTAGCTTCTTTCCATTCGAATCTTCATACTAAACAAACAGTTAATGAATTCATATTCTGCGGACTACCGTTTCGTTCTCTTGCTTACATAATGGAAGTATCATTGTTTTTGCTATCGAGCAAGTTGATTTGACTGTATCATTGTTGAATCTAGATTAATATTATTGTATTCCGAGATCAAACAGGCCCGACCGAGAATGCCTTTGTAGCGAAATGATAAAAGTGTCGGGATTATCTTTATTGGAAGATAGTTACAATGATGTTATTAACATAAGTATGCGCACGCGGTGCTATACTTTGGACACGCCTTTTCATCGGACTGACACCTGTAATTAAAATTAATTTCTTTGTCTCGTCGTAGCACAGTGGCGCCCGAGTGATTATCGTAGATGAAAGAGCAGTATCATTAACCTTATTTCACTTCCGAATTGGAGATGTATAGCTATGAAGGTCTTTGACCTCTTGCGAACGTTATATGCGGTTGCAAGGAAAGGTAGTTCTGAAGTTATCTTCGAAATGAAATGATTACCAGCAAATATACGTAATATTTGAAATTCATAATTTTCTTTTTGTGGAAATCAACGTTGGTGACCGAATATAAAGGGTCTTGCAACTAGGAATTTAGGTATATAAATAGATATATAACTTTAATTCAAAATTCTTCGAGACAGGATATTTCCATAAATAAAAAATTCTTGCGGGTGAAGCAAAATCATATGGTCCTTCACTGCCTTCAAAGAATAGCACTATAGAAGAAATCATTAATGTCGAACATACGAAGAAGTGAAACACCCGACGAAAAAGCTATGCAAGCTGCAGAAGACACGAAAATATATCTGAAAATAACCAAAATGCAGTTTCTTTTAAGGAATCGACGGTAGCTAATAAATTTGGCAAGATATTCACCAGAGAATCTTTGAATGCCGACAACAAGAGGAACACTTCTGAACATGATAAATTTAGACATGGAAACATTAAGGTAGTATCGACAAGAAAAAATTTGTCATCAAGAAAACGGAAAGAAATCGAGATAGATTTAGAAATAAAATAGAAAGAACTGGAACAAGAAGTTCTGAAGAAAATACACGAAATTTTAGATGTACAACTAGCCATGAGATTAGCACAAATAAAAACAGATTCATCAGGCACGGATCCTGATGAAACTGAATAAAATCGGTAAGTGAGGGCCCAGATGTCCAAAAATGGATTACGGAAGAAGTCTTATGGGAAAGGCACACCGAAGTTGAAGGTTTATAGACAAATAAATCTACAATATCTGAGCTATATGATGGTGAATTGAGTAGAGTTAGTAACTTTTATTCAAACAGTTTCATTCTCTCCATTTTCAAATGGCAGAGCATGATATGAAAAAAATTTCACCAGGCAGAGTGTTCCAAAAGATTTGCCCATTTTCAGTGAAGATCCCACAGAATTGCCAAATTTTACTTCAACTTCGATTGATCCAAATGATCCTGAATCATTTTCTGATAAGACCGTCATGTGCCGCATTACCATGTGCTGAAATTGAAGAAAAATATTGAATCTCTTATCGAAATGGAAGCAGCCTAGAAGATTGCTGATTTCTTTTGGCAACGATGGTCCTGTTAGTATATCATTCCACTAACAAAACGAACAAATTAGCACAAATGAGAAAAATATGGACGGAAGGACCTCGGTCGATAGCCTTTTGAATTGAATTTAATTATACAAAATTCATTATTATCACTGAGAGAAATCCATCAAATTGGGATATGTTGTGCTACCCAACCCAAAAGCGACCCAAAATTGTTATCCCTGTTAATAATTTTCACCCCTGTATGTATGTCAAGTTTTTGATACAACTGTTTGATTGATGTTTTAGTAAAACGTTTTTTCTCTTCAAGAATAAATAATTAATTAAAGATCTGTTTCATTATTAATAACCCATTCTGATATACTTTATCATCAATGTATCTTTTGTCATTGATATTGTCAAGTTTATTGTGACAGGTTTTGCTGATAAAAGCCTTTAGTTCTGAAAAGGTATTATCATTACAATTTAATCAGCAAACATCAATACGAAATCAATATGGAGAAGTATCTGCGTCCTGATAGATTTGAATCCGATCCAAATTCGGCTAATGCTTGCAAGGAATGTTGCCACTGGTTCAAGACTTTTGAAAATTTCTTAGAGACTGCGGATTCAAAAGAACATGAAAAGCAACTGTCTGATACTGACAAACTCAAACTATTGATAAACTATGTGTCAGTATATCACTTCATCAGGAATTGTACGAGTTATCTTGAAGCTGTGAAGATTCTACAAGAATTGTACATAAAGCAAGTAAACGAAGTGTTTGCGAGACATATACTTGCCACGAGAAGACAACAAGCTGAGGAAAGCATAGATCGGTATGTACAGGCATTGAAATTGCTTAGTAAAAATTGTAATTTCGAACCAGTCAGTGCAGAACTGAACAAAGACGAGTTCATCCGTGATGCTTTTATAAAGGGTTTACTCTGAAATCATATACGACAACGATTTTTAGAAAACAACCACATTGAAGTTAGAACAAGCAATTTTGCAATCACAATCTTTAGAAGAAGCTCAAAAATATTCGGAGTCATATTCTTCTGATTTCGGCAAAATAAATGCAGCGTGTACATCCAATTACAATATAGAAACATAGAATAAAAATAGAACCGTGTCTGCTGCAACTGTGTCCACTCAAAAATGCTTCTTTTGTGGTAAAAATAGACACCCTCCATCTATATGTCCTATTAGGGATCAAATGTGTTCCTTTTGTAAGAAAATTGGACATTTTTCGAAAGTTTGTATGAAGTTGAAACACCCCAACAACGAATAATAAATCAACCACTGACTGCTTCCACATTTGTTCTTGCTTCGGCTTCATCTACCCTTCCATGCAGTTTGCAAGAATCAGCAATATTCCTGTACTATCTTTAATAGATACTGGAAGTTCTGAAAGTTATGTGAACTACGAATTTGCTATTTAGTATATATCTCAAAGGTGAAGTGGTCGAATTACATCCTCTAGTAGATGTGATAATAGCTAATAAGACCGATTTTTGATGACAAGTTTCCAGGCTTTGCATTCTATCAGTTCAAAAGGATAGCGAAGAAAAACGTTATTTTTGATAGGGCAATTACTGGGTGGGAGAAATGTTGAAATATTTTATAGTTTTTGCTGCACCTCGGATCACAATATTCAACCTCATCCGTTATTTGCTACATATCGGCCTTGTAACGTTAATAACTATTATTTAACAATCCTTCTATTGGGTCATTCTTGTGTTATTTCCATTTCTTGAATTCTCCTGGTTGGTCGATTAATTACATTTCTCTAATTGTTGGAAAAAAATATTTATCCTTCCCCTATTTAAAAAACAATTAGTGGGCATTTTTCATTCCGCCTGTGAACTTTGAGCAGAATTTTGTTCCCACAACTTATACGAGGAGTTTGAGATAAAATTTTAATGCAAGTATGACAACAATCTTCATGAAGTACTTAAATAAGCAAAATACAAGAAAAAATTAGGTATTTAGGATATAAGGGAATTGAAGTGCATATCCATATTAAAAAAACATCGTTATTGTAGGGTAAGGTACCTTAGCAAAAGAATAATGGAAAATGGAGTAATTGAAAAATATTCGATTCTTTCTTGAATAAAATAATATTGTATAACATGAAGAAATACCTCCCAAATAATAAGGAAACTTTATAGACTTCATATTTAACCAGACATAATAATAATAATGATGATTATATCGTATTATTGTTTGAATTCATTTTCGATTAGGACTAAAAAAGAGATTGAATGGAATGTGTGTATGTGATCGTATTCATATGCACTGAACTGTTCCATTTGTGATATATTAGTTTGTTATACATTGGTATAGAACGTTGAGTTGAAGGGTAATATTGATTCCTAAGTAGAGTACAGCATACGACGCCAATCCACTCCTGTTCTCCAAGAAATGACGTTAACATCGTTCGATAGACGGATATGTATCTCTACCATTGACGCAAAGCATGCCGGCTACATCCATTTAATGGTAATAGTGATGAAACGTGTATTTCATAATTTATCTCACGTTACCGGATCATTTCTATATAAAATCAAACCCGGTCGTTATTGTCAACTTACTTTGCAGAACGCTTTGATCCTATCGCCATATGTCTGAAGTAATAGCTGATAATTATACCTTCATTCATGACAAATGATAAGTGTTTTTTCAACAGCAAGTTGGCTGAGGTCGGAGAAAAATCTATCACACTGATGGGTATAAAAAGGAAAATGGTAATGGGATAATATGGGTAGGGAAAGTCGATTGAATGACTGATTGATGACGAATCCAAATTTGGAGAATCAGGAAACAAGCTCTCCTTGAGAGTGTAATGGATTTGTGAGAAAAGCGGTGCAAATTTTATGGAATTGGTAGTCTAAAACTGCTGCAAATAATTTCGAGCATTGCTAACACTCACTCCTACTTTCAAAATAATTTGGTAACTAACGAAAGAATTTAATCTGTTGTTTATAGATCTGGATTCCTTTCTTAGACTTGACTATATTGAAAAGGATGAGCAGTCATATTCTCTGTTCAAGCAAGTGTAATCAGGTCCTTCTACTATAATATGATTCCATTCTATTATTCTTATAAACTGCTACCTGCAAGGTCTATTATATCTCCTTCTGCGGCACAGCAATCTAGGATACCTATTTCAACGACTAGAGCAGTTCCTTTAGTTCTATGGCTTTGAAAAAATACAGGTTGTCGGGTAACTGCAGGTTAGATTCCTTCTTCTATTTGATATTTCATGAGATATTTTATTCTCCGACTTTACATTCTAAGACACTGTGGATAGATATTTCATTACCTTCCTCGCACAATCTGCATTCTTCTTTTACTAATCTAAATTTCTTAATGTGCCCTCTTGAGCGGCAGTGCCCTGTTATATTTTCCGTTAGTATTCTGAGTAATGGTAATGATTATGGTAAAAATGGATGGTGACTGATGCGCTGCGACCTAATTAGATCTTTTGTGCCCCATCTTCTTCTGCTACTTCAAGGTGTTCTCGTTCACAGCAGCCCTTCAAGCCCCAATTCCTTGTGGAATTCAAGGGTTTTGAGGGGGTCCATTCGTGGTATTTCTCCCACAGTCAGCTGGTGTGATCCCAGTATATTCAATCTTCTGTGATGTACAGCATAACACTCTAGTATTCTGAGTTTTTTTTTACTCTTACTGATACAGTCATTTGATCTCTTCCTGTTGTAGTTTTCCAGTAGTACCTTTGCTTGCATCATTCCTGTTGAAATTCTTTCTAGTATTGGGATCTTCTGTTATATATTTCATTTCCAAGTGCATCAAGTGCTGTTATTTCATACAAATTTCAATTTCGTTAGTTGAATAATTAAATGGTTCATTCAATCGTTCTTTGCCGTTGAAATTATGAAAATGTATGAGATGTGAACTTGGTAGACCATACTCCAAAAAAAGTTATCAATTTCTTCAGCATTTTCAAATTGCATTGGTAGTTCTTTATATCCACTCGTGATAACATTCAGTATTTTTAAGTGCGTTCCCTTTAACTTTCATATCTCAATTATTTTTAAACTAGTAAGTATTAATCCTGACTTTTTGCGATCAAGAAGATTTTGCAGAATAAATTAATTTATGTGGAAAACTTCGTAATCGATATCATTCATAACGTAAATAATCAGGTACCAAGGAAGATTCGCCACATAACTTCTGAATCTATCAATATATATATTCTTTATATTTCTGTATGTAGTAACAATTTATAGTAACTATAATTCTGTTCGTTGCTACCTTCACCAATTCAGAATTCGGTCTGTATCGATGCATGATCAGATATATCACAATTATTTACTTCAGATATATCTTCTCATTTAGTGATGATTAACTATAATAATGACGAACATATACTATTTATGGGCCATGGTGGCGTGAAGGTTAAGTGCTCGCTTCTTAATTCAATCACCCGTTGGTGCATAGGTTCGGATCAGCACAGTCAAATATTGGTGCAGATTTTTTTGATTTCATCAAAGAACATTGAGATGTTTGAATCAAAAGACTACAGCGTTAGCAACATAATACTTTTTTCCATAGATAGTTTTATCCTTTCCAAATTCAATTATTTCGTATTCATGATTATTTTCAAATACATACCAACACCTCCACCTGTGATGGACCTGTCATGGAGAGAAAAAGTGAACTGAACAAGACATACGTTGTTGATATCTGTATTTTGCAGTAATTCAACGAGCCTGGTCAGATATTAGCGTGAATTCAAATATTTTGAAATGAAAAGTAGTGAAACCTACTTACCTTCCCATGCGTCCGCCAATTCGCAAACGAGTTGAAATCTCAAGACTGTCTGAAACCGTAGTTATAGCCTCGTTCGGTTGTCTTAATAAATATGTTTCGCCCATGCCTCACACATTGCTGAAATTGCATATTCATTCATAACACACGTACATTAATTCCAACTTGGCTTGCGTAGGACACTATTTTTCTATTTGACAGTCGAGATTGCAAAACTTCTACTGCAACGCATTCAATTGTGAATCGATCAGTTTTTAAGATATTTAAAATAATAACATACCACACGAATGTTCTTTACCGTGATTTTTGTCAAATGTGCACTGAGACGCGTACAAAAACTTCAAGGTGAAACACGCCCTGACAGAAAGTTTGTTGATAGGTAACAACTCCTAGTTTTTCGTTTTGTCAATAATGAAAAAAAAGATTTTTTTTTTATCCAAAACATGACAGTTATGACTGTCATTATTGATGTCATTCAAGTAAACTAACTAACACTGTGTGTTATAATCCATAACTCACTAGTGAGTTATGGATTATATAACTCATGTTCATATTTTAAGTAGAATTCTATTCATTTATTACTATTACAAGCAGAATTCACATTGATATTGAAATTGAAGGACAACGCTAACGGTTTATTCATATTTGAAGTCATTGTAAAATTCGTTCATTGGAACCAGACGCTCCTATTCTCCGTGGCGCTTCAAAGTAGTCAGGGTAGCCCCAGCATTGGCAATAAGAGTCGCCGAAGACCTTCTCAGACAATGACCGGTGTAGAGCGCTGGTTCCTCCAATTTCAAAAGCATTGCAATCCCTGAAGGTATCTTCGACATCGTATCATTTCTCACATACTGGCTGGTACACCTCTCATTTTTGTAAAAAACAAAAAGGAACTATAATTCTCTGGAGTATTTTTTACACAAATTGATCGGGTTGACTGGAAATCCTTCTTCAAGTATGGTGAAACTTCTTGATTACTTGGTTTTAGTGTCTGGTAAAACTACGTAGAAATATTTCCCTTTGTCTTGAATATTTTCTATTTTCAAATTGACCAATTCATCGCATCTACAAGCACCGCTAATCCCCGTTATCAAAGCCACTTTTATCAACAAGTACTCGTCGTCGGGAACTTCATTCAAAAACTTCTTCATTTCAGGTCGTTCTTCTTGGTTTTGTATCCCTGTTATTTGTTTTTCAAAAAGCTCTTTATTTCGCCATATTTTTATAAAGGTGAATAGACGAGCAAAGCATCGAGTATTCGGTCCATAGCGACGATGGGGCAAATTAGCCAATATTTTCATCGATACGTTTTATCTTCCGTGAATTCATTCAAGACTCAAACATTTCGAACTCCTTGTCGTTAGCATCTTGGGACTTTTCTGGCAAAATCTGCATCGCTGCTTCTTCCGCTTCCGTAAGAATATGCTTAGGAACGTAATTTTCATCGATTTCCTCCATTTTCTCAAAAAAGCTTCCACTTTCTGCAGGCAAAACTGACAAGTGTCAAAAGGTATTTAAACATTTGCTCACAATGTATCATGCCCGTGGCAACCAAACAAACAACCTGTTTTGACCAAAATGTAAAAAAGTCACTGTCAAGTCATTCTGACATTATTTATAGGGACTGAGACGCAAGTAGCTTTGATTTGAGCACAAAACTTATTTATTATTATCTTATAAAAAAAATATTTCTTCCACTTGTTGGATAAAACATTGTATGCCACTCGTGTGTTATGTTTCCTAAGTCAAGTATTGAGAATTTATACCACTCGGCCTGTCGGCGTGACTTATTTTCAACATAACACACTAGTACCATAAATAACTATTATTAAATAAATTTCGCTTTTCAACCAAATAAATCTGCCAATCAGTAGTTTTACTTGAAAAAGCGACAAGAAAAAATTTTAAAACCGTAGTTAGAAGAACTTGTCTTGATATGCCAGGTTCCTTAACCCATCTTACAAGCTGGTCCATTGTGATATTGAAGGTACAGATGAATTCTTTTTGTTTTCTTGGACCAATATATATATATAGTGTTTGATGATTGGATCTACACGAAGCTGAACTTAGCAAAGAAAAACTGGAAATTGAAAAAACTTCTGCGAGCGAATTCATGCTTGTGACTGGAGTTTCACTTTTGATGCATTTAGGTAATGGTCGACAAATTCATCTCTTGGAAATAAAGCAATAAAAAATGTAATCTCCCTAAACACATGTCAGCTACTTCTTTCAAATTGTATTTCAACAAGCCTAGGATACCAGAAAATGCGACGAAGACTTATCATATGGACGAAAATATTTCGTGTTTACAAAAACAACATTCTCCCTATCAAGAACTGATAGTCAATCTAAAGATGAATCGAAAGACCATGTGTATGATATGAATATATATGGTGGTAAAGAAACCAATGTCTAAGCACTTGGAGAGCAACTTGTGAATAAATTAGCCATTACTGGAAAACAGTGTTACACTTATTTTGAGCGATTCTTCACATCTGTTCATCTGATGAATACTATCGACTATGCTTCAATGGAAACATGTATGAAAGGTCGTGAGGACGTTCATCGATTTGAACGAAACTTGAAAAGAGGTGAATCTTAAATAGTCAGAACAGACTAGGTACTCTTGCCATCAGGTAGCAGGATACTGAAGAATTTATTTGCTTATCTAATTGCCACAAACATACTATCGTGAAAGTTAACATGGAGATAGAGGATAATTCTACAGCAGAAATAGATTGTCCACAGGCTATTTATGAGAAAAACCCACAAGAAAATTTGGATGTCATTCTAAATCTTCAGAAGATGAAAGTTATGTTGGAGACCACTTGCCTGTGCAATAAGGAATCAGAAGAAGATGTTATAGCTGCTCTCAGAAGAAGAGGGAGAAACGCACAAAGCTGAGGTGTAAAATGTGGGATTAACCTTTATATGCATGGATTGTGTCACGCCATTCTATTCTAAGCACAAGTTACTGTTGGGATGTATTGGTCCCTCTTTTTTAGTGAAACTGAGTTAAAAATAATGAAATTCCATCAACTTTGTTTATTGCCTACTACAATCTTTCACATCCAATTAAAAAATCACCAGAATCTCACAACAATCATCATTGAGAAGGTTTCAAAAGAAAAAATTCCTGACTGACAAAATCTACCATTTAGGTATTTTCTACCAAAAACATCCTTACCCAATTCAATTCAGTTAATTCTTCACTACCTTTAACATTTTCCATTTCAGTCAAACCAATGATCAGAAGTACTGAGTGGTGTATTTTAACTTCCTATACCTCTCTGCAATGAAAGCCAATGATTTCATACATTCTTCACTCATATTTATCGATGCCGGGAAAACTGCCATGGCACAATCTAGATTACCGGTCATTCAACATTGAGAACTGGATAATGTTACACTGGAGTGTCATAACTGTCACAAATAAAACTGAAATAATAATGCTCTATAAAGTGTGCGGTGCTGGAATGAGGAAGAGAATGTGTGGTCCCTATGGAGGCATATCTTCGCTATATTTTAAAACAAATTTGATGCGAAGTTCAGACGCATTCAGTGACGTACCCACATGGTCAAACGGAATATAAATACCTTTTTTTCAATGTTCCGGTCCGAAGAAAAGAAATGTTATGTAAGTTCAGAGAGGTGTGGGAAAGTTAGTACGAATTGGTGTTCTTGAATTTTTGCCTCAGTCAAGCAAGTTACAAAGGATAGCTGAATCATCAAAAAGGGGTAATGACCACCCAAATTAAATTATATTTACCTTCAAATCCATATACTTTTTATCTATTTTCTGTATCTTTTATGACCATTTTCATAAAATATTTTGAAATAATGTTGAAAATATATGCTGAAATAGAATAGAAAGGAAGCATAGTCAAGACATGTTATAAGCGGGTGGTATAATATGAAATTCAGGGAAAGTATAGTTTGACAAGTCAGGTCAGGTCCTTTTCTTGATCACCCCGATTCGACAGGTATAACGTTTATTATAGTAAAAAAATGGCAGGTGAACCACGTTCGGTATATTATCCCGGAACGGGGTGATTTACAGTGCAAAAATGGAAAGTCGTCAGCTTTGTCAAATGTGTTACCAGTGAATCATTATTTCATGTGAGTGCAAAAATCTTGAAAAGTATCATTATTGATAAGAACGAGCCAACTGGTGTTGAAGATGTTGACAAATATGTTGTTGAACAAAAGACATTGTCAACGCGGAAGTTACGGAAAATATCAACCGAGCATTGGACTATCACCAAACAAGAACTTACCCGGGTAAATATCTGTCTGAAAGAAGGTTATTCATCAAGTCAAGACGAGTCCCATCTAGTAATTCAGTAACAGAGGCACTACCAAACCTACTAGGAGCAAAGAAGTTATTTTGAAAACTGTAAAAAGGGGAATCTGTAACAAATATGTGAATACTGAAACGTATTCATCTACGAGCACTGATAACCAATCAAATGGAATGAATGTACAGCCTCAATGGAGGATTGAGAATAAAAGACCTTAAAAAACAGTGGTAATTTTTCCTAACAGACACCAATTATAAGCGTCAAAAAACATATTGATCTTCACGTTTATAACCTGGAGCCAAATTCTGCCAGAGATGATCTACTCAAATTCTGTAAACCATGAAAAACCAGATATTAGTAGTGTCGTAGAGCACTGGTGCAACAAAGACAATATTGAGTTCATGACTATTCCTGGGTATGTTTTTATTACTCTTTCTGTCACCAGCCATATCCCAGGAGGTTCTGCCATATATGCCAAAATTTTCCGCAATATGCAAAAACCAGATGTTTCCATGTTTTATGTGAAATTGATTTGTGAATTCACTGGTTTGAAGTTGATGTTGACTGCTGAAAGTGTCTGTTTACTGAGTATACCGGGTGGCTACGGAAGTATTGCCTACGGAATATCTCAGTTATTGTATGAAGTAGGTTTGTGAAATTTGGAGCATCGATATAATGACATAAGAGCTAGAATTTGAGCAGATTGACATGTCGAAGTTAACTTCCGGTCTGACCGGAAGTAACATCAACTTTCTTATTTTAAATGGAAACCCTTTTTTTTTTCTTTTCGCTTTAATCAGCATTCAATTCCCTTTCTAATGACATATCACAAGTTGGTATCTAACCAGAAACTAGATCAGAAAAAAATTATTATTGAAATTCACCGAGTAGGCCGTGGAAGCAAAATAAAAGGCAAAAATTGAAAAGTTGGCTATGGAAACCATACGTCACTTGATAACAGTTGCTACTACTGTGATATTTTATTTTCATTCGTCGGCGTTATAAAAAGCCGCCAAAAAAATATTGGAAAAATTGGGAAAAAAACAATACTCTGTAGGTCCAAAACTTAAATAGGAACATACAACTTTTTCTTGCCTGTACTATTCAGCATAACCATTCCTTTCTAATGATATAATAGAAAGTAATTTTTTGAAATGAAATACCAAAAAATCCAATTATTATTATTCAAATAACAAAAAAACAGATTTATCGAAAAAAAAAAAAATTCAAATTGATAGGATTAAAGATAAAATAAATTCAAAACAAATGTTCGAAATGCATTCCCTCAGCGTCAATACATTTATTGACTCTGGTGATATTTTCATGTAAAACGTTTCTCAACATTTGGGGCGTGATATCTTGGAAAGCTCTACGAACTTTTACTTCTAGCTCATGTAAAGTTGTAGGCTGTGTGGAATACACCGTATTTTTAAGATGCCCCCATAGAAAAAATTCGCACGGAGTAAGATCAGGTGACCTTGGTGGCCACCTGACTGGACCATGGGTTGTTATAAGTCTCTCTTGAAAGCGATTTTGAAGATAATTTCTCGCTATTCTTGAATCATGCGGAGGGGCGCCATCAAATGCTTCTTGGTCTTCGTGAACATCAGGCTCAGTTCTTAATTTTTCTTCAAGCCACTGGAAATACCTTCTTGACGGTTGCTGCCTCCCTGGATATCGCTCCAAATACAATCGTTCAGCGGCATAAGAATTTTTTAAACATTCACCATAAATGAGAAGCATGTCAATTTGTTCGGTTCGTGAATAACGGGGCATTTTTTGAATATTCCACTAACTGATTTCGATTTCCAAACCCTTTTAAAATGGCAGAATCAAAAACACTACTTCGAACTTCAAAATAATATGGATAGCAGCGTTCGTGAGAGCTCTCGTTTCTATTTTGTTTCATTCCAAAATACATCTTAATCAGCCTACTTGTTAATAGTTTGGTTCGAATGATTATTGCAATGGAATGATTATTCTGAATAGCACAAACATCGTCCATAGGTAGATATTAGAATATCTATGGACGATGGCACAGACCAAATACGTTTATGTTCCTATTTAACCTAGAACCTACAGGATATAATTTATCATTCCACATTATTTTTAATGTTATTTTTACATATGGCGATAATCTGTTTTCTTATTTGAAGAATAATAATTGGATTTTTTGGTATTTCATTTCAAAAAATTACTTTCTATTATATCATTAGAAAGGAATGATTATGCTGAATAGTACAGGCAAGAAAAAGTTGCATGTTCCTATTTAAGTTATGGACCTACAGAGTATTGTTTTTTTTCCAATTTTTTCAATATTTTTTTTGGCGGCTTTTTATAACGCCGACGAATGAAAATAAAATATCACAGTAGTAGCAACTGATATCAAGTGACGTATGGTTGTATGGTTTCCATAGCCAACTTTTCAATTTTTGCCTTTCATTTTGCTTCCACGGCCTACTCGGTGAATTTCAATAATAATTTTTTTCTGATCTATTTTCTGGTTAGATACCTACTTGTGATATGTCATTAGAAAGGGAATTGAATGCTGAATAAAGCAAAAAGAAAAAAAATAGGGTTTCCATTTAAAATAAGAAAGTTGATGTTACTTCCGGTCAGACCGGAAGTTAACTTCGACATGTCAATATGCTCAAATTCTAGCTCTTATGTCATTATATCGACGCTCCAAATTTCACAAACCTACTTCATACAATAACTGAGATATTCCGTAGGCAATACTTCCGTAGCCACCTGGTATACCGGCCACCAAATAACGTATTTCCACTTGAGTGATATCTATCTACTTTTAGAGAAAGTTGGCAAAGACAATTATATTTTTCTCTCTGGGGATCTTAATTTTATTTACCTTGTTGACTCTATACAAACAATTATTACTAGATGTTCTGCAAGGTAATAATTTGAAATTCAATACTATTAAACCTACGATGGGAGTCTCCACTATTAGAAATGGAATAACTTCAATGAATCATGAAGCAAATGTACATGTGGCAAATTTCAGCCACCATAGGACTTTCTTTGTTGACATATGAGCTTGGTGAAAATATATTTGAAGAACATTTCGAAAAATAAATACATTATAGAGGAATTTATCGAAAAATAATATGAACAAATTAGATTCGGCGCTGTACGATACTGATATGTACTCAACGAATGTTATCGACGCTGCCCTTGGAGCTTCTTTATATACTTTTCAATTCACGTTGGATAACTATTGTCTCCCAAAACAAGAAATACGAAGACAAATAATGCTCTCAACTGGATCATAAAGGTCAGTCAAAACCTTAACTACTCACAATTTTGTCTAATGATCTTAGCAATCGATGCCATTGTAAACACCTGAAGAATAAAAAAAATACTCACCATTGCTAAACTCAATTTTGATACACTCAGAATTAGGGACTCTGATAATAAGCAAAAAGCTGTATGGAATTCAGCAAATCAGGGCGTAGGTAGAAAAAAGTCCACAAAACCATCAATTATTTGCAAGTAGACGGCATAAACTATACAGATCCAGGAGACCAAGCAAATGTTTTCATTGATTACTTTGCTAATATTAAAAAAAGGTTAATGAATCATTATGGTGATATGAAATCCAGGAATTGCACCGTGTCACCTATAGTCATCACCAAGTTTTTTTTGTTATACTATCAGCTCTGATGGAGTTGTAATGGTTGTAAAGAATCTAAAAACAACATTTCGAACAATATTTTGGTCGCTGATTTCTGCGCTCGCTGAACATCTAGCATATTTGATAAATACTTTGGAGAATTTTCTTCCTCATTGAAAACTGCAATTGTCATACCAAATTTTGAGCAAGATGGTCCAGCAGAAATAACCGGTAACCGTCTCAAGCCTATGTTCGAAAGCTATCGAGCGGTTAATATTTATCAAAATTAAAGAATTTTACTGAGTACCAACACGGTTTCCGTAAAGGAAAATCCATTCGAGCAGCTGCTTGCAGTTGGATTGAATTCACCTATATTACACTGAACAATAGTAAACTAGTGGCAGGACTCTTTTTGGATATGTCACGAGCATTTTATGCCATAAATCCTGATCGTATTAATAGTAAACTGTAATATATAACCTTGTATTCAGAGAAACTTTCTTAGATTGAAGTGACGATTATCTGAGGAACAGAAATATCTTGGTCGGGGTAGAACACTGTTTTTTCGAGAAACAAGTTTTAAACATTGGAGTTCCACAAGGTTCTGTGCTGGAGCCTCTAATATTTTCAACATATTAATGCATAACGTCTGGCTGTTTTTGCAGATAACACTTCTTCAGCGTTTACAGCCTGTACATACGAGGAGTTGATTGATTAAATTAAACAATTTATGGTGTACGCAAAATGATCTAGTAGCAAATATTCCTAAAACTCCCCACACGAATATAAAAGTACTACAATTTGATTTGAATGAAGCAATTGTAAAGTCTTCGGAATGTACATAGTTTTTAACTATGTATGTCGATCAGTCCCTTACCCTTTCAATCATGTTGATATACTGAGTAAGAAATTCAACAAGGCTAGATTCGAAATGATGCTTTCAAAGTCCTCTCTGCCAGTGGAGTCATTGCTGACAGTTCATTAGTCCCTTGTATATAGTCGTATGTCTTTCACTTCCATTCACTAGGGAAACTCTGTTGATAGCCATATAATTTTCATAACGAAAAAAAGAATGAGTTCTACCATGTTCAACGTGCCTCCTAATGAATCATATATGCATCATGTTTGTGCCTTCGAAATATTAACATTATTCTTTCTTCTCGTATGGAAGTGTTTGCTGTATGCTGAAGACAACTTTAAGAAACTTAAAATAAACCGTCATCGTCACTACCATGTTACCCACTGAAAACAGAAACTTTTTAAGCATTTCTCCACATCAACCTGCTAAATTTGAATGATTTCCTGCTCATCAAGAAATAAGGATTTGCCGGAAGCATTATAGTAAGTTTACGGGAATTAATTAAGAAATGGAGCAAAGTAGTTACTAACGTCCAAAACTTCATAGCAAACGGCCCAGGTGAAGCTTTCAAGTTTACAGAGACATGCTTGTCAGCAGCTATGGAAATCCTACTAGACAGACCTCCTGTCCACATGTCCCTGGAGACAGAAACTATATGGACAACCTACATAATCATGCATTTTTCCATTTACATGCAACAGACTTATACAAAGCGTAGCAGACTGTTGATTGACACTAAAAGTCACAGCACTCTAGGAATGACCTCTGATATAATGCCTCCAACAGTAAATTTTGACCTGCCATATACTGTTCTAATTCCGAAGAGAGATGACTGGTAACTCCAAGAAGAGAAACTGCTAAGAGCAGATTACTTCTGGTTCACTGATGATTCAAAAACACCTCCAGGTTCTGGGGCAGGTGTATACAGTCGTGTACCTAGAACAAAAATATCAAACTGTCGAGAATTATTTGTGATAGAATTCCAGGCAGAAATTCACGCAATCGATCTTTGTGTAGAGAAACCAACCTTACACAAAAATCAACTGACATTTTATCGGACAGTCAAGCGGCTTTGAAAGCACTGCCAGAGAAGACTTTCCTAAATAAGAAGACTCAACAGTCTGTCTCTGGTCTGGATTTCTGGCCACTCTGGTATGGAGGGCAATGAAACGGTGAACCTTCTTGCAAGAGAAGGTGCCGCAAGTAGGTTCATTGAACCCTACCATTGGCATCTCACTAAGATTTGCCAAATATACATCGAAAAACTGGACAGCAAAGAAAGTATCGAACTTTAGTCAAAATCGGATTGGCTCATTCCAAGACATTTATATATTCCTCGAAGTACTTGACCAGAATACTATTAGACTCCAGCAGGTAAGACCTGCGATGTCTAACAGACCTACTCATAGACTACTATCGTTTGAATCATCACGTTACAATACTAAAACTGTCGGAGGACCCGACATGTCGTCTCTCTGTATTGAAGATGATGAAACAGCACATCACATACTTTGCCCCGCCGCGGACCGAATCAGGTTTTCGATATTTGATAGAGTTTCACTACCTCCTTCGGACCTGAAAGATCATACACCAAATAAACTAATCGACTTTATCAAAAAACTGGGTTTATTTGGTGAAATATGAATTGATAGATATGAGCCACAATTAATAATCCTTACGGGTCGCAGTGGAGGGCCGAGCAGACCCACTCATTTTAAACCTGAGCTAACGTCCAAATGCTACTGCAGCATAGCAGAATACGGAACTAGGTGAAAGCTAACATAAATTGTTTTTCTTTCTTTGCCTGTTAATTATCACTTTTTCTGCTTTATAGTATTTGTTGTTATTGTTACTGTCATACATATTTTATGACCTGTCCTATAAATTCATTGTCTGAAAGGATCAATACATTTTTTTTCCGTTGGAAGTTTCCCAGTCAGTCCCTATCTCCGCCTCGTTCCGATTCATCCGGAGATAGATAATTATAATTATTATTATGAAAAACATGCTTAGTTACAAAATTCTTCTTCCATGATTCCATGAAATTATGGATACTGACGAAACATTTTGAAGGTTATGGCATACAAAAGATGTCAAAAATTATCCACCCTGCTAGGAAGGAAATCAATGATTATGACAAATATTCAATTATTTTTGAGTTTTAAAACGTAAGTCACATACTGATTCGAGTTTTTATGTATTTTTTACACAATATGCCTCCTTGAAGTCGACATTTCGCCGCCCATGCTATTTTGCAATATATAATGAATGAGATGAAAATTGTAGAGATTCAACAGTAAATTAACAAGGAGATAGAATGAATAAGTATGTAGCATATCAAGTGTGACGATGACACCTGCAACTTTACACACAAATTAGCGATAATAAATTTATTCGAGATTTGTTTTACATGTGCGAGTATGAGTAAGGTGGTCTAGGAGCACTGGTAAGCGTTGAGATATGGTGTTTCAGGTTTCAGATTATTCACCCTGCGATGACTGAATTATTTTGTGGTCTCTGTTGACCATGAGACTGTCATGCATGTGAAGAATAATTCAAAAGTTAGAAACAGTAGGTTCAAATGAAGAGCTAGAGGAAAGATATCTCCCAAGTTTTCGAAGTAAGTAAGCCACCAAAATGTGATAAACAGTTTAAATATGCTCTGTTTGGGAGCACTTGGGGGCTTGGGACCAACAATAATTGTGTTTGGAGTCATTACCCCTTTGGTTCAAGGATCCAAATGGACAAGGTTCAAGAACTTGCATGCATATAGTAACATGAGCCTAGAGAAACCAAAAACGGAATGCATGTCTTCGTTAATTTGCCACCTCTTCATCTGAATATCTGACCTGAGTGTCCCAAAGAGAGCATATGTGTCAAAATCCCCAACCAGTGGAGAAGGGAAAAAACACAGTTGCTGATTGAGAATCAGCTGGCAGATCTTGAAATGTTGGGGCGCAATCCAAATCGGCTTCATGTGGGTCTGGGATACTCGTGGGTATGAGTAAATGAAATATTAAAAATACGTAATAATTTTGTATCAACTTAATGTTGTCTTAAATGCATGGTTTAATGAATTATTTTTAAACAGAACAAGACTGGTAGAAGACTACATTATCAGGTAGACTGTTATAATTAATAATTCTTTCAAAAGATAATATTTTAGTACCAAACATTCATCTTTAATTATTTACATAAAAATTATATTTTGATCATTAAAAATTACAAATTTCTCAAAATATGAGGTTAGTAAATTTTGTAGGTAACATTTTTTAAATATATGTGATTGTTATAGTTATTGACGTTACAAGGCCGATATGTAGCAAATAATGGATGAGGTTGAATCTGTTATTTGCGTATCGGCCCTGTATCGTTCAAGACTTTTCGTAATTCTGCTGAAAGATTACATTCTGATTCCCAAGTGATTTATTAACGGCCGCCGGCCGTTAAAAAATCTTAACGGGCGGAGGCTGTTAACATCAACTTTTCCGTTATCATCTGAATACCGTTAAATAAAAATAACAGTGCATGGGATTCCGAAAAATACGTAAATCTTCTTTCTATCGATGAACGTTTTAGAGTATTTGGCATTCAAGAAATCGGAGTACTCCTGTCACATCTCAAAATAATCCTCATTGCGCGATCCTGTAGTCTCTATAATATTATCATTCTATTCAAATCAGATGTGTACAGAAGAGTAGGACAATATTCAAATTGTTGTTTTATAATATTCTTATATTATACTGTTATTCGTGCCTGCAAAGTTGAGTGCTGACACACTTGTAAAAAATACAATTCCTTCAAAAGTTTTGTCAGTGTGTAGTCCAAATGGCTATTTAGAAATAAATTATTGTCCTAAATAAATAATAAATAAATCCTAAATATTCAAATACAGTAACAAGCTCAAGTTTGTCATTATTAATTATTTAAATCTAATTCTATGTATTTAACATTGAGTTTCAATTTATTACTCTTTAAATATGTAGCAATATTGTTTAAAGGTTCATTAATTTTTTGAATAGCTTCAACTCAATCTTAGAATCTAACCGATGCATCATCAGCTAAATAATATTCACAAACGCACTGACTACATTTGTTGATATCATCAATGTAGATTAGGAATAGCAATGACCCTAGAATACTTCCTTGGGGAACGCCATGGTCTACACCACTTGCCTTGGAAAAATAATCATCAATTTTGGTTTCCTACTTCCTACCTATGAGGTAATCACTGATCCAATCAGATACTTGTCCTCTTTTTATCTGAATCTTCATTACTGACCGATGCTAAGGAATCATCAGCAAAATAATATTCATAATCGCACTCACTACATATATTCATATAACTAATATAGATCAGGAATAACAATGGCCCTAGAATACTTCCTTGGGGGACGCCATGGTCTACACCAATTGCTGTTGAAACAATCAATAATTTTGGTTACCTGTTTCCTACCTATAGATGATCACTGATCCCATCAAGTACTTTTCCTTTTTTGCCTCTTTTTTATTTTTTTATTAATATTTCATGATTAACAGTTTCAAACACACGTTTAAGGTCTGAAAATATGCTATAGTGTATATTCCTTTACTAATTTTATCTTCCCATTCAGTAACAGTAAGCTGAAGTGCGGATGCGCATGAATACTTGGATCATAAACTGGATTGGTTGGTGAAGAGGATACTTTTTTTTATTAAAATATTCTAACAACTTTTTATAAACTACTGATTCTACCAATTTTTCAGCACAGGGTAAAGTATTAATGGGACCGTATTCATCAGATTTGTTTGTGTCAGAAACTTTTTCGATAGGCGTAACTGCACTGATTCTTAAATCGTCTGGAAAACTATCATTTTGCTACGAGGTATTGTGAAGATTTCTCCTCAAGACGGTCTTGAAGGAGCTCGTAAACAGCACAGAAAACAGCGCTATTTATAGCCGATGATGTCACCATTAACTTCGCCGCTGGCGATTGACACAAGATCATTCGAGAAGCGACATCTAGACCACAGAAGAAACTCGAGAAAGAACTGGAGTCCTTTTACCATGCTATATAAAAGAAATCTCCACGGAGAGACGACAGTTTTTGGAATTAGCCGATATTTGAAATTCAATACTTACTAGAAATAATATCTCCAATACATTTACAAAAAATTTATTGAAAAAATAAGTAGCTAATTCCTGTTTTTCTCTCATGAGAACTTCTCGATCATTATATTCAAATTGAATATTCAATCACCTCCCAACAAACATAAAAAATATTGAAAAATATGATTTTTTCAGGTTATCTATGAAAAAATAAGTCTGATCCAGTATCTATGCACTTTACTGTTTTTGTCGGTGAGGAGAAGGCGTTTGGTTATAGGACAGTCATTATTCGCCTTTCCATACGGCTGCCCTGTTAATATTACAAATTCGCACTTGATGTTGGAGATGATGGAACATAATTACAAGGCTGTACAAATTTTCTGGCTTTACGACCATAACGATGACGATACCAGCAAAAATATCTTTTCTCAGCTCGATCGGCTTCCGCTAGACGCACGGTAAGTTTTAGGTTTATACGTGACGGAGATTTCTGCCACTTGCCTAGAAAGTTCTGCGACTTGTTTAGATAGTTCGCAAATTTTATCTGATCTGGAATCACTGACACTAGCAACGGTGCGGGGTGATATCTCGATAATCTTGTCGGCAAAGTGAGCAACGTCATCAAGAGTTGATGATTCTTGAGTAGCTAATATTGCTCTAACCTCATTGGGAAGCATGTTCAACCACAATGTGCGAAGAAAATTATCAGGAACTGTGTTTCCAGCTAGACCACGAAGAAACTGAGATGGTCTGCGATCCCCAATCTCTTCATGTTCTAGAAGCCTTTGAGGTTTTTGTTCTTGAGATATGGATAACTTTTTGAACAGCTCTCGCTCAACTGTGTCGTATCGATTAGCATTCGGAGGGTTGGTTATGACATCTTCTACTTCAGCTGCAAACGACTCTCAAGTTGTGCGATAACGTACGCAAACTTGGTTTCATCTCTGGTGATATTACTGAGGTGAAATTGTCCTTCAAGTTATGAAAACCATAGTGCCAGTTTTTCAGGCCATAATGGCGGGGCACGCATCGACACATGAGCTACCGTCTCAGTAACTGGGGTTGAAAAATTATTCTGAGGCATGATGGTACGAAGATACTTGCTATTCTCCTATTGATGAAGTGTGAGTCGGGAGTTACCACTTTGGAGGTGTATGAGTTCCTCCTATTTATGTCTCTTCTATATAAAACTTCATGCCAAATTTTAATGACAACTCAATATATTTTTATTGACAACTTTTGTTAGTACTGAAAAACATCTCCAAAAGAGCTGTTGATGATATTCAAAACGATTTTTATGATATACAAAGTGTTAGCGACTGCGCAGTCGCTACAATTATGAACCTGGTTTATATTTGTAATGTTGAGTAAATAGTTTCATTCTATTATATTTGAATTAATATTAATTAAATCTCTATTTGTCAAGTTCCTAACAATTTTTTTTTGTTTCTTAAATTTACCTATAGGAAATCAAAAGATACGTTTAGGTTCATCCAAGTCATTTGCTACAGTGTTAACCCAATTAGTTAACAGAAATTCAAATACTGTTATTAGTAATTCTTGTAAAAGTTTTCAGATAAAAAATTCAAATCAAAATCACCGACTAACACTGTGCAAAAGATTTAACAAAACATTTCTTCACGAATGTTTTCCAAACGATCCAGGAATGGAGCATGGCTTGCACTTGTTGAGTGATAAAGACTGCCCATTACCATGAATGAATTGAAGAGTATACAAGATGAAACATTAGGAATATAGAAGGCCCTAACACAGAACCCTGGTTAAACCCTATAATAATTTCAACATATTTTGAGTGTGATCCAATTCAACAGTAATTTTACCATCTCCCAGGTATGATAAATATCCCATAGCAGTTTTTTTTCGTCAAAGAATTTGGTATAAAGTCAGAGAAAAGAACTCCAACTAATTTCTTACTGTCAAGGTGTTCATACAAGTATTCTACATCAGTTTCTGTCGCCCTGTTAGGATAGAAACCATTTTGACATTTTAGTTTTATTTGATATTTGGCTAGATATTTTATGATCCTCTCATGCACGGCTCCTTTAACAACTTTGGAGTATAAACAGGAAACAGTTATTTGTCTGTGGATAGCTGATAACAGATTATTTTTTTCATGAATAGTATCTTAGCTTTAAGTCTTCGGTATATTTTCCGCTGGTTTAATAGACAGAATCATCTTACTTAAACTTCATTTTGATAGTATGGCTTTTTCACTGTTCAGTTTGGTATAACATTTAAGCAATTTTTTGTATTCAGTTGATGAATTGTCATCAAAATATTGACACTTTAACCAATGTAAATTTTTTATTCTATTGTTCATTTCAACTGAGTTACTAGTAATCCATTTACTCTTGTTATTGCTGTTTAAATTGACAATTTTTTCCTTAATAGGACAGTATTATTATGGATAATTCATTGATGTAATCAAATGAATCAATTCAGATTGCTAACTTTTCGGTATACTTGAAAGGTCTCTAATATCGGTAGAAAGTTTTTCACGATTCCAAAAAAATTGCACGACTGGTGCTCTAGTTTTTTGATATTTCTCCATCAGTTCAAAGAGCCGTCAGTCAAAAAGCACGATTTCCATTATGCAATCCAAACCATAACGGGTAATAATTTCAGTGGAAGTGATACACGGTATTAACATTCTAACTGGATACCTCGCTTCTAAACAATGACAAATGCGTTACAATTGGATGTACTTATTCGAAAGAGAATTCACTTCACAGGATACAGTTAGAAGAGTTTCACATTCAGAAAAATTTTAAAGATCTGAGTTCAAGTTCAGCTCAACGGCGTTCAACCTAAGACATCATAGTAACCTGTTGAAAAGTAAAGACTATCAACAATTGATAGTGGGCAATTACTCTGTATGGCCCTTATATGGGATTAGGGATATAAAAAAAGAAATATCGTTTTTCTCGATAATTGGATTTGAAATTTCACTCCAATATTTTGAAATTATTTCAACTAATTATTTACTACATCGATACGAAATTAATTCGATTTCAAAATGATTATTTTGATAGGAAATAACATCAACCACTTTTGAATTTGTCCTAATATAAGAGAATAAACTATATTTAATCTTTAGATAAGATGTCTAATGGCAAAATTAAATTTTTCTCGATACAATTATTCATCAATCTGAAATTATTATTGGTTTAAATTTTAAGAAGCGAATTCTCGATTTTTAATCGTATTAGTATGCAATAGAAAAATAATACTACTAATATTAGTAACAACCACATTAAGTAATATGAATTTGTTTTAATTTAAAAGAACAAAAAGACAAACTCTATTTTAATCCTAAAATAAGATGTCTGATGGTAAATTAAAATGTTTCTCAACATAATTATTCATTAATTTTAAATAATTATTTATTTTAATAGATAATTCGTGCCTTTTAATCTTAATAGTATGGAATAGAAATTAATGAAAAATAATTCTACTAATTTTAGTACTTAAGTCAAATTCAACATAATATGGAATAATGATCTTCATTACGTTAAATCCTAGCAAATTATTTGTACGTGCAGCAGTTGGTAAAATAGACAATTTTATCAATATAAAACGCACATAAAAAAGTTATTACTATAATCTCGTGCTAGGAATCGCACGTTAAAAGGTAAGACCTCGTTAATCCTTAGCTCGCACAAGTTTCGACTTCTGAGGGCTGTCGTTCGTAGGGGGATGACAGCTGGTTAACGGAAAAAACAATTTTAAACAACAACAACAATAATGTACGTACCTTTCTCTTTGACTGGTCTTTTTGAAACTTGAAACGATTAGCATTGGAATTTTATTAACGTTTGTGAAAATTTTCTCGTTATACGGTAATAGTCCTTCTGTTCTAGTTTTGTTTATGCTTATTTAAAATGAAATCTTTCAATATCCGAGCCAACTCCTCCACATTCATTTGACTTTTCTGAACAAGTCAGTAAATTGCTTTCAAATACTTTTAATTTTATAGTATATTTAGGTGTTGTAAACTGAATTTTGGAACGAGTCACTTGGTTGATACATTTATGTCCATAACTCGTCATGTTGTCCATTCAAATTGACTCCCACAGAACACAAAGTTTAAGGTCACCTTGTATTATTACTACGGCAACCGAATAATCATTTCTGATGATATCTAAAACCATAAATCAAGCCTGATATGTTATTTTTTCGAAAGCAAAAAAGTTATATAATTTATTTGAATGAAAAGTAACTTGTGACATCTACAGTCACTAGTTTTCATGTATACTGTCTTTGCCTTATGGTACTAATTAACCATGCTGATGAGTTGGTAACAACGAAACAGCGCTGTCCACGGATGGTGAGCTCTCGGAATTTAATCGAAAATACTCTATCCACTTCAATTTATTTAAATATATGAGGGTGTGATTAATATTTTTACCGAATACCACCATTGCTTAAATCATTACTGGATACTTCTAGGTAACAAATATTTTATCAAATTATTCGAGACCTTGAAAAAAATGCCCATAAATAAAATGAGTACCTACTAGTAATTTAATTTGCTTGCCTCGGCAAGATAATCGAAATTTTGTGACATTGGTTTCGTTGGTTCGTGACTCTGATCTGATATGGATAGTGAAATGGTACTAATAGCCACACACTCATAGGACATTTTCATTCCCCATTCTCAACGCTCATCGTCGAATTCGTTTTATATAAGTAGTTGCTCAAATTATTCATTTACCTATAAGATTAATGACAATTGGATTACAAACAATGTGTACTTTCACATAATTTATACAATAGGGTATATTCGTCTTCAACTCTCCAACAGAAATAACTACTGTCCCTAACGTCCGTTGAAATATACCTGTTCATTTGACATTATAATTTAAAATAAGTACTCTTTCTTTATGCAACATAGAAACTATTCAGTGAAAATGATAATGATGGGTTTATTGCATAAAACTGTTATACACACAGGGTTTATCCAAATTGACTTTTATTTCTTGTAAACAGGGTGGCCCATTTGAAATCGGGGCACCTATTTAAGAATTTTATTTATTATTCGATTCAAAAGTTTTTTGTTCAATGGATAGATCATCAATAGTTTTAGTTCGGTGCAACAAATTCAGAATCAAACTTTCACGGCCTACTTCGAGTTGATTTAAGTAAAAAAAAAAAAAAACAAAAAATCTGTGGCCGTAAAGAAATTTAACTAACCATTGGATTTGTGGGAACAGGGAAAAATCATAAAATTCTGGATTTGTGTAAATAAACGTACATAGTACATGATTATGGGTAGAAGTGTCAATCGTTCTCTGCATGAATGGGCAAGATTTTTTTTATCATTTCCCTTTTTCTTTTTTGGCAAAATTAATTTTAAAATAATGAAAACAGAGAAACAAATATTATCCCAAAATTGAAGCTTTTCATTTTCACTACAAAAATGTTCATTCATATGACCTTGGTAGAGTTTTCTGATAGTTGATTTGAACCCCTGTGTAAAGCGCAGTTTTATGGCTATATCGCAGAAATCACTCTCGAATAAAGAGATTGATCTTACAGCATTTCTTGACGAAGAAGAGGCTTCAGGGAAAGAAATGTTGCTCCAGTCTTGAATCAGTGAATATCTGTCATACTCAGCTCTAGGGTCATACAAGCCTCTCTATTCGGGAGGACGATGGAGGTGAAAGCTACGAGAGGGGGGAGTGCCTTCGTGGAACCTCGTGGTAGACAGCCTTAATTGGGGAGGATTATATGCTCCGGGCTACGCTGACTGTATCGTAATAATGGAGAACGGAAGTATATGGAGGTCTGTGTGGATCTGATGCAATCAGCACAGCATAGACTTACAAACCTTGCTGTGGTAGCCAAAGGCAGAACGAGTCACAACTAAATTAAAGCTGACTAGTTGCAAAGACTGATCATGCTTGGAGTTATTGATGCAGTGTCCAGCACATCCACGATTAGCCTGGTGGTGATCCTGAACCTGCTATGCATTTGCATACTAAAGGCTCTGCGATTCACTTCCAAATTAGTTTTTGATGCTAAGGAAAGCCTCTACGATCTAGGAGCACAGAACAGGGTGAAACTTGTTTGGGTACCAGGTCACGAGGGCATCCAGGGGAACGAACCATTATCAGTCTTCCTGACAAGACGTCTCAGGCAAGACTCACGGAGAAATAATGGCGATGGAGCCAACTGACCGGCTATCAAGGCATCTTCTTGAACTGAACCGGAACTCCCTCAAGTAGAACTAATAACAGGAAACTTCCACCTAAGAAACCACTTGCATATGTTGGGTATATAGCAAGACTCCACACTGTACATGTTCTGTGATGAGGAGGTCGAAACAGCATCATACAAACTGTTTGAATTCGAAGGTCTGGTACGCATGAGGATGGATATATTCGGACATTGTAGTGCAGAAGATATTATCTCGAAGGAAAACCTCGTGGGAAATCTTCAGGAGTTTATCAGAAGATCCGTAGTACTCACGAGATAGACCTGACAGCTACCTGCATTTTTGCCGATGTCCAGCCCTGCCAAATATTAATGAAGAATAGTTATTCATATTATTAGCAATTAGCCCTATGCTGTATCACTTCCGTTGAAAATAACTTCACCGTTATTTGCCATTTCCCTTATTTTGCTACGATTGGTAATAGCAAAATAACGGAAATGGCGAATAACGGTGACGTTATTTTTAACGGAAGTGATACAGCATAGGGCTGAATATTTGTTTTCTCAATAGCAGAGTTAGAAACTTATATTGTTGCAGATGATAAGTGAGTAAGACAAAAGACGAAAACAATCAAATTTGTTCCAGTCATTAATGTCACTGAGTTTATTTCACCGCACGTACACTAACCAAAAAGTATGGCTGATAACCAAAATTTGAGAGTATTACAAATCCAGTGGCGTAGTCTGATTTGAAAAGAATAGGTAGCGTGTTTTTTGGATTTTTGAAACAAAGGACCCCGCATAAAATGAATGTAAATTGGATCTCGCTCGATTTGGCTGGAATTGTGATATATTATAGTTCTCGAAAATCTGATCAAAAGTAGTCTTTGGCCCAAAGTGATCCAATGGATAGTTTCAAAAATATATAGAGGGGGATATGTGTGATATTGGCTATGGGCTTGAGTCCCGTTTCCGGGTCCTTGATATTAGTACTCAAAAGGAGAAGGGTTCGATGGGTTCCAATCTAGGAATGTGTGTTTGGGCCAATGACAATTTTTGATCGGAGTGTCGAAAACTATAATTCATCATGCATGATTTCAGCCAAATGGAGCGGGACCCAATTTACATTCATTTTGTGCGGGGTCCTTTGAATAAGGCCTTGACATTTCGAATTTGTTATCAGAGTTATAGCGGCATAAGCTATTGAAGCAATTTTCTTCGGGAAAGGTTGTTTGAATAGGACTTCAAATAGAAAAGTTACTGGCTTTTGAATGGATCACTATGTCTATAATTAATCGCTAAATGAGATGAAATGTGCTTTCGAATGAATTAAGAATCTTCAACTACAACATAATGTAAAAATGGTAGAATTGACGTGACAATTGTATAGAAATATACGCGTTATAAATGAGTTCGATATAAATGACGATAAGTGAATACCAGTGTCCAACTGAATGAAATTTGGCATCATATGTAAAACCATTTTGTTATTGAAATTTTTGGATAACTCTAATGGCGGTTCGTTTCTGCAACCTGAATTTGTCTTATTTCAAGATACCAACAAAATAGTTTTTTCTATATCAACCCCACCCAACTACGACGTTTTAATGAAATTTAACCGCTTGTATTTCGGAAACGACACATACAAAATCATTTAAACTTACACATTATTCTTACACACATTTACTTACTATTACTACAACATAATACAATTTTAGCCAGGTTGACCGAGAGCCAATTTCCCATACATAAGTTTTCGTGCGGGGTCCTTTACAAGGAATCGAAATTTTTTGCAAGAAAGTGTGTATGGCATCCAACGAAATATCAATTTGAATTTTGATAAAATACAGCATTTTTTCCTCTGACCTTACTACGAAACATAATATAATTTTGTTTCTTCTAGGCAGTACTTGCTGTATGGAAAAAGTCAGAAATACTAGGGAACTTACAAGCAGTAAAATACAAACAATTTGGCTAGAGATAGCTAGTAGTCACATATAATATAGGAACAAATACAAATTATGAATTGAAAACAATTGAATGAAGTGAAAAAAATACCTTCTTTCATAAATGATTTGAAAACTCTTCTTTATTATAAAAGATATTCTGAACAAGAAATACTTTAATTGTTTGTGAACATATATTGAACTTCTTTTGGGGGCCTGAAGTTTGGGGCATTTTAAGTTATTTAAAGTTTCGTGAATGGTACAATTAGATTATCTTTGCTTCGGGTATCGATCATGCGTGGTATCATTTTGAGGGTATATATCTGGAAACAACTTCAGTAACCTCAATCACATGAGTGAATCTAATGAATAAATTTATGTGACATATATTTTGCGGGAGTTAAAAGTATCACTTTTTAGTCTTGTCACTTGGTGGAGTTATGCTCTGTGTATTCATGCAACATGAGCTCATTTAATATTTTCAGTGCGAAAATAAAACTCAAACGAATTAATATTTTTATCGTATCATTGAAAATTGAGCTTTCTAAGCTTACAAATTATTAACATCCCAACTTCACAACAACACATAACACATTAGTTATTTAAGTAACAAAAGGAATGTGAAGACGTGTTAATATTCGAGGTGAGCAAGTACGAGCCGAGGCAAAGCCGAGGCGCTTGCCGAAGATGTTAACAGTCGATACATTCCGTGTTACTCATTAGGTTTTTTCCGCTACTCGTTGACATTTCTCAAAATTCAAAAAGTCTCATAACCTAAAAATTAATATGAATGAAGCTAAAGGCATTACTTGTCAAAGTCAAAGTCATTATTATCCTAGGCATGTAAATGAGACTATTTACATTCCGTTGTCAAGGTGAATTAATAAACGAACGATATAGTCCATTTACCTCTTTTGCTGCTAAGCATGTATGGACTATTTACAGTGTCGGCAGCGGAAAAAATATGATACGTTAGCTAGTATTTTTTTCAATGAATCGTATCAGAGCGCCTTACTTATGATTTATTTTCTTTCTTTACACTCCAAACAAGCTCGTATCATAGAATCTTTAGGCCACAAAGATGATGGAGGGTATTCATTTGAAAGTTTCACAAAAGAAGCAAGTAATACCGTTTCTCCAGCACCTTGAACCCGTTCTGCATTTCGCCAGTCAGAAAACTGAAGGTATACATTTTACTAATGGATTTTTGATTCAGCCGCAGGAATATTTTCAGGAATATCAATATGACTATGACAACAACCAACGTTGTTGATTTTATTTTCACATCATCGTGGCCAATGATACGATAAAGCTTTGAATGTAACTATTTCATTATGCAATTTAAATAAATCTCAGAAGTTGCATCAGGCGGCTCGGCGCCAAGCGCCTCGTCGCCTGTCAACGTCCTGCATTATTATATGACGCTCAATAATCTCGTTACAATAATAGTTCTCAATCTACAGTTAAGTTGTTATGAACTTTATTGGAAATTTTAATACAACAGTAAAAAATCAACATGAAAAATAACTAATCTGCGTTCCAGGGCGTCTTCAATGGATATGGTGACGCATTTGCTTTTGATAAGTAGGTAGAGTAAGATCCGGAGAAAATCAAATATCTTGAATTATCTTCATGGCATCACAAGTTAAAAAGTAAGGGCTACGTATTCCTTAGCTCGCACTAGTCTTTCGAGGGTTGTGCTCGTAAGGGTGCATCCGGTTGGCGGAAATAGCAATAAGTCACTTCTGAGTTTTGGCTTCGAAAATATTTTTCTTGAAATGTCAATATTATATTATACCAATATTATTTCAATATAATTGTGCTAATTGGAGTTGCACAAATTTCTGTCAGATATACTTAGTTTTGTCCTTGGTGGTATTAGGCAAGGAAAACATTTTTTTTTGTCAGATATTTGACTCATTATTTTTACTCTTCGTACATGTGTAAGAACAGTATTTCTACGATATTATTGGTTTCATTCTTTTGATGTACTCCGTCAAGCTTTATAGAACTTTGTTCGAAATCATATATGACCATATTTTCTTCGTCTCTTCATTTCTCTCGGAATTATTATTGTGTTCCAACATCTCAAGACACGCTACTGCTGAAAATGTTGAAAATGACCTTGTCCGTAATGCTATACTTGGTTGAATTATTTCAAAAGCAACTTGTTAGAGTAAGTCACATCGCAATGCAATGCACCTTGCAACGTTATGTAACGCTTCTTTTGTCATTTTATTTCCGCAGTTCAACGAAAAAGAAAATTATGTTAATGTAATTTTATTGAGAAATTACTCATTAATCGAAATACGTTCGTGAAGATTGAATGACTTCTGAACACACGTGATGGACAATGAGATATTGCGAATACGAATGCAAAGTGCCATATATAGAGGCATGCACATTCTTTTAAATATCCCTTCGGAAAAAATAGAATGATTTCTTAAACTCGTTAAATTTCTACGTACTACTACTTTCCGCACCTCCTTCAGTTTTATGTATGTTTTTTCCCAAGTTCTGGTTTTGCAATTCATTTTACAATCTCACTCACTTTGAGTAGTCATTCATGTCCTCATTTGTTTTGAAAATGAGTTTTTTTCCATTTTTAGAGAGAATGAAGAAGGAATAAAGCTATTATTTGATACCCTTCCAATAGCTACATCCCCATAATTACTTCATTTTTATGAATAGTTCAGCTACTAATAAAATAACTATAATAATATATATATACGGATATCATTCGAATATTCACCACTTCTTCCGAATTAAAAGTAAAATTTTTCCTGTTATATGAACTTAGGAGCAGTAGAACAAACATTTATGTGTTTGTAGATTCAATTCGAGAGTACTCCATAATGGTGATGGTTATGAATAACGATGGGAACTAGTTCAATCTGATAATAATACAAAACGTGAATTGACTTCGTCAGTGGAAGCAATAATTTGGAAATATAACAAGGATTTCAAAATTATCCGATTTTCATTGGGAAAACACTTGTTTATTGACCAATAACAGTTGAGGATTCTCTCAACTATTTCGCCAGAAGTATATTGACATACTATAACACCAACAGTTTCACTTTGGCAGAATCTAATTATAATAATAACATTCCTCACTCATCTGATACATACATGACTCACAGCAAGAACCCTAGCTGCTTCTTGCCCAGTTTCTTGCCTCTCTTCTAAAATACCAACTAATATAAAAATGAGCATTTCATCTTGGAGAAGAACTTGCTTTTAGCATTCAGTTCCAGTGTTTATTACTATTTGATAGTCAACGTATACCTAACCAGAAAACTTCAAAGTCTCTCAATAGTTTCAGTGAATATTTTTACATTTTCAGTAAACTTATATTCTCATTCTGTCCATTCCTAGATTTCCGTAGCTGGTGTTACTTTTGAGCTCTGTGATTGTATTCTGCCAAAAATCCGTACTATATCCTCGCAGTTATTCAGACTTATTCGCGTCTATAAAATTAACTACTTGATTCTCCTATCGATTACACACCTCTAGCCGTGTTTGGCGTGTAATGGCCCTCGGCTAACGCCTTCGGGCCATTATCCACGCCGTAGGCCTTAAACGCCTACTTTACGCCCTTGATACATAAATAACTATTGAAAGGGACGGTAAAGAGGCCCTGAGATTTATAATATAAATAATATTAAAATATTCCTTCCTTGAATAAATCTGAATATAAAAAATAGTCAATACAAAACATGAATCAAACATAGAAATCGTCGGTATAAAATATAAAAATGAAATATTTTAATATAAACTTATCAGACAAAGCATCTTTGAATCTCATCACAATTATCACGAGACGTACACATTACTATTTCAAGAGTGTTCCAGATATTCGTTAATAGAATAGAAACTTCTTTCCCACAAATATTTTTTAACTTCCTGTTTGAATAAAGGAATTTCTGAAATATTTCTTATGGCTGATGGTAAACAATTGATGAGTCTTGTACGGTGTTGTAATTTAAAAAATATTCCGTGTTCAGTTGGATATATGTGACACTTTGCGTTAGTTTCCATCCTGTATTAATTTTTTTTACATAAAGTAGACAACCATAAATATAAATAGAGGGTGATGTTAAAATATTTTTTGCTTTTAAAATGGGTCTGCAGGATCCTGTATAACGAAGACCATATAATACGCGAATAATACGTTTTTGAGCTACAAAATTTCTTTCTGTTTGTTCCACCCCTCCATGCAATTATATTATAAGAGAGAACTGAATGAACCATTGCATAATAGACATCCTTCAAACAGTTTTCATCCAAAACCTTTTTCAGTTGTAGCAATGCATAAAAACTGCAGTTTAATCGCTTACATACATAGTTTATATGAAATTTTCAACTTAGTCCAGAATCTACGTGTAATCCTAAAAATTTTGTTGTTTCTGATGGATATATTGTTAAGTTGGTAACTTCTATATTGAGAAGTTCATGTGTATATTTCCTGCCAAAGAATTGAATCAAAACTGTTTTTTCTAGATTAACTATAAGCCTATTTCTGCGACACCAATCTGTGAATCGATCACTAATAATTTTGAGTTTACATTGAAGTTCTACAGAACTATCGGCCTCTTGTGAAATCGAAGTATCATCTGCAAACAGTGCTACCGAACTTATACCCAAATGTTGTGGGAGATCATTTATGTAAAGTAAAGATATTAATGGCCCTAAAACTGAGCCTTGTAGAATTCCAATGTTAACCTCACACATATCAGAGTCAGTATTGTCCCATCTTACATATATTCTCCTATATTTCATATAGGAAAGTACCCAAGCTAGAAATTTTCCACGAATACCTATAGTGTACAACTTATCAGCGAGTAAATCAAAGTCTATGGAATCGAAAGCTTTGGATAGGTCGAAGAAAAGTTGCTCTTGATATAACCGAGGAAGTGATTGAAGAGGAGTTGAGTGCACGATAACTTTCCCGTTTGTTTGGAAATCTATGCCAATGGAACCCAGTATTTGATTTACCGTATTAACAACCACTAGCAATATCTGGAGGATATCAGTAAGTTTGAAAACTACGTTTACTACCTGACCGCTCGATCTGCCAGGTCGGTATTGCCCTTGGTTTTGTTTGGAAGAGGTCATGTCGTAGGTAGACGAACGAAGAAATTAAACTATTTTTTGTAAAAATCCTGAAACACCGATTGTCGTGACGGGCCGGTAAAATTTTTCTAAAGACTGGATGGCGTTCTGATCGACCATGTTTCAGCTGGATAGTTTATTCTGGAAAAACTAGGCAAAACTTTCTTTTAAGTAATTTTCCGTTAATACAAAGATGGTAGGTACAACTGTCAATTTTCATAGCACTGAATATTTTGTTTTCTTTGACAAAACTAGTCGAACTTTGACTCCGATCTTTTGTGATAAATAAGTAAGTTTTATTTGATTTTCAAATATCTTGGCTATTATTTTGTCTATTTTTTCTAATTTTTTTTAGGTATACTCATTTCTGATTATTTATGTCAACACTGTATTTCGGAACCTCTTGCTATTGAACTGAATGTTTTTTGAAGCAATAAATGTTTTCTATTCTATTCTAGTCGAAACATAAATATAAATAGGGAAGAAGAACAAAGTAAAGATTTTGTGTATGTGCTGCCTGTCACTTCATGTAGGGTTAGAATGTAATCATTTGTATTCAATCTGTCAGACTCACAGTTTATAATCATTTATTATCCAACTATTTCTTGATTCGGAGGGAATACTAACTCGAGTATATCACTATTGGTGCAATAAATGATTGTGTGATTCATGTACTGTTTATTGTTACAAACCTCTTCAAAATTTCAGGAAGAGTAGTGTGGAGTGAAAAATTCAGAGCTGACAGTGAAATATAGCAACTGGTGTTCACATTCACAAGTGGTATAATTGAAGCCTGCACTCACTTGGGATATCAACTTTTGGTCAAGGTAACTGACTCCTTGATACCGACCGTATATCCATCTGTTGATACCCTGGTAATTGGAACAAACCAAACAAAGCTGACGTCCGAGGCACGAAAAGGGCGTAGTCTCAGAGCCAACTGTAAGGGCTTGACCGTACCTACCGTAGGTTGTTGACTTGGGTACTCGGGTAGAGACCTCAAATTCACAATCTCAAACAAAAAAGCCTTACTCTTTTTAGAAGACTTAAGTTGGCAAATAATGATACCACTTCTTCAAAACACACTAAGAGTCTACCCGTCGGCATAGCTACTATTATTATTTGCCGTAGCGCTCATTTCATTGTTTTTGAAAGTAAAATTTACCACAATTTTGTTCTAAACACATCTAGAAAATTCTAAATTCTAGTCTATGATGTTATGATTCGGAGGAGTATGGGGTAATAATGTAATTATTTTGGATGCATTGAGAGAAAGGAACTGCTAAACTGAAATTAATATCTATTATCATTGTTAGATGTTGTAGGCCTAGGTGTCGCACGAATTAAGTAATCGCTCCTCAAGCCAGCATCGGTAGGTGCATGAGTTCGATTCTCAGCGTTTTCATCTCTCTCGTGCATGTCATCACACGTTTAAAATGGTAAGGGCTACCTCATCCCTAGCTCGTACAAGTCTCCCGAAGACTTCTGAGGGTGCAGTTGGTTGACGGATTTAACAATTGTATGTGGTCTTATGGTCTGAATGGGAACATGAGTCGTTTTTTATCTGTAGTTTATATGTAAAAAATTCCTGAAATGGCCAGATATCATGGAGAAGACCAAGAAAAAGATAGTATTATATTTGAATTATTGGAGTTCGTATGCCATGAGGAGGCCTACGAAGGAGGCAATACTTCCAAATATACTTGCTATGTATCCAGGACAGAAAGTTGGATAGAAGACTAAACTCATGAGAACAATCTGCACATGCATATTCAAACCGAATATGGCCAATATCTCATCCAATTTGGCTGGGACACAGTTAACTCCAATGTTGTCTAATGGTAATGGTAACGGTAGGTATGGATGGTAACTGATGCGCTGCGACCTAATGAGATGTATCGTGCCCCATCTTCTTCTGCTATTTCAAGGTGTTCTCGTTTACAGCAGCCCCTCAAGCCCCAATTTCTTGAGGAATTTAAGGATTTTGAAGGGGTCTATTCATGGTATATCTCTCACAGTCAGCTGGTGTGATTCCAGTATATTCAATCTTTTGTGATGTACAGCATAACACTCCATCAATATATGGTGTGGTGTTTCTGAATGTTCCCCACAGAATTTGCAGGTGCTGTCCTCCTCTAAGCATAGCTTCCTTAGGTGTTCTTTGAGTCAACAGTGCCCTATCAGAAATCCCGTGATTGTCTTAGACTAGTTTTGCTGAGGTTAATCAGTGTCTTCGATCTTGCTCGGTTGAAGTTGCCGAGGAGATCTTTGACCTGCCTAAGCCCTGGAAGTATATTGCTCTCATTGCTTGTTCAGTTTTATTGAGTTCTTCTTGGAAGTAAGATTTTCCAAGTCTGCAGAATGGTTCTGGCCCGATCAGTGGCCAGAGAAGGATCACGTTGTTGTTCCTGCCTAGATCATTAAGTTTGTCTAGGCATTCCCAGACCATCTTTGAGTTGATGTTATATGAGCTCAACGCTTTGATGGCTGCTTGACTATCGGAGAGGATTGCGATTTCCTTGTTCCGGTATTTCCTGTCGAGGTTTAATTGAATGCACCTTTCTATTGCGTGAAGACTAAAGTTATGAGGACAATCTACACATGCATATTCAAACCTTACATGGTCGATATCTCATCCAATTTGGCTGGGACACAGTTAACTCCAGTGTTGTCTAACCTACCATGACAGTGTCAAACAATCAGATCAAGTATCTATAAAAAAATTGTTCATCAATAATTAATTTATTCTTTCTTCCATTTTCAAACAATTTTTGAGTTTCAACCGTAAATGAAATTTCAAAAACAATCAACACTCTAAACAAAAAATTAGAGCTATCACAGCCAGCAGGTGGCTAGTATTCATGGCGCGCTAGATCAAAGCAACATTTGAATTAAGATATGTATTAATGCACGAAGTAGATTTACATAATATTACACCGCGAGATTGAAGTGGGCGGTTCTATTCTCGTAAACGATTAAATGCAAAATCAAAACTGACTCTAAAATGACAGCCAGTACAATAGCCAACTTGTTTTGTGTTGTCGAATAAATGATTGGTGGATTCATCCAATTATATTTTTTCATCTGATAGTAAGCGTATGGGAGGTTTCTCAGGAATGTGCACGTCTATCTCCGGTTGGTTCAACAAGGGTTGATTAACATTTGTGATAGTCATATGTCGTGTTATACATTCTTCAAGAAGAGGTTATGCTTGGAGTTATGCACGATCTGGACAAACTCTTCAGTAACACATCGGAATGATGTGAAATCAAAAAATCAAAATGAAAATGCTTGGGTGGAAACCCTGACAAGATGAGTTCAGATTACTTTCTTCGTCCCAAAAAATCATGTAATTGATATAGAGGGGACTTGAGAACGGTAAGTGAAGGATTATGGAAAATGTAAGATGGTCAAAAGAAACATCTATATGTCAAAATTCCAAACTTTCTTATTACTTATTACGTTGCAAAAATTCAATAGATGCTGAATCCGCAGGAGTTTGCCAAGCCGTCCGAAATATAAAATGCACAAATGGCTTTGTACACGTTTCTGCTCGAAATATGTTATGGAAAATGATCTTTTCTTCATCTTGGTAAAAGATAAATCGGTTTTACGCCTACAATTTTTGTTTAAGAATTTGTTTACTCTACCAAATGATTCAATTCTTTTGTGTAGATTTCGGGAACCTCAGTGATTTTTGGTTATGATAATTTATTAACTGGAATGACACGATAAATTGAAAAAAAAACGAGAGTTTGCCGAATTCTTATGGGACCACCAAGCCCATACAAAAATTATATCTTTCATGAAATCAAGGTTTTTGCAAAAAACCGATCTTACGATCGTGATATTTGTATCTGGTTAGTGCTGCCCTCTACATATTATATTAACACTGTATTAACATTTGAAGTGTTCAATAACTTCACTAACATGCTTCATAAATGTATGCATACCAACATCTACTACGCGGGTTAAGGAATAAATTCGATTTTATCGGCCTTCATCCCTTAGAAAGAAGGGAGTCAAAAACGATATTTTTCTTTTCGATTGAAAGATGCGTGCATGGAAATAAAAAAAATCCAAGTATTAAATGAATGAACAGTATTTTGACCTCAATTTTCGGCATTTTTTTCATTTCCACCATCAAAACGAACGAATATTTTTGTGTGGTTTTATCTCAGTATTGAAGTGTATCATTTACTTGATTAAATGTCTTTCTCACTTCTTTTTCATCCCATTCCATCTTTTTGAGGTGATACCCCAGAGGGCAGTGCCCAGTGAAAAGTCATTCTTGTCCAACTCGAGAAGCTGTTTAGCTTTCCTTGGCGATAGGCTTACTAGCCTTTTAGCTTCCTCCATTGCCTTTACCACGTTGGAATTTTTCAAGCTGTCCATGGGGTTGGATATGGTGTGAGTTTCCGGAAGAATCATAGAATACACAAGTGCCTTCGTTCATACGTTTCTGCTCAGGATATGTTATAGAAAATGCTTCTTCTCTCCTCACTGATGCCAAACCGTCCGAGGGGGTGCAATGTGGAGGAGTTTACAAAAAAATCCTAGATGGTACAAATTATTTTCTGCCCAAAAAAACATAAAGAAACGGAATAATATTATGGTCACAAATGTCAGACTCTTGCAAACTCCATCGTGGTAACAGGGAAGAAGGAAAGAGCATTATCCATAAAATATCCCACGTTCATTCTATGATTTTTATATATTTTTCTCAGGGTACGTTTTCATATGTTGATAACTCTACACCCATTTTCCTGGAGCATTTAGTGATATTGAGCCGAATTTTAATAAATTATCGATACCACATTATCAAAAAAAAAAAAACAATTCAACAGAACGACGAAAAATAAGAAAAATGGATTTCCGAACGATTCTAAACCCTTTCTATGACACATCTCGCTTATGATTCATATGTAACCTCATACTTGCTATGAAAAAATAATCTGATACAAAAAACGTTCGTTAACCGCGGTTAGGCACCTGCCTCTAAGAAGGCTTTGGCTGGAGAAGTGTCTGATTTCAGGTACAACTGGTACACAATTCATTGAGTTCACCTCGAACAGGTGGCTCATCTTTGACACCTATATCCTTGTATCCTTTTCCTCCTCGAAATCATAGCGATGTAGATTGTTCTTTTTGTACACTGCGTCGCATTCAAAGATATGTGAGAGGTTGTTTCCTTCTCGTCGCCACAATGTCTGCACTGCACGGTTTTTCTCATAATTTCCATTATAAGAAGGGGGTTTCTTTACACGCAGTGTATGGTCAGTACGTCGGTAGTTGTGCGTTTTTTCATTCTATTCGACGAAAACGCCTACAATTTCAGACGTGCGAACTTTCCTCTAATGTGTGACCTATTGATCAACACCTCCTGGATAGATCTTGGTCATATTCAAAATGTAAAGGAGCAAGTAAACTATTTGTACAGGGTATTCTTGAGTATTTTAGATACGTGTGTTCCCAAAGTTAGGCCATTTAATAGGAATTATAAAAAATTTCCGCCATGGTTCACAGCCGAAATCAAAACTAAAATCAAACAGAAAGAATTTTATAGAAAAAACAAAAATATATCTGAAGAATATCTCATAAATTTCAAGAGGCTCAGAGCTGAGCTAAAGAGAGACATTAGGCGTGCTCATACCGAGTATATAAGAAAAACAGAAAACGAAATTATCGTCAACCCGAACGGTTTCTGGAACTTCGTTAATAGAATGAAGCAAGACAATAATATTGAAGAACAGTTTGTCGTAGAAGATGAGTTAACTGCGGATCCCGTAAAAATATCAAGTGCCTTTGCACATTATTTCTCATCCGTCTATGGAGATGAGTCGACATATGAACTAAATAACTCACAATCACTAAATATAGAATTCTTGAACTATACACGTATCACTATATCTGATATGGAAAAGGCATTCGATAAACTAAAACCTAAGAGGTCCTCGGGGCCTGATGGCATCCCCTGTTATATTATCAAAGCCTGTAAGGAATACCTGCTCTACCCACTAATGATAATATTTCAAACGTCTTTATCTCAGGGGACATTCCCTGAATTATTCAAACAGGCTAAGCTCACACCGATACACAAAAAAAATGATAAAAACGATATCTCAAACTATAGACCAAATACAATTCTGAATGGTTTCTCAAAATTATTTGAATACGTATTGTATGACAGAATATATTGGCATGTCTGTAATAACATATCTGAGTCTCAGCATGGGTTTTGTAAAAAAAGGTCCATTGACACTAACCTCACATCTTTTCTTTGTAAAACCGGGGATATAATTGAGAAGGGAGGACAAATAGATTGTGTCTATATTGACATGGCTAAAGCATTCGACAAAGTAGATCATGACATACTTATAAAGAAACTTATAGGATACGGTTTCAGTGACAAACTATTAATGTTATTGACTAGCTACTTACAGAGAAGGTTTCAATACGTTGAATTCAGGGGCAAGAAATCAGAATACTTTCTTGCCAAATCAGGGGTACCCCAGGGCTCAAACCTTGGTCCACTTCTCTTTATGTTGTTCATAGATGATTTGCCAGCAACTGTCTCATCTGATTGTCTCATGTATGCGGACGACTGCAAAATATTCCGTGAAATAAAAACCCGTAATGACACTATGATATTGCAACATGATCTGAAAGCTTTATACAACTGGACAGTAGAAAACAAACTTCCGTTAAATATACAAAAGTGTTCAATTTTATCTTTCAGTCGCTCACGAAATGCCATTTTGTCATACTACATGATCGATAGTGAAAATATAAACAGATGCTCTCAGATCATCGACCTTGGAATAAAGTTTGACATATCTCTGAGATTTGATAAGCACATAGAGCACATTACAAGTAAAGCGAGGAGATTGTTGGGTTTTCTCAAAAGGATGTCAAAAGACTTCAGAAACACAGTAACGCTAAAATCTCTCTACTCATCCTTGATTCGCAGTCGTTTGGAATTTGGATCCATAATATGGGCACCATCAAAGCTTACTATGAAAAAATCAGTAGAAACAATACAAAACAAATTCATAGCTTATCTATACTATAAAACACATCACACGAATCCAGGACACTCCTCCTATGAACCACATAGAAAAGAGTTTGATTTGATTAAATTAGAATACCGTGCAGAGATTCACAAAATTATGTTCATTTGTAAATTGCTTTCCAATTCCATAAACAGCCCATATCTTCTTTCCGAAATCAAATTCATAGTTCCGTCTCGAATTTTACGACCAAAAAAAGTTTTATTCTTCGTCCCTAGGAGGCCAAACACAATTGACAAATGTTGCTCCCTTTTGAACAAATATATAGATGAACTCGACTTGGACGTCTTCACCTACACCAAGAGTCATCTGAAAAATCGGGTGACAAAATTCCATTTGTAAAAAAAAAGAAAAAAAAAAAGAAAAAAGAGAAAGGAAAAAAGAAAATAAAGAAAAAAAAAACAAAAAAAGTTACCTCGAAATGTAAAATAACAAAAGAATCTCGACTTGCCCTCATGTAATAATCATGCCAATTTTGTTTTTTTTATTCTTATATTCGTATATCTATGGATTTTGATATTTTTCGTTACCTTTTTTTTTAAAGACATCTCTTGCTCCACCAGACTTCATCCACTATCTTTTCTTCATTTATAGGGGTATGTATGTGTGCGTACAAGTTTGCATTTAATTATATATACATATATGTACTGCTTAATGTATGTATAGGGGTTTGCATGCACTTATAGCTCGTAACTCGTTTAGTTTCTAATTAGGCTTAAGTAAAGGAAATCTTGTAATTAGGACCCACCGGTCCTGTTTGTATTTCTTGTTCAATAAATAAATAAATAAATAAATATTCAGGTTGAGGATATTATTTGGCTCAAGTTCCACACTATGGCTGTGAAGTATAGGTGTCTTTCGATTTGGTCCCCAACGTTTTAGACCAGGAGGTGGTGACAGGTGACGTTATCCCATTTTACACTGCATGCGCTTCTCTTTTTATGGAGAATTTCCGCGATTTTATACTTCCGTGTTTTCAAGTTGCATGCCGGTGTGAATAATTGAAGTTTTAGTAACGAAAACACTTTGGAAAAATTGGCATGCGCCCCTTGTCTGACCAACGGTGGAAAATTGCGAGAAAACTCTGTAAAAATTTAATACAGGTTTTACGTGATTCCAAACTGCATGCCATTAGAAAGATACGTCATTTATATAATGAATTAATAGTAGATAATTTGGCATGCAAACCAGGATTTCGCAAAATAGAGGCATGCATGACGAGAGTTGCAAAAAACACTTTGAAAATGTATGTGACTTTGTTTTGTGAAATCCTGTAGTGCATGCCAAATTACCTACTATTAATTAATTATACAAGTGACGTATATTTCCAATGTCAGTTTGGAATCACATAATACCCCTTTGAGCCATTTCGGCCGCTGCGGATTGCATGCCATGAATTAGTAGCGTTTCAATTTATTTGAACTTCCGTATATTACACCGCCAGGCGGTATGATATCGCAAAAAAAAGCTTTTCGTTATGAAGTGCACAAGTGGGGCAGCCAGGAACCCCTCTATTTTTCATATTATTAGGTAAATTATCAAGTCTTAAAAAAGACATACAGTGTAAAATGGAAGAACGTCACCTGTCATCAGCTCCTGGTCTATTTCATTTCTTTCCACTGTTTCTTGGCCTATGACTAGTGATTGCAAGTTGTCCTTCTTGCCTTCTTTCCATCTGTCTGGACATCCATTTCTTTTACTAAAAAATATTATTTATTGTTTAAGTTTTTTATCATGAAAATTAAAGGAGATACGGCAGTTCAAAGTTTGCATTCATGAAAAACTTAAGCATCGCGCTTCTTTTAGGGGTAATTCTTGCATAAGATTAGGTATAGTGTGTTAATTTAATAATACTATGGGCCAGCCCAGTACAAGTAACGGTAACATTGATTATGTTGCGAATGTGTGTAAAATTTGTTCATAAAATAACGTAAAGTTCACTGATGAAGAATCATTGAAAAATTCTTCAATCGAACGTGGTGATAAATTATTAGCTAAGTTAGATTTTTCTAAAACTGTACAAATTCATGTTTCGTGCAGAAGAGATTATACGCATAGAAAAAATTTCCAAGCTGCTATAATGAGAAACAACAAGCTTTGAATGTTAGTCCTGTAAGAAGAAAATTGCGACGATATAGTTAATAATTGAATTTAGATTCTTCAAGTGGGCTTAATGTTAAGGAAGTTTTCAATTGGAGTGATAATTATTTTTCTGTGGAAAAGAGGCTCAATGTTGAAAAAGAGAAAAAAAAAGTTGCTAGAAGAAAGAAGATATCGCAGATTGAATCGTCTGATTTTGTATCAAAACTAGTGCAGATACTCACCCCATTGGAAGATGATTACCATCGAGAAATATTAGAGCATATTACTGGTGAAAATTGCGATCTTGTAAATGGATTCAACATTATTACACATGGTTTTATGAGGGTTGAAGGGTTGAAAAAATATTTTTTTATCATTATTGAATTATTCTCGGTTCAATATAAATGCATTTCAAACTTATTTTTGAATATGAAAAAAAAACTTTAAAAAAGAATTATTTTGTAATAATTCATTTTCCCTGGGGGTTTAATAAGGGTTGAAGCATTTTGGCAAATAATATTGCCATTCTAACAATAATTCAAATTTAATGACGCATTTTTAAATAGTTTCAAATTATAATAAATATATTTAGTACTAGTTTTTAGGGCTTCGCAAGACCAAGACCAAGACCAAGACCAAGACCAAGACCAAGACTGATCAGTCTTAGTCTTGTTCTCGAAAAATAAATGTGGTCTTGGTCTTGGTATTGGTCTTGATGTTTCAAGACCAATACAAGACTGGCTCAGTATGACTGCCATACAGATTAAAATAAAATTCTATAAGATTTTCTATCGAAATTTTCTTAATATTGAGTACATTTGAGTTCACTATTTTTCTTTCACCAAGACCAGGACCAATACTCTTGGGGGAGAGTCTTGATCTTGGTCTCGAAAGTCAAGTCTTGGTCTTGGGAAGATTTATTGAGTCTTGGCCTTGATACAAGACCAAGATTAAGACTAATCTCTTCGTCTCGCGAAGCCCTACTAGTTTTTTGAAATTACTACTCCTTATGGAATGATTTACAGACATTACATCTATCTGATTGATTTTAAACTCGTTTGAGAATGTCAAGTAGTCTACAAATAATTGTTTAAACTTTATTTTAACCAAATACATGCTTCTAAAATCTACGTTTTTTAATTTTTTGTAATAAGGGGTAGTTTTCACCCTAAAAAAATAAAAAACCCGGTTCGGCACAGGGAAGATTTTCAAGAAGAGGTTCAGTTGAGCTTAAATCCAAATTTACATTAAAATCGAAGTTGATTCTCAAGATTCCACGGTTTTACAGTTCTTTACCGGTGATGACTGGAGTATGAAGGCCTTCGATGACAAAAGGGGGCCTTAATCAGATATCTAAATATTATGAAAGTCTCAATAATCCCTAAAATCATAAGGGTTCACCAAAACAACTTTTTAACATTTCATTAGTCATGAATAGACCTATCATCATCCAAAAGTATGAACATTTTTGGACACTCTGTATAGTAATTAATAATAGGTGTGTCGGTATCCTGCTCACTACTTATTGGGAGTATCTTTCCTTGGATATTCGTTATTCGTGTAGGCATGCAAGAAAATATTTGTAAACACTTCTAGCAAAATAATTTAAATACAATAATCAATTAATTGAGTAATTTGTCGTGATCAATCTTCATTTAAATTATTCAATGTACACCTTTGAAGTCGATCATTACGTCAGTAGGTGGTCGGTAGAATCGCTCAATTCGAATTGATACTTGTTTAATTCAATAATAATAGTTCATTGAATAAATATAATTTGCATATCCCATAACAAAAGAATAACACTGTGTGATCGCGATTTGGAGAGACATAGCAACCTTCATATGACTTTCATTTTATATTTCTATGGAATTCGTGCAAATGCTATTTGCGAGTCCAAATTATTGAAAATCTATGGACTGTTTCGATTTACAGGCCAGGCTTCGAATATGAGGACAACAGACATAAATAAATTGGTAGATAATACCATGAATTTGTATGAAGTACTTGTGTATACTTTATCAACATAAATAAGATTAGTTGTAAGTATATGTTTCATATTTGACACTGAGTAATCTGATATATTGTTATTTGTCAGGTAGACTTTGGATTGATGAAATTCAGATATTTGTCATTGAGAAGACGACACATTATTTCATAAATCTTTTGATATCTTCCACCAGTATAAAATGAAGTATCACTATTACATTAATTATAGTTCATTTCGTTCTGTGAATTAATATTCCAAGAATGTCTCTATTGCTTGTGAATGCCTAAAACATCTGATGATAGTACATCAGTGGCGGTCCTAAAAATTAATTGCGGTATTCGGTAAGGAAGTCATATAGTAGGGGAGCCCACGATGCTAAAAAAATTTTATATAATGTATACCTTTTCATAGGTGGGGAATACGGCTATAGATTTTCAAATTTGTAAAAAAAAAACTGTTGCATGGACATACTCGAGCGCGTCAGATAATGTCCTACGTATTTTTAGTAATGTACGTATGGTAATCTGATTGTTTGCATGTAGGTAAGGGTTGAAAATGAAAAAAACAAATTAAAAATTAATCGAGTGCGTCAGACTTTCTTAGGGGGTGTTAAGTGAACCTAAAACAGCTCCCATGCAATAATTTGACGATATCGATGTGACGCAAACTCGCGGCCAATATTATAATATGAAAAAAATCGCCATTTTGAAATACTCAAGCGCGTCAGATTAAGATATATATGGTTCATCTTTATGTCGTAGATGTGCTGTCTCCTAAGCTGACGATTATCTAGAGGGATTCGCCTATTCTGAAAAAAAAAAAAATAAGGAAATCTGTTGACCCTGAAGGCCATCCCTGCAACTTTCCGCTAAATCCATATCTAGGCGCTCAACATTTCATTCAGTTTGTTTTTGAGCTCTTCGAGCTCAAAAATATGATTTTTGTGCCATTATGAGCTCCCCGAGCTCAAAAGTCTGATATTAGTTTATACAATTTTTTGAAATTTCAAACCGCAATAACTTTTGAATAAATGAACCGATTTTCACGCGGTTGGCGGCAGTCGACGCAGTTTTTCAAGCTCCATGAAGAATTTTTAAGTCTGAATTGATAGAACTAGAAATTTCAGAGTGATTCCGAAAAAACACTTTTTTCAGTTTTCTTACGACAACGATACTCACGAACGAATTAACCGATTCTGACTGGACTGGCGGCGATCGACGTGGCTTTTTGATATTAAGAATTGATTGATTGATTGAACTGTTAGTTGTAAATCTCGCCTCCTTGGTAAAGAGAATATTTCCTAGAAAGTTGTCATCATTAAACTTATCACCTTGGCAGAATAACAAGAATTCCAACTTTCGTTCTTTATCACCTGGTTCTAACGTGTGCAGGATTTTTGGTTTGAATGGAATAACTTCATTTTTTTTTTTCTAACATGAACGTATTTTAGATACGCTAACGTGTAAATCCCGTGAAATCTTCGTCGAAGTATATTTTGGATTTTCTTGAACAAACTGTAAAATTTGTCCGGTTATCTCTAGATTTTCTCTTTGTATTGCTACACGGTTCTATTAAATAATGTTTCGAAACCGAAAACGGTGGTATGGCGAAGTGGTTCACGATCTGGTTGTCTTCTGTTGAATTCTTAGCGGCTTCTCTCATTGAACGCACATTCTGAATTCTCTCGACTGACTTTAGATTTACCATTTTTATTTTTTATATTCAATATTCTTCACCAAATACTCGTGAAAAGCGTTTTGAGGACAAGTGTCATATTTATAACAAAGAATAAAGAGATAACTTAATATTAAATAAAGCCTGCTGTGAAAAACATAGTGTCTTGCTTATTGATCCAATCTTATGAATTAGCCGTACGAAATGAAATCTTGAGAATTTTGCCAAAATTTATGTTTGTATTACTGAAATATTCTGCAGATTTCAGATGTTTATTTTAGATTCATATTATTTTAGGTTAAATAAAGTATCAAAATTTGACGACTGTGTGCTGGAGATAATTCAGAACAAGGCATAGCGGGTTTGTAAAATGGGAATTATTTTGTTTTTATCTTTCCAATATTTCTTCAAACTCAACGACTTAATGTACAGTTTGTCAAAGTATTGAAAGTACTACCCCCTGAAAAGCCAATTTCCGTTGAAATATCAACCACTCCACCTTGATGATTACTCATTGACGTAGTGTCTGCTTGCAAGGTTGCTTTCCAACAAAGTTATCAATGTAATCCCTAGAAGAACTTGGCATTGAAGTGAATTCCCGACCAGAAATGATTTTACTAGCAATTTCTCTTTTTCTTGTCGATAATTAAATAAATAAATAAATAAACTTTATTTTCCTTTTGAGAATTACATTTCATATTGTATAGGAATCGTCGGTATTGACCTACAAACTAAATGGACATATATTCCTCTAGACTATATGAACAATTACATAGGAGGAAGTCTTTTAATTTTTTCTTAAAAATACCCAATGTTTTACTGTTCTTTATAGTAACTGGCAGTAAATTGTAAATTCTGGGAGCCATAAGGTTAGGAGAATTGTAAGCCAGTTTACCTTTACCAAATGGGACATACATATTATTTTTGTGTCTGGTATTCACATTATGTTTCGATTTGTTGGACACAAAATTCTTGTCAACATTTTTATATACATACAAACAACATTCAAATATTAAAAGACAAGGCAACGTTAAAATGTTATATTTAATAAATGCGTTTCTGCAAGATTCATTCATAGGAATGCCTAGCATTGCTCGTAGTGACCTTTTTTGAGCAACGAATACTTCTTTCCAGTGAGAAGATAAGACCCAGAAACACAGACCATACCTAAGTCTGGAGTCAACCTGAGCATAATACAATGTCAGCAATTGATCACAGTTCAAAACTTATTTCAAATTTCTGATCTGATAAGATATTGTATTCAGTTTTTTTATTAAGAGTTCACAGTGATTATGCCACCCCAAGCATTGATCAATGGAGAGTTCCAAGAATTTGGTGCCTTCGCCATCTGCGACGACAAGATCGGAGTTTTCGTTTGCCTGAAAACTAATGGTGTTACAACTTCTCTGACGATTGTGAAACCGAATTGAAACCGTTTTGCTTACATTCAAGTAGAGATTATTCGATGCAAACCACCTATTCAAATCTTGAAAAACTTTATTGGAATTGTCACTGGCGACATATCTCTCAGTAATCTTCCCAAACTCCCAACCTTCATGCTGCTTGAGTATCACCAAATCACCACCTGCATTGACGAGCAGCGAAGCCGAAGTTCTTCGAATAACTTTGGTGGTCTCTAAAGTCTAAAAATGTTACAATTTCGAATGGAATTTTATCCACATTACATTGACAGATGATCTTCCTTAATAGTAAAAAAAAAATCTGATGGAGTGCAATGTTTTGGGCTGTCTAGAATTTTTATATTTTTTCTACAAAGCCAAAGCGGAAACAATAAATGTGCGTTTTTTCTTGGTTTTTGTAACTGGAAGGATAACTATTACCACATCGCCACGATCATCAAATTCTTCAACGTCCATTTTGATCAGTTATTCGCAAGTCCCGAAAATATCATATAGTGAAGCGATGTGATAAAAAAAAAGGAATTTACCAAACAAATGCACCAGTTTATAATTTGATTGAAGTACCTTGAAATTCAGTTTGATTTTTGTAGAAAATATAATTTTAACGACCATTCATACAACCATTCCTTGACTAACCAATTTTATGAATTGTCCTCCTAATAAACCTAATAAATATCGAAATAAAAGAGCTTACCTTTATATCCAAATAATCTTCATCCGAGGTCTCTTGAAATTTCATCTCTTTCAAAAGTCAGAGATTTCTTTGGGGCGTAACCGCTGGATATAATTTTGGACACTTCATATCTATATTTTTCCTTATGTTTAGTAGTGATCGCAACATACTATATTTGCTCGGGCATCAAACTATCCGCGAGAGGAAAAGCAGTATTTTCCTCTCTTGTTATGTGAATAGCTATTTTTCTCTAAAAAGACTTATTGGAAATCAACTTTAATAAATGATGGGTTCAAACAAAAATAATCCTGATTACAGATTCGTCCAGATTTTTCCTAGGAAATATACTTACAGGTAGAGGAGATTTCATGAAGATGACCTTATATAACAAATAATCGTAGAGAAGGCACTCTCATGAACGAAATATTGATCAAGAGAAATTGTTTCTTATAAATCGCGGACATTCGTGATTTTCATCTAGTCGCAAATGGCTTCAGTAATTTACGAATGCCCACGTATATCCAATGTTTAATGAACGAAAAGAATATCTCTAGATATGAGCTGACGGGTGATGATGCTGGGATATCAATCAAATGTATGTGGTGCGTGATATATTTCCGTGTTTGCTTAATAGTTCATCACGATGTACCTAACACAAGTGAGAGGTTTTTCATGATGAACGCCGATGTAGAAGAAGTATTATTCAGTTGTTCCATTGTCTCACTATGTTTGAGATTTCACGATGTTTCGTTCGACCATAGTCATCAGATGATGCTTGAGGTCTTCATTATATAAGCAGCAAGTGTGAGAGTTACTTGAGTTTTGCTACTTAAATGGGGTAAATTTCGAAGGACCATTAGGCATATTTTTCTTGAAACACCTATATAGGTACCAAGTTTCAGACAATTATCTTATACAGGGTGTTAGTTATATGGTCTAAATCATGCTTTTTTGACTGGCCCTGTATAAAGATCATTAATGAGATAATGTAAAGTAGTCATTGAAATAAGAAACACATTGAATAGTCAGATACGAAGTTCTATCATCGTAACCTGTACAGATAGATGTCCCTAGTTCAACCAAAAATTTTTTTAAGATAATAAATAGTCAATCAACGATTGAAAAAATAACCCTTTAAGTTCAAAGCTTTTTTTGAACAATTTATCCCAATCTCGAATTCGTACGGGTGTATTTTCTGCCTAGGTTCGTCGTTATCGAGCTAGATGTCTCGCGCGATTGTATCAAACCATTATCAAACGCGATTTCCACAGGCACTGACTAACTATCTTTAAACAATTCCGAAACTTAAAAGAATGAATGGAATCTCGAGTTTACCAGTAAAACGCTGGATAGGATGCACGTGTCTAAATTATATTTCAGAGCCATCTATCGGATTATTTAATAAATCACGTAACTGGAGTCTCATGGACCAGCGACCACTAGTGATGGTCTTAAATCCAACTGAAAGTATGTAAGATTGGCCAACTATATTTTTTCTCTATAAACAATGATAGAACACATAGTAAACCAGATAATGCCCTCATTTCCCCCACCAAGCTTTGTAATAACGTATCATTTGACTATGATTGTAACCATATCAAAATGTTTTGATCAGCTGTCAACCTTATTTCTTTGTTTACTCAACTTATAAATAGTTAGTTATGTCGTTAACATTAAATTTCCTATAACCAAATATGGAAGCTTCAGGTAATTGACGATAATTGTACCATTCAAATAATACAATATATTTATAATAAGGTGGTAAATAATGCAATTTCACATTAGATGTTGAGATTGTTTGAATTTCACATACATATTTTGGAACATTGCTCCAACAGACACCGCATTCATTTTATATTCAGTAGAAACCTTGAGGATTCCTCTTTGAATCAGAAAGATGTTAATTTTAAGAGTAAGTAATTTTGATGCTTAAAGGATATGCAACGTATCCTGCCTAGAGGTCCATGCAACTAGCTAGTTTATATTTCCTTTGCTTGACTCATTTTTATGTAGAGAACGTTGTATGGTTAGTCAAAATAGTTTCAATCCAATCAACCGTAGGTGGATGGGTTCGAACCTCAGCACGGTCACCAGTGTCATGCATGGCATCACTTGTTTAAAAAGGTGAGGGCTACACGTCTTCTCTAGGTCGCTCAAGTCTCGCGGAGACTTCTGAGGGTTGTTCGTGAGGGTGCAGCCGGTTGACGGATATAACAATTTCAACAAAATATTTCAAAAATATCAACCTCTTTGATTCCTTGGTACAGTTTGTCACCAACCATCTATTAAATTCAATGCATGGACCTAAGATCAAATCCTGTGCACTGCTACCTGTTGAACAGTTAAGTGAGGAAGCTCAGAAAGCATGGAATAAAGGTTTCAAAAGATACAGAGAACATAACTCCAGGAAGTTTAATAGATCCAAGAGTAATCTTCAACTTATTTTTGATCAGTAGCCATCCAGTCATTGGAAGCAAAAGGAAAATCGAAATAAGTAAACTTGAAAAATTGCCATTGGAAGCTTTGCAATTGGTGGAATGGAAGGAATAAGGAATTGATGATGATATTGATCCTGATTTCAAAAGCAAAGTGTACATACTTAATTCATATTAAACGCGATTATCATTCCGCGTTTTTTTCAGAAGTTCATTTTTTAATATCCATTATTGAGCCTAATAAATGAATGAAAAAATAATGTATGAAGAGTAATATCGTTCTTCTTGAATTAAATGGACGTTTTTAACTTTTGATTTTGGAAAACTACAGACAACTTCATGAAACGATTACAACCATGTCAGTTCGTACCTGAGTATGTATGATTGGAATTTAATTAACACCCTATATACAGTGAGTCTGCTTAAGTTGGCGACATATGGGAAACTTTTTTATTTTCGATTTTACGCAAAAAAGTTATTCCTCATAAAGAGTTCTGCATGATCATAAACTCTTGATGCAACCATCAGATATTGAATTTTATTAATTTTATACGAGGTATGTCGAAAGATATGAATTTCACCCAAGAGTAAAGTAACTTTATATTTCACAATATCGAGAATTGTTGTAATGAAAAATTGTTCGGAATTGAAACCTGTTTCAATATGCAATTACATCCCTCCAATTGAAAAAAAATATATATATTTTTTTTAATATTATTACATTTATCATTTTTATTTATCACAAACATGTTAACCTTTCCGTTCTGTTTAGAAATTAATAAGCAAATTTCCATGTTTGTAATATATTATAAATGATAAATGTTCGGTATTGATAATTTGAGACAAGTAAAAAAATTATTTTTCCAATTAGAAAGATGTTATTACATATTGATGCATAGTTTTTAATTCCAATTAACTTTTTATAATGAAAATTTTCGAAATTGTGAAATATAAAGTTACTTTACTCTTGAGAAAATTTCATATTTTTTGACATACTTACCTCGCATAAGACTCATGAATTTTGATATAGTTTTAGACTGTGCATTTTATGAAGAATAACTTTTTTTCGTGAAAGCAATAATGAAAAAGTTTCCCATATGTAGCCAACTTAAGCAGATTCACTGTATATGAGATACTGGGCTGGAACTTAGTATATAGGTATTCAAAATATGTCCAAACCAAATAATAGGCTAACTTTTCGGAAAAAAAATGTTTAATGGTCCTTCAAACATTTCGACCCAGTTTACTCCAGATCGACTAACTAATCATTCACAGTCTAAACCATTAGTTAGTCCATCCGGAGTTTACTGGAACCTATAAAACTGGCCCTTAGCAGAGCATAGTAGGCTTTGAAAATGAAAATAATCCATATCTTTAAACGTATTTGAAAAGATTGTAGAAATACACGGAAACAATTTGATCTTCACAAACTTTATTTCAAATTCACATGTTTTGCTAACACAGTAGCTTTTTAAAGGTAGGTTAAACTCATAACTCAACGGAAGTGAATAAAATCTTTTTATCTGCATTAAAAAATTACATCTGCAAACATGATTAAATTCTAATCAATTCTAATTCCAAGAAAATAAATTCAACAAAAGAGAATTATTCAAATCCAATCGGTCGTTAAGTAATATGTTGAAATTTTCAAGTTCATTCTACTGATTATAAATGATTTAGCCGCAGTCCTTCATATTCTATATGTAAAATTCTTCATCAAAACTATCGATTTCTTCTCGGAGATTACTTAAATATAAGATTTCTTGTTCACATAACTCATATGATGTTCATGAGTGCGATTTTTAAATGTTCTGTCAGTTTGACTAATGTATACCTAAGGGGAAATTCCACAATGTAGTTTATATATTCCTGAATTCTCGAACTTGGAAGTTTTGTCTTTATTATTTATGTTGAACTCTCCCAACTTAATATATGTTCTATATGCGATTCTTATATCCTGTTTATTTATCAATGAGGCAACCTGGTCTGTTGTCCAAAATATTTAAGAGATAATTCTGTTAATTTTTTTTGTGTGACTGAGTACGAATAGTTTCTGTATACAGTTTTTTCGAAAGTATTATATCGATTCAGTCTACTTAGAGGGTTATGTTTTCCACTCTATGAATCATGCTTGTCGAGTACCATAACTTAAATTTTCTTTTTTCAAAATCGGTCCATGGGTTCCAAAATAACTGGGTGTTGCGGTTTCAAATTGCATACACTGTATGTAGACAAAATGTGGTCAACAAGAAATAACGTGCATGTGCTTCATTAATTCTATGAAACCATGAAATCGTGGAGATTTGTCATGTTTATAATGAAGAGATCTCTGCAGGTGGGATTCACGTACTACCAAAATTATGAACTTGACCATTTGCGTAAAACATCTATTGAGTAGGTGATCTGTGAGATAGAAGTATTTTTTTGTCAGATATTTGCCTCTTGTCCCACCTTGTAGGCTCATCGGACGTTGAATAAATTAATCGATTTTCATTTCCTACAGTCGTTTATCGATAGATGGCGATCTGATAAATTGTTTATGATTTCAAGAATAATAACGACGACATCAAATGGAAGGTAATCATTATTTGCAGTAATAATTACCATCGTTATCAAGTGCATAGTATTGAAATTGTTTGCTATTTTTAGTAGTAATACATGATCATTCGGAAAGTGAAGTTGACAAGGTAATGTTATTCCGAACATCCGATGATTGGACTGTTATTAAAGGTGAGTTTCCTGATATATTCTTCAATTGATGCTCAACTAACAATAGAGACAGTAATTTCCTGACGATGATTTCATAATTCGATTATTTCGCGCAGATGTAAACATAATTGTTTTTTGTCGCAACCAAATGATGAACAATAGTATTAGGTACGAATAGTGTAAACTTTTAAATAGCAATTATGTAATTATAATGATCATATGATGGTCTGACCTTGAATACCCATCAGACTTTGTTTACATCGTGGTGTTGTGTTAGCTCCTCATAGGAAAATCAGTAATATAAACTTCTACAGAATATGTATTTGTGGAAAGTGAGGTGAGGTTGAGATAAGTGTTATGCCGAATCGTCCACAAGCGCAACTGCTGTAACGAAGATCAGAAATCATTTCAATGAGGAAATAGAGCCAGAAAAATGCAAATAAAACCTAGGTCATCAACAACCCGAAAAAGTTCCTCAAGGCGGACGTTGACATTCTGGAGAAGGCCTTTGTGAAATATCAAACGGTAGAATTGGACAACAGGCTGCAGATGCAGCTATAATATAAGCTTGGCTATCAAGAGGAGATCTGCGGCCATCAAAGCCAAGAAAACAAGCTGCTGGTTTATGAGCGAATTATCAAACCAGCAATGCTATAGTCATGTCTAGTGTTCTACAGCCTGAACGAAACCCAGCTCACAAGGCTTGACAGGATAAACTCCATATAGTTACAAAAAGTGACAGATACGTTCGATTGAATGCGCTGCGGGAGTTTTCAGGCGTCGGCTCAAATCCGACATACGTTAGGCAACTATCGTACAAGTTCTAGAACTATTTTCTTCACAAAAGTCCGCTGAGGAGAGATCTAACCAGCATTAGAGAACATGAGAATGAGTCCTGAAAAAATTCAGGATGACGGCACAAATTCTGGAACAAAATGTTTCTAGTGAAATTGTCCAATAGTTGAATAGCTACAATTGTTCTGTGAAAAATAAGTATTTTGGAAAATCAAATCCACGTTTGCTACAATCGGGTTCAAACTATCATATCAAATATCCGACTGGCTACATTCCCTGATTGAGAGAAATTATTATCATTATTATAATTATATTTATTTTTTTTATCCAATATGTCACTCCTCCGCCAATAGCACAGCAAAATAATTATGGAATTCATAAAAATATGCAGAGTGGAAGTTGAAGGCTCATCATTGTTTAGAAAAATAAAATTTGAATATGTGAATCTTGAAGTATTTCTGTTGATCAAAAGTCAGCATAATCAGTTTTGAGAATCTTAAATAAAATACTTATTGTTTGTTGAATATACAGTGCACTAGAATAAGGGTTACCCCCTAATAATAATAATTTGTCGAATAATTTGCAATGTTCAATACATCGAATTAAAAATAAATTATAATAACAATATGAAAGGGCGGAATTCAGTCGCCCCTATCCGGAGATCATAGTGACTGGCTCTCCCTTCCAACTCGTAACATCATCATAAAGCATGTTGAAAATAGAAATAATAAAAAAAAAATACATATAACGTTCTTTTTGGTGATTCTTACCAATAACATGACTTTATTGTTACATACATAAGTGAAGAAAAAATTCAAAGGAAAGCAGAAAACAAATTTATCACATGATAACCTGGACACCAAAAAAATTCAAACTGAGAAATAATTATAATTCATTATTTTTTTAAATTCTGGAGGCAGAAGTTTTAAGAGTTCAAAGAAAGGTAACAGAGTTTTAATGGACTAAACTAAGGGTAATAATTTTCAGAAAATAAAAGCAAATTGAGCATTCATTCGGTAGTTAATAAATTTTCTGTTGGTATCAAAATCGTCAGACCGGTTGATTTTTGTAATGATCATAGCATGCTATGACGTACAAGTTTCCATCCTTACATAATCCCTCTTTATGGGCAGTTCGATTTGAAATATGTGGAAACACTGTATGACACTTTGGTTAAATCTATGAATTCTGAATTATGCAAGAAATAGTTTGAAGAGCCTACGGCAATTAAAAAAAAAAACATCCTAGCCTTGAGGAGTGTGAGAAAGAAAACAAGGCGATGCAATTCAAAGTTATTAACAAAAGTAGACAATCTCCCCCAGTTCGAATTTATTAGTTGAGCCGCCCATTATCTAGTAATAAATGGCACGGAACGTTAATTCAGGAAACTTGATCACGAATAACTAATTCATTTTCACGAGACACGGCGGTCAGAGAACGTATATTCTACTGGAGTGTTCTGTGCATAGGATCGTTCTCATGCGTTTTAATATCTTCATTTTGATCCGGAAACATTAGACGCAATATTGATGGGTTGTTTTTACTCATGTCAGTTTCATGAATACAACGCGTAAAAATCGTAATGTGGCTAAGATCCATCAGGTTAGTCTCGAAATGTATAGTTTTCAGAATAATGGGATGCAAATATCACATAGTGTTTGTTAAATATTGAAGAAATCAGTGAACGAGTGTTATTTATTATTCGATTTTTGAATGGGACAGCTGGTAGTTATATCTTCAGTTTCTTTGTTTTCATTTAAGGGCCCATAATACTGTACTCTAAAATCCAAACCCACCAATTGAAATCAAACCGTTCTTGGAAATTTCCTTCCTCCATCAAGTGCGAATTTTCATCAGACCAATATCGCTTATAATATCTGTTGACATGTCCCAAATTAGTGAAAGGGTTTTCATTACTGTACAGAATTTCGTATGGAAATGTGTCATCCTTCAAATATTTTCAAAAGAACCGATTTCTCCTTGTCTTATCGTTTTGGTACAGGTGCTGATATAGTTGATATTTAAATGAATGATATCGAGGTATCATCAACATCGAATTCATAAAATACGGAGGGCATGAGTTGAAGGAGAGGATGCTTACATAAATGAGGATAATATGGACAGAGGAAAAAAAGTCAAAAGAATGGGAGACAGGACAAATAATATCTATCCATAAAAAAGGAGATCAAGATACCTGTAAGAATTAACGAGGTATAACACTACTCAACACAGCGTACAGATTAGTGACATCAATAATACAATCAAGGTTGGCAAGTATTACAAAAAACATAATAGGATCATATCACAGCGGATATACACAAGGAAAATCAACCATAGACGTGATTCATCCAAAAAAGCAAGTAATAGAGAAAGCCCATGAACACAAAATAAACCTCGAATTGCTCTTTGTAGATTTTCAGCAAGGATTTGACTCAATAAAAAGAAACCAACTTATGATTGCACTGAAAGAGTTAAAAATCCCACAAAAACTGAGGAAGCTGATATTAGTAGTAGTAGTAGTACTTATGGGGAGGTTGTTGGTACAGCCAAGCAAGTAGGCCCCCATGGGCCCTTTTTGCTATCCCCTGCTCTCCTCATGCATGGTGTTCTGCCTGCCTGTAGTTTCCACCTGCTCTCCTTGAAGTCTAGGGTGTGTAGTGTGTATGTGCTTGTTAAGGAAGCGAGTTCCTTCAATCCGCCACTTCAAGCCCTGGTAGGGCTGGTTCTCGGTCGGGCGGTGTGGCGGCCGCGGGTGATTATATCACCGGCTACCAGACCCGAAGTATCCGATCCAAGGCCCCTCCTCGGATTTCTTTGAAGACTAGTTTTCCAGTTCTCACTGCGAGTTCCTTCCATCTTCCTCCTTGGTAAAGTCCTGGTAGGGCTGGTTCTTGATCGGATGGTGCGGCGGCCGCGGGTGATTCATTCACCGGCTACCAGTCCCGCAGCACCCGAACCAAGGCCCCTCCTTGGCTCTCACCAAAGACCAGATTTTCTAGTTCCCGCAGCGAGTTCCTTCGATCCGCCTCCTCGTGAAAACTCTGGTAGGGCTGGTTCTCAACACGGCGGCTGCGGGTGACTCTATCACCGGCTACCAGTCCCGCAGCACCCAATCCGAGGCCCATCCTTAGCTCCCACTGGAGGCAGATTTTCAAGTTCTCGCATCCCTCTGTGTGAGTGGGTGTGTGTTAAGTGTCGGGGAACATGTGTGTTTTTGACGTTGGTGTACGGTAAGCTAGGGCCCACGGGTCGCCAATCCCGTTGGCTGCAACGCCTCAGCCACCCTTGGGGAGAGCTGATATTAAGGACAATGAAAAAAACTGAGATCACATTAAGAACATTGAGAGAGTTTGGAGAAGTAAAAGAGTTCAAATATCTAGGAGTAACGATGAGTAAAACTAGAGAGAGGAGACCAAACAACAAAAAATATCAAGCGCAAACAGAGCATACTTCGCCGATAAAACATTATTGAAAAGTAAAATATTAACAAAGAATAGTAAAATAAATATCTATATAATCCCATAATTAGACCAATTATATTATATGGAGCGGAGACGATGACAATGGCAAAAAAAGTCGAGGAAGACATGAGGAAATTTGAAAGAAAAATTATGAGAGCAATATTAGTACCAAAATAGTTATTTATGTACTGAAGGTATAAATAGATGTTTATGCCCGCGGTACATACATTTTATGTTATACTAGTTCGTTATTGCAATCCAATCTCAATACAAATCAGTATTTTAAAAAATCCGGTTTGAATTAATAACATTGCTATTTTATCATAGTAGACACTATCGTTGCTAGGTGAATTTTGACAAACGTAAATGTCATAAAATCACAATAATTGTATATGTGTCAAAGTTAAAAGTCAAAATGAACGAAGATTTTGGAATTCCTAACGAAATTATTGAAAAAGCGAAGCATGAATATTACTATATTCCGTTTGTAATTTCATCAATAAAGGTTATTAAATAAGTTAAATAAAAAATTATTTCTCTTTATGCCCGCGCGGGCCATAAAGTGAACTTTATGCCCGCACGGGTTATGGTTATGTCACTTCCGTTGAATACGGGATTCGCATGTAGTTGAGTTAAGCCGTAGACACAATGGAAGTTTTATGTAATAAGTTTTAAGTTTTGGGATTTTGGATATCAATTATACAAATAAAACAATGTGCTGAACAGTATTGAAAAAGCTTGAATTTTACCAACAAGATTATTTATGAGGAGTGATCAGAATAATAATGGCGTTGACAGTTTCGCATTAAAAAAATATTCAAAATTGTGAAAATTAAAACTAAAAACATAAAACTTCCATTGTGTTTCAGCCTTTACTTGTCAAAACATGCAGTTATATGCCTCATTCGTGGACACCCGGTAATTATTTTCTGAGTAAACCAACGAGAATTTTTTTTTTTTTGTTTCGATGCTGTTACACATTTCTTGATCATCATTGTCAAAGTGTTGCTGAAAATCTCACTAGCTATTGTGACATCTGAGCAAGATTCACTTATAGTGCCCTACTAATATAAAAATTTGGCATTTTTACTGTTTTGGCTACTTGGAGTCGCTCACATTTGACTTACACGTATGCAGAGTCACAGCGTCCCATCTACGTGTGAATTGACTTGCATTCATGCCTCAAACGTTTGTACTAAGTGCATAAAGAACTGAAATGCCAATTATATCAAAACAATGAAATTGTAGATAGGACCATTCATGTTAGTAGGGCAGTAAAATAGTCCAGTTGAAATCGGTCATTGCCGAGTAAGTATCTCAGTCACTGTGGTTCTAGACTGGAAAGTCGACTAATATATCCCTCAAAAGCCAAGGTCTAACCACGCTGAGGGTTGCATGGTACTTGGTACTTGGGTGTGGTCTATCTGGGATACCAAGCCAGATCTCAGATTATCCAGGCCTTCCTTCTGCAAAGGGCTCTGCTGGAGGTGACCTTTATTTCCACAGTTCTCGTGGGACCAAAATGGAACCTAACAGGGACCAGAGGTAGGCACTCTTCGGAGATGTCGTACACCACTCCTCCTAAGGCTTTCCCAGAGGTCACACAAATTACGCCTGGGCATGACCAGGAAACGAGGGACGAGGGACTCTGACGAGTCCCTCTTCCCTCCTATCTAACTTCATTCTCCAACAGACCTGCGAGCATCTACCGAAGTCGAGTGAAGCTTGCAGACCACGGTAGAACAAGTCTAGTCGACAATCTGGATCAAAGCAAAAAGACTCAATGCAAAATGGGCTGAAAAGAGGCGAAGAAATCCAGAAGAGGTCGGCGGCATGGTACTAGAGAGGCACCAAAAACTTCGAAGGATGCACCTGAAACCCCTACCTCCTCTTGAGGCTCCCCAAAAGGAGCCTCTGAATGTGTGAAGGATACTCCCTTCAAGAGAGAAAGGACTCCTAGATCCACCGGGGAAGTTGAGAGAAAGGTCAAATGTCCAAGGACCTGCAACCCCGGTCAAAAGAAAGCTGACTACTCCCAGGTAGCTACGGCTATGCAGCCATTGCAGAGATTCAAACGGGTCCTGCATCCTCACAGTTTGAGTCAAACAGACTATCGCGTAGGCAGCTGTTATTTAAGGCTGTCAACAGATAGTCAAAAGAGTGGCTCACCAGGGAGATTCCAAACATCAAACCCTGGAAAAACGCCACTCTGGTGATCATGGATAACTCAAGGTTCAGACTAAGCCGAGCTTTGTTGTGGATCCCTGCCAACCCAAGACATTCTCACGAGACTGCAGATGCAGAACCCAGGCCTTTCAAGCCTTTCTGGAGATGCTGGAAGAGAAAGGAAGATAAGCAAGAGTTTTGACGTGTTATAAGGCTGGATGAGGAGTCCATAAAACTCATTAGTTGGATGAATTTTCAGCTCTACTATAGCGCCTCACAGGTGATTGCAACCATCCGTGAAAGCTCTTTGGCCCATTAGAGAGTTTTGATGGAAAGTGCCTATACCGGGAGACTCAGCCGTCTGCTCAGTGAACCGGAGGAACCGACGGACTTAGGTGCGGCAGCTGGAGTCCCGGAAAAGGGAGCTGAGGGAACCGACGGGACCCCAAACTCAAGAATAAGCAGGGGAACCTCACAAGGGACCCCTCCTAGGCTGTAGGCACCCCAACAGGTACCATCAACCATTGCCCCATGAGCGAGGAGGGCCAACCAAAAGAAGAGGATGTCCCTACAGGAATGAATGAGGAACCCAAACGGAGACCTCAGTTAGAATAGGCCAAAACCTACCAACATCAAAGGAAAACAGAAAGCAGAAAACTTCGGAGAAGCCGTAGAAAGGTGAGCCATTTATTTCCGCTGGATTCGTTCATATAAATCTCCACCGCGGGAGAGCCCCGACGGCTCTGTTATGTCGGAGGATCCTCAAGTGGGACGCAAATGTCTCACTCATTCAGGAGCCTTGGACATATCAGGAAAAGATGAGGAAAATGAGAATGGGTGGAGCAACAACTCATTAATGCCGGCCCTCTCCGCGCATGTATACACACAAAAGACATATAAGTCTTTCCAATACCAAGATTCTGCAAATGAAATCTGGTAGCGGTAAAGATAAAAATGTCAGATGAAGACCAAACTCGGGAATTGATCATCTGCTCTTCGTACTTCCCCTACGAATCGCTACCACGATAGGTTGAATTGCTGGAAACCGGGATGGACCTGCTCATGGTCTGTGACTCAAACGCCCACCACGTTTTGTGAGTGAACAGGGACACTAATCCCAGGGACAGAGCCCTTTTCGATTTCCTAGAAACCAGCAACTTGGAAATCCTAGATGAGGGCGCAATACCCACATACTTTACGCCGGGTTGGCAATCCGTCATAGATCCCACACTATTCATCCGTGAATCGATGTCCGAAGTCCACTGATGGAAGGTATCACAAGACTGATCCCTATCGGTTCACAGATACATCCTAGGCGATACCAATCCATCAGAAAAAAAATTCTTCCTGTTGGCACGACGTGAAGACCCTGTATACCACTGAGAGAATGGTAGTCATCTATTGACAAATGAATGTTGTTAATGAATAATTTTAAAGTTGTTATTTTCATACGTTTTCAATATATTGCATTTTTGTCTATAGAGTTTCCAATTCATACCAAGCATCATAAAACTTCCAGAGTAAGATTGTAACAGAAATTCAAGAAATTTACAACGGTGAAAAAGAAAATGATATAGGCAATCAGTTACTTGTCAAAGTCATTGAGATAACCGAGGCTCAGTCAAAGAAGAAATGAAAAGAGAACATAATAGTTGAGATATTTGCTTTTTTCAAAACTGGTACTTGGTCTCAAGTTGATGGTTTACCGTAATATGATCATTTTGATTGAATCAATGGGAAAGTAGGTGACAAACTGAATATGAATGAAACGAGTATTGCACTTGAGTTATTTGGTGGATTCTAAGTGAAGCCAATGGGATATACAGCATTGAAATGCGTGTTTTTTTGGAAAAAAATGCTTTGAAAAACTTATGATTGTTGATACAGATGTAAAACCAATTTTAGATCTCAGTACGAGTTTAGTTAAGATGGTGAATGAATCATGTAAGAGTATATTTATGAAAAAGAATTGAATTGAAAGGAATTAAGATATATTTTCAGGTATTGGAAGATTTGAATCTATGTTTGAACTGAAGTTGAATATGCATTACCAGTTGCAGAGTATTATAGAAATTAAATACACTTTGACTTTGGAATGAACAGCAGACTAGAGCATTGAATACAATCAAAGCGGTCATGAAGAGAAAATGATTGAAAATGGAATGAATGAAAACCGGTACGAGTTAAATTTTGAAAAGTGGTGAGTATCTACATACTATATATATATATGGATTTGTGAACACTCCAGAACAAATATTAATAAAAACTATTATGAAACAATACATATAATTTTTTTTTCTAACTCAACCCAAAATTATTCATTACCACATAAATTATTGAGTGCAACTCTGAATGTATACCGCCACCAGTGTTCATCTGAACAATGACCTTAATTGAATACCACATCTACGCCTGAATCACATAAGGTATCTTGTTGATTTCAACAACCAAGAAGCAGTAGCAGTTAGTCTGAATTATTGCAGTAGTCACTCATTTGTATCACCTATATGTGTTAACAATGAACTCCGTTACACATAAACACGTACCATTCTCACTTTTTGAACCTACAGTTATCTGCTCTATAATTGTATTCAAATGAAATGGAAGTTGGCGGAATATTGCAAGAAATAGTCTGAGAAATGTCACTTTTCAGGAAACCAGGAAAATGAAATTATTAAACTGTAGCCCAATTTTGAAAAAGAACAGAAGCAGAAAGGAGTTTGAAAAGTTATCCGCCTACTGAACATTTCACAAGTGCAGAAAAACAACTAAAAGACCCAGGATGGTAGATTTTTGCAGAACACTTATGGAACATTTGTTGGAGTTCGTGCAACGGGCAATATCTCCCTTGTATATTTTTTTATATTATTGATAAAAAAGTCCCGTCATATGGATTGAAACAATCCGGTAGGCAATGATTCAAGAAATTGGAACAGCATCTTCAGTTCATGGAATTAAAACCAATAAACATTTACAAATGTGTTTTTTTCTTTCACAAATGAAATTAATTCTCGAAGACAAGCTCTGAGAACTTTCATTCACGGGACCGTATGTGACAATCATATCCACAATATTTCCTCAACGTAAACTCTGGCATATAGAAGGAAAAACAGCACCAATTCACGAACGACGTGAAACTACAATCACTGGCAACTCAAAGTGACGACTGACGATGTTTGGACGTGTGACACATACGTGCACCATTGCCACGTCTTCTCACGTTTCTGCAGTGGCGTATCAATTGTGGTTGACGTACAAATAAATTGGTTCAATCATCTCGGATAGCTCTGAAATCTTACAGGTGCAGTCGCATTTGATAGACCAGTACCCCTGTATTTAATTCTCTACTTTGATTTATCTATGTCTCTGAAAAAAAAAGTTCATCTCGGATAGCTCTGAAATCTTACAGGTGCAGTCGCATTTGATAGACCAGTACCCCTGTATTTAATTCTCTACTTTGATTTGTCTATGTCTCTGAAAAAAAAAGTTATATGAATACCACTAAAAAAAGAAAATCCTGAGGAATCCCTCATAATAGTAACTTCAGATCACCCAATAATAAAATTAAATATTCACCTAATTTGCAAGTCTACGGGCTTCAGCATTCAACTGGGTTCGTTCAAAGAATTACGTTAAAATCTTAACATTGACTAGTAGAAAAAAATCACCTTATATTCGTACTCTCAGAAGTCTTCCATACAACTCGTGTCGAGAAAATTGAGATTGTAATGGCTATCCGTAAATTTTTTTATAGGTAAATAACAGCATGTTCAACACCCTGTATTCCAAAAACTGTCCATTAGATCTATTTGTGTCCTTGTAGACATTCGATCAAGAAAACTATGGTGCATTCATAATTCAAATACGCTCAATGTAAACAGTGATCAATGCATGCTTGCAGCATGTCCACCTCGTGATCGCCAATTCTCGTAACGCTATTGGCCGATAGAACATCGACCTGACACGACACCAAATGAAATGTTTTTGCAGATATATTCAGCTTAACTGCGTAACAATTTTCAAAGCTGCGTTTTGTTTGAGGATGCAACGGTGATTTATTTTTGAGTTTTTAATTACATTATTGATTATTTATTTAAAATCGCGAGCGAAAGAGGCATGCCTTTTTACTGATACCGTCCTCACACTCTCCGGGTTCAGTACGATGCTCCCGAGTTGTGCTTCCCGTATTGCTGCCACTGCCGGACATTCCGTGAGGATGTGGGTAGCTGACTCATTATTCTACATTCGGTATCATCCGTGATACCTAAAATATTGAGGTGCTTGTTAAGATGGCAGTGCCCCGTCAGGAGCCCTACCACTATTCTGATTCCCTTTCTGCTTAGTGTGAGCAGAGTCCTGGTCCTCCTAGTTAAAGGGCCTTCAATGTGAAGTTTCGATTGCCTCATGCCCGGTGCATCTTTCCATGCATCTTGGAATTTCATTTCCAGAATTTCCTTCATGGTTGAGATGCTCCATGATCTAGAAACTCCTAGGATAGGTTCTGAACCAATCGTTGGATTGTTTGCACCTCATCTGGCCAAATGATCAGCCTGTTCATTTCCAGGTACTCCTGTATGACCTGAGACCCAAAGTAGATTTACTTTATTGGCGGCAGATACCCTTTACAGATCATCGATGCATTCAGACACCAGCAACGAAATTACTCTATATGATGTAAGAGCCTTGATCATCGCTTGGCTGCGGTAGCCTCTGATGAGATTTTCTCTTACATGAAATGAAATAAAATATAGTAGCAAAAGTTCATAGAGTGGAACTGAGTTCCGCTTTCGGACATTGCCGTGGTATACCCCGGTGCCGGCTGACTTATCCATCCTGGAGCCATCTGAGTACCAGATGATCCCCTTAGTGGAAATCAGGCGATGCCCGATCCCAGTCCTCCCTTTTGGGACTGACTAACTGCGGCCTTTTGCTGAGTCGTATGGCAGGTAACAAACTGTCACCCGGCATTTTAGGAAGGGGACAATCCATTACCTTCTGATTCTATAATCGAGAATGTCCATACATTGCCTCGCTACGCCATTGGTTAGAACTTCTTAGCAGCGGCTTTGCATGCCTCATGTTTGATAAGGTGTCGTCCTCATTGCACTTGTTATCGCAAGACAGGCAAGTCTTTGTACCTTATCTAATTGGGTTTGCGGTTTGCCTGATGCTGCACCTTGCTACCTTACGATGGTCCCGTACGTACTTAATCATTGGGCGTATGAGAGTTGTGTGAATCCAATACATAATATTGGAGCTGAGCCCCCACGTACAGCCAAATGCCCTTCTGCATACCCAGAAAGCAGTTGTGACTTTCTGAACTTCATGATCAATATGCTTGTTCCAGTTCAGCTTGGAGTCAAGGACGACTCCAAGGTACTTGACTGAGCTTTTGTATTGCAGGGACATTCCAGTGAGTTGAACATCTGGGAGGTCCCCTGGTTTGCGTTTTCTGGTGAAGAGAACCAGTTCCGCCTTTTCAGGTTTTACATTGAGTCCCACCGAACGGCACCCGTTGAGAGCCCTATGTATCGTGCCCTTTACGAGGCCAGAACGACAATTTCGTCAGCGTAAGCCTGAGTGTAGTAACCCAGATTTTTCATTTTCACTAGCAGGCCATCCACCACGATCAAAGGGTACAGGACTCCTCCCTGCGGACAGTCCCTCATGGGTATGGCCTCGCTAAAGCTACTTCTAAGAGTTGCTGTGGCTAGTCTTTGGGACAGCATGGCATGCATCCATGTTATTAAGTATGGATTCACGCCCCTTTCCCTTGTTGCTTCACATATATGCCCTTTCTACGTCGATGAATATACCTAGAGTGGCGCCACCACGGTCTTACCCATCCTCAACTCTATGGGCCAGTCGTGCCCTTGCCAGTCTGGTACGCATGCTGGAGGTCGCTAGCGGGTTTAGCTTCAGCAACTTCTCTCTTATGTATCTGTTCACCAATCTCTCAGTTGTCTTCAGGAGAAACGACGTGAGACTGATGACCCTGAACGCTTTTGCCTGAGTGTGATCACTTTCACCAAGCTTAGGGATGGAGATATCTTTGGCTGTCCTTCATACCTTGGGAACGTATCCATTTGCCAGGCAACTGCGGAGTATCTTCAGAAGATGGAGGATTAGGATTTCTTTGCCCTTCTGTAGTAGGGCTGGAATAATATAATCTCCCCCCGGAGATTTGAAAGGTGAAAAAGACTCAATAGCCCAGTTCACTCTGGGCGGTACAGTTAGCTGTGGTTTGGGTGCTGCATTGTCACTGCCCGGAAAATGAACTGAAAACCTGTGTTGGAGTGTCTTCCTGTTCGAGGCAGTGTATTTACCTCCGAGCAAGGCGAGCACTTCCATCCTCGCTCACGGATTTTTAGATAGGACTTTGTTGAGTCTCGCTGCCTCTGGTAAAGTGCTTATACCTAGGTTCTCCAAGTTTCCCCCTGTGCTTCTCGAATACTTCTTTTGTATTCCCTTTGTCCTGACTTCTAGTCTTCCTAGTGTGTGGGTCATTTGGTCCGTTTGGCTTTATTAAGACGCTTTCGGACTTCCTTGCGGTGGGTCTCTATTTGTGAGTTCCACCATGGGGTGTTGCCTGCTTTGTCTACCTTTTCATGGGACAGCTGGCTTCGTATGATGATAGGATGGCGGAATTGAGACAATCTGCAAACGTCTCAATTTCCGCCTCCGATCCATAACGTGTAGGCATGATCCCGAGCCTTTCCTTCAGTTCTTCCTCATAGAGGTTCCATCAGGTGGCTCAGGGATTCCTATAGCTGTTGTTGTTTGCATGGCTGTTGCTTGCTAGTGAGAAAAGTATGTGTCGATGATCTGCTAAGGTTTCCTCCACCGACACATGCCAGTTGCTGACGCTCCCTGTCAGTTCCGAGGAATATAACGTGAGATCGACATTTGTTTCAGCCAAGGGCGTGGAATAAGTGGGCACTGATCCTCTATGGAGGATTTCTAGGTTACTGGAACTCAGAAATTCGAGGAGTGCCCTACCCCTAGAGTTCGCCCGATGTTGGCATTTATGCGTTATGCCCAATGCGTTTTCAAGATTTTTTTTTTTCAAATGCACCAAGGGCTGTAGAGGTACCAAGTGCTATTGCATCAAGTCTGGTATGATCTGCACATTTATGCAAGTGTTATTGAAAAGATACCATGAGATTTTTAAATGTCTGCAGTCTGAAAGAATTATTCATTATTGCCTTTGGTTGTGAAAGGTCTGTGAGTTTCATGTGAATTTTTCTATGAACCACTATTCATCAGCCAGCTGATTACTTCTAAATGGGTGTGTTAAATGAATTTATTGAATGTTCCTGTTATGGATTCACAAATCTAATGAATGTTTTACCTTTTAGATTATTTCAATCATGACTTAAAAGTATGAAAAACAGTAAAGAAATACTTTACACATATAAAATTATGCCGACAGGGAACTCTTCGTTATTGTTCTAATGTATGTTCATCATCTAATTACGTCTACAATAAAAAATACAGGAAGTGTTTATTAATTCCCAACACGCTCTTTCGTTATAATCATGTGTACACGAGCGTTTGTTCTGAATGGTACTTGAAAAATGCATTTTGTCTAACAATAGAATGCAAAGTATGGTGGAATCAGGTAAAAATATGAGCAAATGCAGAAATTGCTTCGTCGAAAAAAAAATCGACATGCAGATATTTCCGTTGGAACGCCTAGACCAACAACTACCTTAATATTATTTTTTGCAATGCGTAATTCCTGAGATACAAAAATATTGAAGATTTTGGATGTGAGCTCTTCTATTTAAAGAAATGTTCTGTACTCGTAAAAAATTGAGGGTTGAGGGATAACTGTTATTGGAGGTTGAGAAAGTAATGACATTATTGTCAGAAACGAGATTGATATGATATGATATGAAAGAGTTGTATTTCGTGTAAGTGAATTTAATAAAATCGCAAAGCGCTTTCGGCTATTAGGCCATCATCGGTGCTATACCTGCAAGTAAGTAATCGTGGAAAAATTGGGTTAAGACATTTTGAATTACTTACTCGTCAGGTATTTATACAGGAGCAATTCTTATAAAAAGTCACCAAAACCATGTTAAAATTAATTACTTAATATATACATATATCATATATACCCATTTAAGGGATTTTATTTGAAATTTCCGGTTTTTTCGCATTTTTCCAGGCAATGCTGAGCCTACTCGTGTTGAACCATCAACCATGAGAAACCGGAAAGGATAAAAATGTTTGAAATTTTACATGTGAAATTGAAAGCTGACAGATAGAACATGGAAAAATGCGAAAAAAACGTAAATTTTGAATAAAATCCCTTGAATGGGTATACAGACCGTTAGTTTTATCATGTGGTAACATTGCTATATTCTAAACCGTAATAGATACAAAGACGATTAAATGGGAAAAAAGGTAACTATTGTGGTGAGCAGTAAATTGGTCATAGAAAATTTACGGGGATTCTCGTTTTTGGTTTTTTACGAATAGAATTGTTATTTCTGAAAATATAAAAAAATGAAAAAAGGAAGTTTTATTGTATTCAAAATGTACTAGAACTACGTAATGATAAATTTTTAATCAAACTTTTCGTGTCAACACCGCCATCATCAACAATTTTTTTCAAATACGGACCTGTCTCATCACAAAAATTGATAGAGCGATAAAATCACAATTCAGTGGTATATTACACTCGACATTTTTATAACGTTTCATATAAAATAACTAGCATCATCAGTGACAACTATTTTTAATTACGGTCCTGTCGTTAGTTTGTTTATGAATTCCACAGAATATAACGCTTCGATATAAAAATTATCAGTGACGTTTTGAATGAATGTATCTATGAAAATTGTATTTATACTATGAAAATTCATAAAAGATTTCTGCAGTTTCAGAGACGAACGATAGCAATTTACCCCAGAAATAAACTCACTTAAGAGGAGAAGAAATAAAACAAACAGAAAAACAATTTATTTCCTAATGAATTTGGGGAAGAAAATAAAACCAATACAGAAAAGAATTCTACATTAAATGCTCGAATTGACGACCTCTTTGTTGAATACACATAAGATGTCTGTCCATACAATTTCTGTGGCAATTTTCTAGCATGATGGTGGTAATGCTATTACATGCATATCTTATTTTCTGTTTGAGATGGTCGATATCGGTACTAGGTGTCGAAAAAACTTTATCCTTTATGTATCCCCAGACAAAAAAATCCAAAGGAGTAAGGTCTGAGGATCGATCTGGCCAGGCAATTGGTCCATTGATTTCAATCCACTTTGTTGGGAATATTGCATCTAAATGATACCTTACTATTGCTGCATTATGGGGAGGGGCACCGTCTTGTTGAAAATATTGTATTTCACGGCGGGTGCTTAATGGCAATTCATCTAGTAGCCATCAAACTCAATGGATAAAAAATTTAAATACATTTCACCATTCAAATGCTCATCGTAAAAGAAAGGTCCTAGTATGTTTGTTTCCAAAATTCCCAACCAAACATTTATTCCGAACCTCTCCTGGAAATTGGTTTCTCTATGTAAATGATCATTCGTATTATTCCACCTATAATGGATGTTTCTGTTACACCAACCATTGTTGGTGAATTTTGATTCGTCCGTCCATATTATTTTTTTGCAAATATTTCGAACTTCCCTATTTCTACGTTAACCATTTCGCAAATCGTACTCTCCTTCCGTAATCCCTTTCATCAAGGGGATGAACTTTGCGTATCCTGTAGCATTTGTATTTGTTCTTTTTCAAAATATTTCTGGTAGATTTCACAGATATCCCAAGTTCGTTGGCAATTTCTCGTAAAGAACAATCTTGATAGAAATATTTTTGTAAGTGACCAATCCTAGATTTAAAAAAAATACGTTATTTTTCACTTTTCAGTCTAAGTTAATATTTACTTTCCCAAAACATTTATTTGGTTCCTTATACTTCCAGTAACAACACATTTTCTAGTTTTATTAATGTCAAATGCACCACAGTCTCTCAAATTTCTCTCTAATCGTCTAAACATTTGAATATTTGGAATGCCACGATTCGGGTATAGCTCACCATTCATATTTCTTGCCAAAAGAGGATTTCTATTTGATTTTGCATAAGTAAATAGCATATCATTCCTTTCGTCATTCGAATACATCTTTAATATGTAACCGAGTGCTTAAATGTCTGACAGTTCTTAACAGATATCAACAACTCATTTATTTTTTCTGCCATAGAAATCAAGCAAAGCCTACGTGTTTAAATATGGTAAAAGAAGTGAGATGCTATGTAATTGTATCAAATTAGACAACACTTGTATTTTGATCAAAAATTAATATTTTCATTACTTCCAGGATTGAGAATTATGAAAATAATCCGTGAAAAAATTGATACAGGAGAAATCAGCCTTGAATCAAGGATTACTGTAATACAAAAATCCCCAAAAAGGAAAAATATGAATGATCGTTGTGTTGGGGTATCTTCCTATCGAAAGCATTGGGTAATGACTGAAGTATCGTAATAGTTGAATGAGTTTTGAAGAAATCAAAACAATTTACAAAAGAACTAACGACAGGACCGTAATTAAAAATTGTTGTCACTGATGATGCCAGTTATTTTATATGAAACGCTATAAAAATGTCAGGTGTGATATACTACTGAATTGTGATTTCATTGTTTTATCAATATTTGTGATGAAATAGACAGGTCCGTATTTGAAAAAAATTGTTGATGGTGGCCGTGTTGACACGAAACGTTTAATTGAAAATTTATCATTGCGTAGTTCTAGTACATTTTGAATACCATAAAACTTCCTTTTTGCATTTTTTTATATTTTCTGAAATAACCATTCTATTCGTAAAAACAGCATTTTTAGATTTCCCTGTATAAGTCGAGAAGGGCGAGAGTCCCCGTAGATTTTCTAAGACCAATGTACTGCTCACCACAATAGTTACATTTTTTTCCATATAATCGTCTTTGTATCTATTACGGTCTGTATATATATTAAGTAATTAATTTTAACATGTACGTGCGTCCGATCAAACCCAATGTTAACCATGGTTTTGGTAACTTTTATAAGTATTGCTCCTGTATAAATACATGACAAGTAAGTAATTCAAAATTTCGTAACCCTATTTTTCCACGATTACTGGCAGGTATAGCACCGATGATGGCCTAACAGCCGAAAACGCTTTGCAATTTTAATAAATTCACTTACACGAAATACAACTCTTTCATTGCATTGAATAGTTACGTGTACACAGCTTTAAGAACTTCACATTATTATTGATGACAGGCAAATTTCCAAGTGAGACCTGACTGGATCCGTGGAATTCGGCCCGCATTGAAAAGAAATTCTTCACTCCCTTAAGCACTCCTGTTGATGAACTAGATGGGACAGACTTATCACTCTGTATCTGTCAATCATTAGTATTAACAATTATTTGAATGTCAGTACCGTGAACGTGAATTGAAACTTTTTGTTGTTTCAGGGGCCAATGGAACTGCGAGAGCTTATCTCAATGGACATGCCGTGAAACCTGAAGATAAACAGTCAACAATTTCGAGGTAAGACTGTTAATCGGAGAATGCATTTGCTGATTCAAATATTTTTATTAATCAAACTTATAAGAGCATATCATGGATTAGGAGACAAGGGGATGGCAACAAGGGCCCATGAGGGCCTACTTGCCTTTCTGCAGTAGCGGCCACTCTGCATCTACTACTACTACTGCTACGTTGTGTTATTCTGCAATATTATCGATATATTCTTTCATTCAGAAGGTGTAAATACCTTCAGAAACGATGGAACAAATTTATTCATACGAAGTTCTCAATAATTTGTTAACTGTCACAGTGTTTAAAATTGTCAGCTGAACATGTAGAAAGTTCACCAACATGTATATACTAGAATTTCAACACTATACTACTATTTTCACACATCGACACCAAGTGATAATCTTCCGGACAGTACAGTGAAAGTTCATTAACATGTATCCAAATTTACAGTCAGTGAACGCCAAGATATCTCTACGAATATGATAGTTACTCCTCACTCTTCATACTCTTATTTTTTGCATACGCCTCACGTTTTCTCTTCAACTCCTACATTTAGCTATCATAAATTCCCAATCACAAGTTTTCTGGACAATGGTTTGGGGTCAACAGAAATATTTTTTCTTTATTTGTATTTTCAATTTTGGAACATATTTCATTGGCTTTCCATAATACACAACTTTTCTTGAATTACATCAAAATCGTATGTGTTCGTAAAGTTGTATTTTTAAACATCATCACATTATGCAAATTACACAATTTCCATTTTAATCAACAAATTCGCATATTTGATGGTTTTCAAATCTAAGACTGGCCAAATACAGTCTCAGAACTCACTGATAACAATGTCAATTATTTTCTCATCGTCATTCGTCAAATATTCGATCAAGATAAATTATCATTTGTTTCCATTTCTGATTCAGTCGGTTCAAATTGTATCTATTAAATATACCTATCTACTCATTCATTTCCATTAAATTATCAATTAAGTTCTCGCTTTCAAGGCGTTCTGTATAATTTCCTCGAATATGCCCAGGCGGTGTTACAAAAGATATCAAATCAGTTACAAGAATAATGAAATAAAACTACCTGATTTATAATACACGTGTATATCGGTGTTATTTAAATCAAATCAATACAGTTATTCCGACATAATGAATGATTACTATCCTGTAAGAAGATAACCTGCTACCTTTGGGATTTAATTGTACCAGCGGTGATGGATTGTTTCGTTCTGAAGAAGTAACATGAGATAATGTTGATGAAGTTTCAGCTGTCATGTTTTATAGAAGTCCGAGTTGTTTTGTGAAGACGTGGGAGCTATCTGAAAAATTTAGGAATTATAAAATTATATCAGACAATATTTATAATCAGATTAATTTTCAACATTTATGTTAATGAAGAAATTATTTGCCAGTAAAGCTATTGTTAAGTAAAGGCTGAAACATAATGGAAGTTTTATGTTTTTAGTTTTAATTTTCATGACTTTGGATATTTTTTTAAGACGAAACTATCATTGTCATTTTTATTCTGATCACGCCTCATTAATAATGTGGTTGGTGAAATTCAAGCTTCATTCTTCAATTCTGTTTTGCATCTTGTTTTATTTGTAAAGTTGATATTTAAAATCCCAAAACTTAAAACTTATTACATTAAACTTCCATTCTGTCTACGGCTTAACTTTTCAATTGATCAATGTATTTCAACGTAATGTTGATATAATCCATTTGAAAATGTCGAAAATCCAGTGATTCAGTTTGTTTCTAACATACATAATTTTTTTAGATTTTGAAATTGAAAAAGATAATAATAGTTGGCCCTGAAAATGAACCCGTTTGATGTCCTAGTGGAATTTACGAATGTCTTAATAATGAAAATATTCCAAAATTAAATTTGATTGTTAAAATAATCCAGCCTTTTGCATATTTTCCTATACTATAGGATTGTCGGCAAACGTCAAACAAGAATAAGTAATTTTTTGACTTTCGTCAAGTACTCCCATCTCATCATGAGAAATATTCCAAATATTTTTCATGGTGTAATTGGTCTCTTCAGATGCGAAGTCCGGGTACTGTTCGGAATCTTTCGTCAAGTATTCCCAGTTCCACATGAGAAATATTTAAATATTTTTCATGATGAAATTAATAAAAAATCATACCAGTCGGTAGTGACGATTACATATTATGGGGATGTTTCGATTTGAAAGGGATCAAACCACACCGTATGAAAAACAGTATAGAAAACTCACGAACGTTCGTTTAAGAATGCCTCTAAGTATATAATGAGAAAAAGTATTTACTTTTATATGGCACCGTTCTCACCACTTCATAATCTTTTGTACAATCTCCGCTAGACTCAGCATTGTCGATATCGCTCAGCAAATCTGTATAATACTTGACATTTTCATTGACCTCTTCGCGCAATCTACTTTGCCTACATTGATAATCGTCTATTTCGCTCTGCAATTCTTTGCATTCACTCTCATTTCTGGCAATTTCGGCTTTCAGTTTCAGGTAGTATTTACGTACTTCGTTAGCGGTGTCAGTCAGTCTCTTCAAATTCTCCTCAGTTGAAGATATTTTTGACTTGGATGTTTCGAGTTCCGTTTCTTTTTCTTCCAACTGATTTTTCAGAAAGTCCAAATGCATGTCCAAATCTTCTACTGTGTTAACGATTTGTCCAGTGGCGGTTATAATGGGTAGTTCCGTTATTTTTGGACATTTTTTCATGAACGTTTCTTTGAATTTCTTGAGATCATTGAAGAACAAGGTTATAATGCCGAACAACAGAAGACAAATTGCTATCAAAATTGGTATCGCGAATAAAATCATCACGATAAGCTATACTAAAATTTCAACAATTTCAAAAAGTTTTTACCCACCCCCATGACATATTGATATTGACAGATTTCCTTGTGATATACTTCAAATTATTCCAATCAGTCACTCATTTTTACCTATTCTTTATACTGATGTCTTGATATGAATGCGAAATATGAATGAAAACTTGCACTGAGGGTATTTTTGAACACCACTGCTGAAGCTTCAATTTCAGTATTTTTCCGAAAGAAGTCTGAATGATGAATACGCGCATAACAGGTTGGTTTTACATTAGGTTCATGAAAAAAATTCGCAGCAGACAAAGTTCAACTTCATTAGTCAGCGATAAGATTCCACCTGCAGGTAAGGGTGGTAAGGATGGTAGAGCGCTCGCCTTACAAGCATAAGGTCGTGGGTTCAAAGCCCACCACGGCCATCGGTCCCGGATCTTTTCCTTGCTCGCACAAGCTCCTAGGAGCTTCTGAGGGGTCTCTCTATGGAAACCTAGAAGATTCATTACAAAATAAAAAAAATAGAAAATATGAAGGGGATTCTAGGTATCGATAGAATTTGCTGAAATTTTAGTATATACACCAAGGAATATTAGATTAATAATTGCATGCTACGCGACCGCGATAACAAGTGCATTAGTTGATATAAAGAGTGTAATAGGAAATTGAAGGGGGTTTCTGGGTATCGAAAGAATCTGCTGAAATCCCAGTATGTTATACCTTGAGTAAATGAGACTAATGAATGCATGCTACGCGAACACTATAACAATTCTATTCTTAGATATACAGGGAGTAACAGGGAATAGAAGGTGGTGTCTGGGTATCGAAAAATCTGCTGAAATCTTAGTACCTAAGGTGAATGAGAGTAATAAATGCATTCATTCTACACAAACACGATTTCAATTAGTTGATATACAAAGTGTGATAGAATTTATAAGGAGATTTCTTGGTATCGAGAGAATTTGCTGATTTCAGTATGTTACATCTGACGTATATTAGATTCAAAATTGCATTATACGCGAGCACGACGGTAACTGCAAGGATTTAATGAACCCTTTATACTCCTTTTCATATAATGAGCCATCAAGTGCATCAATAGTAGTGTATATCGACAAATGCAGTTGACATCGTGCTCGCGTAGTAGGCAAAAGTGAATCTTTCAGGTGTAACATACTGAAATCAGCAAATTCTATCGACACCTAGAAATCTCCTTATATTTTGTATCACACTTTGTATATCAACTAACTGATATCGTGTTCGCGTAGAGTGCATTTATTACTTTCATTTCATCACCAAAACATTCCATATGTCAACCCAATTGTATTAGAATCTGATGTCAGTGACCATTTCTCAACGATAGTACAGATAATACCTGAAAAACAAAAAAAGGCGTTAATCACAACCATGCGAGATATAAAATTAACGAAATATGCACAAGAATCAGAAGAAATATGCACAGAGTATACACTGCTGATAATACCGAGAATGCAACAAATACATTAGTTTATAAGATTGAAAATATGATCATATATGTGAAATATGTCATAATACAAAAATGTATTCTTTTGTATTCAACTTCATACGAAACATCTCTCTAGCAAGAATGAACATCTGTCTCAGGTTAAACAATTACATTGGAATAATATTGATACAGAATCATGAAAATATATCGCCAAGAGATTCAAACGTAATATTGGCATAAAAAATAGAACATTTTGCGATGCAAGGCCAATAGTGTTTCAGCATTATATTAATGATATTGGTGGGATACTCTTCAAGCAATATTAGCCTCAAAACATCAGCAATATTGGAACAATATCATTTGGATGTATTGGTAGAATATTCAGTGAATCATTTGAAAAATAATGTAGAATTACACGGAACTCCTAGAGTTACAGTTCTCCTTCAATAAAGGGGTCACTAGAGTGCGCATATTGGTCGCTATAACCACTGAGTGAACAAGAAAACAAGTTGTGAAAATTATTTAATATATATCCTTAGTTTTTAGCTGATGTTCTATATGTACAGCCACCTAGCAAATATTGTTTATTAAATATTCGACCGATATTCAAGTTCATATATGAGTATAATTATTTTATATAAATAAATATTGGGAACCTTTCGTGATATGAATAAAATTCAGTAAATGGAAAATACCCAAAACACCAAAACAACGTCAATATCACTAGACGCGTGTTTCGCCAACAAAGTTGGCATCCTCAGGAGCCTTGATAGCCGGTCAGTTGGCCCCATCACCGTCATTTCTCCGTGAGTATTGCCTTCGGCGTCTTCGTAGAAATATTGATGATGGTTCTTGGCCCATTTCCTGGTGTCCTGCGTAATGTCTCTAAATGGGACTCCACAGGCTGGTTCTGGTCCAATTAGAGTTGTTGCTGCCCCGCTCTTGGTAGGGCATCTGTTTTTTTTTCCCTGGATGCCCTTGCGACCTATTTTGTGTAACTATGTCGTTTAGGTTTTGTCAGTCTCCCAAACTTGTTTGGAGTAAATCTGCATTATCGTATGGCCTTTATTGCTGCCGGCTATCCTAGAGACCCTTCCTTAGAATCTCTCTCGTGCAGATGGAAATAGCTTTTACTTTGGCTTGGAATACAGAGGTTCGAGTACGGATGCTTAGACTGGTGTAATGCCCATACATGCCAGCCCCTACCCTATTGCTTGTCTTAGAGCCATCTGTGTACCAGATTTGCCCCTTGACAGCATTGGTTGGGCCCTTGATGTGACTTTCCCATCTCAAATGATGGTGGTGAATGTCCCATCGAAAGAGTAGGAGTGGGTCATTTTGGTGAAGTTCTTAAAGCTGTGTACACATTGAAGTGGGCCATTTTGTCTGACGGCATCTTATATGCGTCGATTCTCATGACTTCCATTATGTTGGAATGACCCAAGTTGTTGCCTTTGCATTGGTCCATGACTTTAGTCTGGAGGCTTCTATCCTTGCCTACGATATAATGTGCAGATGATCACGTCCAGGCTAATCGTCGATGTGCTGGACTTTCCACCAGCGACTCTGAGCAAGCCAGTATTTGCAAACTAGCCAGCTTTTCTCTGGTTGTAACTTGTTCTGCCTCTGCCCACCACAGCAGGAACCCATACGTTATCGATGGCCTTACTATCGCTGTACATAGCCAAAGCGATTTTTTTTTGTCCTACTCCCCATATTTCATCGAATGACCTCCTGGTCATCAATGATATCCTTGCCTTTGTAAGCACTTTTACAAGATGTTTGTTCCAGGTGAGATTCCAGTCTAAGTTCAGCCCCAAGTATTTCGACTCTTCTGACATCTGTAAGCTTCCACCAAAAGATCCGAAGAGCCATGTTGGTCTTTAAGTTTCTTTTCTGGTAAAAGGGATAATCGTGGTATTTTGGGGGTTGAGCTTGGTTCTTTCTCATGCACCACGTTTGTACGTCTGTCCACACAAACCCCCATATCTTCCCCATTCACCGTTATGACGATATCGCCAGCGTAGCCCTAGGCATATTCTTCCCCTATTAAGATTCATATGGAGGGATGTCTGCCACGAGGTTCCACTAGAATATAATATAATAATCTCCCCCTAATAATCGAATCTTTGTCAACGGTGAATCTATTCAAACAAAATGTAATGAATTATATCAAGACATCTGTCTATTTTCCAATATATTTCATATGATTGTATTTTTGAGCAATGCTGTTGAAAGAATATTTTTATTATACAACGGGGATAGTACTCCCCCCTGAAGAAAACCTCTTGTGGCTTTTACCTCCATCTTAACCCCAAATAGACTTGTATTAACCTACAGTTCAGCATGGCAGATATCCACTGGTTTGGAGCAACGTTTCTTTCCATGAGGGCTATAATCATAGACTCATATAATATGTTATGAAACGCCTCTTCTACGTCAAGAAACGGTGTGAGTGCAATTTCTTTATTCTTCAGTCATTTTTTAATCCTGTCAGACTGCGCTCCATAGTCTATGTTTCTGGGTTGATAGGCATGTTGGTATTCTGAAAAGATTAGATACTGTTACGAACCTGGTAGTAGATAGAAAAATCATGAATCCTTCTGTTTGCCTTCTAGAAACCCATTAGAATGTACTAGAATCATTAAAGTTTATTCGAGAACTTAGTATGGAATGTTCTGTTGAAAGTTCTATAGCTTCTAGAATAATATTATCCTATAAATACGGTCAGATTTGCCAAGTTTGGGAAGTTTTTGAGTTTTGTTTACTTTTTAACATTTGACTGTTGTAACGTTACCAAGTGAAGTTTGAAGTATTTATTTGAACTGGAAAGTGTCAAACAGCGTTGTCAGTTGTAGTATTTGTTCTGTGACAATAAAGGCGAGTTTATAAGTAAGTGTACCTGAAAAACGCAACATTTGGTGACAGCGGTGGGATAAGTGGTACTGAAGAAAGAAGAGTGGAGCAGATTTACAGTATTTGATGGTGAATACTCGAGCACAGAATAACGACGAGATGGCGACGTTAGACATAATCCAGTTTATGAAAGAACAAGAAGCGAAAAGAAAACTGGAACAGGAAGAGCTTCTCAAACAATTTGAAATACACAGAAAAGAAGATCAAAACAAACAAGAAGGGCTTTTTCAACAATTTGAACTGCGCAGAAAACAAGAGCAAGAGGATCAAGAAGCTAAAAGAAAACAAGAGCAAGAGGAACAAGGAGCTAAAAGAAAACAAGAGCAAGAGGAACAAGAAGCTAAAAGAAAACAAGAGCAAGAGGGACAAGAACTCAAAAGGAAACAGGAACAAGAAGAGTTTTTCCAACAATTTGAAATGCACAGAAAACAAGAACAAAATGAACAAGAAGCTAGAAGAAGACAAGAACAAAAGGACCAAGAAGCTAGAAGAAGATAAGAACAAACGGAGCAAGAGGCGCGGTTAGTCCAACGGTTACAACAGCAGCATGTCGATCTCCTGCAACAGTTTAGTCACAGCCAACAGTGCTTCCAGAATGAAATCACCGAAATAAACCAGGAAGTTAAAGGGGAGGTCCGGGAGGTCAGAGATGAAGTCCAAGAAGTCAGAGGAAGAGTCTAGGAGGTCGAAATTGAACTGTCCAAAATGAATGAACGGGTGGCACAAGAAGTAAACAAGGAATTCAACGAAGAAGTGGATAGGATCAAGAAGAGGATAGAAACAATACACCTTCCACACAAGCGGGCACCCTCTGAGGAAATTTCTCCCACCAGTGAAAGGCAATTTTCACTGACATATCCAAGGCCTGCTCAAGCAAAAATTTTAAAGCCTCCAACATTTGATGGGCAATCTTCGTGGTCTATGTATCGACGTCAATTTGAGGCAGCAACGCAAACGGCTGGTCCGAGGAAGAAAAGGCCACTTCACTAGTCCTGTGTCTGCGAGGCCAAGCGTTAGAGATATTGCAGAATATCCCCGAGAATAAGCAGAAGGGGTATTCTAGAATCGTGGAAGCTTTAGAGATAAGATATGGGCAGCAGTATCTTAAACAAGTGTTCCAGGGTCAGCTAAAGAGTCGATCCCAAAAACCAAACGAATCACTGCAGGAATATGGAGCAGATGTGGAGCGACTCATTAATTTGGCCTATCCACAAGCACCGAAAGAGTTCATAGAACAAATTGGAGTACAAACCTTCATCGACGGCCTAAGAGATCTTGATATGCAGCAAGCCCTTCGACTAGGACGTCTTCAGACCATAAGCGGGGTACTAATAGCATCATTGGAGTTCGAAGCGGCTAAAAATGCATCAAGAAATACGAGATCCAAGTTACGAGCAGTCAAATTCATCGAAGATTCTTCTACGAGCGAGGCGCTGTTGAATAAATTATTGGACTCCATATCGGCATTGGGTAAACAAATGACTTCTGAAGAAAATAAAAGGAGGCGCTGCTATAGCTGCGGAAAAACTGATCATCTACAAAGAAGCTGCTGGAAAAGATCAAGGTCCAGAAGTCCAATGAGGGTAAGGACGACATCTACAAGCAATGAAGCGAGATCGAGATCCCCAAGCCGAAGAAAGGAACAACGTGGTCGTTTTATCAGAGGAGGCTACAGGAGGTCACCCACGTCAGAAGGGAGACCTTGAACGCCTGAAAGAAGACTCTTCCAACCAGGAAAACGAGAATTAGTCGGCACTAGGGGGCGTGTGTCGACTTTCAGTGTTCAAAGCCCTAAGATTCCTATCTCGACGTTGAAGAGAAATGGACAGAGTCTACTAGTCCAAGGCCAATTAGAAGATCGAAGATGCACCTCCACTATAGATACATGAGCTTCCAGAACAGTTGTTCGTCCAGACCTCATACAAAAATCTGTAAAGCCGATAAAGAGGAATATGGTTTTGGAAACAGCTTCGGGACAAACCTCACCAATCATTGGAGAGACGCTTGTACGCATCCAGATAGGCCCCATTACTATGGAACATTTTATGTTGGTTGCAGACATAAAGGATGAATGTGTTTTGGGTCTAGATATCATGGAGAAGAACGACTTCATCCTTAATGTCAGAAAGAAAATATTGCGGATCGGCAATGAAGAAATCTTCCTGAGCAGATACGAAGAAAAACTCCAACCAATGAAGATTTATGTTGAGGAAGACATCCATATTCCGAAAAACTCGGAAACCATTGTTATGGCCAGACTGGAAGGTAAACCTGAGGATTTGAGCACTGGAATATTTAAAAACGATGAATACCGTAACGATGGACTTCTAATTGCCCGATGTCTTGTGAACACAGAACAACGAATTCCTGTCAGGGTTGCCAATACTACACATATCAAAGTTTTCCTGAGGAAAAACGACCAATTGGGCATCTGCAAACCCGTCACTCGAGTCATCAATTGTGAAAACCAAACTCGAACACTTCGAAGAAAAAATACCAAAATCGATCAGAGAACAATCGACAAAATGATGGAATCCACGAAACACCTATCTCTGGAAGAAAGACAGAAGGTCAAAGAGTTTCTCGATAGTTATGGAGACATCTTCTCGACAGAAACTTCAACGGGACGTACCAATCTAGTCCAACACCGAATCAACACCTGCGACGCCCAACCAATCCGACAAGCTCCAAGGAGACTACCATTTGCCAAACAGAGAGAGGTAGTCAACATGATCAACGACATGCTGAAGGATGATGTAATTGAAGAATCCACAAGCCCGTGGACCTCACCGGCAGTCTTAGTAACTAAAAAGGATGGATCAACCCGATTTTGCGTGGACTATCGACGATTGAATGACGTCACCATGAAGGACAGCTATCCATTGCCAAGAATCGATGACACGCTTAACACACTATCTGGTCCAAAATGGTTTTCAACGTTGGATTTGAAAAGCGGTTACTGGCAAGTGGAAGTCCATCCCGATGACAGAGACAAGACAGCATTCTCTGCCGGACACGGGCTGTACCAATTCAAAGTTCTTCCGTTTGGATTATGTATCGCTCCTTTGAACGACTTATGGAACTAGTACTAAGGGGTTTGACATGAAAAACCTGCCTTGTCTACTTGGAAGACGTAATGGTAATGGGAAAGACGTTTGACGAACATTTGAAAAATTTGGAAGAAGTATTTTTGAGGTTAGAAAACGCCAACCTACAGCTCAATCCAAAAAACTACTGTTTATTTAAAAAGGAAGTTAATTTCTTAGGCCATGTCATCTCGGCCGAAGGAATCAAGACCTTTCCTGTGAAAATGGAGGCTGTTAGGAGTTGGCCACGTCCCAGAGACAAACACGAAGTAAGAAGTTTCTTGGGACTATGCACTTACTATCGAAAATTCGTACAGGATTTTGGAAAAATCGCCAAGCCACTCCATCGCTTGACTGAGAACAACGTTCAGTTTGATTGGAGTTCTGATTGTCAGCAGTCATTCACTGAACTGAAGAAGAAATTAACAACTGCACCTATTTTAGCTTATCCACAAGAGAAAGGCACTTTCATTTTGGACTGTGATGCGTCTCAGCATGGTATTGGATCTGTTTCATCTCAGGAACAGGATGGCGAAGAGAAAGTTATAGCCTACTATAGTAAAACTCTGGGCAAAGCCGAAAAGAACTACTGTGTTACGAGAAAGGAATTTTTATCGATAGTCAAAGACATTGAACATTTCCACACCTACCTCTATGGCAGACGTTTTCTCGTGAAGACTGATCACAGCGCTCTGCAGTGGATAATGAACTTCAAGAAGCCTGAGGGTCAGGTTGCCAGATGGATAGAAAGACTCCAACAATATGACTTCGAAATAATTCATCGTAGGGGCAGGAAACACAGCAATGCAGACACCTTATCAAGACGTCCATGCTTGGAGCAGGAATGCCGGTATTGTCAGAAACTTGAAAACAAAGAGGCCAACTTCTACAATGAAGAGCAGTGCATGGAAATTTTGCAAGCCACTACCGTGAGAGTCGAGTCCGAAGAATCTGATTTATGGACAACAGAAGAAATGAGGAAAAGTCAGAAGAAAGATAACAATCTGAAGTTAGTCCTAAGCTGGCTAAAAAATGAAGTAAGACCCGAGTGGCAGGAAGTATCCAAGTTTGGTGCAGTTGCCAAAGGATACTGGGCTCAGTGGGATTCCCTATGTATTCGTGATGGCCTATTGCATCGCAGATGGGAGAGCCCAGATGGAGCAACCGTGGTGTACCAACTGGTGCTGCCAAAGGTTCATGTCAAAGATATGCTTGAACAACTTCATAGAAGTCGTGCAGGTGGACACTTCGGAATCAAGAGGACTCTAGCTAGAGTTCGAGATCGATTCTATTGGGTGAATTGCCGTCGAGATGTTGAAGAATGGTGTAAGAGATGTGATCTATGTTCTTCAAAGAAGGGACCGAAAGCCAGAAGTCGAGGAAAAATGGCCCGGTATCTTTCTGGTGAACCATTCGAAAGAGTAGCAGTTGACATTCTGGGGCCGTTTCCTGTTACTGAGCATGGAAATAAATACTTGATGGTAGCCATGGACTATTTATCGAAATGGCCCGAAGTTGTGCCCATTCCAAACCAGGAGGCAAAGACAGTTGCAAAGGCCTTCCTAGAAAATGTGATAGCCAGACATAGAGTTCCGCTAGAATTACATTCAGATCAAGTCCGAGTTATGGCAGGAAATGATGAACATTTTAGGCGTGAAGAAAACTCGCACAACAGCCTTACATCCACAATCAGATGGAATGGTTGAAAGACACAATAAAACCATCAGCCAGTATCTGTCGATGTTCACCTCCAAGAATCAAAAGGATTGGGATGAGTTGGTGCCACTATTTCTCCTATCCTATCGAAGTGCCCAACATGAGTCCACCGGATATACCCCTTCAATGTTAATCACTGGGAGAGAAATGAAACTGCCAATCGATCTGCTATTTGGAATGCCACCCGCCAGGAATGTAGATGAGGACAAAGTTCTTCCAGAATTTTTCAAAGCATTGCGAGAAAGACTGGATCGAGTGCATGAATTCTGCAGACATCGTCTTCAAATCACTAGTGACAAGATGAAGAAGAGATTTGACAGGAATACTCCAGGGACTATGTTTGAGCCAGGTGATGCTGTTTGGCTGTACCAACCTCAAAGAAAGAAAGGACTATGTCCCAAGCTACAGAGGAACTTGACAGGCCCTTATGTCGTCGTAAAGAAAATCAACGATTTGGTGTACCGCATCCAGCTTACCCAAAGGAGCAAACCCAAAGTTGACCATCACGGCCCATTAAATTAATATGCTACAAAACTTGGTTATTCAATACTGTTTTTATTCCCAGATAGAAATGACAGGAATACTGAGATTGAAACATGTATTCTAAATTTTGAAAACAACATGTAGATATCCTTCCTTCATTGATATTGGTTGAAATTATTATTCAATCAATATTGACCTAATATTACAGTGACAATCTACATTCAGCATAGGTTCAGCCAAGAGACCACTAATATTAATAATATGGATATTGTATTTCCAATATTAATTCATATTAGATCATTATCATTTTTACATTTACAATTCATCTATATTGGTCCAATATGGAATCAAGATTCAGCCAATATGACGTGCTATCTGTGGTGTGTCCAACTTCCCAAGAAAAAACTCCCGTTAAATTTGTAGGATGGGAAATTTTTAGAATCGATAGATATATAAAAAATGGGCAGAATTACCTACGAGTGATAAAAACTGCCTGTTAGCAGATACAACATTTTCAAAAAATTATGGTAGGAGTTGAAATATGTCGAAAAAATCATCGAATTGTTCATCTGATTCACTATGTTGTTGAAAAAAATTAGGTTTTGGAAAATTCCCGTAACTTTCGTAATTTTTGACTTAGAAATGTCCAATTTTTACAAGAGAGGAAACTTGGAGGAAAACAACAAGAAAGATGATGAAAAACCATCACAACAATGATATTTAGAAATCTATCGAGATTCAGTTATCGAAATTCAAATTGATCTCGAAAAGTTCATTGGAAAGTGCAGCAGCGCATGTGCAGTCAGCAAAAAAAATTTGGTTGTGTATTTGGAAAAACCAAAGTTGGAGTTGGAGCCTCGGGAGTTGTTCGTCTGACTGAAGACCAATCGAAAAGTTCTCCTTAGTACCCTCCAATTGGTTGTGTTAAGGTTGACGTTCTAAGACTATTGAACCAAGTATTTCTTCCTTGGAATATCACATGCTGTATGCAACGGAAATTCCATTGTCCTCAAAGGTCCTCCAGGGTTTGATTTTTGCAATGATACATTTCAGGCATTGCACTTTGGCGTTCTTAGCGCGCATCAGGGCAAGCTGGTTACGTTTAATTGTCTGAGCTGTGGAAGTATCGTTCTGAAGTATTCTTTTCGCCCAACTCGATAAAAATATACCTAAACCCCCAATTATCTCAATTGGTAAAGCATTGACTTGACTTGATTTTTGAAGAGAGTACGTGCATTCTATTCCGGCTACAAATGATCAATCCGTTCAGCGAAGCACCGAGAAGAACGAAGAGAGATCAACTTTGCAAAACAAAATATGATCTGTTTTATTTCCGGCAAACGCCAGAGATATCACCGAGATGTGCCCAACGAGTGAGCATACGACTGTTCAGTCTACACCAATTCCTGCATATTTTCCTTTGGTTCTGTAGGTATTCCCTGAACATCACAGTATTTTCCTTTCCGTGGGAACCAGAAGACAAAAAACAACTGAAGACACGTTCTTGCACTAAAGAGTCCGGGTCAGTTTCATAAAACTAGTACCATTTCCTAGTTGAACTTTCATAGTGCGTTGAGACAACGAAGTTATGAATGCACTTCCATAGTGGATCGATCATTGTTTACGTTAGCTACAACAAATCTACCACTGGGTCACAAACGTGAGAAGAAAACAACTCTGACATATTTATTGTTAAATTGCAATCTCGTGTGTTGAGCTCATTCATTGTGTTCAAGGTGTTCACAATTTAATAACCAAATTACGATTATTCAACGTTATCGGTAAAATCGTACCGGAAAAGTATAATTACGGAATCACGACAACTACGTAAATTAATGAGTTTGTATTTTTCCGAATTATTTTAGCGATTACAGCGTGTTCCTGGTTAAGTATACTCATTAATCGTAAGAAGGAAATCAATATGTGCAGAACAGTACAATTAACATAACGATTCATGATATTAATGGCAATTCTAAAAAAAACTGGTTCATTTTTAATAGTTTTGGGTTCAACTGCTATTAGTTTTAGAAGTTACTACATAGGAAAAAATATGAATAATGAGGATCTTCTAAAAACTATAGATGTAGAGTAAAATGGTCAGAATGAATGAAGGAGAAATACGACAAACAAGGAAAACAAGATAGTTTGACTAGGGTTCCTGCATTATTGTTGTCCTCGTTACCGACCATGTATCCTTCGTTATGATTCGACAAATCATAGAAATTTGGAAGACAACTCCATACAGTTGATAGACTATTGCTTTCAAAGTTGCAAAGCTATTTTTTCTCTCGGTTATCTCTTCTTTAATTAGTTCCTAAGCAAAAAGTAAAAAATAATTAAAAATAAAAATAATTAAGTGTGTTCATTTGATTACATCTCAGAATACTATTAACACCTTCACCACCACCCTATAACTATAACTATATGATTACAATCTATCATACTTTTCTGAATTTATTCACTACTAAAATTGTGTAATTTTCATTAAATAGGCATTTGTGCTGAGTTTTTTTCCCTATTGTATATCTGTATGTATTACTAGATCATAATCCCTGATTATAAACATGTAATGTTTCTTGGGACAATAGAGTTATTATTATTATTATAAAGTGGAACTTCTTTATAAATGTCAGTGGCCAATCCGTCTTCAATATTGGATTTATCAGCATCATGCCATCTTGCGTTTTCATGAGTTTCAATATCCTATGAGGAGAAAATCAATTCTCTGAAACTTCTTTTCTTAAGATTAGTGTATTTATGTTACGGGCAACTCGATTACCCGGGCAATATTAATTTGGACCGATCATTATGAATAATGACAATGACCGGTAATCAAATTGCATATCTGCATGACTTACAGTGTCGAAAGTTTTAGCGAGATCAACAAATATACAAATTGCAGGATGTTTCTATAACTTTAAATATTTTTGCTGTTAAAGCTGCTTTACAGTTCGAAATTTATATTGCATTCAATGAATTGCACGAGTTTTCTGCCAATGGATAAGGCTACTCAGCTGTCAAATAGCATCTCAATGGTTGAAAACTCCCGCAATTGATTGCATACAATGAAAATTGCAAACTGTAAAGCGACTTCTAGATATGGAATCGCATCTTGCGTTGATCTGCCTTCTCTAAATCCATACTGCTTATATAACAAAATATTTGTAACGGTCTAGAAATGCTGTTATTCTTGTTCAATAATTTTTTCAGAGGATTCAAACAAAACAGATAACAATGATATAGTTCTAAAACTACTTGGGTCTAATTTTTCTCCAGATTTATAAGCCGCTTTTATCGCCGCCTCTTTCAGTGTAGTTATAGATTTATAGGGAAGTTGTGATGATGTCCATAGTCTCCTTCAGTATTTATACTGTGAAAATATCGATTCCAGGTGCAGTTATTTTCCAATTTTTTACCACATCTTTCACATCTAGTTCGGTCGTTGTAAGCATAATGATCGAATTTGGTAATCTTGAATTTGGTAACTTGATGGTTGGTATTAATTTTTTTGCTGAGTTTTCTCCTGATACTAGACAAGTGAGAAGTGACTTTAGCTATTTCAGATGAGTCAGTAAAAAATTAATTCAGCAGTGTCTTTCTGATAATTCAATCGCATAAGTAATCTTTGATTTCTTGTTTCAGAAGTGAGTTATAAGAATTTTTTTTTTGAGTTTGTTTTTTTCTCTGTTGATTTTAGAAGCCCACTAGTGATCTTCATCTTTGTGGTCAGTGGCTCAGTAGCTGAGGTAGCTAGTAGTGGAACTTCTGTCTCGCATCAGACAGACGTTCGAGGCTCCGTATAGGTGGCCACATGCCTTGTTGTGAATTAAATGTGATGTGAGTTGCCTCGATGCCAATCCCGGCGTCTGGTGCTAGCTTGAAGTGCGCACCGACCACCCGGGGTGGTGCTGTAGGTTTTCCGGGCTTTCCTCCAGCTGAAAAGTGAATACATCACCGAAAACATCGGTAAGTCGCCCCGGAGCGCTATGGCAAATAATAATAATAGCCGTCCTCTACCCGCACAGTGCGCACAGGCTATGCCTTTGGGTACACTCTATGAGTGTTTATGAGGGAGTATTATTATCAGTATTATTATTATATTAATCAGGTTTCTATTTTGTAGAATATGTCACAAACTTTTTCAGTGTATTTTTGAATATATTGATTGCGTTGTCGATATCCATAGACACGTCGATCCACGTTTTAGCTTGAACAGATCTTTCAGTTGGTCATATTCAATGTTTTTCATTATACAGGGTGTCCCGAAACTATGGTGCCAAATTGAAACAGAAGATTCCTCTTGAAAAATTAATAGGACTTTCTTAATATTTCTCTTCTCAAATGTCGTTCGTTGCACAGATACAGGGTGTTGAATATGAAAAAATAAAAGTGATTTATATTCATAACTTCCACAGTTCTAGAAGTTCCAGAAAAAATTTAAAGAATATTTGTGTTCAATAGGTGCTTCATTTCGAAAAAAAAACACATTTTCAGTTGTTACCAGTGGCGTACAAGAAGGGCATCATGGTTCCTTTTCTCCCCTATTTTTTACACCACTGGTGAAATCAGTAAAATTAATATGTTTTTGCATTCCCCTTTCAATTTTGAGTATAAAATGTATACTTGTTTCATTTCAGAAAAATCAACCGTTTTCAAGATAATTGCGCTTTTATGAATACAAACGTAACTAGTGATGAAAAAAATGTTCGGCTGAAGTGAATTTTACAATCCCAATTACTGGTTAAACTTACAACTAGTTATTCTACCAAAAAAATTAATGACCTTTCCACATGCATTCTTTCTTGCAGAGGTACAGGGCGTTGAAACTGGAAAATAAAAAGGCAACTTTCATAGTTACAAAAAAAAACAACTAAATTTAAAGGTATGCCTTTCTTCAATGGGTGCTCTATTTTTGAAAGAAATCAGTTAGATGTTATTTGGACCAGTAATCAGGATTTTAAAATTAATTTCTGCCGATCAAATTTTTTCGTTACTAGAATGTTTTCATTCATGAAAGCGCAATTATCTTGAAAACGGTTAGTTTTTCCGGATTCAAACAAGTATACGTTTTTACTGAAAATTGAATGAGAAATGCGAATAATATATAATTTTCCTGATTTTTTCAATGGCGTAAAAAATAGGGGAGAAAAGGGACCATGATGCCCTTCTTGTACGCCACTGGTAACAACTGAAAATGTGTTTTCTTTCTCGAAATAAAGCACCCATTGAACACAAATACTCTTTAAATTTTTTTTGAGAAATTTTCAGAACAGTGGAAGTTATGAATAAAAATAACTTCTAATTTTTCATATTCAACACCCTGTATCTCTGCAACGAACGACATTTGGGGAAAGAAATATCAGGAAAGTCCTATTTATTTTTCAAGGGGAATCTTCTGTTTCAATTTGGCACCATAGTTTCGGGACACCCTGTATATCATTATATAACATTTCCCTCATTTTGTCTGAGTCGGAAAGAATTGATTGGAGAAAAACTGGATTGTGATCGGTTATCAAAAAAATTATGTCATGGTAGTATGTTTCTGTTGGTAATTTGATTCTCATTTTATTATACGATGTAAACAGGCAGATTGTCTTATTATATTTATTAATGTATAATTAGTATCATACAGAATATCTATATTCAACTGAAAGGTTAAGTGTTCTATTTTGTTTGTGTATTTAAAAAAAATTCAAGTAACAAAGTGATGAAGATCTGTATAAGGCCAGCATGATACTAATATCAGATTTATAGAGTTGAATGAATACATGAATTGCTGAAATATTTTCTCAGGTATGTATGTAGTTTTTGTTTTTTTTCAAAACCTTGTCCTTTATGTAATTCTCAGGAGATTTTTAAGATAAGATAAAATTACAATTTTCGATGGTTTTTGACCTGACTTTTTTGACTAATTCGTAAGTATCATTTAGATCCTTTTGGTCCAAATCGACCTCGAGGGTATTGTTTAACAAATTCAATTTGTTCCCAGACTGCAAAGCTTGTTGGTTTCGGTCGAACGCCTTTACATTAACGTCTGGAAATGAATTGCTTTCACTACCAAATACATAGTGTACTAATATTTTAAATTGTAATAACGTCTTGAACTGATCATTCTGATGCAGATCAGCTTAACTGTTTGAGAATACTTAATTCCTGGAATAAGGAAAGTTGTTACTAAATGGACTATGCGTATATTCCCAATAATTTGGTTGGCATTTATCAGTAACTATATACGGAGAAAAACTCAATTTTTTATACTTTTTCTAGAGTTGTTTTTGTTTGGATATACTGTATTTCAAATCAAGAAAGTTCAATGAACCTGACTATGATTTCAAAACTTTTACAAATTCTTTCCATTTTCAATTACTCGCCCAGGTAGTTGAATTTGTATCAGCCTGTACTACTTGGTTTGATACAATTTTTTATGGGTGTCTTAAAAAAAAACAGGTTTTTTAAATCGGCCTGACAAAGAATGATCGTAGTGGTAGTACAATGTCACTGACCTTTCACAGAACAGAACTTGAAGATACCACACATGAAAACAACAACAAATTCGCGAAACAAATAAATAATTGCAAAGTGCAAGATTTCATTGTAGCCGAACACTTCATGAACTCCATTATCCATTCGAAATTCCCATAGCGTACTTACTTTAAGTCATCTGAGGCACCACACGTGATGGCATCTCCCACTTCCTGGTGTTGATCGAAAGAGAATTTAGAAACTCACCTTTAAGGTCGTATGCAAAATGCAATCATTCACTCTGATTTCGAGCTACGTTCGAGTTATTCATTCTTATGCAACGATTCATTCGTACCAGTGGCGTAAGATTACAGAAGTGATATTTCAAGACTGTTCGTTGATAATTCATGATTGTCATATTTTTTAAATAAATGTAATGAATAATTACAAAAAAAAAATATCAAATTAACTTTTCGTAGGTAATAAATACAACAGTGTATCGGTGATTATTTTTTTCGTATGATTTTCAACCAATCAGAATGTCCAATTTAGTTAAGTTACCTCGTATAATTTCGATGATACCTGATTATACATAGAGTAGCTCCACCAATCGAAAATTTTAAAATAATTTCATTTTCATAGTAACCACATCGACATCAATATACAACAAACAGAACTGTCAAATTGTGACGTTTATCAAAACTTGTTCAAAAATTCGGATCAAATGCAATAGACGAAAGTATACAAAATCTGAGCCTCATAATACAGTGAAAACAAAAAATTACGTATAGAAACAATTTCTCACGTTTTGCAGTGAAAGAAACCATGTGCTAAATGAATCAATTTCCACTGAAATGATAGCATCCATTTTGAAAGATTTGGCTTTCAATATGCGAAAATGTAATGGAGAAAATTATAAAGAAAATGTGGTTAAAACGATGTGGAACATTACGGCAAAACAAGTACAAGAAAAATTTATGAAGGAGTTTAATAGAGTAATTGATCCATTCTCTAGTCCCATATTTTTAGCCGCACGAAACGCAAAGAATTCAAAAAGAAGGGAACTTCAAATGTTACCGGACAAAAGAAAGGTTAGTGCATCAGCATTTATAGACGAGTACATAGCAATGATAGAAGCGTGGGATGAAAATACACCGGAAGGATTACAAATAAAATTTTTCTTAATTGCTTCTGTAGAACTTGCGAGAAGAGGAAATGAAGGAGCGTCATACTTGACTCATTATTTTCAAAAAGAAACTGGAAATGATGATACTCCAACTGGTAGAATACAATATAATCCTATTTTTACCAAAACCACTCAGGGAGGAGCAAAACCATGTGCTAATAATAAATGTCTTGTACCTAACCATAATGAAGTGAGTCGTTGTCCAGTGAGACTTCTAGATAAGCTAATGATGAAAAGAAGCGAAAACATCACTATTAAAACAGATAGGTTATTTCTGACAGTAAATCCCAACTGGAGAAAAGAAAATACCCTTGGCTGGTACAAAAATATGCCAATTGGAGTGCATGAAATTAGTAAATGAACCAAAAAGTCTGCAGAATTGGCAAATTTGAATATGATAAACAAAAAATTTTCAAATCATTCTCACCGTGCCACTGATGTTTCACAATTGGCAAAAGCAGGTGTATCGGAACAAGAACTTATTAAAATAACAGGACATGGTAATAGCAATTCTATCAAACCCTACCTACAGATAGATGAACAACATCACCAAAACATAATAAATAAGATGAGATCCAATTTTAAAAACGCTGCAGGTTCAAGTAATAACACCTCCAGTATTTCCAGCACTTCAATGAGCATTGGCCACGTTTCCTGCGCCGAAAATAACTCAGTTAAAAAAAACGTAGTATATAATAATTGTAACTTTCATTGCACCAATTTGTATTTAAATTAATAAATTGTTTATATATTTACTTAATTTACTCAAAAAATAATCGTATCAAATACAATACGTACTTCAAAATAAATACGGTTATACATCTCAAACTTCCTGCATAATTACAAATCGTGTCAGTTTGACAGAATAATATAAACTGTCAAACTGACACTCTTTATAATTATGCAACAAGTTATCGATGTATAACCTGATTATTTTGAAGTACTTATAGTATTACTACTGATTATCGAAATGGAAATTCCTTCGATTTTGAGAAACAAATTTTGTTGCTTGGCAACCACACAAGCGCTTGCGCGAGAGTGGTTGCCTAAAGCAACATAATTTGTTTCGAAATCGAGAAGGAACTCACGATGATCGCCGATAACACGAGTTGTATTTGTTGAGATTATTACATGAATAAAATCGAAACCATTTGCATTAAAACGCATTAAAATTTGTGTGAAATGAACATCTTCCCCCAACGGCAGTGTCGTGCGTTATTAACAGAAATATTGAGGTTCAATAAAATTAAAATAATGGAAACCCAATATGGAATGGAAACCTGAAATCATGATGGAATCATCTCCACAGGATTTTGAGAACAGCCGATGCTCTAATTGACATGTTTTTTCATAATTCAATCAATTTACTCTTTTCCAATAGTTACGACACTGCAGGTAGCTTACCTATGAAATGACATATTTTGATTTCCAGCTTCAAATATGGTCTTTTACACATTTCACAATGCTTCGCCATTGCTTAATAATAAAAACTAACGATAGTTTAACACAAATTAACTCAGAATTTGCCCTTCATTCACGACAAAACACTCCAATAAGCCAAAGACGAAAAAAACGGAGATGTTTTTTTGTTCTGTCATATTTAACATTCGATATTCCAAATGCAGTGTTGCCGTACTAACCAGACTTTATCGACAATGAAGAATCGCCTTTCTTTCCTTCTTATTGCGAAATATTTCATACAAGACAGTATTTTTGGGTTTTCGTTGCCATGAATATATCCGACAGATATCAAAATCTAGCTGAGGTACTTATGGCATCCTTAAAAAATTGCGACATGGCAATAATGTCATGATTTGAGGGATAACATTATGAAAAGATGTTACCTTCACTTCTATTTGAGTATTACTCATCTAGGTTGTGTTACTTGATCGGAGATTTGAACTACTATGGCCAGTGATTTTAATTATTTGTTGTTCTTGATCTATATACATATACAGTAGCCAATCAAGAGCCGAACTGCAAAATCGACAACATGATGTTTTCAATTATCAACACAAAAATTTCAACCAATCAAAACACGCTATTTTAGCATATGTGGAATAATCAGTACAATGTATGAATTAATTAATAATAATCTTAGGTCAACCACTACAAATGGGTGAAATACACCTAGGCCTCAGAATGCGTACATGTTAATTTTGTTTATCAATTTGAAAGTTTCAAATGAAAACTTTCAAATGTGAAGCTAATCAGCCAACACGTGGCACTGAAATTAGATATGATGGTGGCATGGTGGCAATTGAATCCAATGTCAGCTGTCATGTTGAATCATAAATCAGAGAAGGAGTATACTAGATAATATTGCACAATAATCACTTGCAATGTTCTGTGAATTAAAGCCTTACATGATCGGCACAATGTGATGGATCATTACTTGGAAATTTAAGGAATTAAAAAAATGTGTACAATCGAATTCACCTTCTAATTTCAGGAAATGATATATTTCGAAGATTTCAAGTAATTTTTTTTAATTGTTTCTTGTTTTTCTTACGGATCACCCAAGTTTTCAGAGGAAGCCACTCAAAAGTAGAGTTTGTACGAGCAAGGAAGAAGATTATAATTAATGTCAAAGGTATGGTAAGTATTCAGAATATGAATATGATTAACAAGGATCTTCTTTGGCTTATGAAAGAATATCAGAGTTTTTAGATTTTCCAATAATTTCAGTATGATACAATATTCTAGTTTGGATCCTACCACCACTTTGGCTTATACATATATTGTATGAGAGGAAATTTCATCAATTTACCACTAGTGTAGTGAAGAAAAACATATTGTTATCGTACTAATAGTGGGAACAAAAGAAAATTTCCAAATCATAAGGTACCTTTTTTTGAAAATTTGTTTGGCCTTCCGAACAAAAAATTCAAGTGAAATATTTGGCGGTCTCAAGTAATTTCGGAGATATAGGCCTTTATTTGAGTGGTGACTGGAATTTTCTAGCACACATTTCTACCATAAAAAAATCTGTAAAAACACTTAAAATTCTCCCTTCTTATCACTAGCAGAATTTAAACACCCTAATTGACCTGTTTCATACTTTTTCTTCATTTAAAACGGTACTTTCTAGGAAAAAACTCATCCTTATTTTATGACCACATAACCCCAACAAGTCTAGGATAAATTGTTAGTGAATATTATTCATGTCAAATTGGTAACTGGGAAAGAAGTGAGTTAATAATTTTCTATTTATGTTGAAATTAAATGCCTCGAAAAGTTGTCTGTGCAAATATGCAAAGTTCTAAGTTACCAACTTGACATGAATCTACATTACTATTACATAAATTTGATGTTCTGATGTTTTAAAAAGAAGGTTCAATTTTTGGATAAACGATATAATAAAAAAATAATAAATAATAAAAAAATTGTGCAAAACGGGTGAAATAGGGTGTGTACATTGTTTTAGTTTGAATAAGGAAGAATTTCAGAGTTTTTCCGCAGTAGAAATCTAGACAATGCCAGTCATCACTCAAAAATAGACACATATATCCGAAATTATACTTGAGACCGCCAAATATTGTATATGGATTTTTTGTTCAGAAGGCCAAATTACGTGAGTTCCAAAAAAAATTTTACCAACTTTACAATTAGCCATTTACAGAAACCAACATGAGCAAGAGATTTGGTTAAAGCTCGGCTGATTCAACATAATTACCTTTAGAACAAAGAACACCAATCAACCAAAAATATATACCACAGTTTCCAAAGTTTTGCCTTGAACGTAATTATGGGTTAACTGCATCAATCGAAATGAAGCAAATCACATCAATTATGAAGGACTGGGCATGCGCAAAAATGGAGGAAACTACAAAAACTCCCATGGCAAAACTCTGTGCAATGGAATCGCACAACTTATCTAGGAAAAAAATTCCAGGGAGTATAATAGAACCATTGATACGTTTACTGATTGAATTTAAGACTGCGCAAGAAGCACGAAATTGTAAACGTAGAGAACTTCAACATATTCCCGAAAAAAAAAAACATTTTCTGCTGCTCTCACGAAAGGAGAAATAGAAAAAATGATAGCCGCATGGGACTTAAATACTCCAAAATGACTTACCGAGAAAGTTTTACCACAGTGCTAGCTACGAATTGGCATGGAGAGGTGGAGAAGTGACAGAAGCATTAGTACAATATTTCAGAGACGAAATAGATCATCACGGAAATCAAACAGGAAGGATAGAATAATCCAATAATTTCTAAAACCGCACAATGTAGACCACACAGGTTGACGTTAAATTTTTAACGCCAAATAAAAATGACACCGACGAATGTCCGGTACGTCCCTTTTGTGAATTAATGTCGAAAATAATTGCAAATATACAAATTATTCGTTAATATTTGATACTCAATCCAAATTGGCAGCAACGTTTTTCTACGGAGTGGTACAAAAATCTCCCAGTAGAACAAAACGAATTAGGAAAGTGGACGAAACAAGTGACTCAAAAGACTGGCTTGGATTCTAACAAAATTAAGGTTAAAAACCAATCACATCTTTCTTCTGCTGTAATACAACTCGCCAAAAGTGGAGTAGCAGATGTTGAAAATAACAGGACACTCTCCTGCAATGTCCATCAAACCCATCTACAACACTTGACGAAAAGCACCACGCAAGCATGATTAGTAAACATAAGAGGAGACACTGTTTCGACTTCCTCATCTCAAGGAAATTTTACAATAGCATACAGTAATCGTACTATTACATACAACAATTGTGAATATATTTAATTATTTTGTTCAATAAAAATACTAACATAATATTTGAATATTTGTTCGACATTCTGCGAAATAGTTTAAAAAATAATCACACCAAATTGAATTCGTGGTAATAATTTTTTTGAAAATTTTAACTTGATAAGCACTCGTCTTTGTTGCTCTTGGGTAATCGTATTCGTGGACCTCATCCACTCGTGGGATTTCTATAGCAACAATGATTCGTGCAACTAGTTATCAAAAAAAGTACCATCATTTGTATAATTACAGTTGATAATTTTGTGAAATTTTCTTACCAGTGAGTATCAGTTATTCAATGGCTTCAATCACTTTCTGCTTCCTTTCACTATCATATAATATTCCATGTTTTCGTTCCATTTTAAAATTAAAATTAAAAAGTATCTTAATTTATTTGTGACAAAATTTTCTTTTGTTCCTTTCTATTGTTCCTGCCACGCCACTGCTGTTGGCGTTAGCTTATTATGTTACCAGCACGGTAATTTAATCATAATAAGTATCATACAGGGTCACGATAACATTGAATGATCTTGGAATAAATTACACTGTAGACCGATATGATGTAGTGGGTATTATTTCCATTTTATTTATTGTTGTCCAAATTTTATTCTCTTCTGGGCTGTGCTTCTCTGATAACAGTTCCTTTAACGACTCTACAGCTTCATTGAATTACGAAATAGTTGTGTTTGTATATCGCAACCTTTCGATTTGTGTATAAGACTGAGCGAAGAAATTTATTAGCAATAATTAGAAAGTATCGTGAAATTAGAGCTAATGAACATGTAAACTTTGAAATCAACTTGTTGTTTCTGGGACATTATGATCCTTCAATTACTTGAGGTATGTGTTAACCGAAACACTTTATGATTTTCATCAGGCTCCATTTCGCTTCAACATCTCGTTTTGGCGACACCTCTCGTCGTCCCTCAAAACATCTGGAACCTCTATAAAGAGGTTACTGCGAATACAAATGCAGAGCCTTCGGTGAGAGACGGCAGTTACAGTTATAATGGGCCGTGGTTGCATGCAGTTAAAGGGCTCGCTCCATAATCCAAAACATCCGTAGGAGCATGAATTCGAATCTCAGCACTGCCACCAGTCTCGTGCGTGGTATCTCACGTATTAAATGAAAGGTCAACGTCTTCCCCTAGCTCGCACAAATCTCTGGAGGTTGCATGTAGGGGTGCATCCGGTAGACGGATATAATAATTTTAACAATTTAACAGAGTTCAAGAATTTGGAAGGTCGACAAGTAGGAAGAATCGTCGACCTGTATCCACCAAGCGCTTGTTGATAACGCATTTCGCTATCCTCCTTGAATGTTTCGGTAGTGGTGGTAGTAGTTGGTGGGGAGGCTTCTACTGCTGCTAGGCAAGAAGGCCAACATGGGCCCTTTTGCCATCCCTTGGTCTTCTCATCCATGGCATGATCTGTCAAGACTTTATGGTTTCACCCTCTCATAGTGTTTCTTCGAAATTTAGCGCATCAATGTGTGTGTGTAGTGTGTTGGTGCATGTAGAAAGAGCGACTTACTTCAATCTGCCCCCTCGTTAATGCCCCTGTAGGGCTGATTCACGGCCGGGAGGTGTGGCGGCGGCGGGTGATTCAATCACCGGGTACCAGTTCCGCAGTATCCGATCCGGGGCCCCTCCTTGGGTCCCATGTGGGACACAATTTCCATTCCCGCAGTGAGTTCTTTCAAACTGCCCTTTTGTGAAAATCCTGGTGGGGCTGGTTCTCAGCTGGACACTACAGCGGTCGCGGGTGATTTGTTCACTGGCTTCCGATCTGAGGCCCCTCGTTAGTTGTGTAGTTTTCAGTTGTCCTTCAATCCACCTCCTCAAGGAAGTCGTGGTAGGATTGGTTCCCAGCCGGGCGGTGCGGCGGCTGCGGGCAAATCGTTCACCAAATACCAGTGTCCTAGCTCCCAATCCGAGACCTCTCCTTGGCTTCTCTTGAAGAGAGGTTTATCTGTTCTTGCTTTCCTCTGTGATGTATGAAGGTATATGTTTCGAGTGTCGAAGGATCATGTATATTTTTGGCGACGTTGTACGGTGAGCTAGGAGCCCACTGGTCGCTATTTCGGTTAGCTGCGCCGCCTCAGCCACCCCTAGAGTCTGCTTCAATCTCGTTAGCCATCATTAAAGGTCAATGCCTTTGCCCAGAAATCACCACGTGGATGTGAGAGTAGCGTCGGGATCGAGACGTACCGGTAAACTTTCACAAATAACCCCTGTTATTCAAACTTTATGATTAACTGATATATCTAAATTTTTCTAATGACTGGATTGCGTTTCGATCGACCAGATTTTACCTGGATAGTGTATTCCGGAAGAACTTGTAAAAACTTCCTTGCAAGTCGGCAATAGTAATTTTCCGTTACAAAGTTGGTACCACTGTCAAATTTCATAGCCTTGAATATTCCGTTTTCGTGTCACCGTGACTGTCAGACTTGCCGTTTATTATTAGACCGATTATTTATTGATTTGGAGGAGAGACTAAGCGAGTCCATCACTATTGATGAAATGGAGGATTGTGTTTTACTGTTCATTGTTACAAACCCCTTTACAATTTCAGGAAGTGTTGTGGATTGAAAGAGTCAGAGCTGACAGCGAAATATAGCAATTAGTATTCAGATCAACAAGTGGTGCAATCAAAGCCAGTACTCACTTGGGGTATCAAGTTTTGGTCAAGGTAACTGACCCCTGGATACCGTCGCTACCTCCACAATTGGAGCACACCAAACAAAGCTGGCGCCCGAGGCACCATAGGACGTATAAGTCTGCCGAAGTCTCAACCGTGGGTTGCTTAATTGGGTACCCGAAACAAAAAGCCTTACAAGACGATGAAGATTTATGTTGAGGAAGATATTCAAATTCCAAAAATAGTCGTGTTGTCAGTTTCAGTAAAATTACCTACGTTCATGTTGTTACGAACTAATGTTTTAATCTAATATGTATGAAATGTCATCATGACAGAAAAGAAAAGGTAATGTCAATGAAGTTTGTTATGTACAATTGGGAAAATATAGTTGAAGGAAAAGTAGTTGTGGGCTTTTCTTTACAAGGATAAAAATAAGTAATCATACAGTCCTTGGTGTGGAGTTGTTCTGCAACACATGTTTCTTCTTCTTGAATAAACAATGACTTGGACATGTGTGGCCGGCTTTACAAATAGTTACGCCACGAGAAACTCAAATTCCATATTGTTAAATTCACCGTGATTGCATAGGCACTCAAAGTGCATCGCAGTTCTGCATGCTTCGATTTGCGTTATTGTTTCAATTCAATTTCGTTTCCGTATACAAAATGGATGAATTACGTTTTCATGTCCGTGTGAACGTCATGATTTCTTTTGCGATGCACTTGTTTCCGGATGGATTGTGATTGTTAGGACTGATATAAGGTGCATATTTTATTACTGCGGATGATGTGAGCAATTTTAGAAATAATGGGTTTACATCTTAACCATTTGAAGAGGTTGCCCGCTCAGAACGAATGTTGTTTCCTTTTGTTCGATTTCAGACGTAACGAGAACAGCTTATTCGTTCATACAATGTGATAACCAGTTACAGAATCAAATTCTTTTTGGGGTTACATTTGATAAATTCGGCAGATTCATAGACAGCGGATTTTTATCTCATTTTTTCATCATTATGTAATGAAAATAACCTCAACTATTCATAATCTGCTTATTTATTTCAACAAGTCCTTTATTCATATTTGTACTAGCAATATTTATATGCAACCAGGCTAGCTTCAGTATTCTTCAAACTATCTAATTATTACTGTTAAACTATCTAAATTCTACCTAACTACGTCCCATAGAAACACCGATGCAGAATTCTTCTCGAAGACTCTCATATATTCTTTCACAAGGGCCGTAGTGGTCGCGAAGGTAGAGCATTTGCCTCTCAATCACAAGAGCGTGAGTTCGACTCCCAGCATGGTCACTGGTCTCGTGCATGGCGTCATACGTTAAAAGGTAAGGGCTACGTCTTCCCTAGCTCGCACAAGTCTCCGACTACTGAGGGTTGCTCGTAAGGGTGCAGCTGGTTGACGGATATAACAAACACATGGTCCAGAAACTTCATTGTTTTACTTGTATCCAGATATAGAACTAGAACAATTTAGAACTCTGGGGTATTGGAATGCGATGAAGTCATGCATTGTCAACAAGCTGAGCTGGATTATTCATGCGGAGATGGTCAGATCTGACTCCAAAATCGTTACATTGCCGCCTTTTCATAGATATTTCTTCCCGAGATGTCATCCTTGGACAAATGAAAGTTTATAGTTCAAACTTTTCGGAGAAGTTGGAACGGAACATGGATGAAAAATTCGAGTAATTTCGTAAGCACTTATCTGAAGTTACCCGGTCTTTGAATGAACTTGAATGAAGCTGTTATACATGTTCTTGATTCTAAAACTGATTTAATTGTGCAGTGCTCCAAAAAAACTCTTCGAAATATGGTTTAGAGAAACAGACCGATGAAGAAAAATCTTCTGAGTGGTACCCTAAACGACTCTCGCTGAAAACATGTCATCAATGTTGCTTTTCGTATAGGCAACAAAGAGTTGAGAAAGCCGAGAGCTGTTCTAGTAAATTTCACTACACAAATTGAACGCAATGAGGTATAAGACGTCATTTTGAAGGCATCCTTAATATCTCTTTTCCATGGCTCGTTCATACAACGAACGGCAAAGCTATGGAACTTTCTGCCTCTTGAGGTGTTCCCTGATGCAAACAGCCTGCAGATAATAATAATACTCCCTCATAAACACTCATTGAGTATACCCAAAAAAAAAAGCCTGTACGGATGGATGGCGGCTATTATTATTATTTGCCGTGGCGCTCCAGGATGACCCACTGATGTTTGGTGGTGTATTTACTTTTCAGCTATAAGAAAACCTACAGCAGCAATACGGTTGGACGGTGCGCACTCCAAGCTAGCACCAGATGTCAGAATTGCCATCTAGGCAATTCACATTCCACTTATTTTTCAACAAGGCATGTGATCGCCTAGGGAAACCGATGCACTTGAGAAAAAAGGTCCCCTCGAAGCTGTGAAGATCCACAGCCAGGGACCTTATCAGCCTCTGGACTACCGGCCACGATGTTTTCTGGATATTAGGGGAGTTTCCTTTTCGAGAGATCCAAAACATAAAACATAATAAAGAAATAGATTTCTTCATACCAGGGACCATAACGAAAAAGTCAGTGAGGAATGAAAATCTGTTATATTTCTCAGTATAAAAAAAAGATTTATTTCCATATCTTTGATGAAATTATGAGTATCTTTCCAAATATATACGTTTTTCTTCATGAAAGCAGTTACTTTTTTTCCTTTCGTATGGAAGGTAAGAAATAGTCTTCCTCTTTACTTCATATCACTAATGTGATTGAAGTAATAATTCATTTATTTATTCAGAAAGAAGAATCTCTAACAAAACTGTGTTATTTGAAACAAATCCAAATTAAAAGGAGAAGTAGATGTTTGCGAAACAATTAAATAAGAAATCGAAAAACTCAATATTTTAATATATTCAAAATAAAAAATCATTTTGGAAAATTCATACTGTCACTCAACTTTTCCCCCATATAACCAAATTTGTATCTATTACCGTTTCAGATATCTCTTGGTTAACACTTAATCTTGATCTCACCGTATAAAAGAAAGATTTACCGTCGTAAAGCTTTTTCATATCATGAACTTCTAGGAGAGAAATGGACTAGAAGATCAGCTACAAATGTGTTTTTTTCAAACCAATTTCATGACCCTATAAAATCTTTATCGTTATTCTCATTACAAGACCCTCGAGAAGGCCAGCCACTTCGAAAGATTCGGAGATACCCATGAATAGTTTCTCAACTAGACTTCATGCAGGAGCAGAACCGTGAATTCTATAATTAGCGCGAATGTGTATTGAATAAACTAATTTCGTTGAGAACGTGTCTTCTTCTTCGATTGCAAACCGCTATTAAACGGCATCTAACATTTGCAATTCTCTTTCACATGATTTCAAAGTATAATGTAGGATTCCGCACGTCTTCTTCTTCCCGTTAATGTTCATTCAAATAAGACAGGTGTCTGTCGAAGCATACCAACAATTCAATTTAGAAACAATTGAAACATTTTTCGTATCATGTTGGTTGCTGTAAAACGAATCTTCCTTTCAAATAGTTCTAACAGAAGTACAAGTGAAGATTCCACTTCTTCAGGAAGGATTGATTACCGCGTGCAGAATGTTTTGGTTAAATAATACTAATAATAATGCTTATACCATTTTGGTACATATTTATGATATTTCATACGAAAGTTTAAGGAATATGCAAAAAAGTATGAATAAAAATGTAGACAAAATTTACATATGGAAAAAAAATCATAGAAAGTGGAGATATGATTTCAATATGACAGTTTCAAACACCAGAGGTTCGGTTTTGCATCTGTTGCTCAGGAAAGTGTTGTCGCAACTCACCAAGGCCTTGGATAGTAGTTGTACACTCTCATTCAGGAGCTGAAAACTCACCAGGCTTATTGGGTTGTATTTGCCTTAGGGTGGGAAATGAGTAGTTCCAATAGATTCGGCACTTCTCATTCTCCACAACGGACTCAATATCTCCTGAAGCATGAGGCAACACCACTGTCTCGTCTATACCGTATGAGTGTCTAATATGGTAGTACAACACTCGTAGGGCCATGTTATGCCTGTGGATAAAGGCTGAGACCTCATAAGCTGGACAGGTTAACAGAAAATGCTCTGCATCTAGTGTCAGGAACCTCTATACTCATCACGCGACTACGGTAGACGAGGATGTTGAAGACACCATCCTGGCAGGCCATTATGAATCCCTCGGTTTCCGATTTCAGCCCACTTGACCTGAGGAAAGCAAATGTCCGTTTTATGATAAGCCAAGGTCTTCAATTTTTCAATGTTCTTGAAAAATACCCCATGCATTGGCTTATCTTTATGTAGCTGTAGGAGCCTCTCACACTACGCAGCTTTGACGTGGGCTTTTTGCTGAATGGGTTCCAACTCGGTGACGGAGTTTGGATTCGTCCATTCAGAGTCGAATACGAGACCGAGTTCATCGGCTGCACGGGTTGCTGCCTTGAAGAGAAATGCTGCAATCTCTGCTTTTCATGATCACATACTATGCAGAGAAGGGGATCTGTATTACTGATGATTTTACAGGCTCCATCCAGTACCATTCTGTTACGGAAACTCTTCAAACTCAAAAGTCCACGGCCTCCCATTTGTCAGGAGAAGTATAACCGTAGGACAGACTATGAAGATGCATCATTTTGCGAGTTTTTACGTCGAGTTATCGCAGCGCTTCGTCCATTCCATTACTCCAAAGGAGTATTAGTTGCAGCAACTTTGTTCTTCCCCGACAGTTCTGATGATCAGATCTGTCGGAGGTTATGCTGATACTTGCCGCGGAGAGAGATTTTAACAATGATACTTCTTGGGTGTGGCGCTGTTCAACCCCTACGTAGGTATACGACTCTTCGGCATTCAGACGATGTAGGATGCTTTCGTCTACGAGCTGAACTTTCTCTCCGTATTCCTCGCATCGTCCTCTTTTAAGATGAACCGTGGCACATTTGTCGATCCCAAACTCCATTCCGATAGCATGCGTGTACTCTTGCACCACCCTCAAGGACTGATGAAGATCCTTTTCTCCGGAGGCATAGAGTTTGAGGTTATCCATGTAGAACAGATGAGTGACCCTATGCCTCTGGTTGCTGGCTTTCCCCTTATTTTTATTATCATTATTATTATTATTCCAGAAAGTTTTATCGAAAATTGATTTAAAAAATGCTTTTCACAATGTTAGGAAAATCTAAGTTTTCTAATGTTTGCGGACAATCTTATTTTATCCAAGCGAGGTGTCCAACAGGGTAATCCTTTGGGTCCAGCTTTATTCTGCTCTACAGTCGATCAATTAACAAAAAGCATCCAAACTGAATTTAATTGCTGTTATCTTGATCATGGTACAATAAGTGATGATGCCCATTCAGTTTTGGAAGTTTTCAAAGATGTAATCACTAGATCCAATGAGGTTGGACTAGAATTGAATTTCAGTAAATTTGAATACATTTTTCCCAACAAACAAAAGTCAATAATGATCCAAAACTTCAATTCGTTTGCCCCAGAAATTAATATTTTAGAAAAATTAATCAGATTGGCTTCTTCTTGGAGGATACTATCTCTGTTTGCTCGTTTCATTAATTTGAAACTTATTTATGTACGCACGAATAGTTATTATCTTAGTACATTAGTCTACATTTTTTTTTTATTGATATCGGTGTGGTGTATTTATATCAACTTCATTTGTAAGGGCTACGTCTTCTCCTTGCTCGCACAAGTCTCTGACTTCTGAGGGTTGCTCGTAGGGGTGCAGCCGGTTGACGAATATAACAAAAACATAATATTCTTTATGTAATTTCATTATGGGAATTTTATTCTGTAATTTGAGTACGAAGGATGGGAGGAAGATAGTCATAAGCTAACCCTTTCATATTGTGTGTAACTTCTTTCTGCACAATAAATATTATTATTACAACTTTGAAGCTCTACAGTTATTACTCAGCATCTCACATTATGTATTAATTTATTGCAACGTATCAAGCTAGTAACACCCCAATCTAGCCGGCTGCCGTTATGAGCTTTGTCATTGTTCACTGTTGTTCTATGGTTGATTCTTTCCACTAATACGCCTTGGTCAACGACAGACCGAACTTTTTGAACTCCTGAGAATGCCAACTTTGTTGGCGAAATGCGCGTCGGGTGATATGGACGTTGTTTTGGTGTTTTTGGGTTATTTCCATTTCTTGAATTTTATTCATTTATTTAGACCGAAATGGTTAAGTTATAATGATAGTTTCTTAAATAGCATGTCTTTAGCACGATATTTTCGATTGTCATCGCAAATATTTCAAACAATAAAAAAACGTGTATCTTGTCATATGTTGAATAAGTTCCCCAATAAATTTCGAAAGCGTATACTATCATTGGATTATTCCTATGCATTTACTTTTCAGGTACTGTACCTCGGACCGCCATAAAATCTCATCTAATTATCATGCAATCAGAAGGTCATGTCGGGAACGTGGATCGCTTTTCGAAGATACTGAATTTCCTGCTGGACCAAAAGCTCTCTATCATCATAAGAAGCCCCCTCTACATCCAATAGTATGGATGAGACCACATGTAAGTTGAAATTAATAGATGAATGCATTATGTATTGATGAAAAGATAGAAAATAAAATGTTACAAATTCACACTGAAGAATATACCTATGTATGTAATATACTATATTAACCTGACAAATTTATTTTGACACACACAGTAGTTATTTAAACCAGCTGATATAGAAATTGCAGTATATCACTAAAATATTAAGAGATCAGGATTCAGGATACGCCAAGTTCATCGATATTTCGATATGGAGACATCATGCATTGGCTCAAGCAGTTGCCAGCAGAATTCATGAGTGCTTCTTGCAGGCTCACGTCTTGAACAGGTATGATTCACTATGCTCTAACACCATGGTTCATTGGTTTATGGCTGGCGAGCGACATACCCTTGGTGTTTCTTAGTAAAATAGACCTATGTCTTCCACCAAGTTTTAGTCTAGTTACTACTTTCTGATTCATGCCTACTACTAGATTGATGTATCCAAATTTTTTGTTGCGCCTGTTGGTTAGTGCATCGTAATGAAATTTCCTGTGGGGTGCTGTTTTCTCCTCGTCTCCACTTCACGGTTTCTCTATTTATCCTCATTTAGATACGTGATATCTCTATCAGTATTCTTGAAAGTTATCAAGAAAATAATATACAAGAAAAATAATTGTAATGGTAGTATCTGATCCAGGCAATGTGTATAGGATTAAAAAGTTTATTGCCTATATCACTTTTGAGTATGCAGAGTATGCTAAGATTAGTCAGCCCTGTTCGCCTTCACTTGCGGGCTGACGGGGTTTTCACAGGCTCCATCCAATGTATACACCATAAATTCACATGAACGTGGCACCACTCTTACTAGTAAACCCCTGAAAGAGGCAATATTTTGGGAGCTCTTTCGTCTATTTGTCACAGCTCTTCCGGGAAGCATATTTGTGGCAGTAAACTTTTTTCTTTTCGTAGTTCTTTCAACATTTTTTCTGATACTTACTGCGGGAAATGAGTTACCTATTATTGCCCCTTGGATGCCGTTTTATTGGAAACTAAATTTGTTTTTTGACATCGGGGTGCTTTCATTTGCGAGCTTCTTATCCTAAACGCCTATATTAGACAATGAACGTGATGTTGCGTATTCGTCGACAAAAATGTATTTGAGGCCCAGCGAAAGAGATGCAATCAATGATATTGACGATTTCTGTGAGGTCACTTTCGAATACTTTCACAATTGTCTTTAAAAATAACATTCACATTTTTTTTTTAATAATTTTCAATGAAAACTTTCTGCAAAACTCCGAATCGTTATAAGTATCAATACTCCAACGACCACCTCCCACATCTATATCATTATTATTACCGTGAAAAGGAAATAAGTAAATGAAAAAATATTAAATGTTTCGTCGTAATCACCGTTATGGTAATTTTCATATCATCTTTTGAAGCAAGTGCATGATACTTGTCAAGAAAATTAAACGCCAATATAAACCAAGCACCTCAAAACTAATTAAATATATACAGTTTTATGAAATTCTTCGGTTTATTGGCAATATTTCGGGTGATAAATGCAACTTTAACAACCAGAAAATTTATTAAATGAATAAATTTAATTCGCTTATCATCAAAATGATACAATCAATGGTTATGTAGTTAAACGCTATACAAAATTACTACACTGTATCTGGGACGTAACTACAGGTGCCCTGCCTGGGAAATGAACCCAGTTTCTCTACTCCTGTAATAAAATATGTGAACTGAATATCAGCTACTGATTCATTAACGCGATAGTAATAAAATTAATCTTCATTCAGTTCTGTTCCGATGAGGGCTCAAAGTCAAGGGGTGAGGCCCTAAGCGATGGATTGCCACTGGAGGGCAAACATATTGTCAGTCCGAACTATATCAGATAAAGAAACTGTTATAATTCACCTCATCAAACAGCTTTTTGATCAGAAAATTAAATGAAGAAATCCTTACTTCTCTCCACTGCAAAAAGTGAAACTCCACCATATCAAACCGTTTCTCAATAGACTGGCAGAATGAAAAATATCGAATGTATATATAGTCTTGGATTTTCATTTCGGATTTCGGCATATATTTATTTCTAGGAAACAAATATTTCGTAAAACCGAAAAATGCCTGTCTCTCCACATAATTCCACAAAGTGGATATTAAGGCAAATATCTGACAGAAAACAACTACTTCCCCCTACGGATATTTAATTATATCTGTCTTCTATTTGTGCAACTTTCCTCACGGACACATAATTGCAAGTGCTACTTGTTATACAGCCATTGAATTTTAATCCTTCATTTCTGTTGGAAATACCACCAGAATAGAGGAAAGGGACCTAATATGAGACACCTTTCAAAATTCAACTTTTAGAATGGCTTTATTTCTAAAGGATAGATCATTGTGTATACTTCACACCCTAATACATCAAATTTACTAAAAATGTTAACTATTTTTGTAAAGTGGTGATAAATAGAAAAAATCACTTTTGTCATTTTCAAGATTGGTCTCCCAATATGAGATAGTTAGGGTTCCCAATAAAGACTGTCTCATAATAGGGTATACATATACCAAAAAATTTAAACAAGGACTGAAAGAATATAATATATTGTTTTATTTCAGAAGTAATCAAAATGAGAATCAAAAGTAACAACACTGAAATTTAATCGAACAAAATTTTTTTTTTCCTGTTTTTTTTCGCACATAGGGCAAAAGAATGTTGTGCCATCAATTTCGCCGCAATCTTCGTGGCACCACTGAAAACAAACGATACATCTAGCCCACTTTTCTCCACGGGTGTCTTCGGATAATCTTCCCTGGCAAAAACGACACTCTGCATCATTGTAATCCTCTTCATCAGTCGAGTCATCATAATGCACAGAAGCTTCTGAATCTGAGCTGCTCGATGTTAATTCAGCCTTTTTGGTACTTTCAGTCTTGGAAATTTTATGTGTTTTTCCCAAAGAGTTTGGAGTAGATGTTATTAAACTTGCTTTGCCTTTTCTTTTATTAGAGTTTTCACCATGATTTGAAGAGGTTGATGGCACTGCAGAAACGTCTTTTGGAGAAACTAGCAAAAGTTTATCACTTTTGTCAGAGCACTTGTTGCTCTAAGCCATTTTTTATTGCTAACTGAAACGCCATATATTTGACATTTCTCCTCCGAAGATCGTAATACTTTTTTCCATTTCAATGCAGTAGTCTGGTAACTGCTTCTCCAAAACCTCAGGTAAAGCTTGTTTCCTGCCCACGGATGTTTTTACGAGGTCCTCTGCACTTCTGTTGTCTTTTACATATCGTTCAATTTTATAAAAAAATTAAAGGATAACTAAAAAAGCTAGGCTTACCTTTCGGAACATTGAACGTTTTAGAGGCCATCAGGTACCCTATCTCCTTATTCCTTTCCGCTTCAACAGCCCATATCATGGCATTTTTATCCCACTGCTTCCTATTTTTATTGTCTCTAGGCAAATAGCTTTCGTTGGAATTATTTAAAAAAAAGTTCTCCTTATATGAGGTATCTCATATCAGGAGCACCAAGGTATCTCATATTAGGAATCTCATGTGAAAATTCTTTACATATTCTTTCCTCAAAAATTAATTTAGTTGCCACGCGTTTTATTTAAAGCAACTTCAATACAACAGCAAATATGAAAAACTTAATTGTTTCCTCACCTTTTCCACAAAAAAATCACGTCAAATTGAACACTAATAAAATTTCGGTATTGCACTAATGCGTAAAAACACCAAGACGTGGCGGGTCGTAGGAGCAACTGAAAATAAATCTAGCTGATCTGACATTTGATGTTCCGATGAGTAAGTTTTAGCGGTTGTCGCTAGATGGAGACCGTCACTAGGAGAGAAAATACGGTATCTCATAATAGGCTGCTATCACATATAATGCCCCTTTCCTTTACATGCATGTTTCGAAGAGGTTATTTTCCTCTCATCAGTGCAAGGATAGGTCAGACGACAATGTAGTCGTCTTGTTCCACAAATATGAATGATAGTATTCAAAAGCCTTATGGTATACGTCTACGAATGGAGCTGGGACTCACAATAAAGTAATTCGCAGCGCTATCCGCCAACAGACTACATTGTCGTCTGACCTATCCTTGCACTGATGAGAGGAAAATAACCTTGAAACATGCATGTATGCAGGTGGTCATTTCCAACAAAAATGAAGGATTAATATTCAATGGCTTTATAACAAGTAGCACTTGCACGTATGTGTCAGTGAGGAACGTTGCACAAATAGAAGGCAGATATAATTCAATATCCGTAGGGGGAAGTAGTTGTTTTCTGTCAGATATTTGCCTTAATATCCACTTTGTGGAATTGTGTGGAGATACAGGCATTTTTCGGTTATACGAAATATTTCTTTCCTAGAATTGAACTCTCCTATATACACTCTCGAACTTATTATTTGTTCGTTTTATATATTTGATTCTACTGAGATTTTCAAAGCAATTAGTTGCAGCAGAATTGGATTTCCAATAAGTAATATCAATCCCCTAATTCATTCATTCACCGATTGATATTTTACAAAACCGTCATCTCAAAATACCCACAAATATCTATATCGGTACCATCACCGATTGGACATCGGAAAAGGTATTCCGTCAGACTGAGCCTTGTACAGTGTTGCCGGCGCTTGCAATAGAAAAGCAAATTGGGAAATTGTTCATTTTTAATGGAACAAACTGTTAGTAAGATATTTATGTGATTAATGATTATGCCAAGGAGTGATAATATATGATATTCAAAACACACCATTTAACAAATGAACTTTAGCTTTTAAACCCTGCCGGATTTATTATTTTTTTGAAAATTCCATTGAGAGCATTTATATCACGGAACCAGACTCGTATGAAAAAAAATCAAACCAGAACATCCATTCAAATAAATATGGAAGATTTGGAACCTTTGGTGGGAATAAAATTCAATAAATGGAAACAACCCAAAATTCCAAAACAACGTAAATGCCACTCAACGTGCGTTTCACCCACAAAGTGGGTATCCTCAGAAGCTCAAAAAAGCGTAATAACTACTAATACTAATACTAAATATTTTCTCTGTAGTTTAACTGTTATAATCTATTTCTACCGTTTGTTTTGGATTCATTAATCAATTCCAAGAAACATTCTTTAAAAAAATTTTATGAATAGTTATTCATTTACTGTATTATGAACTTGAACAAGGAGCTGTATGGCATAGGGCCCTTATCCGCATTCATACTAATTTTCCTTTTTGAAATTTCTAGACTCTCGAATGTATTGAGGAGTCCATTGTCATGAACCTGTCTAATTAATTTCAAGCTTGCCGGGCCACACTCGATTTTTGTGGTCTCGAGAAACGGATATAAGCAATGAACTCCTTGAATCGTACTTCTAATGCCCATTTAGTTTGACCTACATAATTTTTCTCGCAGTCATTGCAGCTAATTTCATAAATCCCCGACTTTTCTCCTTGTTCTGTCTTATCCTTGGGGGTACCCAGGATATTTTGTAGCTTATACGAGGTTTTATATACCACCTTCATATTAAGGGACTTGAAAATACTGTCAAAACCTCGAGTAACTCAAAGTTCATACGGGATAACGATATGTTTCGGAGGGTTTTTCTCTCTTTGAAAAGTCTAAGAGTCACGAAGACTTTTCTTGAATCTATGCTTCCTATCAGTTTGTCTACCAAATCTGCAGAATATCCGTTCAGTTCAGCTATATCCCTGATATTCACTTTCTCAGTGTTGAATCTTTCCTTGTTGAATGGAAACGACAAGAGGCGATTCACCAAGAAATTTAATCCTGCCATTTTTTGTTGTATGAAATGGTGGGAGATCTCAGGGATGTATCTGAGTGTACTTCGTACCCTTCCTCTAGGCATCGAATCCAAGCTGACTTTAGTCGTTCACAATTACTGAAACATCTAAAAATAGCAGCTGTTCTTTGTTTTCAGTTTCATATGTGAAGGAAATGGTTTGAAACTGGCTATTCAAATTCTGAAACAAAACTGTCTACATCAGCCTGTTTTATTGATAGCTGATGTAAGTAGACCGAAAAGAGGAAGTTATATTCAGAAAAGGAGTGTTTCAGAAATATTCCCTCAGCCCTCTTCTATTCCTATATTTCATTTGCCTATCGCTATTGTCCGTTGAACTATGTAAAACCTGCAGAAACTAATGCGGTTTTCCCAGCGACTGGAGGTATAAGGATAACCTCAAACTATATATTTCGGGAGGAATGGATCTACATTAGTTCTTATAAGAGTGGTTGAAGCGTACACGCATGCTTTCAGAATTGAATGGTGGATTGAAAAATGTGCCACGGTTCATAATTCAAATACGAAGAGGATGTTCAGCTCGTAGACGGAAGCATCCAACACCACTCGATGCCGGAGAGACGTATACCTACTCAGGGATCAAACAATGCCGCTCCCAAGAAGTAACCATTGTTGAAAACTCTCTGTGCGCCGGCAAATATTTGCTCAAACTCCAATAGATCTGGTCATCAGAATGGTTGGGAGAGAACAAAGTGGCTACAACTAATATACTTCTCTACTTTTGGAGTGGTAAGATGGACTCAAGCGAAGCTGCGATGGATAACTTGACGTAAAAACGCATCTTTTTTGGAGCTTTCATTCTGAATCGTCTGTTCCATGGTTATACACGGTTGAACAATGGCAGCAGCCCGTGCAGCCGAGTAACTTATCTCATAGTCGACACTGAACGAGGTAACCTAAACTCTGTCACCGAATTGGAGAATTGCAGAAAGCTTACTTTGAAGCTACGAAGACAGTACTACTCCTTCAGTTACTTGAGGATAAGCCAATTGGGTTCTTCTTCAAAGACCTTGACTTATCCAAAAATTTTACCTTTGCTCTCTTCAGATCAAGTGAGTAGAATCGGAGATCAAGGGATTTATAATGGCATGTCAAGATGGAGTCTTATGCTTCAGGGAAGATTGAGTCTGTTGTAGAGAATGAAAAATGCCGAATCTAGTGGAACTACTATTTTCCACCCTCAAGCAGATACAAGTCAATATGGATCCTCGATCATCAAATGACTGAATATCGAGACTTGAACTCCACAGGATGGACACGCTGCTGTCGAATATAAAATACCTGACAGGAGCGTGATCGTTGAACATTAATATAATCGTATCTAGGAGCGATTCTTCCAAATTGTTTTGCGATGATATTTTCTGAAGAAACTAACTTCTATAAAAAGAAGATATATCATTATTTGTGGTAATCCAAGTTAAGTATACCCACAGTTGCTCTAAGTCAATGAAATCGTTGGTTATGATTTCAGTTTTCAGTGAGTTTCTTAAGTAAATCACAACATTTTCTCCACCCTCGCTTCAATGTTCTTTTTTCACGAAAGGTGCGATATCCAGGAAAATCACCAATATCGTTATATACCAGGATCTAAGACAAGCAATGGGGTAGGGGTTCGCATATACGGGTGGCGACCGATGCAAGACATCAGTCTGAGTCTCGGTATTCAAACACCTATATTCCATGACGAAGTAACAGCTGTTTCCGTCTGCACAAGAAGGGGTCCTAGAAACCAACCCATTGTTTTTCTCACCGATAGCTAGGCGGCAATAAAGGCTCTGCAATCATTCAGATGCACTCCCAAATAAGTTTGTGAGACTCACAAGAACCTCAACCACCTAGGAGCATAGAACAGGGTGAAACTTATCTGGGTACCAGGTCGCAAGGGCATCCAGGGGAATAAGACCGCAGATGCCCTAGCAAGAGCAGGGGCAGCAACAACTCTCATTGGACCAGAACCAGCCAGTGGAATTCCATTTGGGGACATTAAGCAGGACACGAAGAAATGGGTCAAGAACCATCTTTAATCCTCCTGGGAAGACGCTACAGGCAATACTTATTGGAAAATGATGGTGAGGGGGACCAACTGACCGGCTATCAAGGCATCTTCTTGTACTGAGCCGGAACTCCCTCAGGAAGGTGAAAGGACTAATAACAGGATAATGCCACCTGAGAAAACACTTGCATATGTTGGAGATACATGAACACTCCACACTAAGCAGGTTCTGTGATGAGGAGACCGAAATAGCCTCACACTTATTGTTCTATGGAAATCTTTGGACACTGTAGTGCAGATGATATCATCCCACAGAAAAACCTCCTGAGGAATCTCCAAGAGTACATCAGAAGATCCGGAGTACGAGATAAACCTGACAGCGGAAAGAAAAAAGGTTCTACGCAGAACTAATTGAATTTCGGTCCTGAGTCAAGTCTCACTCATGATTATTCAAGTTCATGAAAAATGTATTCTTTGAGTCTGTAAAATCGGAATCTAGTGATCGAGCATTTATATGACACAATTTATCATCACCTAGCATTTGTCCGCTGTTTATCAATTCTGAACAAGAAGTAGGTATTTTGAATCCTTCGTCGTCAATTCACCTTAGATTTCAGATTCAGACGAGGATTCAGATTTATTCAAATTCAGAATCAAAAATTTTCAAAAAATGTAATGGTATGATTCCATTTCAAATACGAGATACCCACCTAAGCAATCGATATGATTGTGTTGTAGTTCTCAGCGTAGACTTTGGCAAATGTAAACAAAATACAAGATGATGCAGACTTCAGTGTAAAATATGCAAAATTGGAGAAAAAGAGATGGGCCTTGGGGTTATTCGTATTTTTTGTGCCATGCTGAAGATGAGTAGAAATGCAGTTACCTACTTTCTTAAAAATTAACTACTTAGTAGATTTTCATTATGGAATATGTATTCATTAATTGAAGTTATGTAATTTGATGAACGATTTGAAGTTTTCACGTCATAGGACCGGCAATTATTCTGGGATGTGAATTAGTCAATAATTAATGCATAAATCATTTTTTGATTGACTCCAATAGAGGAAAAAGTGCAGCTCCAAGCATGTTGAGCAGCAGTACATATAAAATATCGCAATATTTTTATCAAGATTTTCGATGTTTACAACCTGCAGAAGTGGCCGGCTTTGACCGGCAATTATTCTGGGATGTGAATTAGTCAATTATTAATGCTAAAATCATTTTTGATTGACTCCAATAAAGGACAAAGTGCAGCTCCAAGCATGTTAAGTAGCATTGCATGTAAAATATCGCAATATTTTTATCAAGATTTTCGATGTTTACAACCTGCAGAAGTGGCCGGCTTTGACCGGCAATTATTCTGGGATGTGAATTAGTCAATAATTAATGCATAAATCATTTTTTTATCTACTCCAATTGTAGAAAAAGGGCCAGCTCCAAGGATATTGAGTAGCATTTCATATCAAATCGGCAAAATGTTAATCAAAACATTATTCATACAACGAGCAGAAGTGGCCGGTTTTCACCGGCAAAGGTTTTGGGATGTGGATTGGTCAATTATCAATGCAAAGACCATGTTTTCATCAAACCCAACAGAGGAAGAAGTACCAGCTCCAAGGATAATGTGTAGTGTTGGATATAAAATGTCGCAATATGTTCACCAAGATTTTTGATAATTTATTCAACAAACAGAAATCGCCGGCTTCAACCGGCAATCATTTTGGAATGTGAATAAATCAATAAATAATGCAAAAATCATTTTTTGATCGACTTCAATAGAAAAAAAAGAGCCAACTCCATAGGATATTGAGTAGCATTGCATACAAATCTGCAAAATGTAGATCAAAACATTCGCTTATTTATACAACGAGCAGAAGTAGCCGGCGGCAATTATTCTGGGAAGTAAATCAGTCAATTATTAATGCAAAAATTATTTTTTGATCGACTCCAATTGGAGAAAAAGGGCTAGCTCCAAGGATATTGTGTAGTGTGGCATATACAATCTCGCAATATGTTCGATAATTTATTAAACAAGTAGAAATCGCCGGCTTTAGCCGGCAATTATCATAGGATGTGAATATATGAATTTATAATGCAAAAATTACACTTTAGTCGACTCCAATCGGAAAAAAGTACCAGCTCCAAGCATGTGAAGCAGCAATGCATGTAAAATATCCCAATAGTTTTATCAAGATTTTCAATTTTTCACAACTCGCAGAAGTGGCCGGCTTTAACCGGCAATTATTTTGGGATATGAATTAGTCCATTATTAATTAAAAAATCATTTTTTGTTCGAATCCAAAACAGGAAAAAGTGCCATCTCCAAGCATGTTAAGCAACATTTACTTAGTCAATAATTAATGCTAAAGTCATTTTTTGATCGACTCCTATTGGAGAAAAAGGGCCAGCTCCAAGGATATTAAGTACCATTGCATATTAAATCAATAAAATTATTGCGATATTTTACATACACTGCTGCTTAACATGGTTGTGCTTAGCTAAAAGGCCGTATCTACAAAAAATATAAATATTGAGATATTGGTTTCTTTAGGTTTAAAAACCTGTAAATTTTGCGATTTACCAAGCAAAAATGATGTATACCCCAATAAATTAATAAATTATTTTGCCGTATGTACAAAAGATTGAGAATTTTCTTCATATGAAGGTTGGATTCACAGAATTGTAAGCAAGATAGCGGATGCAGATACGGCTTTTTGCTAAGGACGGCAGTATTGGAGTCGATCATAAAATGATTGTTATATTATTAATTGACTAATTCACATCCAAAAATAATTGCCGGTCAAAGCCGGCCACTTCTGCAGGATGTAAAATCGAAAATCTTGATAGAAATATTGTAATATTTTATATGCATTGCTGACTGACATGCTTGGAGATGGCTTTTTTCCGATTGGAGTCGACTCAAAGGTGATTTTTGCATTAAAAGTTGACTTATTCACATGTTAAGATGATTGCCGGTTGAAGCCGTTGATTTCTGCTTGTTTAATAAACTATCGAAAATCTTGCTGAACATATTGCGACACTTTATATGCAACACTACACAATAACCTTGGATCTGGCACTTCTTTCTTGTTGGAGTCGATCAAAAAATGGTTTTTGCATTGATAATTGACTTATCCACATCCCAAAATGATTGCCGGTCAAAACCGGCCACTTCTGCTCGTTGTATGAATAATGTTTTGATTAACATTTTGCCGATTTGATACGCAATTGTACTTAATATCCTTGGAGCTGGCCCTTTTTCTTCAATTGGAGTCGATCAAAATATTATTTTTGGATTGACTATTGACTAATTCACAACCCAGAATAATTGCAGGTCAAAGCCGGCCACTTCTGTGGGTGGTAAAAAATCGAAAATCTTGATAAAAATATTGCAATATTTTACATGCACTGCTGCTCAACATGCTTGGAGCTGGAACTTTTTTCTCAATTGGAGTTGATCAAAAAATGATTTTCGCAATAATAATTGACTAATTCACATCCTAAAATAATTGCCGGTCAAAGCCGGCCACTTCTGCGGGTTGTAAATTATATTCAATACCCTTGGAGCTGTCCCGTTTTTCCCTATTGAAGTCGATAAAAAAATTATTTTTGCATTACTTATTGACTTTTCACATTCCAAAATAACTGCAGGTCGATGCCGGCCCCTTCTGCGGGTTGTAAAAAATCGAAAATCTTGGTAAAAATATTGCGATATTTTACCTGCACTGCTGCTTAACATGCTTGGATCTGGTACTTTTTTTCTGATTGGAGTTGACCAAAAAGTAATTTTTGCATTAACAATTGACTTATTCACATCCTAAGATAATTGTCGGTTTAAGCCGGCGATTTCTGCTAGTTGAATAATTTATCGAAAATCTTGGTGAACATATTACGAGATATGATATGCACTGCTACTCAATATCCTTAGAACTGGCACGTTTTTTTCTTTGGAGTCGAACAAAAAGTAGGTTTTGTACAGTATTGAACAATTGCCGGTCAATGCGGCAAAAGGCTGTACCATAATGCCTTTAAAATTATATAACCACTTGCCAAATGTTCTCAAAAACATAGCGGATGATAATATCTTTAAACTTTAAATAAAAAAAAATACTTCTACAGCACTCGCTCTACTCGCTAGAAGATTACTTCAACATTGAATTTCAATCATAAATTTTAAATTAATGTACTTATATGTATGTATTTACTGTATACGCAAATGTAATTGTAATCGTTTTCTCTCATTTTTAAGATTTTATCAATGTTAGTATAAGTGAATTGTCCACATGTCATATAATTTTGACTCTATTGGAATGAATAATAATAATAATAATAATTTTTTCACATAAATTAAAGTAAGGGACATAGTAAATAAATAATAGTTGATAAATAAACAATTAAATATACAATTGAATAAACAATTAAATTAAATAGAAACAGCACATTTCCAAGTTATATCTTATATCAAGCATTATCTGTATATACAAAAGAGTGCATAAATTAGAAAGTCTACAGGAGGCAAGTCCTGTGCGTAGACTAGCTATAATTTTTCATAGCGGTATAGGAATAAATAAATAAATGCCGGGGACAACGAACAGTCATGTAGTCGTGGAGAATAAATCACGAGAATTTGTTTCGAAGTGTTTCCAATCTGGTACTTTTTCAGTGAGTCGTCAGTGGGTCGAACAACAATACAGTTTTCCAACTTGTAAAAAAAATTTGTGATGATAATTCATTTGTTAGCCACCCATCGAACACAATCAACATTTGCTAGCAAAGAGAAAAGTAATAAATTAATAAAGGCTTGCTTACCATGAGACCGTGGTGGAATTAATCGAGTGATTCGACTTGGAGCTGGTCGGCCGGGAGCTAACACGACCGAGGTTGAGTTCTCAGCAAATTGGCGAAGGAATAGATCCATTATCGGCAAACCTAGTTTGTTTTGTTTTGTGGGACATTCAAACTAAGCAAAGGCCTCTTATAAACAATAATTTCCTATAGAGTTCACAATGTCAAAAATGAAATTACTTTTTGTCTCAATGTGTAAAAAATTTTAAAATTGTCAATTTTCAACGATCGAGCAATAACTATTTCAGTAAGATACTTGGTTTAATCTAATCTCTATTTTATAAGTTTAGGTAGGAATTTCATTCAAAATAATGCTTGACTGACCCTATATCTAACGATATTTTTGATCAAAAACCACTTTAAATTCAACGCCTTATGGGTAAGCAATATTAGTTGCGAAAAAAAAACATTTACAATTAAGATGTTTTCCTAAGAGCAATATTACCAGGAAAAATATTCCAAATTCTGTATCACTAATACTAGTCCTAGAACTGAGTTGTGTCTCAAACTCAAACTCTACATCATACCAAAAATTCATAAAAAAGGTATATAATGGCGTACACAAGTTACGTATTGTTCAGAACTAAAAGACGTATGGTACATGGGTGTTGTTCCATGGATTTTTCCTGAGTTTTCATGCAGTTGAAACAGCAAAGGCGTCATATTGTCAAGTTGTTCTGGAGCGCAATCGGGTGTTCCCTCTCATCTGATGGGGCTATATGATGGTACCATGATTGTACTTTATGATATCAATTCAATTCCACTAATTCGAACAATATTTTTATTTTAATGAAGCTTTGCTATACACTTTCATAACTTCTGACAATAGAGTATATTTATATTGAGTTCATCGTTGTATTGTTGAGTTTTCACATCCATTTGCCTTTGTTCCTTCCTGGACAGTAATCAATTTTCCTGAATGATTTCAGCAAGCATTTGCTAATGGAATTCGTGTCATTAGCCACAACCTCTATGCCTGCAGGTAATAAAATTCACAAGACCATAAAGATTCCGTGGTGATAATAACAGAATCGAATTTTTTTCTCAACTAACGAGTGATTCTCAATCGCAAGGTGTTGGTGGAAAAGTAAACATGAACCTCGCAGTGGCGAAAACGATCTTATCGCCAAATGACAGTAAAAATCGATGATGTTTATGTGGAATGTGATAAAGTAACATAAAGATGGTTTTTTGTTGATGAAGATGTTTCCGTCGGATTTACTGGCCACTTTGTTTTTTAGTCGCGAAACAACTCTTATTAGAAAAATTACAACGGTCCATTCACATGTTCCGTGTTTTTCTTTGCAAAATTTTTATCAGACAAAAAAATATACGAAATATATGTTGTTATCTTATCTTCTGGAAAGAATGAGGATAATGAAATGGTTAGAAAAAGGTTGGAACTAAAAGTCATTACTATTTTCTTTCGGACTAATGGATTCTTCGAAATAGTTTCCGTCGAAGCAAATCATAACCCTACTTCCGATACCTACAAATACAAGTAAATGAAACAAATTCTGACACTAGGATTGATTTGATCTTCCTGCAGAAGTTGACTGAAACACGAGTCGAAGTGTTAAAAATAGTGATTGGTGTTGAAATAAACCTACAGTATGTTCAAACAATTTGGAGTTTTGTTCAGATAGGTTTCTTTTGATTCTTGAGTTCTACTGAATGACGAAAATGGCGAAGGATCTGATATTTATGAAACAATGTGTTTTTCTCAAAACGCACATTGAGACATGAGACAGTGTTCCACTGCGTTCAATGTTGTGTTTGTCATAAATATGAATTATATTGTCAGTTGTGTCAAACACTGTCAAATTCATTTATTTGCAGATAATAAATTGATTTACTTTTGTATTGAACATATACCGGTATGAAGTTGGCAGTAAATTTTCAGCAGTAACTTTCGATCCAGCTGTTAAACCACCAGTGGCGTCGGTAAAAATATAATTTTCACTGGTTCCGATAAAAATTGAATTATTGTAGAAAAATTTATTCAGAATAAAAACTTCTCACAAAATGCATTTACCGATTGGATTTCATGCACTAACAAAGGGGATGAAGGATTAAAATCAACCCTACAAAAGAATTAAAATGGATAAATGAACGTTCCGTATCAATTTCATCCACTTGCAAAGGGGATGAAGGGTTGAAATCTCAGCCCTTCACAAGATTCAAAATGGACAAATGCCTTCGGAAAAAAACTACCAATTTGTAATTCTCATCAAAATCAACCCTCCAAAAGAATTGAAATAGACAAATGCCTTAAGAAAAAACCTGCCGAGTTAAAATTCACACGATGAGTTCATATGCATGGAATGAACGTTCCGTACCAATTTGAAATCACCCCTTCACAATAATGAAAATGGACAAATGCCTTCGGCACTTCTCATTCTCCACAACGGACCCAATATCCCCCCGAGCATAAGGCAACACCATGTCGTAGATAGCAGTACAACACTCGTAGGGCCGCGTTATGCCTGTGGATATAGGATGAGACCGCTTAAGCTGGACAAGCTGACAGCAAATGCATTATAGTATCAGCTCTGCATCTAGTTTCAGGGACCTCTATACCTGCAGAAGGCTTCGAACTGCGCTAGGGCTAGAGTATCTACGTTGAGTGGTTGCGGAAACTCTTAAATGTTCTTCCAGAAGGTTTCTACCCTATCAGCCACCAGCATTCCTATCAAGATAGTGCTATTTGATGGTAAACAGCACGCCTTGATTTAGTGTGTGGTGAGTGTAAGACGAAATCTATTATTATAATTTTTTTATTTTTTTTTCATGAGGAATTTCCCAGACAGGCCCTGTCTCCGGATCCCCGATACTTCCTGAGGGCGCGCTGGATCATTTATCCCAATAACCACTCCCCACGCCGTGGGGTAAGTGACTACTGGGTCCGATGAGAATCATGTGCCGTGAGCAGGCGGAGTGAACCAAGAATTACGGCCTTCTGCATTCGTCCGGCTAAGATTTCTGCCATATCTCGGCAAGTCGGTATGATTTTTAAGTTTGAGAATCTTTTTTTTTTTCAGGAATGTACCAGTCAGGCCCCGTCCCCGGAGCTCCGATACTACCGGAGGGTGCGCTGGTGTATCATTAATCCCAGTAAACACTCCCCACGTCCGTGGGGTGAGTGATTACTGGGTCCGAGAATCATGTGCCCTGAGTTAACGGAGTGAACCAAGAATAACGGCCTTCTGCATTCTTCCGGCTAGGTTTTCTGCCGAATCACGGCATGCCGGTACGATTTTTAGGTTCGAGAGCAGCGTGTCCATCATTCCACAAAGGACCCCTTGTATCAGAACCACCATCTTGACAGAATGGTTTGGATAAAGCCTGCGGAGAGTAGTTCTCGATATTTAGTCCGTTTTTTCCCCTCTTTTCGGACGATATTCGTTTCGCGAAGAGCTGAAAACTCAATGACGAAAATCGTCCTACTTTGATGGCCGAGGAGGACTACATCAGGCTTATTGGCTTGTATTTGCCTGAGGGTGGGGAATGAGTAGTTCCAATATATTCCGCACTTCTCAGTCTCCACAACGAACTCAATATCCCCCGGAGCATAAAGCAACACCGGTTTAACGTCTACACCGTACGAGTGTCGTAGACGGTAGTACAACACTCGTAAGGCCGCGTTATGCCTCTGGATATAGGCTGAGACCGCATAAGCTGGACAAGCTGACAGCAAATGCATTATGTTCTTAGCTTCCCCACGACACGCTCTGCATCTAGTGTCAGGGGCCTCTATACCCATCACGCACCTACGGTAGACGAGGGAGTTGAAGACATCCTGGCAGGCCATTATGAATCCCTCGGTTTCCGACTTCAGCCCACTTGACCTGAGAAAAGCTGAGGTCAGGATTCTGGATAAGCCAAGGTCTTCTATGTTCTTGAAGAAGACCCCATGCTATGTAGCTTAGGAGCCTGTCACACTCCGCAGCTTTCACGTGGGCTTTTTGCTGAACGGGTTTCAACTCGGTGATAGAGTTTGGGTTCGTCCGTTCAGAGTCGAAAACGAGTCCAAATTCATCGGCTGCACGGGTTGCTGCCTTGAAAAGAAATGCTCCAATCCCTGCTTTTTCGTGATCGCATACCAAGCAGAGACGGGGATCTGAACTCCTGATGACTTTACAGGCTCCATGCAGTACCATTCTGTTGTGTAGACACTCCAAACTCAAAAGTCCATGGCCTCCCCATTGTCTGGGGAAGTATAACCGTGGAACAGACGATTTAGGATGCAAGCTCCTATAAAGATGCATCATTTTGCGAGTTTCTACGTCGAGTTGTCGCAGTTCTTCCTGAGTCCATTTCATTACTCCAAAGGAGTAAAGTAGAATCGGAACGGCAAGCATATTAGTTGCAGCAACTTTGTTCTTCCCCGACAGTTCTGAAGACCAGATCTGTTGGAGTTTGTGCTGATAATTGCCGCGGAGAGAGTTTTTTACGGTAGCTACTACCTCTTGGGTATTACGTTGTTCCACCCCTAGGTAGGTACGAGCTGAACGTTTTCCGTATTCCTCGCATCGTCCTCTTTTGAGATGAACCGTGGCACATTTGTCGATCCCAAACTCAATTCCGATTGCATACGTGTACTCTTGCACCACCCTTAAGGACTGATGAAGGTCTTTTTCTCCGAAGGCATAAAGTTTAAGGTCATCCATGTGAAACAGATGGGTGACCTAGTGCCTCCGGTTGCTGGGGGTGCCGCATATGTATCCGCGGGTTTTCCGTAGTGCAACGAACAATGGTACTGGTGAGATGCAGAAGAGAAGAGGACTGACGGAGTCTCCCTGAAACGCGCCCCTTCGCAAGATATCCGGCTCTGACTTGAGCAGATGTTATGGTAAAGCGAGTCCTCCAGAGCGGCATCAGCTGTTATATGCATTTCACTATTTGATCGGGTACCGCAAGGCATCTGAGCAAATGCTTGATGAGCTCATCCGATGTTGTTTCAAATGCCTTGCGATAATCAATCCAGGCCATTGAAAAGTTACGGAGTCCTGCGTGATGCATCTGTTGATCAGCAGGTTCTCCTTGCAGCCAGCGACCCCCTTCTTTGACCCTTTTTGCTCATATATCCGTTCATACACCGGCTCAACTGCGGAGAGTATTCGCATGTATAAAATGCGGGTAAACATCTTATAACATGCGTTCAATCATGTTGTCAGTCTGTAGTTCTTCGGATTTGAAAAATTTTTGGGGATTAGCACGGTTCGCTCCCCGACAAACCAATCCGGAATCTGTTGCTCCCCATCTAGCCATGAGTTGAAAACTCTTGCTAGATGGTTGTGGCTATTTGGAAATGTTTTCCAACAATAATTATTAAGGCCATCAGGACCTGGAGCAGCCAAATTCTTCGAGCCTTTGAGGGCTCGTCGAACTCCTTCCGTGGCTATCGGATTGCGCAGTTCATTGAGCTCAGGCTGACGAAGCTTCCTGCAGAAAACTTCGAACTGCGCTAGGGCTGGAGTATCTACGTTGAGTGGTTGCGGAAATTCGTAAATGCCCTTCCAGAAGGTTTCTACCCGATCAGCCACCGGCGGGTCATCCATAACACGTGGAGTTTCTTTGAATAGGCGAGAAGATTCATCGCGGAACTTCATGTTTTCACGATGCTTTTCGCATACTCACTAGTGACTTTTTTGCAGCCACCAGCATTCGTATCCTATCAAGATGCCACGTAGTCCACCACACACTGGATACGAGACGCATGTTGTATCGCCGACTTGATCTTAGCTTCCATCTTGTGAATGCGTCGCTCATGCCTTCCAATCAGAGAGGTGGTATCCCTCCTCTCTGCTTGGGACAGGGCCTGAGCGGCGTCATACACGGCAGAGTTGATCTGCCAGATATCAGCTTCTTCTGAGAGGACATCGTGAATATCCGCATCCACCCGTGCCAGTTGTTGTAGCTTCAGGGGCTTGGTGTTATGAAGCGCCCTGCGGGTTCTGATGCCTTCCGTTGGTGGTATGATGCGGGGCTCCTCTACAGCCAGGTCGACACGTGGCATATCTGCCACTTCTGCCACTACGTTAACCGGCTGAGGAAGAGCTCTGACATAGCCTCGTGCCCGAAAATGACATACATAATCCCTCAGGTTTTGGACGGAAAAAGCGGCATGCTCTGGTGTATCTCACACCACAGAGCATGCATTCTTGCCATGTATCCTCTTCGGGCGGGCTCACTGCTCTCATAACAATGCAGAAGACCATCCTTCAATTCATCCTTCCACTCAAAGCGTCCGTGTTCATTGCGGTCGTCGTCATGTAGCAATCCCTTGCCTATGACCCCTCATCCAAAGGGGTCGGTTGTGGGGGCCTCTTCCTCGTGCATTTGGAACCGAGTTGTAGGGTATACCGGGGGGTTAGCCTAGTATACCCACGGCCGACATCAGAAGGAATGAGCATTCCCTCCAGGGTGCGCCTCGGCTGCCGGTCCGGTTATGCACCAGTTGCTCAGGAAAGTGGTGTCGCAACTCACCAAGGCCTTGGATGGTGGTTGGACCTCCCTGCTTATTGTTATTATTATCATTATTATTCCAAAAATGCAGTAACATACATGGTGTTTCTTCAGAAATTATATAATTCCCGGCTTAATCGGAAGTCTGAAAGAATCGTCAAAGACGTCAAAATGTGGCATTTGATGTCAATATTGACCTTGTCGAATTTCATTTTTCACCTGGTAGTCTGCTTTTCATTAAATAAGTTAGGAACTTTGAACCTATTTATTTCACCAGAAATCTCCTCCTGAATCATAGGTATATGTATAAAATCTACTTGGAATATGAATAGTATTACAATCTCCCAATCATTAATTCGAATGAATAAATCCACATTTGATTTACCTCGATATTGTGTTTGCATACTATACACTCATTATAACTTTAAATAGTAATTTTGATGAACATTGGCACTTATTCTTTAAGTATGAAGCACGCATAGTTTTTTCTCGAAAACTAATAGCTCATTTATTTGCAACGTGCCTGTTAGTCGATAACTTTATATTTTCCTGAAGGTTACGTGGGTAGGCGTTATTTTATAGAAGTCTCAGACATTGCAATAGAATGTACGGTTTTTACTGTAATGATGGTTCGTAATTGGTGTCTGCTTGCCACCTACAACTGAGAAGTCGCCATATTTCCGACAGGATTTCAATTACCGACACTTTATGAAGTTCCGAGGTGAAACAATATTCATGCACGCTTAACTCTCGAACGTGGAGATCATATCAGAGTTGACTTCAGTTTATTCGAAACATGTTTATAGTTTTTGTTTTTAACTTTCAGAATCAATACATGTAATAATCTATTATCATTCTTTTGCACGTGACAACACAGCATATCACGTTCTGCTATTATATATGGGACACATTTCGTTAATACTCACATCAATGTACCCTGTGAGGATAGAGGTCACTTAGTATCGTAGAGCTCATCTTCTTGATATATGGTGGCTCATTTGCTTTTAAGCAGTAGACAACCCGTAAAAATCTACAGAATAATAATTAATACTGATGATGTTAATGATAAAGATAACGCCGGAGTTCGATGGGCCCTCAAAGGTTCGAAAAACTTTGCTGCTACAGGCCCTGCTGAGCTAAATCAGAATTAGTGGAACACAGATTGAACTATATATTATCATCTGGCAAAAGTCTTCAACTAGTCGATAGGTGGGAAGCAACAGATTCCAAAGGTCTTACCGTATTTATTCCCAAAGGACTACAGACCGATAACATCATCTAGGTGAATACTCTTTACAGTTTTCCCGAAGTATCAACGGATATATCAGCAAATACGAACAAAGAAGGGGCTCGCTAGCTACAGATGTAACACGCAGAACTCCGTTCAGTATAAGTGTAACCTTTTTATGACCTGTATCGTTAACCGGAAGGCATTTGATACAAAATCGCATGAGCTCATCGTGCAAATGCTCCGATGCCTTGCGGTACCCGATCAAAAAGTCAGATGCATTGAACAACTGATGCCACTCTGGAGGACTCGCTTCACCATAAGATCTGGTCAAGTCAGAGTCCAAAAGTTTATTTTCTTTTAACAGCATTTTATATTATTCGGGATTAAACATATTTGTTACTTTTGTCCAATGAGCTTTCGAGCTAGTTGAGGCAAGTATTATTTTTTTCTGCTCATGTATATGAAAATCGAGGTGAATTTTGTTTTTCGTTCATGAGATTGCCACACTCCTTCCGCTCCGCTTCGCTCGTGGAAAATTCACACAACAGTTCATATAATTTCCATGTATATAATATATATATATAATATATAATATAATAATAATATATATATATAATGCATAAGTTATCACACATTTTTCATTTTAATTCCCCATAGTCACAAATTTTCAGAACAATCTGGTGGAATTATTTGTTTTTATTAATTCTACTCCTACGGCCTCGCAACTTTCCCATTACAGTTATTCTTGTAAAACTACTGATTGTCCGAATTATTTCGTTAAAAACTTACTTGTAAAAACTTTTTAAATATTTTTTAGTTAGGTAGTACTTTATATCTAAACCTCATTTGATTATCTAACGCATCCAGACTCCTAGATAAACAAATTATCATGGAGTCTGGAAGTTCAGCTTTCGTCCATGCAGTGCGAAAACGTTATTCCATAGGATGATCCAAAGTTATTTTAAATCCCTCAACATTGCGTGCGGTTATGACCTTGAAGTGTTCTTGGATGACATTGAAAATTGTGTTGCTTGACCTTGACGGAGGTTGTATGTTTAAATCAAAACCCATCATGACATTAGCCAATAATAGCTACAGCAAATTTTACATAGTATTTATAAGTTGTATAACCGTTTTGGTATTTCGCTGCTTCCAGCAATGTGAATTTTGTCATAGTGTCTTATTGTTGACGTTTGAAGAGAAAATCATCAAATTATGTTGTATGATCGCAACAAACATCACTAAAGCAAATGAATATAATCAATCATACTTATATACCTCCTTACTTGACACACTCCTGAAAACACCACTCAAGCTATAGCTCTTGAGGTTTTTCGCAGAATACGTCTCATAACTTAAAAGTATAAGCTAGAAAACACACACTGACCGACCAGCAACGACCAAAAATTGAAAGGGACCAATAAAAACATTCAAACTCACATTGATCGACGAAAATTTTCAGCACATTGCAATTTCAAACATAGTCTTTGGAAACTGGTCGAGGACGGGAATTCAGTGTGAGTTGTCCAATGAGAATTTTAGTCGTAGTTGGACGATCGCGGACGGTCGGTCATGGTTGCTCAGTGTACTGCTGCCTAATCGATTGTTTTCAATGTTCTCGTGATATTACTGTTGAATATAGTAGATATCTTTTTCATGAAATGCAATCTTGTTTGGATAGGTTCTGTTTTTTTTTCCTGATATAGGTGATCTTAATGTCTCACCTTAATGTGTATTTCGAAAAACTCACAATCATGTAAGTAAAGAGCACTTCTCGTGTCCTCACGACAGACTCTATACGTTTCAAGTTTTGTGGAGAAGACACACAGTTATCCAGCTACTAATGTATGCTCTCATTCCAATCTGGCATGGCACCCTCTCTTGACCTCTTGAGTGATGTTGACGGTACTAACTGGATAATTCTGAACAACGTTTGTGATCTTCACTTCCTTAAGCTCGAACCATTTTTTGTCCTACTATTCATCTTCATCTATTCATCTCTTACTCTTGCAGGAAATGTGTCAAAGGCCTCGTTTTATGGGGGAACCTGGTGATGATTCCGGTACAACATTCACCGTAGAATCTGGTGAACTGGGCGATCAATGGCTGCTGGCGGCTGTTGCATCTCTTGCCCTCACCCCGAAGTTTCTCGATAGGGTCGTACCACAAGAGCAGGGGTTTGACACCATTCATTCGTACTGTGGAGCATTCAGGTGAGTTGATTGAGTAATGATAATTATCTAAAAGAGGATGAATCAATTCATTTAGGTAATTCTTATTTGAAAAAATTTATAGTTGAAAAATATAAATAGTTTGAGTACCAGGAAATGTTTTATTTGTAAACCAAAAACCAAGGTCTGAGTTCCATTATGATCTGGATTTTCATTGGTGGGAACCTGTTCAGTAGATTCGGCACTTGAGTCGTTTTAATATCAACAGCCTCTGGTACTTGTGGATTGCGCCATCTGTTAGGCGAAAGAGAAGGCAGAAATATCGCCTTGGCACTTAGCGCGCTTATAGAAATATTGGCGAAGGTACATGGACCGTTTTAATGTGAAGATCATAAAATCGCAGAAAGTGGCACTTAGATCTTTTGAAAATCATACTCTTCAATTATTAAGAACACTCCATATTTATTTATGTTCATTCAGCCGTACGTATGTCACTGCTGAGTTACGAAATGAACCTTCAGCTATACATCATTTCACAAAAATGTATTGTTGTACTGAACATGAGTCAGTTTAACCAGGACATATTAACGTCTGATATGCACAAACAATGAACAGAGGGAGTAACTGTGGGGAAAATATCGACCAGAAAAATTCTGATGCGTATCCAAATCTCAGAAACCCAGCTGGGCTGGTTGAGCTGTAGCTGTAGTCCTCATCACGAGTTTACTAAGCATAACGCATACTCTACTTCCGGAAAAGGGTCTAAAAGTGGCGGTTTTCTAACAAAAGTTATATATTTAAAAATCAGTGTGAAAGCATCATTTCGTTCGGTGATACGCGTACTCGACCGCCAGTGGTCCCGTCAATAAGTTTCAATTTCATGAATTTACTTCATAATCGAAAGGTTCGCACAAATGAATGTTTTTCGACATTGGCATAAGACTTGCATAAGACCTGAGCATATAGTTGTTCTGTATAGAAAAATATTACTCCAATTACTTATTTTGAAATGAGCCGAAGGGTACTTATATGAAAAGGGATTGTTTGAGATAATGTGTTAATAAAAGAGATAAATGAAAACTCCATGCTAATGTTTTTGTTTTCTCTTTACCGTATGAATGTCTTTATAACTTAATCATATTCTTTCTCCCATTTGTACAACTTAGGTTAAGCGTAAGAGTAGCCCTAAGCTGAACTTCGCCTATTTTGTACCGAAAATAAAGACGATTTATTATTATTATTATTAAATGTTTCATTTTCATTGGGCATGACATTGACTCACGATACCAATAACCATGATGAAATAAAAAAATAGATAACTTTTTCAAAGTTTTCTTGGATAGGAATTTTTTGCATAAATCTATGCTACCAAAGGTGCTCTAGAAGATCTACCTGTGAAATTGTTTCGTTGGGCAGGACTTTCAACTACATCATTTTCAAAGTACCTAAATCCTTAGGTCCATCAATGTTTTCGGGGATGTTGATTTTTTTGAATAAATGTTTCTATATTACCGAAGGTGCTTTAAAGACCTATTGGTCAGAACATTTTGTCGGGAACGATAGTCACCCCCACCACTAATGAAGATGATTTTAAAAAATCTGCACGACTCCGTCAAAGTATTCGTGGATGGGGATTATTGAAATTGTTTGCCCAGATTTATACTTCCAAACTTGAAGATTTATTTCTCAATATATTTTGTTGGGCAAAATTTTTACACCCACCACCATTACAATAATTTTCAAAATAAATTCATAATTCAGTCAAAGTTCTCCTATATGGAATTTTTTTCGCATAAATCTATGCTTCCAAAGGTTCTATACCAAACATAATTTTCAAAATAAATTCACAAACCCATCAGAGTTTTCGTGGATGGGTATTTTTGTGTATATATTCTTTTTATCAAAGATGCTCTAGAAGACCTATTTTTCAGAATAATTTTTTGGGCAGGACTTTTACCTCCACCACAAATAATAATAATTTTCATTATATATTCATAAGTCCATCTAACATCTCGTAAATGGAGATTTTCTGCATTAATGACTACCAGAGGCGCTCTAAAAGATCTATTCCTCAGAATATTTTGTCGGGCAGGATATTCACCTTCACCACCAATAATGTCAATTTTCAAAATAAACTGCACAACAATCGTCAAAGTTTTCGTGGATTGAGATTTTTCTGCATGAACATAATTTTTTTTGCATAAATCTATGCTGCTGAAGATGCTGTGGAAGATCTCTTGAAATATTTTGTTGGTGAAAATTTTCACCCCCACATCAATTACAATAATTTTCAAAATAAGTCCGTTAAAGTTTTCGTATAGTGGAATTTTATAATTATTTTTTTTCCATACGGAATGTACCAGTCAGGCCCTGTCCCCGGAGCTCCGAGACTACCGGAGGGCGCGCTGGTGTATCATTATCCCCAGCAAACACTCCCCACGTCCGTGGGGTGAGTGATTACTGGGTCCGAGAATCATGTGCCCTGGGTAAACGGAGTGAACCAAGAATTACGGCCTTCTGCATTCTTCCGGCTAGGTTTTCTGCCGCATCACGGCATGCCGGTATGATTTTCAGATTTGAGAGCAGCGTGTCCATCATTCCACCAAGGACCCCTATTATCAGAACCACCATCTTGACAGAATGGTTTGGATAAAGCCTGGTTCGTTTCGCCAGGAGCTGAAAACTCAATGATGGTCGAGGAGGACTACATCAGGCTTATTGGCTTGTATTTGCCTGAGGGTGAGGAATGAGTAATTCAAATATATTCGGCACTTCTCATTCTCCACAACGGACTTAATATCCCCCGGAGCATAAGGCAACACCGGTGTCTCGTCTACACCGTACGAGTGTCGTAGATGGTAGTACAACACTCGTAGGGCCGCGTTATGCCTGTGGATATAGGCTGAGACCGCATAAGCTGGACAAGCTGACAGCAAATGCATTATGGTCTCAGCTGCCCCACGACACGCTCTGCATCTAGTGTCAGGGACCTCTATACCCATCACGCGTCTACGGTAGACGAGGGTGTTGAAGACACCATCCTGGCAGGCCATTATGAATCCCTCGGTTTCCGACTTCAGCCCACTTGCCCTGAGAAAAGCGGGAAATTTATTTTTATTATTATTATTATTATTATTATTATTATTATTGGTGAGGGTGAATACCATGCCCAACAAAATATTCTGACAAATAGGTCTTTTAAAGCACCTTCGGTAGTACCTATACATTCATGCAAAGAAATCCCCATTCACGAAAACTGATAGATTTATGAATTGATTCTGAAAATTATTGTCATTTGTGATGGGGAGTAAAAGTCCTGCTTGACAAAATAGTATGAGAAATAGATCTTCAGAAGCACCTTTTGTAGCATAGATTTATGTAAAAGGAATCACATCCACGAAATCTCTGATGGATTTATGAATTTATTTTGAAAATTATTGTCATTTGTGGTGGGTGAAAAAGTCCTGCTCGACAAAATATTAGGAGAGAATAGATCTTCAGAAGCACCTTTGGTAGCACAGATTTATGTAAAAGATATCTCATCCACGAAATCTCTGATGGATTTATGAATTTATTTTGAAAATTATTGTCATTTGTGGTGGGTGTAAAAGTCCTGCTCGACAAAATATTAGGAGAGAATAGATCTTCAGAAGCACGAACATTTAGATCGTGAGTATATTCTAGACTGGCCATGAAATTTGTACGAATTTTCGAGACCACTGGCAGTCGAATACTCGCCGTATCACCGCGACAAATTCATGGTTGAAACTCGTGGTTATTGTCACACTTATTATTTAAAATAAGAAAAAAGATCAAGATCAGCCTATGCGGTTTCAAGACAGCTATAATTATTTGTCTTAGAGCTCTGGAAAACCCGGAAAACATCTTAGCTCAGCACCACCCCTGTAAGCGGTAAACATTCCAAGGAAGCATCAGGCCTCTATCAGTAAATCAATCGAATTGCATATTTTTATCACAACAAAATTACTTACACATAGTTTCATATTATACAACTACTGTCGGATCTTATAATGTCTTCATCCGAGTTTCATGTGAGCCATAATATTGAATGCACCGTGTTGCATCATATAAACCGTCGATAATAATAATTATTCGATTTGAGCTCGGAAATTGCCGTAGGTATCAAATTATTGGAAAAATTACTCCAACGTGGCTTTCAGCATACACTGTTATCATGTCGAATGAAGTCATTATCGTCGTTCTGTAATATCTATAAGGTATACGCTTCCTCTTTCGTTCGTCAAACAGGAGGTGCAATAATCCTTCATGTCAAAAAGGTAACCGTAGAATATCACTGGGTTTCAGGCAAAATGTATTTTTATCACATGCAGGTACCAGTTACGCTATACAAAAATGCAATAGTATTGATTTAATTAAATTGAAAACTAAATTGAACTTAAGAGGATACAAAAATTACATTTGTGGACTTTGCAGAGTTATTAAAACGCTTTCGTTGATTTTGAACTCATACCAATATCCTGACATTTTGGTGAATGATCACGCATTTCAAATTCTGACATTAATCTTTGCTTGAAAATTTTCAATTTTTTCATACATGAACTGAATAAGATTATGCCATCAACATGTACAATTAAGCAATTATCTTTGTCAAAGTACAAACATGGATCTGACTGAGATCTTTGTAAACTCAAATTCAGTAGATGAAAGTGCAATTTTTGATACCAACATTTAGGTGTCTCACGTAAACCGTATAAAGCCTTTTTAAGCTTACAGATATACTTATGCGTCACAAAATGACAAAAGCACTCTTATAGAAAGCATGCGTGCCACAGGTGAATATATTTTCGACTTATCTCATATGCTTTGTTGATAAGCACGAGCCACAAGTCGTGCATTTTTTATAACATCACCCTGAACACCCATCTTGAATAAATCACTTTGACACCCTTCTTTCAATTATTTCCCAAGTTTCACTCTTATTTAGAGCATCCAGTTAATTTTTGATTGCTTTGTTCCAGCCGCTTCCTTTCGAAATTGCTTCTGAATAAGTTTGCGTTATGTCACTATCAAAACCGCCTGTCAGTAATGCCGCCATCAAACAATCATCAGACTCGAAATCAACAACGTAATCATCAAACCTTTTAGGTCTAGTAATAGGTCTTCTTGATTTCATTCTTTCATTATTCTCTGGCTCAGGAGCTTCAGAGTCACTATTTTCTAGCTTCGGGAATCTAATTTGTTGGAGCGATTTTCAGCAGGTACGTGTACATAACTTGTAGATCCAAAAACCTTTATTATTGACAAGTCCGGTTTTTTCCTTCACCAAATCTCAGCAGGAGTTTTTTTTTTTTTTCGGGTAGTACAGAGGGGTGCGGTTTAGCAAATAAGCTGACACAGCTATTGCTTCTTCCCAAAACAACTTTTCCATCTTGGCTTCAAAAATTAGACAGCGAGCTTTATCTAATAATGTTCTGTTGTATCGCTCTGCCACACCATTATGTTCAGGAGTGCGAGGTATGGTATATTCAACATTGATACCGTTTTGCCTACAGAGATTTTTGAATTGATGGGATACATACTCCTCACCATTGTCGCACCTTAATCTTTTTGGCAAAAAACCGGATTTATTGTCTACAAAAGTTAAATACTCTCTGAACTTCTCAAAAGCTTCACTTTTATTTGTCATGAAGTAAATAACAGCAAAATGAGAGTAGTGGTCAATGAATGTGATGAAATAACGGTAACTATTATGACTAGCTGGATTCAAAGGCCCACAAACATCACTGGATATGCATTCTAAAACTTTCTTTGCCTTTATTTCATCAGGTAAACTTTTGAAAGGTTTTGTAGTTTGCTTCCCTTGAAGACACACTTCACAAACTTTTTCTGGTGGGAAATGTGATGAGTGACCCATACGCCTGTGCCATATATCTTTTTCTTCAGCAGATGTTACATTTGCATAACAGGTTGATATAAGCCCTGTAGGTGTCCTAAAACTACCACATTGGTGTTACTCTGCTCCACAGTAATATTGACATGTTCAAAAATCATTATCATTCCTTTGCTTTCAATTTTCTTTACTGGGAGTAAATTATGGGTAAGGATTGTGCATACAAGAATATTCTCCAGCCTAACTTTTAGTCCACTTGCAGTTTCCAAATGTAAAGTTCCCTCTTTGTTCGCTTCTACAGAGTGTCCTTCTTTTGCTACTTTTATTAGGTGATTTACTTGCTTTCTGTTTGTTAAAAACTTCTCATATTCACTCATCACTAAGTGCTCTGTACAGCCTGAATCCACCACAAATTTTATCATATTTTCTTTGCTTTCCACATTTTCATTAGACAAGTAAGTGATAAAAGACACTTCAAACCTTTGTGTTTGTCTTTTTGGTTTCATTTTTCCTCATGGGAGACTCAAATTTTTTATGGCCACGTAAACCACAAGAATGACACTTGATAGGAAACTTTTTTTTATATGGTTGCTTCCTACTATAAAATGCAGCACTCGTTCTTTCACAACTTATCTCTTCGCAGCTAGTTTTGTGCCTCTGCTCTTCGGCAAGTAGTTTACTCTTTACAAAATCTAAAGTAATTGCACTTCCACTTTGTGAAAACAAAATAGCTATTGCTGTTACCATACTTTGATACTGTGACTCTGATAGTGATGCCAGAAGCTCTGACATAACGTCAGTGTCATTTTTGTTTCCACCAGCATTTTTGAGTTCTGCTACTGTTTTCTCAAATTCCACAATATATTCATTCAGCGAACTGGTTCCACTGAACTTCATATTGCGTAATTTCCGCTGTAACTGAACTTGGGACGCAACACCGCTTTTCTCGTATGTACTTTTCAGTGTATTTATAATGTCTTTCGCTGTTTTCTTACTTTTGATCATCTCGAGTACACTGTCACTCAAGTATTGCTCATTAAGATTTCTTGCACGCAGGTCTTTATTTTTCCGTGCATCCATAGAGGGGCTTCCCCAGAAATTATTTGGATTACTTCGTGATGCTCTTGAAGCAGCTTCACTCGAAATTCCCAATTTCCATACCCTGTACCATCCGAGGGTTTCACCTTGACTGAGTTTTCCGCCGACATTTTTACAGTTCCCTCATGGTCTTTTCCGCGTACTTGACAGCCTAGCCTCACAAACTATTTCGCTTCAAAATCAACCGTTTCACTTGCCATACGCTGTTAAAACGTTCTGGGCCCATAACCTGTAGACTTTGCAGAGTTATTGAAACGCTTTAGTTGATTTTAAAGTATATAATATTTGGACTTTTCAAGATAAAAAGTAAATCGTTCGCATTATCATACAATACACTGTGCTTAACCACAGAACACTCAATGAGATGTAATTGGTCAAAAATGTACAGAACAAAGATAATAGATACTATCTTAGATCTTGACAACAGTAATATCCTAGAGAAATGAGAATTGCTGTATAACACAAACGTTACTGTTAACAGCATTCATACTGATTGATATTGCACAAGTGAAAATACGCCGGTACTCTGATATCGAAGTAAAACATATGACATTTTCTAAACACAATAATACCAAAATATACAGGTTTGCTGATATGTATGGAAACGATCAATTTATCTCCTAAAGTAAGGTAGGTAGCAGAAAATATTAAAATACAAAAGATTTAGGGTTTTTTGAAATCTATTGCAATTGAGACCAATAACTGCTTTTTAATGTACGAGTTGAACAGTCAAAAAGTCATGAAATAAGTTGCTTTTTCTTCAATGAAGCACTCTGTAAATTGTTCCATACTTTTATTCTTCTTAAAATTCTAAAGAAAATTGATTTGGCACATCAAATTTTGAATTAATTCGTTTTCGAATTATTTATAATTCATACAAAAATATTTAAGTTTATAGTCCAAGTCACCTTTGAACGTGTCTGGCTCCATAACAATGCCGCGTCGTTCTATTGTCCAATAGTGAAAATCTTGACAACACATTTAAAAAATTGAGGTAATGTTAATAACTTTTGATCTAAAATGGCACGTTAAATGAAAGCGAGTGTATTGAAATTTCAATGATAATGAATATGGTGATAAAAGACGTAGTTGTGGCCAAGTAGTGAATAATTTCAATGAAATGCATTCCGATCAGGAATATGTGGTGGAAAATTCAATAAATTCGACACAACAGAGGAATCTGAATCATAACATGAGTCGTTGTCCTTTAAAAAAAAATTGCAACCTGTAAAAATGTCATGTATTAAAAATTAATTTGTAACAAGAATTGGGTGATTTAATCGTAGAATAAAATTCGGTGAAGTTATCATAGATAAATCAAACAGAAATGTCAATTTTATCCACAACATTGTTTTGTGATGAATCTACATTTTACTTATATGGACACTTAAACCGATACAACAACTGTAGGTATTGTTCAGACCAAAATCCACATTGTATGTAGGAAGGTCACACTCAACGACTACAAAAAGTAAATATTTGGTTTTGCATTATGGGTAGAAATGTTATAGGACCCTATTTTATCAACAGAAATTTATATTATTTTTGCAAGAGCATATTGTTACAGAGATTGGACGATTATTCCAGAACAATTACTATCCCAATATACCGGCAGAACAAATATGGTTACGAGACAATGGGATTCATCCAGATTTTGGACGTGTGGTACAGGTATATTTTGATGAAACTTTTCCTGATTGGAAGCTGGGAGCATTTGAATAGCCAGCTAGGTCTATCGATATGACCTACTTGAATATTGTCTGTGGGGTCATATAAAAACTGTAGTCTACAGAAATAGGCCGCAAAATATCGAACACTTACAAGAAAGGATAAGAAATGAAATTCCCACCATTCCTCCCTACACGATTTCAGGTTTACTACAATTTTTTTTTTAGGAAATCGTTACTGTTAGGAGGTAAATGGTAAACACTTCGATTACTTTATTTCTAAATGAAATAATAGTTTCTTACTAACGCTTGTTCTCTATCTTTTTCTCCGGCATAACTATTGGTTTCATTAGGTTTAAAATATGCAAGAAAATCTTTTAATAGCGAAGCGAGCGCGATAATGTACGAGACCAATAACTGCATTTTAATGTACGAGTTGATTACAATATTTTTCCGTCGACCTTTCTTGTTTTCAATAAATGAAATGAATAGTACGTAGAAACTCTATTGAACATTAATAATCAACTTTCAATTAATTGAGTATTAACATTTGTAGTTGCAGAATTAAATATTCTGAAAGAGGGTACCGAAAGAAAAACTCCATCTTTACTCTTACAATTTACGACTGCCTTACGAAATTATACATTAATAGGTGTCATTAATGGTCGATTATGAAAAATTATGCATGGCAAATCGACCATTAATAAGGGTCATTAATGGTCGATTTCGATTGCATTGGAGAACATTAAACAGACATGTTAATAGGAGGTGAACGGAAAAACATTTTTTTTTTGATCATATTCATATACTCGGCCTTGTCTAAGTTTTATAATAAACGTCCATCATTTCGTGTGTTTTCATTTCAGAATTCAGTATCCTGTCCTGAAAACTGTTAAAATTAGGATATAATGTGATATTTAACATTCATTTAGAATTTCGAACAAAATTAAAATAAGGGATAATATACAGAAAAAGCAACTTTGTTTCGTCATGACTTTTCAGCTGATATTCATTGTAACACACAGTAAAAAGTGGATGGAAAAATACATGCTGCAATGTAATATATACAATACTCCTCTTAGTTTTATAACTTGAATGCACAAGTAATTTTAAATTTCAATGTCCTCCATTTCTCATTTGTTTTACAGTAAGCATGTAATTTAATGCTTCATTACATGTAATTTCCGTTGGTTTACATAATGACTGTAAATAAAAGTAATAATTAGTAACACGATGTATTTTTACAGCAAAATAACGCCGATTTACAAAATATTCCAGGAATTTTGAGAATATTCTTTCATTTGAATGTAATTTTCTATGACGCGCACCTATTACCGCTTAGTTCGACATCATCCCGCCTAACTTTAATTCGCTAATTCCTATTTTTGTATTCATGTTGATGGTGTGAACATCGTTCGGCGTTCTAGGGCCGGGATGTCTTTGAAAACAAACAATAAGCCAAATTTTGTGTAAGTCAGTGCCATATTGTCATCCGGTGATTAAATAGGAATTTGAAATTTGTTCGTTTCATAATATTAAAAATTATGAATTACATCAGTATTTTCATAGGAAAACGAATCGAAACTTTCATTGTCGCAGACACAACTCTGAGATGGTTTTGAGTACTTATTCGACATTCAAATCTCATGTGGATATAGATTTGATGTCGCATCATTTCATCCCATCAGTACAAAACGGTGGCACCTGGTATATGACACTTTTCTCAAAATTATTTAGTGCAGGTCTCACGATTTATTGTTTACTGAAAGTGGAATAAAGTTGTATGTTTTGTTAAATTATTGTTGTTACCATATTCAAATGATTTGGAGCTATGATACGTTTTTTATGCATCCTGTTTGAAGAAATTTGTTTCAAAGTAGGCGTGAAAAAACTAAGTAATATCTATCTGAATGATTTGAACTGCCATCAAGTAAGGATAAAACATGTTTTGAGAATTGCGATTATCATATCAAGTTGTGATATATGTTTATATCAATGAAGCTTGAAGAGCAGTACCTACTCCCTTTTTATAGAAAAAAAAACAGCAATAGGGAAAACAATCTCCATACACTATTATTGCTCAGATACGCTATATGCAGGGTGTTTTGGTAAATACTTATAATTTCTTTTTTAACATGAATTGAAGTGAAAATTATATAAACATAATAACGCAATAACGTCAAAAGAATTTTTTGTAAATCATCATCTTTAAAAATATCGATATTTCTTGTAGGTTTTTCAATCTTCTGAAGTTTTCACATCCATTATTTTTTATGGTCGACTTCAGAAGAACGTTATTGGGGTTTTATATTTTCATAATCAGTATCCTCTACTTCAGTTTGAAAAAACTGCTCAAGTTTTCAAACACCATAACTACTAGTAGATGATTATTAACATGTTAAACTGATAAAAATTACATGAAGTAGTGTGTAAGAAAACATGTTGGATAAAGTTCAATTTACTACGAGAACTAAATTTTTAATCAAAAAGACTTTTGCACTAATATAGTGAACCATGTAAAGTTAATTAACACCACTTGAAAAAAATGATGAAGACACGTAAACAAACATGCAATAATTTGAATTACATCTGTAGATAGAGTGGAAATTACACGAAAATTTGAGCAATCATCGGGGAATATATGGAAATTCACATTCGAAGTATGTAAAAATGCATGTCCAACCATGTTCAATTCACAACCAAACCTGGATTATTCCTCACAAATACATGAATACATATCCAGTTATACATACTAAAACTTGTAATCTTATTTGGCACTACTTTATTATAATGGTGAAAACACCTAAACGATCATGTAGAAATCGCCACTGAATCTGGAAAACAGTAAAACTTTCATGTTTCAACATTTTTCACCAGCAGTCTTATTTTAGGATATAATCGACCGTTTCCATACATATCAACGTCTCTGTGTATATCGAATGTGGTAGAAAGGTCCAAAACATTTTTTTAATTTTTAACCACCTTTTACTTGAAACTCAAAGGGTACGTTGCATAAAGCATTATGATTATTGAATGGCTGGTCCATGGCCATGATGGCTCAGCCAACCGTTTGTCAGTGTTGAAGCTGTATGTAACCGGCCCTTAATCCACGTTATGGAAACAAACATTGCTGATAAATTTCTAACATGCCTTTCTACAATAATTCACCTCACTAATGTAAAAGATCGCATTATTATGTTGAGCCATTTCCTGGTATTTACCTACTGTTCATTCGCCTGCTGTCTGTCTCTAGCCCACCTGAACCTATTAGGTAGAGCTACTTATAATTCTCGAACGGATTCACTCATACAATTTTTTTTTTCCGATTATTCTCTTTGTACTGCCAGTCTCGTTATGTGATAAATGTTTCCGTTATATTCATTATAATACGAATTATTGTTGGTTGTTACCGATAGGGAATTTTCAATCGGGAGAAGAAAACTAAATTAATAGTACGTGTGATTTTACCCAACTTTTGAGAGAAACATATAAAATTGATTCATGTAATTACATAAAAACCAAGTACTTAATCATGAAATATATAATAAGCCATTTATTTCCAGCAGGTACACAAACCCACTTGTAGCAAAATAAAAAAATTACATAGTGTTACATAATCAATGGTGAAAAAAAAAATTTGAACATTATCAATATTTATATAAAGATGAAATATAGACAGACAAATAAAAAACGAACAAAAACTGAATTGAAATGTTACACAGACACTGACAAGTGAAAGATATGGCATACACCGACAAATGAGGGAACAATGATGCGGTAGACAAAGGGGCGAAAACTTATTCCATCCACCACCACAAGAGAGCCAATACCCAAACTTTGACCTCACAATACTTAAGTTAAAAATACAAGTCAGTGATCAGACAATTCATTCAGTAATAATGAAGTTATCGATTTTAATGAGTCGAAATTAATATCGCATAATCCAGAAATACGATTGAAGTTTTGACACATAATAGTTATAGTGTTATGTAATAAATCTAATTTCAGTTATAAGAGCTGTTGTACAATAGCGCAAATTTTTTTTGGTTACGTTCACAAGGTAGAAAAGGGTTGTGCTCACGACTAGCTTTGAAACAGGGAGACGGGGTGAGTTACTAAAATCGGAAAGATGTTCGGAGGGCGCCAACAGATTCAAATAAACAAACCCTTCGTAAAAGTTCCACTGGTAAATCGAACCTATAAAATTAAACCACAATGGGTAACCAAATAATATCCAACAATACTGTACTAATAAACTTTATATTCACTAGCTCGACCATTACATATCCGCAACACAAATTTTCTTTCAAGGGAAGTGATGACTTATTACCAACAATCACATCATACATCTAATTTACCGTGCACGGTTGGAGAACTCTCGCGAGAGGGGAGAAGAGTGGACATATATCTGAAGGGATGATTTTATCCAATCTCCTATACAGGTTAGATACTAAACCTATGACCGTAATTAACGAAGTACTTAGAATTAGGTATTATGAATGTTTACAATACGGGATTTCGGAAATATAGATATTGTAGTTAGTAGATATTGGCTCATTCTTAACGATGAAAGTCTGTATTGGCAAAGAGGGTGGAATTCATAAACAAAAACCGCTATGCGGTACTTAGCCTCTTCGAGGGTCCTCTGCAAGGTACTGGGCGGTGTAAGGCAACACCCGGGTATCAGAAGAAGGGTGCAAAGCTTCTTTTCAAATCGTGTTATACAATGGTCTAGAAATATTGTTGCAGGCCACCACAAAACGCCTAGAAGATTTATTCTATGAATATTCAGTCTATAGAAAATATGGAAAAGAGTTTAGGGACTTGAACAGATGAACCAGTAAAATAACTCACCTCCGATTACCGATTATCCCCTAATAATCGTGAGACGTTGAATTTCTGGTTCCACACAAATAGTTGATACACTATCCTCTAACGAGAAAAAATCGACAGTAGAAACTATGTAACTCAAAAGTCGTACTATCGACAAAATGCTTGTGAATTGAAACCGCCTATAGCGTAAAATTAATCACCAATTCATTGCTAAGTATATCAGTGCCATTGTAAAAATGAATTCCGCTATTCTCGATTCTTTTCTAGCTTCCAACAAAAAAAGAGGTTTCGCATTTTAACGAAGTGGCAGCAGCTCTTGGGTGTCGGTACAACGAATATTGACTTGGAGCGTATACGGGTTGTCCGTTTCATACGGAAGTTATAAGATTTTACGCATAACGTAACAATAGGGCTCTGAATATTTATGAAAACTAGAACTAGAGAAAACAACTGATACTCTTTACGAAAAGTTACTGTCTGTGGCCTTTTACAGAGTCCCAAATCTTGTGCTTTTTTGTGAAAAATATCTATTTTTCCAAGTAAGTATAAACATTAGGAAGGCTAACTTGCCCAAATAGTTGGGGGACCAGGCATCCAAGTTGTCGGGGGACCAGGCATCTAAGCTATTATCTTTGAATCACTTCAAAAAATGACAAAAGAAATTAATTTGTCTGAAAATATGTTGCGGTTGTGTTCAACGAAATGACGATTATGCCATGGCTTTATAGAGGGCTTCGAAGATGTGGCGGAAAACTTCTAACACAATCTAGATGAGTAATACTCGAATATTACTGAAGGTAACATCTTTTCATTATGTTATCCTCCAAGTCATGACATTATCTGATCAGTATGGCAACAGAAAACCAACAAAAACATTTCTGTTTGTTTTCGTCTTTGATTTAAAGAAGTGTTTTTTCGAGATTAAATGGCAAATTCTTATTTAATTTGTATTAGACTATCGTTAATTTTTATTATCAGGCAATGGTGAAGCTTTGTGAAATGTATAACAGACCATTTGAAGCAGGAAATCAAAATATATCATTTCATAGGTGAGCTACCAGTGGCGTAACTATCGAGAAAGGGAAACCGAATTGAAAAAGAGTTAAATGAACGAATTGTGAAAAAATATGTCAATTAGAACATCGGCTATTCTCAAAATCATGTGGAGATTCTTCCATCATAATTTCTGGTTTCCATTCCATTTTGGGTTTTCATTATTTCTATTTTATTGAACTTCAACACTAGTTCAGTCGACAGGTAGTTTCAGATAGAAAAAGGTCGGAAGTTATTGAAACTTTAAGATGTTGTTCAGGGATGGTTGATTAACATTTTTTCAAGTTTTGGACCTCGAGGACCCTGTGCTAAAAAAGTGGGGGGGGGAAACTGCAAATTTTTCGAACTTGGTGTGGTTTTTCCTCAATAACTTTCTTGCCTTACGTTCTACAGCAAAAACTTCGTTTTACTTTTTTGTAGATCGTCAAATTCCTTCCTTCAAACATGTTTGTGTATCAATTTGTTACCGAGATATGGCACTTCGAGGAATAGGTAATCTTTCAAATTTCGCCACAAAATGCGGAATTCCACCCTATTTCTTCTGTTATACAAGAATTATGATGAAATGTAGTTGCTATTATAATTCCTACTTGAAATCACCAACTTTAGATAACCCCCACCCCTGCTTGCCCACCAGGTGGCAAGTCGTTCCTCCCAAGGACAAGAGAGTGTCGGGTCGAGGGGAGTGTGTGATCAGCTACAGCAGTAAAAAGCTGGAAAACAATAGATGTTAGAACACTGCTCCTGTGGAACTGCGGAATGCAAACGATGAGCCAATATTCAACATAGAAGGCTGAAATTTGTCTATTCTACCTGCGCTACCTAGACCTATTTGTTTTCGATTTTTGATGTCATATTAGATCACTTTTCATTTTATTCTTTCAACATGATTCAGTTTCTGCGTGAGTTGAGTGGAGTAAGAGTGCACAGTGCTTGCCAAACAAGGTACAACAACGAGAAATTAATTGCTGCATTTACACGTCGTGCATGGATGTGACACATGCAAAGCTCCTTCTCCTGCACCTACCCAACGGTCACAAGTTGCGAAATTCGACTTCACCAATGTGAATTTTCTTTGTGAGGAAGCTATCACTGATGATTTCAGAGCTGAACAGGCAAAGTTGCCCTTGGAAAGACGCAATGCTACAGTCAGAGTGACTCCTCAGCAGATCAGCGACGCTGGAGAAAAGTTCCTGGTAGTAGTTTATGGAGGCAACATTGACAGAGACAATCTCGACGACCTGAGGTACCAATTATTCACACGATATCTCGGTAGCGAATTCACATACAAACATGTTTCTACTATCAAAATTGTATAAAATTTTACGCTCTACAAAAAAGTATCGATATGTTTTTTCCATAGGACGTAAGAGAAAAAAGTAATCGAGAAAAAAACGGAGAGAGGTCGAAAATTTTGCAGTTTTCCCCCCCTACTTTTTTCGCACAGGGTCCTCGAGGTCCAAAACTTGAGAAAATGTTGATTAACCATCCCTGAAGAACCTCCCGAATTTTCATTATCTTCCGACCTTTTTGCACCTAACCCCACTTTTTTCAACCTGTCGACTGAACTAAACTGCCGGCAAAGGAAAAGGCTATTGTTATCGCCGTCTGTACTTGGCCTCTTGTCAATGATCAGAGGTTTGAAAAAATAATGGAAAGCACCTATCTCTTACCATTTCTCGAGTAGAGGAGGTGCAGAAATGTTGCAAATTAAACAGTTACTAATCGAAATATTATGCAAAAAATAATATTGAGAAAACTTCTAAATGGAAGCACGTACAAGAGCTTTACGAAAATAATAATGGTCTAATTGACGAATTTAAAATTCTATCGCATATTACTGATGAATAAATATATCGATGAGAAGAAAATGAGGAAAATGAAGGTGAATAATGCAGCTCAGATTTCAACCTAGCAGTTTGCATCAATAATTTTTGCTATGGATTTTTTTTTTAGTCTCTGTTATTTTTTATTGGTATTGGTGAACGACCGACTATAATTCAATTATTTTTATATGAGTCGTTTTTTAAATATGAAATACACATATCAAACTCAACATTGATAGGTTTGTGTTTACTGAATATTTTGTTTTTATTTTAATTGAAGATTCTGATAAAAAAAATTGAAACCTATCTGAAGCATACAGCTGAGTTATTGTTTTTTTTTCGGTCGTTTGACACTTTGAATGGTTCAAAAAAATATTCAGGGAAGGAAAAAACTGAGGTGTGGTTCAAGTGACACTTCTGATCATCTTCGTTTTTGGAATACTACTGCTGGATGGAATGGAGTTTCAGAGAAGAAAGAAAAATTATCAAAAAAGGCTTTTCAGCTTTAAGAATTGGTCATTTGCCATAGGAAATGTTGGCAGATTTTGAAGGTCAATGGTTTTGAGTATTCATTAACGAGACGGCTGAACCAGGATCCGCCACCAATTCTTCAGCTTCCCAATTCATAGGCATTTATGAAACTGTATTTTTCATTAGTACAACAGAAATTCATTCAATTGTGAAGATGATCGATGTGAAAACTTATTTAATTCTTTCAAGGGGCTGTTTTGGGACCATAATTCTAACAATATAACTGTACGTTATGCAGATGACACTTCATCAGAGTATGACTCCATCTGGAATGTTAAATGAGTTGTCCACTAATTATGTAGCTGACTCTATTTTTGAAAAGAAAAAATCAAGGGAAGTTTAATATGTAATTTATGTACAATTCGCAAAAATACAATGTTTTCAACCAATTATGAAACTGAAATGGATAGACTAATCTCTATCAGAGAATATGGTGGTGGCTGGGCTAGATGGTTGTGTTACCCAACACCTTCATTCGTTTCATGTTTTTGTAGAATTCATAAAATTATACACTTTTGTTTTGATATACAACCACATTCAAAAATGTGATAATAAACATGAATTAAATGTAATTAGTTTGATTTTGGAAATTGCAATCAGAAAATCCATATCGTATTCAGGTAGTAATTTAGCTAAGCTTCAGGCCAACAAAATTAACCTCAATAGAATTAAGAAAATTAATTTTGAAAAGCCAGTTTATGTAACAGTTTAGGTGTAATGACCATTTTCGTTCAACTACTACTATTATTTATCACTCTACGAATAATAAGGTTTACTGGTTTCAGAAAATATTGAAGACTTTCCTGTGCTCACTTTCTAAATTTTGTTTTAAACAGCAAACCTTACTGTTTTTGATACTTGATATTCTATTATTTTTTATTTGATGTTTATACTGGCATGTATTGCTGAGATTAACCAAAATGAACTTAATAACAGGAAATATTATGTTATGTTTAAACGATTAAAAATGTTATTCCTAAATTCGACATGAAAAATAATACCTAGCTAATATGAGACAGGTAAAGGAGTACGCAAACTGGGTTAAATGAAATAACTGATTTTTGAGTTTACTCATTTATCTTCTTTCTTTCTACTCATATGTGTGCATATGTTTATGTATTGTCTCTGGGTTGAGTTGAAAAATATCCTCCGCTGTACTCCGACTATTTATCATCAATGTTATTATGATGAATGAAAACCATTTATTATATAATCAGTAGTAATACTATAAGTACTTCAAAATAATCAGGTTATACATCGATAACTTGTTGCATAATTATAAAGAGTGTCAGTTTGACAGTTTAAATAATCCGACCGCAAAGCGGGAGGATTATTCTGTCAAACTGACACGATTTGTAATTATGCAGGAAGATTGAGATGTATAACCGTATTTATTTTGAAGTACGTATTGTATTTGATACGATTATTTTTTGAGTAAATTAAGTAAATATATAAACAATTTATTAATTTAAATACAAATTGGTGCAATGAAAGTTACAATTATTATATACTCCTTTTTTTTTAACTGAGTTATTTTCGGCGCAGGAAACGTGGCCACTGCTCATTGAAGTGCTGGAAATACTGGAGGTGTTATTACTTGAACCTACAGCGTTTTTGAAATTGGATCTCATCTTATTTATTATGTTTTGGTGATGTTGTGCATCTATCTGTAGGTAGGGTTTGATAGAATTGCTATTATCATGTCCTGTTATTTTAACAAGTTCTTGTTCCGATGCACCTGCTTTTGCCAATTGTGAAACAGCAGTGGCTCGGTGAGAATGATTTGAAAATTTTTTGTTTGTCATATTCAAATTTGCGAATTCTGCAGACTTTTTGGTCCATTTACTAATTTCATGCACTCCAATTGGCATATTTTTGTACCAGCCAAGAGTTTTTTCTTTTCTCCAGTTGGGATTTACTGTCAGAATCTGTTTTAATATTGATGTTTTCGCTTCTTTTCATCATTAGCTTATCTAGTAGTCTCACTGGACAACGACTCACTTCATTATGGTTAGGTACAAGCCATTTATTATTAGCACATGGTTTTGCTCCTCCCTGTGTGGTTTTGGTAAAAATAGGATTATATTGTTTTCTACCAGTTGGAGTATCATCATTTCCAGTTTCTTTTTGAAAATAATGAGTCAAGCATGACGCTCCTTCATTTCCTCTCCACGCAAGTTCTACAGAAACAATTAAGAAATTTTTTATTTTTCTCCAAATGACATTAAAAGCGGCCTTTTAATAACACTTGGCAGGCTTAGAAGTTGTACTTCTAATGCCTAGGCAGAAAAAGTCCACTTTTACTGCATAGGCAGAAAAAGTTCGTTGCTAGGCAAACTTCCAAGTAATAATTTCAATCAAACTGGTTATTAATATTGACAATGACAAAGTAAACAGTAAACAAACAAATTCAACAAACGTCATCAGCGTTAAATATAGTAACGCAGGGCCCAGTTACCTTTGATGAAATAATTTAGGTATTTGGATATTGATAATGAAACTCAATTTAAATATGAAAAAGTCGATTTTGTGTGGAATTGGAACAAATTTGAAGAAAAAATTATATGTTTCACACGGCAGAAAAGCAGATTTAATGCCTTGGCTGGTTTCATAGCCTCGCTACGCTCGGCTATGAAACACCAGCCGCGGCATTAAATCTTGTGCTTTTATGCCTAGTAAAACAAATAACTATTGTAATCCTTCCGGTGTATTTTCATCCCACGCTTCTATCATTGCTATGTACTCGTTATCTATAAATGCTGATGCACTAACCTTTCTCTTTCTTGTCCGGTAACATTTGAAGTTCCCTTCTTTTTGAATTTCTTGCGTTTCGTGCGGCTAAAAATATGGATCAATTACTCTATTAAACTCTTCCTTCATATATTTTTCTTGTACTTGTTTTGCCGTAATGTTCCACATCGTTTTAACCACATTTTCTTTATAATATTCTCCATTACATTTTCGCATAATGAAAGCCCAATCTTTCAAAATGGACGCCATCATTTCAGTGGAAATTGATTCATTTAGCACATAGTTTCTTTCACTGCATAACGTAAGAAATTGTTTCCATACGTACTTTTTTGTTTTCACTGTATTATGAGGCTCATTATTTTGTATACTTTCGTCTATTGCATTTGATGATAAATCTCCGAATCGACTCATCTAAAGGGTCAAAATCAAAATCGCAAAGGACCCCGCAAAATCTTTATGGAATTTGGGTCTCCATGTAATTCTCAACCAATGTTACCATTGCACCAACCCCAAAAAATGAACAGTTTTGCGGCTAGGGGTCGTTAAAATCACCCCTTTTTCAGAATAGACTATTTATTTTCAAAACCGGGAGCGACATTTTCACCTGTTCCATTGTAGATAATGTTGCATATGATTATGCTCTTTTATAAAAAGAATCTTCACCCCCCTCCCTCTTCCCCCCACCACATATTATGAAACCCAAAAAATTATATCTGGATTACTTTGAAATGCATCATCAGATGTTTGAACATGCTTGAACTAGGGAATAGCACTTTTTCATGATTATCCCCCCTTCCCCCGAGGGGTCAAAACAAACAAATTCTGTGGATTTTTCTGAATTTTCTATATGATGCAGTTCATGTTATTGTGAATAGAAATTAACCAGTTGATAAATCCAAAAAATGTATAGTTTTGGTGCTAGAAAGCGTTAAAATTACCGCTTGCTCAGAATTGACTATTTATTTTCAAGTCCGAGAACAACATTTCCACCAGTTTCATTGTAGCTAATGTTGCATAAGATTGTGCTCTTTTATTAAAATATTATTCACCAATAAAATTATTCACCTCCCCCCGCCTCTTCCCCCCACATCCTATTATGAAACGCAAAAAAATTATATCTGGATTATTCTGAAATGCATCGTCGGATGTTTCAATAAGCTTGAATTAGGGAAATAGCACTTTTTCATGATAATCCCCCCTGCCCCGAGGGGTACAAAACAAAAAAAAAGGTAAAATTTTTCAGAATTTTTAATATTCATGTTATTGTGAAAAGATTAACAAGGTGATAAACCCCAAAAAGAGATAGTTTTTATTCTTGGGGCTTCAAAGTCATACCTTGCTCAGAATAGACTATTTATTATTATAGGAGGGAAATATATTTGAGCGTGTTCAATTTCAGATTACGAAGAATTCTTAAACCTTCCCCAAACCCCTATTTTAAAACCCTAAAAAATTATTCTTGACTATACTTTCAAAGGCATAGTCAAAATTAATGTTTTATTCAGCTCAAATAAGGGAAATCATACCTCCCCCACCTAAAAAAATGAGGGTGAATGACGCCATTTTTTTTTGCCTATTAAGTGAAGGAAATATTTTATAGAGAGGTAATGAGTCTCAAAACCTCAAAACTCAAGACCTACTGTGAGACTCCACTGATTCTCAGATGTCAGGGCTACTCACTAAAACCTCCACCTCTATGTAGACCAGTCAGGCTTTGCCCCCGGTGACACTCAGGCCTTGCCGCCCATCGTATCATGCCTATATTAAGTACTGTCATAGTCTTGTAATACTTTGTATAAGTTCAAACATCAACAATTTGAATTTGGGGTAGTGCTTGATTTGGATCAATTTGTGAAGGCCTGTTGGCGGCATCCAAGAGCGTCGTCGTCCATGGCTATCTGATATTCGGTTCATGGCGTGCAAAGCCCAAGAACCATAACACACTTGCCACATGTGCACAAGAGGCCAAAGTTCTTGCCCTCGTTTTGCAAGTGCAGTAATATCCTAAAATTGGCACAACCTCCTCTTCTTGCATGTTGGGGTTAAAAGCAAATCATGAAGAAGTGCAATTTTCCTGATTCAAGCTTATTCAAACATCCGACAATTCATTTCAGAATAATCCAGACATATTTTTTTGCGTTTCATAATAGGAGGTGGTGGGAAAGGGGGGATGAATAATTTTTTTGTAAAAAAGCACAATCTTATGCAACATTAGCTACAATGAAACTGGTGGAAATGTTATTCTCGGTTTTGAAAATAAACAGTCAATTCTGAGCAAGGGGTGATTGTAACGCCCCCTAGCACCAAAACTATCAATTTTTTGTGTTTATCACCTGATTAATTTCTTTTCACAATAACATGAACTGCATCATATTGAAAATTCAGAAAAATTCAGCAAAATATTTTTGTTTTGTACCTCTCGGGGTGAGTGAGGATAATCATGAAAAAGTGTTATTTCCCTGATTCAAGCATGCTCAAACATCTGATTTTTTCCGTTTCATTATATGTGGTGGGGGAAGAGGGGGGGAAGTGAAGAATTTTTTTTTTATAAAAGAGCATAATCGTATGCAACATTGTCTACTATGAAACAGGTGAAAATGTCGTTCCCGGTTTCGAAAATAAATTGTCGATTCTGAGAAAGGGGTGATTTTAACGACCCCTAGCGGCAAAACTCTTCATTTTTTGGAGTTGCACAGACGGCTCTCGTCCCAGATTTTTGGCCAAAAATGACTCAATGTGAAATGCCTCTATTGCAAGTATATTTACTGTTAACTTGAAGTTAACAATCTAGTAGGTCTGGAATAGCAAGAAACAAAAAATAATGTTTGTTAACTGGCGTCAACAAAGATTTGTTTTAATGTTGTGATTTAGAGATTTGTAATGTAGATTTTATTCAATATTTTGATGGAGTTTGACAGAGTTTTTTACTTGGTTTATTCTCAACTGTGAATTGAGTTTATCATGAATATAAGACAGGAAAGTAAGCACATTCCAGAAATGTCTATCTAAAAGTAATTGAGTAAATGACTTACGGACAGTAGGAAATTTATTCTCGATGTGTAGAAACCTAAAAAACGTTCATTAACTTTGATTTTGTCAGAGTGAAACTTTATATTCTCCATGAACCTCCACTTCGAGTTACATATATTTCACTACTATATACTTCCAGGATTATAACTGTGAAAAAACTGTCTGCATTCATTTGCATTTGTATGACATTTTGCCATTTATTCTTAAACATGCCATTATAGAACTGGATACATTCCACTGCAGTGCTATCAATTGCTATGTATATACAAGACTGGGTTCGTTCTGTATACCAGTTTTTAAATTCATATATCCAAGTTTTCCTTGACAGAATTGGGATCGATTTCAAACCGATCTGAGAATTTGATAGCTCTTTCGCTTCGTTTTTGCCCAATTTTGTTATTTCTCATCAATTATCGAAAAAAAAACAATGAAAGAATTGTGGGACATTTTTTACAGATTATGTTTAATTTCTAACAACGATATAGATTTTGTAACCTCCAAAACGTCAATGCTTGTTCATCACGTGATTTGATTCGATCTCGAATCGTTATAATTGATACAAAAAATTATCCCAAATTTTGCTGAATGACCTTTGAGCTGACATTTTACTGAGTAACGGGACGCAATCTTAAGTGTCAGTCTGGCAGTCTTTTTTTGATGATTTTTTTTAGATTTACCTTCTTCTGATACATAGTTCGGGAAAAATATCTGGAATTAACACAATTCAATATCTTCTCAATAGATTCTTTATATCATCCCACTATCTCATTTCAAGTCTTAAAACTTTGCCAAAACGACAAAGGCATGTGTTTTTTTCCGAAAGAACTAGATTTATTCATGGACCCTGTTGTTATAACGATGCCAATAAATCTTCGGAAATTGAATAACAGTTTCACACTTCTTTTAGTTTAAATTAATGTTCATTTTGCCACAGTTTGTGATTCAAGATTTGAATATGTCGCAAATTTCTCTAATAAAAACCGTAACAACAAATTGTGAACATTATTTCGTTCAGTTATTATTCTACGGCACTGGGTACTAATTAGAAAGTTATGTTTCCATAATGCTAGTAATGTAATTGCGATTTATTCAATATTTGATGAGAGTAACTAAAAGCATACGACTTCATAAAACTATAGCCTGTCCTTCTTTTTGAGGATGATTTCTTAAATGACGTACGCCTATGAACCATTAACAATCAAATTTGTATTTTGAAATAGTGTATGTGGGAAGTAAATGAATAAAATAAGTAAAGAAATAATTTTTGAGTCATTATTATAAAAATAGGAGTTTTGGCCAAAAAATCGCTTTGTGAGCCCACTGTGGGTTGGCGCAGTGGTAACATTGGTTGAGAATTACATGCACTACATCATATCAAAATTTCAAAAAAATCCACCGAGACCCAAATTCCATAAGGATTTTGCGGGGTCCTTTCTCGAATCCCCTGGTGATCGTTTACGTTTGTTTGTGATACTGCGCATGAAACAAAGTTGAGCTCCGTATCTAGGCACTTAGAAATTAATATCGCTTAATAGAACACTATCAATATTGTGAGATCGATACCACTTACATCGACTTTGAGAAAAAAATATGTCTAAAACATTCTCTGTAAATTTTCAATTGATTTTTGTGCTAATCGTAGATTGGGTTCGATATCAAATATTTGTCAACTTTGATCTGGCATAATTACAATTTTAACATGACAACATTTCTGAAGTAATTTCCATGTCTGTAAATGAAACCAAGCTATTTCTCATTCAAAAGTGCCAACACATCTTTGTGTTTCGGGATTTTTAACGAATACGATGACGTAAAATGCCCAGACCAAGTAATCAATCACCTTCTGATTTCATGCTTTTTGTATCTATTCAGTCAGAACAATCATTCTACTCGAAGGTACGGAAGCATTGTCACCGGTACTAGTTTATGGCGAATTATTTCCCAGGAAGATTCACTGAACAACTGAACAAAGACAAATAAAATGCCGTTTCCATACATCCTTCTTATTTATTCCCAACAATTACGTTCACTTTCATCGTTATCGCAAATCGGGTAAATTTATGATTCTCATTATCTTTGAGGAAGTAAATACGAATCACTCATTAATGATTTACGATGTAAAGACTAACAAAAATTAATGGAGTGAGAAAATTAATGAATATTATAATACAGAAATCAAATAAAATGTCCTCGTACATATTCAGGACATTTTTCGCTAACCTAATGTGATCCTTCTTGTATTTTCACAGATAGTCTCGCTAAGAATACGAAGTACATATACCCATACTTACTCAATAAACTGTAGAATGTCATGCAAAAGTATAAAGATGGAATAACGGTAATCGTAAATAGCAAAAGGACAAAGACAAAATGACAAAGATAGCAAAAAGCTGGTCGATGGCTGGTGTTTTATACCTATATCTATTGGGGAATTAAAAAAAATTATCAGCTGAACAAAAATATTATTGGAAGTTGATCATTGACAATTTTCTAATCCATCCGGGAGATCATTGTAAATAAGCAGTTACGGCAGCGTCATTATTCCCAATTTGACGAACGCAGGTGTTTGCACATATCAATACCTACGATCTATGATTATTCTCACCCATTTCTTTTCATTTCAGAAATATATGAATTATCAACAACGTCAAAACTACGTTAATTTCACTCAACGTGCGTTTCGCCAACAATGTTATCATCCTCAGGAAATCAAAGCTTACTCAACTACTTATGCTATCTTAATCCCATTCTACTTCAATTGTTTTACTCATTTTGGAATGTACATACTCTACTACCCGCCTGCTCGGATTGTGTACCCACTATAATTCTTCGCTTATTTACGCCATTCTTGAAAATGAATAACTAATGACTTTTTCATGAAGAGGAGAAGCCTTCATTGTACTAGGATCTTGTACATTATTTGCGTTCATACTTTTTTCACATTATGTAATTTTCAGACTCTCGAAGCCATCGGTCATGAACCTGTTCTCAAGTATCGGATATAAGCAATGTGCGCTTTGAACCGTACTCTCATGGCCCTTCTGATTTGACTTACATACTTGTCGCAGTCCTTATAGGTGATTTCATAAATCCCCTGGTTTTCTTTTCCTTTCATCATAATTTTGGGAGTACCCAGAATCTGTTGTAGTTCATGGTTTTGTATACCACGTTCATATTGGGGGTTTCAAAAATACTCGGAAACCTGATTGAGTCAAGATTCGTGCTGGATTACCATAGGTTTTCTTGCTTTTGGAAAGTCGGAAAGTTTGAGAGGGTTTTTTTTTAAATCTATGTTTTACAGACCGTTTGACCACCAAGTCCACATGACAACCATTAAGTTCACCCATCTCTTAGACAATCTATTTCTCAGTTTTGATCATCACCTTGTTAAATGGTAATTGCAAGAGTTGATTCACCGTGAAGTTTAATCCTGTAATTTCTTGTTGTGTGCAACGGTGGGAACTCTCTGGGATATATCAGTCTACCGGCGCCCTTCCTGTAGACATCGAATTTAAGCTGAGTTTGGTCGTTTCTAATTACTTTTAAAAATGCCGGCTATTTTTTGCTTTCAGTATCAAACGTGATTGTTTCAAACTGGCTCAATTCTGAAATGATAGTATCTACTTCGACCTGTTAGCAAACACGTCGTCCACATATTCTTACCCAAACCCTAGGAAAATAGCTCAAGTGCTTTATCGCTTCAATATCGAACTTACTTATTGACACAAATTGGCTAGGAAAGGCAACTGAAGGTTCCCCATGGTTGTAGCATTATGTTGTAAGTAAAATCAGTTGTTGATCTGAAGGAAATTCTGCCTCCTACAAAGTCTGGCAAGGCTAGAAATACCCTCCGTTACAGAAACCGTTGGTCAGCAGTAACTCCCTCTTTGGGTAGTTTCTATATCTTGAACTGTATTCACACCAAAGGTTTCAACCATTCATATATTCGATTTCTTTTAGAATTTGAATATTCGGTGATACTTGCATTTTCCCAAAGGATCACACAGTATAGTAGACAAAAGGCAGTGTGATGAAATTAATAACTTTTAGTCAGTATGGTCCGAACAATTTTTTCTCTCGTCCAATGTTATTTTTACTAATTTGATGCAGTTTTCTTCGACAACCCAGTTTTTGAAGATCGTGATGTGTTCGGTTTTATTGATTGATTTTATAAAGTGGTTCAAACTGTTTGATCGGAACTAATCAATGTAGCGTTGTCTGCACACATTGTTGAAGGCTTCGAGAAAAGATAAAAATAAACAAATGTATTAGGAAGAGTCTTAGATCTGAATTTGATCCCTTGGAACTCCATGATTTACTGGCCTAACTTCAAACAATTTATTTTTCTGGTTTTTACTGACTATGATTTGGAGAGTTCGAAGTTCGCATGATTGACCTCTGCAGAATATTGTGGAACATACGGGCAAACGTCTTTCTGAGATCACAAATCTAGACCTTCTTCAACACTTGCACTGCACCGTTTGAAACTTTTGGTATAATAATGATTTCACCGGACTTTGATCTCAACACCAAACCAATATTTTCAATATTTTGACACTTTTTTCGATTACCAAAAGTGACTAAGTTAATTAATTTTTTCTGTATGTCATGGACACTTATACCGCATTGGTTCCGATAAAAGAGAGAGTTAAGTATTCCTCGAAATATTTACCTAATCAAAGTATGAGTCAAAATAATTTTTCCTAATTTTTATTAAAAACGGGACGATCATTATTATCGGGTTTATTGTTCGATACATATTCTCAGTATGTGTTTTATTACATGAGCTTGTAACGAAGTATGTTTTTGAGGCTCTGTTACAAGGGATCTTGGCGTCCTTACCAGATCATTTCTATGATAATGGGTACTTTCATTCACTCAAAGTATTAATTTCACCTGGTTACTGATGGATAAACCCAGATCAAGTCAGAAAATGCTTCCAATTACCTACCAAGGTGCGGCCTACCAAGTTCACATGCTTGTCTATACTGAACTCATCGCATTAAGGATGTCCAGCTTAGATCAATCCGACTAGAGAATGTTTCACAGCCTTCAGTGTGTCAATAGTAATCATTATAGTAGGCCTGGCAAGTTTTGGTACATAATGAATAATAAGGATGTCCAGGTTAGATCAATCCGACTAGAGAATGTTTCACAGCCTTCAGTGTGTCAATAGTAATCATTATATTAGTCCTGGCAAATTTTGGTACATAATTACCTGCCTGTAACGGGCTTGATAAGTTTTTGTAGAAGAGCTTCTTTACAAATTTTATTGATACTTTCATGTTAAATCATGTAGGACTGGTTGTTCTCCAGAGATAATAATGATAGTTAAATATAGTAATGATTATCTGGGTTACTCAGTTATGCTTGAAAACGCCCCTAAAACTTCATTGACATTGTAAGTGCACAAAGACCCATATTTTTCCATTTCAAAAATATCAAACAAAATCTCTTATCAAAAGCAAATATGACATAATGTATAATTTGTCGTTTGTGTAATTAATTGTATTAATACTCATAATAATTTTCAATGTTTCTTGTTATTTTTTTTTATTATCTCCTCATTGTCATCATTTTTTGTTTTGTTTTGTTCTTTGCGAGGTGCAAGAGTAAGAATGGTCTCTTCCAATCTTGAATCCTATTGACAGGCTTTAACTATTTTATCTCCCCAAATGTATCTAGATTTTATTTTATATGTTATTATTATTTTTATTATATCTACGATTTTGGCCGAATCCAAATCTGTTTGGAAAATTGAGTATTTTTCAGTAATAACGAAAATTCGTGGAAGAAGAGCGAAATAAATCTAACCTTGAATTGTATCCCAGAAAAACTAAAAGTAGTTTTTGCCCTTAATATTCTCATTTTTCTATTAGTTCTTACTTGATTTGAACTAGGTTGGTCATTCCGATAAATTGAAGTTATAGCGTTTTATTTTTTGTAAATCAGTGCCATAGTTACTTATGAGGGTTTGTAGACAAGTATATTGAAAAATGAGTATTTGACATCAGGTAAGCTCATCGATATAACATTCTATGAGCTTGAATGTAGAATTTTCTCAGATATGTACAAAAAATGTCCTGAGCAAGCATCGGGTAAAGATGTAATTTTCCATATGCTTTAATCGCATAATGCTAATTTGTCATAACATATTTTTCACCCTACTGAATATTTTGGAATGTTGGATAACTTGACATATCCTAAGGACATTCATTCAGTTTTTCGTTAATATCTCAATCTCAGAAACCTCTACATCTAGGCACATGAAATGTTATGACTTTTAGGACAAGTGTCGATGAGCCTAGCTGATGTCAAACACTCATTCGTCAAGTCACTTGTCCAAATAAAATATGAGCCAACATTCCACCGTAAATAAATTACTATTTGAATAAATCCAAGACTGTCACTTCAAATCATCAGATTGATAAACCTAGATTAGTGTACCAAGTATCAATTATTTAGTTTCAGGAGTTTCGAAGAAAAAAAAATTATCATAATTTTTTTTCGGATTTTTGACACCCCATATCACAGAGGGAATGCATTTTAGGACATACATTTATAGAAACTTTTCACCCCGAAATGAGTGTAATCATTGAAATCGATATCATTTTCTGTTCTGAAAGCTTTTCATCACTAATTGACTCTTGACGACGTCCGTCTTTCTTTCCAGATTTAAACTACAGATTTTTTCTTTTTAAGGCTCTTTTAACACTTCATACACTCATTCACTTTTCGATAATCAGTTACCTAGCTTACAGTCATGGCAAATCAGCCTCCGCAAAGCCAGAGTAAAATATCCATTCTCAAAAGGAGACCTTCAAAGGTATATTACGGGCCTCTGATTTCCAATATCAAAAAGATCAATATTCTTTTACCTACCACAAATGTGTATAACAGACACTTCGATAATGATTATAGATTAACTAGTGACCTGCTAGCTTATGTCTCACATATGTAGCAGCAATCTATTGAAAAATATAGTGATACTCTGCATCAGATAATTGCAAGGTGAACGATCGCGTTTAGCACCAGGGACTCCTTCCCAAGCTACCATCTTCATCCGACAGTCTATCTCTAAATGCTGGTGTTCCACATCACTGCCTTGCTATGGGCTACATCATGCCCAGAGCACAGCTTTGCGGATGATACTTCTCTCTGATATCAGCTCATGAAACTAAAAATAGACGCAAGAGGAACAGCCCGAGTAAATGAGAGAGATTTTATCCATTATGAAGTAATTGACAGGACTACCTTCTTTCTTGATAGACCACACCCAAACGTAGAAGTCAAGTTCCGCGTGGATGTGAATGTACTATGGCAGAAAATAATTTCAAATTGTGATTTTGATGGAATTTAGGTATTCATAATTTATTGTCAGTATAACAAGAATATCAGCAGAACACGCAGAGATTCCTTCAGAATATATCCTGATTCATCTTGAAAGAATTTAAGAAAATTGGATTGAGTGGAAATGTTTGAATCATCTTTGAGAGCAACAAGAAACTTTCCTATACCTGTGACAAGTCATGAGGAAAATACAATACATGTTTTGTAGTGCAATTCATGAATTAGGTGAGAAACTTTATATCTTATCTGTAGCGAAGTGGTCGTGGTGTTAGAGCGTTTACTTCCCATCCAGGCGTCGTGGGTTCGATCCCCGTCGCCTACCACTGAGCCAAAGTGGTTCGGAATCTATTTTTATTTGAGCTGTAGTACCCGGATCTCCCTTGCTACCACAAGCTCTGCTTTTTGAGAGGTTTTCTCCATAAACCTGGAAATTCGTAAAAACAAAAAAAAAATTATTTGGAATTGCTTACTAATAATTTCATGAAATTCAAAATCTTAAGCCCCAAGGTGCCTCCACAACAATCGTAATATGTGAAATGTTCGTGATGCGTAGACGAAGATTTTCTCAAGAAGGCAATGTGTACCAATGTATAAAAATTTTCGGGATATGATATTTTCAACGGAAGGAATATTCAATACTGACAATAATGTCAAAAAAGAAATGGGATTTCTAGAAGTTGGGTTGGTATTGGACCGCATATCTGATAACCGATGGATTCGACATTTGGACTTTTAATTCTGAAGTACTGTCAAGCGTATATTCAATAGAACATCGGTCAACACAAGGGAACGACTAGAATATCGAATAACTCGAGCAGGAATTAGACCAAAATTAAATTCAAAGAGGATGCCGTTGATGTTCGCATAAGATATGCTGTACCTTTACTACCTTACACCTTCTTATATTCATTAATAAACTGGTTCGATGTTGATACTTTCTGCATTTTGTAATAATTGAAAAATTTTATAAACTGTACGAGATATGTATAGGGAAAGTAAACAAAATCAAATAGGAAAATGTCACAGCTCTGCGAATAAATAATAATATACAGGGTGTTCCATTCAAAATAACTGAGTTTCAGTAATTTTCTTGAGTCTTTGAATACTTCTGAGCCTCCCAGTATGCTGAAACTGAAATCCAGTGGGTGGGACGCCAACGCGCACCTCAGCACAGACCACTTGAATATCTAGCGAAGACCAGCTTGGAAATACTGAATAGAACAGAAGGTGTTGATATTACGTTGGCAACGAGAGATATAGTAGGAGATATAATGAACTAGAGGGAATCAGAAGACAAATCGATGTCAGAAGGTGTTGATATTACGTTGGCAACGAGAGATATAGTAGGAGATATAATGAACTAGAGGGAATCAGAAGACAAATCGATGTCAGACCACCGAATAATAAGGTTCAGTATCTACGCTAAAGTAGAGGATGTTTCTCAATGCCAAAACCCTAGAGCAACCAACTGGGACACCTTCCTAGAAGGTCTCTCAGATCTCAAACGGTACCAGGAAGAGATTTTCTCGGAGGAACAACTCGACCAGCAAGTAGAAAAATTAGGAAGCAAAATGACCAAGGCAAGATGCATGTTCCTTGAGAGTTGCCCCAAAAAGCCGGGTTCGTTGGCGGAACCAGTCGTTGAAGGGCCTGAGATAAACGACCAGGAAGGCTCCTAACAAGGACATAAAGGAGGGTAACGAGGAAGCCTGGGAAATCTACAAAACCGCGAAAATGGTGTTCAAAAAGGAGTTAAAAAAAAGTAAGAGAGCTAGCTGGAGATCTTACTGTGGGGAAATTAACTCCCTCACGGAATCCGCCAGACCATAACCTTGAAGAAAGCAGATGGGACATGGTCAACATCGTTTGAAGGTTCAATCAGATATCTGCTGGAGGTACACTTCACAGGTGGTCTCGAAGACGACGAACAGAGCTTGCCAATACAGCAAGTCCCCCAGGAGGATTGGCAACTGGTGGAGAGGGTTGTTACGCCCGACGCCATAGTCTGGGTAGTGAACGAGTTCAACCCATATGAGGCAGCAGGACCCGGCAAATTTCTCCCAGCAAAGCTACAGAGCGGCCTGGAATTTCCTACCCCAATCTTGAAGGGGATATTCCAGTATAGTGCTGGGGCACGTTCCAAAGGCTTGGAAGTCAGCGAGAGTAGTCTTCATCCCCAAGGCTGGAAAAAGAGACTACCCAATACCAAAGTCCTTCGTTCGTTCGTTCGTTTGTTCGTTCGAGCTTAAAACGCTGTTGGATGGTCTCTTTAGGGTGAGTCCCTTCCACAGAAATCAACATGCATACAGAAAGGTAACGTTAGGAGTGTTCTTCGATGTGGAAGACGCGTTTGACAAGGCGAAAACAGCGACCATGCAGGTAGCAATAATGATCAGAGGAACGCCTCACTCGATGGTCAGTTGGATTGTATCATCTAGGTATCCCGGGGCGACCTCATACTGAATGCTGAGGTGGGAAGGGGCTGCCCTTAGGAAAGCTGCCTCTCTCTCCATTATGGACGAACTCTTCAGCAGACTCACAGATGAAGGTTCCGAGGCACAAGCATAAGCGGACGACGGAGTTGTCCTAGTCAGCAAACAATTCATCGGAGTCGTCTGTAACCGCATGCAGGCAGTCTGCAGAACAATCGAAAGATGGTGTGATGAAGCAGGACTCTCAGTAAATCTGACAAATAGAGATGATTCTGTTCACCAAACGACGGGTGTGGTGGCCAGGTGTACTTAGTAAGGTACAGAGGTTAGCCATTTTGGTAATAACGGGTGCAATGAGAACGACTCCAACTGCAGTGTTGGAGGTACTTCTGAGACTGCCGCCATTTCCGATCTGGAATGTCAGCTCATTCGAGGATGCGGAACTCGGGTTTCTGAGTGAAAGAAGAGCGATGATAGGTCATGCAGAAATCGCGAAGTGGGTGAGCAGGAGAATCCTATTTCCACCCTCAGAGTGAAAAGCGCACAAGATATACTGCGATGGAATAAAAAATTTGCTCTTACCACTCCGAGCCGAGAACAATGGGAAGGTAACACAATGGAGTTCCGTACGGAAAGCCTATTATGTTATACGGGCGGTTCACGTCTGACTAACAAACAACTAGCAATTAGACAAGAGGTGGAAGAAGGACCCGAGCAGATAATTCATATCTGTTCGGATAGTCAGACAGCGCTCAGAGCCATCTGTCATCCTAAACCAAACTCATCACTTGAACAGGAATGCGGAGATGCTCTTGAAAAACTAGCTGAAACGAAGGAAGTTCAGCTGGTATGGGTTCCGGGTCTCAGAGATGTGCGCGGAAACGAGGTGGCAGACGAACTTGCTAGAACCGGTTTCGCAACGCCGTTCTGTGGGACGGAGCCTGTACTAGGCATCACAAGAGGCCAAACGTCTTCAGCTCTTGATGACTGGGCGGAAGAAGAGCTGAAAAAACTTCGGAGGGATAATACCGACTGCAGGCAGTCGAAACACTTTGTGGCCGGATCCGGCAATCCAAGGACGGCATGGCTCTTAGGCAGAAACCGCCAAGCACCATGCCACCTTATAGAAATACTAACAGGACAGAACAAGTTAGGCAGACACCTATCACTAATTGGTAGAGAAGACAACCCTACTTGCCGCAAATGCGAAGAGGATGAAGAAACTTCGTCTCACTTCTTTGGCAAGTGCGAGACGTACGGGAGGCTGAAATCTTTGGAGCTGAAAAACTCCAAGAGAAACTTACCGACTTGGACGGACATACTGACCTTCATCCAGAGGTCACGAAGGTTTGAAAATGAAGCCTAGGAGGAAGAATGTAGATTTGTGGAAGACTGGGGATAACAAAAAGGTTCCGTGTTACTACTACCACTACTACTGATGATCTCACGGAGCTGTGACTCAAAGTGCAATATTTTGTGAATTTACAGTCATTATTTTAAATGGTTAGGTTTTGATCAAAACACCGTACAGAGAATCTTTTAGGAAATTTGTGAAGAATCCCATAGGGATTCCAGAAATTATATAATATGGGGAATATGCCATTTAAAATATCATAGTAGCAAGTATTTTCAGTGGCAACTCTATATTGATGAAAATATTTTAGAGCATAATTGATTATCCACGCCCACACATTTTCGAATACTTCTAATGTTTCATCCACCGTGGAATACTTGGTATTCAGCAATTAGAAAATCTGATACTGCTTTTTGTTAGGATGATCATGTTTTTTCAATCTAGTTTCTTATTGTGTTTTGTAATCAATATCCATATCACCATGTATGATATTGCCTCGGTAACAATTTCCCAATATTTGTGTAATTTGACTGATCCAGATTGCCATTTGTGGCTTTAACATAACTAAAAATACAAGCCTGTGGGATTTTGAATCACCATACAGTTACATAATTATTCTGACCAGGGCCCGTTCTGCTTCCTCAACATCAGATATAAACCTATCATTATCGATACCCGCTATATTTGTCTGCCTGTCTGGCGGCTAACAAGTCATTAGGGATTACACCGAAAGCTCCGGATATTTTGAAGTTTTTGCATCTCCACGTTTACTGACAATATGATTCATGTTTGGTATCGTGTTCTTTGCGTGTGTAGATTTCGTGCTCTTCGGATCATTACGTTTCTAATGGATGCAGGATTGGATAACTTATACACTGCTCACCTAGATATTCTATCAACGATACTTTTGTTTATTTCAAATGATTTTTCTAAATTATGCGGTGATACAACTTGTAGTTCATAAATTAAAATAGATTTACGGCTCTTCACAGTTTGTTTGCCAATCAATTAAATTAATATTGGATCCTATGGTTAAATATGAGACAAAATCTAAGAACACTACCCAAATATGAATCTCTGTTTATGTGGATTATATGCTCTACTCCTTCTATAGTCACAACACATAGTCGCAACTCATACAGCACACTACTTTGACGTTTTTCTGAAAGTTTGGTTGAGATGTAAAGAAGAGCAAATACAGGATCACCAAACTTATCAGTTACTATGACGTTTTTGGCTATTGAATTTTGATGATTGAATAGATCTTTGGGTACCAGTTAGTTTGAAGTGACATGCTTGTCTCTTCCACTCTCTCACTCTCCCAATCTAGAGCACGGTGGGAGGCCCAGGGCAGCTAGATATGGAGATACGGCACTCCAGGGGTCAAGGGGCCACGTTCTTATGAACGATTCGGCATATTCAATTTAAGATATTGAGTTGACAGAATACCGGCTTTTTTGAAGCTTCACGAAAGAGTGAGCGAAAAAACAGATCCAACTAGGTAGATAAAACCTATTTTATACAATGAAATAAATAAATGTCCACCAAAGATTCGAAGAGCTCTGTTAGGCTTAGAGTTTCTTTTTCTGGTGGAAGGGGCAATCGTGGTTTTTTGGGGGTTGACCTTGACATTTTTCCTGATGCACTACGTTTGTAGATTTGTGAGTGCTGATTGCATCAGATCCACACAAACCCCCATATATACTTCTTTGTTACCATTATGACACTTGTCAGCGTAGCCCCAGGCATATACCTACTTCTTTCCGATTGAGATCTATGAGGAGGCTGTCTACCACGAGGTTCCACAAAAGTGGGTATAATACTTCCCCTAAGGGCAGCCTCTCGTGGCTTCCACCTCCATCGTGTCCCCAAATAAAAAAAAATGTTTTTTCCGTTAACCTGCTGTCATCCCCCTACGAACGACAGCCCTCAGAAGTCGAAACTTGTGCGGTGTAAGGATTAACTAGGTCTTACTTTTTAACGTGCGATTCCTAGCAATAGGGCTTGTATTATCCTACAGCTCAGCATGGCAGGTTTCCTCTGGCTTAGGACTGGAGTAATTTTTTTTCCTAAGGGCTGTAGTTCACCGATGATGGACACAAGTAGATGTTGATGAAGCTATACCCTGATAGTCTGCTTCACAGACCTCAGGCAGCTAGTAGCCATGAAACTTACAGGAATCCCCTGGCTCAATTGTCTAGCACTTACTAGAACCATTTTTGCCTTCACTGTATATTTTGGTAAAGTGAGAATTGGTTCGAGGCTGTTATGATTTCGTTCAACTGTTTCACACTTGATGTATTGTTTTTTTAGTTATTGAACTGAAAAATAGGTGAGCAAGATATTGTATCAGATTTATTTAAATGATTCCTGTTTGGCAATTCGATCAATCTTTTAATTTTCTGCTATTCTTTATTGGGTCATATAGTTTTGTTTTTCTTCATTGTAGCCGAGTTTTCACTTCTGCCTGGGCTGCTCTCAATGGTTTGAATGAAACTTTTTGGCTACTTGAAGCTTTCAGTGGGGTCTGAGTATCAGAAACGATGTGAATCTGTTTTTTCACCTACACTATCAGATATTTTGTTATATCGCGTCCATTTTGGCCCTGCAGTGGCGGTTCTGAAAATTGAGGTCGGTTGGGGGAAGAGACACACCTCTCGCAATAATTTACAAGAATTCTGCTTCTCATTTTTTTGAACTTTGTGACACATTGTATACCATTATCGATAACCTGCTTTGTTTCGTTCGCATATTTTATAGTCGAAGTTCGTTTTGAAATCCAACCAGTCCTTTTCTAGTATCACCCTATAAATTTTTTCTAATAACTACAGATGAAACTGCAAACTCAATGAGGTCAGGTCCATCATCAAGAAATTAGGGCGGAAAAAACTGTGCGAGCCAGTTTCATTTCCAATGAAACAACTGCTTATAACAAAGTTATATTCCAATAAATTAAGATATAATGTTTCTGAAGTCGATAACGATTTCTCAAACGATAAATCTTGTCTTCGAAGATAATCTATCAATCAGACGAGATGAACATAAAAGCGCACAATCATTCAGTAAACAATCTATTAGGTGGTGAAAAGCTGACCGTGAGAAAGAATGGACTATTTGCTGAGGTATACAACAGCTATGATTCCCAGACATTGCACTCAAGATTGAAAACATTCAGAACAGTAACGGAAATTTGAACAGATCTAATACAAATAATTCGCAAAATAATATTATCGTGGTCATATGGAACATAGACTCCTTATTTCCTATAGAATTAGTTCCCAGTTATCCCAACTCTAGTTTCAATATAGTCATTGATAGTTAGTCGATGCCTGTGTAATCGATATTGGAGCAAAATGCGTGTGCCATCTAACGTTTTTAGTTTTAGTGAATATGGAATTTGAGAGGAACTGCAAAAAACTGAGGAAAGTTTGTACTCAATTCAGGATATTTCATAAAGTTTTCTTCATTGCAATTCCAATATCTTTCACAAACAATATAAGAGCAGGAAAGAATAGTTTATGTAGGCATTGTTTGAAGAAAAACATATACCTACATTATAGACCATATCGTCGAATGAATCATCACAATGAATATTTCAACATTTTTACCACACTAATTCTAATTTCAGTGTCATCATTAGTGCCATTTACCTATTTACTCTATTTGCAATTCATCATAAGTTCCAAAACATGCTTTCTGTCCATTTTCCGGCCAGTAACTCTGCAACACCCAAGCCCCAGCCAAATGTACCACCCAAAACAAAGGTTGACTACAGGATGACTGCTGGGATTGTAACCTACGAAATAGTGGACTGGGCCATTGAGTCCTTTCCACCTTTCAAATCTCCGGGGGAAGAAGATATATTTTCAGTCCAACTACAAAAAGGAAAATATGTCCTAATCTTCTGAAGATATTTTGAAGCTGCCTCCTATATACGGGTATGTTCTTGAATTATGGAGGACAGTTAAGGTCATCTTCATTCCCAAGCCTGGTAAAAGTGCAAAAGCGTTAAGAGCCATTAGCCTCACGTATTTTCTTCTAAAGACAACTCCAGCACTCGTACCACGGCGGGGGCATGGAGACTGAACTACATCGACTCGTTCATAGGGTCGAAGGGAGTTAGATCGTGGCGGCGCCGGTGCTACCCTAAGTATATTCATCGACGTAGAAGGAGCATTTGACAACACGTCATTTGATTCTATATTTATTTATTCATTTATTTATCTATGAATAAAGGGATGCACAACGGATATTAGGTCCAGAATGTGATCCACAAATATGACATACAGAGAGTCAGGTGGTGTACAGGTTTTGCTATTATCTAACGACTGTTCTATATCTAACTATGATCAAATCTAAATCTAACTGAGACTTTACATTCTTTTCGAACCTATTTAATGTACAGTCGAAAATATCCAGATTAGAATAACAATCATTATAAATCTTTCACATTCTATTTAGCGGGGAATTTTCTCCCAAGATAGTTCTGCGTGAAAAAAGGGCTATTTCTTAGCGGTCTAGGCGGAATGTAATTATCAATCTTAGATAGTAAGGATGACGAGTCAACTCCGCCTCTCAGAAGCTTATATAAGAAAATTTCATCAATTTTCTCTCGCTTTTTCTTCATTGAAAACATTCTCATATTTTGTCTAAATAATGAGACTGAAAATATATAGTAGGAAAAGAATTTATTTTGTATGGATTCGATTCTATTTATGTGAACATTGTATTGTGGACACCAGATCGTAGAAGCAAAGTTTATTTTACTGTGTACATAAGAATCATTCGAACATTTCAGTGAGTTGACATTTCTAAAGTTTTTGCATGTTCTCGTAATGTAACCTAGCATTTGGTTACTCTTTGTTATAGTCCATGTGGTCATTAAAGGATAGTTTCGTGTCGTATGAAACCCCCAAGTCTTTTTTGACTGTAACTTGTTTTAGATTATTTTCATTTATATTATAATCAACAGAATACTTTGATACATTTCTGGTGAAAGAAATAAGCATTTCTCATGGTTTAGGAATAGCTTGTTTTCTGTGCAGTAACTTGTGAGTCTATCAAGATCCGATTGAATGAGTGAGTAGTCTGTGACATTTTGAACTTGAGAAAATATCTTCAAGTCATCTATGCATACAGGAGAAAACTACTGTGTTGAAAACAAGTGGATATGTCGTTTACGTAGGTGAGGAAGAGTATTGGTCCCAGATGGGAACCCTGGGGATGTTACTGTATAGGGAGGCGATTTGTGACCGTTTATTATTTGTGTCCTATTATCCTATGATGTAATCCATCTGAGCAGATCTCCGTCTACACCAATTTTCAGCAGTTTCGATATCAGAATGTTGTGATTGATTTTGTCGAATGCTTTACTGAAATCGGTGTAGATAGACTGAATCAACCTGTAGTCGACAGTCCAGTGCTTTTAGAATGAATTCTGAGTAGGTTACCAGGTTCGATAATATGGACCTTCTGGGTAAAAATCCGTATTGTTCGGGAATTGAGCTAGAGTTTATAGCATGCATCAGGACAATTTGAAATATTTTTTTAGAGATTGGCCTGTAGTTTTTAACCAAATGTTTGTCATTATTCTTGTGTATAGGTATAACATGAGAAATTCTCCACAAGCTTGGAACTGCGCATTCTTCGAAAGATTCATTGAAAATCGTTGTCAAAGGAACACTCAAGCTGCTGGCACATTTCTTAATGAATATGGAAGGGATTCCATTTGCACCTGGACCTTTGTTTTCGTCTAAGATGGACAGAACATCAACGACATTTTCAGGTGAAGTCTTCAGTCTACATATTAAATTGGCATTATACTTATGCTCTAGACTGTATATAGTTTGTTCGTAAGGCTCGTGAGCACTCTGAAGAAAGTCTAAGAAAAGTTTGCAAATATGATATATGTTAAGCATAAAGGACAAAGGCGTGAACCCAAATATAATATCATTGATCCACGCCATGCTTTCTCAGAGGCCAGCTAGAGCAACTCTTAGAAGTAGCTCTAGCTACTCTATTCCCGTAAGGCCCCTTTGCTTTGGTGCCTCATGGTATATGGCCTCCTTGTGAAAATAGAAGGCCTGGGTTACTTCACTCCAGCTTACTCGGATGACATTGTCATCTTGGTTGATGCCGATAGGTTGGGCTAAGTGAAACCCCTGGAAAGGCAGTGCTGGTTCTTTTCACCAAAAAACGCAAACCAGGGGACCTCCCAAATATCCAACTCAATGTGAGGTCCCTACAATACAAGTACCTTGGAATCAACTTGGACTCCAAGCTCAACTGGAACGAGCATATTGAACATAGAGTTTGGAAAGACACAGCTGCACACGACTCTCATTCGCCCATATGGAGCAATCGTATGGTGGCAAGGTACAGTATCCGGAAAATCGAAAACCTAATTAGATAGGGAACAAAGACTTGCCTGCCTTGCGACAACAAAAGCAGTGAGGACGGCATCCACTGGGACGTTGGAGACAATTCCCTGTACATTGAGCAGGAGGCACGCAAAGCTAATGCTCGCCTGAGATGCTCCAAACGATGGCGGAGCGTGGGAATGTATGGACATTCATGATTATAAAATCAAACGGTAAGGGATTGTTTCCTCCTAGAGATGCCGACTGACAGTTCTTTACTTACCATGCGATTCAGCAAAAGGCCGTCATTCCCAAAAGGGGGGACTGGGAATAGATTAAGCACCACCTGATCCCCACCACTGGGATCAACTGGTACACACATGACTCCAAGATGGGTGAATTAGCCGGCGCCGTGGTATACGGGCAATCTCCTAGAGCGAAACTTTGTCAGGACCAGGAAAATTTTTCCTCTGTATTTCAGACAGAAGTTTATGCTACACTCGCCTGTGTAAGAGAAAATATCAGCAGAGGTTACTACGGCCAGCAAATCACTATATGTTTCGACAGCCAAGCGGCAATCAAGGCCCTCACATGCAGAATTAGTTCGCTGCTGGTGTTAGAGTGCATTGACAATCTGCAAAGACTATCCACTGCCAATAAGGTTGAGCTACTTTGGGTTCCCGGTCATACTGGAGTGCCCGGAAATGAACAGGCCGATAATCGATAATCTGGCCAGATTTGGTGCGAAAAGCTCAACGATTAGACCATAACCTATCCTAGGAGTTTCTAGATCATGGAGCGTCTTAGCCATGAAGGAAATCCTGGAAGTCAAATTTCAGGAGGCATGAAGAGAGGCCTCAGACATGAGACTATTGAAACTCCACTTTGAAGGCCATTCTACTAGGAGGACCAAGACTCTGCTCTCAATGAGCTGAAAGGAAATCAGAATAGTGGTAGGGCTCCTGACGGGTCACTGCCATCCTAACAAAAACCTCAGCATTATCGGTATCACGGATGATACTGAATGCAAATACTGCTCAGAGGATGAGGATTCAGTCACCCGTATCCTCACGGAATGCCCAACAGTTGCAGAAATACGAAAGCGTACCTCGGGAGCATCGTTCTGAACCTGAAGAGTTTGAGAAGAGTATCGGTTAGAAGACTGGCTTCTTTTGCTCGCAAAATTAATAACTTTCACAGATAATGGGTTTACAAAACCATGGCAATTGTTTTGTCATACAATTATTCTTCAAGTGGTGGTGGTTTTCCAAACTCATACTGCATAAGTTATGAATTTTAAATTTCTATTTTAAAACACTGGTCTGACTAGCAATCTGCGGGGAGGTATAAGGGAACTGAATAGCTGAACAAAAGGAGTTTGCAAATAGACAGTACTGAGTTTGCTCAGCGGTAATGGACAGTCAAAATGTCACGGAAAAGAATTGATAGACCTTTTTTGCGCGAAATGGACCAGTGAAACATTAAACAAATCAATATTAGTGAAGTGATAGTTTGCATATTACCGAAAAATAAACTGATGAACGTGTTTGTGCGAAATAACTCGATCAGATGCAGTGAAAGACAGAATGTTTTTGAGAAGAGATAACCTGGTGGATTTGAAAGGCAGCGATTTGAAGCAAAAGCAGGGGAACTGGAAACTGGAAACGATCAGTGAGAAGACCAATCTCCAGAAAGGTCGAATGGTGAGGCCTCATCTTACCAAGCTCGCACAAGTCTTCTGACAGCTTGACAGAAAAAAATTCAAACAAATTTTTAGGTCGATTATGCTTCGATATCCTTGAAAGAAGAACTTCTAGAAAATTTGGTAGATTTGAAAGCAGAACTCCAACAAAACTTGGTGAGCTTGAAAGAAGAACTCCAACAGAACTCGGTGAGCTTGAAAGAAGAACCCCCACAGAATTTGAAAGATCTAAAAATAAGTTTCTAGTCTGGAAAAGGAACTTCAAGAAAAACTTCTAAGAAATTTGAACAGTTTTAGAAAAGAACTTTTCAAGATCACAGATGGCTTAGAAAAAGAACTGTGGTGTAATGAACCGGTATGAAAAAAAATGGACACCGTCATAGATGAAGTCAGGTATGAAATGAACACAGAAGTGGATCAATTCAAAGAAGAAATCGACTAAATGAAGGATAAAATCAGTAAGTTACAAAAACGAATGGACGATGCGTACATCAAAATCAATGCTAGACCTGAGAGTGAACTTGCAAGCTTTTTTTGCCCTGCATATTCTCCCACGCCAAAAAATGTAAAGGAGTGATTAGCTCTTTAGCCATTCTTGGATTTTTTGGTTTCATCATGGTTGAGTTGAAAAACAGCTATAGCTGACACTTCGTCTTTTCATTACTTGATTTCTCTATTATATCTATATTGCTCTTATTTACATATTTTTTAATCTGGCAATCGCTAAGAACAAGGAAGCTGAAAAATAGTCACAGACATAAAGGAAGAAGAAGTACTCGAATCATCTGACTGTCCCTGGTCCTCTACAGTCGTGCTGGTGAAGAAGAAAGATGGATGCGCTTTTAGGGTGCTCAGTAGCGAGGCGGTTGGATTCCGGCATTCTAAACTTCCTCTTGCATCAATTCCGTAGAAGTCGATAGGCAATGTAAGTTGTCTAGATGCCAATCCCGACGTCTGGTGCTTGCTTGGAGTTCGCGCCGACCACCCGGGGTGGTGCTGAAGGTTTTCCGGGTTTTTCCTACACTAAAAAGTGAATACTTCACCAAAAACTAGTTAGTCGCCCTGGGCGCCACGACAAATAATAATAATAGCCGTTCCCTACCCGCACAGGCTATGTCTCTGTCTGAAGTAGGTATTCCCCGATATAATCCTGGATTGAAATTGAACCCCAAGAAATGCCATTTATTCAAACAAAAACGACATCTTGTCCACGTAGTTTCTGAAGAAAAATTTGCAGTGGATGAACAGAAGATCAGAGCTATGAAGGAGTTGTTGTACAATAGAGCTGACTTAGTAACAGTCTAATTGAATTTTTGGATTATAGTAAATTCAAGAAAAAATCTGCCAAAAACAACGACAACTTTACATCAGGAACTCAAAAAGGCTTACTTTACTACTGATTCTATTCTAATCTTATTCAGACTACTTGTGTATGGATAATTGCATTCTATTATCTACACTGTTTACAATTTTCCGTTAACCAGCTGTCGCCCCCCTACGAACGACGGCTCTCAGAAGTCGAAACTTGTACGAGCTAAGGATTAACGAGGTCTTACCTTTTAACGTGCGATTCCTAGCACGAGACCAGTGACCATGCTGGGAATCGAACCCACGTCCCTCTGATTGATAGACTAGCGCTCTACCATCATGACCACTGCGGCCCATTACCTGTACCTGCCTATATTGAATCGTGTGCCCACTTCTTATCTCATCTTTAGATTGAGAATAAGAAAAGTTTAATTTTCTAGAAACTAATTCGACATCAGCTACTTCCCTCCTTTTGAAGCTCCGCTCAGATGGAGAATAAGATCATAATACAGTAGCATCAATCTTATCGCAGCATCGTATCAATGCCTGTTCGATTCAAAGAAGAGACTCGTCCATTCAGAAGAATATTTTTCAAAGGACCACGAGATAGCGTAGATGGGACACTGGAACAATAGGCATACACGTACTGCATGTATTACATGAAAGCCGGTCATATATTCGAAAGTCCATATAATGAAAATCACATGCTCTCTACTAACGAAGATAAAACAGACGTGCCGTAAATAACGCGGAAAGTATCTACTGATTATGTCAACAGTGACCACTAGCAGAAAATTCTCTCGTCCAAGAATGCTCCAAAGATGCACTGCTCAATACGAAGCAATCATCCAGGAGATTGTACAGAATGAAATGAGCTGCATCATGAATATTTTATAGTATAGTCTATGTGTGCAAAATCGACGAAGTTTCATATATCGTTGCTAAAAAATATATATTTGCTTTCATTTTAAATAATCTTTTTCCATCGACAGGCTGTCCCGTTACAAGCAATCCTCTGAAATGTTTGAGACGAAACGAATCGAGGCACTTACCTTTTAACAAGCGATGCCATGCACAAACGACAATTCAAACTATTTGAGACCGACCAATTATGACAACTGTCTCAACAGTAATGTCACTGTCTGAAGTTATGTCATTGGAGGACGATGGAGTTAATTATTAGATGGCGCCACTACGTTGGTGCAAAACAAAAAAGAAACCTCGATGATATCAGAATTAGATAAAGCAAATTCGGGTACGTGGAAACAAAGAGACAAGCTTTAGAGTTTCCAGCCTTCCGATTGAGACACCACCTTACAGTGCCCAGTTTCACTAAAAGTCTGGTAGATGGCTCTCGCAATGTTTTCTAATGCTTTCTGTATGGCAACTGACCTACTATATACCGAGTGTCTCAGAGCTTTTAGGCCAGCAGATATTTCAGTTATTCACAGAAAAAAGCTCTTCCATGCACCATCGCAAAATCCAACCCCTGGCAAACAACCCCTTAGTTTAGTTTTTTCAATCGCTTCCCTATGTTTGTTGTTGTTCAAGTTACAGCTCTTTTTATTTCTCATTCAGCGATATATCATAATATGTAGTTATGAAGACAGTTAGTCCAGATAATTGAATGCGTTAGTGGGTTTCAATTGATTCGACTGAAATAATTGTTCCACATTGAAGAGACAAGAAAAAGCAGATGCTAAAGAAAAAGAGACACTTAAATATATAGAACTCTTTGTGTTTTGTTTTATTCCTACGCATCTGTATCACAAATTGCTATCAGACGTGATACCGTTGTACAATATCAAAATATTTTTTACCTTCACTACTAACGGATACGTTGATATACTTTCAATTCTTGGAGAAAGCCAAAAAAATAAATGTACATACTGCAGAGAGGTTGTACGAGCAACGCTTTCCTGATCGTCGACAAACAGGTCGCAATACTTTTTCTTATGTAGAAACTGCAATGCGAAAGATATCATTTTCATGGAAAAAACATCGAGTATATCCAACTCATGTGAGAACTGAGGAAAAACTGTATAAAGGTTTTGGCCTACGGCGAAGCTAAACGGTACGTGCATTGGTGGTGAAGATTAAATTCAGTGAGTCGTCTGTGCTAAGAATTCTCAAACACTACAGGTATCATTCTTTCAGAATACATTTACCCCAAGTTCTCAGACCTACAAAGGACAACTGGCATTAATTGCTCACATTCAAGTTTCAGTCCATGACAATCCCAACTTCCTCAATCAAATCTTGTGGAACCAACATTACATGCACTATTGCTCACAGAAAGTTCCTTACCGAATAAGAGCAACTCATTTCCAAACGATGTGGGGTGTGAGCATGTGGTGTGGTTTACATAATGGACGTCTCATCGACCCTCATTTTTCAAAGACACTTTGACGAGACATCGATATCTAAATGTCTTGAAAAATTGTATTCCTGCACTACTAAAAGAGATGCCTATCCAGGAAAGACAACGAATGTGGTAGCGACAAGATGGTGCTCCCTCAAATAATCATAATATAGTTACTACTTTCCTTTCACCTTTGGATTAGCAATTGATAGAGGACCTCTTCGTTGGCCTGCACGTTCTCCAGATCTCACGCCATAAGACTTTTTTTATGGGGATATTTGAAACGAGTTGTCTTCGAAACTCAACCGATAAGTAGGTATTGAAAATTCATCCTAGAAAAGTTCAGAGGCTTGTTACCGTTACTCCAGAAATGAATAGAGCTTCCTGTATTCGAGCGCTGATTTGGCGACTTGATCCATTATGTGGCAAGTGCTGACACGTTTTGAACCTTTTCTGTAAAGTAATGTATTTTTCAAAACGCTGTTATGTGTCAAGTGAATGAGTTCTAACAAAATTCGAAAGGTGGAGAGCTTCCATTTAATGAAACTAATCATTTCGAAAAAGTCGAAATGCCATTCTCTTTACACGTTGCCAGAAAGTTGAAAATATGAGGCTAGGAATCGCACGTTGAAAGGTAAGACCTCGTTAATCCTTGGCTCGCACAAGTTTCTACTTCTGAGGGCTGTCGTTTGTAGGGGGACGACAGCTGGTTAACGGAGAAAACAATTTTGAACAATATTCAAATGTCCATCAGAAAACAAGTACTTCCCCTTACCGTCATTGAATTCCACTCTTTAAATGTGTGGAGAAAACTGTATTCTCAGAAGATCAAATCTCAATTTGTGAAATAATTAACAAAATTTATGAAACATTTCGTCACATTTGAAACATTTCAAGAGTTTGTCGTAAGAAATATGGTACATTTCTGAAGGAAAAAAATCGATGTTGATGATGAAAAGAAGGCAGATTTTTTATTTTTAATGTCAGTCTTGTATTGTCGAAAATATTCCTGGAATAGTAATCCACTTTTTCAGATTTCATTTTGTTATTCTTAGAACAGCACCGTTTCTTGTACTATCAGATACATTTCGCTATCATAGATCTTTATTGGCAATTTGTGATCTTGTTGTACAAATTAAAGCAGGCAGCCATCTAGATAATTTCATGCATTTCATTATGGGAAAAAATAATAGTTTATGATATTCCCTTGTTTGTTTCTCAGAAGAGATGCATGCAAACTCTGTTGCTGTGTCCATTTAATTAGATTTATCGGGTATTCGTCGAGATAAAGTCTCAAAGGCGGACTTCGAGGTCTTCAGGGTTCAAAAATTCTTTTTGTGTAAACGAATGCTTCAGTCGAATATATTTGAAGTGAAATCTGTCGACTGAGACTTATTAAGTTATTGTCTAAGCATGAATCGAAACTTGGTTTAGCTGAAAACCTATCGGGAGTTTGTAATCTTAACCATGATAGAATTATTTCTCTAGCCAGTATCAGAAGTTATAATAATATTTCTACTCCACTACTTGAAAGTTTCAATGAAACATGTACCGTTTTCAATTTGGTACTGGAATCAGTTCGGTAAGTAATAGTTTCTGGGTCTACTCAGTCTTCTCAAAATTCCTACACCCATTAACATGTCAAAATCCCTACACCCATTAACTAACAGTCCTGAATCTCGACGGTCCATACTTGGTCTTGGTATTGGTCTTGATGTTTCATGACCAAGACGAGACTGGCTCAGTCTTGGACTTGGTCTCGATAGTCTTGATAGTCTTGGTGTTGGATCAAAATGCGTATAGAAATTTTGAATAAGTCATTTTTCAATTGTTTCACAGTTTATATGCATGTAATAGTTATTTCGTATTTCTCAGTATTAAACAATTGTCGATTTTTACGGGTAAAGTAAGAGAAATAAATCTTTCATTTCACAATAAGAATGTAATTTTTCAGGAATCTTAACCACAGATCACACAGGCCGATGCCCGACAGGCCAGAAAAAGGTTCAAAACGGTTGGAATGTTGATTAGGTTTTACCATTTTGTAAAGGATTATTGTGTGGTGAGCAGTAAGGTGCGGTTGCGGCAGAGGAGTGGAATCGAGATCCCAAGGAAATTGTGATACTTACCTATTCATAATCCTTACATACACCTATTCGTTGTAAACTGTAAAACTGCAATACTGAATTTGAAATATTTATTTTTGATTTGAATGAACAAAAATTAAAAACCTACCATATGACAAATAAATATTCGAAATAAAATGCCATAACCCATAATATTTTTCATAAGATTTTTCTTAACATTGAGTATATTTAAGTTCATTATTTTTCTTTCGTGACTAAGACCAATACTCTTGGGAGAGAGTCTTTGTCTTGGTGTTGGTTTCGAAAGTCAAGTCAAGTTGGTCTTGATCCAGAGAAGATTTATCAAGTCTTGTTCTTGGTCTTGGTCTTGGTCTTTTATTGTTTAAAATTGTTTAAAATTGGTTTTTCCATTAACAAGCTGTCATCCCCCTACAGCCCTCAGAAGTCGAAATTTGTTCGAGCTAAGGATTAACGAGGTCTTACCGTTTAACGTGCCCGAGACCAGGGACCGTATATTTGAGTTCATGTGAAGTCATTTTCATGCGTTTGAAGTGACATAGAGCGATACAAACACCGCGCAATGGAGAGAGATGTAACATTGATATCGCACGCGTTAAAATTCAAACATACGGCTCCAGTAACCATGCTAGGAATCGAACCCACGTCCCTCTGATTGATATACCAGTCTCTTGGTCTCGCGAAGCCTTATTTGGAATTTTCTATTCTCAAATTTTATTCCCACATCTTTTCTAAGCAAAAAGGGCACATCTCCTCAACAACGCTGTTAGAGGCAACAGTTCTTGCGAAATTTGCATATTTCTGCATAGATGCAGGTTATGGAATCACTTAGGCGCCAGATGACTTTACAAAAACTGAGTATGTGCGATAGATCTCTCTAAAATAAACACCTCTTTTTCTCTAAAGATGTATCGAGAAATAATTCATAGTCAAGACACAAGATGTTGAAAAACCAAACTTTTTCAAAAATTCATTACACTGTATTTTGAGATGGAATAATTTTTTGATGCATCTTAATAGAAAAACAAGTTTTTTATATTGTAAGATTTATCAGATAGATTTATCTACTAGACTAAACAAACCTACCTGCTCTCCATTCAATTTTACATTAAAACAACTCTCAGTATTTTTTTTTTGCGGGGGTAAAAAAATCCTTGACAGGGAGGTTATGAGCCTCACTGCCTTGCTGAGCAAGAAGGGCGTATTTGATAAATTTGTGAATACTGAGTTTAGGTCAGTTTTTGTTTGTTTTCATCGTTTCACACCTGAAGGATTGAATGTCGTAATTGGAAATCAGCCGATAGTATAAGCTTATGAAAAATGTCATATCTGCAAAAATTGCCCCCAACCTAATAGAAAAACATGATATTTTTCGAGAACATGGAAACTGCAGATGCGCCCTCTTCAATTAGCACGGCAGCTTACATCTCAAGGTCTCTGTGAGATTCTCCTGGTGCCGTATGTTTGAATTTTACCGCGTGCGATATCAATGTTATATCTCTCTTCAATGCGCGGTGTTTGTATCGCTCTATATCACTTCAAACGCATGAAAATTATTTCGCATGAACTCAAAAATACGGTCCCTGTCTCCTTACCAGGCATACTCACTAAAAACTTCACCCCCATGAGACCCGTCTGACTATTGCTTTTGGTGACACTAGGCCTGATGGCCCATTGTAGCTTTGTTCTGGTTCTGAAAAATAGTAGTTCTGGGACGTCAGAATTATGCGCAGTTGATCAAAAGAATGTACTTAAGGTTTAAATTCGTTCACTTTCTCTCAACTGCACATAATCCTGAAGTCCCAGGACTTGTATTTTTCAGAACAAACCTTATATAAATAAACTCTGTTGTTAGATCATTATACCCATTTCAATACTTTTGCGCCTTGTGAAAGTTTGTACCAGTCCTTTGCTGGGTGAGAACTGTATAATTTTGGCCTGCCAGATGGCTGACCGATAAGTGACTGTCTTTTGCGTTCTAGTGCCTCACAACAGTTACAATATGTGACACTGTTTCTGGATCCTTACCGCACAGTCTGCAGGTCAGGTCTCAATTATAGTCCCATTTTGTTGAGGTGTTCCTTTACCGGTGTCTGCCGTTTGTTTGTGGCACGGGCCTTTGATGTATTATTTCCCATGCTTATTTCCAAATGGTGGCCACCGACCTATAAGTCGGTGATGACGACATCGTGGCAAGGCCTCTCACCAGAAAATCCATGAATCATATTTGAGTAAGTGTCCAATAAATGTCTAGAATATGTCGTGAATAATTAGTTTTTATTCATTTCATGGGGTGGGGTGGGGTGCTAGCTTTTACAGCATATAATGTATATGTACTTTTTATGCATACATGCAGATGAGGACAATTCATGCATTCTTTTGGAAAAAATAAATAACCGATTGTGGAAAATATACCATTGTTCTAGGGATAAATCCATAACTGAAACCCGAGCTGAAACCTATTGGTTGAGACAACTCCTAGTTTTCAAAGCCGGAAAACTACCTGAAAATTGTGGAAAATGAAGATATTCCACTTTCTCAGTAATACACAAACAACTCGTTGGTTTATTTTTGCTGCACCAAAATATCAACTCATCAATTGTCGAATGACTATAACAAATTTGTCATAAAACGTTGGAATTTCGTGAAGCGGAAACATTACCATGTAATTAGTGAAATTCTATTATTTTCAGTCTGGCGGTATGGTAATTAAATATAAAGTGTTTGGTCGGATAGTTTTGGAACAATAGTCGAATGACGAAACTATATTTGTCGTAAATATGTCCGTTCTTTGAAACCCAGAAAACTACTTTCAAATGCCAAATAATGGAGATATTCCATTTTCTCACTGCACTGTATTCAGTTGTTGATAAATCCATGAAAGCAACATCTTCAGTGTTCAGCTCTACTGCATCATATTTCTGTTCTTCGTAATTGAAAGTTGTATTTATGTGATTCAAAGGGTCTCTTCCACTTCTAGAACCATCATAGCCACTCTCACTGAACATTCCAATATCACAAGGCTCGTATTTCACCCTGATTAAGACGAAGACTTCACCGAAAACTTCAGAGTTACTTTCTTTTTTGATTTGAATTATTTTAAATTCATCACTATCCATTTTGAAATTTTCAGAATGGCAAATGAAGTACTGTATGGAAATGTATGCCGGCTAGTCAACAAATTTGTAAAACCACATTACAGATCAATCAATTTCGTAGTGAGTAGAAATGAACAAATAATATAATGAACTTGAATTCTCCGATTCGATGCCCAACTTGTTTGTCAAAGTCAGCTCTTACAATGTTACTACCGATAGGTCAATAAGTACAATTTTAATGTCTTATTTAGTTGGATATTGGGATATGGAAAAAAAAACAGAAATTTTGTTGACCATTCTCATGACAACTGATGAAAAACAGCATCGTACCTGGAATATGATGATATCTGACCTGTCCTAAAAGTGATGGGAGTATAAATAATTCAATACGTCAACATTATATATTTCCCACAATATAACAAAAATCTGAATGGCTCACGTAAAAACTGTAAAAAAATTAAGAATGTTAATTATGGAGAGTTTCTTTTACCAAATTGTTTGATGATAATGTACACAATGTTTCTTCTTTAATAAATAATCTCAGAGTATCTTGATTGAATCACTAACATAATTGATGGTCTGAACCTCGTATCGTATGGTATTGCAGTACCTAAGAACCCCCTAGTTATATTAATTTATTGTGCCTAATAATGAGTATTCTGGTTATATATCAGATATTCATCAATAAAATTCAAATTATCGTGGTTTCTCTAAGGCAAAGAGCACACTGAGTAACCATAACCAACCGCCAGCGACCGTCTAGCTATGACCAATTTTTCCAACATGTTCATGAAGACGATCTTCAGCATATATGGTAGTCGAGGGCAGAGGAAATTTGTTTACTCTAAAAGGGCATGGAGGTTGGCTTTCCTTGACTGATGCTGAGAGCTACATCGAAGGATCGTCGGTTGTCAGAAATATTGAAGTTTCCCGTGAATTGTTCAGCCTTTCACGAACAGTAAAAACAACGCCAACAACAGGATACAATGCAGTGGGTGAAAATAAAAAACTGAATACTTCCACCTTCGACTTTATCAACTAGAATTATCGAAAATGAAGCAGCTGCTGAAGGATTAGCTATTTATAACAACAGAAATTTTACCATGAATATTTAGATTAATAAAATTTAAAAATGCATGTTTTTGTTCTTTCATCTTTGGAAATGAATGTGTTTAGCAATGTGTGGTTTTCAGGTAGATATGAGAAAAAATATCCTAATGAAATATGCTATTCTGCCAAACTGTGTTTTATTGACAGTGACATTACTCTCTAGAAAAGTGACAGTTCTATTTAGTAAAGTGTGACTTTAATGAACGATTTTGAATTTAGTGAAATAGCACAATTAGGGCTTCGCGAGACCAAGACCAAGACTGGTCAGTCTTGATCTCAGTCTCGAAAAATAAATGTAGTCTTGGTCTTGGTATTGGTCTTGATGTTTCAAGTCTTAGTCTTGGTCTTGGTCTTGGATCAAAATTTGTAGAGAAATTTTAATTATTCAATTCAATTGTCCAACAGTTTATATGCATATATTAGTTATTTCGTATTCCTGTGTTCAACAATTGTCAATTTGTACGGATAAGTCAAGCGAAATAAAAATTTCTCATTTCATAATATAATTTTCAAGAAATCTTAAATAAATATTAAATTAGACCCACACAACACAAAAAATGGTTGGAATGTTAATTAGGTTTTTATTATTATTATTATGGATTATTGTGTGATGAGCAGTAAGATGCGGTTGCGGAATGGTGGTTGGAAATTGCAATACTTATTAACCACTGTGACCTCACAACATACACCTATCTGTTGTTAACTGTATAACTGTAGTACAAATTTTGAAAAATGTATTTTGGATTTTGAATGAACAAAATTTAAACACTTACTATAAGAAAAACAAATAATTGCCATAAAATGCCATTACATTTTCCATCATAATGTCCTTAATACTGAGTAGATTTAAGTTCACTATTTTTCTTCTGGACCAAGACCAATATCCTTGGGGTAGAGTCTTAATCTTGGTCTCGAAATTCAAGTCTTTGTCTTGAGAAGATTTATAAAGTCTTGATCTTGGTCTTGTATCATGACCGAGACAAGACCAAGACTAATCTCTCGTGAAGCCCTAAGCACATTATCAGTCAAAATGCGAATAAATTAATAATTCTCGAGAACTTCATGCGACAATTAGAAGAACCTGCCTAAAAATTTATCATCTCCTTACGACATAATAACTACAAGTTTTATCAGTTTTTAGTAGAGATGGAATAATATCGTGAATGAAGATGTTAGATTTTTTGAGAAATTTTTTTCCAGTTTCTGAAAGCGATTTTATGCAATATCTCTCTGTGAATAATTATTTATACATTCTATTTTCCAATCAAATAGATTCAAGAGTTCGTCTCGCTGGTCCAAATATTCTATGTTTGAGGCAATGGTGATAGTTCGCGATAATTTGGATATTTCTATAATAATAATACTCCCTCACGGTTCATCTCAAAAGAGGACGATGCGAAAAATACGGAGAGGACGTTCAGCTCGTAAACGGAAGCATCCTACATCATCTGGATGCCGGAGAGACGTATGCCTACCTAAGGGTGGAACAACGCCACACCCAATGGGATCTGGTCAGGAAGAGCTGCGACAACTCGACGTAAAAACTCGAAAAATTATGCATCTCCATAGGAGCTGGCATCCTAAATCGTCTGTTCCACGGGTATTCTTCCCCAGACAACGGGGAGGCCATATAATTTTGAGTTTGAAGTGTCTACATAACAGAATGGTACTGGATGGAGACTGTAAAGTCATCAGGAGTTCAGATCCCATCCTCTGCTTGATATGCGATTATGACAAATCAGGGATTGGCATAACGCGGCTCTACGAGTGTTGTACTACCACCTAGGATACTCGTACGGTATAGGCGAGACACCGGTATTGCCTTATGCTCTGAGTCCGTTGTGGAAAATGAGAAGTGCCGAATCTATTGGAACTACTCATTCCCTACTCTCGGGCAAATACAAGCCAATAAGCTTGATGTAGTTCTCCTCGACCATTAAAGTAGGACGATTTTATAGTTTCTGTGAACATTGTCTTGCCATGCTGTAATGCAACACCTTTTGTGAGATATAATTTTTTATTCGATTAGAGGGACTCATGAGCTACAAATTAGATGTGATGAATTCATTTCTGAGGAAGTTCAATTCCGAATAAGAGCACAAAAATCAAATCGATGCATAATATCCAAAATAGCAAAAATCGAATTTTTGCCACCCTGTAGCTCGAAAACAGCCATAGGATCAATCTATAAATTGGACTATATAATGAAAATGATAGGATGCACAACATATCAAAAACCGAGCAAAATTAGCAAAAAGCCATTTAACGTAGTAAGTACAGGGTCATTTATGGAATGTGTTTTTTTTTATTTCTTTAAGTGCAAGTCTCTCCAGCAAGAGAATTTGAAACGTAAATTTAAGGAACTTTAATTCTCTACAACATTGAGTAGAACTCTTTTGTAGCTAAAATGTAACTAAACGAACATATAAGCAAAAATCTGATGAAAGTGATTTTTTTCGGTTTTTTCAATATGGCGGCGGGCGCGAAGTGTGGGTAATACTCAATTGTGCAACTAGTGTGGATATATTCAGTTTCCGCACGAGTTGTAAACTACTATCCTTTTCCGACGATTTTGATAATATTTTTGAACAACTAACAATACGAAGGTTTATTCACAGAATTTTTTAAATTGAATTTTGCGTATTCATATTTATTTTATGCTTTGCTATTAAGGATGTTCGTAACATCAGCTTATACTTATTTCCCTGTTCTCCAATGTAAATCAATAAAACAACATCGAAGAAGCTTTTTGCGTAACTTTTTTCTTTCCATGAAATAAAATTATTATATTCCAAATCATACTTCTGTTTTGATTTTTCCGGTAGCAATTCCTTCGTCATTTCACTTGCTAAATTGCAGACTTCTAGGGAAGAAGAATCTATTATTTCGTCGTCGAATAAAAATCCCATGTTTTCCTAACAGCAAAAAAAAAATAAAACATGTTACACTCAATTTGATATCAACACACTGACACTTAAATTTCATAAATTTATTTGTACATATATGTCTTTGTCACAGAACAGTTGCCTAAATATGAGTAAAAATCAGAGTACCTACTTAAATATAGGTAATCGCACCAATGGCACGGCGAGGAGAAATATTTCATTTCGCACTAGTGCAAAATACATAATTTTCTGTGATAGTTCATAGTGCGAAATAATACGTATTTCAAGTAAGTAGTCGGAAAATGTGCATTTTGCATTTTAAACACCATCCTATACAACATTTCAAAAATTTTGAACTACCAAACCGTTTGTAAAGTAACCCCCCTCTATTCACTGCGTAAATTGAGATTAGGAAATGTACTCAAATCTACTAATGTTTCCATTTTTGCGTTTAAAAAATCTGAAATAGCAAAAGCCAATTCATGATTTAAATGAATATGGGTGCGGTTCAAGACAAATTCACATTTAGCACTCTTTATTGAATTGGTGCGAGATCACGCAAAATTGTGTCGCTCTGACTTTCACTTGCGTGAATAATTTTTCATCACCTACCACTTCAACAAGATTTTTTTTATTAAATCAAAATATTTCGGTGCGAATAACGAATTCTAAGCCTCGGGGAACATATGTTCACGCAGGAAAAGAACTTTCGAACCCACTTCACCATTTTTATATGAATATACGACATAAACTAGCCTCGGGTTGGGATGAGAAATTCCCAATTTTCCGCCAATTTTCCGAAACCATCAAATTGAAATTAAACATATAAAAGTTCATACAGGAATATGGCAATTTAACGAGCCTCTAGGAGGTAAATGATTGGAATAGGGAGGTGGGTGTAGTGTTATAGGTCCCAGCGAATATAACAGTTGTGGACTCATTGTATTTTGCCAGGTAGGCGTTGAAATTATGCCTAACTCGGCTGTTTAATTGAAAACCAATATGATGCACCTTTTAGACTATGTAATAACTATACTTTAGGTAGTTCGTTTGCGCTAACCAAACAACAAAAGTTTATCGATTTTGAGATTTCGAATTGGAAAATACCGTTTCTCACAGGGTGATTCTGTTTTGGATCTTGCAGTTGATTTTCAAATGGAACGTTATAAAAAAATTAAATAGAATAGACTTTCTTGAGTGTGAAAACACAATAATATTAATGGTTATATACTATTGTTCTGCTACTAAAACATTTAATCATTTTCACAATAAATTTTTTAATTCTTTTTGTATTTGAAAGGAATCAATTGCGAAGAAGTATTCAGTAAAAATAAATGAATTGAAATTCAATAAATTTAATTCATCACGCATGTTTCCTTCTTTTGGAATGCTTCAGCATTCCTCGAAACTTCAAAATGAGTGCGCCTTTGAAAGAAGTTGCCCTCTACTTCTGGTATAACGGCAAAAGATTGAAAGTTGGAAATATTTTGGTTGAGAAGGCCATATTGTGATACCGAACGCTCATCGTGAAAGACCCTGTATATTAAATACACTATATATGAATTGTTTTTTTACTGTTGTTGAAATCTTATTTCTGGTGGTTTTTGACCAACATTACTATGATGATATATTGAAGATTTGCTGGGTTATATCTGCCTAGAATAAACACAAGGATCTCAAACGTGTGAACAAAATAAGCACTCGGTCACAAAATTGATAGGTACCTAAGATGTACCTTTTTTCAATGAATTCAACCAGCACCACTAACTCTTTCTTCCTTTTTTCTAGGTTTCGCTTTTGGCATTTCGGTGAGTGGAGAGATGTAGTGGTAGACGACAAGCTTCCCACACATAAAGGAAGATTGGTTCATCTTCATTCTTCGAACAACACTGAATATTGGATTGCACTATTAGAAAAAGCTTACGCGAAGTAAGTACGTAAATAATTCAAAATTTGTTATGAAATGTTTATAATCAATATATAGAGTTATCCAACGTAGTGAAAAAAAATACATATTTGTCTATTTACCTCGACATCGCCTGACTCAAATGTTTTTGAACGGTGTTGCTACATCAGTTATCAACCTCTTCGGTCTGACTAGCGTAGCAGACGTGTTTTGGTTTGCTCATCAGGTAGTAGTCGTGTTTGCCCCGTAAGAGCTTACGGGGCGGTGTTATGAGTGTTTCATTGGAGAGAGAGGGTGAGTAAGATTTTGGCGGAGATTGGCTCGATTTTATCGGGCAAAGCTGTTCACGATGTCTACACAGGAAGTCAAAAGCTTCCTAGAGAACGCGGATAAATTTGATCTTGTACAAATGCTCAAGATTCTCTTGGAGCTTTTCAGTGTCACCCCTGACACTGTAGAAAGTGTAAAAGCTGCTGATCTATCCGAGTTTGAGATGGAAAAAAATCAGATGGAAAATCTGACGAGGCCTTCCCCGCTCTGGGGAGCAGCCCTAAAAAGAAGTGCAAGAGGAAACTGGTCTCAGGTGCATCAGTTACCTCGAACACTTCTGCACATGAAGAAGATAATGGGAAATATCCCATAGTGAATAACGACGATATGGAGCTTGACTCCACCCCCCTCCACTGGGAAAAATGCAGGTGCTCCACCCCTTTTCACGGGCAGTGAGCATGAAGACACGCCAGACACTGGCACCGTCGTTGGGAGAGGTAAAAGGCCACAACAGGCCGAAAACCTCCCTTTCACTTCTAGGGGCCGCAGCCGCAGCCCCTCTCCAAGAAATCCGCGATTCCCCCTATCACCGTCCAGCGGAAGGAGTGCTGGGCGATTATCAACCGAAAGTGCGCCAGGCGCAAAATTAAGTTCACAAGGGCTAAGAATATCCTGACGGGATACGTGTACAGCCCGAATGTCATGAAGACTACCGGCGTCTTTAACACTTGTTAATAGAGGACAAGATTCCTCATCACACCTTCTCTTTTCCGGAGGACAAACCCCTCAGGGTTATCCTCCGCGAAGTCCCGGAGGAGATGAAGTGTAAGGTCGGTGGATCACCGGTCTAACGCATAGGCCGTTCGACCGCATGCCTTGTTGAAAAGCAAGTGTATTGTGGGTTGTCTAGATGTCAATCTCGTCTAGCTAGCTTGGAGTGCACACCGACCACCCGTGGTGGTGCTGTAGGTTTTCCGGGTTTTCCTACAGCTGAAAAGTGAATACTCCACCAAAAATCAGTAAGTTTCCCCGGAGCGCCACGGCAAATAATAATAATAATAGCCGTCCTCTACCCGCACAGGCTATGCCTTTGGGTACACTCAATGAGTGTTTATGAGGGAGTATTATTATATTTTTTCATTATTATTATTATTATTATCATTATTATTATTGCCGAGGACTTGCAGGCAAAGGGCTTCACTTTACAAAACGTACAAAGGCTGCGTATGCGCGATGGCAAGGCAATGTCGCTCGTCCTGGTCTTGGTACCCAAGTCAGAGAGAGCTATCTACCAACTGACGGATGTCTTAAACGTCCGTATTGCTATAGAGGACGAGAGGCATTGTCGGATAATGCCACAAATGCCAGCGTTTTGGACATTCCCAGAGAAATTGCATGGCAATTCCAGCATGCGTTAAGTGTGTAGGTAGACATCTGTTTCGAGACTGCGAAATTCCGCGCGCCAAGAAAGCGATATGCTGCAATGGCGGAGGCCCTCACACGGCCAATTATAGGGGGTATCCCAGCTTCTCTAAGCCCAAATGTGCTAGCACTGGAGGGAAGGAGGGGGCACCTTCTAGTGCCAGAGGAGCAGCAAAAGCTGCACCTAAAGTGCAAGCAGCGACCACTGCAAAATCTGGGGTTTTCCGTGAGGGGACCTCTTTTGCAAGTGCTCTGGGCAGTTGCAAGCCAGCGAGTCCCAGCAAGCCACCGGCGGACATTTTTGCCGCACTCGAGCAGATGAGGATTCTGTTGACTCAGTTCCCTGGGATACACATTTTTTTTGTACACAGTCCCGCAGTGTCTCAGGCTATTAATTAATCGCTGACGCCCGTACAAGGCCCAGTTCCTTGAAGATTGTTTTTTGGAACTGTAATGGTTTCCAAGACAACAAGTTGGACTTGCACAATAATGCGATAACGATTCCAAATTACAGAGTTTTCAGAAAGGATCGTATTGGGAGACGTGGAGGAGTCACCATTCTGGCTAAACGAGCCCTTCGTGTCTCACAATACGGCATTGATGATGGTCGGTGTCACGGCACTGAGATGGTAGGCATCGAGATCGAAACGAATAGAGAGGTACTCTTAGAGTTGTCTCAGCTTACAAACCCCCTGTAAATGCGTTATTGCCCGACACCTTGGATTCAGTGCTAATGGAAGACAATGTGCCTATAATAGTTGCTGGGGATCTAAACGCTAAGCACGTTCAATGGAGCCGAGTATCAAACAAAGCTATGGTAGGGTGCTCTGGGCACATATGGAACGACATGATTATCATGTGGTTGCCCGCACCGAGCCAACGCACTTTGGCAATTTTAGGCCTGATGTGCTTGAAATTGCGGACCTGGGAGATCTACCCTATGCCCGAGCTAGTTTCTGATCATACTCCAGTCATTTTATGGCTGGGTGATGATCCGATCCCGCAAGGAAGTTGTCTGCGTTGTACGATGAACTGGGAGATCTTTACGGAGATTCTCGAGGGTGCCTATGTCGTACCCGAGAGACTTCAGACTTCAGCCGAGTTGGAAGAAACTGTTGATACATTCGAGAGGACTATGAAGGACGCTATTGAGGCCGCTACGACCAGTGATCAGAGCCCTCTGAAATATTTCAACGAGTTCCCTCCGAGAATCAAGTACCTGATTAGGGAGCGAAATCGACTTCGGAGAGTTTATCAGAGGACCTTGTTCCCTGGGTAAGAGCCAGCCAGAAGGCTACTGAAGTTAAATACGCGATTATCGCAACGAAAGGTGGAACGACACTCTCTCCGCCCTAGAGCCTTGACACGACGAGCTTTGGCGAGTTGTGAGAAGGCAAAAGGGTAGTGAGGGAATACTTCCACCCCTTCATGGCCCTAACGGCATATACTAGGCTTAGGCTGACAAGGCAAGAGCCTTTGCAGACACGATGGAGCTTCAGTTTGTCCTCAACATCGACGAGGCAAATGATGATGACAGGGAAGAGTTGTGGAGACTAGGGTCAGGCGTCTGCTTCGGAGGGGGACGATGACGAGATCCGTCCAGCTACTGGGTAAGAGATTAAGGTGCATATTCGCGCATTTAAGAGGAAGAAGGCTTTGGGAGTTGATTCCATCAGTAACGTGATACTGAAGAAACTCCCGGGCAGCCAGATCGATTTGATCATGAATCTGGTCAACAATTCCTTGCGCCTTTAGCACTTCCCCAGTAGGTGGAAACATGCTACGATTGTGATGATCCCAAAGCAGGGGCAGGACCCCTGGTTTCCGCGAAACCAACGACCTATCAGCCTTCTCAGTTCGGTCGGGAAGCTCACAGAACAAGTCGTCCTGGAAAGTCTCACTAATGAGGTCATTGACCGGAATATTCTACCCAATGAACAATTTGGGTTCCGCGCAGGTCATTCTACTGAGCTGCAGGCTTTACAGATGGTCGAGGTCCAGGATGGTTGACATAGCGAAGGCCTTCGTCCGCGTTTGTCACGAGAGCCTTCTCTACAAGATGGGCCTTCTCGGCTTTCCCCGAAGCCTGGTTAGATATAGCAGCTCCTTTTTGGAAGGCAGAACATTCCAGGTCAATGCTGAAAATGTCCTCTCGGATGTGAGACACATTGAAACTGGAGTACCTCAGGGTGCATTCTTATCACCTTTATTTTACTCGGTTTACACTAGTTATATACCAAGGACAAATCACGTGAAGATCTCCTTGTACGCCGACGATACCGCGTTGCTCGCCATTTCAGCGGATCGCGAGCTCAGGATATGATATCTGCAGGACGCACTTGACAATCTCGAGCAGTGGTTCCTGGACTGGAAAATCCGAGTCAACCCTGCGAAAACGCAGTTGATTTCCTTGGGGAGGAAGAAGCATCTTCCTCGGACAGTGTTAATGATCTCGGGAAGGGGGATTGGATGGATGCCGCAAGTCAAGTACCTCGGACTTATAATTGACAGAGGTCTCACATGGAGGCACCACATTGAAGCGTTGAGAGGCAAGTTGTACACCAGGCTTGGCACTCTATACCCGTTCCTCAACAGGAGAAATAAGCTAAATTTTGAGGAAAAATTGCTTCTCTACAACGCGATGATCAGGTCGGTCTTGCTATATGCATCAGCCGCCTGGGGCCACGCTGCCCCCACCTACATTTTATCTCTCGAACGGGTCTGAAAATGTCTGCCGATGATAACGGACGCTCCGTGGTACGTGCGTAACGCACGGATCCTCGAGGACTTAAGGCTGCCTTCCATTCAGCAGCAGAGAGGAACCAAAATGTTTTCAACTCCGTGGAGGTACATGAAAACCTACTCATCAGGGAAGCTGTAGACTACACTATAGACGACCCTACTCGTTTCAAAAGGCCAAGGTTATCCTTGGTCTAGGTCTAACCCACCATATTAGTCGAAACTGGGTGGAGATTATCTTCATCTAACACCGTCTATGCACGGGAGACACAAACAACAACAACCTCGAGGGCGGCAACATACCCTCAGTACACTTATCCCGCCCAGCCATATTCTTTGAGTTGCAAGCACTCCTCCCGCTGGACACCTGTGATAAAAGGGAAAGGAGGCTCGGCCTCATTCTGATAAAAGCGACACAAATTCCCGGTTTAAATTTTTTTCAGGGCACGTATGCTTCGTAGGTAATCACGCATGAACTGCTAAACGCAGAAGCTGATTTAAATGATTATTTTAGGTTCCTTTTGGGTGAAGAAGCTTCTACAAAGTATATACAAAATATTTTCTAATCCTAAATCATCAGTATAACAAAAGTCTACCTTTCAACTAAAGATCAGATACCCGATCAACAGAATTAATTACAAATAGGTTTCAATATCAATCACCCATCTGCTAGATTCATTTAATTCAAGCCGAACATATCTGTGATGTTTGAGTTCCTGCAGAATGGTCTGAGGACATTCGTTTGCCAATTTTTTCTCACACAAACTGTATAATGAATACAAATCGAAAAACACTGTATCTCCAAGACTGTTGAATTGAAGATACTCGACTTGAATTTTTTCCTAACCCCTCAGAACAGTACATTCATAATATACAGATTATCATTACTACTGACTATTAGAATTAGTTGAGGGTTATTTTGAAGCAATCGGAAGAATTTGTGTTGGATACCACTTCCAAGCTGAACTATCTATTTAAAATTCCACTTGTACTAGGATGATATGAATAGATACCACATTTGAGAAAATTGATTCATATAGGTATCTATTTTAAGTAATTTTTTGGTCCAAATTTCCAAATTCCACTGTTCTCCAATTTTTCGTGGTGGGGAGAACATATTATATAATTTTCGGTAAGTGGTCATTAGGCAACTACTAAAATAAATGATTACGTAAAAATATATGATGAAAATAGTAAATCATATCTATAAACGATAGCCATATCATCTCGAAGATATTCAATCAATGATATCCAAAATGTAAATTATATAATTTGTGGTGAAAATGGTGCCAAAATTTAGTCCAACTAGTAGAAACAACCACCGACTAACAGAAACACAACTCGACTCCTTCACCACCAACAAGTTCCACATACTTCTTGTTCACGATTTCCATTCTCGATTCGGATTCAAAGGTGGTGTTTGCTTTCAATTAAAGACAAATTTCTAAATGTATGAGTAATAATTTTTCACGCAGATTTTATGGATGTTATGAACAACTTTCCCACGGATCCACAACAAGAGCCTTACAGGATCTAACAGGGGGTATTGTTCAAAGTTTTGGACTGACGCACCAAGATCGATTCCTTACGTTTCAAGTATTGAATAGTGCAGTTCCCAGATCTAGTCTTCTGATTGCAACCATTACTCAGGTGAGGCACATTTGGATATTTCTTCCGTCTGTTCAAAATCTTAGATCTTGTTGCTCCAATTACGGAAAAGATCTTTTTGTCCTGAATATTACTGTATACTCCAAATAAGTAACCCAATGTAGTCTGGGTGGGTATTAGATAGTTGTTCGTTTATACAACAGAACAATAATTAAAATGAGGTACCGAATGATTCGAGTATTGGCGTAGTCTAACGGGCCTAGCCCATTCCAAAGCATTTAATGCTTGCACAAGGAAAAAACAGGACTCTGACAAACTGCTTCAACTCAGAGTTATAGTAGGTTTGCTCCCTGGCTACTGCAAACTCAAACACTACATGCATAAAATCGGACTTGAACAAGATGCAGAGTGCCATCAATGCATGGAGGAGGATGAAACGAACACATTTTATGTACATTCCCCGCAGCGGCCAGAGAAATATAACCATAGGGTGAGCCACAATAGGCCATTGGCCACAGTGGAGGGCCTGATATGGGCCCACTCACGTTCAAACCTAAACCTAAACCTAACCTAATGTTACCCTCGAATGGAAACCGGATACATATATTTCCAACTATTGATGGTCATCATCAGTACAGTGTAGCTGAATGCAATACTTGAATGGAAGACAATGACAAACGAAGTCAACTGCAGAAAGCCAATTGTACATTTGTGGCTTGCTTCAGTTAGAAAACTCTGAGATTCCAGAGAAAACTCCAACGTCACCACAGAGGCAGCTATTTATAGCAACCTGCATGACAATTTGACTCAGAGAAATATTCTAGAAAATAGAATCATGAGAGTAAATATGAAAATACGATAATTGGTTCACCTACAGTTATAACTGAAGCAAAATATCAGCATTCTGTAGAGAACACAGTGTAGATAATTTGGTCAGAGCACCAATAATATTATTGATGTTAAATCAAATATCAAATCGCCTCCGAAATATTTACTGACTCAACTCATTTCATCACAATCTTACCCATTTTTGCTACCTAGGAGAAAGACAGCAAGAGACATCTTCGATTGCGAAATGGACTGATCACTCAGCACGCCTACAGTGTAACGGGATTGGCACGAGTTCGAGGAGTTTCTGGAGAGGTACCGTTGGTGAGACTCAGAAATCCATGGGCAAGAGGAGAATGGACAGGACCGTGGAGCGAGCGCTCATGGGAATGGGACGGGCTTTCCAACAGAGATAAAGAGCTGTTGAGTGTGAGAGTTACAAATGACGGTGAATTCTGGTAAGTTTCCATAGTTATAATTAGTTATTTAATCACATATCAAAAGAGCTATAGTCGATTATCTATCCATGAAGTTACCTTCCCTCCTGTTGTTTTTTTTTTGAGATAATAGTGTTCCTATGATACTTCATTCGAAATGACTTTCAATTCTCCATACGACAGCAGAACTTCAAACAAAAATATCCACCCAAGCCAAAATGGCGGTACATAATGTTGGAACTCTTATACCTCTCTGGAATAGAAGGCTATTAACAGGCTCTAGTAAAATGATAAAAAAAACTCGTATCTGCAAAAGTCCTCTGTCTCCCTGTCTGATATTTTTCCGATAGAGAGTTGATAGACGTTTCGAATGAGGTATCACTTGACCTCTAATGACATGTTTTTTTAAGTAACCTACCATTCAGCCAAAAATAACAAAATATCAATTGTTCGAAAGTTAAGAAGCGGGGGGTTAATTTATGGACAGACTGTTAATCATGCTCAATAAATCTTATTCTACCCCAAGCAAAAATATCGAAGTTGAATTTGTGGACATATTATTAATAATAACTATGCAGAGAGAGCTCAAAATTTTCTGGGATATCAATAATTAGTAATGGTCGTTAACGCCAAAGTTTTCCATTTTTTTTTATTTGCATCCACAAACAGTGTTAGCTGTTACGGTTAATATCTTACAAAAAACAACAACTCCTCTGACTGATATAATTAACGGATGTCCCCCTATTACAAGTTGAAATTGATGTTATAATTTTGCTTGTCTCCTATACAAATGCCGAACAGAAAATAATTCAACAGCCCCGTACGACTGCCGAATTACTCCTGCCTGGAAAAGTTTTTCTACAAGAATATACTTGGCAATACTTCTCGTAACAACAACCAAATGTCAATCGAAAACAGGTGTAACTATCTACATACTAGTTTCATGGTTCAACCGATCATCAGTGCAAACCCGATCACAACATGCAAATCATTTTCAATTGGTTTTGTAAACTAGCACCCACTAAATCAGAGGTGATGTGATGCATTCAGAGCTGTCACTATGGACCTACTCTTTCACTGATGTGATATAAAACCTTGCTCTGCAGGTGGTCTCCCTGTCCGAATCAAAACAAAATTCTGCTAGTTAGTCACAACGAGCACTTGTAATTGATTTCTCTGTAATGAGAAACATTACACACGTATCTCATTCAATACCAGTCGTTACATTACCCAGAGGAGTAGTTGTTTTCTCACAGGTAATTGCCACAATCAGCCTACGATAGTTGTTGTTAAAATTGTCAACTGACCGCACCCTTACGAGCACAACTCCTAGAAGCCTCTGAGAGACTTGTGCGACCTAGGGAAGACGTAGCCCTTACCTTTCAAAACGTGAGATGCCTTGCACGAGACCGATGATCGTGCTGATTCGAACCCATGCACCGACGGGTGTGATTGGATTAAGAAGCTAGCGACTAAACCGCACGAGTTATACACCTGATCCACCCTGTATTCCCAGTACCGGAGCACCGACGAGATGCTGACACAGACTTTTGTCCGTTTCAATGAACTTTGCGGAAACGCAAAACGTGTAGTAATTATAATCTATTTTATTCAGTCTTGACGAACTATTCACGTTGTTCAGAAGTACTTTTATGTTTTCTGTCTTTTCCAATTTTGAAAATAAAACTTTTTAAAAACAGTCTTCGACGTTCAGAGTATTTAAGTGGCGCAGTCGGTAGGATAATTTTGTGGATATCCATCGCGGAAAATCTGTGAGTTTCAACTCTTAAACGAAATATCCGAACTCTATATACAGTGTGTCTTCCAAGAATCCAGCAAGGATAGCTGAAAGAGTACGCATGGTTCCGGACGTCGCAATACTGATGCTGTAAGTTGATTTTCTTTAGTTCATGTCAGACTCCTCTTCATCCAGTGATTCCTTTTGCGAAAACACTCAAGATTTAGAGTCAAATTCTTCTCGTGCTTCATTTTGCGAAAACACTGAAGATTTAGAATTAAATTTAGTCGAAATATTTGATAATTTAAAAATTGCCAATACAGAATTAAATATGGCTCCTCCAGCATTAGATATCAAGAATTTATCAATAATTCCAAATTTTGATGGAAACCCAAATAAACTTCATAGATTTATTAGTTCCTCCGAATCGATTCTCACTCATTATTGGGACACAGTAAATGTCAATAATTTTCAAAACACACTTTTGTTGAACGGAATTATGAATAAACTTGAAGGAAGGGCTGAAGAAGTTGTCGCCATCTATGGTATCAAAAGTTGGGCCGATATTAAATCAGCCTTGATCCAAAATTTTGGAGATCAAAGGGATGAAAACTGTTTGAATCAGGACTTAGTTAACTTAAGCCAGAAGCCAAATGAATCACCTTCTCAGTTTCATGAAAACGTTTTGCATTTATTAAATACAATTTGTAATCATATCGACCTCAATGTAGAGGATGCTGCTCAGCGTGAAAGTAAGAGACAATTCTTCAAAAAACAGGCACTCAAAACATTTTTGGCAGGTTTGAAAGATCCATTAGGTCCAATTATACGTGCTATGAGGCCTACATCGCTCGCTCAATCCTTACAATTTATAATCGAAGAAGATAATATTAAATACCTTCAAAAATCTAACCAATCCAATCATACAAATATGCCTGTGAGAAAACTGATCAATCATCCTCAATTTTCATCACCCATCACGGTATCCCCACTCTTGTTATAATGGATAATGGATCGGAATTGAAAAATTCCGTAGTAAAAGAATTTTTTAAAACACATCAGATTAGTATTCATTACATAACAGTTAATAATTCCCAATCGAACGGTGCTATTGAAAGGTTCCATTCAACTCTAATCGAACACTTGCGAATTATTAGATCCAAAGACAAGAATAAAATCGAAACAAAAACCAATCGATATCATAAACGGACATTTGAACACCAAAGATCCATTTGACATTGACATCAACGAAAAACTTATGAACAATTACATTCACGAACATCGCGAAATGACGAAAGAAATATACAGAAACCTAAACGAACAAATGATAAAACGCAAAGTGAAAACGATTGAGAGACATAATCGAAATCGAGAGGAACCCTTAGAATATACCCCAGACACCGATCTTTATCGAAAAATAAAATCAAATACAAGAAACAAACTGTCACCAAAATTAACGAAAGGAAAAGTTGTCAGAAATAAAAATATTAAGGTCATTGCCCTTCACAAACAAAATTTAAAAAGACCAAAGGCTAATCAGAAAAAATTGTTACAGGTGCCACCTACTGGTACCAGCAGTACCACAGGAGGTAACAATAACCAACCTGAACAAGAACCCAGGGATTCTGCCGTTCAAGCTAGGAACGACTAGAACAAAAATCAAAACCCATAGTTTCATCCACTATTACGACCTAAAACCTATCGAACATCAAATTCAATCAATAAAAAATCTTTACAACAATATCACAGCTACCATTCATAAAAAACAAAATATCTCCGATATGTCCGAGCTTGTAAACCTTGATCGAACACTTTTGTTTCAAATAAATTCCGCGGAACAGAAATTCAATTCATTGAGTCCAAATGGACGAGTAAAGAGAGGTCTCGTAGACGGTTTAGGATCGATTATAAAATGTATTTCCGGAAATCTAGATGCAAATCATGCCGCTCACTATGACGAGGCAATTAATGATCTTCAAACCAATCAACAAAATATCGTTAAAAAATTGAACAAAGAAATATCTCTTACCACCGAAATAATCGAAAATTTCAATTGAACAATCACAACAATTGATCAGAATCAGAAGGCGATAACTTCTACGTTAAACAAATTGAATACCAAATTGAACAAGTTAATCTTAAATATCGATGAATATTGGCAAATTAGAGACGTACTGGACCAAATCAATATTTCTCTCCAAATTATCTTGCAATTATTGACGGATATTGAAAACGCAGTAACATTCGCTAGACTCAAAACAACACATAGTAGTATATTGAAAATTGATGAACTTCAGTCTATAGTTGAAACAATTTTGAGTTACTATCCTCCAAATCAATTGATTTTTCCAAACGATCCAAAATTCACTCATAGATATTATGAGCTATTAGAAATTGAAGCATACCATTCAAATACTAAGATTGTTTTTGTGCTCCACTTTCCTATTGTCCATCCAGAAACCTTCCTTCTATATCATCTCTATTCCATCCCTACCGCCAATTCAACTATGATTGTTCCACCCAGTACCTATCTGATAATGAACGAGAACTTCTACCAATACACATCAATGCCATGTATGGAACTGCGACCAAACTACTATTGTCCAAATAACAACCTTATTGACGGCCTGAGATAACCAGACTGTGTATTCCGACTACTCCAATTGTCATCCACCTCCGTCACCTGCAGACACCAGTAAGTACCTCAACCAATTTAATAGAGCAGATCGATGAGTCACACTATATTGCGATACTTCCCAACCATACCAAAATCCAAACCACCTGCAAACGAAGTGATTTTACAACACTTCTGGGAAACTATTTGATTGAGCTACCCACCGGCTGCCGATTCGAAACCGATGAATGCAAATTTATCAACGAAAAATCCGTCAGTCATGGACAACCAATGTTCCTTCCAGAAATCATTGTACCACATAGTCCACCCAGGGAGAACGTATCCGAAATCATCATCAAGAACATCCCTTTGGACAAGATCCACGAACTTCAGAAGCAACAGCACAACCTAGGACCGATCCACACTGTTTATAAAGAAAATTCGTCAACCACCCACTGGATCATCCCTATCTACATTACAATTATTTTTGGAGCTGCCTACTACAGCTTCCAATTCATTCGTAACAAACGAAGACCAAATCCGGCAGGGCCAACAGATAACCAACCCCATGAGAACGCTGCAGCAATTTTCAGTCCTTGAAATATGCTTCCATTTGGCGATGGAGGCTTTATACACCTGATCCACCCTGTATTCCCAGTACCGGAGCACCGACGAGATGCTGACACAGACTTTTGTCCGTTTCAATGAACTTTGCGGAAACGCAAAACGTGTAGTAATTATAATCTATTTTATTCAGTCTTGACGAACTATTCACGTTGTTCAGAAGTACTTTTATGTTTTCTGTCTTTTCCCATTTTGAAAATAAAACTTTTTAAAAACAGTCTTCGACGTTCAGAGTTTTTAAGTCACGCCACCACGACCCAGATATATATTATATGGGAGAGGAAAATGATTCAAGCATTTTCATTATTTGTATATACTCGGTAGTATTAATCCCTTCTTTACTTGTCTGCCATTTCGTCATCTTCAAATACGCTTATGCCTTTTTCCTTGCGCCACATTCTTCTCTGTTTGGTCTTTGACAGGTTTCTATATCTATTTTTGTATAATTTTATGCAATAAACCTACCAATGGATATGGAATTCAGTTCCAATTGTGGAAGCACGTGAACAAAAGGGTAATACTTACTCGATAATCAAATTTATATGAAACAGGAAAACATGGCCAAGATTATGTGGACCACTCAAGACACATCTGAAATCTTATCGGTTATCTAAAGATTTTGAAACACATCTCCCTAGAAGACATTTCTCAACAGACAGATATCATGCCGATCAGGTACGATTTCGAAGTGCAGATAGATCCAAAATGGAAGAAGGGGTTGGAGTGGGCGTTACAGGGTCAAATTTCATGCTCTCAAAACCCCTTGCTATAGAGATTTGTGCTATCAGATAGTCAAGTAGCGCTAAAGGCTCTGAAGTCACACACTCGTGAATCTTAGCTGACTTGAGACTGTAAACAAACCCTAAGACAACTGACAGCAAACTATCAGGCAACCCTGATAGTTCCAGATCACAGAGGAATCAAAGGCAATGAGACTGCCTCGCGAAAGAAGGGGCAAACACGCCACTTTCCGGCCCAGAACCATTCTGCAAAGTTTCCAAAGAACCTACTTAAAAGAAGAGTCCCGACCGACGCTGGGAATTCGATTAAATAAAATCTCACCGGAATGAAGTGCCAGGACAAAGACAAGCGAAAAGGCTAGTGAGCAGCTTCTCGAGTTGGCCAAAAGAGAGTTGAAGTTGGTAACGGGACTACCCACTGGGCACTGACTTCTGGGGTTTCACCTCAAAATCATGGGAAAGTCAGAGAGTAATACTGCCGTGCTAAGCATAAAGGTTGTATCTGACAAATTTCTGGGCATTGAATCTAGGTCAGTTTTGGTTTGTTTGCATCATTTTACACCTATTCTACTAGGATTGAATGTCGTAATTGAAAATTAACGGATATTACAAGTTTATGAAAACTGTCATATCTGCAAAAATTGCTCCCAATCTAATAGTATAACATATTTTTTTAGAAAATATGAAAACTGCACATACGCCCTTCATGCTTAGCATGGCAGAATAGTAGCCGCTACTGCTGCGAGAACTTAGTGGAAACTGCAGAACATCTGCTTTGCGAATGCCCAGCGCTCTTGAGAGGCTCAAATTCCTAGAAGAGGCATTCGTAACGCCTTCCAACATCAGGAACTCAGATCCCAGGGAATCGATTAACTTTGCATGAAGTCTCAGAATCCCTGATCTTGAATAGATAAAGGGTCACGCACAAAAGACCTTGCAGGTCGAGGTGCTTGTGAGACAGCCTCTGCACGACCCCTCTACAATCTACAATCTCTCTAAGACACATCAAATGAAAATGTTTTGTTGTTAAATCCATTTCCAACTTAGGTCGATGCCACAACTATTAAAAAAATTGAAATGGTGGAGATGTCTGCCTGAAGAATGATTTTATGAAATCTATGAAGAGTATTATGGCTTATGAAAATGAAACAAACATCAATTTCAGGATGTCTTTTGAAGACTTTTCCCGACATTTCACTCAGTTAGACTTGGTCCACATCGGACCTGATGACTGGATGATGGAAGGGGCATTGCATTCCAAACAACCGTGGAGAGCAGTCTTGGCAAGAAGAAGGTGGAGGACTGGATACAATGCTGGCGGAGGGCCTACTTATATTGGTGAGTGCTAGTTAAGTTACAAAAATATGATTCATTGATTGAATCAATTCGGAAATGTCGCATAGGAAAGGAAATTTAGAAAATCAATTGTTCACTTTATGTTGTTGAAAAGGTTCATTATTCCATTCAGATGCGGCCTAAATTATTTCATCAAACCCCCTTGCGTCATTCGGAAATTGGCTATCAGTAAATTTATTTGAATATTTCATATATTGTAGAATCTGTAATCCTGATTGAATAAATCCACAGTACCTACTGACGCTCTAAACAAGTTCATAACCTATCAGAAAACCGCACATTGACCTCAGAGTAAAAACCTCACGGTTTCCGAGATATTGTAACTTTTATAAAAAAAGTGAATGCTTACGTTCCAAGCAAATGAGTAGCATTCCACGTTAATTCTACTTGAAACAATCGCAGATGGCAGATTTTCGACAGCATACATTTAATGTCTACAAAAAAAATATCCTTCGATTTGGATCCTTCAACATTTCTGTTATGAAACTTTGAACTTTTTATGCGACAAATAAATTTTCTACGAAAACCTGAACATTGTCCTTAACAACTTTTTGTTTTGTCCAGAGTCTACCCAGTATACCCAAAGGCATAGCCTGTGCGGGTAGAGGACGGCTATTATTATTATTTGCCGTGGCGCTCCGGGGCGACTTACTGATGTTTCAGGTGATGTATTCACTTTTCAGCTGTAGGAAAACCAGGAAAACCTACAGCACCACCTCGGGTGGTCGGTGTACACTCCAAGCTAGCACTAGATGAGATTCGCATCTAGACAACTCACAATACACATGCTTTTCAACAAGGCATGCGGTCGCATATCGATCCGATATAAATTATTTGAGAAAAAATCTCTTGTACCTACATCGGGCCCGAACCGATTATCGCTATGCTGGAGTTTCCAACGGCCTGTGTATTAGACTGCTGAAGCACCGACCACCTAAATAGGTATAGAATTTGCATTATTATATTTCGAAAAAAAAAAAACAGATGGTGCTAATAGAGTACAAAAGGGGGATATCTTGCGGTGGATCACAAAGATTGCAATTTGTTAGAAATAGTTTTTTTTTTATTTCATCGAAGTGTGAGCTGCACTTTGTTGCTCATTTGTCATAGCAACTGATGAGCTGATCAATCTCACACAGACACTTGGACTGATATAACAGTTAAATGAACATTCATGAAAAATATTCAAATGAGAATAGGTTGATTCTTATGAAAACAACAAATCAATTTACACTTCACTTCAATGATCTTCATGTACAGGGTTTTTCACTATAAATCACCCACCCCTTATCATCGTTATTATTGCCTACAGAAATAAAAGTTAAAAGTAAAGTTGTGTGCTTGTGACTAAATTTTGATAAAATGCTATTGAAAATACAGGTGATACTAATTTTTTTATATTTTTCCCAAACGGAATACCCTGTGTACTATTGAATTTTTGGAATGGTCTTTTTTCCTGATTTCAAATATACACCATATATTATCCCTATCTTATACCGTTTTCGAGTTAGTAGACGTCGATTAATGGTGAATTCATGCACGACGTAACTTAGTCTTAACATAACTTATTCATAAACTTAAGATGAAACTTTAATGTTTTATGATAATGTTCATGCACACGACTTAAGTACTTAAGAGTGATTGTTAATAACAATAATAATAATAATATTCAAATAATCAAAGACACGATTCGACTTGAAATAATGAATCTGAATGTCAATAATGAACCAATTTCCGATGCACTTATGAATATAAGAAGATGTTATCAATTATGCATTGACATTAATGGTGGGCATATTGAACATCTTTTATGACTCATGATGTTATTTGAATTTCCTAAATGATTTTTTCTATTTTTCTATTTTTCAATATTTGAACTTTTTCTTCCTCACCTCTAATAACTCAAAAACGTTATGAGATAGGGGTAACATATGGTATATTTCTGAGCAGCAGAGTTCTTCGAGCCTTTGAGCCGTCGAATTTCTTCTGGAGTTATCGGATTGCCACGTAGTCAGGCCGTCATACACTGGATACGCGTGTTGACTCGCAGACTTGTTCTTAGCTTGCCAGTTTTTTTGGATTTAGGGGCTGGATCTTCCCAACGTATCATCTGAAGAACATTCTATATTCGCCGAGATTAAATCAGCAGAGCTTTGTCGAGCACTGTGTTCATACTGCTTCTTTCTCTAAGCACTTTAAGCTACTTTCGGCTAGTGAGCACTTTATAAAGTGCAGCCAACCAAATATGTCATTATTATTAGTAAATTTATTGAAAATTACCATTTGTTGATAGGTGGGTCAAAAATTACATCGCCTCCAATAGGTATTTAATCAAATAAGATAGATGGAGCTAAAATAGTCGTTAGTCGTAGGAGAGTTGACTGAATCCTCTTACCATCCTGGTGGCGTTGAGTTGGATATCTCCGCTGCTCAGAAATATACCATATGTTACCCCTATCTCATAACGTTTTTGAGTTACTAGAGGTGAGGAAAAAAAGTTCAAATATTTAAAAATAGAAAAAAATCATTTAGATAATTCAAATAACATCATGAGTCATAAAAGATGTTCATTATGCCCACCATTAAAAGACCATTCCAAAAATTCAATAATATATAGGGTATCCCATTTGAGAAAAATATTAAAAAATTTGTATCCCCTGAAATCTGCATGCCTCTGTATTTTTGAAAGCATTTTATCAAAATTTTGTATAAGCACACAATTTTTACTTTTAACTTATTTTCTGTAGGCAATAATAACGATGATAAGGGGTGGGTAATTTATAGTGAATAACCCTGTACATGATGAAGATATTACTACAAATGTTCGAATTTTTTTTCTCCTTGAAAAACGGGAATATTCCCTTCTTTCAACATGAATACATTCCAAGAGGTCATCTTTAGCAGTGGAATATGGTGACTAGAGTGTATCTTTCAATAGCAGATGATTCCACATCTGACTTTATGAACATCATGTTCATATTATCAATACAATCTAAAGTTTTCCTTCTACTCTGATACAAACGCAACATCTCCTTAAAACGATCTCTTCAACAAAACGCTGAGCTCTTGGGTTAGTATTGATTTCTTGGGCTGCATGTCGTATTCGTTTCGTAGTTTCCTATCGCTGGTGATAGAGTTATGGTAAATGTTCTCCTTTAAACATCCCAAATGAAAAAATTCTAACGGGTTGAAGTCCAGTGACCGTGGAGGCCATAGTATTGAAACCACATGGTCTATCTGACTTCCAACTGGACGTTTTCCAGTAGAAAAGTTAACCGTCTGGTCTCATTATGTGAGGATTTTCAAAGAATTGTCACCTGTGGAGGTTGCGGATATTGAAAACACCGCGACGGTGGCATAATATTTCATCTCTCCATAATATTTTTTTGAAAAATTCTGACCTTCTCGGTGTTTTTCTAATATACGGCGATAAAAAGTTATGCGTTTTGTTTAATTCTTGGCATCAAAGATTGCACATACTGTACGTGGAAGGGGTGCAGTTAATATCTTTTCAAGTGGACGGGATCATTTTCAATTCATTCAAGGACCTCATCTTCAAGGTCATCACGATTTGGTCTGCGTGATCCACCTTGGGCATCAGAAATCTTCCCTTCCAAATAAGAGTTATGAACTCGTATGAGTTCAGCTAGTCGTGTGGTTAGAATCAATGCTTTTCAATAATTCTGTCTGCCGGGCGAGAGTTCAAAGCCCAGTGACTTCAGTTCATTTTTCTGATGATATCAAATATTTCATAAAACACCAATAGCATTTCCTGGTTCAGGCTGACATTTTATAAAAAACATGTTCTGTTTCATATATCCAAGTACCCGGAATTCTGAACAACTCGGTCACAAACCAGACCGTTCATGATGAAGGTACAATCTGCACGTAAATGCAATATACAGGGTTGACCTAAAAGTAGTGTCCTTTGCCGATGATTTTCTTGAAGCAGTTATGCTTGTCATTCATTTTAATGATGAATTTCTATGAATAATTCATGTTCGACACAAATCTGGTGGAGAATTTTCTTAAATTCACTGAAATATATCTTAAATAATATGTATAGTGACTGTGACAAAAATTAGAGACATTTTCTCCACAAGTAGCCAAATTTAAAAATTGTTCTCATTTCAGTTTTCTCAATACTGTGATCAATTTTCGGATTTTAAGACAACCTAGAGGGATTGTTCAGGGTATGGGAGAGTTAGAAATAATATTGGCTAACTAGTTATCTTTGGATTTCAAAGTCTACCAAGCATTGAACTATCATTGGTTTCGGTTTACAGCCAGAATGACGAATCTCAATAAAATGCAATTCAATATCGAACACCCACTTGTGATGCATGCCTAGTTGAAAAGATAATCTAAAGCAAGTAAGATAGGCCAGAGAAATAAAAAGGGTAACATTCAAAAAAAAAAGTTGAGGTTACTTGAGTTCGTGGAAAAAATTGTGACTGTCTTAAAAATATGCGCTCTTTTGAATACGTGCCATCTGTGAATTTCAAACTACTGTCGCAAAATATTTGTAATTATTGCTTCAATTCATGGATATGGTCAATTAAATAACTGGAACAAAAATGTACTTCGAAAATCAAATTGCGAGTTCGTACGAGGAAAAAACAAATGTGCAAGTAATCCTGAATATTTTCTCCATTTGTTTTAGGAATGTACTTAAATTTTTCAGATACAACATCAATGAACCCCCAATTCCACGTTCAAATTCCAAGGACATCCACTAACAAATGCCACGTAGTGGTTTCAATAACACAATACTACGAAACTAATGTGATAGATATCAAAAAGAAAAGGCCTTTATACGCTATAGGTTTTGCCGTATATGAGGTGCCCCATTCAATGCAAAGGCTTACTCCGCATTTTGTTGCAGAACAGGTATGGTACTTTTTCAGATTATTTTCCAACATATTGAAATGAAAGTAACCTAAAACTTCATCTAATGAGCATACCTCATATCAAACAGTAACATCTTCTATACAAATTGCTTTACTTCTATCGCTGATCTTTTCACAAGAACCTGCTATACAGAATTATTCAGGTGTCCACATGAATATTGATTATTTTTCAAAATTGGATATTAGGTATAAGGGACCACGCACACTTTATCAAAACGTCTTTCGGGCAAAATGTCCAAAATTTCTAATTGTTCTTGAGCTCGACCTACTGAACAAAACTTACATGGGCACACAAAAATCCTAATGTATAGTTCCAAACCATTAATGAATAAACTATTGCGGATAATCAGCCCTATGCTGTATCACTTCCGTTAAAAATAACGTCACTGTTATTCGCCATTTCCGTTATTTTGCTATTACCAATCATAGTTGACTCCTTTTACTTTTTCACAACGTTTCAATTGCTTGTATCGTCTTCAGGTGAATACTGACAACTTTAGACAGCCAGCAGACTGAGCAACCATGACCGACCGTCCGCGGCCGTCCAACTATGAGCAAAATTTCCAACACGTTGCCTATCTTATCAACTCGCACTGAATGATCGTCCTCTACTGGTTTTCAAAGACCATGTTTGAAAATTCGAACCGCTGAAAATGTTGGTCGATCAGTGTGAGCTTGAAAGTTTTTTATTGGGCCCTTTTAATTTTTGGTCGTTGCTGGATGGTCGCGGACGGTCGGTCCTAGTCGGTGTTTTCAAGCTTAGATGCTACGAGGTCTTATAGTTATAGGTGATGTGGTGCAAGGTGCACCTGAATTTGGCTGATAGTTTTTTGTTATATCATTTCGGAATCTGCAACTGGTGCGAAATAGGTTGTAAATTGTATTCCTTGAAATGTATTAACCAAACAGAAACATCACACACTCTTAAGTCATCTGAATACAAGTTTTTTTTTCATAGAAACCACTGGATGTAACCAACCATTCCATTGCAAGAGAAGTAGTAACTTTCTTTACATTACCTCCGGGGGACTACATTGTCGTACCCCAAACAAATATACCAAATTTAGACGGAAAATTTTTGCTAAGGATATTCACAGATGAGCAAAGCAATATTTGGTAAGAATCAACTCTGCATAAGATGAGATTAACTGAAATGTTACTCACCCATCATAACTTGAGAAAACCGAGAATTACAATAAAAATATATTGCTTTCAGGGAGGTCAACGAAGATAATATGATAATTAGGAATATAGCTTCAGAATTCGTAGATGACTCGTCTCCAGTGTCTGTAAGTATGATGGATTTGTTCATCTGTCGGAATAATAAATTATCATCTTCTACAAATCTAAGACATATTTTTTAAATGAGAGAAAAATAACACACATTTCATTCTGTATATGTGTGCAGAAATTCAGCCTGAAATAATATTTTACTCTACTCACATAAGTCTATAAGTCATTAACTGATTGACAGAAATATTAACCAATTTATTTGGAAAGATATATAGATGGATGAACTTTATTGTCAAAAATTAATACATTTTGTCGAAAAAGTAAATCAAAGTCACAATCGATTACAATAACATAGTACAGATATACACATTGTTAACATTCATTTATGTAAATAAAATGAACATGCAGGAATTAGGACATCTTTGTATACAAAGTTTATGACAAAAAGACATTTCAAAACTTGATAATTAATCATATTTGAATCTCAAAAATCATCAAAGGACTGCAAAGTATTCATTCGAACCATAACCGAATTTTCCCATCAACAGGTACTAAGTAGATTTTCTGAATCGATTTAGAGCATTAATAGCTGTTATTCGACTCGGTAAATGGTTGTAAACTAGTTTGCTTGTATATATCAGTGATTGTCTCGTCAGAACTGAAACAGGAGAAGGAAGGGCAAGTTGTTTTTCAACGCGACTTAGCCGGTCGAAAAACACTAGTGTATTATGGTTCTCGGATTTTCATTTCAGATATGAATCTCAGAACTCGCTTTTGAAGGACCCATTCACTGTAATTGAATCGTGGTATCGTCAGCAAACAATGTCAGATGTCCAGAAACATCGAGGCAAGATATATCGTTAATGTGAAGTACAACTAAAATTGTGCCCAGAATAGATTCCTGGGGGACTCCACGTACATTCTTTTCCTTCTCAGAAGTATTTCTACCCAATTGTATTCTTTAGTTCCTGTCTGTAATATATATGATCGGACCATTCCAAAAGTGTGAAAACTATTGTGGAAGAACTTCTGCAACATAATTTCATGACTTACGCAATCAAAAGCCTTGAAAAGGTCAAGACAAACTGCTGCAGCCACCTGCTTTTAATTTAATCTCATGTAAACTATTTCTAGACAATTGAAAATGGCGTGTTAGTATTTTTTTCATCCTCATAGAATATCATGGCTCTTCAATGAGTCAATAACTGAAATGATTACCTAAGTGAACTTGAATCTTGTTGAGAAGTTTGTGTTATCAAAGAGATAGCCTTGTTAACATTTCATAGTAGCTGTGGTTTGAAACTCCTGGTTCTGTTCACGGTATGGCTAACGATGCCTTTTTCCAGATGTCTATGAAAGTCACTTCTTTAAATACCAAAGATAATTCTTAGCACTTTATTTTTGGAATGTCTGAATCAATTTCTTGTCACTATCCCACATATTGATACCGTGGCAAGTTTGGTGTTCAAGTCCAAGGTAAAACACAAATATTTTGCTGTTTCAGCATAATGGTATTTGAGAAACATTGTTATTGTGAAGAAGGATGTAAGGCGAATCAAATTTTGAAAAATATCTTCCACATTTCAGCAAATCTGTCTTTCTTCTGCTTAATCTATCGTTTCAATATTAAATTCCGGATCGAATCCATTTCATTTTTGAGTTGCTTTCTGATAAAATTTGGACGATGGAAAAAATGTTTTTGTTGAGCTTTTCACCGGCCAGTATCACTTTTATTACTGGACCAGTATCGAAAAGTAATACATTCCACTAAAATTACCCGCAGAGGAGAGAATAATGGTTATTGAGAGGTAAAAAATATGTTCAGTAATATTATGACTTCAGAATGCTGACACCTCATGAATTCAGGCTTGATTCAAACATACATAACCTGTTTAAAAAGTCCGTAAACGGTGTTCGGGAACATTCCTGTCTGCAACTGAACGTTCAAAACATTTCAACTGGAATTGTTCTCTCCTTTCAAGGTTTTCCATACATTATTTTCATTGTCATCTTAGGAAAAATATATTTGTTTGTGAGAGCAAATATGAAATATCAGATATGCGTTGGGGAGGAGTCTAACCAGTCGAACTCAAAAGCACACCTGGTTTTTCTGGTATCTATCTCAATGTAAAGTTTTGACAAAAATGGTTATTCCAGAAACCAGAGATTGAATCCTAATATTTAATTGATAGAATATCGTGGATATATATTCCTGAATACTCTCTAGGATTTGCATCAGTCTGGTATAAGCAGTCATGCCGTTCAACATTTATTTTCGCCAACATTAACAATGTATATAGGAATATAATTATTGTGAACTAATCTCTAACTTATAGACGAAGAAAGTGCCGTCTTTTGAACTTATTGATCTTCAAACCTATAATTATTTTCAATAGTAATAGTGGAACAAAACCACACAAATAGTATGTACAATAGGTTGTTTGTACCATTCTTTACTGATCTTGGTGCGTATGAAAATACAATTGAATAGAACTGTAATTCAATGAAGAGCCTATCAACTCTTCAATTGTAAAGTTATAGTAAATACAATATAACTCGATATTTTGAAAAATATTTTATCGTTTCTGGCATTCCAGTATTCTACATACTGCGCCTACTAATAAAATTTAAGGGTTGATTGCAAATATTTTGTTTTCAGGGCGACGGAAAGTCCATTATCACAAAATTATTGGTCAAATATCCTCCAGAAGTCGATGCTAGTCAACTACAGAAAATCCTCAAAGCTCATTGGAAAATATACCTGTCGGAAAAACCTAGTTTGGAATTATGTAAGAGTTTGATAATGTTGAGGGACTTCAACATCAGCGGAAGGATAAATTTGATGGATATCCCCATATTGATGCATATGCTTCAGTATTGGAGGGTGAGTAATATCAAAGACTCAACCTGTTTTTTTTTTCAACTTGTCTTTGGGTATGGAGTTTGTCCAGACACTCTCGCTTGTTACTTGAAGTGATAGATATAAAGTATCTCTTGAGGTGAACTCAGAAACGAGAAATTCTTGATATTATTTGGTAAATAAATGAAATTATCAGTTTGGTCACTCTTTTAGGTGAGTTGTCAGTTACAGAAATAATTATTCAACATACATAATCTAATTTTTATATTTCCAATTGAAGACTCCTTAGATACTGATTTTTTTTTGTCTGCGACCAAATTCATTAAGCATATCAGATCAAACAGAAATATATTGTATCGGATAGTTACAAAAGGTGTAAAATTCATTTTCCTGCCATCATACACTCAGCTTTTCTCAACGACCCACTTGTTACACCACAGTCTATATGGACGATATAATTATCTTCTTTACATCTCTGCAAGAGCATATGGTTAACCATACAAAAGTATTCCACGGCTTATGAGAGGCTGGTTCCAAAATACAAGTTGACGAGTGTGAATTCCTAAAAAAAGAAGTCAGCTTCCTAGGAGTCGCCCCTGATGAAATGAAACCAAAGCCAGCAAAAGTAAAAGCAATCATGACTATCTAATACCACGACCTGACAAAGAAATCAGAGGACTTGTTTACCAATGAACCACTACTCCAGCACCCGGACTTCACAAAGCCCTTCAACCGGACCACATATGCGAGTAACTTTGCCGAAGGGGCTATTCTATCCCAAGGCCCTATAGGAGAAGATAAACCAATAGCTTAGGTCTAGGACCCTGAACGAAACAGATCATCACCACTGCAGTGGCTCCTTTCCCTGAAAGATCCGAATTCGAAGCTGAACCGATGGCGTCTGAACCTAGAAGAATACGACTACGAAGTGATTTACACAAGCAATACCAAGGCTGATGCGCTCTACAGGATAGAGATACCTATGAAGGAGGTCCATGGAGCGAAGGACGACGACGACAAGTTATCCTCATACAGTCACCTCCCATCAGAATTTCCTGATGATGCCGACGTCATCATAAACGAAGTATTTGAAGACTGGCAATTCAAAACAAACTAATATACTTCTTATTATGATCACCTACTGTTTGTACTTGGTGGCCGTTATAACGCACATACGCAATGAATCATGGGGAGGCAAAGAATTCACTTGTCGATATAAAACGTGCTAATTCTTGATTGTTTACTTTTTGTACTTTATTAATATCATCGATTTCAATCCAGCTTATTCAAGGAATATTTTACTCATTTTATTTTATAATCTAATTAATTGAATTCTACATAATTCACCCTGAACTAATAATGTGAAATATACTTTAATGTTATAATTGATTTCTTCCTTCAGCCGTGCTTTAAAAATTTTTCATCTTCCATTTCCAAGTACATCTCTCTGTGTGATCCTATCCGGTAAGAGTTTTCTTTCTCTCATTCTTAAGGTCATCCCAAACCTGAACGTATTCAACACTAAATGTTCATGCAAGATTATTTGAAATTATAGTGGAAATCATTGGTCCAAAACTAGATTTTTCTCGTTGCTTCTCCTGGAGATCAAGGAAAACTGGATAATAGATGCTCCAGATAGCCTGATGTCTTTCTTACACATAAATCATCAAGTCGTCCTGCATAACACCAAGAAGGCCTAAATAAAACCGTTTAGGGCCTGCGAAAGTAGGCGCGAGTAGGTTTTGCCCGCCCGATGGATATCCCAGAAGGGCAGGACAGAAAACCCAAAACCTCCATATGAAACCAATATAACACCATCCTAACCCCTGCTTTAGTTTTTTGGAAATCATTGGAATACTCTCATAACGGCCATGTGAGGTGGTAGATTGAACCTCGTCTTTTCGGACAATATTCGTTTCGCTAGGAGCTGAAAACTCAATGACGAAAAACGTCCTACTTTGGTGGTCGAGAAGGACTGTATCAGGCTTATTGGCTTGTATTTGCCTGAGGGTGGGGAATGAGTAAGGCCGCGTTATGTCTGTGGATATAGGCTAAGAACGCATAAGCTGGACAAGCTGACAGCAAATGCATTATGGTCTCAGCTGCTCCACGACACGCTCTGCATCTAGTGTCAGGGACCTCTATACCATCACGCGACTACGGTAGACGAGGGTGTTGAAGACACCATCCTGGCAGGCCATTATGAATCCCTCGGTTTCCAACTTCAGCCCACTTGACCTGAGAAAAGCGAAGGTCAGGTTTCTGGATAAGCCAAGGTCTTGAAGAAGAAGACCCCATGCATTGGCTTATCCTCATGTAGCTGTAGGAGCCTGTCACACTCCGCAGCATTCACGTGGGCTTTTTAATGAACGGGTTCTAACTCGCTGACAGAGTTTGGGTTCGTCCGTTCAGTGTCGAATTTGAGACCAAGTTCATCGGCTGCACGGGTTGCTGCCTTGAAAAGAAATGCTCCAATCCCTGCTTTTTCATGATCACATACCAAGCAGAGAAGGGGATCTGAACTCCTGATGACTTTACAGTCTCTATCCAGTACCATTCTGTTATGTAGACACTCCAAACTCAAAAGTCCACGGCCTCCCCGTTGTCTGGGGAAGTATAACCGTGGAACAGACGATTCAGGATGCAAGCTTCTATGAAGATGCATAATTTTGCGAGTTTTTACGTCGAGTTGTCGCAGCTCTTCCTGAGTCCATTTCACTACTCCAAAGGAGTAAAGTAGAATCGGAACGGCAAGCATATCAGTTGAAGCAACTTTGTTCTTCCCCGCCAGTTCTGAAGACCAGATCTGTCGGAGTTTGTGCTGATACTTGTCGCGGAGAGAGCTTTTCACAGTAGCTACCTCTTGGGTGTGGCGTTGTTCCACCCCTAGGTAGGTATACGTCTCTCCGGCATCCAGATGATGTAGGATGCTTCCGTCTACGAGTTGAACGTCCTGACTCCGTATTCCTCGCAACGTCTTCTTTTTAGATGAACCGTGGCACATTTGTCGATCCCAAACTCCATTCCGATAGCATGCGTGTACTCTTGCACCACCCTCAAGGACTGGAGAAGGTCCTTTTCTCCGGAGGCATGAAGTTTGAGGTGATCCGTGTAAAACCGATGGGTGACCTTACGCTTCCGGTTGCTGGGGGTGCAGCAGTTGTATCCGCGGGTATTCCGTAGTGCAACGGACAATGGCAGAAGAGAAGAGGGCTTTTTTTTTTTTTTTTTCAGTGGGGTGGAAATCCTCATGGACTCTGATCGCTCGGTGTCCATCGCGTATCAGTAGTGTCAGACTCTTACTGACTAAAACCACCCCAGGTGTGCTGCACTTGCCAAGCCGTTAGGCCATAAAGCTGCACCTACATCCCATTCCAACGTCCACGTCACGATATCCCTCGCTCCTCCGCCCCGCCACACCCCCCCACCACCGTTGGGTCGTGACCCACCGAATACCGGGCGGGCAATCAGCGGGGAAGATCCTTCCTTCTTTATTCCGCTCATCCTCCACATTCAAACAGCGCCCTCCCTGGTCGGCAGTCTTATTCTATCCGAGCGCCTGCTCTCCCGATTTACTTTCGTCGCTCGTTTATCCCGAAGCCAGGCCACTATTACCGTCGCATTGACACTATGTTGGTTCTCATACTTCTTCATCCTCGACCACAGCCCCCGCCCATTCATTCAATATCCTTACCCATTCATCCTTCACACTATTCGTATCCCTTAGCTGTAAGGCTCCAAGTCTATCCTCCTCTTCCTCGATCCTCCTTCTCCATTCTACCCTTTCTCCCGGCATGCAATCGTTCCTGATGTGCTCCGCCGTGTCAGTCCCGCCAGTTCCACACTGGCATGGGGTCTCTTGTGCAATTCCGAACCTTGCCAGGTAACCCCGAAAGTTCCCATGCCCTGTGACCAGTTGCACTGCCTTCCTTGCTAATGGTATACACCCCATCCCTACCCTGTTGCACATACCATGTACGCTTCTGCCGGTCATGCCGCTGTCCCATTCACCCTGCCATTTTTCCATCACCATTCTCCTAATCCTTTCCCTCTCCTCCATTCTGCTATGTCCCAAGTCTATTTGCCATGTGATCTCTTGCAGTTCCGCACCTCTTCTACTCTCTTCATCTGCTCTTCTGTTACCCTCATTCTCCCTAACATGCCCTTTCCTCTACTCAATTTCCGTCACCAATCCCGCTACCCTTCTGTTTTCAAGCATTCTCCTAATACGAGCTGCCCTTTTGCTCTTCGTCCTCGCATTCCTAATGGTCTCCACTGCTCCAGGCGAGTCACTTATGATTCTTATCTCTCCACCCATCAGTACCCCTTTACCTATAGCCACCATTTCGGCTTCCTGTACGCTTCCCAGCTCACTGATTCTTTCCCGACCCATTCTCCACTCGCTCCCCTCCTTATGCGCCCATCCTATACCCACTCGTCCATCCTCTCTCTTAACCGCGTCCACAAATACCTCTTTTAGCCCTTCTCGGTTCTCCAGAATTGTTCCGATCATCCATGGGTATATTCTGTCGCACCCGTTTATCCGTCCTCTTACTTTTTCTTTTCCGTGCGCCTTCCATTCTTCATACCTCGTTGCTGCCTCTATGTATAGAGGCGCCATCCCAGTCAGCACGCATAACGCGGCTGACGGCGCCGTTCTATATGCCCCGCTGGCCGATAGCGTAAACGGTCTCTGTATCGCCCCCAATTGTCTGATCACCCTAGAGTCCTTCGCTCTTGCTCCCCACACTTGGACGCCATACATCACCGCCGGCTTAACCACTCTTTCGAAAATCAGTCTGACACATCCTCTCCTTACCCTTACGTCACGGCCCGTCCATCTTCTTAGTTTTCCTGCAGCTATATCCGTTCTCCTTCTTACCTCCTTAAGATGATCAATGTACAGTAGGCCCTTGTCTACTATCATGCCCAAATATGTGATATTACCGCCGCACTCAATCCGTTGCTCTCTCACCCTAACCACCGGTTCCTTGTCCAGTTTCCTGGCCGGGACAAACATGCATTCGGTCTTGTTTTCGTTATACCTCAGCCACATTTCATCCTCCCATTCCTGACATTCTTTCCACACCTCCTTCCACATCCTTTCTATTTTCTTTACCGACGGGCCAACCACCACTATCAGTTGGTCGTCGGCGTAGGCCTGGGCCCACACCTTCGTCCCACCACTTACTCTGTGCGCTGCTGGCACCCCTTCATTTATCCTGTCATATTCCTTTTCGTTTACTGCCCTCATCCTCTCGAACCACGCTTCCATGACAATAAGCCATAGCGTGGGTCCCAGGCTGGATCCCTGCGGGCACCCCCTGTCCACGATCGCTTCCACGCCTCCACTCTTGACTCTTCTTTCGCCTACAAATTCCATGCACACCTTGCCAATGTTCTCCGGTAGCCCCATCTTTCTCATATTCCATCCTATCGCAGGTCCCCATGCCGTGTTGAAAGCGTTCGACAAATCCAGCGCCATCACCATGCTATGCATACCCTCGTTCTTACTTCTCTTTATTCTCTCCACCATATTCTCAACAGCAGTCGATGTGTCCAATCCCGCCCTGAAGCCAAATTGGCAGGGCGAGAGAAGAGGGCTGAGGCAACCTCCCTGAAACACGCCCCTTCTAAAGATAACCTGCTCTGTTTGGACTTTGACTTGACTAGATGTTATGGTAAATTGAGTCCTCCATAGCGGCATCAGCTGTTCAATGCATCTCACTATTTGATCTGGTACCGCAAGGCATCTGAGCAAATGCATGATGAGTTCATGCGATGTTGTATCAAATGCCTTGCCATAATCGATCCAGGCCATTGAAAGGTTACGCTTATACTGCACGAAGTCCTGCGTGATGCATCTGTCGATCAGCAGGTTCTCCTTGCAGCCAGCGACCCCCTTCTTTGACCCCCTTTGCTCATATATCCATTCATACACCGGCTCAACTGCGGAGAGTATTCGCATGTACAAGATGCGTGTAAACATCTTATAACATGCGTTCAAGCATGTTATCGGTCTGTAGTTCTTCGGATCAGACAAATCTCCGTTTTTTTGGGGATTAGCACGGTTCGCCCCTCGACAAACCAATCCGGAATCTGCTGCCCCCCATCTAGCCATGAGTTGAAAACTAGATGGTGGTGGATTCTTGGAAATTTTTTCCAACAATATTCATTCAGGCCATCAGGACCTGGAGCAGCAAAATTCTTCGAGCATTTGAGGGCCCGTCGAACATCTTCCGGGGTTATCGGATTGCGCAGTTCATTGAGCTCAGGCTGACGAAACCTCCTGCAGAAAGCTTCGAACTGCGCTAGAGCTGGAGTATCTACGTTGAGTGGTTGCTGAAATTCGTAAATACCCTTCCAGAAGGTTTCTACCCGATCAGCCGCCGGCGGGTTTTCCACAACACGTGAAGGCTCTTGGAATAGGCGAGAAGGTTTATCGCGGAACTTCATGTTTTCCGCGATGCTTCTCGCCCGCCTCACTAGTCACTTTTTTGCAGCCACCAGCGTTCGTATCCTATCAAGACAGTGCTGTTTGATGGTTAACAGCACACCTTGATTTAGTGTGTGGTGATTTCGTCTTAAATTTGCGGCAATTCGCCACACTGTGGGCGTGAAGGGCCTATTGGCCGCCACGTAGTCCGCCACACACTGGATACGAGACGCGTGTTGTCTCGCTGACCTGATCTTAGCTTCCATCTTGTGAATGCGTCGCTCATGCCTCCCAATCAGAGGGTTGGTATCCCTCCTCTCCGTTTGGGATAGGGCCTGAGCGGCGTCATACACGGCAGAGTTGATCTGCCAGATGTCAGCCTCTTCTGAAAGGACATCGTGAATATCCGCATCCACCCATGCCAGTTGTTCGTTCGTGTTGTGAAGCGCCCTGCGGGTTCTGATGTCTTCCCTTGGTGGTATGATGCGGGGCTTCTCTACAGCCAGGTCGACACGTGGCATGTCTGCCACTTCTGCCACTGCGTTAACCGGCTGAGGAGGGGCTCTAACATAGCCTCGAACTCGAAGGTGGGATACATAATCCCTTAGGTTCTGTGCGGAAAAGGCAGCATGCTCTGGGTGGGTTTCACACCACAGAGCATGCATTCTCGCCATATATCCTCTTTGGGCGGGCTCACTGCTCCCGTAGCAATGCAGAATACTGTCCCTTAGTTCATCCGTCCACTCAAAGCGTTCGTTTTCATTGCGGTCGTCATCGTTTGGCAAATGATCGTTTTGGGCCCCACCACCTTGCCTATGACCCCTAATCCGGAGGGGTCGGTTGTGGGGGCCTCTTCCTCGTGCATAAATAACCGAGTAGTAGGGTATACCGGGGGGTTAGCCTAGTATACATACGGCCGACATCAGAAGGAATGAGCATTCCCTGCAGGGTGCGCCATGGCTGCCGGTCCGGTTTTGCACCGGTAGCTCAGGAAAAAGGTGTCGCAACTCACCAAGGCCTTGGATGGTGGTTGGCCCCTTCCTGCCTATTCTTCTCATTATAATTAGTATTATGATAATTTGATGTGATGACAGACGTTTGAAGAATTCTGTGTTCTGCAGATTCACGTCTGAAAGTGATATATTCGGGACTGCTTCACATACCTATTCGTTTTTCCTTTCTAGTTATTCAAAACTACGCGTTTTTTCACTGTCTCATACTTGAAATATAAAATTCTATTCGGATAATGTCATGATTAGAGATCCATATTACAGCTGGCATTCCAGAAATTTGAAAGAAGCCACAATTGTGGGAAAACCTCCAGCTACCATTTGAGGGCTTTGCTGTGGAAAGCTGGATGTACTGTTAGCAACAAAGTATTGGAATGTCTAGTACTGCGGTTTGCGAAGAATAGAATACTCACCACAGAAAACTACATCATGGCTTTGGTGAGACTGCATCTTTCTCATGGTGGGTATGAGCAATATTCCGAAAATATTCTAATGGCAATTTATTTTATTTTCGCAGAAAGATATCACAATCTGGATACCAAGATGAAGGGTAATCCTATATCTCTGGAAGAGGTGAGTTTATATATGAAATATTCGTCTCTTCCACACAACAACATATCTTCTGGCTGATACCACAACTAGTATTGAATTGCATCATACAGATAAATATTATGCTGTGTTCTTCATTACACAAAACTATAGTCCAAGTGTTTCCTGTGATAACCTAACCTAACCTAACCTAACCTAACCTAACAGAATTTTATTTCCATTCGGCAGGGAGGCCACCTGCAGATGATTTCCGAGGTATTTGTTCCTTATCAGATGAAATAAGATAATACAAACAGCTTCGAGAACTCAAAGTTGTCTGTATTGATCTACCCTTGCACTCATGAGATGCAAAAACCTCGAAACTGGGCTGCAGGTTTTTCACCTATCCGAATCAAAACAAAATTCTGCTAGTTTGTCACAGAGATAATTTGCAGTAGTGTCCTCTGCAATTCATGTTGTGGTATCAGCTACGAGAGTGGTTGTTTTCTGGCAGGTATTCGCCATAGAATCCTTCACTGTAGGTAAATATCAATGAAAGTTGTGAAATCTCGTCATTTATTCACATCATTTCAAAAATTGATAGCAATGTTAGTGCAATGAAAAAGCACTCAACTCTAATCGGCAAATTCATTTCAGACTTACATGTAGTTCCTGTTTATTTCAACAAAACACAGTCACTATTGCTAGGCCAACTCTGTCTTTTTGCTAATTCGGATCATAACTGACTAAAGCTGGATTCCCACAGAATCCGACACCCGATGATACGATGATCCGGGTTCCTATTGGTTAATTTCAAATAATCAACTAGTAACACTTTTGTATCATCGGACTTCGGATCTGTGGAAATCCCGCTTAACTGTGAATCGTAATCCACTCATATCTCTGCTCAAGATTCCTGTATTATTTACGGTAATAGACGTCTGTTGGATCATTCCAGACTCGCCTAGATGTTTCTTACATGGATCTCTTTTCTTTTTCAGTATGATAAGAGTCCCTCAGAATGGCATCACCTATCCAATACATCCCACTATTTGATCACGTAGCTTGAAGCATCTGAGCAAATACATGACGAGCTCATGCGATGATGTATCAAATACCTTGTCATCGAAAGATTACGCTTATATTCATTACACGGAGTCATCTATGGATGAGAAGATTCTTGCGGCTAGCTACCGCCTTATTTGACACTCTTTGCGTTCATATACTGGATCAACTTGGGACAAACACATATAACATGCATTCAAGCATATAATATGATTGTAGTTTTTTGGGTTAGACAAATCTCCATTTTTGTGAGCACGACTCCTCCCTTGACAAACCAATACGGAATCTGTTGCTCCCCATCTAGCCATGAGTTGAAAACTAGATGGTGGTGGATACTTGGAAATTTTTTCCAACAATATTTATTCAGGCCATCAAGACCTGGAGCAGCAAAATTCTTCGAGCATTTGAATTTGCCAGATGGTGGTGGATGCATGGACATTTTTTAACTCATTAGGTCCTGGAGCAACGGAGTTCTTTGAGCCTTTGAGGGTCCGTCAAACTTCTTCCGGGGATATCAGAGATCATTGAGCTTAGGCTGATGAAGCCTTCCACAGATAGTTTCAAACTGCGCTAGTGCTGGAGTATCTACGTTGAGTAGTTGCGTATATCTAAGGATATTCTTCCAGAATGTTTCCACCTGATCAGTAGCTGGCGGGTTCCACATGGAGGTTTTTGAAATGAGCAAAAAGTTTTATCTCGGCCACCTCACTGATGAATTCTCAGCAGCCACTCGCATTCGTATCATATTCAGCCAGTGTTGTTTGAAGTTAAGCAGGACGCCTTCATTTCCGTTATATTTTATGTACGCATCGCTCTTGCCACCCACTCAGAGAGCCGGTGTCCCTTATTTCCATTCGGGACAGATTCTGAGAGGCATCATACACGGCCAAGTTGATTTGCCAGATGTCAGCCTCTTCTGAAAGATTTTCGTGAATATATCCGCTTCCGTTTATGCGAGTATTTGTGGCTTCAGGGGCTTGGTGCTATGAAGCGCCCTGCGGATTCTGATGTCCTTTATTGTACTTCGATTAACGTCTGGAGAGGAGCTTTGGCATAACCCCGACCCCAAAGTTGAAATATATAATCCTCAAGGTTTTTATCGGAAAATTCGGCTTGCTCTGTGTGTTTCTCACAGAACAGAGTATGTATTCTTGCCATGTATCTTTTTCAGGCAGGCTAACTGCTCTCGTAGCAATGTAGAAGTTTGTCCCTCGATTCATCCGTCCAATCTAATCGATTGTTGTCGTCGCGTTCGTCGTCTGAGTGCAAATCATCGTTGTCGGCCACACCACCTAATCGGGGGAGGGTGGCTGTGGAAGCCTCTTCCTCGAGTATTTGGAACACAGTTATAGCAGGGTTAACCCGACATCAGAGGAAACTCTATTTCCCTCTCGGGTACGACTATGGGCTCACCAAGACCTTGGATGATAGTTGCACCTCCTGCTCATCATCTTTATTATCAGTTTTATTTTTGAATATTTTGCAAAGTGGAAGGTAGTGTTTATGCATTGTTTGATATCCAAGTTTTGTCAAGTTTAAACGTTACGCATCACCGTATTTCCTACAAAGTTTTGTCAACAATCAGCACAAATTCCGTCCACTACACCTCTTCAAATGTAATTCAGAAACTGTAACTTGAAATTCAGATTAGTTAAATGTAATTCAGAAAACATTACATGTAATTCAGAATTGTTAATTGGATTTCAGAAACCGTAACATGTAATTCAGATTTGTAAATTGTATGTCAGAAAGTGTAACTTCGATTTCAGATTAGTTAATTGTTATTCAGAAAGCGTCAGTTGTAATTCAGAAACCACCACTTGTAATTCAGAAACCGTCAAGGACTCAATCAAGGAGTATGGTTTCCGGACTTTGTGGCGGTGGTTGATTCACCTCCGTGGAGATGGTTTCTATGGACTCCCTACTGCGGTGAGCACCAGCGTGAATTTTACCTTCTCGAAGAGCGACATAATACTCATCAGTATACGACAAAGTCCACGATGAAGATGCTCACCGCAGTTGTGAGCAAAATGTCCGTAAAAACCGCCTTCTCGGAGGTGAACCGACCACGGCCCCAAAGCCCAGAAACCATACTCCTTGATTTTACTTCCGGTCGTGAAAGCCTTCATTTTATGCTCGTCAAAGACTTGATAAGTAAGAATAGGAAATGGGAGCACAATAAATTACAGCTGGTACTCTCTGAATAACAACGTACGCTTTCTGAATTTCAAGTTACACTTTCTGATTATCAATTCACTAATCTGAATTACAAATTACACATTCTGAAGTACAATTCACTTATCTGAATTACAAGTTACAGTTTCTGAATTTCATTTCACCAATCTGATTTTCATTTAATGTTTTCTGAATTACAATTTATTATTCAAATTACACTTTCTGAAATACATATTACACTTTCTGAATTACAACTGAAAAAGGTGTAGTACCTGCATTGCTGTTAAAGAAGAGAAGCTGGATGCCTGTAGTATTCACTTCAACAATTATTTGTAACTGAACAATATCTCCATTGTTTTCAACTTTTACTTTCCTTGTGAATGACAAAATTTGTCAATTTCAACAGTTTCACAAAATAATTATATGATTCAACAGAAAAACTTCACAAATATTTCGTTTTTGATAGTGCGCTTTGCTTTGAACTAAAATTAAAGTGGTTTTTTTCTTGCTTTCAGATGATCCTGATGACTATTTATTCGTAATCCATTCACAAGGCGATTGTGCACCGGAGTTTGCGAAAACTAAACCAAAGAAAAAGTGTATATTTTCATCACCCATTTAGTCATGTTGTTGCCCCAAATTCAATCGGATTTGTATTATAGTGTATATTGAGCTGTATCAAAGATGAATTATTTATTTCCTAATTATTATCGAAGCAATTGTGCAATGTATTATATTACTATATTTAAATATATAACTAACTGACTTGAGACACGATGAGTTTTGAATATATCCCAGAAATAAACTCAGAGACATCAAATTGATCTCTACGTGTTTTAAGGCAAATTTTTCTCGTTCATAATAAAACGTTAGATTTGATGATTCTCCGAAATTATAGGTTTGAAATAACAATACAATTGTTTCGCCAACAATTGCTACTTAAAGTGAAAGTACTGTGTTCTTCAACAAGTTGACATCACAGTAAAAATTCGAATCAGGCGTTACATTTTGCTTTATAAAATAAAAAATAGCCCACTTCGGCGGGGTTACGTGTCTTTAGGATACGTAAAGTAGAATGATGATTTATTTTTATTATTAAGGTCAATATCATTCAAGTACTGACAAAAATTCATCATAATGAATGTCTATTCTAAATGCTCAACGATACAACTTTGCTTCAAACACAACAGAAATTAAAATTATGACAAAGCTAGTGGATATTTTTGAATACTTGAAAAAAATGCAAAGATTAAAACTTGACTCATATGTGTAAAATCGGGATACAAAAATTTTTTTCTTTAAAAGATGTACTAAATCAACACGTAGGAAAAGTTGTACAGCCCAAGTCGAATTTCAAAAACAAATATTATTAAAAATGATTTCTGTATTATCCATACTGAAAGAACTTTGTATTTTAAGCTACATTTTGCAGTGTCATTTTTGAAGTATAGCCCAGTCATCTATGTAGTGTTTTTGTAATTCGATAACTGGAATAATACTGAAAATCATTTCCATCTTATGAGAACCTACAAAATATCTCCACTCCCCAGAGGTGAGCGATAACCACCATCCTAAAAAAAAATGTTTGTTCTTTTTGTTTCATAAACATAAAGAAGGTGCTTTCTATAGCAATTTAAAAAAATATTTAAAGTTGTGAAGAATTGAATCTTGCGTCAATTGTGTACAAAAACATTGAATCCAGATCGAAATCCATTTGAGATATGCACTTTGTAAAAGTGTGTTCTTTTCACCAACTTCCCATGTATACGCTATCGACATGAATGCGAAATATGCATTCGTATTCACGTAATTGATGTAATTTTGAAAATGAAACAATATTCTCAAGAGTCATGGTAATTCTTATTATCAATCGAATGCGCAAATCCTTTGATTGGCATACATACGGGAGAAGCATATTTTCGAAAGCTGATCAATAGTATTTAGAATCGGGAGTCACGCGAATGCGGGGTCGTATTACAATCTACACCTTTTTCAAATGTAATTCAGAAAGTGTAACTTGAAATTAAGATTAGTAAAATGTAATTCAGAAAATATGACTACAGCTTTTTCAGTTGTAATTCAGAAAGTGTAATATGTATTTTAGAAAGTATAATTTATAATTCAGAATAATAAATTGTATTTCAGAAAACATTAAATGAAAATCAGATTATTGAAATGAAATTCAGAAACTGTAACTTGTAATTCAGATTAGTGAATTGATAATCAGAAAGTGTAGCTTGTAATTCAGAAAGCGTAAGTTGTTATTCAGATAGTACCAGCTGTAGTTTATTGTTCTCCCATTTCCTGTTCTAACTTATCAAGTCCTTGACGAGCATAGAATGAAGGCTTTTACGGCCGGAAGTATAATCAAGGAGTATGGTTTCCAAGCTTTGGTTCACCTCCATGGCGGCGGTCTACGGACGTTTCGCTCACAACTGCGATGAGCATCTTCAGCGTGGGTTTCGTCGTATACTGATAAGTATTAGTCGCTCTTCGAGAAGTCATAATTCACGCTGATGCTCACTGCAGATGTGAGCGAAACGTCCATAGGAACCGCCTCCACGGAGGTGAACCGACCACGGCCTCAAAGCCCGGAAACCATGCTCCTTGATTAAGTCCTTGACGGTTTCTGAATTACAACTGACGCTTTCTGAATAACAATTCACTAATCTGAAACTGAAGTTGAAATACAATTCACTAATCTGAATTACATGTTACGGTTTCTGAAATACAATTATCAATTCTGAATTACATTTTACTAATCTGAATTTCATGTATCACTTTCTGAATTACATTTGAAAAAGGTGTAGTAATTCAGAATTGTAAATTCTAATTCAGACAGTATAAGTTGTAATTCAGATGTGTTTAATTGGATTTCAGGAACCGTAACATGTAATTCAGATTAGTAATTTGTATTTCGGAAAGTGCAACTTCAAATTCAGATTAATGAATTGTCATTCATAAAGCGTCTGTTGTAATTCAGAAACTATCAATTATAATTCAGAAACCGTCAAGGACTTGATAAGTAAGAATAGAGAATATTTATTATTTATTTGTTTATTATTTATTATTCATAAGGCTTCCCAACACCAATAACAGGGAAGGCAAAATTCAAAAGTTCGGAAATGTAACTGCCTACCGAAACGATAGTTCAGATAGTTAATAAATTTGATTTTGATTATTTCATTACGTTTAACGTACTATGAGAACAACAAATTATTTATTGTCATAGGTCAGGTAGCCAAGTGGTTAGAATCAATGCTATCCAATCATTCTGGCTTGCTGGTCGTGGGTTCAAAGCCTAGCGATTTCAATTAATTATTCTGATGGCCTGAGAAAGTGCTAGGAATCGCACGTTAAATGGTAAAACCTCGTTTATCCTTGGCTCTCACAAGTTTCGACTTCTGAGGGCTGTCGTAGGGGGATGACGGCTGGTTAACGAAAAAAACAATTTTTTTCTACGCCCATGTCTGTAAACGTCAAAAATCGCACTGTCAACATTTCTTTGTAAATGAAATTTAACAATAACATGAACGTTACGAGATCTCATAACATATACGTGCGTTTTGACAAGAAAACTTAAACTTCTTGGTTTAATTAAATTACAATCAAATTTTTATTTACGTAAAACTTCATTTGGTCTATTTACACAAATTTATTCAATTAAAAAACATAAAAACTTTCAGCATTAGCGAGATATATTTAGGATTGAAAGCGTGATGCCTCTAAATGTAGGCAGCACGATATGCAATTTCTTTAAAAATAGGACAAGTTTTCTTAAGTGACATGCTATGAAAATAAATGTCGTCATTTATATTTTCAATTTCTTGAACAAAATATAATTGTATCTGAACATTTTCTCAACTTTATCTACGAATATGTCTGATAGTAGTGATAGTTGCGATGTTTTTATTTAACTTTAAGAAAATGAATGGGCGTAGAAAAAGTATAGTACGTTACACGAGTTGTAAGCCTATTACACACTCATGAAATATACGCGGCTTCGTGCATAAACTTTTTCATTTCGTGCGTAATGGGTTACAACTTTTGTTACGTAATATACTATAAACAATTTCAAACAATTATAATATGGAACAGGTTCTTGGTTTCCGAATTACAAATTACACTTTCTGAAATACAATTCACTAATCTGAAATACAAGTTACAGTTTCTGAATTTCATTTCACAATTTATTATCCTGAATAACAAATTATACTTTCTGAAATACACATTTCACTTTCTGAATTACAACTGAAAAAGGTGTAGTTATATTATGTTAGTTGATATCGACTGCACTCCTACAATCGCAATATTTGATTGAGCGTCTACGGTGACTACAAACGGCTAGATTTCTAAAGTTTCATTCAAAATTGCTTATCCATCTCATAAAACGATTTGGAAAAATTGAAAACAAATGAGACGCTGATCTTGAACTCTTCAAGCGTACAGGGTTCATTCCGAGGAACATGACAGCGGAGATATGAATTTTGATCCAGATTGTGGTTCGGAGAGTTCGTAGTTCAGTTTTTCGAAGAGGAAAATCACCTCAAAACAGAAAATGACTCAAGTAGTTACCAATATACCGAAAACAAATAGAATTCAGCATAAAATCAGCCGAAAAGCTTTTCTGAAAAAATATAAGTACTTCTGGTAATTATTCTCTGGATTTAAATTTCATTTTCTTCAAGCACTAAAACAACAAAAATGAAGACCAACTTTCAGACTGACTGCAAGTCATTTTTTTATCATTCACCAAAAGATGACAAAAATAAGCAAACAAGAAAAAGATGTGTTCTCTGCAGTAGAAAAGGAAAACAATATAGTAGTGCCAGCCGTGTAATGTTCAGTTATGTGCTGTCCTTGAATATTATCATACAAAAATTTATTGAACCTAAATTATTAATTTTTCTATTAGTTCCAATTAGATTAGATTGTTTTTTTATTTATTTTAGAGAAGATTGTAATTAACTGTATTTTATACAATTTATTATATTTTTATTATTTTCCTACTTCAAACGGGAAACGCACGAATGCGAGAGCAGTGAAACTCCCCTTAAGTGAACTTTAGAGTCGGAAAGAAAAGTTGCATGCAACAGCTGTCATGGCAATAGTTATTTCATTGCAAGATGTTTTACAGTTGGCAAGTCATTGCTGCAAGTTCATAAATGACTTTTGACACTGATTATAAGTATAACATTAAACATTCATAATTTTAGAGTCGATCAGTTGATTGATGAATTGTTTGGTTATTGTTGGTTTCAATTTTAACGAGAAAAACTGTCTCTTTCAAATGTTAAATGTGTCAGTATTGTCAGTGCTCCAACAATTTATTGAGTTTTCTTGTATTGTTTAAGGTGGTACCACGATTCCCACTAAAATTATTCCTAGAATGGACTGCATTAGTGATGACATTAAATACGCAACCAACATTACACCGAGCCCTTAAATCATTCGGCGCGAAATGATATGACTCATTCTCGACTCAAATACGTATGACATAAGAACGATAATAGAAGTGTCGTAACAGCTCTTTTTGTTTTATGATCTCACACGAAATAAGTAAATATTTAAGGAATTGCCTTCAACGGGCCTTGGATATACAGGATGGAAGCAACGATATTTCCGTAAACAATTTTCTGAAAGGTTTATACATAATTTATAAACGAAATAAATTTGAATATTCATCTACGTCTAACTTCATGCTGCAAGGAAGTGCATCCCCGCTAGATGGCGATTATAATTTGGGCACGAAACAGTATAGTGGTGATCAGCTGCCAAATTCTATAAGAAGTAAGAGAGTGTTAAATTTTATTTCCATTCGAATTTGAAAACATTGCTGAAGATGTCGAAAGATGAAATAGGTTTGTCAGACGTTTCCATCTACGCAGATATTGATACTTTTTGCATAAATCTTTGTTTTCGAAAATAATGGAATGTATTCTTCAGCAATAAGTCTGGTATTGGAAATTTTTATTACAAAACTCAAACTTCGTGTCTCCGGAAGTCGATTGCACGGTAATTGTAAAATTTCTCCATTAAGACCAAAGTTAGAAATTAACGTGATTGAGTTTGGATATGGGTAAATATTACATGGGCGCGAAGGCTACAATTTTCATTCACTCATAAGGTTTGGTCAAATTTTCAACGTGAGTTATTCAGTGTTCGGAAGTCGATTACAAATTGATATTAAACAAATATTGCCCCAGACTGCGACCACAACAGTAAGATAGAAAATACACGTGTGTCCTAGTTTTTTGATGATGGAGAGGCGATCGGACATCAAATGAATTTTCTGTTGTATGTTCTTGCAATTTTGAAAATTAGGATAAATCGAAAATGCCAACTATATTCAAGCGGAGTTTTTGAAAACGTTTTCAATTTTCCTTTACCGCAACAAAAGAAACGATCAAATTTGAGATGATTTGAATTACATTTGACATACTGTTTGTTCTGTGAACACGACTACACGAGCAAACAACATGAAGTTAGTAGCATGTATGTCAATTTTGCATAATGGATTTTCTGGAATTTATCAAGAAGTTATTTAGAAGACTTTCTTTACGTTAACCATTCTATAAGATGTATCAATTCTTTTTCTATCGAATTCAAATATATTTCTCCAATATTGCTGATATTAGCGAAATAATTTAATTAATATCATTATAATTTTGACCGTACATTCTAAACCTTATGTTGTAATGGTTACTGAAGGTTCATGTTAGCGCATCTTCGTTCAGATATATTTCGTTAGGACTCAGTGCACTGTTAGTTGCATACATTTTGACGTCACACTAATGCGGTCTATTGCACGTGCAATGGAATAAAAATGAGTACGGGCCATTCGCTGCAATGCAAGAAAAATCGCACCAGCTGATCAAAATAACAGGTTGTGCGCATGTTTGCAATTGAAATTTCTGCGATTTTCATTGCATGTAAAACAATTGCCGACTGTAAAGTGGACTTTAACTGGGTCACATCACGTGAAAAAGGGCCCGTTGCGAAAGGGTTAAAGAACTGATAACCAGCACGTGGGGTAAACGAACAAATAAGACCAACAGAACCATATTTTTCGGCGAGAGTTATGAGGAAAGTATGCGCTATGAGATGAATCAACCGGAACAATACTTACAACAGTTTTCGATTGATTTGCCTCGTGCATATATAGAAGACAAAATTGACGATACAGGGCGAGAGAGTAAGAAATACAGAAAAAATGTACGGGAAAGAGAAGAGCGGATGTTAGATATGCTGTGGCGGAGTGGGTAATACAAGCTTCACTTCAGATGCAAACGCTAAATGGCGATTTGTGCTACTCCGGATTGTGAAAATCGGCAGATTATATTTTTTCCATTATTATTGAACTATTTCGTTCAAAATAAAAAAAAAATCGACCACGCTCGAGAATGTCAAGGTGACGTTTTTTTGCAACTTTGTTACCCATCGACTCTTTTGCGTCACGCTCAAATCATCAGATTATTGAAATGCACACTTTATAACATGTGATTGATTAGCTCACTTTACCTTAATCTGGCGCGCTCGAGTATTTCGAACGATCGATTTTTTTTTTACTAATCTAATCGGCTGTCCTAGACGTGCGATCCTATATTAAGAGTTAGTCAAAAGTATGGACCCACTTATTTTTCTCAGTTATTATGGGGATAATGGAAAAAAAGTTCGTTTGAAAGTTGAAGGGTATTTTGCTTTGCAATTTTCTAGGATTTCAAATATTTTTTAGATGTGCCATTGGTGGAGAAGTGACGCCATCGGCATTTTTCTAAATTGAGCCATATGTCATGTTTGGTATCAATAGAAAGCTTATTTTTTTTCTCATTTCAGCAGTACCAATATTTAATTAACTATCTCGATATGTAATGGTGAATATGGATGGTGACTGATGCGCTGCGACCTGATTAAATCTAGTGTGCCCCATCTTCTGCTATTTCAAGGTGTTCTCGTTTACAGCATCCCCAATTCCTTGGTAAATTCAAAGATTTTGAGGGGGTTCATTCGTGATATTTCTCCCACAGTCAGCTGGTGTGATCCCAGTATATTCAATATTTTGTGATGTACAGCATAATATGGTATCAATCAATATATGGTGTGGTATTTCTGGATGTTGCCACAGAATCTGCAGGTGCTGTCCTTCTCTAAGCCTAGCTTCCTTAGGTGTTCTTTGAGTCTGCAGTGTCTTCGATCTTGCACGGTTGAAGTTGCCGAGGAGATCTTTGGCCTGCCTTAGCCCTGGAAGTCTTTGCCAGTATGTTGCTCTCATTGCTTCTTCAGTTTTATTGAGTTCTTCTTGGAAGTTAAATTTTCCAAATCCGCAGAATGGTTCTGGCCCGATCAGTGGTGTTGATGCCCCTTTTCGTGCCAGGGTATCTGCTTGTTCATTGCCCTACACTCCGGCGTGCCTAGATCATTAAGTTAGTCTAGGCATTCCCAGACCATCATTGAGATAATGTTATATCAGCTCAACGCTTTGATGTCTGCTTGAGAGGATTGCGATTTCCTTGTTCCGGTATTTCCTGTCGAGGTTGAATTGAATGCACCTTTCTATGGTGTGAATTCCGCTGGAGAAATACTGAGGGACTGGCCCATGGTTTCGGAGTATTTGGTGCGAGGCCCAAAGACTCCTGCTCCAGTTCCGTCGGGAGTTTTGGACACGCCCGTGTCCCATGTTATGGTATTCGTTCCCAGTGCTCGAATGGATTCTATGCTCCATCTACTCTTGGTACTTAATTCCGTTCGAAAACATTTTTGGAAACTAAATTTCTTGGTAATTTCGTCAGTTATTGGGAGATCGGCAAGGTGCGCACTTTCGGTGGGGGTTGAGCCCCTTACGTTGTGTGCTGCGCCTTTGAGTCCGACTTTAGCCAACCTGAGGTTTGCTCCCCAAGCAGTTCTCCTCACTATGATATGGAGAGGAGTGAGGTCCAGAATTACCTCTATTGCTTCTGTTGAAGTCGACCTCATTGCTCCTGTTAAACAAAGACATGCTAGACTTTTTACTTTCTACAGGATTTTCTTTGTTATGGCTAGTTCGGTTCTGCTCCGTAGGTGATCAAAGGTCTCACTATCATGGTGTACATCTATCGCAATATTGATGGGTTACAGCTCTACGTTTTTCCTGCAATGTTCCTGCACACCATCAGTGATGATTTTGCCTTGTAAACGGTCTTTTCTACATGTCTGTTCCAGAGTACTTTTGAGTCTAGGGTAAACCCTAGGTACTTTACCTCTTGCTTCCATTCTAAGTCTGCTCCGTCGAGGCGAATAGCCCGTGCTGAAACTTTGTTCTTCTAGTGAATGGTACCACTGTGGTTTTTGATTAGTTAATTCTCAACCCCACAGAAAAGCACCATCTTCTTATAGATAGTCTACAGCTCTCCTTCTAAAAGATTGCCTTTGGCCATAATTAATGTCGTCAGCATATTCAAGGCAAGTGACTCCGTTCCCGGTTAGGGTTCGTCTACTACGAGACTCCACATCAGAGGTGATAGTACCCCTCCTTGTGGGCATCCCCTGTTTGTGCTGATCCAAAAGCAGATATCGCCCGCTTTCGTTTCAGCAGTTCTTGTAGCCAGAATTTGGCACATCCATCTGGATGTTCGTTAGGGCCCCATTTATTGCTACGTGAAAGGTGTTGACGAATGCCCGCTCTATGTCTAAGAAGGCGCATGGGGCCATTTTTTTATGCTCGATTGATCTCTGGATGCTTTCGGTAAACACAAACAGAGCTGTTTCCGTTGATCTGGCCGCCCTGCATGCTTGCTGCCCGGGATGAAATGGCACCCTCTCCAGTTTCTCGGTTCTAATATAGTTATTTACCAATTTTCTCCAGTGTCTTCAGTAAGAAGGAAGAGAGACAGATTGGTCTGAATGACTTCGGGAGGGTAGGATCCTTCTTTTCAACTTTCATAATGAAGGTTACCCGTGCTCCAGCTGCGCGGTATGTACCCGAGCGCCAGACTGAATCTGGTTGCTTCAACAATAAATGGCAGTAGTTCCGTTTGCCCTTTTTGTAAAAGGAGCGGAAATATAGCGTCAATACCGGGTGACTTGAATGGTTAGAAGGAGTCAATTGCCCATTTCACTCTTTGGGGAGTGCATAAGGTTTTTGGTTCAAATAGGTTCAAGCAATATGCGAGTGAATGACGGGGGCGGACAAATAAATACGAAACACACTGTACCTATCGAGATAGTTAAATAAATATTGGTACTGTTGAAATGAGAAAAAAATAAGCTTTCTATTGATACCAAACATGACAAATGGTTCAATTTTAAAAAAATGCCGATGACGACACTTCTCCACAAATGGCTCATTAAAAAAGATTTAAAATCCTTCAACTTTCATACGAACAATTTTTCGATTATCCTCATATTAACTGAGAGAAATGAGCGGGTCCATACTTTTGACTAACTCTGTACCATATGGTGGAAGTACTTAACAGGATGTAAGGTATCCATCACGTTAATCCGCCGCGTTCGAGTAAATCCCAAAATTCCCTGTTGGGCTCCTAACTATATTCAAATCATGTGAAAGCTGCACTGTGGTGTGGAATCCTCCCACTTCCCCACTCGCCCACTCCCACACCCTGATAAATTGATGGGTTTTGGAGGGGATCAGCCAATGGCAATAATGCTGTGGAATATAGCATCCATTTCAAATGGAAAATCCTATGTAAATTTTGTTGAATACTAAAACATTCAATGGAAGCTATCCTGACCTATAATTAATGTTTTCCTAGAAAGGAATATTCTTTAAAATTTTCAGATTTCCCATCTGTATGAATAACTGTATGACAAAGTGATAATATGTACATGTAAATTTTGTTGAATACTAAAACATTCAATGGAAGCTATCCTGACCGATAAATAATGTTTTCCTAAAAAGGAATATTCTTTAAAATTTTCAGATTTCCCATGCATCTGTATGAATAACTGTATGACAAAGTGATAATATGTTGCAAAATTGCAATGGATATCGAATGATGTTGAATAGGAGGAAGGTCGTGTTTAAATTACACCTATTTTATGTGGTCACTTAACGAAAGGTAAATTATGAATATTATACAGTGTGACTTATGTATACACGAGACTAATATAAACAAAAACTACAGAAATACCCTGTATGAAGAAATCTGATTTCTTCTCATTGAACAGAGGATATGTTATATGAACTTTTTTGGAAAATACAGAATTTTTCTATGACTCATTTTCGTTCAGCCTAAAAAAACAAATACCTTCCAATTTACGTTCCAATATACACCTTTTTCAAAACTGTTGAATTCTTTCCAGTCCGATTGCAAAAAGGTGATAGGTCAAAGATATCCTTTTTCATTGATTCAGATGTAAGAACTTTCCCCGTATTACTATTGAATGTGTTTACACTGTTACAATAAGATAGTTAATTCATTATAATGAGATAACTAACTCATTATGAGCTCAAGTGGGACGAATGGGACTCGGGAGTAGAATCACTATCATTTGAAAACATAATCTGGTACACAGATGGCCCAAAAACAGAGGTATGAACTGGAGCAGGAATACACGGAGTGCGGCCAAGAATAAACGTTATACTTCCACTTAGCAATAACACCACAGTATTCCAAACTGAGACACATGCAATAGGACATGCACACAGATGAATCTAGTGGGTATAAAAGAAAACACATCTACATTCTATCTGACAGCCAGAGCGCAATAAAAGCTCTGAATTCAGTACAGTTCAAGTCAAAGCAGGTTTGGGAATGCCTTCAGAGTCTCATTGAACTAGCAAAACACAACAAGATAACACGTGGGTGGTTCCTGGACATAGGGAAAAAAGATAATGAAAAAGCAGACCAATTGCAAGACGTGCTTCTGAATTACCCAGTGTTGGGAATTAGAAAAACCCGCTGCGGACACCTTATAAATGAGTGGAAGAAAACAAAACACCAAACATATTGGGACAAAATCGAAGGGCATCGATATAGCGCAGCCATGGTGAGGCAATTAAGCCAAACACTGACGGCTAACACTCTCAACCTAAGCAGATCTAAGATACGCACAATCACCGACTTACTAACCGGACTTTTCGGTCTTAGGAAACACCTTCACACTATGGAAACCGTGGAGTGCAGACTTTGTGGTGGCGAGGAGAAAAGAGCATCTCACGTCATCTTCGAATGCGATGCTCTGCACAACAGACGCTATAGAATATTTGGTCATACGAACCTAGAAATAGGCATTAATCCGAAACACATTGTGAATAAACTATAAAACCTGGTGATAGAAACAGGCCTTAACTAGGAACTACTGATGACATAATAATACAATTATCGATTATGGAGATTTATGTATACGAATTGTATGTTGTATCTCTCTTCAAGTCTCCAACGAGCGGTGAATGTTACTTCAAACGTTTGAAAATGTTTTTGCATGAACCCGAGAATTGACCCCCAGCAGGTCCCAGTGTTAAGGGAAACCCTCACGGGTTGAAACCTGCATTTGGCCCATCAACTTCAAATCAACCAACCAACTCATTATAACAGGTACATTATGAGATGAATAAGTATTTTAATGCGTTAGTTACTTAACTCATTATAATGATATTGAAAAAAAAAAATTATCTTCCATGTCTCTTCAGAGCCACCGTACGACTTTAGATACGAAGAAACAAAGAACTTACCAACCTTAGTAACGGTGCCGGCTGATCTGTCTATCCCTGGAAGACCTCGCGCCTCTTATAATTACAACACATTCATACATAAAAAAGTTACGATTGATTAAAAACAAAGCAAAAATAGCACACATAAGTATTGTTGCGGGATAAGCAAGAATTTGCGACAATATTTTTATCGTTTAACGTGTATGTCACATGCTTCATTGTTGGACTCATACTCATTCAGTGCGCGCTATCGGAACGGCCAGTTTTTTGTTTGCTGTTCAGTGAAAATGCCTACCTTATTTTAAGTGAACAGAAATCACATGAATAATGTCATTGCAGTTGTTGTTTTAGATGTCTTTCAATAAATTTATGTAAAAAACCGTTGGAAATTCGTACTACAGTACAAGGTAAAATCACAGCCGTCTCAATTCTCCGATAAATGGTGGAGAAGTTTGACAACATGGTAATAGCGCCCGACCATGTGACGACATTAGTCGTTGTATTGTGGAATGGTAATCAAGTAGATATTCTAGAGTGAGTTACTTGTGTTCTAATTGACAAATTAACGTACGATTCATGTGAAATGGTTTACGAAATATTAGTAAAAAATCCAGTGTTCGATTTATCAGCAGAAGTGTGTTCTAAGCCGATCAAAAATAGTGTTAAACTCAAATGTGATTTAACGCATCTACGTATTCAATGTTTTGCGTTTGGAGGGAATTCCTGCTAGTTTATTTAGGCCAATATGCCTAGTCGATGTTGTGAAGTCAAATAACGATTGTCAAAGGAAACATATATCAGTATTTCTATCCACGAAAGACAAGGAATTGCGGAAGCAGTGGATTCCTGCAGTACCTCGTAAAATTGGAGCCTCTCTCAAATGTCTGTTATATGTGCGATAAATTTCCATGATACTGATATCATTAGTTATAACACATTGTCTCTACCAGATGGATGAATAAAAAAATATTGCCTCAACGTAAAAGTTGAATAAAACTATAGTTCAATTTTTCCGAATTTACCAAAGTATTTTTCGGAACCTGCAACATTATTGAGAACTATTCTCGATGGCGGGCGTCAAAAATGTTTAGATGTTTGTAACAATTTAGTAGAAGAGTTTTATAAATCAAATATCTGAAACAATTCACCTGAGTTTGACACATTCAGTATGTGTACTTTTTAATATCATACTATTTTTATCAGTCAAACTCCATATGAAAAATCAGAAAAAAATCAGAATCAAATCATTTTTGTGGTTCAGATACTTTTCAGAAAAAATTTTGAAACAAATATTTTGAAATGTTCATTCTAGGGCACGGAAAAACGGAACTTGACAGTTTTTCCGTTTCTAAGAAATGGAAAATTGTTGCTTTTTCAAAATTGTTGCTTTTTCAAAATTGCTGTTCTTCTGAAACTGATACTCATTTCTATCCATCAGTTCCCGTTTTCTATAAACATTTGAAGAGATATCTGGTTTAGAGATTATTCAAGTGGAGTGTGTGTTGAACCTACTCGTTCTCCCTTGTGCTAATAAATGTACAAAATCATGGAAGATTTGTTGTAAATGTATTTTTGGTTGATTTTGATAGTTATCTATAGTCTGGATTTGATGTTAAAACAAAACAGTGCTCTTACATAAAGACTTCCGGGATGTGAAGCCGATGTTGATAAAAACACTATACAAAGATTATTCTCTAATTCATACAGGTGGAGGGTAGAGCATCAAATGAAGATGTGCAGTTGTAATTTTGGGAAGTTCTGACAGTGAAGTTTTATTGCGTTTGTCCTTCGCTGATTTCAAATGGTTTTTCAGTTATTTTGAAGCTTTATAAATAGTTTTGATCTCGTATTTCCGTAGAATTCGTCCAATTTGATATGTAACTCTGGGAATATATGGTAGAAATGCTTTTCTTCTGTCGGCGTTAGTATGACTGCTACTTGGTTCACTGTCTGGGCAGTCATTCCATCTACTATCGATTCTTTCGCAGGGGTCATGATGGTAGAGCGCTAGTCTATCAATCAGAGGGACGTGGGTTCGATTCCCAGCATGTTCACTGGTCTCGTGCTAGGAATCGCACGTTAAAAAGTAAGACCTCGTTAATCCTCAGCACGCACAAGTTTCGACTTCTGAGGGCTATCGAAATTTCGTTAGGAAATCCCTAGCAAATTATTTGAAAAACTCCGCAATAATTGAAAGACCATTTGAAATCAGCGAAAAACAAACGGGACATGCTAAGCTCTTCTGTGGTATACCGCATTCCATGTTCCTGTGGCAGCGTTTATATCATAACCACGAAACGTTCCGTTAAAACCAGAATCGAAGAGCAAAAGGCCAATTGTCGGTTAGGATACACAGATAAATCCGCTGTCGCATAACAAACACTCAACAACGAAGAAACCCAAGAACAAAATCTGCGTATTACCCAAGACTCTTCTAGGAAGCAATTGAAATTCAGAAACACCACAACTTATACAAAACCGAAGAAGTAGTACAACTGAACAAAACTTGGCTACCAGTTCTCGAAAATACCGCATCAGCTCCTTACCCACATAAAAACGGTATAAACGACTCGATTATGTTACCTAATGCTATAGACCAATCAGTGGCGTATCCAGAGGGCAGGGGGCGGAGTGATTTACATTTTAAGCTGGATACATAAATGACTTCTTAATATCCTGTACAATTCCTTCTGTATAACTTTCATGTGAATTCGGTACTGTGCGCCCCCCTGAAAGAATTCCTGGATTTGCTACTGGTATCAATCATGTCAACTCACAGATACCTATCGCAACAACGAATGTCAAATGTCAATCAATCGAAAGTAAATTGAGTAGCTGTCAAATACAAAAAATCTCTCCTGAGAATGCCAACTACTCGTGTTATTGAAACGTCGATATCCCGAAAAGTCTTAAAAATTTAATAGTTTTCTTGTTTACGATGTTTTTCAGAGTTCCATTGTTATGTAGTTGTAACTAGTCACAAAAAAAGTATTATTTTAGCGTTCTATAATTGTATGTGTGTTTTGGCCTACGCCGAAGCACGTCATCATATTTCGGTTCGTGCATTGGTGGTGGATATTGGAATCAGTAAGTCGTCTGTACAAAGAATTCTCAAACAGTACAGGTATCATCCTTTCAAAATACATTTACACCAAGTTCTCAGACCTATAGATTTCAAAAGACAAATGGCATTTATTGCTCACATTCAAGTTTCAGGCCACGACAATTACAACTTCCTCAATCAAAACTTTTTGAGTGAAGAATCCCGCTTCCATAATAAGGGCACTGTTAACCGACATAACATGCACTATTGCTAATAGAACAACCCTTACTGGATAAGAGAAACTAATTTCCAAACGATGCGTGGTGTGAACATAATGAACGTCTCATTGACCCTCACTATTTCCAAGACGCTTTGACAGGCCATCGATATCTAAATTCCTTGAAAAATTGTATTCCTGCACAATTAAAAAATATTTCTATCCTGGAAAAATAACAAATGTAGTAGCAAGTTGGTGCTCCCTCACATAACCTTAATATAGTTACTAATTTCTCCAAGAGTACCTTTCAAGACCGTTGGATTAGCAATAGAGCACCTCGCCGTTGGCCTGTACGTTCTCCAGACCTCACGCCTTTTGATTTTTTTCTATGGGATAATTGAAAAGAATTGTTTTCAAAACTCGACCGATAAGTATTGAAAATTTAACTCAGAAAACTTCAGAGGCATGTAATACCATTACTCCGGAAATGATTAGAGCGTCCTGTACTCGAGCGCTGATTCGACTTGAAGCATGTGTGGCAAGTGCTGACCTACGTTTTCAACTATTTGTAATGTAATGTAATGTATTATTCAAAACACAGATAAGCTCATAAATCAATATTTCATTTGTCTTTTTATTTGCCATACTTCTGCGTGCCATTATAGCTACTATGATATAAAGGACTGTAAGTTGAACAAAAACAGATGTGAGGGTGAGATTTGGTGGTATCTCGGGGGTTGTTTGCCAGTGGGTGGAATTTGCGATGGTGCATGAAAGAGCGTTTGGTCTCCTACCACAAATATGATTTTGTATTTTTTTTCGACATATATGAGAGCCATACGTTCAAAAAATCCGCCTTTTCTCAATTGGTAACAATTACTCACCATACTAACTTAAGGCCGGTTTTTCCATCGATAGTCGACAGTCCCAGCTAGCTGGCTGTTGGCTAAGCTCAACCGACAGTTACAGTTTCTGCTACCAACTTTTGCGTTTCTTCTTCAAATATTTGGCTCAAGGCTAGCTAGCTCAAAAGTAACCTTATTTTCGTTTTTGTTGGCAGAAATGATTTTTCAGCTACTCGTCCAGATTGGCCAATATCATATATTCAGTGGGTCATTTGTCATTCCTCATTTATCAATTATTAATTTTATTTCCACTTGAGAAAAAGATTTATTGTCATTGAAGGAGAACTCTTGTCTATGTACTGCTGGTCTTCAACCAAAGTGTTAATTGAATGTTTAATTTGCGTGGTTTCCGATTTTTGTTTTCAGACTAATTTCAACTTGGAGAAACAATAAGCTGGTATACGTTACCACTGTTACCTTCATGAAAAATTATATATTTCAGAGAGAGTCGCTCTTAGTTTCTCCTCGTCTGTACAGGCATATATAATTCAATGAAATATTTCAACTACAAATTGTTTTATTACAAATAATACAAGAAAATATCAGATGTTCTTGAGTAGGTACATGTGATAAAACTAAAAAGTACAAATATGTTTGTGAAAGTTCTGAGTTGATGTTCAGTTTACCTATTTCAACATTGCGAAAAATAGATTTTCTTGTTTCATACTCGACGAACTGAACGTTATCACTGATGAAATCACTTGCATCCATTTTATCAATACTACAACTATTTCTATACTGAATTTACAAACCAATAAATATAATAATTTAACACGTCACTTCTAACCTAACACTTTTTCAGTCAGTCTATCAGTCCTAGCCGTCAGTTAGGAGCTTGACTGGTACTTCTAAGTTACTGCTAATGTAGGAGAATAGCTCACGGTTTGGTTTATCTGTTAATGAAGATACATTTTGGCAGGAGGTTAGAGATAGCTGACAGCTAAATTTGCTGAACTGTTGATTGAAAACCCGGCCCTTAGTTTGGCTAGTTGCAAGGTAGGTCTTAGGTCACCACTTTGAACGTGGTGTCAATTTTACTGCAGGTTTGACAACTCTCGACTTGTGTGAAGCTAGCTTCCAACGCTGGCGCTCAGAGCCAGCGTCCTATCCCCACCACCAAGCCAAGTTCACACCAACCAACTTTCATTTAATGATAGCTTTGAAACACGTTGCATGCTGATAACGACATCGTATAGTTTTGCGAGATGCTAACGACGCCGAAACTGGCGTTTTCCTAGTATTTGAAAATGAGATAATTCTGAGTAAAATTTTTTGCTCCGAATTGAATATCTAATGATCTTTTCCTCGGAAACTCGATGGTATATTTTTCCACTTTGATAACGGAAACTTCGTATTCATCGATTTTATCGTGTATGGAATTATTTCTTACCACGTTTCTACCTATTCTTGTTTATCTGTACTTTTGCAAGAGCACTTTGACCCTCTTCTAGTACGAATAACTTGAAATTCAACGATTTATAATTCCGGTGACAATGCATTAGGGAATTATTGTTAAAGTAAAAACAAAATGGTGGCTTCAAGATGGTGGAAGAGATATGTGATTACGATCCGATTTTATTCGAAACTGATATGTGGGGGTTTTTTGGGATAGAAGATTATGAATTTCTTGTTAAAATTCATAAATTCAACATGACGGACGAGATTTGTGATAGACCGATTATATTCAAAATGGGTAGGTATGTGGGGGTTTTCGGGGTCGGATATTAGGAATTTTCTGTCAAAATCCATAAATTCAAAATGGTGGACGAAATTTGAGGATAAAATTCGATTTTCTTACATAGTATTTCGGGACGGAGACATTCATTCTTTATCTGAATTCATTAATTCAATGTGGCTGACGAGATTCGAGGATATGGTCTGATTATATTCCAAATGCGTATTTTCAATTGAAAAAAGGATAAACTGTAAAATCATAATGTAATTGATATTCAATTTCAACATAAACAAGAATATTTGATGAATATTATCTTCGTGAGTTGATTAAATGAAAATTAGGAATGTGTGAATTTATGAAAATATTACCATTTCAAAAAAACTTACATTACAATAAATTGCGTTCTCTATGGTATACGATGAAACAGTTTTTTAGGCAAAATCCCGAATTTCCAGGATAAAAACAACATTCGAATACTGTATCCTTCCTCAATTTATTCTGTGAATAAATCTTAGACCTCTTTGTTCGGCCACGATAGGGTCATTTCAGCTATTTTATGAGGTGTATTGATGGTGTTTCTGTCGTTCTTAAAAAAGAATTTCCATTATCCAATGGAATTTTTAGACTCTTCGTTGGCGCTTCTTATGGGGTGTTCCATTTGAAATTGGGAAGATCACATTTTTATTAAAAATATTTGGCAAGGTAAATATTTGAGTCCTTTTAAAATGAATTTCTATGGGACTTGGTACAACTATATTATTCCAAATAAAACTGTTATGCTAGAAATCTCGAAATCTATCAATATTTTCGAAAAGCAGATTAACATAAATAGGTTCCTTTCATTTCTCATGTTGAAACCGAAAATCTGATGAAAAATACAGGTTACCTTTAAAAAAACATAGTTGAGACCCACCCAGTAAAAATAGAACACCCTGTTCAATTGCCATCATTTTAATTTTGTAGAGCTCAGAAAATAGCATTGCTGATAAAAATTGGAACCATATGGAAAACTTTGTTATTAATAATTTTCTGAAAAAAAGTTATTCTTCGTAAAAAGTTCTGCATGTTCTAAAATCTGAAATACAATCATTTGATATCAAATTATTTCAATTGTTTACACGGTTTGTCAAATAATATAAATCATACACAAAATAAGTACCTTTATATTTGAAGATATAGTTCAGAACTACAAAATATTTAGATATGCAATGACATCCATTTGCATTGGAAAATTAGGATTTGTTAATTTTTACTAATTTGAATGAACATTTATCTCTTGTGATTATGAACTTTTTCGTTTCGGAATTTCATTTATGAATTTTTCAATTTGAACATATTAATAACAATTTTCGACAAACCGCGTATAGTACTGAAAAAAAAAGATATCTGATAAATGTACAATTTGAGAACATGCAGAAGTTTTTATGAGGAATATTATTTTTCCTAGATTTAATAATAAAAAAGTTTTCCATATGGTTCCATATTGAGACATATTGTATAAGCGATACTTTTCATCATTTACCGAAACAGAAATCAGATTATGAGGAAGTTGAGAAATGGGGCAGAAGTAAATACCATTTTTTTTGGCAGGTATGGTTCGATACTTTCAAATAGTTGCATATAGTCTAGTGAAGATAATAGTTTCCGCTTTTGTGTGATTATTCCGTACTAAAAAAAATCGGGGAAATTTGGATCCTCCATAAACTGCACCGAAGGGTTGGGAAAAACTTTTTTTTTCCAAAATGAAAACTACAAATATTTTTTTATCAATATTTGTTTTGTGTTTCATCTTCGGATTTTTTTCAACAATTTTTTCTTGGTTGGCTTGGTGCTTGGTTCCTTGGTGCCTATTTTGGTGGTGCTTTAAACCTAACTGGACTGGATATTGTGAGAATTATTAATACACTGAATTCTTTTCAAATTTACGAACAGTCGTTCACACATCCAAATGTGGAATTATCTGCGAATGAAAATTGAGTTGTAGTCACGATCTTCCATCACCACAACCAATAAAAAAAAACAATCAATGAAAGTGCAAATTTTTGCTCTAAGATTTTTCAACAGCTATATTCACTAATAGAAGAATTTTGACAAACAACTCATAAGCACCGACCTTAAGAACCCCTTCACACCACCGCTATCTTGAAGCCGCCATTTTTGTTTTCTTCTACATAATTTCTATAATGAACATGAACACCCTGCCAAATTTTAGTTATTCGAAGTGGGTTAAAATGCACTTGTAAAATGTGCAGACAAACAAGAAAGCGATTTTATAAAAACGTGGTAGGTAAAAAATATAATTTCATCCACAATAAACTCGATGAAGACGAAGTTTCCATTATAAAAGTTAAATATAGCTCTCGAGAATGAGGATGAGCTAATGAATCAAATCTGAGAAAATTTCTTCATTCAGAATTGGTTCCATCCCCAAAAACTACGGAAACGTCATTTGCGGCGTCGTTAGCATATCGAAAATCATACAATGACGCCGATTGGCGTCATTAGCATGCAACGTGTTAACGCCGGTCATATTTGGAAATTGGCATATTATTATGTTCAAATTGAAAATATGGAAGAATACCTTTTTTCTTTTACTTTCCACGTAGTGGAGGAGCAACGTTCACAGAAGAGTATATATGACGAGCAGAATACTAGGTGTAATAATGAAAGAGATCCCTGAAAAATAAAAGTCTGTTTCTAACAAAAAAAAATGTTCTGAAAATGTTTCGATCAGTTTAGGGGAGTGATTTTCACAAAAAAGTTTCTAAAAAAAATCCTTTCGAAGGACAAAATACCAGGATGTCACAAAAGTTAGTTTCCAGGTAGAAGAATTTCCGTCTCTGCCTTGTAATATATTTTTTTGGAATATTTCTATCGGTTTGGATAATTGATATTCACAGGGGTGTTTTCACGAAATGGAGTCTTTCGATGGCAAAATACCATCAGGTTATCACAATAGTCAGTTTCCTGAAAAAATAATTTTCGTCTCCGCTAGTGAAACGAATACGGAGTACCCTTCTTTCTGAGCGTTTTCACTAAGTAGAAAAATAAAGGCAAACATCTGTCAAAAAACAACTACTTTCCTGGCTAATACCACGACGGACATTGAACTACATCTGACAGATAATTGTGCAACGTTCTTCCAAGAAAACCCAATTGCAAGTGCTCGTCTTGTAATTAAACAGAGGAATATCCTTCATTTGGCTGGGAATGACCACCTGCAGACATGCCTATTTCGAGGTTTATTGCCTCTCATCAGTGACAGGGTAGGTCGGACAATATTATAATTATTCTGTCCCTGCCAAATGAATAATAATCAACCGTTTAACTAATATTTCTCCTCGGATGACACTACGACCTACAACAAAGTTGATCTCAGCGCCATCCGCACGGGGAAAATCAAGAACAAGTTAAACAATCTTATGCAACACAGACTCCGAGAAGAGTAAACAGTGATATTTCAAACAAGTTCTAAAGTATTGTGCCAGAGAGGTATCAACAAAGTGAAAAGAATATGGAGTACCTTTTTCTTCAAGCGTTTCCACCAAGTGGAAATATAAAGGCAAACATCTGTCAGGAAACAACTACTGATACCACGACAGAAATTGAAATACAGGACAATTATAATGTTGTTCGGCCTACCCTGTCATTGATGAGAGGCAATAAACCTCGAAATAAGCATGTCTGCAGGTGGTCATTCCCAGCCAAATGAAGGATAATTTTCAGTTTAGTGACAGGACAAGCAGTTGAAATTGGGTCTTCTTGGAAGAACGTTGCACAAATATCCGTCAGATGTAGTTCAATGTCCGTCCAGGTAGCCAGGAAAATAGTTGTTTTCTGACAGATGTTTGCCTTTATTTTTCCACTTGGTGGAAACGCTTGGAGAGAAGGGTACTTCGTATTCATTTCACTTTGTTGATACCTCTCTGGCACAATATTTTCGAACTTGTTCGAAATATTACGTCTCCGTTAGATAATATTTTTTTTTCAGAATGTTCCCAACAATTTGGAACGTTGGCCCTGAGCGCCAGCGCCTGACGCTAGCTTCACGCAAGTCTACTCTCGTTATTTTTCGTTTCTCTATGAGTTATTCCTTATTTATTTATGCATTTGCATAACATCAAGTGTGAATTTGAAATGATATGCATCTCGAGATTCAATATACAACTGCAAAGTAAAAGCGCGTATTTATATAGCGAATAAATGCGAAAGAAATCAAGTATATACACATGCGAAAATAAACGAATACTGCTTCCCAAAATAAAAAAAGAAGCATCAGACTTGTATTTTGGATTTTAATAATCAATATTAATGAAATATAACTAAGCAAATAGTAAACTAATCAATATATTAAAACCTGATGTTCAGCTCTACTATTCTCTCAATCGAATTGTTTATTCTCGCATGACGCTGTTAGATACTAAGGTAGCTTGTTGATTTTTTCAAACAGTCGATTCGCCGGGCATCTCTCAGAAATTGCCGTCTTTTCCTTTCAAGCACTGAATAAAAGAAAAGTCTGAACATCGATCGCCAAACGAATTCGGGTGAATCCATTATTGTAATCCGTATATGCTAAAAAATAGACCGATTGAATTTTCTTTGATATACCGTCTGGTTACCGAAAACTAGAGGTTGTAAATATATCCGTTTTATTGCATTCGGTCGGTATATGTACCTACACATTTCCCGAACGAATTATTTTGCAACAGTTCGTTTACCATTGTTCACTTTCAACTATGTGTAGACAAATGTATTCCCACTTTCTGGAGGCATTTTGTTTCAATAATAAGACTGATCCAAAAATTTGTTTACATGTTCGTAGACTCAGAAATAGCTTTTTCATACTTACGAGGGGCAAGTGTGTCTCTCAGTTTATTCCAAAACACTTTTTGTTTCTTTTCGTCTGCCTCCCAAGCCAAATATATCTTAGTTTTCAAGAGAAACTTCAACATTGGAGTAAGATGTGCTTTATCAATAGGACCAAGTTTGATCAGAACCAAAGCATCATCTACGTATCCACTACTCTGATCTCCGAAGAATAATCTATAATGCTCGGCAATATGGCTTTCCCATCTACACCAATGTGACTTCACGTAATGGTTGCTAACAATGAGCAAAATTTTACGACTCTTTGTTACGCAGTCCATAACAGATTCAGAAATGAACGATCCCACTTGAAAATCTCTTTCATACACACAAAGTTTGAGGAATGGTTCATAGTTCTCCAACATTGTGATAAGTCTCACGATGAAGTTACGGTCCTCATTACTATAAGACACAAAAACATCGTACTTATATTGAGGATTGGCTTCAAGTGCTGATGGTTTGATTTTACCTTTCCTACTTAGGTAAAGTTTTGTCAAAAATATCCAATATTTTATACGCCATCTGTAGTAATAGGCCAGGATAACTGAGGAAGCCAACAGTAAAAATAAAACTCCAAAGGGCAACACCTTCACCAATAGTTTGTCCGTATCACAAGAAACTGTTCCATTCTGCGCAACTTTCAAATACTCCGATATTCCATAAAGAGTTTTATTTGGAAAACGATTGATGCAAAGCGTGTCGGCTCTGCTAAAAAGATATGATAAACTGTTTGACGATCTTCGTTCAAGCCAGTCCTGGTAGTGCATGAAATACGTGCAATCACATATTATGGAATTGTAGGACAAGTTCAGCTCTGTCAGGTTCGAAAAATCTTCCATCATAGCTGGAGTGATGCGAGTCAACTTGTTATGATCCAGTAGCAAAGTCTTCAGTTTATTATTATCTTTAAAAACTTCTTCATCCCAATTTCGGATTAAATTGTATGAGAGTATGAGTGTTTTTAATTGGCAGAGAGGTTCAAATTGTGTTGCAGGAATATTAGTTATTTTGTTTCTCTCTAGTCCAAGATACTTCAGCGATCTCAAGTAAAGAAAGGGATTGCCTTCCGAAGAAAAATACGTAATTCCGTTTCCTGCCAGGAGTAGAACTTCTAAACTGTCAAGCCCCATAAACACAACGGAGCGCATACCCAATGGATAGTTATTCTTCACGAACAAATTGTTTTCAAGGTCAAGAAAACGGAGTTTGTTTAGATGCTTGAATGTATCATTGCGAATGTAGAAAATAGAAGCGTTTTTCATATGCAAGAATTCGAGCTTATCCAGACCCATAAAACTTTCAGGTGACACAAGATAAATCTCATCATTATTCAAATTCAGATATCGCAACTGTTTCAATTCTGAGAATACGCCATTAGCAATATCGAAAGGAAATAAACCGTTTTCCCTTGAATTGTGCTGCAAATCAAGTGATTCCAATGAGAGCATGACGACTCCTGCGGGTAAACCGGTCAACTTATTTTCCCCAAGGAGAAGAGTTCGTAGATTTGGTAAATTTACAAATGCATCATCGTCTATATTGGCCACCATTACTCCAGTCATATCTAACATCCTCAAATTCGGCATCCAAGGAAATCCCCCAGACGGTATATCATCAAACTGATTCCTAGCCAGGATGAGATCAGTGATATTCGACTTAGCTATTATTTCAAAAACTTCCCTGGGAAGTGTTATCCTGAAGCCTGCATTTTTGAGATCGAGTACTCTCAAAGGTAATCCAGCTTCAATAGTTCTGTTCATGAGGCGGATTAAAGTTGAAACATTGAAAGTATTTTCACCTAAACGTAGAACTTTCAACTTCCTCAGATGAATCAAAGAATCTGGATGTAGATACTCAATTTGACAAAAGGTCAGATCGAGTTCACTCAATTCAGAATTGTTCATGGGAGAAAAAGTATTTCCCGAAATTTTGATAAATTTATTTTCGTTGACTGATAGTCCTGTTAACTCTGGTAAATTCAGTGGCGAAAGAGCATGTGTAATGTAGTTGATGTTCGTTATTCCATTTTTGATCAGCGATAATTGTCTGAGTTTTATCAATCCCACGAAGGTGTCTTCGTGTAGAGCAGTTAAAAACACATTGAATGATATCGACAAGTTTTCCAATCTGCAAAAATTTATGAAAACTCCTGGAGAGATTTTGGACAAATTGAAATTTCCCTCGATCCTTAGTTTTCGCACCTGCTGTATGTTGTCCAAATCTCCTGGTCGTATACTACTGATTCGTGTTCGCAAAATACTCACTTCTGAAGAAGTGATGTTCAACTCGATGGGCAAAGTATCACATGATTCCTTCCCAAGGCAAATTGTCAGTATTCCGTCGTACTCGTTACACATGCAGCCACTTTCATCTCGCCCCAGATCAATTCGAGTATACTGTATATCTCCCAGGTATGGCTCCCGTAACTTAAAATAGGTGTCCTCCCGCTCAGAGTAATCTTCTCCTTGACAACAACGGCACAATATTATTATCAATCCTACTAGTGGTGGAAATAACTTCCTGGTAAAATAAAACATGTCTCCATTCCTGAAAGAGAAAAATACAGTTAAAAATAATAATAATAATAATAGTTAACTCTATACAGGGTAACAAAAAACATATTATTTAATTAAATATCAAATTTTGTCAAATACAGCTAGAATTATGGTTCTTTTGGGCGGCCGTTAGATAAAAAAAGAAGAGGATTAGTTTTGTGCCAGTAGTGGAATGAGACAAAAAAATCTGGCCAAATGATTTTCAAAACACTCCTGAGAAGGTACTTGGAAACTCAACTCAATATAATTCCGCAAAGAAGAATCTTCGTCTAGCACAGATTGGCAGGTTCTGAAGCTTCTACACCTGGGCATTTCAGCTAGGACCCTCTGTGGTTTCGAGGATCCTTTGGGAAATTTCCCTGCTGACTTGTGTCATAGGGAAACATTCGGTTCCTCCGGTTCCCTTGTTACAGGCCTCCGCACCCAGGAATCCTTTGCCTTTGAGGGCCCGTCGAGCTTCTTCCGAGGTTATCGGATTGCGCAGTTTATTGATCTCAGGCTGACGAAGCTTCCTGCAGGAAGATTCAAACTGTACTAGGGCTGGAGTATCTACGTTGAATGGTTGCGGAAACTGAAGGTTTACACCCGATCAGCTGCCGGCGGGTTATTTATAACACGTGGTTATTGTTACTATTATTATCATTATTATTTTATGCGCTGAATAATTCATTGAATCAGTGGAAGGCAAGTTCTACTGATATACTAGGTAATATATGGGGAAATGCAATGGATTTTTGAATTCCTTTTCGATCGTATTATGTTTACAACAGCGGAAATGCGTGCTAGCCACATGTTTTTAAAAAAATTACTGTTGAAATAACATATAATTATGTTACTATTCATGATTCTGCGAATAATTTTATATAATTAGCATCTCAATGAGTTTATTAATAATTGGCGGTAGTTCTACGAGTTAGATTACTTATTTTCAATACTATGTGCATTCAATGCGTCGAGGTATGCATGCTGAATACAAAGTACTTCGGTACTGATCTGGAAATATAACTGTTGCATCACAGTGGAATAATTCTCAATCATGGGTTTGCTTTTATCTGTAATTATTTTCATGAAAAGAATAACAAAATATCGAGTCTCGCAATTGTCTCAAATTCTTTCTACATTTATTCTATCCGTCAACAGGCTGCGCCTTCACGAGCAACCATCAGAAGTTATACGAGCTAGTAGACCAAGAGCTAGTGAACCCTCCGAATAACGGTATGTCTGTAAGGCTAGGAATCCTTATAGTGATGAGTCATAGCATGCTAAGTACGGTAACCATCGCCTGGCGCGCATCTACCCTGCACGTCATCAACCCCTATACTCTTGACGCATCTATCCTGCACGTCATCAACCCCTATACTCTTGAAAGTGTAAATGAAATCTAAAAAAACTTGTTGCTGTAAGCTTGAAATCTTTATATGAGTTTGTTCATTCATTGAGAAGTTCAAAAAAACATGGACAGGCGTTTTCAATGAGCACAAGTACCTGACAGGTGAACCGGAAGGTGTGTAGTATATGAATTAAAATAAACTTTATTCTGTAAAGTTGAAATTTTTATATGTGTTTGTCTGAGCGATTTTAAGGAGGTACGTACAATGACAGGCGGTTCTGGCTAGCATAAATCCTTGACAGGTGAGGGGAAAGATGCTGTGGGAGTGCTAGTAAGAGGCACAACGTGAACTTATTCAGAACCGTACATGAATAATTCGAAGAAATATAATTTGAACTATCAAGCTACCTTTGTATAAAAAATCTTGTTTCTTTAAAATCTACAGGGTCAAGTGCATTTTTTAATAAATGCCATGTACCTATAACAGCACATTTTTTCAGACATTTTACTATCCTCCATCTACCCATCCAATATTAATAACTCTCTTCCATCTACTTGATCGTTATGATTTTGCGTCTGCAGATGCATGCCAAAAAAATCAATATCGTCACGATTATGAAGGAAATTGATACCATTTGATAGATGTGTGATATTTCCGATCTATCCTCAAATTCCTAAATTATAGTGAGTGGCTCAAAATTATTTGTCAATTCTTAAATTTATTAATTTCATTTTCTTGTGTTTTCTAAATGAAAATCACCACATATTTTTTAACCGCAAAACAAACAAAACAGGCGCTGTCGGATTATTAGTTTTGGCACAATTGCAATTTTAATTTTTTTTTTGCAGCGTGTCTCTGGATGCTCTAGTCAATGTATGATTTCAATTTCTCAAATTTTTAAAGTAGAAGTATAGTACCACAAAACGTATATTCTCATTTTGCGCTTTAATGCGGGTGAAAAATGCTTGCGAATATGACTGAAAACATCCGAACCCGTCAAGGGGTCGAATAGTAGTGGTGACCGGGAGGTGAGGGGGAGCGTATTATACGTAACGGGTTCATTAGAAGAATTCCCCTCATCTCCCGATCTCTCGTACTACTGGACGGCTTACGAGGATTCCGATGTTTTCAGTCATGTTTGCAAGTTTTTTTCATCAATTTCGCAGCATTGTAGCGCAAAATTAGAATATGTGTTTGTGGTACTGAGTACATACTTTACTTTCAGAATCTGTTTGAGAAATTGAAATCGGACTGTCACTAGAGCATCACGGCACGTATTAAATAGACCGGGAGAAGGTGACACAAAATATTAGGTCATTTGTACCAGTATGGCGGTTCTTCAGGGGTCTAACTACGAAATGACAAAACAGATAATGATGGTCATAGCACTGGTACCGGCGGCCCAATCGCGTGGGCGTTAATCGAACGTGTCGGATAAATAACGAGTGTCGAACGATTTGTTTCACAAAAATACTTGTATTTTCCGACAAAAAAGACATAGGCGGTAGCGTAATGCCATACTTCTCCGGTGTGACTTACAGCTCGCCATACCGACACGAATACATTAATTTAAAAACAAACAATTGAACCATGTGTACCAGGCTAATTTTTGCGCAGCTAATCATCGTCGAGGTGCCTTTCACGGAAATCACCTTGCCATACGTTTCCGACGGTTCCCAATGGCCGCCATACCACCGCAAGGGTGTAATTTTTTTTTGCCAAACGATTTCTACCAGTATTGTATTTGGATTTTTGTAAAGTATTTGATAAAATGTGACCGTTATTATATTTTCCATACGTCTAATAGGGGGGAAAAAGTGCTGCCATACTTATTTATTCGGCACGTCAATGTGGTCTAATTCTACATCATATAGTCGAAAGATATATCCATTTATCCATTTGAAAAACTACACAAGATTCAAATAAAAAAGGTCCGAGTTGAAAAATCATTTTAGCCACCCTGTATAATTTGAGGATATGTGAATGGATCAGAAATATCAAATCTGTCCATCAAATAGTATTATTATATCCTCTTGAATTCCTTACTTAGATGGCATTTTGACAAAAATCATAATTTTCAGGTGGTTGGGAGATACCTACATAATAATAATATTGAAGGTCACATACATTTTTCAAAGAATTATTTACAAATACTCGATTCAGAAGATTTTTGTCGGTTCACCCCTATATTTGGCAATTATATCAGGTTATAGCCTAGTTTACTAAAGTTTTTAAATCATATCACAAGTATTATGAAACATTTGAATTTCAGACATAAGGATATCTCGAATAATTTCGTATCGGAAAAATTAGATGAGGTTTGTCGATATTAGGACGGAGGCCGCCGCTTCTATGATTGATCTCAGTAAGAAAGAAATCCCCAATCCGGCGATGTATGATAATGAAAAAATTAATAGTGGCATATCTGATGATGATGAAGATTAATTTGAAAAATTATGTATATTTTATCATAACTAATAAAATCAATTTTGCCCATAATTTCTATTTTCACATAATGTAATTTGCATGAATTATTTCAGTTTTCACGTTGTGCCTCTTACTCTCACTCCCACAGCATCTTTTCCCCCACCTGTCAAGGACTTATGCTAGCCAGAACCGCCTGTCATTGTACGTACCTTCTTAAAATCGCTTAGACAAACACATGAAGACCACAGGGGAAGAATGATACATGTCCAAAAAAGCTGATTTTGAGAATAGACAAATTTAAGGTCTGAAAACATTCTGGGGGAAGGGTTGAAACAAAATTCAAAAAATAAAAATATGTGCAAAAGCATCAACTCTTTATTAAATTTTATACATAAAATGAACTCAATGAAATTTTTAATTGTTTTATAATAAAAAAAAATTAAAATGTTTATAACGGTTGGACAATAACCATTACTCCCTACAATTCATCAACAACGAGCACTTCGTCACTGAAACTCCCGTCTTCTGTCTCCTCGTCATATCCTACAGTGTTCCTTCTGTTTGTGGAGCTTTGTTTTGCTCCTTCCACAGTGGTGAGGTTTTCATAAAATTTCCGGGATGCTTGTTTCTCCAAGAATGTTTTCAGAAACTGCAAATCCTGATATTTGGCAGCCTGAATAGGAATAGGTGTGGTGTACAGGTTTTTCTTGGGAACAATAATTTTTTGGCTTGGTGGATTTTCTTGAGTTCGTTTTTTTTTTTTTTTCAATCTTCCCTTCCCCCGTGTAGCTCCGGCTGCAGAAGTTCCTTGAACTGTGGGTGGTTCGGTGATCGAGGTAGGGGTTAAGTTGCCAAAGAATGTGATTTTGAAAGAAATTTTTTATTTGTAGGATTCGTATAGGCTTAGTTAGAAACGGACATTTATTTTGGTAATATCCAGATAGGTGCTCTGTCCAGTTTACAAATTCTAATTCTTGGCCACAGTCAATTACTGTAAATGGAGTAGGTTTTACCATGCTGTCTCGAATAATCTCTCGCCAATCGTCAGGTACTTCTGTATGAGCCTTTTGATTGATTAGGGCCATATCTCTGTCGTATTCTAGATACGAGTGTCCCCTTATGGGGAAATGAATAGTTACTTGATCAAGGCGGTGCTCCTCATTTACGAGATGGTAAAACAACCTTACCATCGTATAGTTTTTGTTTTGTCCGGAACAAGAATCACAAAAGATATTGAGCTCTCGAACTTCAGGAGCCAAAATCTTGTATATGAAGTGGTAAACCGTAGAAGCTACATCGTCATCTCCTTTTTTCGCTACGGATTCGTCATAAGTATGGAACACTGCTTGAAACGTAGATAATGTATGTATATTGAAACTGATGAAGTTCAATTGACGTTTGTAGTAAACGTCATTGCATGTAATGTTTGGAGTTGAAAGGTTTTTCTGGTAGTCAATCGCAATAGACTCAATATGTTTATTCTTCATGGCAAGTCGTCGTTGTTTCATTTTCAGGGAATGAAATTGTTCGCTCCACTTTAAATGTAAAGTTTTTTCGGTTTGAAGCAATTTCAACTGTTTTAAGACATCTTTTTTTGACGGTAATCCTAAGCTTCCAAAAGTTGTTGTTTCAGGTTGGAAATTTCAACATGTATCTTATCGCACATGGCACACGTATCCTTACGTGGGTATCCAAAGGAAATATTGAATTTCGTTTCAAATATTTCACGGAATTTCTCGTACGAGACATTGTTGTTGGGGTTACCGTCTGAGTACAGTCGATGCAATTTAGCAATATTTAGCTCCGCGTCCAAGTAAATTTTACTCGTCTTTTTTGTGGAATAGTGGGACTCTCTACCTTTCAGAGAGCGTATAAATGCCAGAATTTTATTGAGTGTTTCGTCCGAAAGTTTGTGGGTCCCCCTTTTGTCAATTGGAGCTATCCCACTCATAGTAAGTGATTCTCGAATACGCTGAACTCGACCCAATGAAACTCCATGAAGTGAAGCAAAAGCCTTCCTACAAATAGGTTGGTCAATTAAATAACCTGCTTCATTGAGAACGCGAACTCTGTAAGAATAGGATGCACTGTGTGAAAAAGAGTCATCAACGTTAGCTGATCTGTAACGCCGGCGAAAAACAGGTAGCACTGTGATGAGACCGCCCAAGTACATACTTTGTTTGTTGTGATCAGCAAGCTAGTTGAATTCACGTAAAATGCGGTTTTTTTCTGCCTCAGGAACCAATGTGAAGCACTGGTACTGTTTACATTGGCAATCCGGACCCCGAGCCACTCGCAATTTTTTGGTAACTTCAGTAATTCTTCCCGTTTTTCCGCTTTTTCGACGCACAACACTCCATACTCCTAACATTGTCCGGCTCTTCTTCACCTAATGAACTCATTAACAGCGTTCAAAACAGTAGATAAAACAGAAAAAAGTATAGTAGTAGAACGTAATGTTAACAGCAGAAACCAACGCTACGAACTGAGACGTTCGGGACCACCCGACTTGAAGATTACGGCAGCGTGCACGACTTGTTTGGACATGAACCATTGTTCCCCGGGCGCGCGGTATGGAATCGTTCTTCCCCAGTATGACATTTATTCTTCGTGTAATATATCACGACAACATCGTTCTTCCCCTGTGATGATGTGACCAAGCACTAGTAACAATAAAAGGCAACAGCTAGCGTTCGCATCTCAATTTTCAGGTGAAAGAGACAAACACCATTCTTCCCCTGTACTTTTCACATATAAAAATTTCAACTTTACAGAATAAAGTTATTTTAATTCAAATACTACACACCTTCCTGATCACCTGTCAGGTACCTACTTGTGCTCATTGAAAACGACTGTCAATTTTTTTTCAACTTCTCAGTGAATGAACAAACTCGTATAAAAATTTCAAGCTTACAGCAACAAGTTTTTTTTTGGTTTCATTTACACTTTCATGGGTATAGGGGTTGATGATGTGCAGGGCTGATGCGGGCCAGGCTATGGTTACCGTACTTAGCATGCTATGACTCATCACTATAAGGATTTCTAGCCTTACAGACATACCGTTATTCGAAGGGTTCACTAGCTCTCGTACTATAGTGATGACGAGGGCGTTACTATTCAACGTGTGATTCCATGCCCAGACGAGAATTCGAACTATCAAGATCGTCAAAGTACGTCTGTCACCCATCCAAACCGATAGCCAAAGTTACCGTTACTTGACCTCAGTGATCAACAGTACTCGACTTATTCGCTGTAGAATGGGTCAATCGTGTGTTAAGGTCTGCGATCAGATTATATTCAGACAAAACTGATCATAGATTGTGGGATGAGGAACTTTAAAAACTTGTTTTTGCAATGGGAATAGTAGTGCATGAAGCTACTGGTTATTTCCCGACGTTTCTTAATATTGGTCGTTACGTACCATCGAATGGTAATTACATTGGAAGACTTGACTCACTTACTGATATAGAGTTAAAGAATTTAACATAGACGTACTTACACATTTATATAAAGCTTTTAAAAAAATTCTTAACAGCATAACTTAAGGAAGAGATCTTCTGAAATATATAACGTATTGGTGATAGTGTTTGGGAAAAAAAATTTGTTCAGTCGAATAATGGTAATTATTTTGCTGCAAAACTTGCAAAAATCTTCATACTGGGCACAACAAAGAAAGTTATATTTCGGCTTAAAGATCTCGATGACGTAATATGGGCAAATTTCATGTCAAGAATCTCAAACAGTATGAAGGATCAGAGACAGATTCCTCGGAGCAATAAATTTGAGAATAAATGTGGCAGCGAATCGATGAGTATATAATAATAATAATAATAAGAATGTTAATTGAAGTGGAACAAAAATCTAATACAACTCAAATATAACAAACACCACTTTAATTAAAAAGTCAGAATATTGGCAAAGTCATTTTTCAATTCTGCTTGACATAAATACATTTATTCCTAATATAAATATAAAGAAGGAATTAATGATCAATGATCGAGTCTCTTGATTTTAAAGATTGAATCTATCGAGTGAAGCTAAATAGTTAAAAATAAAAGTACATAATTATATAAGTCACTTCTATATAACAAATTATTTTAAAGTGAAAACAAAATTCTTGTGGCATATATTTGGCGATAATTTAAAATTGATAATATCATTCGCTAAATTACTGATGCGACAAGAGATAATTTTTGAAATTTGTTTTGAATTCAAATAGTGTAAAAAGTGAAAATATCTGAGAAAATTTATTGATTGTGGTTGGTGCGACATATCCAAAACTTTTTTCAAATTTGTACGTAGAGTGATGTGGAATCAAGAAAGAATAAGCATTTCGTTCACATTATGAAAAGCAGATCTTTTGATAAGAGCATCTCTCAAATATTTGGGTGATTGGAAATTCAGTAGATTATAAATTATAGACCCATAAAGAAGGGCAAATTTACCTTTAATTTTTAAAAGATTCATACTCGTATAGACTGGTGTGATAATGCTGATATCTCTCTAAACTATTACGACAGAATCTTTGGTAAGTATTTTCAAGTACCTGTAATATGTTAAAAAGAAAGCGTTTACTAAATTCCACTTCGTTTGTTCCGGCAGAATATATTCGAACTTCCAAAGGGACTTATATTTACAATAGCATAATTTGAGTTTACTGATCACATGTTCTTCGAATGATTCAGAGTCAGACCATGGTTTCTAGAATATAAACTAATTGATTGAAGATTCTGATTTAAATCGTCAATTAGCTCAATTATATCATCCGGATCACAAGAACTATATATTTGGGTATCATCGACAAAGAAGTGTTTATTCCAATTCGGCAGAAGTTGTTCTGCCATATCAGCGGTGAAATTATGAAAAGAACACTTCCTTGAGGTACTCAACTACGCACCTTTTCGAACGGTAGAAATGTTCGACTCAATTCTTACACATTGTTCATGATTTATGAGATAGTTAACGAACCATTTTAAAACTACAGAAGATAAACCATAACACTTTAGTTAAGCTATGAGGAGCTTTTGATTCACTGCATCGAATGCTTTACATCATAACCAAATACGTGACCTCGGATTTAACAATATTTCTTGTGGTATCGTTAGCTAATATGATTAAAGCTGTTGAGGTACTGTGGAGCTTCAGGTATCCTATGGGTAAAATATTAGGTTTCTCAAGATGATTTCTCATTTCAGATGGCACTATTTTTTCTTGAAGCTTAGACATTGATTGGTCTGAGTTTCAATTCTATTGCTGTTGGAACTTCAGGTATTGGTGTAATAATCGCCTTATTCCAAGCCGAAGGAACCTCACCTGTATTGAGGGAAACGTCAATTACTTTGATCACGGCTTCTTTGCAATCGTTGAAAACTTATTTCAGCATCTTCAGATTGATACCGTCGAGTCCGCAGGTATTGAACTTGATTGTGTTCAGTGTTTCTTCGACAACTTCACAGGAAACTTCATCGAAAATATGGAGAGTATGTTTAATGTATGGTCCTGGTTTGAATGTGGTGTTGGAGTACTAACTGTCTAATGATATCCTGATTAATAGTTATATTCTCCACTGAACTTATGTTGAAAGAATACAGGGGTACCCTTCTCTCTAAGCGTTTCCACAAAGTGGAAAATAAAGGCAAACATCTATCAGAAAACAACTACTTCCCTGTCTAATACCACGACGGACATTGAACTACAACTGACAGATATTTGTGCAACGTTCTTCAAAGAAGACCCAATTGCAAGTGCTTGTCTCGTAATTATTCAGAAAATTATCCTTCATTTGGCTGGGAATGACCACCTGCAGACATGCATGTTTCGAGTTTATTGCCTCCCATCAGTGACAGGTTAGGTTGGACAACATTATAATTGTCCTGTCTCTGCCAAATGAATAATAATCACAGTTGATTATTATTCATATATCTATAAATGTGGATGAGTTTGGACCGGTTCTTGTGGGTTCATCTAGAACTTGTTTCAGATTGAAACATTCCAATATATTTTCGTCCATGTTCATATCGCCCAGTAGTACAATTCCATCAGAACTTAAGCATATATCAGAGAGAACTTCCTCTAATTCATTCAAAAATGTCATAGGTGCTAGAGGATGACGATAAACAACTCCCACTGCTAATTTTATTTTACCAATAATAACTGAAATCCATATAGCTACTCGAGATGTATTATTGTAACAAAGTTTAAATTCAACAATTTCATCTTGAGACTGCAAAAGTCAGAGAGTATAAATACATGATCCACTCGTGGGTCTATCAGGACGTATCAATTCATATCCTGCTAAGTGTACCAAATCACTTGGATATTCAGGAGTGAGCCAGGACTCGGATATGGCTATAATGAAAACCATGTTCGAAAATGGACTTTGAGAAATCATCAAAACTAGAAACAAGGAAACGAATATTAACATGACATAAATTCAGTAGTTTTATGGGTCTGTATTTAGTTTTGTGGTGTTATCAATAGACATATCATTATAACTCGAATGATTTATTGCCAATCCGGTGGAATTACTGCTAGAAGCAATGTTGAAAGGTTTTTGATTAAATTAACTTCAACCATAGTTGGTAAACCCTGTAAATATTTCAACGTTATATCGGTTTCACTTGATGCAAGTCTAGTATTTAACTATTCCTTGACTTCGGCAAAGTAATTTCTTTGGGCAGATTAGTCATCTTGGAATGAAATTCTGTTGTAGATTGGTAATATTTTCAAAATCTTTTGATTCCTTATTATGAATTTCACTATCAACGAGTTATGATGATGAGTACGTGTGATATGATTGCTCTGATTGTTTATGAAGCCATAAAACTGTAGGATATATCCAGGAGAATTTCAGATTGAATTGAGATATATTTGATGTTCAATTTACACAAGATAATTTTTACAGTTATAGTAAGATCAATTAATTGTTGTTATTTCTCTAAGCGTAGTTCATAAGAGCTATTATTTCAAATTAATATTTTTGAGTATATTTTTGATAATTCTCTTACCTCAAATTCTTCGAGAAAGGGGGTGTGTAACAGTAAATAAGTAAACCAACTTCTTCTGATGGGTATGCAAACAACGATACTCTCATCCTAATGCTGGATCTAAATAATTATTACATTCCTTTTCAACCTATCTCATATAATGGATGTGCTTTCAAGAGATGATTTTTGCAAACAACGCCAAGAAGAAGATAAAATTAATCGCAAGCATTTCCATTCTGAATATTTTAAATTATTTTCTGGATACCACTGGCACCGTAAAATATCTGTTCAGTCGTGAAATATGTGATGAAATGAGGTACTTTTTATTCGACCGTCATTCGCTGATGAGACCATAAGGTGACAGGTGCCTAAAACGATTTTTGATAGTGCCGTCTAGAGCATTTATCGATTTTGCACATTATTATGTAGTGGCCACATGTGATTCCTAAGGTTATAGTTTTATTTTTCATGAGTTAGTTTTCAAAATCACCTCAATCCTGAAACCCTTTCAATAACAGGCCTTTTCGTGACGGCTCAAGCGTATCCATACAAGCCCTCATCATTTCACTTTCTGTAAAACGAGTTTTTTGGACATAGATATGAAGATCCACCAATTGTTTTTATGGTTATGCAACTGTTGGAAACAGGTCCACAGAAGTTATGAGCAAGGAGCAATTGGATTTAGAACCAAGGGTAATCCCTCTTCCCTTGTGCATCTCACCATTGCCATTGTCCGTTGCACAACGGAAAACCTGCGGATACAACTGCGGCACCCCAACCACCGGAGGCATATGGTCACCCAACTGTTTTTCATGGATGACCAAGAAATCTGTTTGTACAAAAATCATAGATTTATCTGGTTTCTCCCCTAGGAAAGATACAGAGGTGTGTGCTATTCAGTGCAAAATCAACGGCTCAAACATACTTCTTGTCAACTGTTATCGCTCACCATGTGGAGATATACAGGGTTTCCCAAAAGAACCGGAACGGCCAAATATTTCAGCAACGGCTTGACATAAAGTTATGAAATTTGGTATACGGGGGTTATCAGTAGTGCCGGATCTATTTGCAACGTTGCCAGTTTTATAGTTTTTCCTATGGAGCTCTCAACTTAATTTTTTTAAATGTTATGCTATGTTTATTTTTAACGCATTCTATTTGTCGTATTCCAATTACTATGACCCTATAATATCAAATTTTAATTCCTCTAATTTTTGTTAATATGGCAATTCAACATTTCGTTAAAAAATATCACAGAATTTCAATACCTCGAGAATTCGTGGCGATATGACAATTAAAATTAATAAGTTATATTTTTTAAACTGAAACAAACAAACCCTATTGATTATGTTCGAATCTTGAATCGAATTTTAGTTCTGAAGATTCGTACGTTATGTACTTACCCGATATTAACAGAACTTTGATAAAATTTTGTTAGGATCATGAGGTATAAATTATCAAGTGGCGTTTGGAAACAGCTAATCAACTGTTATTGTTGTCAACCATCTGTCATTATTCTGAAAGTTACTTGAAATATTAGGATAAAATGGTTTTCTTGTTGTGAAGCTGAACGGATTAAAATATTAATCTATCGTGGTTACGGCGATAAAATGAAAAGCTATCAAGAAGTTTGTGAATTATTCAATGCTGTACATCTAGAGAAGCAAATTAAAAAGTCAACAGTTTGCCGAACGATAAAAAGATACCAACGAACAGAGAATTTAAAGACTATTCCGAAAACTGATCGACCTAAAACGGCTACTACAGATGACAATAAGTTGAATATCCTATTCTCTATCGAATGTCTATAACAGAACGAAAAGAAAATTTACCGGACGATGTAAGTAAATCTTCAATTCACAGGATTCTATAGCAAGAAAAAATTAAGCATTATAAATTAATGTACACTCAAGAACTTTTGGAAGATGATCCTGATCGCCGTATCGAGTTTTCTGAAGTCATAATGAATAAAATTAACGATTATCCAGATTTTAAGAAAAAAATTTTGTTTAGTGATGAATCGACTTTTTGGTTAAATGGGCAGGTAAACAGGCACAATTGTAGGTTTTGGAGTAGAACTAACCCTCACTGGATGGAAGAATTACATACACAGCATCCACAGAAAATTAACGTTTGGGCAGGGATTCTTAACAACACAATTATTGGACCTTTTTTTATCGATGGAAACCTGGCGAGTCAAAAATACTTACAACTGCTGAGAAGAAATGTGGTTCCTAAATTGCGAGAGTTGAACATTGACATCCATCAAATATGGTTTCAACAAGATGGGGCACCTCCCCAATTTGCACGAGATGTTTGACAATATTTGGATAAAGTATTCACAGGAAAGTGGATTGGACGAAGAGGACCGATAGAATGGCCAGCACTCTCCCCGGATATGACCCCTATGGATTTTTTTATTGGGGACATCTAAAAGATACGGTGTACAAAAATAGACCACTAAGTTTAGATCATCTGAGGGAAACAATTCTATATGAATCGACTCTTATTACTCCAGAAGTGTTAAATAATACTATAGTTGAATTTTATGACAGGCTTATTGTTTGGCAAATAATGGCCAACACTTTGAATATTTAATACGTTAAGTCTTTTATTTTCTCGTTTAGTTTTCCAAGGCCTGTTAATGTTTGTCTTTGGATTATTTAAACATTATTTAGTTTATTAATTACCTTTATAATACGGAATTTTTGTGCTAAGTAGTTTTGTATTGTTTCCTGTTTATTAGTGTTTTTTTATTAGTTATGACGATATTCGATTGGGTTTGATTTGTTTCAGTTAAAAAATTTTAAATTTTAAATAAATACAGCAATTAGTGGAAACAACATGTAAATTTCACAACGTTGTAAATGGTATTTTTAGATCAGACTTATTAAGTTTAATTGTCATGTCGCCACGATTTCTCGAGGTATTGAAATTTTGTGATATTTTTTAACGAAATGTTGAATTGCCATATTAACAAAAATTAGGGGAATTAAAATTTGATATTATAGGGTCATAGTAATTGGAATACGACAAATCGAAACATAGCATAACATTTAAAAAAATAAAGTTGAGGGCTCCATAGGAAATACTGTAAATCTGGCAACGTTGCAAATATTATTTTTAGATCCGGCACTACTGATAATCCCCGTATACCAAATTTCATAACTTTATGTCAAGCCGTTGCTGAAATATTCGGCCGTTCCGGTTCTTTTGGGAAATCCTGTATGTTTATTTCGTGAAAACATTGTTGGCGTTTGTGAATATCTCATGGAGTATAAGTCCAAAATAATTTTTTACGGTGATTTCAACATACACTCTTAGATGGTGCTTCAAGGGACTTTTAGAAATTATCTGACACTCTACAATGATATAATTTAATAATAATAATAATAATAATAATAATAATAATACTCCATCATAAACACTCGTTGAGTATACGCAAAGGCATAGCCTGTGCGGGTAGAGGACGGCTATTTTTATTATTTGCCGTGGCACTCCGGGGCGACTTTTCAGCTGTAAGAAAACCTGGAGAACCTACAGCAGCACCTCGGGTGGTCGGTGTGCACTCCAAGCTAGCACCAGACGAGATTGGCATCTAGATAACTCACAATACACTTGCTTTTCAACAAGGCATGCGGTCGCCTATCGAACCGATATAAAGTAGATGAGAAAAATTCTCTTGTACCTACATCGTTTTCTCGAATTCGACTCAAATGTGAGTGTAACAAAAACATGTATGAGATAATTTTTTTCGTCAAATCGCAATTGTGGATATCTATTAGTGTCAAACTGATCGTTGATTGAACGACATTAAAGTAAAATACTTGACTAAAGCTGCTGAATATCTTTTCTCAATAATGGTGTATACGATTGCGAAAAGAGTTTAAATAATATTTTTTTTCAAGAATGTTTAGTGCGGTAACTGTAGAGCTAATGTGTTCAATGTTTTCAATGAAGTCCATACTCAATCTCCACAGAAACTCAATGCATGGACCTGTATTTTTGGGGATGTTTGATTGGACCAGTATTTCTCGACGGTAACCTGACGGGAGAAACTTATTTGGAATTATCGAATGAATGTATTTATCCACAATTAGTAGACATCATTGAAAATGACGATCGTTATCAAGAAGACCGCTTGATATTTAAACAAGACGGGGCGGGGCACCTTCACATTATGCACAGCCTGTTAGGGCGATTTTGGATAGAAGAAGAGGCTCTCTAGACTAGCCAGCCAGATATCCAGATTTAACTCCACTGAGTTTTCATTTTGAACAGAATTTTTCGACTTGTATGAAAATGAGTGGTAAACACTTTGAACATTTAGTTCATTTACAATAACAATTATTGTGAAAGTTGCTTTAACAGATATTGTTTTTATTGATTGAGTGAATAAAAAGTGATTTCTCAACTTCAAGTTCCTATATCTCGAAAAAGAATCAATAGAATGAATTTATTTTTATTGTTTGATATTAAGAAGGATAATACTTTTGAAATGAGCATTTCGGAAGAGCGATAAATTTCCTCCTGAGAAAGTGGCGCCACGGTCTAGGATTGAGCTCCTAATTCAAATAAAACGAAACTAAAGTTCATTCATTTCTATACGCCGGTTATACCTTATTGTTTTGTATACACCGTTATAAGCTCAATTTACCTTAAATAACTGTAGACCATCTCGAATCTCTTGTATGAAAGTTGGCTTCCCTTTCGTTTTTATTTCATAATCTCATAACGGCTTCGCCTTCAGAGCAACTATTGGGCCTATATTAGGTATTCATATGTTGCCTCTCGTCCACATTATGGTGTTGGTTCTTGGGAAAGTTCCACAACACCACAAAAGCGCAAAATTCGAAGAATTGCGCGAGGTAAACCAAATTCCTATTCTTGTAGAGATTTATTTAATTTTTTTTTCAGTATTATCATTACCAAGTATCACGTTATAACGAAACGACGAAAGGATGACTTCCATGTTCCTTTTGCACGATTGGATAATATAAGTAATTCGTCGTATTATACAACGCATTCCACATTCGATGGCCTATTAGATGTTACTGGAGAATGTAATGACAAATCATTTTAAAAATTTGTGGGCATGGCTAATCAAAAATTCTCTACCCGTCTGAAATATTTTTATCAATACAGGGTTGCCACTTGTATCAGAAAGTAGTAGCTACTTTATTTCAAATAAAACACCCCATACAGTGTGTTTCACTTCTCATGGAAACACCCTCGTATCTTCTGTAATTTTTGACGAAATATCATGAAATTCTTAGGATCGATAGATAAACTAGAGATGAACTTTCTGCAGCGAGTTCATTTCTAGTGAATCTATCAATCCTGAAAATTTTATGGTTCTACGTTGAAAATTACTGAATATACGAGGGTGTTTCCATGAGAAGTGAATCACACTGTATATATTATATAATTTTTGGAATCCTTGTAGAAGTCCTTACAACTTTCCCAGATAATCCCCTGTACCTATCTGTAACGGTTTTCGAGATAAAAATAATTTTGTTAAATTTTTTTGAAAAACCTGACCATTGAAAAATTACATTTTTGTCATAATGCAAATTTACAAAATTTTGAAATTTGGGTCATAGCTGCATGAGGCCATTAGGTATTCTGTGGATGAACTGCATATCAGTTTCATCATACAGGGAGGCTCAGAAGTAACTTCCTTTCGAAGACTTATGAAAATGACTAAAACTCAGTTTTTTCAAATGGAACGCCCTGTATATTATATAATTCTCGAATTCAACCAACCAGTTTCAATCAATAAGTTTTATCGACTGTCCTATACCTATCTCTTACCGCTTATGAGATATAGATAATTTTTCTTCTTTTATTTTAACCCAGAAATAAAAATGTAGGTGAGTAGGATCTAATCAGTGAGTTCTCTGCTCAGTTCACGTGTACAGTGTCAACTGATACCCTCAATTATAATATAAGTTCTCAGAATATTCAAATTTTGTAATTTAGTTTTCCTCATGAATGCAAATTGAAAATTCCTCAACCATAACTATACAAAACACATTAAAACTAAATATTTGTAAAAATCCCCTTTTCTATAATGAAATAAGGGTTTTCTGAGGCCCAGAAATGATCAACCCGACAATTCAGGATTCCCTCAAGTGAGAATTTTGATTCATCTGTCCATATATTTTTTGTCAAGAAGTTGCAATCTTTGTATGTTCATGTTAGTAGCATTTCGCAAAATTCTACAGGTTTCAGTTGATCATGTCTATGTAGAGCTCACTGACAACTGTAAGTGAACTCCTTGACAATTGACCTCTAAACATACATTTTAATTGTTGTTATCAGATGGAGTGATTTGTTCGAATGAGATCGGTGGATATGACGTTTTGGACCTTGGATTTGGCCACCGCGGTCACCAGATCTGACTCCCCCAGATTTTTATCTCTGTGGAAAATGAAAGAAAAGGTTTGTAGAACACCTGTGAATACAAAACAGGAACTGGAAAACAGGGTAAGATGTGTTTTCGGAGAAATCGATCCGTCGGAAATCAGCATAGCCACGACTGATCATGTAATGACATCGATCGATCAATGTTCACAAGTGAAAGGTCAGCATTGCAAGTATCTGAGCTACTGAGTTTTTGTTTTTTCAGTATCAAATATATTATTATTGTGAAGTAAATTTTGTATTATTATCTCTTGTGTAGAATGAATATAATTAATTTAGTTTTTCTTTATTCAAAATGTCAATATAATCATATTTGTCTTACACCCAGTATGAAGGAAGGTTCATGCATTTCATCACATCTTCCTCAAAAAAGATGAAGCTCTCATTTATTATTTGATAGATTTTTCACTAGATTTTATTCTTGAATTTTTATACTTGCACAGACTTCAAAAATTATGAAATTATTTATATCTTATAAACGATAAGAGATGGGTAAATGACATACTTGACTTATTCAAACTGGTTAGTTGAATTCGAAAATAATATAAAATACATAAAACTGAGTTTTAGTCATTTTCATAAGTCCCCGAAAAGAAGTTACTTCTGAGCTTCCCTGTACGATGAAACTGATATGCAGTTCATCCACAGAATACCTAATGGCCTCATGCAGCTATGACCCAAATTTCAATATTCAGTAAATTTGCATTGTGAAAAAAATGTAATTTTTCAATGGTCAGGTTTTACACAAAAATATGACAAAACAATTTTTATCTCGAAAACTGTTACAGATAGGTATAGGGAATTGTCTGGTAAAGTTGTAAGGACTTCTGCAGGGATTCCAAAAATTATATAATATATGGGGTGTTCCGTTTGAAATAACAAAGTAGCTACTACTTTCTGATTCAAGTGGCAATAATGAATTGATAAAAATATTTCAGACGGGTAGAGAATGTTTGATTATCCATGCCCATAAATTTTTAAAAAGTCTTCCCATTCTCCAGACACGTCTAATAGGCTATCGAATGTGGAATACCCTGTATATGGGTTCAAGATTTTATAATGCACTCTCTATCTCAATTGAGAATTGTGATCATCAAAAATCTTTTGAAAGAACAATTAAGAAGTTTTCAATGGAAAATAGATTTTGAACTAAACGGGAGTTTTTTTCATGTTATGCATTTTATAGGTTTTAACCCATAACCACAAACGTGAAAATTATAGGGCGTCAACCCAGACGTGTTGTCAAAATGACCCCTTGTTTAAAAATACACAAAATAAATTTAAAAATCAAATTATTTCTAGGTATAACAAACTAGTAGCCATTTACAATTATTAAATGTTACATTTAACATATTTTTATTTCAATAGGTACTGAATAAAATTTTTATTTCATTTTTCATTCGTATAGGGATTCATGGTGTATCTAATTAATTTTTTTTAGAAGATAACAAAATACAATTTTTTGTATGATAGAACCAGTGAATATAAACCTAAATGTACACTTAATAAATAAAACAATATTAAAATAACATAAAATAAGAAAAAGTGAAGGAGATTTTTTCGACGTTTTTTCAAACAGTGCAGTCTATACATACCCTTTTGGTAAACATATAATGCAACAATAGGATGTTTGTTTTCGTTTATTTGCCGAACATCTTGCCCCGGCTTATCATTATTACACAGTTTTGGGCCTATGAAACAAATAAATAGTCACACTCCTAAAACGAAAACTATCACATGCAGACTTGACGTCAATTTGACCACTGCGAAATTTTAGCACGTAATTATAAAGTAATTATTAGGAAATACAACACCGTATCTCGAATGTCGATTTCTTACTGAGAGCTGAGAAGGTACCGAAGCCCATAGGCACCTTAATAGCGTATGTCGGAAAAAATCAGTATTTCGAAACCTGGCATCAATTTGACTCCGCGTCTGTGGTTACGGGTTAAGTTTAGGTGAAATTTCCAATTTTTTACCATCCACTGTTATTGAAAAACATATAAATGAATAAATAAATATACATTCACAAAGTGTGGAAAGATGTTTTCGCACCCTGTAGATAGATTTCACTAAAAAAGAAGTCTCAACGTGCAAGTTCATACACAATGCCAATAATTTTGGAATTGCATAAATCTACGTTCATCTTCAGAAACTTTACCTTTTCTATTATCCTCAAAGGTGGAAATATTCTGAACTTTGCAAATGTCCGGAACAAACATAATATAAAAACTTGAAAAAGTACACTCCACTCAACTATGCACTGAATTCAATCGTCTGATTGATCCTCTAAGAAAAGTTGTCCATTCAACTTTTCAAAAAATGTAACTGTCTGTGAATGACTTCCGCGAAAAAAATAGTGGCATCATCATGAAACGCTATGCTTGAAGATGAATGTTCAAATGAGAGCTATTTAGCTGTCACGGTCACCCTCAAATGTGTATTGATAAATAAACATAATTTTCGCACAGTATTTCCTTCTTCTCACAAGTAAAAATTCAAATCGACTCGACTTTCCTATAAGCGATGCGCTTAGACCGATCAGATTAGTTGTGGAGTGAGTGTGTCTGATTTCAAAGATTCACATAAGGATACTCAGGTCGGGTAGGGTTGCCTACTAACTCACCCATTTTCACTAACAATAATGGTAACTTTCCTTCCCGTTGACCGTAGACGCAAGTTTTCCAGGTGAATTGCCTTCTTTCATCAAATTAGCTACACCGATCCCGAAACCGTTCGGATTGGTCCTTGTATGTAAGTCTGGTCGATTTGAACTGTTTGTGTCCACTACGTGTGGGAAATCTATTTTCCGGCCAAAGTTGTTATTCTGCTATTGAAGTATAACAGGCTACAGAACCGGATTAGGCTAGTCCGTATAATTGAAAGTATAATAAAAGTTTGCAAAGAGACAGACACAAAATACGAGGATGTATTCGTATGTATTGAAGGGGCTCTTCAAATCAACATTTGTGTGAAACTTCAGACCTTATAGACCAATGAACAGGTCGTGAAAAGGTGTTGAAAAGGAAGGTTACCTAACAAAATATTCGCGGTCGCCAATGGCACCAGGTGGCGCTCCAAAACTCCGGGAAACAAAGACAGTTGACGTCTTTAATACAAAGTAGTTACTGTAGCTAATATAATATGAAAATAATTCGATTAACAGTCCATGTTTTCATCATCAAGTACAATAATAAGTAAATAAGGGACAATCTTCTGCATTGCTATGAGAGCAGTGAGACTGCCTGAAGAAGATTCATGGCGACAATGCATACTCTGTGGTGTCAAACACACCCAGAGCATGCTGCATTTTCCGCACAGAATCTGAGGGATTATGTATCCCACCTTTTGGTTCGAGGCTATGTTAGAGCCCCTCCTCAGCCGGTTAACGCAGTGGCAGATATGCCACGTGTAGATCTGGCTGTGGAGGAGGCCCGCATCATACCACCAACGGAAGGCGTTAGAACCCGCAGAGTACTTCATAACACCAAGCCCCTGAAGCCACAACAACTGGCACGGGTGGATAAGGGGATTCACGATGTCCTTTCAGAAGAGCCCGACATCTGGCAGATCAACTCTGCCATGTATGACGCCACTCAGGCCCTGTCCCAAGCGGAGAGGAGGGATACCACCACTCTGATTGGGAGGCATGGGCGACGCATTCACAAGATGGAAGCTAAGATCAAGTCGGCAAAAGAACACGCGTCTCGTATCCAGTGTGTGGCGGACTACGTGGCGGGCAATAGGCCCTTTACGCCCCCAGTGCGGCTAATAGCCCTTTATAGTACGATGCTAAATGTGGATTCACTCGAGCGTCATAGAGACCTATTGGGTAGCAAAGCTTAGATGATATGATAAAAAAAAAATTATGTAATGTATACCTTTTCAACGGTGGAGGAAGCGGCTATAGATTTTCAAATTTGTAAAAAAAACTGTTGCATGGACATACTCGAGCGTGTCAGATATTGACAGCATCAATGTCCAACGTATTTTTAATAATGTACGTATGTTAATCTGATCGTTTGCATGATGGGGTGGTCGTAGGTAAGGGTTGAAAATTTAAAAAATAAAAAATATTCGAGCGCGTCAAAATTTTTTAGGGGGTGTTGGGTGAATCTAAAAAAAAGCTCCCATGCAATAATCTGACGATGTCGATGTGACGCAAACTCGCGGGCTTTATTATAAAATGATAAAATATGAAATACTCAAGCGCGTCAGATTAAGATATATATGGTTCATCTTTATGTCCTAGATGTGCTGTCTCCTAAAAAAAATTAGGAAAACGGATGACCCTAAAGGCCATCCCTGCAACTTCCCGCTAACTCCATACTTAAGCGCTCAACATTTCACTTATTTTGTTTTTGAGCTCTCCGAGCTTCGAATTCAAAAGTCTGATGGAATAACTTTTGAATAAATGAACCGATTTTCACGCGGTTAGCGGCATTCGACGCAGTTTTTCAAGTTTCATGAAGAATCTTTAAGTTTGAATTGATCGAACTAGTAATTTCAGAGTGATTCCGAAAAAACACTTTTTTCGGTTTTCTTTCGACAACCATAACTCACGAGCGAATCGACCGATTCTGACCGGACTGGCGGCGATCGGCGTGGTTTTTTGATATTAAGAGCTGGTTAGTTTTTGAAATCAATCCATAAAGCCGTTTAAAAATTAAAAATTAAAAAAAAAACACATTTGAAAAAGAAAAACGTAGTTTTTTTGAGATTTCTCAAAATCTACTAGTACGAATCGGTATTAATTATTTTCAAAATCTAAGTTTGGCCAAGCCAAATAGACAGAGAAAGAGTGAGAGAGAAAGAGTAAAGCGGAGAGGGGAATATATGCATTACGCAGATGCACGCATTAGACTTTATCGACGAATTTTTGTTATTTCGGCTTGTGGAAATCGTCAGATTATATATTTTTCATTATCCTTGAATTATTTCCTTCAGAATAAAAAAAATCAGCTATGCTCGAGAATGACGTTTTTTTACGATTTTGTAGCCCTTCCCTTTCTTTACGTCACTCTCAAATGGTCAGATTAGTAGAAATATACACTTTTTACCATGTAATTAACTCACCCTACCTTAATCTGACGCGCTCGAGAATTTCTGATGATCAAATTTTTTTACTTATTTATGAGGTTCATATATGGAGGTACTTAACCGGGTATAAGGTATCCCCTATATATTAATGTGACGCGCTTCAGTAAATTCTGAAATCCCCGCTTGGGCCCCACTGCTATTACGCCCGCAGTGCGGCAAATTGCCACAAATTTGAGAAGAGCTCACCACACACTAAATCAAGGCGAGCTGTTCACCATTAAACAGCACTGTCTTGATAGGATACGAATGCTGTTGGCTGCAAGAAAGTCACTAGTGAGGCGGGCGAGAAGCATCACGGTAGACATGGAGTTCCGCGATGAACCTTCTTGCATATTCCAAGAGCTTCCATGTGTTGTGGATAACCCGCCGGCGGCTGATCGGGTGGAAATCTTCTTGAAAAACATTTATGATTTTCCGCAACCACTCAACGTAGATACTCCAGCCCTGGTACAGTTCGAAGCTTTCTGCAGGAGGCCTCGTCAGCCTGAGCTCAATGAACTGCGCAATCCGATAACCCCGAAAGACGTTCGACGGGCCCTTAAAGGCTCGAAGACCTTTGCTGCTCCAGGCCCTGATGATCTCAATATCTATTGGTGGAAAAACATTCCATATACCCACCACCATCTAACAAGAGTTTTCAACTCATGGCTAGATGGGGAGCAGCAGATTCCGGACTGGTTTGCCGTGGGGCGAACCCATAAATGGAGATTTGTCTGATCCAAAGAACTAAAGGCCGATGACATGCTTGAACGCATGTTATAAAATGTTTACACGCATATTATTCATGCAAATACTCACCGCGGTTGAGCCGGTGTACGAACGGATAAATGAGCAAAGAGGGTCAAAGATGGGGGTCGCTGGCTCCAAGAAGAACCTGCTACACTATAAGCTGCCTGGATCGATTATCTTAAGGCATTTGATACAACATCGTATGAGCTCATCATGCATTTGCTCAGATGCCTTGCGGTACCCGATCAAATAGTGAGATGCATCGAACCGCTGATGCCGCTCTGGAGGACTCGCTTTACCATAACATCTGGTTAAGTCAGAGTCCGAATAGAGCAGGTTATCTTTAGAAGGGGCGTGTTTCAGGGAGACTCCCTCAGCCCTCTCCCCTTCTGCATCTCACTACTGCCATTGTCCGTTGCACTATGGAAAACCCGCGAATACAACTGCGGCACCCCCAGCAACCGGAGGCATAAAGTCACCCATCTGTTTTACATGGATGACCTTAAACTTTATGCCTCCGTTCAGCTCGTAGACGGAAACATCCTACATCATACGTTTAAGAAGGTGAGGGCTAGGTCTTCCTCTAGTTCGCACAGGTCTCTAGAAGACTTCTGAGAGTTGCTCGTAAGGGTATAACAAGAACTATCCTCATTTGGAGATTCTCTAGAATATCTTCTGAATCAAGAATATTCTTACAGCATTTTCTAGAATTCTAATTGATGATTAGCACTGAAATTCTATAAACAAAATGGTGTTAAAAGAGATTTGTCTGTTAGATCTTCTAATTGATTGCTGAGAAGTGGTTCCATGTTACTGTCATACTGCTGTATGTGTTACGGAACTGAAAGTGAACCAGCTACATACAATGAAAAGCAATCTGAAACTGATAAAACATTTCCAGATCCTGTAACATCTGCACCACCAACAGCATCTAACCTTGAAATGTATTAAAATCATCAAACAGTTATGATTAGAAAATTTTGTTACCATTTTCTCCCAGATCCGTTAACATTTCGTTGCCTTGATGCCCTTTTATCAATCGTTCAAATTTCCGGCTTTTTGTGTTTAGAAAATAACTGGATATATTTACGCCAATTATTATAAACAAAATGTATCTTACTTGGTGTGAAATCTTACAAACTATAGTGTTCGCTGCAAACACACACATTATTTAATGACTGCTTTTCCGATTTTCATTTTAATTCCTCATGCTTTAGCTGATTTCTGGCACTTTTTGGTTTCTGGGATAAGAATGGATGGACACATTTTGCAGGTAAATAATTCTTGCACTGCGGCACTGAACAACATTTTCCTTATTTACTAGTCATATATAAGCTGTGCTTTCTGCATTTAATCAAAAAAATCGTACCAAATATAGAACGACAAAGAAATAATCAACAATTTATCAACACGAGATCTTTTGGCAAATTGTTGTTTGTTTTCTCGGAGTTTGACGTACACATTTCAAAATGTAGATGTCGCCTCCGTGGCGACCCCGAATAATGTAGTTTTGAATAATTACTAGGCCCTGATTGAAAATCCAAGTTTTCTAATTTGGCACGCACATGTGCGAATCACTACGATCACTTTCTTCTGTTTGTATTCAATATCTCCTTACTAATGCATCCTACAAAGGATAAAATATTTTTATATAAAAATTAAACTACAGTTTTTTCTATATAACCTTTCAAGTTACCGAAACACATAGCCACAAGGATGAAATTAATGTAAAAGGTACGATAAACTCAAAGGTGCTTTTCAAAAATGTTATCATTCCTCTAAATTGAGGGTTTCACGTTTCAAGATAACTACCCTTGAAATCAACTAGTTCCTAAACCTTCCTCTTCCTTTGTGTGTTCCATACGACTGCACTTCAATTAGCGTACAAAACTTCTTTTTGATTGACTCATGGTTAAAAAGTCTATTTTCAAAATATGTCATGTAATTTTCCATATATACTTCTCTCTTCTTATTGAGTTGAAACCAATATTCTAGCAGGGAAGCCCAAGCGGGGATTTTGGGATTTACTGAAGCGCGGCAGATTAATATATAGGGGGATACCTTGTACACGGTTCCCAGACAGCATGGTATATTCCTGGAATATTCCTCAGATGTCTTAGATAGGATATATATATATATATATATATATATATATATATATATATATATATATATATATATATATATATATATATATATATATATATATATATATATATATATATATATATATTCCGAATAATCATGGAATATTCCTAGAATATCTATATACCCTGGCAAATTCAAGGAACATACAAAGTAGAATATTTCAAGAACATTCTTGAAAGAACAAACCAGGAATATTTCAATGTGAATATTCTTAGTTGAATATTTCTGGAATATTACTCATTGTATATTCTTTATAGTACATGCAGGGAATTTTATGCATGGAATATTCGTAGATTATTCTATACAAGACTTTTCCATATTTGGACCAAAGATTATTAATGATTCTATACTAGCGCGCTGATGCTTCATTCATAAATGATTTTCTTTTCTCTATGGCATAATCTCTAGTTTGATAAGTACTTAGCAAAATTCACATTTGACAGAAAATGACTAATGACTTATACATTTCAACTCGGTTTGCATGCAGCTGATGCCTTGTTATTTAAACTTCCCGCCATTACAGTGACCAATCACACAGCGCTCATGGTATAAGTTATTCCGTGCATTTCAACTTCAACAAGTGTCGTCTGTCGTCTGGGAAGTTTCAGGTTTCTGGTTTCATTATTCATTTCGATTTGTTTTATTGAGTAATTGAACTGTTTTTTTTTTTAATTAGTGATGTGTGTAGTGTTATCATATAAAACGTAAGTAAACTAAGTAGTTTTTGAATAATACTTTTCACCAGAATGAAATGGATGGTAATTAAATAGGAATTTTTATTTCTTCGATGATAGAAACCATCTGAATTCATGTCTAATAATTTCTGTGCATGAGATGTTATCAACAAAGTTTGAAAGCACTAAATCATGCATTGACCACATTTTTCTGAAAAAACCAAACGGTAACCACAATTTGATTTTCAATTCATAAATCCTCAAGTATAACATCACAGATCATTACCCAGTATCACTAAATATAGAGTTTAATCCCAAAAAAAAACTAATTCCAGATTTCGATAAAAACTTGTCAATAACAATTGATTTTAAGAAGTTAGAGAACTCATTACAGGAAGAAACTTGGGACATGGTATTTAATGAAAATGATCCTCAAATTGCGACGGACCTCTTTTTAAACAAATTTAACAATATTATCGAAAATGCCAAAAGTACAAAATTATGGAATAAAAAACACATGAAAATAAAACCATGGATAACCGAAGGGTTAATTCTATCAATCAGACATAGAGACAAATTAAAAAATAAATTAAACAAGAGTTTTTCATATGCTTTAGAACAAGAATACAAAACATACAGAAATAAACTGAATAAACTACTGAATATAAGTAAAAATAACTACTATCTTAGACAAATTGAAAATAACAAAAATGATCTAAAGAAAACGTACCAACTAATATCAGAAGCTACTAATGAAAAAAAACATAATAAAAACATATTCCAGATAGTTGACGATAATGGTACTGCATTCAATGATAACAAATTGATGGCTAACTATTGCAACAGTTATTTTAGTAATGTCGGTTTGAACATGTTGGAAGATATTGATACTTCTTTAAAAACTAAGGAAAATAATGAAGTAAATTTTAATTCCATATTTCTTAATCCAATAACAGAAAATGAATTAATACAGCATATATCCACATTGAAAAATAATACTTCCCCAGGGGTAGATGGAATAACTACTAAAATTATTAAACAGAACCACCAATATATTTTACAACCCCTCAAACATTTATATAATTTAATCATTGAAAAAGGACATGTCCCTACTCAGTTTAAATCTTCTATAATTACACCAATTCATAAAGCAGGTGATAAAACTAAAATTAGTAATCACAGACCCATCAGTGTATTAAATAACTTTGGTAAGATCTTTGAAAAGTGTTTAAAAACTCGTTTAGTACAATTTTTTGATAAAAATAAGATTATACATGATTGTCAATATGGATTTCGTACTGGTATATCTACCACTGATGCTATGTACAATGTTATTAGAAGTATTACACAGGGATTAGACGAAAACAAAAAATGCATTGCAGTGTTTTTGGATTTGGCAAAGGCATTCGACACTGTTAACCATGAAATTCTTCTTAATGTGTTGGAGCGCTATGGAATTCGTGGTGCAGCGTTGAGTGTCTTTCGCAGTTATTTGACTGATCGGAAACAGAGTGTTAAAATAAATGATATAGTAAGTGAAAGCATGACTGTAAAAATGGGAATTCCCCAAGGAACCGTCCTTGGTCCAATACTCTTTCAAGCCTATATAAATTCATTGCTTTGCTTGAAAGTGGAAGCTAAAATTATATCATATGCTGACGATACTGTTGTAATTTTCAATGGAGATACATGGTCTAAAACTAAAAATGATGTGCAGTCAAGCATGGAAGTAATTAACAAGTGGTTAAGTATGTATCGTCTTTCATTAAATGCTAGTAAAACCCACTATCTTGCTTTCTCTATAACTGCAACAAATAGACCACATTTTTTAAATATTAAAGTTCAAGGCATGAAAGGTGAGATTCAAGAAACAAACGAGGTTAAATATTTGGGCATAATTATTGACAACAACCTAAGATGGAGCAATCATGTTGATTATCTAACAAAAAAAGTGAGAAAACTAATATATAAATTTTACCAACTACGACAGTTTTTATCAAGAAATCTACTTATATTAATTTACAAGTCTCTAGCCGAATCACTTTTTCGATATGGTATTCTGGTGTGGGGAGCAATGTATAAAAATTCTTTGCAAAAGCTTAACACAATACAAAACTATATTCTAAAAATAATTTCCAAGAAACAAAGATCTTTTCATACTAACCTACTATACACAGAAGATATTAGCAATATCCGATCATTATATTTTCATAGCCTATGTATGTATGCATTCAAAAATAAAATATTACTCAATTCTAGTCCCACCGTTTATGCTACTAGAAGCGCAACAAACGAATTGCTCCCCACTCCCAAATTCAACAAAAATGTTTGTCACCGTTTTTTAACATACAAATTACCAAAAATTTGTAACTTGCTACCCTTAAGAATAAAACATATAAGAAATCATAAAGCCGTCTCAAGAGAAACAAAAAAATGTATTTTCGAAAATTACTTTGAATTCATCAAAATATTAGAAAATTAGCATTTATTTCATTAAAACTTTGTGATAACACCATTTTGGTCTTTCACCCCCTGTACACAACTGTATTTTTTTTCAACCACATCAACTACTATTGCTTTACAGCACAATACAAGTGTTAAGTCACTTAGGTGCTCTCTGTACACAAGCGTATATATATTTATTATTTAGGTTGTTACCACAACTTGTTAAAGTTTTCATTTTGTAATTTTTTATACCAAGCTCTCTTGTAATCATGTAATTTTATAATTTTGTGTACCCCCCCCCCCAATTCATTACATTCTGATGATAATTAATATTGGGAATAATAATTACGCTAGAATTTTTAGGTTATGTCTCATCGATCTGGCCTAACATTGTAGCTGTATTTTATTGTATCATTTTCATTTAATTTCCAAGAACTCTTGTGTCATAATGATTCAGAAGACTTTGACGAACGCCATTCAGAAAAGAAAATTGAAAATGATAATATCAGTAGTATAGATTTAGGTTCTGCTTCGTACCATTATTCCCATATAAATAGAAGTACTTTTATAAATACAATAAACTCTACAAGTTCTTAATATATTTGAATTAGATTATCAAGAAAATATTACTCTCAGTGAATCACACACTATCAATGAATTTTTCATTTCTAGATGCAATTCAACGCTGCCACAATAGAACATATCTGAAGGACATTGAAGTGGTGGTTGTGTTACCTCGCAAAATCCTCCGACCGATTGAAAGAAATTAGTAAGTATGTATAGAAGTTACAAACTTGTATATTTCTCCATTATTGATAGATTATGGTTCCTAGTAAAATTCGAAGACCAATATATTTGCCTCATATTTTTCATTAACAATATTTTCACTTAAGATTTATTTTAAGAGTCAATTTAAAAACTTTATAAATGAACAACCACCCATTTATTTTGAGATTTGAGAGGCGTTGTTTACAGTTTCGAATTCTACACGTTAAACCTACAAATGCACATATATTTTATTTAAAAACATACCAAATATCAAATCGCACAATAATTTTTTTTTTCAGGGTTCTCAATTCAGCAGCCTTGACGGATGACCCAGAAATGAACGAGTAAATACGATTTGATTATTTTCTTATTTTAAAATTAGATATCACACCCTGTTGATATTTAAAAATAAAGCAATTGTACCTTTGTAGAGATGTACTTTTCTTCCTGAATTTTATATAACCCTCAAATTGTAGAGCAACTGTAGACACGTGTTTCAGATTGTTGGTCATCATGAGTACGGTGTAGCCAAGTGCAAAGATGTATAACACTTTTTACGAAGTCGGAAGTGTTGCACATCTTCGCACTTGGCTTCACTGTACTGATGACCAACAGTCTTGAACATGTGTCTATGGTTGCTCTATAATTTGAGGATTACACCCATTGAATTTTTTCTAATCGATTATTCGAAAAGGTAACTGTGGGAATATTACAGTAATATTCCTGGATCATACCATATATTCAAAGAATACTCATTGAATATTCAACAAGAATATTCTATGATTATTCTTCATTTATATTCCTTGGATAATCTTGGAATATCCAAATATTCTGAGGATATTCATTGGTAATATTATAGGAATATTTTGTATGGAATATCCGTGGAATATCCCAAAAATATTCTAAATATTCATAGAATATTTATTCTGTTGGGAATATTCTACGATTATCTGAGGGATTCCCATTAACATGTTGAGGGAATATTCCTTCAATATCCTAGAATATCCTAGTATATTCCTAGAATATTTCAACATTCCAAAAAGAATGTTCTAGGATTATTCATGGAATATCTAGTGCTGTCTGAGTTAAGTACCTCCACCAAATATGAACCTCATAAATAAGGCGTCCAGGATAAAGGATTCTCGAGCGCGTCAGATTAAGGTAGGGTGAGTTAATTACATGCTGAAAAGTGTATATTCTACTAATCTGACAATTTGAGAGTGACGTAAAGAAAGGGGGGGGCAACAAAGTTTAAAAAAAGTCATCTCGACATTCTCGAGCGAGGCTAATTTTTTTTTAAGGAAATAATTCAAGTATAATGAAAAGCAGTATATTAAAAATAATATGACATTTTACAAGGCGACTGTATAACCCTGAGCCTTTGACCAAAGAGCAGTTTTGCATGGTGATTCTACTTGTGCGTATATTCCGAAGTGCATTCACAGATTGAGGTCGTGCAGTCGTATAGCACACAAAAGTAGGGGAGGGAGGTATAATCAAATAAGCGTACGATTTCTCAGATTTAAGCTAACTGAAACATTTATATTGATTACACATTCAAAAAAGTAGGTAGTCGATAATTAATTATTATCGTGTTTTGAAATGGGGGTTGGGGGTTTCAGAACTTTTTTTGAATACCTACACTATAAATGTACATAATCCAAAATACAACACGTAGAAATATTGTTCGCGCCAATATTATTAAAAAGTAAATTTTGAGCAAGGTATGACTAATTACTAGCCACCCAATAAATTTCTATTCAGAACCTGAATAGCATCAAATAAAAAATTCAGGAAAATTCACCGAGTTTTCTGTTATCCGGGGAAAGAGGGATAATCATAAAAAAGTGCGATTTCCCTAATTCAAGCATAGTTTAACATGCGACGATGCACCTAAGGAAATATTTTTCTTGTGTTCCTAGTTTTGAAAATAAATACTATTTTCTGAGCAAGGAGTTGTTTTAACGACCCCTAGCAGCAAAACTGTTATTTTTTGGGGTTGACGCTATGGTAATATGTATTGAGAATTACATGGACTACATCATATCAAAAATTTAAGAAACCCAATGAGACCCAAATTCCTTAAGGATTATGCGGGATTCTTTCTTTCTCTGTTCAAAATATCCCTGGACTCTTTTTCAGTTATGTCATTATAATTTGTTTTAATTTTCAAGGTGGATACATCATATTTCAAATCATCAACTGTTTTTTTCAGATATTACTCGCATATTGATTCAATTATCAATTTTATTTTGCAACTAAGTAATGTATCATGAATCATTCATCAATTAATTAATCCCTGATATATTTTTGATTCAGAAAGTTGCCACCTCTTGAATGGAAGCTGAATCAAGCCTTCATAACATGTTTCTTCACGTAGAATGTGTTACAAATTCTGCATAACGTGTTCGAGAGTTTTTTCTTTTCATCACCAGATGTCAATACTCTCCAATACTCAGCAATGTTTATAGAGAAATAGGATATATTATGGTCATTGCCTATGAAATTAGAGTTTGATACAATCGTACGAGGAATTACAATAAGGACGAACCTAGTTAAAATATATCAGAAAAAACAACGATACGAAGACCCCCTTAAAACAAATAATAATTTTACTGTATAAAGGTTTATGATAAAGATTCCTGTCTAATTCAAGTAGGTATAAATTTCGATCTTTTGGACAGAGGCCAACTCAAAATTTTTCAACACTAGATTTAGCTCAGCTTCCCATTTCTGATAGGTAGGTACGGTACATAATTTGAATGTTATTCTATACAAATAAGAATTTGCTTTAAACACATATTGTGAATATATTACTAATCATTCATTTAGTGCGGAACATATCCAAAGATTGGAGGCAAACAAGATTCTACATTTTGAAAAGGCGGGAAAATTCCGTGTAGGGCTTTGCATTTTCACTACTATTTACAATTCGTCAAATCTCAAATTGTGGTATTTTAAGAGCTCAAAACTGAAAGCGATTCCAAATTTTGCTGAGCGATGTTTGCCAAATATTATCAATTCTGGTACTTGGAGTGTATTTTATTTGTTTTTCTGTTGTTTTTTAATTAGATCACAACATTCTCAATTTTTCATTTTCGCAGTCTTTTCATGCACTTTTCTTTCCCCTTTATCATCTATCCATGTAATTAGGCTGTATTCAATGAATAAATAAATAAATTACCAATGGGTGAAAATTGTGGCGTTAAGTATGTAAGTGAAGTTGGTCGTGGTGCTAGAGTATTTGCTCCCACCCAGACGGGGCCCGGGTTCGATCTCCGGGACAGCCTGCCACTGAGCTAAAGTGGTTCGGATTCCACTTTTATTTAAACTGTAGGTCCCGGATCTCCCTTGCTCGCACAAGCTCTGCTTTTGAGGGGTTTTCTCCGAAAACCTGGGTGATTCGTAAAAAAAAAAAAAAAAAAAACTGTCCCAGCCAGTTTTTTTCAGTAATAGTCCAAAAAAAAATTCAAGATTTTTCAGGTTTTCCAACAAAAAAAGAAAAAGGGTGTGTTCTCAAATGGAAAATGGCATGTGATGAAGAAGACGTGGTGTTGGAGAGGAACTATTATTTTCATACAAAAGTAGGATTTTTTGTATACACTTGTGCTTTAACATAAATTATGTCGTAATCTGTGGCAAGCACCAAAAACGCTTTTTTTCGCAGAACATTCTCATTTCAGTGTTGAAAGTATGGATATTGCGAGATATATGGAAATTGTATTGGAGGGCAAATACATCGATGTCAGCACAATTTTTCTGAGCAACTTCATCTGGCGTCTAAGTGACGCCATAACCTGCATCAATGCAGAAATTTACATATTTCTTAAAAACGGTTGCTCCTAGCGTTGTTGATCAAGTATGCCTTTTTTGCCAAGAAAATATGTAAAGTTAAGATTTAAATATAAAAAATCCCAAAAGTTCGCTGTCGAAAAAAATGGGGAAAAATTGAAATACAATGATAGTTTAGTACCTTTAAGTTTGTTTTTTATAAAAATGTATACCATATGTATTAATTTATCACAGCAAAATATACCCCGTACAGCAAATTTGGTGCGAAAAATTAATTTTTTGCGAAAGTTATTCAAAATAATTGAAAATAAAATTTCAACTTCAACACCTTCTATCTCGGAAAAGTAACATTTGCGGACACATACATATTCAATTTATCTTGAAATCAGTAAAAAATTTGCTCTTTGAAGTTTGTACAATTACGAAATGAACACTTTGTAGGTTGCCCTACCAGACATTATATAAATAACGATAAATTATAATAAATTTTCTTTGCTAGGCATCTTTCCTTTTTTCCGTAGCAGATGAAAACACAAAAATATTTTGAATATTATAATTAATTACCTACCACAGTTCAAACAACATTCGTAAATAATATAATTTTACTTCGTTTTTGTTCGGTTGCCCAATATTGCATTTTTTTATAGTAGGTATGTTGTATGTGCTGCTTTGGTTTTCAAAAAATCGCAAGTACAAACTACGTTTCGAGGTGTTTGATTACAATCTCTTTGAATTTGACATATAAACTACCCCCAAATGGGGGGTGTATTTGAATTTTGCATATGGTGGCAAGAAGTTTTTCCAGTAAAAGTCAAATCAACAAAACATCAGAATCTGGTCAGCAAAGTATTTTCTTCCAGTGTATCCCACAATTTTACAGGTACCTATGAGCGGCAACACCATGGTTTTAATACATCTCAACAAAGGGAATAGAGAGTTCTTGAAGCCGATATTGGACTAATAGAAGTCGATACACAACAAGAGTATGAATTATTCAAGAACCCAGAAACCCAATGAAGGAACAGAAAATATTCTACAGATTCTATCGTAAATTTCTCATTAAGTTATTTATTTACATTTCTATGACCATGAATAATGAATATCAATGTAATTCCATGAAATTTGATCACGAACATGCTCTTTCATGAGATTTACATAATATTTTTATTGATTGTTGAAACAGATCAGGATCAGCTGTGTAGGTTCAGAAAAAAATAGGTTACCGTTTCATTGAATGAAGAAAGTGGTTGATTGATCACTTTTCAATTGACGGGTTTCATATTCGAATACCAAGAAAGGGGAAACTGAGTAGACATGAGTACTCGTTACAAATATCAAGGTGAAAAATTTGAAGTACCACTACTTATTCTAACTTTAATTCTGTGGTATTTGCGTCTGGGTGATGAGATATTTAATTTTTCAGTGGTAAAAATTACCGAAGGATGCAAATTCTACCATTTGAAGAGACAATTTCTGAATTCTTGTACTTTCTCGTTTTATTATTTTCGAAGTTATCATGCTGTATATATTTCGTCGAAGTTGAGCTTGATAGTTTTTGCTCGTTTTTAAATAACTATATGTTGCAATGTCTGCATGAAGAGTCGCATCTGTTCGTCTGCTTCTTGAGAATTTTAATCAATAGGTACCTGGTTCACCTTTCGTTATTTATGTCTGCTATTTTAAATACATTGTTATTGATGTACGATCCTTCTCGGAATATTTTGATGAGATTGTTATCTTAAGAAATTGATGAACAGCAAAACGTAGCAAAGTCAAACACATACCGGGTGACCGCGAGGTGAGGTACGCCCCCCAATTTTTTTTATAGTTTTGAAGATAAAGGTTTCAAATTTGGTACTTCAATACCATATTACTCAAATACGCATATTTTGACTCTATTACCGAAAATTCACCACTGCCGGTTTAACCAGAAGTGTCCCTAAATTTTTTTTTCAAATGACATTATCCGGAAGAACAAGCAATTTGTAATAAAACTGTTCTTCAAAATTGAAAATTGGTTGAAAAATTGCGGAGATACAGTTGATTGTTCAGTCGAACAAAGTTGGCCATGAACATCAAACTCAAATCATCACAACTGACGAACGGCATCAACATTCACGAGAGGAGGGTTCGAAGTGAGATACAGCTGAAAATTAGGCTTCTCATGTATATGCAGCAACTATATTTTCCAACAAATATCAAAAATTTCCTCAAAACGGAGTAGTACCTATAAAGAAATGCTCATAACTGCCATTTCTCAAATGGCAACATACTCTTTCCATATTGTCGTATTGAAAAATTATGAATTATCCAAATAATCGGGTTAAAAGTTTCGGAGAATTCTGAAAGGAATCGAAGATACGGGATGTTTCATTATGAGTGTTCTCAAAATTGAATATTCTTAAAAAGAGGCGGCTTGAACCTACGAAAGCTAAGCAAAAAATGAAATCTTTCCATTCGAGTAATCTGATAATTCATAATTTTTCAATACGACAATGTGAAACGAGTATTTGAGATATGGCAGTTGTGAGCAATTCTTTATATTATGGATATTACTCCGTTTTGAGAAAATTTTTGATAATTGTTGGAAAATATGATGTCTGCAATTACATGAAACGCTCAATTTTGAGCTGTATCTCACCTCGAACTTTCCTCTTGTGAATGTTGACGCCGTTCGTCAGTTGTGATGATTTGAGTTTGATGTTCATGGACAACTTTGTTCGATTGAACAATAAACTGTATCTCCGCCATTTTTCCACCGATTTTAAATTTTCAAGAACAGTCTTATCACAAACTGTGTGTCCTTCTGGATAATGAAAAAAAAATGTAGAGGGTGTCATTTGAGAAAAAAGTTAGGGTCACTTCCGGTTAAACCGGAAGTGGCGAATTTTCGGTAATGGAGTCAAAATATGCGTATTTGAGTAATATATCAACGTACCAAATTTGAAACCTGTAGGTATCTTTGAAACTATAGAAAAATTAGGGGGCGTAGCTCCCCTCGTGGTCACCCGGTATATACCTAGTCGTCAGGCCCAATACCAGGAAATAGAAATTTTCACCCAATCGATAAGACTCCATGTAATTTTTTTGAGGCCCCTGAAAACATTTGGGACTGTCCGACAACTAGAATACCTTAAATATTTGATCAAATAATAATGTTACCAGTAAATATTTCAGGGAATTCTGAAAAAAGTCAGAGTCCAGATTTAATGACGCCATAACATGGAGAAAGATTATTATTACAAATCTAATTCAGATAAATGATCTAATGAATTTCTAAAAAAAAAACAATATACTCAATCTGCAAAGACGGCAAATATGGAACGCTGAATAACTAGTAAGTACTCTTCGATAAATCGTCCAATATAACTCATACAAGTTTTGGAAATAACCCTTTTAGAACAAAACCATATAATGGACGTTCATTAGTGAAGTAAGTGGGTCAGAAGTCCAGAAATTATGTATACTACCTTTTAGTAATCAATTATATGAAAAAACAGCATTGATGGAGTCCTCATGGAATGAAAACCAACTAAATCTTGTTGGGCGGGATGTCTCATACGATGGCTCTGAAGAGACAAGGATGATTATTTTTTTCTTATTGTAATAAGTTAATTATCTCATTACAATAACTTAGTTATCTCATTAAAATGAGATAGTTAACTTCTGGTACTCCTGACGAGTAAGCAATTATGATGGCAAAACACTACTTTAAGCCAGACTCTACCTCCTAGGAGGAGTACTCAGTACCAGAAATCAATATAATTGGTGCTGGCTAGTACTGCAGCTACCTTAACATATTAAAATGCAGTTGAGGGGGGGTACTACTGCATGTCCCCTAGTACAGCTTATAGCTCTTGGCCCTGTAACGGACGAAAAGAAATGATTACCCAACCTTTGAGACTTTGTATATCTGCTCTTCATTTTGAGTCGAACACGTCATTTGAGAAAAATTTTTGATAGCACGTTGTCCAACTGGACAGATATACGAAATCTCCACTGTTGGGTAATGATTCTTTTACTTTGGTACCATTGTGCCCGACTACTAGCTGTCAGCCAGCTAACTGAGGTTCTTATTTGAACATTGAAAAACCTTTCCTGAGAAAAAAAATATGTATGTGATTACAAAAAGTTGGATTTTTGTGTAAAACATTTGCTTTTCATGCTTGTTATTGTGATATTATGAAGATTAGCTTCTGAAAAAAGTGTCGTCAATAGATAAAAAATTTGTGTTCGGAAATAGTCCTCTTTGAAGATTCAGAATGGCATATCTCGAAAAGTAGTTAAGACTTCCTCGAATTTTCTTCGGATTTTCGGATTCGTGTTCAGGAGACCAACCCCATAAGCTGACTCACTTTTATCAATTTTAAGGCGGAGCCCAATAAACTTATCGTATCCAGCAATGACATCTCACTATGAATTTGTTCCGAGAGATTCATACATTTTGAAATACTTCTCAACCTTGTCTTCATTTTGAGATCAATTATCCTTTACCTACATTAGATCAAATTCATCGTATACTGAAAGGTACAAGGATTTATTCACATTAGAATGCTTTCTCCGGTTTTTGAATGATTCCGTTAGATAAGAAAAGTAGTGACTTATGTGCTTTTCAGATTCAGTTTTTCTTTCGTATTATGACAGATATTTTTGAAGATATACCTGGTCTTATGGTTTTTGCAGATGATAGGTGTATGTATGCCGAAGACGAAGTTACCTATCCATGATAAAGTAATCAAAAAGATTTTTCAAGAAGCTAAAGAAATTGATCTCAAATTAAATAAAGCTAAATGTGAATTCAGTTTACAGGGAGTCAAAAATTCAGGACAGTTTTTGTGTTTCTGGATTATTCGAAAAAACCAGCTATTTTTGCGATGACTGCACCTAAGAATGTAGAAGATTTACAATGATTTCTTGGTATAAGTCTCTTCATAATGAAACAGAAAAACTTCGTTATTTAATTCGAAAAAATATGCCACGAGCATGGAATTCAAATCACAATGAAGCATTCAAGCGTCTCAAAGAGTTGATTACTTCTGACACCATGCTGATTCATTATTTCTCTTTAAAACCTGTATATAACAGGTACATACGTGATTCTGGCCTGACTTGTCATTGTACCATTGAATACTTACCTCGGTGAAGGATAGCGTTGCAGAATCAAGCACAATTTGACTCAGCTTCTCTCCTCCATGGTCCAGTAATTCTTATTCTCTTTCTAATCGCCATATTTTCGAAAATAAATATTGAAACGCAAGTCTATTTACTCCACAAACTCCTTTAATGATCAAAACAATTTATAAAATTCATATGGGAAAATTGATCCAAGGATATTCGTCTTTTTTATATGAAACAACACAACTTCGGACTCGTTTGATTCGCTACTAATTACAGTTATAAACTCTAACGAGATACGTAAGTTGATGTTCAGTGAATATGGTACAAATATACACTTGAAGTACACACACATACAGGGTCTTTCACGAAGATCGTTCGTTAGGATCATATGGATAACAATTCAAAATAAAAATTTGAAATTAGGTAGTCGGTCAACAAAAATATTTCCATCTTCCGGCCTATGTCCGTTATACCGAAACCTACTTATTTTGAATGGAGCACCCTGAATTTCATTAAATTTTTAATTTCCCAGCAGATATTTTTCTGAAAAGTTTTACAGTTACATTACTACCCCGAAAAAATGTGAAATTTCGCAGAATTATACCTGAAGTATCAAGCCATGGACAGCTCCATCGAATTTTAAAAAATTATTTACAGTGTGATTTAAATTTCTACCTAAAACATAACATAGAGAAAACTGATACAACACTATTTTTTCGAATGGAATCCATATTCCATTATTTTTGGATACTACCGAAACAAAGATATCAGATTCGTGAAGAAAACCCTGTAATTAAAATAAACCCCTGGGACCGTATGTTTGAGTTCATGCGAAATCATTTTCATGCGTTTGAAGTGACATAGAGCGATAAAACTCAAACATACGGCTCCTGGCAAGATAGAGATATCCGATTTTAACAAATATATCAGAATTTGATGCGATGTAATTGACGTGTATTTCCTAGTGTTCTATTTTTGTGCAAAATGTCTCGTTTGGGGTATTCTAATGATGATTTCCAGATAATTGGCAGAACTTGTCGGAATCTACACAAACCTGAGAAAAATATTCTGAAAACTGTCATTAACAAAAAAAGCCACTCGTAAATAATGTCGACAACGAAATTGTACTTTTGTCTAACTTTAACTCATCCAGTAAATTAGTTGAAAGACGAAATCTGAAACCTCAAGACTTACATGCACGAGTGGAATTCTGCCAATGGTTTCTCGTCGAGATACAGAAGGATCCTAAATTCATGAAGAACACAATATGGACAAATAAAGACAAATTTTCCAAGAATGGTATGTACAACCGACATAACAGACATGTTTGGGTAGTAGAAAATCCAAACTTCGTTTGCTAGCGCAACTTCCAGGATTCATAGAGTTTTAATGTTTTTTGTTTTGTAAAGGATACCCGAATTTCATTTTTATATCTTCATGAGGACAATTCGAATAGCGATATTCGCATTCAATTGAAAATATGGTTGATAAATCTATAAAGCATATTTCTAAACAATATTATTCCATGATATCAGATGGATGGAGCCCCTGTACATAGTTAATATCAGTTTTTTTTGGTTTCAAGACTTTGGTGGTTTGGTATTGCTTCGATGATTTAAATTTCAAGTATTTCCCAGAAGTAGATGTACGTTCCAGAGGTATATTTTAGGTATATAGAAGATATTTTTCCGTAGTACCAAAAAACAATGGAATAGTGTATGATTTCCGTCCATTTGATGAAATCTATCGAAATTTTGTCCTCCCTGTTTATTATTTGTATAAATTCAGATACTTCAGGTGTACTTCTGTTGAATTTCACATTTACAACTGTTACTGTCTAATGAGATAAATTTTTCGTGTTGTTACTGTCAAATTTATAGGAAAAAAATTAATCTTATCTCGAAAACTAACAAATTTGGGTAATGGCATTGTTATAGTTAGTAGTAGTATTTATTTATTCAACTATTTTTCATATATTTATGTATAATTATAACAAGTAAGACGAAAAAAAGTATATATAAAAACACATTAAAAAAATATGTTGAACAATATCACAATAAAAACAAAAATCATACAGTGTTCAAATTTATACAAACATATAATACATAATAGATACAGATACAGTCATGTTAGTGGTAGTAAATATTGGTTGTAGAGGTAGTGGATTTTCTTAAGAGCTATGACGTTGAATATATCTCGCACTCACACTCATTGGCGATACGTAAATTTTTCCTCTGCCACGGTATGAGTCATGAGAAAATCCACTACCTCTAATGTCCATAACAATTTTCGCGGGTCATACAAGTAAATACATACAATGAAAAATTCGATAAATTGAAACACAAAGCACTTGTAATTTGTTCATTGGGAATAGGCACGTAAGATTAGTTCATTTTTCCGGAAATTGGAAATAAAGATGTTCTTTTGTGGAGTGGCGAAATATTTTTTTATGTATTTTTTTAAAGTGTTCAGGTAATCGGGTAATTTTTCATAAAGATTGAGGCTGAGCGATTTCTCACGTGATTTTTCGAGTCTAAATTTCTGAGTAGGTACTTAAGAGGTTACCAGATCTGGTTGGGTAGCTATGAATGTCAGAATTTTTCAGAATAGTGTAAATGAAAGCACATGGAACTGAAATTGCATTGGCATGTGATGATGCTCTAGAGAGAATTATTGAGCTAGAAAAATGTACATGGAAGAGAGAAAAATAAGCTGTTTTGAGAACATCAAAACTAAGAATTCGTTTCAATCTTCTAAACATGAAAGTAACACTTGAGACTTTCTCACTTAGGTACTGTACATTTTGGAGGGCCTATGTTAGATTAGCGTCAATATGCACACCTAATAATTTCACAAGACTGCCGTGGGTTATGTCAGGGTGTGTTCTTCTTCAGACATATTGTTGTTAACAAAAACTATTTGTTTTCTCATAGATAGGTTAGAGCTGAATAGCTCTAGGGGAGTGCTTCCATACCATCAACTGCTCCTGTGATGACCTATAAAAATGCTTTGGTTGTTAAACACCTGGATCGGAATCCATACTGTGGATAATCAAATAAATGATTTTTTTCTTAATATTCTTATAATCGGTGTTTTGAAATTATTTTGAACACTTGAGCTGGCATGGTTATAATTGAAACAAAGTGGACCTAAAATCTACTGTGAAATTCAAAAATACATAGTTTCAAATAAGGAACACTGAGGAAAATTTTTATTATTCGTAGCTAGAACTCCAATATCCCTAGCAAGAAACTCTAATAGTATAGGGGACAAGCGAGCTATCACCTGTGGTTATAAAGTTGACTTTGCTGATTATAACTCACTTGGGATAAATAGAAATTGTCGAATAAATTATTTTCTCGAACTTTGCTACCGCAATGGAATGCATTTACCTATAGCTAGTAGACAATGTTTTTGTGGTAGCTGGTAAACTTTGCTACCGCCAGCGAGTGCACCTACTTATGACTATGGTATTGCTATAGTTATAGGAATCTGACTTTGCTATCGCTGGTGTGTGCAATTACCCCTAGGGCATTATCCATGTTGTAGGTATGCTATGGTAACACATATATCTATTTCTGTAACTGTATAGTTTTCAATGAGAAATTATTGCAAAATGTCTGTTGGAATGTGTTCTAACAGTGACGAACAAGAAAGAAGTTTCGAAATGAAACATGTAAGATAATGGATCGTGAATAAATTTCAGCAGAAGCTCTGATTCATATTCCGCATACTTCATTAACACGAATATGTATGTCTCGAAAAAACTTGAGTAATAGCATTTGATTATATTCATTCACTTCACCCATTATCACATGATTCCTATATTGGTTGTTTACAAGGAGCACTATTCGGCAATATGACTGGACTAGAACAGGCGGTAGATAACACTGAAACAGCAGTTCTACGTTTTCTCATTTCTAAACGTAACAACCTTCAAAAGTTCGTTGAGTTCGTGGAGGGGGTAATTTCCGTCAGAATGTCAGCAAAACATTTAATAACCACAGCATGGAACAAAGTAGTCGTAAGTAGGTTCTTCGAGTAATATTTTAGTGGCAGGTTGACAACTGTATTACCGTAAGTGGATGAACTTCTATGCGATGATCCACTTATCGTAAGCGAAAACCTTACGCCATAGGCATGTAATTCACCAGTGATTATTCATCTCTGTGAAATTATGATTTTCTGATTGAAGAACTTACTGTCCTAGACTGACTGCCTAATAGCGACAGCATTATACCTAACTGTGACAGAAAAACCACCTTCAGCAAAATCGTTTTTGCTGCCATAGAATTTGAATGTGCTATTTCTATTCTATAATTTGTTATAGTAATAGTATTTCTTATTACAGTAGCAAGAAATATCCCAGCAAAAACTTTAATAGCAGAATTTTCCTCAGTGAAGTTGACCACTACTTCCGGTATGAAGAAAAGAGACCGGAAATTAAATATATTTTAGTTGAGAAGGACAAATCGTAAAACCCACAACCTAACGAACGCTCATCGTGAAAGACCCTGCATAACTCATATCAATTCCTCTGCAAAAACAATAATTTTTAATTCGAAACCAATAAAAACGTAATCTTCCTTCCCCTCAAACATTTATTTCCTTCAAAATACTCATAAAATATCATCACAGATAATAATATTTCACTACAAACTACAGTTCGTAACGAAAACATCCATCATAAAAACATTTTTACCTACCTATTTCTATGCATTTGCTTGAAGTCAAGTGTAAATTTGATATGATATATAATTTTTTTTCTTTCAGGTAATATAACGTGTTATGAGATTGGGCACGTAACAGCCATTTCATTTAAGTTTTAACTTTGTACAGACTGATATTTTCTCATGAAATAGGGCCTTCTTGTTTCGACAAAGCGAACTACTCCTGAAATTTTCTCACATGTGAGTTGACTCAATAACGGCTTTATCATTTCTACGTGGGGCGAGTGTGTCTCTCAATTTGTTCCAAAACACTTTTTGTTTCTTCTCGTCTGCCTCCCAAGCCAAATAAATCTTCGTTTTCAAGAGATACTTCAGCATTGGAGTGAGATGAGCTTTGTCAATAGGACCGAGTTTGATGAGAACCAAGGCATCATCTACGTATTCGCTACTCTGATCTCCGAAGAATAATCTATAATGTTCGGCAATGTGGCTCTCCCATCTGCACCAATGTGATTTTACGTAATGATCGCTAACAATGAGCAAAATTTTACGACTCTTTGTCACACAATCCATAACAGATTCAGAAATGAACGATCCCACTTGAAAATCTCTTTCATACACACAAAGTTTGAGGAATGGTTCATAGTTCTCCAACATCGTGATAAGTCTTACGATGAAGTTGCGGTCCTCATTACTATAAGATACAAAAACGTCGTACTTATATTGGGGATCGGTTTCGGATGCCAAGGGTTTGATTCTACCTTTCCTACTAAGGTAGAGTTTCGTCAAAAATATCCAATATTTTATATGCCATCTGTAATAATATGCTAGAATAGCCGAGCAAGCAAATAGTAGAAAAAACAATCCAAAGGGCAACACCTTCACCAATAGTTTCTCCGTGTCACAAGAGACGGTTCCGTTCTGCGCAACTTTCAAATAATCAGATATGGCATAAATTGTCTTGTTTGGAAAAGGATTGATGCAACTTGCCTCTGCTTTGCTTAAAATATTTAACAAACTATTCGACATCCTCCGTTCAAGCCAGTCCAGGTAAAACATGAAGTAAGTACAATCACATATTATAGAATTAACGGACAAGTTCAGCTCTGTCAGGTTCGAAAAATCATCCATCATAGCGGGAGTGATGCGAGACACCTTATTATGAGCTAATACCAAACTCTTCATTTTGTTATTATATTTGAAAATTTCTTCATCCCAATATCGGATTAAATTGTCCGAGAGTATGACTGTTTGTAATTGGCAGAGAGGTTCGAATTGTGCTGCTGGAAAACTTGTTATTTTGTTTCTCTCGAGTCCCAGATACTTCAGTGATTTCAAATGAAGTAAGGGATTTCCGTTCAGACAAAAATACGTAATCCCGTTTCCTGCAAGGAGTAGAACTTCTAAACTGTCTAGCCCAATAAACACATCGGGATGCATACCAAATGGATAGTTATTCTTAACGAACAAATTGTTTTCAAGGTCAAGAAAAGTTAGTTTGTTTAGACGTTTGAATGTACCGTTCCGAATATGAAAAATCGTAGCGTTCTTCATATGCAGATATTCGAGTTTTTCCAGCCCTAAAAAACTTTCAGATGACAAATGGTAAATCGCGTCATAATTCAAATTCAGGTATCGTAACTGTTTCATTTCTGAGAATACGCCATTAGCAATATCGAAAGGAAATAAACCATTTTCCCTTGAATTGTGCTGCAAATCAAGCTGTTCTAACGATAGCAAGACGACTCCTTCAGGTAAACACGTCAACTTATTTTCCCCAAGGAGAAGAGTTCGGAGATTTGGTAAATTCGCGAATGCATCATCGTCTATATCGGCCACCATTACTCCAGTTATATCTAACATCCTCAAATTCGGCATCCAAGGAAATCCCCCAGACGGTATATCATCGAACTGATTCCTAGCCAGGATGAGATCAGTGATATTCGACTCGGCTATTATTTCAAAAAGTTGTTTGGGAAGTATTTTCCTCAAGCCTGCGTTTTTAAGATCGAGTATTTTCAAAGGTAATCCAGCTTCGATAGTTCTATTCATAAGGCGGGTTAAAGTTGACACGTTGAAAGTATTCTCACCTAAACGTAGAACTTTCAACTTCTTCAGATAAATCAAAGAATCTGGATGTAGATACTCAATTTGACAGAACGTCAGATCAAGTTCACGCAATTCAGAATTGTTCATAGAAAAAAAAGCTTTCTCAGAAATTTGGATAAATTTGTTTTCGTTGATTGATAGTCCTGTCAACGCTGGTAATATTCGTGGCGAAAGAGCATGTGTGATGGAGTTGATGTTCGTAATTCCATTTTTGATCAGCGATAATTGCTTTAGGTTTGTCAATCCTACGAAGGTGTCTTCGTGTAGAGCAGTTAAAAACAGATTGAATGATATCGACAGGTTTTGCAACCTATGAAAATTTATGAAAACTCCTGGAAGAATTTTGGACAAATTGAAATTTCCCTCGATTCTCAATTTTCGCACCTGCTGTATGTTATCCAAATCTCCTGGTCGTATACTATTGACTTGCGTTTGCAAAATACTCACTTCCGGTGTAGTGACATTCAACTCGATGGGTAAATTATTGCATGATTCTCTCCCGAAGCAAATTGTCAGTGTTTTTTCGTACTCATTACACATGCAGCCATTCTTATCTCGCCCAAGACTGATTCGAGTTAACTGAGTCTTTCCCAGGTATGGCTCCCGCAATTTATAATAAGCGTCTTCTCGCTCAGAGTAATCTTCTCCTTGACAGCAACGGCACAATATTATCAATGCTACTAGTTGTGGAAATAACTTCCTGGTCGAATGAAACATGACTCCATTCCTGAAAAAGAAAAATATAGTCATAAAAAACAAAAAATAATCAACTCCATTCAAAAAAATTTCAAAATTTGGCAATTTTAATAACACCAGCAGTATTTGTTCAGTATGTGACTTCCACTCTTTTGAAAAGAATTGGGTATACTGAATTCATTGTCTTCAACTACTTGGACCCTACAAGGATTCAGAAATTGGATTTAATCCTGATGTTTTTTGCAGGGCTGGATCTGAAAGAGGCGACTCGAAAACTGTTAAATAAGATATCAAACTCCGAAAAAAAAATCGAAAATGCAGGATGATATGAGCGGCTGGTGGAAAAAAGAAATTCAGGGCCCTTTTTGAGGAAAACGACATAATAAATACGACCTGTGCGGTTTTTGATGTTGCAGAAATCAATAGATATTCGCGATATAAGTTTCGTAAAGAATTATGAAAAATTGTGGATTACGTATTCCAATCTTCCGCAAGAAAACCTATACAATAGGTATAGATAGATAGATAGATTCAGATTGAGATATGAGATGAAGCATTCGACAAAGGAGGCCTTCAGGCCAAGTTTCATAACCCATCGATTATCGTAGTATGAATTTACGATACAGATATTGTAGGTACAATATTTTACCTACCACCAATAATTCTCAATATCCACTCAAAGATAGTTGACAATCTTCTCCTATTAGAAACATGCAACAATCAATCTTGTACGGATTTGGTTACCATGGTTATTATTGTTGTTATCATGCGAATTGTCAAAATTGAACGCGTCAATATTAGATAGTTACTTCATCATGAATGCTATTGACATTACTTTAGATCCTGAAAGTATCGATTCAGATATGGAACAATTAGAAAATGCTGCAATACAATCATTAATTCCTGCCAAGTCCCGTCAGGGACAATTTTATTAGCTTATTTTGCTGGTAAAGCTTAAAAAAGCCGTCTCCACTACAGACACAAGAACAACTATTTCGATGAAGAGAAATGTGGATATAAGTAATTACTCATAGCTGGTAGCTTTTTCTAAGCGAAAAAGTGAAGGTTACAAGACGAGAAAATTCGTGATATTTTCAAAAGAAAAATACCCATATTTTTGAAAGGAGCCAATGATGCAATGACCCGAGGAAACATCGCCGGTTTTGACTGCTTGGATACCTTCCGAAAATATTATCATCTTCGTCCTCAAACCACCTCTAATAATCGATTTTTTTTATTTTGTAAAAAAAATTAAAAAGGAAAATGTTTCTCAACCAGTGGGCAAAAACACTTTAGGGCGCATTTCAAATTAAATTGCCAAATTTCTGGAACTACCAAATCCATCACGTTACACAGGTTTTTAAAAGATCTTCCGCATCCCTACGTGCTGATGCTGGTGCTGATATGCATAATTTATAGAGGCATGGCAGGTGCGATTCCAGTAGTGTTTTGAAGGATATGTCGGAACATCTTTGGAAAACAAAAAATAATGGAAAAAGAAGAAATTGATGAATTCAGGAGAAATTGAACACTGCAATACTTCAGTTGCTTCCACTTCTGCAGGAATAAAAATTATCAACTGTGAAAATATAGTGAATAATGTTTATAATGAATAAGTTGAGTTTTTATTTCTCTTTAGCAAGTAGGTACCCAGTTTAATGTTGATTTGTTATAAAACTGATGTTAAAATATGATAATGATAAAAAAATATATAATTCATTATTTGATTTTGAAAAGCCCAAATTTTACATCACGTCAATTTCAATAAATTCATCATAAAACCTGATCATGTTTATGTTCCCGTGTCGTAATGAATGGAGTAACAGTGCCGTGATGAAGTTCCAGTATCGTAATGAACCTCATTACGAAACTCGAATCAGTTTCGTTATGATTAATCTTATTTATTGATAGTTAGTAAAATAGTTGAAATCATATCTCAGGAAAAATAGACCATATCGTCTGTGAAGTACTAATACCTCGTATGCCCAAATACGTTTTTTTACAGGATGGCTATCGGGTTAGGAGTTATTGCTTGCACAAAATATTGATATTCATATACGAGCTATTAGAAATTCTCAATTTCTACTGAAATAATTTTTTTTAGCTTACAAGTTGTCAGAACATCATTAGGTATTGGCATACAGTATTCGTGAGTGCAATAATCGAATTTTTGATATTTTGTGGCATACGAGGTATTAGTACTTCACAGACGATATATAAGTTTTTCCCTGATAGCTCAATATGAAGTCCCGCAAAAAAAGATATGATGACATTCCATCTTTTGATGCGAAATCCGAAGAAGTATCAACTGAAGTCGGGATTGCGAAAAGTCCGGTGGCACGGGACTTCCAACATATATTTTATATTTATGTATCTAGTTAAAACATATCCCATCCAATATGTCCCATTAAATGCAGTGGTGTTCATGAATGATTTTAAAGCATTATTTGCCACCAGTCGCCACTTCCGGACCTCCCCTCCAGAACGGGATTTTTCCCTAAAAAGCCGGATGTTTCTTTGGAAAAAAATAAAAGGTTTGCAAAACAAAATCTTATGAAGAAGCAACACTTTACAAAACCCAGCAGCATACAGCTTGCTGTCGTATGTCGTATGTCGATGTACTGAGTTCTAGCTAGCTGATTAAATACGTATTCTGACGGTCTTGGTGATCCGCCAATTAGGACTGTCCCAGTTGACACAAACTCTGCGATTTCGCTTTATTGCTCATAAATGAGCTTCATAGTGAGGTTACATTTGTACGTCACTGTTACCAACTAAGAATGCTAACGGTTACCGGATATATCAATTATCTCCTCAATAGTATTGATCTGAGGCACAGATGATATGTAAATTTCTGAAGCTCTCTGCTGAAACAATAATACCTACTTACATTTTAATCAAAATTATAATTTATTGTGCGTCACATTTTTACATCGCTTCTTTGAGATAGTGATTAAGTAGCCTAATGACGATAATCATATTAGCATAAAAAGTACTCAAAATGTGATTTGTTTCAAGACAGCGTTGCCAAAGTTACGATACTGTATACTTTCAAGCCAGAAAATTATTTGTCATTTACTCTACGTTTTATATCAAAACAACTAATTTATTTTTTCTCAAATCACGAATTAAATTAATTATGAATATTTGAAAACCAAATGAAATCAAAAAAATGTTTACATGAAAATTTTTTCCATGTAATTTCTATGTATCCATGACCAAATTACCAGAAATAGCCAATCAGACTAACATTTAACTGAAAATTTTATACCAGTTAATTTTAGCCTGTATTTTGACTTGTTGCTATGACAATAACCTAATTTCTTCGGAAATTTCCCTGCGTAGAGGGAAATTAATAAGTGGAAATTTCCCTCTGGCTTGACAGCTGTCATAAACACAGTGGCGTAATGTTATTATCTGTTATTTAATTATTCAAACCACATTTTAATAGAGCATAGGGAAATTACAATATTTGACAACAAATCCGAGATTAATATATGAAAGTGCCGCCGAAGTAATACATTAGCGTCCGATAAAAGTATACCTTAACTTTTTTTCCCTTTCCTCTAGTACTATAAAATCATGTGATTTCGGTAGAATATTTGCTTCTCTATTTAATTATTTAAACCACATTTCATTAGAGCATAGGAAAATTAAAATATTTGATATAAGATCCGCAAAAAAAATAATTCGCAATTCGCTGTTGTGAGACAAAGCCTTAACAAGGGCCTACTATGAGGTCCGTTACATGGATAATAATATGTCACCTAAGTATGTCACCAATTTAGTTTCTATTTTAAAAAATTATTGGTATAAAATTTTCTTACCGAATCTCCCGCGAGCATGAATTAATATTCCGGAAATTTTCCTCAGTTGCCAATTTTTTAAGAAAATTCGCAATTTGAGAAAATTTCCGGAAATTATTCATGCTCTAAGGAGATGATAAGTGAAAATTTCACTCGTGTCAAAATGTCCATAAGAGGTGTGGAACTATTGCTAAATATCAGCGGTAATCCAACTAAGTAGATAATCGCTGTAATTCAGCACGCGGTGACAATTCATCTGAAGTGACTGATGAATAACAAGACATGCTAACAATAATTGTAGTATCAACTTGATAATGAATGATATGAATTTTTTTGTATTCTTGACATTTTCTACCTAATACCATTCGTACTTTAAAAATTAACCAAATAATTTTGAAAGAACGTGTTTTTTATTTGAAAAAAAATCGAATTTGCATTGCCAGAAAAACTGTCAATTGATTTTCATACAATCAGATCAGTTAGAAAGTAACTGTTCTTATTCCACAAATGACTGCTAGCTCCGGTGTACGTGTACAATCAGAATCAAATAACGAAATGGAGCGTTTCAAACCTCTACGAAATACAGATATTCAGAATCTTCAAAGAGTAGATTTTGAAAATGCCTTATTAGAAAATTTGAATAACTTTGCTAGGAAGACAACGGATAGTTTCCAAATAGAGACCACAAAAAGAATTTTAACAATTTTGAAATGAAGAAGAAATAGAACTGGAACATTATTTTGTTTGATCTCTTTTGATCTACCAATGATCACAGTGTTTTCTTCATGGAAAGTTGAAGATTTTTCTGGAAGGTAATGAAAAAAATGTTTTTAAGCAACAATATTTTGTCTACTTCTATCCATATGCATTATAACATATCCCATGATGTAGTGACGTTGCTGATTTGTTGCACATCAGACATTGTATCTCACAGAATTCGTACTATAGTAATCCTGTAACAAGTTAATATCCCCTGCGATTCATTTTCAAAAAACACTAAATTATCATTGAGAATGATACTGACATGACGTCACAAATTTGTTATTGATTTTATATTTAATAGTCAATTAAATATAATATATTTATTGATCGTCTTGTACAAGTTAATGGTTTTGAAATGTTTGACAGATACGTATTCAAACTGTTTCTCGCATAACTCAGAATCCGTACACTTCGAAACTGTAATTCGTGAGATCGATCAGTCTTTCACAATCTTTCCAATGAGATGTCACATGATGTATTTTCTTATCTCAAAAAGTCGAAAGGGTGACTATCCCATGACGAGGAATCATGTAAGGGATCGAAACTGGTATGATTCTATTATTGCTATGATTATTATAAAAATCGACCTGTCCGAGCATTTTCCTTTTGATATAAAATTAGCAGAGTAAGTAGGGGGGTAATAATTATTCCAATGCACTGTTTTAAATATTCTTCTTTTTTTCTTAGAAACATTTTGCCTTGAGTATTTTGATTTGATTCAACACCGTTGGCATGCTTGCATGCAATATATCTATTACAATCCTTGAACCTTGAATTATTTTTATCGGAAAGAATTAAAACTAAATAATCTTTTATGAAGAACGTTTCAGTACGATATTTTTCCCAACAATCAGGGACATTTGGAGGACACTCTGGGATCATTAAATGAAATATCATTTGCTACATTCTTGGAGTCAGATGTTAATTGATCCGTGTATCATGAGCAGACGATGTGAAAAAAATCACAACACCGAGGACATTTATAATAATAGTAATAGATCCTTATAAACTCAGAACAGATGCTCATAGATATGAATGTTGATGAAGTGACAAAGTATTGTTAATGAACCAGGTGAAAATATAAAAACTATTTCGAAAACTATTTGCAAATCATTGAATAACTATTGTGTTAACGACTATGTGATTATAACAGTGAATTTGAATTTTCTTTAAAAAATGTATTTAATGAATTTCAACATCGCTAAACTCACAAACCTAATAGTAAGTATGGAAAGCATGAAGAGATCACACTGATGTTTTTAACGAAATCAAAAGTTACTTCAGAAAATACATGGATGATAATGGTGCTAATACAACAATTATTTTCAACTGCAAATTCTACTCTAAGTATGAATGCAGTCAATTTTCCCTTTGCAAATCTATTCGAATATTTATATTAGTCAACGGTGAGGACAGTAGCAGAACTACCATTCAGAAAACAACTCGTACCCAGAAGAAAAACTCAGATAATGCGAATAGGAAATGCAAATCAAATGATTGTTGTGAAGATATGTAAAAAGAGAATTCACTAGTTATTGTGAACGCGCAGAGCTTTTCAGCATATTTGAATTAAATTTATTCGATTATTATTCCACGTATGCTAAAATAGCGTGTTATCATTGGTTGAAATTTTTGTGTTGATAATTGAAAACATCATTATTTCGATTTTGTAGTTCGGCTCTTGATTGGCTACGGGATATGTAAATGATGTTTTTAATTTTGTAGTTCGATTCCTGATTGGCTACTGGATATGTATATAGATCTACAGCTGTCAGTCAGTTGGCAAGATCCGGAATCTATGAACAACAAATAATTAAAATCACTGGCCATAGTAGTTCAAATGGTTTCAATTTCAATCATGAAATAATCTTAATTAATACAACTCGTGTTATCGGCGATTATCGTAAATTCCTTCTAGTTTTCGAAACAAATTATATTGCTTCATATATATATATATTGTTTGTTTCTCGAAATCTATGGAATTTCTATTTCGATAATCACCGATACACTTGTTGTACTACCTACGATAATTCTCAGTAAAGAGTCCTTCCTGATTTATTTGTCGGAAATACAGCCATCAGTATCGTTGATGGTAAAATTCTCATTTTGGGTTACCAATTACTGAGGACAAACAGTGTGTGTTGGATGGATAACATGAAAATAACCCAATCATCAGTGATCATCGAGATATACTTATAGCAATAGATTGAAAAATATTGTCACTGGCGTTGGAGAAGCAAAATGGTGAGGGATTGCACTCATATCAGAAGGGATGGTGCTATGTTAATGTATTTAGTTCTGACAGACGGAAGCAAACTCAAAGCTAAAGTCCTCAATATACTTCAAATAACTGACCATAACATCATCCCTGTTGAGCTAATAGGGTTATTTAGATAATGAACGTCAGTACAAATTCCAAAAAACCATTATATTGGTGATCAATATTCTCAATAAAATTTTTTCCCCAAAAAAATCAAGTTATATCCTATATACAGGGGATAGTGGACAGATATATATGAAATGCCTCATGTTTTCAATGAGTACAAAGTAGAAACTGTACAAAATCAACTAGATACAATGAACAAGTTCTAGAAAGCATCAAGTTGATTGACTATCAGAACTCATGACAATTATTTTCTCTTTAACGAATAAAATGCCCGAGATGATGTGGTCTATTTTCCTCAAGAATTGTTTTTATAATAATCTCATCAATTAATCTTTCAAAACCTGTAAATTCCCCAACACTATTAAAGCATCCAATGTATCCACAAATGTTCCAATTCTCAAAGTAAAAAACTCTTCCAAATATAATATATAAGCAAACTAGCAGACCCGGCCACGCGTTGCTGTGGCTAAGGTTTTTATTATATTACATAGTAGTAAATTATTCAAGGGAAACGGTAGGAGAACACCAGTCATGGGGACTACCATGCTTTTTTACACAGATGCCATTTGTTAAAATACATGGCGACCGCCATCATTGATTTTCTACTACCGTTGATATTGATTCTGGAGCCTTGAGTACCTCATAATCATCAAAATACATATATCGTACATCGTGATTTGATGTATAGCAAATATATAATAATAAAATATATAATAATATAACTATATATAACTGTATATACTTTAATTAAAGATTGTTAAATAATGAAGCACTAATAATTAAAAAGCAAGAAGGGTTCAACTGTATTACTTTTACTATAATATTAATTCAATTTATAATTCAGTCTAAATAATACGTGGCCGGATATGGTAATACCAAAAATTAAGAACGTAAGAACAATTGAACTTCACTGTATTGCTTTTACTACGAAATAAATTTAAGTTATACTTTAGCCTCAGCAACACGTGGTGGTTATGCCATTAAATTGTAACTTATGTGAAACGTTAGTACTTTTAACACTGCGCCATCTGTTAGAATACTTACTCAATCCAGTCAGCAGATACCGCCATCTGTTAGAATCGTTTGGGACTGACAGATAATTGTGACTGTCGAATAATAAACAAATAATGCTTAGTAGACGATAGTGTGGAAACTACGAAGCATCGCACAAAGAGGAGACCGAGAAAGTGTAATGTGTCTCGCCATCAACAAATAATTTGCAATAAAATAATATTGCGGCTATAAATTGAGATGTGAGCTATGCTATCTGTTAAGTTAGATCAAACTGCACACGGTGTGCAAATTTGATTGAAATCGGTTAAGTAGTTTGGGAGTCTATAGCGGACAAACAACGTGACACGTAATTTATATATATTAAGATTGTTGACTTCATAGTTTTCTCTCAAAATAGTCTAGAAGTATCATAAACAACACACTGATACTGTGCTCTACCATTTTATACCTATTTGCTATAACAAAATGAAATGAGCCATTTACAAAAATTCTGCAGAATCGATCAATAGGAACAATATTATCCTGGTCTAAACGAACACCTATAAATGAAATGTTGAGTTTATTGAAGTGGCTACCAGTTGGTAGAATGTTGATATATCAAAAAGATATCGTCTGTTTCTGAACACTATCATGATAACACCAGATCTAGAAATAATATATTCATTGAGCCTGTTAAAATCGCAAAATTCAGTTTATTTCAAGGTCAAATAATTTCAATGACCTCTTATATGAATTGAAGAATGCAAATTCGCTCTCCGTATTTGAGGTACAAAGAACGGCATGCTGGATGTCCTTGATATCCTTAACTGCGATATTTGTTGTTCTCTTGTTCTTTTATTTATTATCTGAAATGTTTCTTGCTACCTGCAATGTATTTTGATTTTTTTATGTACCTGCCCTTGAGACAGATGTTCCAGTGTTTTTTTATATATTTAAATTTTATATTCATTTAAACATGTACATTAGTCTTGGACAAAATAAAGAATTGATGCTAGGAATCGCACGTTGACAGGTAAGACCTCGTTAATCCTTGGCTCGCACAAGTTTCGACTTTTGAGGGCTGTCGTTCGTAGGAGGACGACAGCTGGTTAACGGAAAATATAAACACTGCGTCCCCACAGATCACTTTGATTGTTTAGGACTATATCAGAGTCAACCGCTTGAGAGTGATGCGTAATCACCTTTCATCAATTGATATAGTCCATCTAATTATTTTGCGTATACTTTAAAGGTTCTTCTTGCAACGGCCGACCTATATCCTTGACCCAGTTTTTTCTTATATATTTTCATATACCTGGTCAGCTAAGTGAAATATATCTGGAAAACCTAGAACCTATTGGAGTCATGTATCCGTGAATTACATACCCTAGCAAGATCCGGCAAGGTAATGGTAAATATTGAAATTTTTTTCCACAAAATTATTCCTGGGTAATCAGATCATTGGCTCAGGCTATCAAAATCTTTTGGAGGAACCTTCAACCTGTTTGGAGTCTTTGAGCTAAGTAGGTTGGTTAGGTATTCATAAATATGCCCCCGATCAATGGTTGGTGATTTATCCTCATTTGCACGGAACTCTACAGTTAGCTGGCTTCACCAGTAACATTTTGTCGTAGCTAACATTCGTATCCTATCCAGACAGTGTCGCTTGATTTTTTTCATTAGTAGCGAACCTTCTAATCATGAATATTAATGATTATTATACGGTTATTTTTTTAATATAATTCTGTATATCGACAAGTCATTAGAACATAAAAAGTTTTTTAGGATAATTTATTTAAATATTTTACTGAGTGACTATGCATTCGAAGGTATCCAACTAAATGAATGACTCCTGATATTCTCTGAAATCTGATTGGGACACTTGATATTTGCGGTTTTTCATGACCTCTGAAGAAATTCAAATGAAAAACTCAAGAAACGTTTCCTAATTAGACAACATTGTACGAAAACCGATGGATATATATATACATTTATTTTTATAACTAATTTTCTGGACTCAACAAAATTAAAACGATGCCATCCACACGGAATGTTTTTATTTTATGCAGCGTTACAACTTCGGGTTTCCAGAGTAGAACATTGCAACGTGATCCTTTCCTTACTGGACAAAAGTAGACGTCACTATAGCGTATCGGATATTGAGCTTATATTGTTCTCTCGCACGAGAACAACTCAGAACCAGTTATTATTTTGAAGTGTTCTCCACTCACTCAAATGCAATTCCGCAGGGTGGCCCAGAACAGCTTCAGCTGGAGATACGGTATTCAAGGGGTCAAATGAGATGACTCAAGAACCAAAGTTGTCAAGACATTGCAGGGTTTGATTGCAGCATTTGTAACTCAGGAAATACCTAACTTACCGACTTCTGGGTAGCAGGTTATCTTAATGAAAAATAGTTGAGGGTGAATGAAATTTTCAAAACTACATTGAGAGATTGTGATAAATCAAGTGCGTCAACTAGCTATTCCCCAAAGTACTCTGGCCACTAGCCATAGCTCTTTTCATTACCTATATTAGACAATGGTAAATGTATAAGGAAGTCAGGATATTCAGTGCATTGAATGTTGTTTTACAGTCTTCATCGAATTTAAGATTACCAATAATTCGAATGGCTTTACGTTGTAGGTGAAAAATTCTATCTGCAGCAGTTGAGCGAACCCACCTCATAATAGAAAAGCTAATGTGGAAGAGATGTGTGCAATAAGTGTACTTGTTTGGATGCGTACATTTTGATATTCCTCAAAAGATATAAGTAAGATGTAATTTTTGTCAATAGCGTCAGTGTGATGATGGCCAAACTCCAAGAAATTTTACAGTTGTTCAGTTTCTTGTCATTCATGCTTAGCTGCTTAACATTGATCTATCTTGTAACCTTTGAGTGTGTTTCTTTCAGTGTTTCGGAAACATTAGTTATATTTTGATGTTTATACATCAAATTAGTGTCGTCTGCATATAGTTAACTCTGCTTTAGGGCTACAAACCGTAACATCATTAGTATATGTCAAGAATAGCACCGGTCTCAATTCAGAGCCCTTTGTTCAACTGCGACTAAACTGAAAAGTACTTGCTATTTAGTGAGACACATTGTTGCCTATCTTCTAGGTAGGATTTCATGAATGTTCAGCTATTGGTATCAAATTTGTAGTACGCTATTCTATCTTACAGAATATTGAAAGACACACAATCAAAAGTGTCAATGAAATGGCTAATAACACTTCAACATTTTTGGTTGATATTATAAATATCGTCTCAATGTGAATTTTTCAATTTATGGACAATGTCTCTAGTTTCTATAATCGAAATGTCTAGAAATATCAGTTGCTGATTAATTTTGCGAGCATTTTTCAGTTTTTCAGTAGGTCCAGATGATTCAGATCACCATATATTAATTCTTTTGTAATTTTATCAGCAATATTGATGAATTATGTATTGGATTAATCACATGTTGAATTTGTTTTCAAAGGGATTTTAGGAGTTGAACTGTCTTTTATTACATTCTGCATTACTTTTACTTCGTTAATATATAATAGTAATTTTTCGAATATTTCTAATTTTTTAATTGTTTTGCTCTGAATCTACTATAATGTAATTTACACTGGTGGTGGGTTTTAGAAGCATGCAGAAGTTCAGGTGTTCTCTCATGTCTCTATTTTGTTTTCTTCTTCAGTACATTATCAAGACAGGATTTTCCGTTTCTAGTATATTTATTAAGTTATGGTTGCAGTCATATTATAGGAATATATGTTATATGATTCTCACTTGAAGCGTTTTGAAATTAACATTAAAGTCACCCACTATAACAACGGTGTACTTTGATTTATGCCTCGGAGTGTAGTAGATAGTAGTACAACACTCGTAGGGCCGCGTTATGCCTGTGGATATAGGCTGAGACCGCATAACCTGGACAAGCTGACAGCAAATGCATTATGGTCTCAGCTGCCACACGAGACGCTCTGCATCTAGTGTCAGGGACTTCTATACCCATCACGCGACTACGGTAGACGAGGGTGTTGAAGACACCATCCTGGCAGGCCATTATGAATCCCTCGGTTTCCGACTTCAGCCCACTTGACCTGAGAAAAGCGAAGGTCAGGTTTTTGGATAAGCCAAGGTCTTCAATGTTCATGAAGAAGACCCCATGCATTGGCTTATCCCTATGTAGCTGTAAGAGCCTGTCACACTCCGCAGCTTTCACGTGGGCTTTTTGCTGAACGGGTTCCAACTCGGTGACAGAGTTTGGGTTCGTCCGTTCAGTGTCGAATATGATACCGAGTTCATCGGCTGCACGGGTTGCTGCCTTGAAAAGAAATGCTCCAATCCCTGCTTTTTCATGATCACATACCAAGCAGAGAAGGGGATCTGAACTCCTGATGACTTTACAGGCTCCATCCAGTACCATTCTGTTATGTAGACACTCCAAACTCAAAAGTCCACGGCCTCCCCGTTGTCTGGGGAAGTATAACCGTGGAACAGACGATTTGGGATGCAAGCTTTTATAAAGATGCATCATTTTGCGAGTTTTTACGTCGAGTTGTCGCAGCTCTTCCTGAGTCCATTTCATTACTCCAAAGGAGTAAAGTAGAATCGGAACGGCAAGCATATTAGTTGCAGTAACTTTGTTCTTCCCCGAAAGTTCTGAAGACCAGATCTGTCGGAGTTTGTGCTGATACTTGCCGCGGAGAGAGCTTTTGACAGTAGCTACCTCTTGGGTGTGGCGTTGTTACACCCCTAGGTAGGTATACGTCTCTCCGGCATCCAGATGATGTAGGATGCTTCCGTCTACGAGCTGAACGTCCTCTCCGTATTCCTTGCATCGTCCTCTTTTGAGATGAACCGTGGCACATTTGTCGATCCCAAACTCCATTCCGATAGCATGCGTGTACTCTTGCACCACCCTTAAGGACTTATGAAAGTCCTTCTCTCCGGAGGCATAAAGTTTAAGGTTATCCATATAAAACAGATGGGTGACCTTATGCCTCCGGTTTCTGGGGGTGCCGCAGTTGTATCCGCGGGTTTTCCGTAGAGCAACGGACAATGGCAGAAGTGAGATGCAGAAGAGAAGATGACTGAGGGAGTCTCCCTGAAACACGCCCCTTCTAAAGATAACTTGCTCTGTTTGGACTCTAACTTGACCAGATGTTATGGTAAAGCGAGTCCTCCAGAGCGGCATCAGCTGTTCAATGCATCTCACTATTTGATCGGGTACCGCAAGGCATCTGAGCAAATGCATGATGAGCTCATGCGATGTTGTATCAAATGCCTTGCGATAGTCGATCCAGGCCATTGAAAGGTTACGCTTATACTGCACGGAGTCCTGCGTGATGCATCTGTCGATCAGCAGGTTCTCCTTGCAGCCAGCGACCCTCTTCTTTGACCCTCTTTGCTCATATATCCGTTCATACACCGGCTCAACTGCGGAGAGTATTCGCATGTATAAGATGCATGTAAACATCTTATAACATGCGTTCAAGCATGTTATCGGTCTGTAGTTTTTCGGATCGGACAAATCTCCGTTTTTGAGGATTAGCACAGTTCGCCCCTCGACAAACCAATCCGGAATCTGCTGCTCCCCATCTAGCCATGAGTTGAAAACTCTTGCTAGATGGTGGTGAGTACATGGAAATTTTTTCCACCAATAGTTATTTAGGCCATCGGGGCCTGGAGCAGCAAAGTTCTTAGAGCCTTCTAGGGCCCGTCGAATTTCTTCCGAGGTTATCGGATTGCGCAGTTCATTGAGCTCAGGCTGACGAAGCCTCATGCAGAAGGCTTCGAACTGCGCTAGGGCTGGAGTATCTACGATGAGTGGTTGCGGAAACTCATAAATGTTCTTCCAGAAGGATTCTACCCGATTAGCCGCCGGCGGGTTATCCACAACACGTGGAGGCTCTTGGAATAGGCGAGAGGGTTTATCGCGGAACTTCATGTTTTCTGCGATGCTCCTTGCCCGCCTCACCAGTGACTTTTTTGCAGCCACCAGCATTCGTATCCTATCAAGACAGTGCTGTTTGATGGTCAACAGCACGCCCTGATTTAGTGTGTGGTCAGCTCGTCTTAGATTTGCGGCAATTCGCCGCACTGCGGGCGTGAAGGGCCTATTGGCCGCCACGTAGTCCGCCACACACTGGATACGAGACGCGTGTTGTCTCGCCGACTTGATCTTAGCTTCCATCTTGTGAATGCGTCGCTCATGCCTCCCAATCAGAGGGGTGGTATCCCTCCTCTCCGCTTGGGACAGGGCCTGAGCGGCGTCATACACGGCAGAGTTGATCTGCCAGATGTCAGCCTCTTCTGAAAGGACATCGTGAATCTCCGCATCCACCCGTGCCAGTTGTTGTGGCTTCAGGGGCTTGGTATGATGAAGCGTCCTGCGGGTTCTGATGCCTTCCATAGGTAGAATGTTGCGTGCGTCCTCTACAGCCAGATCGACACGTGGCATATCTGCCACTTCTGCCACTTCGTCAACCGGCTGAGGAGGAGCTCTGACGTAGCCTCGTGCCCGAGGATGAGATACATAATCCCTCAGGTTTTGGGCGGAAAAAGCGGCATGCTCAGGGTGTATCTCACACCACAGAGCATGCATTCTTGCCATGTATCCTGTTCGGGCGGGCTCACTGCTCTCATAGCAATGCAGAAGACCGTCCCTTAATTCATCCGTCCACTCAAAACGTCCGTTGTCGTTGCGGTCGTCGTCATGTGACAATCCTTCGTTTTGGTCCCCACCACCTTGCCTATGACCCCTCATCCGAAGGGGTCGGTTGTGGGGGCCTCTTCCTCGTTCATTTGGAACCGAGTATTATGGTATACCGGGGGGTTAGCCTAGTATACCCACGGCCGACATCAGAGGGAATGAGCATTCCCTCCAGGGTGCGCCTTGGCTGCCGGTCCGGTTTTGCACCGGTTGCTCAGGAAAGTGGTGTCGCAACTCACCAAGGCCTTGGATGATGGTTGGCCCTCCCTGTCATGTCAAGTATTATTATTATTAATATTATTATTATTATTATTATTATTATTATTATTATTCCTGTGGCACAATGTACTTCCCGAGATAGAATTAATATATACTTTGGTTCACCTAACATTGCCAAGTGAATTGAATGAGACCTAGAGTAATAAGTGGATAATTTATAGTCATTAATTTCCAGTACATTCATTTCATCATTACACGGCCAATGTTCACTGAAGTAGCAGATATTATAGGACCATTCTTGTTTATCAATTTCAAATAACTCAATATTTAAACTATGGATGTTTATATACATTCTGGTACGATTCTCGTGGAAAATGATCATCGTTGTGATTTCCTTGTATATCCGGATCGGAAAATATATTTCCGAATTACAATTCATTCAGACCAGTTTGAGGACTCCATTAGATTTTCTTGAAATGCCTGGTCTGCTCCAACTTTGAATGTGTTATAGTTTTCATTGTATTAGATTTGATATATGCTGAAGCTCCTATTTGGGAACTTTTTCATTAGGTAGGTTCTCAGATTTTCCTTTGTATACTGAAGATTGTACCGCGAAAGAAATCACCATGTTTTTCTGGATACTGCTATGGACTCCTCGCCGGTGTCCTCATCTGATCCACATCCGATTACCAACTGGTTTCTTGAGCCTCTTAGTAGTTTTTCTCCCGTTCTTTTTTTGCTTTATAAAATTCAGTTTTGCTCCACTACTCCATGATTTCATCAAGTTTAGCTTTTGTTGTATTTGCCTGAGATGGTAGTTTGCTTAAGATGGTGTAATATTTTCTTTGCCATTTGAAATTGTTAGGTTAGAGTACTGACGAAAATAATGACATAAGAAAAAATCGGAACCTGTTGTATATTCCGATGATATTATCAAATATCATCCAATGATTAAATGGAATTTCCATAATTGAATACTTGAGCATTGTATCAGTTTCCAGCTTTATAGCTGGTATCCAATGATAGACGAGGAAATATTTCATATTCAATCAATCGATGAATAATAAAATTGATTAATAATGAATTATGGTGGATTACGTAATCCAATCTTCCGCAAAAAAACCTATACAATAGGTATGGTCGTCGGCAAGTATTCAACAGAAAACAACTACTGCCCCCTACGACCATTGAATTATATCTGTTTAATACTTGGCAAAGTTTTCTACAAGAACCAATTTGCAATGCATTTCAAATATCAAAGCTGAAATTATTTTTCGATTTAATTGGGGGAACACCTCCGTACCGGTTTCATGGTCATTGCCAATCATCAGCGAAGGCTAGTTCGACCCAATTGAATCGAAAAATCCTTTCATCCTAATTGGAAATCCCTGAGACAACACTGAAGTATGAATGCAGCGCCATCTCTGGGTTCCAGATTAAAATGCACTACGTGTCGACTTCAGTATTTTAATCTGGAACCCAGAGATGGCGCTGAATTCATACTTCAGTGTTTGTCTCAGGGATTTCCAATTAGCATGAAAGAATTTTTCGATTCAATTGGGTCGAACTAGCCTTCGCTGATGATTGGCAATGACCATGAAACAGGTACGGAGGTGTTCCCCCAATTAAATCGAAAAATAATTTCAGCTTTGATATTTGAAATGCATTGCAAAGTGGTTCTTGTAGAAAACTTTGCCAAGTATTAAACAGATATAATTCAATGGTCGTAGGGGGCAGTAGTTGTTTTCTGTTGAATACTTGCCGACGACCATACCTATTGTATAGGTTTTTTTGCGGATGATTGGATTACGTAATAGTTTTATGATCTTCCGTCAAGTAGTGTCGCCCATCTTTCATGATAAAATTGATTGTTTAATAATTAAAAGTTTGAATTAGACTCAAATTATAGTTGTTTTACATCACCTCGAGATGAAACAAGATATTTAAATTTCCTAATGTCTAATAGAGCGCACAGCATGAATACTAATTTCAAACTTTTCTAGTTGAACCGGTTGAATGAATAAGTGGATGAAAGTGTACCCCACCTCTTCGATGTGGAGATGCTTTCAAATAGTGTTTCGAATCAAACAAGTTGTATTGTAACTAACACAATGCTGAATAAAATTCCTTTGGAAGGTAATAAAAAATCAATTAGAATAAATCATATGCTTCCACACAGCGTTCGCGGATAATTGATTCAATTATTGTGAAAAAGTACGCAGACACACCTAAATAGTGTAATTACAATTTGTTACTCTATACTATAACGATGAATCGGTAATTCTCATAACTAATTCTTTTACCACGAATTTACTGTTAATGGCACGATATTTTAGAAAGGCTCATAAAAGATATCCATTGTAGTGATGAGTAATTTTCAGCCAACACACATTGATTATCCACTGTATTATAGTTTCTGCTAGGCCTTTCTCGATTTAAGTTACCGAGGAGGTCTATGCCTTGCCTTAGAACTGAAAGTCTCATTTAATGAATCCTTTTTTTTTCTCTCTTTATCGACATTTGTTCTGGAAGTAGAAGCTTCCAAGCTCTCGTAGAAAAGTGTGCCGGATAGTTTAAAATAAGTTTTGTTTTCTACAAGTCACCCAGGTTTATGGAGATAACTCCTCAAAAACAGAGTTTGTGCGAGCATAGGTGATCCGAGACCTACAGCTTACATACAAGTGGATTCCAAATCACTATTGCTCACTGGCAGGCGGTGGGGATCAAACCCGGGTATGAAGCAAATGCCCCAAAACCACGACCACTTCGCCACTTAAACGAATAATCGAATTCAAACCGAAATCCCCTTCTCCCCACACTATCTCACATAGTGGAGGGTTTGAAGTATATATCTGCCAGAAAACAATTATATTCACTTACGAACGCCGAATAACATCTCTGACGTATATTTTTGCAATGTTCCAATAGGACACTATTGCAAGTGCTAATTGTAATCAAGCATTGAATACTACCTCCCATCTGGTTAAGAATTACTACATGCATAACATCACATATATCAAGGTTTTTTCTTATCATAAGGATGCTTCCATCGATTTGATCAAGACTACAAAGCTTGAAATCCACATATACACAAACAACAAGAAAAACTTTTCATACTTGTCACATCTGTCTATTTCTGAAGCGAGAAGATGACCCATTTCGAATCCTAGCTTAAGGATATGAGAAAATACTTCTGCAAAACAGATCGATTGAATAATGAAAAGTTTCAAATAAATACTGAGAATAATAATATCAACTCGACACCGAATGAATTAGATCAGATGTCAGGACTGAACAACGTCGAATTAATTGGTAGGTATACTTACCAGAAGAAAAGGGAGATCCCTTGTAACATCTTAGATAATATTGGAAAATTCATCAACTGCAAAAAAATACAGAAAATTGACTCCATCAATGGAGTAGCCGTATTTGAAAACAATAATAACCAAAAAATCAAAACTATAATTTTCAAATTGAGCTCTCGCGTAAAGATAAAGACAACTTCATTACACCGGTGTGGAGTTGGCAGTCAATTTTCAGCAGTAAATTTCAATCCAGCAGTAAAACCACCAGTGGCGTCGGTAAAAATATAAGTTCAACTGGTTTGGATAGAAATTGAATTAGAATAAGAACTTTTCACAAAATGCATATTCCGTATCAATTTCCTGCACTGGCAGAGGGTATGGATTGAAATCAACCCCACAAAGGAATTGAAATGGACAAATGCCTTCAGAAAAAACCTGTCAACTTGAAATTCACATGACAAGAATATATACATGAAATGAACGTTCCGTATCGATTTCATTTACTTGCAAAGGGGATGAAGGGTTGAAATCACCATTTCACAAGAATGGAAATGGACAATTCCTTCGGAAAAAACCTGCCAACATAAAATTCACAGAACACAGTTTTGTTCACGAAATGAACGTTCTGTATCAATTTTATCCATTTGCAAAGGAAATGAAGGGTTAAGATCAACTCCCCGAATGAAATGAAATTAAACAAATGCCTTCAAAGAAAAACTGCTGACTTAAAATTCACTGATCACGTCAAGTAAATGAAACTGATAAGAGACGTTCATTCCCTGTAAACAAACGTTGAACATAACCATCAAAATGATGGAGTGGTAATTTTTATAAAGAACTGCCACAATTATAGCACCCAATTAATGAAAATTCGTGAATCAATGGCTATCCGTAAAATTGGGAAGAAAAACCTAATAATAATCGGGTTAAACAGATCGCCGTATTAACATATACCAACATTTAATTAATGTCTTGAAAAATTTATTGAAGAATGTTCGAGTGATAACAGTAATCCGATAATATTTGCTGGAGATATCAATATCGACATACTTTCGGAGTCCAAGGAGTCAATTGAATACCTACCTCAATATCATGAATGAAAATAATTTTATGTCACAAATTAATACTCACACCAGAATTCAAGGAAATTCGCATTCTTGTTTGGATCACTTCTTTAAAAAAAATATACCTATACAATAAAATCATTCCAATAACATTCAAAAGTTCTATTAGCGATCATTTTACTACAATAATCAAAATTGAAAATGAGAATATAATACCAGCCGGTAATACCAACATAACTTGCAGAGTAAATTATGGAAAATTGAAAACACTTATTGCCTCAGAGTCCTGGTTTGAAGATGTCGATAACCTGTCAGAAATTTTAACGAACAAAATATATATGTGTGTTCAAAATTCATTGAATAAATTCAAAACCGTAAAAGAGAAAAATGATTGCATAACTAAGGGAATATTAAAGTCTTTAAAGAAAAAAAAACGATTTAAATAAAAAAAGGCATGAAAATTGGGAAAACTTTAAACTTCAAACGCAATAGAGAACTTACAGAAATCATCTCAACACATTGATAAAGAATATGAATGCAAAATTTTTCAAAAATTAAATAAACAAAAATAAAATTGACTACAAAAAAATATGGAGATCTCTACGGGCTACTACAAATCAGCCCAGACATAAAAATACCGATAAAAGGAAATTCGAATATCGAATAATCTAATATTAAATGAACCATCAGTAATATCCAACATCTTTTTAGATATATAAATATATATATACGGATTTGGGGGAAAACTTAGCTAAAAAAATTATGAAACCAAATAATTTCAAAGAGACAGAGTATCGTCTTTCAAATCCCATATATTTGCAAAAGAAATAAAGCACATAATCTCCAACCTCAAGAAGAACAAAGCTCCTGGACTAGACTTGGTCAGCTCTAATATTGTAAAGGCGATAGCTGAATTCATAACCGAGCCAATTTGTCATATTTCAAATTTAATTTTGAAAAAAAGTTGGTTTTAAAAATTTATTAAAAAAAACAAAATAAAGCCAGTTCATAAAAAATATTTTTATAGGCCGATATCACTGATATCATGCATAGCTAAAATAATTGAAATAGTTATGGAAAACAGACTGCGCAAATTCTTGGAAAAATACGAAATTTTATCTCCACGGCAGTTTGGCTTTAGAGAAGTCACATCAACTCAAGATGCAAGGAAAACCAACTCTTTGCATCTTTGTGGACCTGGCTAAAGCATTTGACACAGTGAGCCATAAAAAACTACTTACAATATTAGAGCAGATAGGAATAAGAGGTCCATGAAAAGTTACCTTACTGATAGAGAGCAATGTGTTGAGATACAAGGAACTCTAAGCGAGATCAAAATTATGAAATAGGGTGTGCCACAAGGCACCGTGTTAGGTCCCTGTCTTTTCAACGTATATTTGTTCATTCTCCTTAGATGGCCAGATAGTGAGTAATGCCGATGACACTGCTGTCATTCATAACGCAAACAACTGGTCAGATCTGTTCAGCAAAGCGTGACTGAATTTTGCCAAAATAAAAACATGGTTTGACACCAGGCTGTTGAGAGTTAATTTCGACAAAACCAATTATGTTCCATTCAGTATCCAGAAGCTTGATTTCAATTATATCCCAAGAATTTTACAAACTACACTATCAAATACTTTTTCAATATCTCCAGCTAATTCCGTGAATCACTTAGGCCTTATAATCTATTCCAATCTCAAATGGGAGCAACATACCAATAAATTATCTAAAAAAATTCAAGTATTATGAAACAATGGTAGAGGTTGATTATTTAAAAACAATATACTATGCATTTGTTGAATCACAAATTAGGTATGGGATAACAGCATGGGTAGGAGCATATAATACATATCTATTGCCACTGACAGTTTCGTAGAAATGGATTTGGAATGTTATTTATGCATAAGATAGGACATTCCCAACAGCAGAACACTTTAACTTATCGCAGGTTACCTCCATCAAATTATTATACCTTCATCGTCTAGTAGTGAGGGAAAAACAAAGAAAAAATAAAAATCCGACCAAAAATGAATATACAACTAGAAATGAGTATCTTACCGTGTTCATCCCAAAAAAAGTTAATAAAACACACTAAGAAGTCATATTTTTCTTGATCCTAGGTTGTTTAATGAGATTCCTCAAAAAATACGTAAAAGAAACTCTCCTGCAATGTTCAAAAAAGTTGGTAAACAATGGCTGCTATTAAACAAATATCTCACAGAACGCTATCTTTTCTAGTTCAATAAAACTGAGTGTGAAATAAGATGAATAATACTTAGTTGGAAAAAATACACTGAATACTATATTATAAACTTTCTTCTCTTGTTTTTGTAATTCTTTAAAATATTATTCTTAAAAAAGTTTTCCCAATAGTGCTATTTATTTTGTGTTAAAGCTAACTCTGATAAAAGGAAACATGTTTATTGTGGAGTGGTGTGTTACTAGCCACATACTTCGTCCTCATCACTGTCTATGTATCAGGATAATTTTTTGCTTTAACCTATATCAACATTTAGACGGTATAAACTCAGAAAAGGACTTTATTCATGTAACAACTTCTCATCTTCAAATTTATTATTCATTTTACAATTTGTTCACTCACTATTAACTGTAAGTATTTACCATTTGTGTTATCTAAAAAAAAATTTAAATAATATCCGACAAACAATATGGATTCCAAGAAGGAATCTCAACCCAGGATCCAATAGCACACCTGATGAAAAAAATATATCATGATCTGGATGAACAGAAACCCTCGCTAGCTATATTTCTAGACCTAGCGAAGGCTTTTGACACAGTAAATTTTTCACTTTTGATCGAATCCTTAGAGGATATTGGAGTACGGGGTTTACAACTGAATCTATTTCGAAACTATCTACAGAACAGAACTCAATTTGTTAACATAAATGGATCTCTCAGTGCTCCAGGAACTCTAAAATACGGTGTACCCCAAGGAACGGTCTTAGGTCCCATGCTATTCATTCTGTACGTGAATAACTTATTTTTCTTGGATACAGTTGGGGAAATTATTACATTTGCAGACGATACGGTTATATATTATCACGATTCAGACTGGGAAAAACTTAAAATAAAAGTATAAAAAGATTTCCTCCAAATTGAAAAATGGTTTAAAAATAAATTTCTAACTTTGAATTTTGATAAAACCTTTTTTACCCCTTTTAGCTCATACAAAACAAATCTGCCAAATTTCAACACTCTAGAAATCAAGGAAAATCACAAAACACTTGAGATAAATTCAGCCACGAGCGTAAAATACTTAGGTGTGTATATCGATAGTCATTTGAAATGGGATACTCATATAGAATTCATCACAAAAAAACTTAGATCATTAATTTATTTATTCTACAAATCCCGAAAATTTCTTTCCCAAAATGATCTGATTTCCCTGTATAATGCCTTGGTAGTACCACACCTCACATACGGAATAATTGCTTGGGGTGGAATACTGAAAACCCATTTGCTCCAATTAGAAAATTTATTGAAATGTTTTTATAAAATTATTTTAAGAAAACCCCAAAATTATTCTTCAGACCAGCTACTAAATGAAATTCAGCTATTCAATCCGAGACAAATATATTTCTATAACGTTGCTCATTACTTGTTTAAAAACAAACACACTCTTGAGATTGCTCACAACTCCAGATATGACACCAGACAAAAAGATCCGTTTTCTGTCCCACATATGAATAAAACTGTTGGACAAAGGAGTTTTAATTACTTAGGCCCCAAAATTATGAATTCGCTTCCAAACGAAATGATAAATATACATCTTCCATTTAAATTCAAAAAACTACTAAAAAAATTCGTAACAGAAAATAAAACAAAAATAGAAAAAATTATAGACACTAAAGATAACTGAAAAATATATTTATCTGTGCATATCATATGCTTATATTCCTAAGGTCTTACTTTACATTTAAAATTTTATATTTTAGACTACAATTTTATATTTTAGATGCAAAATTTTATATTTAAGATTTAATATTTTATATTTTTATACTTTAACTCGTGATCAATATTTTGTATTTTATATTTCTATGTTTAGATTTTATATCTACTTTTATGTGTGTATTAAATACGTTATATGTGTGTACGGGTGTATGTGTAGATATTGTTATATCACACAACATACCATTTTTATCATAAATTTGTAAATGAGTCTTTTTATCTTATTTCAATATGTATTATGTTTTCGCACACAGTTAGTGCTTATCCTTTATAAGCGCTTGACACTCGCGAATATATTCCAACGTTTATATCAATGCAACCACACTCAGGGATAATCCCTCAGTGGGCTTAAAAATTACTTATTACACACTTCTTCTATTTTCTATGATCTGTAATTATATCGATGATGAATAAATATTATTATTATTATGTCGACCTAATAGACTCAATCTTATATTCAAATGATGCAATTCAATGTAGTTCATAATAGAAGCAATAAACTTTAGATCTTTACCATGTTTGGCAAAGAGCTGGAGCTAGTCCAGCAGGTCAAATACTGAAAGTTTGATGAATGCCTCATATAGATAGGATTATACAAAAGTCGGTACCTAGCAATCCTATGGCAACTGGGGAGAATTGTAGAAAGTAATTGGGGCACTAACCCAGAGATTATGCGCTGGCTGTCGTAGGACCAAAGACCCAATACGGGTCAGCCGTGAGGTGGCCAAGCGCACAAAACATCACAAAACCTAGAAAGGTCTAGAGGTTAGCCGATTCGGTAATAACGGGTCAAATGAGAACGACTCCAACCGCAGTGATGGAGGTACTGCTGAGGCTGCCACTGTTTCCGGTCTGAATTAAGAAGGAGGCAATGGCAGCTCACTTGAGGATGTAGGAGTCAGGAGTATCTGTAAGCGAACGAGTAACGATAAGCCATGCGGAAATAGCGAAGTGGACAGAGCAGGAGATTCCGCTCTCAGAGTTAAAAGCGCATAAGATAGACAACGACACGATTCCGAGCAGATATAACGTCTGTTCGTTGTTTCTGCATGAAATTTATATTGTACACTACATCTTTTCACATTACACCAGTCCGCGTCGATGAGTGTAGTAGAGAGTAGTGTAGTAAATTTAACATGTGTTCGCTGTTGATATTGCACCATTGATTTTAGGTTAGGTTACGATTATTATTATTTGTCTTGAATAAAACTTCAAAATGGACAGTAATGATGAAGTCATAGAAAATTTCACGCATTCGGACGAAGAATTATCAATTACGAGTTAGTCTGACGATGATCATTCAATGTGTTCAGCATTCTCATCTCGATTATTTATGGTAGCATTTTGGAAGTTTCTGGTAGCGCTAATTCAAAAGTCTTTTTCGAATTAACAGCAGATGATCTTGATGGTAAAATAAAAGTCAGATTCTCCACAATAGTTCAAATTGAAATATCAAAATTATTTTATGCTAACTTCTCATTAGAATTACTCTAAAAAACATCCAACACATCTAACCTCACACTATCCAATCTGCACTACACTTTTCACACCTCATAATTATTAAGTGTAACACCTAGATTTGGTGGTAACTTATTTGAAATTATTGCGCTACAACATTTTAGCAACGAACATAGTGTAAGTGTACACCAGCAATCACCGAACGGGATCAGTGTAACATGATCTACACTAGTATACGAAATTGTAGATATTGGAGACACAGCGAACAAACTTATAAAATTGAGTTTCACACGGGTAGCCTAATATGTTAGAAGGACAGTGCGCGTCTGATTGACAAACAGGCTTCGGGTGCAGGCATCTACCTAGAAGAAAAAAGATGTAAGTGAACTGAGACAAGAGGTGAAAGAAGGTCCCGAGCAGAGAATCTACATCTATTTGGACAGTCAGGCAGCGCTCGAGCTAATGATAATCCTAAACCAAGCTCAGCACTTTTACAGGAATGTGGAGATGGTCTTGAGAAACTAGCTGAAATGAATGAACTCCTGCTGGCTGACGACTGGGCGGAAGAAGAGCTGAACAAACTTTGGAAGGATAATACCGGCTGCAGGTTGTCAAGGGCGGCATAGTTTTAAGATAGAACTTACCAAGCACTACGCCTTCCTTTAGGAATACTAACAGAGCATAACAAGTTAGGCGGGCACCTATCACTGCCGTCCTTAGCAAAAATTCCGTATCTGCATCCGCTATCTTGCTTACAATTCTGTAAATCCGATCTTCATACGAAGGAAATTCTCAAACTTTTGTACATACGCCAAAATGATTCATTAATTTTAGCTATAAACCTGGATTACACATCATTTTTGCCTGGTAAAACGCAAAATGTATACGTTTTCAAACCTGAAGAATCCAATATCTCAATATTTATATCCTTTGTAGATACGGCAGTTCAGCGGGAATATATACAGAAGATAGCAAAAAGGGTCCATTTGGGCCTACTTGCCTGTCTGCGGCAGCAGCCTCCTCAAATTACTATTATTATTACTATTCACAGCCAGCTAGTACATGAAATTGTCAGTAGTTTTGATTTTTGACCTTTGTACTGTACTATATCAGATCGATAAATCTAACAAAACTATAATAAATACTGAAATGTGGCGAACAATTCTCATATATACTCTTTTAATAAGCAAACTAGCAATGCTGTGAACTTGAACTTCCCATCATTCTGGGAAGAATATTTATACAGAAACGTTACATCATTAATTACTTCATCATTAGAAATTATTTTAGATTTAATGCCATAGTCTCCATTCCCATCAAAATAGTAAAACGATCCGTCTATCATAATTATGGAAGAATGTTTGAATGAAGTACAGAGTATGGTAATTCCACTGAACATTCAAATTAATAATTCAGCAATCGTCAATTAAAAAACTACAATACATAAAAAACTGACATTTTGAATTCAGGTGCAGCCTTCAGAGAATTTATAGTATGTACAGGGTGAAGACTCAACTAAACTCGATTTTGCTATTCTTCTTGTTCTTTTATTTTTCCGAGGGGCTGAGTGATGAGTGATTTGGGATTGTATGAAAGCGAAATAAGCTAAAAGGAGAGTGAACGTTTGGACACGTTTTTGAGTTATCTTGAAATAAAGGTATGAAGGCAATTTATCCCAGTTGATTTACATGGGGTATCCATGTAAGTTTTTCGTCTAAAACTACTCCAAGTAGGTTCCACAGTCTCACCTGATGCAAGTTCCTTGTTAACTTAAAAATATATTTTATGAGTTTTATCGCGATTGAGAAGTGATGTATTTGAGTTGTAGTACTCCATATTTAATATATATGTTCTATGATACTAAAGTTGTCTTCCACTGATATGCATTATTGGCGATTGTCAATGCTACAGCTACTTCATATGTAGTATCTGGTTCGAAAAAGAAAGATGAAGTTATCCTAGGTAGAGATTTCATCTAGTAAAAATGTTCTCTAGAATCTTGAAATATCGTACTTGTGTCATTTTTATCCACTGATTTCTATCTGCTTATAACCGACCCCTCTGACTGTAGAGGGAGTATTATTTCTCCAAAACATGTCCTGCTGATGTAAGTTCCAAGTACATCTACATCTATAGTCTAGTTCCTAAATTGTAGATAGTGACTCATCGGTTGTACGGTTCATAATTCATATAAAGCAGGTCAAAAAATAGAACAGAAATAAGCTAAGTACTTTGGCTTCAAAACAAGTTTTAATTTTCCACTTTCGTACATCCCCTCCGCACTTTAAAAACCAGAAAATGTACGATGAGTCACTATCTTCAATTGAGGATATTGACTATAGATAAAAATAATTTTTGTACTAGTCGGACCGTAAGTTTTTCCACCTACCCACTACTATTTTCATTTCTTTATATGGACTAGTTGTGACGAAACGAAATTGAGCTGGATTCGTCTCTTAATAGATCTGTTTTTTTAATCTGAACTAAAAATACCAAATTCAACCGCATTATGTAAATGAATGCATTTTATTTGAAGAAAGAGAGTGAAATGAGAATGAATTAACAAAGCTTCGCACTTAAAACTGAGAAAAAAAAAACAACAATGAGAGTATTGTGAATCAGCATCCAAGTAGGTAGGTATGTAAGTTTTAATGTCTGGCTGAATAAAAACAGTAACTACAAATCAAGGTTACGACGTACGTTTCAAGATATATTCTTATAAGAAAGATTCCAAAATGAATGACCCTATGAAAGAACAAAAAGAATGTCATAAATTATGATCTATAAAAAATTGATAATTTTTTTTTCTTATTTCCTATACAACAATCATCACGAAAACTGGAAATAGGAAAGTACTGTTATTATTCTATCACACAAGATCTTATGATACGTACTCTGTAAAATAAGATGAAATGAGAAAAATTAACCTGGCAGATTTTTATACACAGAGCATTTTTATAATATTTGGTAATATGATTGGTGTAATGAATTGATCAAATCGTAAAATGTAGTGAAAATTAAATGAAGATCAAATCACTTAATCTGAACCAAATATAAAGGAAACACAATACCGTCTGTTCATTTGAAAAAAAAAAACTTCTTATGTGCAGCCAATTTTTTTGAATATTTCCAACACGGAAACTCAAATTTCGATACGATTCATCTTATAACGTTAATACTCCATTCTGAAAATATTTTCATTTCGTGTAACCGAGAAGTAATAATTTACCCTGAATGCCTTGTGGTGGTTGGTAGCGAAGCGGTTAGATGTCACTTCTACTAGCCTTTTAGCCTTTTCCGGGGGTTAGCTCGCAATAACCAGCCTCACACGAACTTAGACAAAATAGCAGTATCTAGATAGAATGTAATATGCAATGAACGACACGCATAAGCTTCGCAGGAGGCGTGTATTATGCCAACTACAACCCTCATGAGTTTTATAAATCGACCAACCGCTAACAACAGCGGAGGTGGTTGTCAGCGCCCCCTGTCCGGGACCCTAGGCACCCCTTGGCATAAGCGCTCGCCCTCCTCCCCAGCAATGACAGACAGACAGACAGACAGACAGACAGACAGACAGACAGACAGACATTTATTTCTCAGGAACTGCATTACAAGTATATATATGTTACAATAGTAATAATGGGTGGTGGGGAGGCGGAGGTGGAGGCGGCTCTCCGTACTCCGTGCGTCCATTCCACACCATCGGACATCCAAGCTCACGTGGGGTGAAGAAGGAAGATGCTGATGAAATGTTTAGATTTGCAAAACTCTGCGGTGATTTTATTCTGAATTGTATGAAATAAACTTTTATTTATTTCCTTCTACTAGCGCTTGGCTAGGTTCAAATCCTCAGTGAGATTTTTTTTCTCAATTTTATCATTGTCGACAGGTGATGTGAATTGTCTAAATGCCAAACCCGACGTCTGGTGCTTGCTTGGAGTGCGAATCGACCTCTTGGGGTTGCGCTGTAGGTTTTCCGCGTTTTCCTATAGCCAAAAAGTGAATACGCAAACGAGAAATTAGTAAGTCGCCCCCGATTGCCACGGTAAATGATAAAAATAGCCGCCTCCTGCGGGCACAGGCTATGCGTTTGGGTACACTTCTTTTTCCGTTAGAAAATTTCCCAGTCAAGCCCTGTCTCCAACACGTCTGGAGGGCGGGCTGGATCATTTGCCCCAATAAGCATTCCCCACGCCGTGGGGTAAGTGACTATTGGGTCCGAGAATCATGTGCCCTGAGCAGGCGGAGTAAACTGAGAATGACAACTTTCTGAATTCGTCTGGCTAAGATTTCTGCCATATTACGGCAAACCGGAAAGATTTATAAGTTTGAGAGCAGTGTGTCCATCATCCCACCAAGTACCCCTATGATCAGAACCACCATTTTGATAAAATGAATTGGAAAAAGCATACGGAGTACAAAAAGTAGATCTCGATGTTGAGTCAGTTTTTCCACCTCTTTTTGGACGATGTTCGTTTGGCCAGGAGCCGAAAACTCGATGACGAAAATCGTCTTATTGGCTTGTGTTTGCCTGAGGGTGGGAAATGAGTAGTTCCAACAGATTACGCACTTCTAATTCTCCACAACGGACTCAATGTCCCTCGGAGCACAAGGCAACGCCGGTGATTCGTCTATACCGTGCGAGTATCGTAGATGGTAGTACAACACTCGTAGCGCCGCGTTATGCCTGTAGATTTAGGCTGAGACAGCAAATGTATTATGATCTCGGATGCTTCACGACACGCTCCGCATCTATAGTGTCCATCACGCGACTACAGAGGATGAAGAGTTGAAGCTACCATCTTGGAAGGCCATTATGAATCCCTTGGTTTTCGACCTCAGCCTACTTGACCTAAGAAAAGCGGAGGTCAGAAAGGGTCAAATTCACACTGATAGACCAAAATTCTCAGCAGGTTGGTCTTTGAAAACTGAACGAGGACGATTATTCAGTGTGAGTTGTCCGATAAGAATACACGCGTTAGAAATTTTGGCCATTGTTGGACGGTCGCGGACGGTCGGTCATGGTTGCTCATTGTGCTGGCTGCCTTAAAGAATACCCCATCCATTAGCCTATCTATATGTATCTGTAGGACACTCTCACTCTCCACAGCTTTTACGTGGGCTTTTTGCCACACGGGTTCCAATTAGGTGACGAAGTGTGGGTTCGTCCGTTCAGCGTCGAATACGAGACCGAGTTCATCGACGGCACGGGTTGCTGCCTCGAAAAGAAATGCTCCGATTCATTCTGTTCAAAATTTTAAATTTTTTCTTCATAGCTATCAGAACTCCACCCCTTTTGATTTTTTTGTTAATTCTAGATTCCTATCCAATCTCACTAAATTGAAAATTCTGGTATCCACTATTTCTCCATCTTGAAATCCCTCTTGTAACCATGTTTCGACCGCTACAATAATATCAAATTCATTATCTAAACAGCTCCTAAAGAATTCCTGTGATTTAGTGTTCAGTCCTCTACAATTTTGATAATTCAAACTAAGATTAGTTATCTTGAATGATATGTTTTAGATAAGCTCTTGCCAGCATAATAATAAGATTTACTATAAAATTAGAAATAAATAAGCATCAAACATTGGTTATTTCAAAAATATTCATCAAAAATACATCAAATGTAACATCAAAAATAAAATCTAATTATTTTTCCAGTATAAACTAGGCTTTGCGTACTCTAATTAATATACGGTACCTAGAAGGCATACGAAATGACAAAAAGAGAACAAGATAAGAAAATTAACAAAAAATTATAGGTACTCATATGAACAAGAAATCCTATTCATTATTAGTCGTTTCCTTTATAGCTATTACACCGTTGCCACTTCTCGCAAAAATTCTTCCAATTTTTGACCATGCGGATTGGTTTCCATATTTAATTTTTGCTGCTCGAAGAAGTTGATAATTCGCATTGGTCAGGTTGTCATTTATATAAATACCTGTATTTTTCAGACCTTTTCGGGCCATCATTATTTCATTCCTTTTCAGTAATGATATAAATTCGACAATGATGGTCCTAGACTTTGTATTATATTTCATATTTTCGTCTCGAATTATAAAGAATACTACTTGTAGTCGTCCCTTTCGACGCCACTGGTACGAACTTCAAAGCCTAAAACAAAAACTACCAACACCTAGTTTTTGCTACGCTGCTATCTACTCATGCTCCAATATTCATTGTTCTTTTCGTACCCGCAAAGTGAACTTCGAGCATTCCAGAAACATTTGCAAATTCATCATGGGAAAAGCGAAAAAATTGAAAAATAGGAAAATTAGACGATTGGAAAGTAAACTACGTAAATTGAAAAAGAAACGTTCATTCTCTTCAACGAGTAAGTACCAACATATATTATTAAAAAGTAATCATTCAGGTCTTCTTGTCCTTAAATGGGATTGGCAAACTTTTTTGTGACTATGTTACTGGTGAATGCAAGAAACGCACAAAAAGGGATTTTCACTAGAGCTGCCGGCATACGCTGGCCAGTGATTAATATAACCCTAGGCACTCCTACGAGGCGCCGTCCAAACCTCGCCCTGAACTGGCGCGACGGTGTAGTGCGTAATAGTATTTTGTTATTTTCTTTCAAAATTTTACAACTGTAACTAATATTGAGAAAGTCAGAACAATTCATTCAATGGCATTCTTTATGTTTCTCATATGAGGCAACATTTTAACATGAACAAAGTCAACATATATAACAGATTGCAATATAGTCAGTCCATTCTTAATATTCTAAAGGGAGGAAAATAATACCTCTTGTTGATTTCGCGTTTTTATTGGCAGGTAATTCCACAAGCAGTGGGAGTTTTTCGAGTTCGGACTCTGAATCCAGCTCTGACATAGATCAACCTCAAATACAAGACCCACTTCTTCTTGATAACGAGGAAATCTCACCAGAAGCTCACCAAGTAGCAATATCAGTGCTAGGTGAAAACCCAAGTACTGCTTCTGTAAGTGGCCCAAAGATCCATGACGAAATCGCAACAAGATGGACTGTTTTCTTAACAAAGGGCATTGAAAAAGACCAGCGCACAGAACTCCTTGCTAAGTACCCACGAATCGGGAACTGTCAAGGCTTGCTACCCCCGCAACTGAACTCTGAGGTTCAGACAATTATTCCTGATAAAACCCTAAAAAAAACTCCAAGTACAGTTGGCAGCAGGATTGAGTGCTGTTGCTTTACCACTTAATAAAATGTTTTCACAACCAAGCGACTCCTCCAATGAGTTGCTTGGTGATCTAGCAAATGGTGCAAAGCTCATTGCCAATGCTTATCATTCAGTATCCTTACATAGACGATATCTCATTACACCCCACTTCAATTTCACAACCAAAAAGGTTTGTGATGATGGACCTATTGACGAATTTTTATTTGGGGGAGACTTACCCAGCAGAGTGAAAGCAAATGAAGAATTGAAAAAAGTCGGCGCGAACTTACGCAAACGACCCTTCTCTTCCTCAACGATTACACCATATGCTGCAGACGACAGACCTTCTACTTCGAAGGCTTTTTTAAACGTCAAGCGCCAAGCTCACCAGCCTCGCAAAAAAGACCCGGAACAAAGAAGACCATTCAAACAGAAACAACCAGAGTCCCAGAGGTTCCAAAAAGCACCATCATCACGGAAGTACCAGTAGAGGGGGCGTCAGTAAATGAGGTGAGTGCAGGCTCTCTAGCTAAGCAGTATTTCAACTGGCTAGACATTACCAGGAATCCCGTGATATTGAGTTGGGTGCAGGGTTATCAAATAAAATTCGATTCACCCCCCAACCAATCAGTTCGTCCAAAAACTTATATAGCCGAGCATCAAATTGAAGCTACTAGAAAAGAGATTTTTAACTTGCTCAAAATTGGAGCAATTTCGGAGACCAATCAAACAGAAGAAATATTTCTCTCTTCATATTTTCTCGCACTGAAATCTGACGGTACTTTTAGGTTCATACTCAACCTCAAAAAACTTAATAAATTTATTACAGCACCCCACTTCAAATTAGAAGATTACCGATCAGTAGTAAAATATCTATATCAAAATAATTTTCTGATAAAAATTGATTTGAAAAATGCGTACTATTCTCTAGCTATCAAAACACAAGACAGAAAATATCTTTGTTTTGAATTTCAGAATAAGGTTTATACTTTCAACTGCCTTCCGAATGGCCTATCGATAGCACCATTTGTATTTACAAGATTATTGAAACCCTTCTCAGAGCATATAAGAGAACGGGGTTAGCTTCTCTAATTTATCTCGATGATATTCTAATAATAGGTCGAACTCATACTGAATGTTTGGAACACTCAAATTATGCAATTAGTTTTTTGAAACACTTAGGTTTCACTATTAATTACAAGAAATCTGTATTGACTCCTAGCCAAGAATGTACCTTTCTGGGATTTGTATACAATACTATTGATATGACTTTACATCTACCAGTCGAGAAAATTGAAAAAATAAAACATATAACTCAAAAATTCAAAACGAAGAAACATTGTAGAATCAGAAATTATGCACAATACATTGGCAACCTTGTAGCAGCATGTCCAGCGGTTAACTATGGCTGGGCACATACTAAGGTTTTTGAAAGGGAAAAGTATAAAGCCCTTACTGCCGATAAAGGAAATTATAGTCACCAAATGTTAATTTCTGAAAAATTGTATACAGAATTTACGTGGTGGCTGAACAATGTATCCAAAAATAAAATGCCTATAAGGAGGCACAGTTTCAAATGCGAACTATATTCGGATGCCTCCCTTACGGGCTGGGGTGGTTATTCAAACAACCAAAGAATATGGTTTCTGGCAGGATAAAGAAAGAACATTTCATATCAATCAATTGGAACTTTTAGCAGCTTTCAATACGCTGAAATGCTTTGTGAAAGACTTTCAAAATTGTTCAGTCTTACTGCATGTCGACAATACAACCACAATAGCTTATATCAATAAATGGGGGGTGTTCGTCACGCTAATCTGAGTACAATAGCTCGGGAAATCTGGGAATGGTGTGAACATAGGAATATTTGGATATATGCTTCCTATATCAATTCCAAGCTCAATATTGAGGCAGATGCAGGATCTCGCTGCTCCTCTATCGAAACAGAATATGAACTGTCAGAAAAATACTTCATTAATGTCAAAGAACAACTTGGACTTCCTGAGATACATTTATTTGCTAGCTCTGCTAATGCTAAGTGTCCAGTTTATGTATCATGGAAACCGGACCCAGGTTCCATAATAATTGATGCATTCACAATTACTTGGAATAAATATTTCTTTTATGCATTCCCTCCTTTCGCTATCATACCTAATGTGTTTAATAAAATAATAACCGACCGCGCAAGAGGCATAGTAGTTGTTCCAAACTGGAAGTCACAGCCCTGGTATCCAACTTTTTCATCCCTACTAGAAAGTTCACCACTTGTTTTCTCACCAAAGCGAGATCATATTTTATCTCCTTTCAGATCGATCCATCCCTTATGGGAGAAGATTTCCCTGGTGGCAGGTATATTATCCGGGCATCTTTTTTACGACAAGGATTTCCGGAGGAGGGAATCTCAACAATGTTGTCATCTATTTCAAAAGGCAAACACAAGCAATATGAGAGTTGTCTGAAAAAATGGTGGACCTTCTGTAAATTCCGACAAGTTGATGTCTATCAACCCGGTATAAAATATATTGTCCAATTTCTGGATGAACAATTTCGTGAAGGTAAATCATACTCAGTTATAAATTCTTACAAATCAGCATTAAGTCTGATTATACCCAAGGAACAACATGAGGAAAAATTGCTAAAACGATACCTCAAAGGTATCTGCAATGAAAGGCCCCCTAAACCAAAATATGAGGTTACCTGGGACCCTCACCCTGTTCTAAGATATCTTGAACAACTCCATCCTCTCGAAAGTCTTAGCATATGGACATTGACAGTGAAGATGGTCACTTTACTGGCATTGATATCAGCTCATAGAATTCAGACAATTGCAAATATTCAATTACAAAACATCAAACAAACGGAGACTCACATTGAAATATTCATCTCTGAAAAAATTTAAATAACGGATCGCACCAGAAATCAACCAGTCTTGAATTTACCATACTTTCGAGAAAACCCATCCTTATGTCTTGCCACCACAGTTATGTACTATATATCAAAAACGTCATCATATAGACCTCCTCAAGAAACCCACTTAGTCCTTACTGTTAAAAAACCATATCAAGCAGCCACTACTCAAACCATAAGCAGATATATAAAAAGCGTATTAGCTTCTAGTGGCATAGACATGACACGGTCCACAAGCTACACAACGAGGCATGCTGCGACTTCAGCAGCCTTTCGTGCTGGCGTGAATATTGACACAATCAGAAAAACGGCAGGCTGGACTGAGCGATCCCAGGTATTCAACAAATTTTATAACAAGCCCACAGTAGATACTCCCAATGCCTTTGCTTTAGGGGTACTCCAAGGATCAGGCCTAAATTTATTGTTAACGTACCTCAATAACTACTCTTATTATATAATTATTAATGTTTGCTTCTTCACATAAAATATGTGTGTGTACATCTATATATGTGTAGGTTATATATGTTCATTCAATATATGTGTACATATGTATGTATGTATATATGTATATATGTGTGTATATATGTGTATATATATATATATTACAATCGTTGGTTATTGGAATACTTAATTGTTATTGACTGCAAATGTTATGGATAGATATATATTGTTACATGCAATAAAAGTTATTTATATCCTTATAACTTTGGTATATCATTTCTGAGGGCACATTGTGCCACAGCCGGATCGTCTCATCCTTTAAACAACTACAAGTAGTATTCTTTATAATTCGAGACGAAAATGTGAAATATAATTGAACGATCAATTGACTTACCTGTAAGGAAAATTGATCATAATTATATGAACATTTTCGTCGAAGAATTATAAAGTCCCCCCCAATAAATACTTCGTAACCCACCCCGACGATCCAGCAATACTTTAAAAAAAATGAATATTGGAGCATGAGTAGATAGCAGCGTAGCAAAAACTAGGTGTTGGTAGTTTTTGTTTTAGGCTTTGAAGTTCGTACCAGTAGCGTCGAAAGGGACGACTACAAGTAGTATTATTTATAATTCTTCGACGAAAATGTTCATATAATTATGATAAATTTTCCTTACAGGTAAGTCAATTGATCGTTCAATCGTCTTCGCTTTGCCAATTCTGTACATATTGTAAATTTCCCATTGGGCACATTTGACTTTAAGTGCATCGTTGAAAACTGCAAGTACCTTAGAAGACAAGTTTTCCTTATTTTCTTCTTTGATCCCAATCATTCTCAAGGAATTTCTGATCAATAGTTTCCAAGTTGTTTTTCATTATACCTATTTTCATTTCATTAGTTTTAACAATATTCTCTAAAGATGCAAATTTTGTAATTACTCCATCCAGTTTCTCTTCCATGCTTTGTATCTTTTCACCAAGTTTTACAATATGTTCTTCTAGCTTGGCATTTAGTTTTGGCACTAATTTGTTGATAATGGATTCTATCATACTTTCTTCAGTTACACTAGTCGATGTACTCCTTGTTTTACTCATCTTATTTCAGACGATCCGGCAACGTTGTAAATAAATTTGCAGAGGTTACCTCGTGTTTGCTCAAATAAAACGTTTATGCAATGCCCACAAAACAGGCTGTATAATCTGCCCACTTAGAACTTCTATTACAGATATCTCGTCCAAAAAAAAGCACATAAATTTTGCAAAATTACCACTCAAAACATCGAGAATGGCAAGAGCTCACTTAAACGTCGTTCACTCAGACTTGTTGCCCGACATTATTCGCATATACAGTGCGGTCCAAAGGTATGGAATAAATTCATTTTTAGCGTTATTATGTATTTTATGAAAAAATCCTGAAACAGGTCAATTTTTATTGGCAATTTGACAATTTACAGTATGAAAATATTACCCCCTTCTTGCACCCCCTCTGAATTATGAGCACCCCCTCAAAAATTTTAAATGAGAAGGGGGGTCGTGTGGCATCTTGTTCGAAAGGGATTTTCATTATCTGTTCAGCAATACTAAGTGTTTCATATTTGGTGCAACCATAACGAAGAAATTTTTTTATTAAAATTTAAAAATATTGACACTGTAAATGATGTATCCGTTGAAACAACCTGAAACAGGTCGATTTCTATTCTCAATTTGACAATTTATAGTATGAAAATATCACCCCCTTCTTGCACCCCTTCTGAATTATGAGCACCCCCTCAAAAAATTTGAATGAGAAAGGGGGTTGTGTTGCACCTTTTTCAAAAGGAATTTTCATTCTCTGTTCAGCAATACTGAGAAAATTTATTCTGAGTATGTCAAATGTTGATAGACTGAAGGAAATAATGTAACATAATGTTTAGGAAGTATATTTCAATTTGTTTTACAGTTAAATTATATGTTCAAAATGACCACCATTCACTTCTTGACAATAAGCAAGGCGATCTTGGAATTCTCGTAGAACATTTTGTAGGACCTCAGGGGTTATGTTGTTAATTTCTTCCGATATCCTAGTTTTTAAATCTGCAATATTGTCTGGTCTATTGAAATATACTTTTGATTTTAAATAACCCCATAAAAAGTAATCGAGAGGAGTCAAATCGGGGGATCTAGGCGGCCATTCAATCGGTCCACGTCTGCCAATCCACCTATTGGGAAAAACTTCTGTCAAATAATCTCGAACAATACGTGTGTAATGCGGTGGAGCTCCGTCTTGTTGATACCAAATTGATCTATCTATTCCATTTGGATCATTAACATCGGGAAAAAGTCGTTTTAATGTAGGCACTAAAAAGTTCATCAAAAAACCTAGATAAACCTCACCATTAATTGTGCCTTCAAAAAAATAGGGGATAATAATTTTGTTTTTAATGATACCAGCCCAAACGTTCACTTTTTTGGGATATTGTGTGTGAGCCTCACACATCCAATGAGGATTTTCTCTGCTCCAATATCTACAGTTTTGTCTATTAACCGTTCCATTTAAATAAAAAGTAGCTTCATCAGAAAACACAATTTTGTTTATGAACTGCAAATCTGCTTCGATTCTATCCATCATCAGTTCACAGAATTGTTGCCTTCTATCAGGGTCATCCTCATTTAACTCCTGAACCAACTGAACTTTATAAGGATGGTATTTTTCTTTATGTAAAGCTCTCAATATCGATGATTTACTTACATCATTGTCGGCGGCAAGTTGTCTACTTGTCATATGCGGATTTTCCTCAATCGCTAACAGTACATCTAACTTTTTCTCCTCATCCAATGCAGCATTTCGACCTGGTTTTTGACGAGTTTTTACATGTCCAGTTTCACGGTATTTTGTTTCTATTTTGCTAACTGTAGATTGTGATACGTGTTGACCAGGGTATTTATTATTGAACATTTCACAAACTTCCGTTTGAGTTCGTGTTTTATTACCGCATCCAAGCATAATTAAAATGTCTATTCTTTGAGTTTCGGATAAATGAGCCATAGATGAATCGAATACACACAAAAATATTTTTCAATACACTGACGTCTGCCAGCAACTCACAAATATCAAAATAACAGTAGTCTACTAGATTTACATTATATTATTTATGGGTTTTGTGAATAATTTTTTGGTGTCTTCAACGACTTTTTCCTGACTTTTTTAGCAAGACAGATAAGAAAGTATAAATTGTCAAATTGAGAATAGAAATCGACCTGTTTCAGGTTTTTTCAACGGATACATAATTTACAGTGTCAATATTTTTAAATTTTAATAAAAAAATTTCTCAGTTATGGTTGCACCAAATATGAAACACTTAGTATTGCTGAACAGATAATGAAAATCCCTTTCGAACAAGATGCCACGCGACCCCCCTTCTCATTTAAAATTTTTGAGGGGGTGCTCATAATTCAGAGGGGGTGCAAGAAGGGGGTAATATTTTCATACTGTAAATTGTCAAATTGCCAATAAAAATTGACTTGTTTCAGGATTTTTTCATAAAATACATAATAACGCTAAAAATGAATTTATTCCATACCTTTGGACCGCACTGTATATGCATATTAACTGTTGGACAATTGAATTGAATTAAAATTTCTAGACAAATTTTGATCCAAGACAAAGACTATCAAGACCAAGATTGTCTGGTCTTGGTCTTGAAACATCGAGATCAATACCAAGACTTCATTTATTTTTCGAGACCAAGACCAATACTGAAATTAAAACCCACAACTAAGTTGATCGCTGCGTCATCCGCATGGAAAATCAAGAACAAGCCACTCCGGGAAAAGTAAACTGTAATATTTCGAACAAGTTCGAAATTTATTTGTGCCGGAGAGGTACCCTTCTCTCCAACCGTTTCCATCAAGTAGACCATATGAATGTCTGCTGGTAGTTACTTCTAGCCAGATGAAGGATAATCTTCTGTTCAATTACAAGACAAGCACTTGCAATTGGATCTCTTCTTGGAAGAACGTCGCACAAATATCTGTCGGATGTAGTTCAATGTCCATCGTGGTATTAGCCAGGGAAATAGTTGTTTTCTGACAGATGTTGGCCTTTATGTTTCCACTTGATGAAAACGCTTCGAAATCAGAAAAAAGTTAAAATATTGGAATCGTGAAGACACATTCGTGATAAAACGCAAGGAAAGGTATGAAACGTAAGGTAACGCAAAAGTGGATCAACTTTTAATTTTCTGCGTTGCGTTCTCACCTCTAGCCATTGAGAGGGCTTTTGAAGACGATGCATTTCGAATGAAGAAGACTGGTTTAAATCGTAATAACCACATTCAATCATTACACTATTAGAAGAAGAAAATTCTGAAGAACCAAGTATTAACTATTCTGTGAATTCAATTATATACAGTGTGTTCCGCTTTTCATGAATACACCCTACTATCTCAGTTATTAATAATGCGATTTTCTTGAAATTTTGGTGGTGATTATATGTTAGGTAAATGAAGTATTTTGGCATAGTGAACATTTTCATCGACCATAGGCGTGCGGTGTGGGGGGGTAAAAAAAGCTGTTTTTTGGGAAAAGGATATTAGGGCTCATTTTAGATAACTTTTTTTATCAGAATTAGAATCAGCATCCCCAAAAACCCCCCAATCCATATTTTCGAAATCTCAAGAACTGATTTGAGGAGAAAGAAAAATAAATTCACTTTTTTCGTCTCGGAATCAGCATCCTCAAAAACCCTTTAATTCATATTTTCAACATCTCAAGAGCTGATTTGAATAAAAAATTATTCAACTTTTTTTTCAATAAGTCCTTGTAAGCAAAATTCAAACCGTCTTTCAAAATAACCATTTAACACGGTATGTGGAAATTTTGGTTTAAATGCCCTAATCCTGTTGCGTTTCAAACATCTCTATACTTTGTTTTTCGTTGAATTCATTGTCCTCGCAACTGCCCTTACAGTACCAATTGGGTTGTTTCGAAATTCGAAATGTTCGTCGTCCGGATAGTGTCTTTGATTTAAATTGTACCTCCCTGGTCTTGTCTTGAAAACCGCTCTAGTCTTCGCGAACAATCTATTGATTTTGGCGTGAGATATTGGTTCTCGATCATGATGCCTTCCATTGAATATTCCAGCAACCTGACGCGTAGATCTTTCATTATTACCAAATAATCGGATAATCTCCACTTCTTCTCCAAGGATATAAGGGGCTCATTTTAGACAATTTTTTTTAATCAGATTTGGAATCAGAGACCGCAAAAACCCCTCAATTCATATTTTCGAAATCTCGAGAGCTGATTTGATTAGAAAACAAAATTAAATTCACTTTTTTTCAATAGATTGTTTATTTCTAACTTTTTATTTCAAATGCCCTAATCCTAATTAAATTTCAAACACCTTCGTTTCCTTATATTCTGTATCGTTTGCAACTGCCCTTATACTACAATTTAGGTATTTCCGAAGATACGCCCACTTTGTTACCGTTGCCTTGCCGATTTGAGTTTTCATGCAAATTAATGAAAGAGTGCTTTGAAACAAAAGTTTTTGTTTGACATCGGTAATCAGTACGAACCGTCAATAAGTCAAGCAGTGTTACTTAACTGTTAATAAGATGGCACACAACCGAAGAGTAGTTCTTACAATTGGAGAAAAAGTAGAGATTATCCGCTTATTTGGTAATAATGAAAGATCTACGCGTCAAGTTGCTGGAATATTCAATGGAAGGCATCATGATCGAGAACCAATTTCTCACGATACCGTTGCCAAAATCAAAAGATTGTTCGCAAGGACTGGAGCGGTTTTCAAAATAAGACCAGGGAGGTACAATTTAAATCAAAGATACTATCCAGACGACGAACGTATCTTAGCAGAATTTCGAAACAACCCAAATGGTACTGTAAGGGCAGTTGCGAGGACAATGAATTTAACGAAAAACAAAGTATGAAGATGTTTGAAACGCAACAGGATTAGGGCATTTAAACCAAAATATCTACATACTCTGTTAGATGGTGATTTTGAACAACGGTTTGAATTTTGCTTATGGTTGCAGGGTAACTATCTTAACGACAGACTTTTTCTGAAGAACATGATGTTTACTGACGAGGCAACGTTTACAACAAACAGTGTGGTGTCTAGTCAAAATTGTAGGTTTTATGCAGCTGAAAATCCGAATTGGGTAATTCATTGTAAAAACCAATACAGTGAAAAAGTTAACGTGTGGTGTGGCATATTCAACGAACGGATTGTTGGCCCTTATTTCCTGGATAACCTGATCGGACAAAATTTTCTAAATTTTTTACAAAATGGTTTCTATGATTTTCTCATGGAATTGCCATTAGCACAAAGACAAAACTTAATCTTTCAATTAGATGGGGCCCCCGCACACAATTCTGGGATACTTCGGAACTTTTTAAATGCAATTTTCCCTATGAAGTGGATAGGTAGAAATTCTCCTTTGGAACCATGGCCCCCTAGATCGCCAGATATTACCCCTTGTGACTTTTTTCTGTGGGAGCATTTGAAGAATAAAGTGTATGCTACTCGGCCGCGTAATAGAGAGGAACTTTGCTTTGCAATTAGGAAAGCGTGTCAGGAAATAACTCCCCAAACTTTAAGAAAAGTGAATGTACGTTTGAGAAGAATTGTTGAAAAGTGTATTGTTTCAGAAGGTAGTTATGTTGAAAACACAAGAATCTAAAATAAAGTAATTCGTAATTTTGTTACCACTGTTACAAATAAAGAACTTATTAAAAAAAAAGACTCAAACTTTTTTTATTGTTCAAATCAGCTCTTGAGATGTTGAAAATATGAATTAAAGAGTTTTTGGGGATGCTGATTCCGAATCTGATAAGAAAAGTTGTCTTAAATGAGCATTAATATTCATATCTCAAAAAATGCCTTTTTTCTCTCCCCAACTTCGCACGCCAATGGTGAATGAATATGATCACTATGATAAATGCTTCATTTTTCTAACATAAAATCACCACCAAAGTCTCAAGAAAATCGCTAATAACAGATATTCGGGTGCATTGACGAAAAAAGTGAATTTATTTTTTTTTCTCCTCAAATCAGCTCGTCAGATTTCGAAAATATGGATTGGGGGGTTTTTGGGGATGCTGATTCTAATTCTGATAAAAAAAGTTATCTAAAATGAGCCCTAATATCCTTTTCCCAAAAAACAGCTTTTTTTTACCCCCCCACACCGCACACCTATGGTCGATGAAAATGTTCACTATGCCAAAATACTTCATTTACCTAACATATAAGCACCACCAAAATTTCAAGAAAATCGCATTATTAATAACTGAGATATTAGGGTGTATGTATGAAAAGCGGGACACACTGTATACAACTGTCAATCGTGTATTTACTTACCTTACGTTCTAGCTTACCTTACGTTTACATAAACTAGCCTTCACAGACGAAGAAACTGAATATGATTCCGGACATCAATGTCATCGTGGTAACAAATATCATGGTTTTCCGTTTTGTATATTTTTCTGGGTGTACATTACAATAACGAAACCATCTTCATTAGTAGAATTCCATTGTATGTCATCACAGTCGTCCATTGCCCTAATTTTCAAACAATATCAGGAATATTTTTTTCTGTCATTGAATACAACACTTCTTTTGAATGTCCATTCGAATCCATGACCAGTCGCCTTCTTGAAGATTGGAATTGTTGATTTTAAATTCTGGGAGTGTCATAACAATACAAGTAATAAATATGCAAGTGCAACTCTCAGTTACTTGCGGAGAAGCATGCTGATTTACTGTATCAGTGCAGTGCAAAGTTATTACGTTTAGGTATTGGAAAAATTTAGTTAATATTTGTCCCGATCATTCAAAGTATTCGTTGTTACAGCAGAATTTTGGAATGTATTATCAGAAATACATACAGTGTGTGCGATTTGGAACCGCAAAAGCCTGTTATTTTGGAACCCATGTCGAAAAATGAAAATTTCAAGTTAACGTACTCGACGAGCTCTATCGAAGATGTGTTGACAGATATGAATTAGTCTTAATTTCAAGGCATACTATGCTCTGAAACAAATATTTCGTAAAACCACCTGTCTCACACAATTCAACAAAGTACAAATCTGACAGAAAAAACTACTTTCCCCTACGGACATTTGTAAGCATTTGAATTGTCACCCTGTTCATGAAAAACTATATACTGTTGGACAGGCAATCACATGAATCCTCATGTAGTTGATCACCCATTATTTTTCAAATTATTGATAAATTCCAACCAGAGGACTCGGTAGCGATGCGATTAGATGCCGGCTTTCGAAAATTCCGCTTGCATTAAACCAGGTTCGAATCCTGGAAATGTTTTTTTTTTTCTCAATTTCATAGGAGTCGATAGGCAATGTAAATTGTCTAGATGCCAATACCGAAGTCTGGTGCTTGCTTGAAGTACGCACCGACCACCCGGGGTGGTGCTGTAGGTTTTCTGGGTTTTCCCACAGCTGAAAAGTGAATACGCCACCAAAAATCAGTAAGCCGCCCCGGAGCGCCACGGCAAATAATAATAATGGCCGTCCTCTACCCGCACAGGCTATGCCTTTGGGTACACTCTACGAGTGAGGTAGTATTATTATTATTATTTGTCTTCCAGTTTTAACGGATTAAGTGAAACCTAAAACGGTTATGTATTTCTATGACCATTGTTTCGCCATGCTGTAATGCAACACCCTTTTTGGCATATCATTTTTCCATAGAATGGAAGGACTCATGAGCTAGAACTTAGATGTGAGAAAGTTCAATTTCGAATTAGAGCACAAAAATCAAAATGATGTATATAATATCCAAAATAGCAAAAATCGAATTTTTGACACTCTGCAGTTCGAAAGACTTGTCATAGGATCAAGCAGTAAATTAGACTACGTAATTAGGATGCCAGTTCTACAACATATCAAAGAGACATGGCATGAAACCCTATGAAAATGACTCTCAGCTAATTTTTATTATTTTTTATATTTTGTTTGGTTTAAGGTCTTCATCAATTTTGATGAGTTATAAGAGGATCGTATGATTGGGAATTCCGCTAGAATGTATTGTTATGTTATTTTTCATAGAGAAAATTTATGATTTATATGATTGCGATACATTAACTATGAAAATCAACAAATCAAGGGTCAGTAATATTCAAATATACAGCAAACACTAAAACTCAATGTTTGAACTGATTACTAGCATGGAGTTGAAAAAAAAATTTAAAACACTCACATTAATGAATTACGTTCTGTAGAAAATATGAAAGTCATCCGTCCAAAGACAAAGTAAGTGAAATTGCTCATTCTGGAAATATATTAATTTCTTCTGAAAATTGTGGAAATGATAGTGATTAGAAATGGAGAAATGCACTCAAATACATAAACATGAGTAATGAAATAGTTAGTATTTTAGTACGCGGGGAAATTTTTCCCGCACTAGTAAAAGGAAAATGACACCTTTTAAACTGAATCGTGTGCTGGTATAGGGTGAATCACGCACGCTTGTAGAAAAAGTTCCATTACTATACAGGGTGTCCAACATCGAAAAGAACATTTGAATATGGAAACCTCAACTTGAAGAGCTTTGCTTCTCTCCAAAAAAGTAGCTTAACTCTATTACCTTAACTACTTGCGGCATCGCATCGTGCCTATTAGCAGCATCAGATATGGGATTCATTAAGTGCATCATGGGATTTTCATTCTTGTTATTGAATTAAATGAAAAAGTGATGCTTTAATGCATTTTTGAAACTACTTAAACCAAACGCTGATTTAGGTACTTAGAATGTCTTTCATAATGTATGTTATAAATGAATATTATAATTCGCCAAACGGTTTCTACATAAAGATCAAAGGAAGTTAACTATGGAGGAACTCGACTGTGGGTATACATACGAGCTCAATCCAGCAAGCACCTCCGTAAATCTTATATACTTAGTAGAAAATTGGAATTCAATTCAAATTGACTTGTTAAGAGAGCAGGAGAATATTATTAGGGTATGATTTTTTTTTCAGAATCAGAGACGTTGAGAAGCATTACCTCTTCACTAAATTCAATAACGGAAATAAAAAATAAAGTGGATATCAATGCGTATGGACATGCCGTCATATAGGAATTGCTATATGTTTACTGGGATATTCCAGCCATGAAGGGTGTTGAAACTATTCACCAACGCATCAACTGCATTCTTAGTATTGAAACAACAAATAAGCATGAATCTAGATATACTACAAATAGTTTCTATCAATTTAACCAAATGGTAAAACAGTAATCAAAATCTTGTCGATAGTTAAAAACTCTTCTAGATTTTCAAGTTGAGTTTGAGTATTTTCAAATGTTCTCTTCGATGTTGGAAATCCTCTAGAGTATTATATTTTTTTCTGTCTACCCCTGTCTAGACTGACGTAGAACCTAGTTTGAATAGCTCATATTCGATAACCAGCCTTGCATCTACTAAATCAACATTAAATGAAGAATAATGGCGGACAACGAGTAAAAACGCGGTCAATTCATATGCTCACCAACCAGTTCGCTCTCAATTAAAAGAAATTAGATACAAAATATTTCCAGTGTGTAAACCGGTACACAGAAGATTTTAACTATATTTATAAGAACAAGTCGTACTTGAGTTTCATCAAAGATTCTACTCGAACATCAATTAAATCGGAATGCAGGAAATAGAATTGAAACCAGGTTCATTTTCCACCATATAAACAAGAGTGTCTTACCATGTTGTTGAAAGATTGCATTCTTGAAGTTGCTACTGAAGTGATATAGTCGAAACACTTAGTTTATTCATCTTTCAAAATCAAGATTACCTGAGATTCATACATTTTTCAATTCTAAGAAAAACCGTTAAGTCGATATAATATTATTCAACACTGATTTAGCCGTGTTGAATACACAAAGCTTAAGTAACAAAAAACTTGTGAAAAAATCTTTGTAATCATTTGATTTCAATTACTTTTTACCGAAATGTTATTGTCGACAAAACAAGAAAATGGGCGGACTGGCTTTTTGAACAAAAAATGTGTCTGGCATTGAACCTCGAAGGTTGTCTGTACTAAAGATTCACGACGACAATGGAACCGTGTGTAAATCCACTGCCGAAGCTGTTGAAATGCTCGCTAAAAGTATCGATAAATATTTTTGGTCAGTTGTAAATTCAGCGCTACCCCAAGTAATGTAACCAAGATGCCTAACTTCTTTGCTTCTTTGTTTTTTCATCTGAAATTGGGGGGGAAAACTAAGGAATGTCAAAACAAGTATATCGGCCAGATAATATACCAGCAGCATTTATTTGGAAAAGACGTGCATCAATTGTTGCAGAACCCAATCAATGTCTCTCAGCCTCTTTCACTCCTATTTACAGAAACGGAGGCAAACTCTTACCTGGAAACTACAGACCGAAAAGGCTGTTGTCCGTATTTCCTTAAATTATTGAGATAATAATGTGATCCCCCTACACAACATGGTCACATTTCTGGAAAATCAACAACAATGATTACCAGATTCTTCGTCTCCCGTTGACCTAATATATAATGACTTTTCCAAGGTGTTTGACAAGGTTTCACGAGTTTAGTTACTTCACAAACTTAAACAATTTGGAATAAGAGGACAAGCATTACTAAATTTTCTGACAGGAATTTTGAGTCAGGGTTGTTTCTAGTCATTCTAATATACAATTCATCTCTGGAGTTTTACGAGGTTCTGTTTTGGGGACTACTCTCTTCTTGACATCCAACCTCTTGAGAGGGTCTAACACAATGCCACCGGGATGGTAAAGGGATTTGACAAAATCTTCTATAAGACTATCCCAGCCCAATGTATCCTACCGGGATGCTATTTCAAACCAACGAATACTACATGTTCCCCCTACTGTAGATCTTGTGAGCTGATTTCTTTTACAATGATGATAGATCGCGTGGACATCCTTAGAAACTGAGAAAGGAACCTTTTCGAACAACTATATGCCTAATAGCTATTTATATACCAAGTTAGGCAAATAACGCTTTTTCCCTGAGGTATGTATATAGTTTTTTCTACTACCTTTCATCGTCATTTTCATAATATCCCAAAAATTGTAATTACTAAAATTTTTTATTTTAGTTTTGTTGTTCGTTTGTTGACATTTTTGGTAATACAAACATAACAATTGTCACGTTGTCTACCATTATAGGTTTTGAAAATGAGTTCCAGCGAAGAAAACCTGCCAAAACATCTCGCTGAAGAGGCAAAATTGATTTCAATCCATCTTCTTCCTTATTAATCGAGCGAGCGATATGGAAAGGAATATAGTGTGTTCAAAAAAGCGTGGAGAAAAAAAGTCTCTGAAGATGCCACCCTAGTATTTCTTTCACAACGAGCAAAATAATTCAATTTATCAACATATGTATATAGATATCAAGTGTCCAAAATAATTAACATTCCTCAAAAGGTAAGCCATCAGATAGGTGCCAAAGAAATTTCTGACTTTTGAAAAAGATGAAATTTTTTAAATATTTGGCAGAGGCCTCGCATAGAGATTATTTCCATATGAAGGTAAGCTCTTTTATTTCGTTATTCATTAGGTTTTTTAGAAGGACAACTTATCAAATTGATAAGTCAAGAAATTGTTGTATGAATTTTCCTCAAAAATCAAACTGAGTTTTAGGGTCTTTGATAAATTATAATATATGCATTTTTTTGGTGAATTGTGTTTTCTTCAGATCACTTTACTATTTGGCATTCGCGGGGCTTGCAGATGTGAAGAACCGATTAAAATGGACGGTAAAGACCTTGATAATCGTGGCAATATGGTAATAGTTATCATTCCAGTTACAAAAACCAAGACAGCCCAAAACATCGCTCTTAATTTTTTTTTGTTAATTACATTCATCTGTCAACGTAATCAGAACAAATACAATGGTTAAAAAGTTGTACCAGCCATTCATTGCTTCCAAAGAACTTTGGCTACGCCGCCCGTCAAAGTAGTGACTTGGTGACTCTTGAGCAGCATGGATGTTGGGAGTCCGGGAAGATTTCTGGCGGATATGTCGCAAAATCATTGTCAAGAAAAAGGAAAATTGCAAGTAAGATCATTACTGGTCGGGAATTTACTTCAATGCCAAGTTATTTTTGGGATCACGTTGAAAACTTTGTGTGGATAGCTCTTCCGTTTTTGTTCCATTGATTCACTTTTTATTTTCGGATATTAATCATTTACAGTTGTTACTGAATTGGAAAAAAAAATGACGGATACGATTTTTTTATTATAATAATCAACCTCTTACATGCGCTACTTCGTCTCCATTCAACCTCTCTATCTTTTATCGTTACCGAGATCCCAGACTTGGATTTGAACAGCCCTGTGTAAGCATCGCTTGACCATAACAGGTCCGGATTTATCGTAGTTTTGATTTTATTTTGATCAAGCCAACCTTGAAAGATGAATATATGGTTGAGTGTTTTGATTGTATTGACTCGCAGATGTTTTCAGAAAAAACACCTTTCAACCATTCAAATAAGTGTTTTGTTGTTGTCTCCATATACACTCGACAAACGTTTAATTAAAGAAATTTCAGAACACCTTGAATTTCATCAGAATTCTCTCTGATCAAGTTTTTTTTTTTGGAACGTGCTGTTTTTCACTATTCTAATCTACCGGTTGAGAGTTGATTGTGTCTTGTCTTGTAACAAAGTAGAATGAACGTCCTTCACATTTGTCAGATCTGGAGTTTTTTTTGTAGTGCTTTGTTTTCAAATTCGAGTTGGCATTAGCTATATTCTAGAAAGAGATGTCATCCCTATCATTAGGTCTGATATTTTTTGACGTGGCAACTGTGCAATTCTCACTTAGTACTTACACATTTCCTTCCTATTTATCATGTTCCTACATTTTTGGTTATCTCTTATCACGTATTAGCCTTTATGATAAGTCCAATTTAATCAAAGCCATACTTTGAGACACACAAAGCCATAGTCTTAATTTTGTTACTGATGATATTTGGTGTGTTTTCACTAACATCAAGTCTGCTATAAAACACGTTCACTTGAAGATATCATAGGAGAACTGTCATTCTTTATGATAAAAATCAGCCTTTAATCGATTGTCTACATCAAAATATGTTGATTCTACAAACGTGTGCAACGAGACAATCGAATCTTCGAAGGAAGCCCACCAAGTCAAGATACAATCAAAATTCGTTGAGTGTCCTAACAGGTCTTGCTCGTTTTGTTTTTTTGCTAAAGCCGTGGAAATTACCTTCAATCCAGCTCATGGCCTCTCCTAACCAAGGACGATGGAACACTGGTATCGAATGCAGAAGAAGTCAATATTTTTGCCGACATGTTTTCTGCAAATTCTACCCTTGATTCATTGGCAGTCGTGTGCCTGAGATTACCTGCCGCAAATGAACTATACTTCCTGGGTCTTAACACAACAAAGCAAGTGGATCTGATGGAATTCTGGCCATTGCATTTGATATATCCAAGGCATTTGATCGCGTTTGGCACCAGGAACTCCTCGCTATGCTTTCATCTTGCCCCTACCTCAATGAAACAAAGACTTCGTAAAACCGAAAAATACCTGTCCCTCTACTCAATTCCACAAGGTGGAAAAACATAAGGCAATATCAATTGTGTGCTTTACTATCTAGCTTTCACCCAGATCATTTTGTCTGGATTAACTTCAAAACTCCTTTCTCTCAAATAATTCAATGGATTTTCCCTCAAATCAATGAAAACTTTATTTTCCACCATACAGGAATATCAAGAATAAAAATAAACCATAGTCCCCATCTAATTATATTTCACATTTTATCATCTTGTGCCAATATATCGACATTTTCAAAAAGTGATAACTTGCAGAGTTTTGCAACGAGTTGCCAATATACAGTGTGTACATAAAGCAAGGAATAAATTCATTATCTAGAAAATGAAAAGCTTTTCGGAAAAATCCTTGGACACGTCTACTTTTGTTTCAAGATGCGCATATTTTGGAGTCCTAGTCGGAATGGTGACGTCATTACTCTTCCGGAAATGTCATCATCGATTTTTTTTTTTAATGGCAACCTATTGTTTTGACAGTGCCATTTGAAAGACCATATTTTTCTCCACACAGCACATCAAAAGTTTTGTCATGTTACATGGGGAAATTTTCGAGAAAATTTATGATTTATTGATTTTAAGTTAACTTACTTTATTCGGTTAGTTGAACAAACTAATTAACGAATGGTTCAAAATAAAGTCCTTCCTAGCTTTGTAAAGTTTTCTGTCAGCATGCCACTGGTGTGGTCGTTTTCGCTAGCCCTAAAAAAATCACCCTTTTTATTATCGTAAAAGGACATGTTACTGTTTGTGATACCTTGCTGATTTAGACGTTTGGTTGACGTATGCCACAGTTTGAAAGTTCATATTTCATTGATTCACTTCTTTTCGAAACAATTGAGAATAAAATGCGCCTTTCTGTTACTCAGAGAATCTAAATTCTGATGATAGCCTCATAACTCAATCGGCAGTGAGCAAAGTTGAGATGAAGTTTCGAGACACTGGTAGTGTTGATGATCTCCCTAAAGCTGGGCGTCCTAAAATCAATGAGGAGGTCAAATATTAATGGATTTGTGCAATGCCGACCGTTTGCTAGTAAAAAATATTGCCTTCTCTGATGAAGCTACCTTCGAAAAATAGTTGTAGGTGGTCCCTTTGGCAAACAAACAGAAAGAATTGAAATAGTAATTCACAATAGAGCAATTGACCAAGGGAATACTGTAGATTCACCCTGCATTTGGGGTACTCCAATTGAAAAGTTTGCGTTTCTGTCTTATTCAACATTCTATTTTGTGATATTTTCAAATAAGGTCTAACAAGATTGCTTTCAATTTTGCCATGAACCGGCTTCTTTTCTCAAAATCAAAGAGAGAACTATAAATGAAATCTACCCTCGCACGGTACAATATACTGAAAATAAATCCAATATATTGAAAAGAAATCCAATACATTGAAATAAAATCCAATATATTGAAAATAAATCCAATATATCGAAAAGTAATCCAATATATTGAAAATAAATCCAATATTTAGAAAATAAATGCAATATTTTTGATTTATTTCAAAGAACATATTTCATTATATTTTTGTGATCCTCAGATGCTTTCGTAGTATAGTATTAGTCACACATGATTTAATTAAGGTTGTCATTACAGTATTCCTGCAGGTTATGATATGCCTTTTTGAGAAGCATATTTTTAACTGAATTCCGAAATAGTATTGAATTTACCATGTTTCACAATTGCTGGCTGTTCACAAAATTCTCTATTAATTTCAATGTTGGGTAGTACATTTTACATTTCAATTGCATTAGCTTTATAAGACTACCTCTGACTTTATAATTATTTGTTGTTGCTTAGCTTTGTCGTCTGACCAATATTTTAGTGTATTTATTCTTTATTATTTTACTACATTATTTTGACTGGGTTAGTTTTATGCCACTATTTACAATTGTTTGTTGTTCGTCTTTTTTTTTAGTCTGAAGAATATTTTGTGTGCTTTTATCTATTTCTATTTTTATATATTTTCTTCTGTTTATAATCATACTGTATATGTCTCAAGCTTGGTCAATACGAACTTATAATTCATGAACACAAAGCATATTTTGATTGATCAAATCCCAGCGCGATCACCGGTCCCATACATGGCATCACACGTTAGAAGGCGATGGCGACGTTTTCCCTAGCTAGCACAAGTATCTCGAAGAACGCCGAAAGTTACAGTTTCAACAACAAATTTAAATATAATTTTATATTTCAAAGCCCTGAGAGTAGCGAATCATTACCAAAACCTGAAATTATTGAAATATATCTAACCTTGTTATTATTATTATCACTCTTATTATGTGCGTTGAATAATTGGTTGGGGCAAATGAAGCTGAGGTCGACTGATTGAAAATTTGTGATAATATACTAGAGGAAAAAGCAATAGGCTCGGCAATAGGTTTCTGAATTCCTATTCTGTCGTATTCTGTTTTACAGCAGCGGAAATGCGTGTTAACCACAATGTTGAAACATGTTTTTCAAAAGATTATTGTTGAAATAACATATAATTATGTTGCTATTCATGATTCAGTGAATAATTTTATGTAATTTGCATCTCAATAAGTATATTATTAATTGGCTGTAGTTTCTACCAGTTGGATTCCATATTTTCAATATTATGTATTTTAAATGCGTTGCTTTGTATGCATGCTGAATGTAAAGTCCATTTCCACACTGGCAATAAATACTTCGACACCGATCTGAAAATATAATCATTGCACATTGTGCAATATTATCTGAATTTAACCCTGTTGTAGAAACTTATTTTTATAGATACCGTTAATGTCGATGAAATGTCTGATTCCACGTTTGATGTCATTTTATGAACAATTGAAATATTGTTAGGTATTTGATGGAATTTATTATTTTCAAATTCCGAAACTTTGTCATCATATTGTTGAATAATATTTTTTGATTAGCTCAAGTGACAGGACACTATGGCACTTTCCGAAGAATTTTGACAAATGTTAAAATCTGCGAAGAGTGCACATTTCGTTTCTTTATATTTCAACTCAATTATTCGAGTCATAGAGATCATTTTGACATTTTTCATTTATCTTTTCATTGATAACTTCCAAGTATTCATCAAAAAGACGCATCATTGATGGATTCTCTCTGTTTGATTAATGATGTGATTTCATTATGTGCTTGCTGTCCTCTTTTTGGCGTTATGATATTATGGAATACGAAAACACTGACGAAAGACTTCTTTCAGGTTGATTTGGAAACAGGTGAGGATTGTGAGGAAGTAATAGGCAAACTCACTATCACACTTTCTCTGCTTGGCTCCTGACAGCCGATTAAATTTCAAACTTCCATGAATCTTCTCCTTCTTGGCGCTTGTCTATCCCAACGAAGAACACTAATGTAAGTCGCTAGCACTCAGGCAAATTCAATGAAAGGTGTACTTATTTCTCCCTTGGAGTTAACTTGATATTTTAGATCCCACATCGGTTTTGCCATATAAATTATTCGAAAAAAAAAGAGTAACGATTACAACCATCTTCCTTATGGGCATTCCCAATTTGCCCTCAATAAAATAGAAAAGGTATAAATAGTTATCTTCTTGCTTAGGGTGTTTATTATAGATTCGCTAGATGCATTATTAAAGGCACCCTTGATGTCCGTATATTAGCTTTGTTTCTAAATGTGGTGTTTTGGGAATTTCAACCACAGTATGAAAATCTATTGACACGTGAGGGGCAAATAAGTTAAGCCGCGTATCGATTTTGCGAGGCAGCCCCGCGTGGCAGCCTCGCGCGGCGGCCTCGCGAGGCATGCTTCGCGAGGCTGCCTCAACGGGTGATTTTGAACGGAAATGAGGCAAGCACGCGCGGCAGAGCGAGCCGTCAGTCAGTGCGAGGCACTCCACTATGGCACGGCAGAAATAACGACAAAGCATGGTACAAACTGCGCGAGGCGAGAGTATCGATGCACCTTTGAGCACGACCAAAAACTGACTGTCGATGGCTCACCCTGAGGCTGCCTCAGGGTGAGGCAGCTTCAAGTGCGAGGCAGGTATCGATTTTGCGCGCGAGGCAGCCTGGTGCCTCGCAAAATCGATACGCGGCTTTAGTTTGCCGCGATAAGTTATTCTGTTCAAATTCTATTTTGTCAGTAACGTATGGTAAAGAATACTTTTTCAAAAACATGATGTTTCAAGAACTATATATCTGCCCTGCTGAAAATTCTATTTTTATCAGGTTTGGATGTGGAAGGTTGAGGTTTACAAAACATACAAACTTTCAATAAACACTGTCTCTCTCTTTTCTACGGACTTTGTTGTTAGATAGTTCAATACCTAAAGTGTTAACTGACCTGGCTGATACGCATATTGCCAAGTTTCCCTACCTTCGGATAATATTACCCACACCTTTGGCAGCATCATAGTTATACACAAGCCTTAAATATACCACATAGGTGTGAAGCTGATACTTCCTGTCCTTTTTGGAGCAAGTAGATTTTTTCATATTATCCTCCAGGAGATTTAAAAAGCTTAAATATACTGATATCTGAATAGAATAATATTTTCTGTTACCTAAGATTACATTTGTCACCAATCTGCAATACCCTAATTATATTTATTATATAAGTCATTATATAAATCATAACTGTCTCTAACTATTTAAAGTAATGTTAACATGTACCTCAAATTATATAGTTTGATCACTTTTTCTATAGCCTGAATATGAGGTTTGTCACTGGCAGCAATGAATAGAAAAGAAGTTTATTGGCCACGTTATACAGGCCGTTTCTTTTATCATGTGGTAACATTGCTATATTCTAAACCGTAATAGATAAAAAGACGATTAAAGGGGAAAAAAGGTAACTATTGTGGTGAGCAGTAAACTGGTCATAGAAAATTTACGGGGATTCTCGCCCTTCCCAACTTATACAGGGAAAACTGAAAATGCTGTTTTCGTTTTTTTACGAATGGAATTGTTATTTCAGAAAATATAAAAAAATGAAAAAGGAAAGTTTTATTGAATTTAAAATGTACTAGAACTACGTAACGATTAATTTTTAATCAAACGTTTCGTGTCAACACCGCCATCATCAACATTTTTTTTCAAATACGGACCTGTCTATTTCATCACAAATATTGATAGAACGATAAAATCACAATTCAGTGGTATATCACACTCGACATTTTTATAACGTTTCATATAAAATAACTAGCATCATCAGTGACAACAGCCTTTTTAGTTTTCCCTGTATAAGTCGGGAAGGGCGAGAGTCCCCGTAGATTTTCTCTCACCAATGTACTGCTCACTACAATAGTTAAATTTTTTCCCATTCAATCGTCTTTGTATCGATTACGGTTTAGAATATAGCAATGTTACCACATGATAAAAGAAACGGCCTGTATATCGATACAATACATTTGTAGCAGGTCAGTGTTCTATCTTTCGGAATAAAAATAAAGTTAATGTACAGTAAAAAGAAGAAGCGAAAACAACAACGCTTCACTTTTACACACAATTAAAAAATCCATATACAGTGTGTCCCAGCTAAAACTTGTCACCCCCCTAATATCCGAACTCATGAAAAAAATGGAAAATCGCTCAGACCCGTCGATTTGTATTTCAAGGGGGAACACTTTCACCAAATACACCATCATTGTGTTGTCAACCCCCTCAACCCCAGCACCTCCTACTTCAGAATTTTCAATGGGACTACTATACTTGTGATACATCATTTTGAAGGGAATTCAATCTCAAATACATCGGTGTACTGAAATTGAGGATCGATCAAGTGTTGTTGAAGTTTTCATGAAAACTAATTTTTTCCAGATATTTTTATTTTTCATCACCTAACATGTTATCATCGTATGAAAGGTTCAAAATGTGAGCCATTCAGTTCCATACAGAAGTATAAGCGATCTTCGAAATTTCTTCGCACATTGCTCAACATTTCTGGAGTCACTGCACGACACTCCACAACAATTCTCCTGCGTAGATCATCAAGAGAAGTTGGCTGGGTACTATAAACTTTGGATTTCAAATGACCCCATGAAAAGAAGTCTAATGGTGATAAATCAGGAGATCTAGCCGGCTATTCTATTGGTCCTCGCCTTCCAATCCATCGCCCTGTGAAATTGTCATCTAAAAATTGACGTACAGGTGCAACAAAATGTGGAGGAGCTCCATCTTGTTGAAAGGTGAGCTGACCGTCAAGTATCATCGTCTTCAAGTAACTGAGTGATTCTGGGGTTCACAGTTGTATCAAGAAGTTCAAGATACGTTTGTCCGTTGAGGTTACCATCAATAAAATATGGACCTACAATATGGTCTCCCAGAATACCAGCCCCAACATTCAATTTCTGGGGAGTTTGTGAATGAGTTTCCCTGTACCAATGGGGATTTACGTCACTCCAGTATCTGCAGTTGTGCCTGTTCACATGTCCATTTAAATAAAAAGAAGATTCGTCAGAAAAGCATACATTGTAGAGGTAATTATTATCACCAATCAATAATTGACTCATGATTTCACAAAACTCTGTACGTCTGTCAGGATCATCTTCATTTAATTCTTGTACATTCTGCATTTTATAAGGATGGAATTTTGCGTCTTTCAGGATTCGATGTACGCTGCTTTTCGAAACACCAGAAATAGTCTCAAGTTGTCTTAACGATTGAATGTTGTCCATCACTGCATGTCCTACAACTGCAACAGCGACCCCTTCATTTCTCATAGGCTTCTCTCGTTCATGTTTTTTATTCAGCACTGATCCCGACTCCAAGAACTTATTCATCAATTGAAGCACGTACTGATATGATGTGGTGTTTTCTAGATGACTTTCATTGAAACTTCGAGCCGTAGCTCTAGCACATCGTCCATTTTCAAAATACGCAGCTACAATGGATATTCTCTCTTGTACAGTATAAACCATTTTCGAATGTTTTCAAATTGTTGAATGCAGTGACTCGAATACATCAATTACCAAGGCGTAAACAAAGATATGCGTATACAAAAACACATGAGGGCATTTTTTTTTTCATAAAAACGTCTGTCTCACCTTCGAAACTATTATTTCTGACAGCATATTATTTTTCAATACAGTGGCGTACCCACAGTGAACCTTTCTTAGGACGCTAACATTTGAGGAGATGAAAAATTAAAATAACTGGATAAAACTTAGTTTTCATTAAAACCTCAACAACACTTGATCGATCCTCAATTTCAGTACACCGATGTATTTGGGATTGAATTCCCTTCAAAATGATGTATCACAAGTATAGTAGTCCCATTGAAAATTCTGAAGTAGGGGGTGCTGGGGTTGAGGGGGTTGACAACACAATGATGGTGTATTTGGTGAAAGTGTTCCCCCTTGAAATAAAAATCGACGGGTCTGAGCGATTTTCTATTTTTTTCATGAGTTCGGATATTAGGGGGGTGACAAGTTTTAGCTGGGACACACTGTACATATATCTAAAATACTAACACGTACACATAATATGTGTATATAAAAATTAGGCATGTACACATTTATTACTGTCAACTACTTTGTTATTACACATGGTGAATATAGTGATTTGCTACTGCCATACTGCACATCAATATCCTATGGAGTTCTCATTCCAATGAGCTTCAAGGAATTCATTGAGAGAATAAAAACAAAATTCAAGTAACAGTAATTTGAATTCTTCCTTGAGTATCGATAGATGAAGTTGTTTCAGACTAGCCGGTTACTTATTGTATGAGTGCAGTTTAGGTGAGTTATTCCTCTACACTTTCAGTCGACGAAAAGTTATTTTGATCAAATTCGATGATCTTGTATCACGACTATGCAATTCAGATACGTTCGTATAATGATTTTTGTTTTTATGATGTCTATCACAGCATAGACAAATATGCAAGGTAGTGGCAAAATACCATATTTTTCGAAAATTGACTTGCAATGTGCATTGAAGTCTGCGCCATTAATTATTCTTATTTTTTTTCTGTAGAGAATACTTTCAATGAACGGCTAGAATTTCCCCTCAAGAGAATCCCATATGAGATCTGAGAATGTATGAGTAGTACGTTGAGAGCAGAGTGTAAATATTGACAAGTTCCTTCAGTTGTCGTATTAAAAAACATATAGCTAAATACTTACTGAGTTGTTCGATGTGCTTAGACCAGTTTGATTTGTCATCCAATACAACTACAAGCAATGTTATATTATTGCCCGCCATAACGTAATGATTTGTTGAAATTAACAGATTCTGAGTTTTTTCTCTGTTTAGTTTCAAATTATTAGAATTATACCTACCACAGTTCCGCTTGATTTTCGGCGTGTTCAATAATATGATTTAATTTTACTGTATCTTTGTCCGGATTTGTGAGTCATCAGCCAACATAATTATCTTATTTGTAAATAAATGAAAGCAGAGTTCATGATATAAATAATAGACACAAGTGGCCTAAGTACTGGGCCTTGTGGTACACCGTGTAACACTGGCTTTGAATTAGAGTAGCTATGATTTACAAAAACACTCTGCCCCCTGTTCTTGAGATAAGGATCAAAAAATAGAAGCGGTGTTACTCTTGTTTCATAATGGGACAAATTTGTTATCAAGAAATCATGGGATACATAGTCAAACGCCTTGCTTAGATCGCATAGCGTAATGGCAGTATTCTTGCCTTCCTCAATGCCTTTAACAATATCTTCCACAATTTCACATATAGCATCTATTGTGGAGCATTTGCTCCTAAATCCAAATTGATTTTTGTGCAATATACCATATTTTTCGAAATATATGGTCAACTATTTTCTCTATTACTTTCGATAAAACTGGAATTATTGGTATTGGTCTATAATTTCCGGGAGATTTTTTCTGTCCTTCTTTGAAAATAGGGACGACTTTTGATAATGTAGGTCAAGTTACTATCAAAAAGGTCATCGTCTTCTTTATGATACGAGAGTTCAGATAGTAGATATCGTAGTACGATTGTGTATTTTTTGAATATTTGATTGCATCAGTAACCTCAAAGGTTGTGACAGGATCTAAGAAAAAAAAAGTGCTTTTATTTGAAGTTGGGATATCTTTCAGAAACTGAGTAACTTCGGTATTGGTAACAAGGAATTCATTTATCAGATTATCTGCTACTATGGCAAAATATCTGAACATCTTCTGATTGTTTGTATGAGAAATTCCATTCATAGTTGATAATCTTCCAGCCTTGTTTCAGAGGGTTCAATGAACTTGTTACATGCATTTTCCTTGGTTGAATTATCAGTGTTACTGTATTTTTGTTGTATCTATTGCGTATATCCTTATCAGTTTCACTTTTACTCGCGTCATACACCGTTTTTAACACAGATAGTGTGTCTCTCATTTGCCGATGCTCTTGATTCAACCATTCGACCGGTGGTCGAGAAGAAAATGTTTGATAACCAGAGACTGGTAAGTATGCATCAGATTATTCATTGAAACATCAGGTTCTGAGTTTTTCTCAATGTTATAAATAGGCCACTCAACTTTGTCGAGGGAATATTTAAATTCTTCCATCCTGGAATTATTTAACTATAATATTTCACCCTCTGTTGTTTCGCCCTAATCGTTATTGAATGCGCATAGTGACGTGATAAACATGCATCAAAAACTTTAGTAGTGTAGATGTCTTCGGGTAGGATCGTAAGAATATTGTCAATACACGTTGATAATACTACATACATACATGCAATACATTTATATGGAAAATATTAGATCTATCACCTAATTTTCCGATTAGTTCCTGATAAGGGAGGATTCAAGTCAGGTTAAATAACCGATTGTAGTATGAAAGGATTGCATAGCAAAGTTAGTTTGGTAAGGTTAGATCATTTTCCCCGTCTTCTTTTATCTTTGAGCTATAAATAATAATAAGTGTCTTTATGAAATTTGTATTCTCACTCAACTTTCTATCATGACTGTACTCTCAGTTTAAATCATCACATCAGTTATGTTGTTCTAAAAGCCAGAAAAATCTTGGTTTCATTAAAAGGATCACCCGCGATTTTACCAATGTTTTCACAATCAAAGTTCTTTACTGCTCATTAGTTTCCATAGGTATAATTATGCCTTCTATTCTTTTCTCCCAAGAACCCTTCGTCTGGCCAAAATCATTGAATGATCTCGAATTATTTGACTCAACAATTGTTAGATTTAAAAATCAATTAAGAAGAATAAACGTTTAGGTAATTTATTTAATTATTGCAATGTAATCAACTAATGTAGGTACTTATTCTGCTTTTTGAATGTACATTATTTGTGTGTTTTATCATTTTTGCCTTGGCACTGTATCTATTTGCATTTGCCTATGTATTCCTAATTGGGCATGCCCGTATATTTAAATAAATAAAGTTCCAAAAAGAATGCAACGACAAATACTTCCAGGTCTGAGGTAAACCAAATATCTCCTTAGCAACCTTAACAGTTTACTGTTTCAAATAACTAATATAATGGACTTTGAAGAATAATAATGATGACTGTCTTACTGATAGTAAATCATACATGAAATGATAATATGAGCAATACATCGTATTAAATGGCAGGATTTAGTCTCCCGCCGTAATGGAAAGGTTCGCACTTGCTTCTCCATTTACCTCAAACGATAATTCTCGATAGTATAATAAATCAGTTAAACATAGATCCAGCCTATCTTTCTGACCACTTTATGGAAATTATTTCGAAATGAGGATTTGCCCTAAAAGGTATTAAATGAGCGCAAAAACCCACTAACGATTATTTGCCATACTGAGAATTCCAGGTGCATTACAACTTTGAACTTTTTAATAAAAAATTATATTTCAACTGGTTTTCTGTAAATTAAAACACCAAGGTCTACGGGTGCAATTAAGTTTCAAATCTAATTGATTTATATTCATGTCAACGACTCCATCTCAAAAGATATTCATACATACTTAATGTAAGTCCGCAGTAGAGGTAGTGGATTTTCTCAAGAGCTATGACTCATACCGTAGCAGAGGACAAATTTACTTATCGGCAATGAGTATGAGTGAGAGATATATTCAACGTCATAGCTCTTAAAAAAATTCACTACCTCTACCTATTGATAGGTCAGTTCCTAAGCATTTGCCTGAGTATTGTTATTAATTAATTGACAAACTTCGATAGGGCATAGTGAAATGGATTCGTGTTTATCGAGCTAAATTCAATACTCAGGCCTATATTATTCTCGATCAATTTGCACGTTGTCTGCTATAAAATTCAAACAAGCTCCCAGTTGATATCTAATCGTGATGTGGGGAAGGTGTCCTGCCTAGACATGATACTTTTTTCAGATATGAAACAATGTAAACAAAGCTTCTTACCCAAACAGGTATGCACTTGAAGGAAAACATAATAGTTATTTATGTATCAAGGGCGTAAAGTAGGCGTTTATGGCCTGCGGCGTGGATAATGGCCCGAAGGCGATAGCCGAGGGCCATTAAACGCCGAAGGCCATAAATGCATTTTACGCACGTGATACATACAAAATTTTATGCACTAGCGGTTTATACAGTGTCCACCAAAATCTTGGAACAGCATGGGAAACTAACTTTTATAAAGAATGACATTTTCTGAGAAACTATTAATAAAAAAGTTTTCCATATGGTTCCAAGATTTTGGCGGACACTGTATATATATTTATATCGCAATTATCGTGTCAATAATCATCTCTGTATACTGAAATAGATTCATTTACTCAAATTGTACACAGAGTACCCAGTATATACCCCCCTAATTATGACGTTGTTAAGCAAGCTGGTTGTTGTCTAGCAACAAATTCAATAAACAAGGTAAACGGTCATCTTCATGTTTATCTGAAACAATGCGTGAGTGAACTCAACACGAAAATTATGGAATCATCAGATGAAGAACATAATATATACATACCAATGGAAATTTTGGAATCGGCTGAGAGTGCCAAACTCGAACTGCTACCAACAAAGTCAAAGAAACTTTATGAAAAGACGTATAATGAATTCGTAAAATGACGCAATGAAAATAATGTGAAGGTGATTACAGAAGATATATTACTGGGATATTTTTTTGAGAAGTCCAAGAATCGAAAACCATCTTCTTTGTGGTCATACTATTCGATGTTAAAGTCTACTTTGAATTTGTATAATAATATAAACATAAGCAAATTTCCAAAATTGATGGCATCTTTGAAACGGAAGAATGATGGATATAAGCCGAAGAAATCCAAAATATTGAATAGGGATGAAATCGAACTTTTTCTAAAAGAAGCTCCAGATAATGAATAATATCTGATGATAAAGGTATGATATACCTACCTATATTTATTAGGTAATTAAAAAATTTATTGATTTTTTTATAGGTTGCATTAATATTTGGGGTACATGGTGCTTGTCGTAGAGAAGAATTAACAAACCTAACTTATGCTTTATTGATTACAATTCGAGAGTCAAAAACTAAAATACAACGAACTTTTACCATCTGCAGTACTGAAAACCAGTCAGTTAATTATTTGGATATTTATAGAAGATATGCTAGTCTACGTCCCGCAAATACTGAACATGTGCGTTTTTTTATATTCTATAAGAACAACAAATGTACAAAACAAGTTGTTGGGAAGAATATCCTCGGTCAAATTCCAAGAAAAATTGCAACATTTTTGAAGCTACCAGGCCCAGAAGAATTTACGGGTCATTGTTTCAGGCGTTCTTCAGCCACTTTATTGGTTGATGCTGGGGAAAGTATCACCAATATCAATAGACACGCTGGTTGGAAATCAACTACAATAGCAGAGAGCTACATTGAACAATCGATTTCAAATAAATTGAATATTGCCAAAAAAATTGCCGGCGATGGTGATGGACCGATACCAAATAATAATTATACGGACCTACCATCCACATCTAAAATGAGTGGTGAGGATGTTTCAAAAGGGAATAATTATTTTCAAGAGAAAAGTGAATATCCCACCCTCAATATTCAAAATTGTAACAATTGCAAATTTTCAGGGTTATGGAGCAAAAATGTAGATTATGAATAAAAGTTGTTAAATGAGTATTTCTTTATTGAACTGAATTCATTGTTTCGTGGTAGGTCTTCCGTGAAATTCGTAGGTACATACCGGGTGACCACGAGGTGACGTACGCCCCCAAATTCTTCTATAGTTTTAAAGATACAGGTTTCAAATTTGGTACGTCGATGTATTACTTAAATACGCATATTTTGATTCCATTACCAAAAATTCGCCACTTCCGGTTTAACCGGAAGTGACACCAAACTTTTTTTTTTCAAATGACACCCTGTACAATTTTTTTCATTATCTGGAAGAACACGCAATTTGTGATAACACTTTTCTTCAAAATTGAAAATCGGTTGAAAAATGGCGGAGATACAGTTGATTGTTCAGTCGAACAAAGTTGGCCATGAACATCAAACTCAAATCATCACAACTGACGAACGGCGTCAACATTTACGAGGGGAAGGTTCGAGGTAAGATACAGCTGAAAATTGAGCTTCTCATCTAATTGCAGCCACCGTATTTTCCAACAATTATCAAAAACTTCCTCAAAACGGAGTACCTAGTACACATAAAGAAATGCTCACAACTGTCATTTTTCAAATGGCAACATACTCTTTTCACATTGTCGTATCGAAAACTGATGAATTATTGGAATACTCGAATGAAACGATTTGATTTTTTGCTCAGCTTTCGTAGGTTCAATCCGCATCTGTTTAAGAATATTCAATTTTGAGAACACTCATAATGAAACATACCGTACTTCGATTCCTTTCAGAATTCTTCGAAACTTTAAACGCGATTATTCAGATAATTCATAACTTTTCAATAAAACAATATGAAAAGAGTATGTTGCCTTTTGAGAAATGGCAGTTGTGAGCATTTCTTTATGGATACTACTCCATTCTTAGGAAGTTTTTGATAATTGTTGGAAAATATGATTGCTGCAATTACATGAGAAGCTCAATTTTCAGCTGTATCTTACCTCGAACCTTCCTCTCGTAAATGTTGTGGCCGTTCGTCAGTTTAATGTTCAAGGCCAACTTTGTTCGACTGAACAATCAACTGTATCTCCGCCATTTTTCAACCAATTTTCAATTTTGAAGAATAATGTTATCACAAATTGCGTGTTCTTCCGTATAATGAAAAAAATGTACAGGGTGTCATTTGAAAAAAAAAGTTTGGGATCACTTCCGGTTAAACCGAAAGTGGTGAATTTTTGGAAATTCAATCAAAATATGCGTATTTAAGTAATATATCGACATACCAAATTTGAAACCTGTATCTTTAAAACTATAGAAGAATTTGGGGGCGTACCTCACCTCGTGGTCACCCGGTATAGACAATTTTAGTACATTGTCTGTACTGTAACCTTGGATATGAATGAACTTTCAATAATTTTTGGTGAACAGTGATCCTTATTGTCCTTCCATGCTTGCTAGCTTTCAAATAAGTGAATGTATTTTTCAAAAACTTGCAATATGTCATCATATATAACATATTTTTCAGTCACAACTGACACTTAACTAAATATAGTTGCAATGAGAATTGATGGTTTTTCACAATTTGCCAGTGACTTATGAAATTATATAAAGATAGTACTCTTACGAATTTCGATAGGTATAACCTATTGGAAATTCCTAGGGTGGATTTTGGCACAATTGGTGGTTTGTCTAATCCATCATTGGCTAGCTAGTCTACATCTTCATTTCCGAGTGTCCTGGGACATAAATGAGGATCTTAACAGTTTCATTAAAGCCGCAGAGGATCACTGCTTGAACATTAATTATTGTCAATCTAACGTTATACTTTTTGGCAACAAAACCAAACGGGATGAGATTTATGATAGTGTACGTATTATAATAAAAAATTAAATTCTTTAAAACGTGAGTGGAGCTAAAAGTTTAGGTATAATACTAGATTCCGATCTGAAATTTGAGAAATACATAAACAAACTTATTCAACTTGCATACAGTAGAATACTCTTAAAACTATATATATGGCAATAGACACTTTCTCCCAATAAATGTGAAATAAAATCTGTGTGAGTCATAAATACTGTCCGTATTTAATTATGCAGATGTTCTGTATGGGCCATTTTATCCAGCCAAGGAAAAATACAAAAGTACAAAATTCATGCTTACGACTTATATTTTGGTATCCGCAAAAGAGAACATATTTCACAAAAACTGAAAGATAATGGCTGCCTGAATATGACCAATATAGAAGAATGTAACATGCTGCTTTTCTTTTTTAAAAAATCATTTTCTATAGAAAACCCTCATATTTGCACAGAAAAATATCCTATCGATCCAATATACATAACCTGTCACCGCCAACCTTCAGATTTTAAATCTTTAGGCGTTGTTATACCTACCAAATATGCTCAGTCTATAATCAGGTCCCTACCAAGTTTAAAACTAACAGTTTGCAAAGATTCAAGAAGGCCTACAAGAAACATTTGTTTTCAATGCAACCCTGATTTCCGTGCGATAAAATTTTGGAAGTCCTGGTTCTCGATTGGTTGGTGCGGCGGCCGCGGGCGATTCATTCACGGGCTACCAGTCCCACAGCACCCAATTCAAGGCCCCTCCTTGGTTCCCACCGAGGGCCAGATTTTACAGTTCCCGCAGTGAGTTCCTTCGATCCTACTCCTCGTGAAAAACCTGGTAGGGCAAGTTATCAACTGGGCAGAGCAGCGACCGCGAGTGATTCATCGCTGGCTACCAGTCCCGCATTACCCAATCTGAGGCCCCTCCTCGGCTCCCACCGAAGACAGATTTTCAAGTTCTCGCATCCCTCTGAAATGTGTGTGAGTGTGTGTGTTAAGTGTCGGGGGATTCTCCAAAGAGAGTCATGATGACTACGTCATCTGCGTATATGCTTTATATATGATTTTAGTTCCTCAAGAAGTTCATCGACCACCAAGCGTCATAGTAGGGGCGACCAGATCCCTCCTTGAGAACCTCTTCTTGATATCCTGGCAACCACGGAACTTCCACTTAACTCAGCTTTAAACATTCGTTCGATAAGAGTTGAATTTTGACTGAACTTTAGACAACTGGTATGTAGCCCAGGACCAGACAGGATCGTAGAATTTTGATCAGCAGGGGTATGATGGTGCGTTAAAGGATATTTATCCGGAAAATTAGTAGAGATTAGGTGATTCAGTGTCTCCTCCGCCGATGTGGTTTCCTGACCAAACATCCAACTTCCTCACAGTATGTTCTCCATCTGTCTCTATGAGATTGCATGATCATATTTTTCGTACAGATTTATATTCTTCCCAGTATAGAGAGTAAGCCTGATGTGGTCTTCCTCGACCATCAATGTAATTCGATAATCGTCGTATGACGAAAAGTTTACCCATCGTCCGAAAAGAGTATAGAAAACTGACAAAATATCGAAATTTACTCTACATCTCCGCAGGCTTCACCCATACTATTCTGTAAAGTTGATAGAATATGAAAGAATATAATAGGTACTTATTTATGGAGAATGCCGAAAATGCGGAAAAAGAACGACAGCAATGTTTAACGAAAGATATTCGAATAATAATTCAACTCATTAATATGCCTGGGAATTAGTTGCTATGTTTAATGGAACTGGTTATGGTGCTAACAAAACAAGAACGAATCGACCTGTTTTGAATGAAGCAGAACTAATAAAAATTGAATACGTAGGCACTTACACTGTAGATCTGATCAGCTTACTTAGTATTGTGGCACGCGAAGTAGAAATATCTCAGAAAACAGTGAGAAGAAATTTTTGAAATAACATAAAATCTACCCTCATAAAATATTGAAGGAACAAACTGTAAATTTGGCGTCGTTTTAAAATTTTTACACTCTGTGTTAATATTTTAATTTAGTCGCATTTGTTGACGACATACATCGCAAGAAATTGTCAGTTTCCTTTAATAAAAGTTAAGTTTCCTATTTTTCTGATTCCTTCACTAGTTGAGTACTGCGTTTTATTCTGATTCAATTGTTTAAGGTTAGAGTTCCAGAGTTAGCGGAAAACATAAAATAAAGGCAGAGGCATCAGTAAAAGTTGTGAAGCTAAAGAATTCGATCAGTTGTAATGAATCGAAGTTCCAAATGAAGGTCATACTGAGATTTGCAGATATTCTTGAGGTCATTAATAGTGAACAAAGCAAACCACGAAGAGCAGGAGATGAGTAGGAGAAGACTAAATAAAATAAATAAGAAGATAAGTATCTAAATGAACTAACGAAGTAGAACAAAGCAAATGCAAAAGCTCAAAAGTACATTGATTCTTCAGTTGAAAAGAAAGTATTGCAACACATTATGTGCTGTGAAACGGCGATAGCTATGCGGGATAAACTACACCGAGTACTTGAACAAAGGTCAGACGAAAGTCTACACCTGAAATAAGAAAATTTCTATATTTACAAAAAGTTGGCTACCAATATATGGAAGTTAGAATTCCTAGAAGAGCAGCTCAGGCAATTAGGAGAACCTGTTCCAGAATGTGTGATGATTACCAACATTCTTGTGACATTACCACCCCACTTCAGTTACTTCTACAGATCATGGGAATATTCTCGAGATGAAAAGCGGACCATGAATAATTCAACATCTTGTCTGTTGCTGAGACTGTAGTTTCTATTTCTTGAATTTTATTGACACCAAAGTTTTCAAATATCCATTTACCTATTTTTTGCTGGAAGAATCAAGAATGTCCATACAAGTTTCAAGAAAGAAAATGTCATCTTTTGTTACGAAGAGATTTGATGACTACAGCTGAAAAAACCAGATAAATGAAATTTGAAAACTGTACCATCATGAAGATGTTTCGTTTGCGGAAGAAAGGGACATTATAAAATAGACTCTTGGTATGGAGCAGAAAATACATCCAAGTTTTTCAAGCAGAAAAACCAATACTGCAGAGCTACAGGATAATGTTGATGCCTTTGTCGGAGAGTTGTTAACTATTATGAGCCATGATTGGTTCATGGATTCAGGAGCGAGTGAGTACAAGTCCAGTAAATATGAATGGTTTTCAAATTATCAAGTCATTGAAAAACATTATATCTGTCTGAATAGGTAATGGTGAAAATCTTGATGCTAAAGGAAAAAGTTCCATCAAGATTCTGTCATTGAATAATGATGAATGGTAACAATGGTGGTTGGGTTTTGAGGTTATCTACTCCAGTGATCGCTTCTGTAGATAATTTCCTCGTTATGCGAATATGTCAAACTGTTTTTGTGTTAGTAGTAAAATTAGGATTCCAATAATAAATATTTCAGTATTTTTCCCGAATGAATAAGAGGAATTGCGGAAGAAGTCTGTACTACGTTCCTCTACCAGATGATGATTTAAAAAAATGGTAAACTTCCAAAGTTTTGATTGACTGGTTTCAATTGTTCCTAATTCACCATGATGAAAGACGTCCGAAAAGTTTTTATGTCTATAATAATGAGTATGAAAAATGGGATAGTATTCACAGTCACCATCAGTTAGAGAATATACCGAAAAGCTAAAAACTGATAGTTGTAAAGTTTATCAATATGAGAGTAAACTGTATTTCTATCTAGTAAGTATCAGGTTTCCAACTGAATATTTTATTTTCTGATAATGAGAATTAAATCAGATTAAATTATAATAGTGAATGAAATGTGGGTTCAAGTTTACCTTGTTAATAATAAGTTGGAATTCAATGAGTTGAAATGGATTCTTGCTTTCGATTTTGAAATCGAGTTGGTGGTCACTACATGAATATATTCTGGCAAAGTTGGGAAGCAATTCCCTTAGCCACACTGGCTATGAACTGAAAACCAATGACTGAAGACTCCTAATGGCTTTTTGACCGTGACAAGACAGTTTCGGCTATTTATAAAACTCAAGTTGAAAAAAGTTTTCTTTCATCGTGACCGAATAGGCAAATAGAATCATCTATTAGTGACACAATGTTTGATAGACTGACATATTTGAAGATATTGGCACTTTATCGAAGCCTTCGATCTGTATTTCGAGTGCCGCAGGTATAAAACTTTATATTACCACCTCAAAAAATCCATCTATCGATTACAATCCAAAATAAAATTATGAGTGCCATACTTTTGGAGGGAAAAAACATATTTGCTGAGTTGATTTATTTTAGCTCAGTAAGACTCTTCATACTGTAAACAAAATCTCTACGCTAACCTGGCAAGTTATTTTAAAAAATTACACTATGTGAAATATCAATCAACATTGAATAGAGTCGCTGCAAACCACTCAGCCTTATTATTGAAATCAGTTCAAAAAAGTTCCCTCTGCAGTAAACAAGCAATATCATCCTTACTCAAGTGGAAGATGAAAAATGTCAGAAACTACAAAGAATATGCAATTTCGTAACATAACGTACCAGGTTAGCTTGGTGATTTTGTTCACAGTGTGAAGGGTCTAAGTAAGCTAAAAAATTAAATTAACTCGTGAATTGGGCATATGTATAATTTTTCTTATGGCACCAATAATTTTATTATGAATTGTAATCAATAGAAGAGTTATTCAGGGTTGCATAACAAAAATTTTAATTTGAAATATGAAGTTTTGTACATGTGGCACTCGAAATACTGATCAACAGAATCGATTTTTTCGAAATTCATAAAAGTGCCAATACCTCCAAAATTATCAATACTTTAGTGAGGTCATATTTGATATTCCGGTCAGTCATGAGCTGGACCATCAGCCTGTATAAACAAAATGTAATTTTCATTTTCTAATAATTGGTAATAGAGACTTTTTTTATCTGTTAGGAATTTCCCAGTCAGGTCCTGTCTCCGGGGCTCTGACACTTCCGGAGGGCGTTCTCGATCATTTGCCCCAATAACCACTCCCCACACCGTAGGGTAAGTGATTATTGGGTCCGAAAATCATGTGCCCCAAGCAGAATTTATTATTATGATCATATAGCCGATACATATTCTCCAAAATATAATAATTTCTGCATCCAACCACGAAACACAGAGTAAGTCCAACGACAGCGAATTTTCCCGTAAATTCCGAAAAATTAAGCAGTGGAATTATATTTGTTTTAAAATATTCCGTAGGACTTATTTCAAACAAGTTGATCTATTTCTCATTTAAAGCACGAATTTATTTGATTAGGGATGATAATTATATTGATTTGCTAATTACTGTAGGATTCTAGCCCTCAGCAGTCTGATAGATAAATATAGTGTTCCTTTTTACTTCTCATGTTTGTTCTGGTTCCTAAAATAAAACATTATTTGTTTCTTTTTCACTTTATTGAAAAAAAATATTTGTTAGATATAAAAATGGGAATATTTTTGTGGAAATAATAAAAATGAAGTGGATAAATCAGAAAATATCAAGTTTCTACGTTATACTGCAGAATACACACTGTTTTCTTTCTTTTTCCACAAAACTTGATTATGGTAGAGTAAAGTGGTCTATGTTGACTCTTCAAGTTTAAAAAATCGAACCAAGTTGGAAGATATGAACCATTGCAACAGCAGGAGTCATAGTAAAAACTGGTTTTTCAATTTCACCCTACCATTTGGGAACAAACCTAAAAAGTACTATTCCATCAGTTACGTAATAACAAAGAAGCGTTTTTTTAATCAATAAAAACATATTTGGAAAAAATTGCGATTTTAAATTTTTTTAAAGAGATATTTCAAATTCCGCATGTAGGTCTAAATTTGAATTACAAACAACTTTCTCTCATAACTTTTTTTGCTATCTACACAAATAACCCCACTTTGGCCAATTCGTAATTAATTTTGTGAATTGTCGCCATATTGGCAGTCACGTGACATGTCAAAATCGATTATTAGGTTTTTCAATAACGTTCCCCTGTAACGTATTCTTTGTAACTCTGATAATACATTTTTTCCCATATGATGCAATCGTTATGGCCGACACTGTATTTCAGGTTACAATTTTAATGATGGAAAGTAACTCACCAGAATCCCCATGTATTTTTGCCTGGGATGCTTTTTTAGAAATAAGGCGTCCTATTTTGCTGCAGCTAATCCAAGATAATAATCAAAAGCATAAATATCTCGGGTACAGTAAAGTTGATTAGCAGTTGAATTGGAAAAACATACATAGTTTAAATTTCTGAAGAACCAAAAAACTTACAATCTTGAAAATATCTTTCTCGGGTTTAATCGCTACGAGCCGCCATTGGACAGTATTTACTCGCTCTCAGACAAGACAAGAGAATTAATTTATGGTGAAACTGTTTATATTGTTTTTTCTTGATTGTTGATTCCACTATACCTTTTTATAATGAATAACACGTACTTAATATACCTCTGGTTGGATTTGTAAAACCCGTGGAATAAACTGGTTTTCCGTCATGCGTGCATCTGATTGCCTACATAGGGGATTTTTTCATCGGTAAATGTGTTTTCCATTCATAATGGACTGTATGATGTTTATAATTTTAGTACTCGGAGTTCAGTTGGATTTTGATATGTTTGTGAAGAAAAATCTTGTAATGTTTAAGGACTATCGTAAGAATCAAGAAAAAGGGGAAAATGATTGGATTCATTCGGTAAACTAAAGACTTTGGGTTCTGGAGCCGTGAGTTGAGATGCTTGGTTTTCTGTTGAAAGAAAAAAAATGTTATCCTAGGTTGACGATGATGAGGTGGAAAAACCATATCTAATTGATTTTGGAATTATGACTATATTTATATTTATTACTCATTAATATAAAAAGAAGATATACAATAAATAAAATAAATATGAATTGGAAATGAAATAAATTAAATGAAAGTATAAACGCAAGTCACTCATTCTGAAAGCAGGACTCGTAGAAAAGGACATAGGCCTTCATCGCTCACAATTGATCCTGTTGGAATTGGATACACATGCGAATCATTATACTCGTACCATGTTGTGTGAGCAAAAGGGTGTCACAGCAAGATCTGTAGTGTCCGCCAGTGGAAGTATTGCTGTGATTAGACACGGCATATAAGTTGTAGCGATAAGGCGCAACATCGTCTGCTGCGTAGTTGCTCATATTTAATTATTCTAAAAGAAAATTTATCAAAATATTCAATTTCCCATTGAAATTGTCCGTTGAAGAAAATCGTTTTGGGTGGATTACAAGAATTTCTGGAAATTTACTAATTGATATAGATTTCGTGCACTTTGTTTTCTTTTCGCAAAATGAACAAGTAGGTTTTTCATCACCATCTAAAATTTCTTCACTACTGAAAGAATCCAGACATTGCAATAAACTCAGTTGGCCTGTTCTTTGCAGAATTGGTATAGAAAGGTCCCAAAATGGATCAAATGTGACTGAACAATGACCACAATATGTACATTTCAATGGAGATTTCAGTTGGCCACCATAGGTATCTATAATCTTGGAATAGTCCATCACCAAGAATCTTGACCAAGCCTCTGCAGCTTTCATAGGCGTCTCCGTTATTCTATTCACTTCTTCATGCAAACCCTCCAGTAAGTATCTCAGAAACTCCTGAGCATCTTGCTGTTCGTTACCTGAAAACAGAGGTGCGAATTTTCCAATCTGACCCTTGAATAAAAATGTATTGACGATCAGTTTATCTAACGGATCTTCTGACCATAGCTTCTTGATCACGTTCGCGAAGGCTTCGATTGAACCTCCTTTCATACTGGACATATTCGTATTGATATCTTTCAAGAAATCATTCGTTGTTGAATACTCAAGAAGCCATTTAGTGTTTGACAAGCATTGAAGGATGGAATTCATGTAGCAGGAGTTGTTGATGTTTATCAAACCATTGAGATCAAAAACAATAATCTCCCTATACGGATTTTTTTGTGCGTGAGGTATCTGTAGGTGAATTTTTCATTTTGATTTGAAAGGAACATCCATCGCAAATTCATCAAGCTGTTTGGAGAAAGGCATGGTTCCAAAGAAGGAGGCTGCATTACCCCTTTGAATACTAACACTGATTTTTTGAATCAAGAAGGATGTTGCTCTTGAGTCATTCGTTTCTTTAGAAATACGAGAACCAATTTCCTGTATGATTTTTTTCGCATGAGGACCGAGAGTGCCAAAAGTTTCTACAGGATAAAAAATATGATTATACTTAAAATTTTTATATTTTCGACATTTTAAATTTTCTGCCAAAGTAGCTGCCGAACCACTGGTCACGGAAGTTGATGAGACGTGTGAAGGAGCTAAAGTATCGACACAAGTGAAATCCCAAATAACAGGTTTTTCCCTCTACCATGGAGTGATTGTTATGCCGTCTAGTTTTTTCCAGTCTTCTCTGCAAATACCAACTGGTTCTAAAATAGATGGAATTTTTGCAGAAGCTAGAGTACGTTTGATCAGGTCATTCACTACTTGATGTATTGAAAAACGTCCAGCACTATATCTACAACTCAGTCCGTGAGTACCTCTATCGTCTACTTCTGTTCCACATTTGCAACGATGTTGGACACAAACCACGGAACCCAAGCGGAACCCAACGGCAATCCTGAATGACTCATTATCCAACATCGTCCCAAGAGATGAAACAGGAAGAGCATATAGCCAAGCTCCCGCATCTTTCGATGAAACTGCTTTCAGCCGTGCCATATCTTTTGGAGTTGTAACAGACTGTAGCAATTTGTCATATTCAATTTTGACTAACGAAATATCCCATGCACGTTAAAATGTTCGTTGCTCTGGTGGTGAATTCAGTAAGTTATCGGAAGGAAAATGTGCGGGTAGAATTGAAGTGGTAAAATGGGTAACACTATAAACTGATGAAAGGATGGCGGGCAATGAAAGAGAGTATGATGAACGAATGCCCAAGCCCCCCTGTAATATCGGAAGTGATACTTGCAACGAAGAAGCGTCATCCATTGTATTATTCAATAATAACTCGAGGGAATCAGGCAATGCTTCATCAAATCATTTCAAATCATTTTCATTATGCCAACAAGGACTGCATCTCAAAGTATAAATAAGTTTTGGAATGGCCAAACAGTGCTTCAGAAGATGGAATGCAATATGAGTAGGAAGACTCGATAAACGAGAGGACATAGTAATGCATTTTTTAAGTTTTTCATTAAAACAAGAAGATAAGGCCTCATTGGTAGGTGGTGCACCAAGAAGAGATACATCTCTTTTATCAAGATTTCTTATTCCAGGTGCAAGATTATTGAACTTATTGAAGATTTCACTATCGAAGGCTTCAAGAAAAAAGAGTTCGCACTTGTGAAAATTCAGTTCCAGCCCAATATCCATGGAATTATTGATTATAGATGAAAGTGCTGATAGAACTTCATTTGCGTTTCCTCCTAAAGACCCATCATCCAGATACCAAGCGTTATATTCTTTATAATATCATTGATAGAGAGACAGAAGAGTGCCGGAGATAATGGATCACCTTGTTGAAGACCACGTTTTAACATTATTATATCTTCACCAGAAGATAGAAAAGTAGGCTCACTGTAGCACTGAGTAACCCAATGGTATATTTCGTGAATAAAATTTTTAACTTTCTCAAGCATTAAGTCGAGGTTAACCACATTGAAGGCATTCTTGAAATCTAATTTCAAAAATACCTTGCAAGTTTTGTCGACATTTTCATTTACGAATAGTCTAGCAGCATGGGCGACAGCTTCACAGCCTCCATAAGAGCCGAAGCCGAATTGAATTGGGCGAAAACATTTACCAAGTTTCGTTCTCAGTTTCATGGAAGTCAGTTTTGCAACAAGTCGACGATAAACAGTACCTACAGCGATCGGTCTAATACCTCCGTCTTTTTTGTTGAGACCGCAAAGGGAAGCAAATAACATTATAGGACTGATGTCAGGACTGATAGAATCACATAACAGAAAATTGCTAAGGTTTGTAAGAGACGATAACAGTCTAATACCCGCTGATCCTGCATTGTAAGTTATCATATCTTGTATATGGGATGGTCTCAGGGAATCTAACCCCCCTGATAAACTAGTGCGAAATGACACAATTGCTTCGTGGACTTCTTCTTTGGATACTTTGAGAGTGGTAATCGATGTGCAATCTTTGAAAAAACAACCTGGAGAGTTAGCCGGTGGATGCTTCAGTTTTAGTTTATTGAAAGTTTCCTGATCAAAATTTGCCAAAGTGTCATCGGAACATAATAGTCTGAGAGCTCCTGAAAGATCCCCGTCTGAAACTTTATTCACAACCAATTTTGGTAAAGACGATTTATAATTTGGACGATTTCTATTTGTTGTAAGTGGACATAGTAATTTGGTTGTATCATTGAGATTCCTCTTGATTATACTGGCTAGTGATACCTGATAATTACCATCGGCGAGTGGAACACTGCAGTTTTTGTAAGCGAAAAGCAGGAGATTTGTCCAAGGAGTGACACTATTATTCTTCAAACAATAGCTTCGGAGAGATTGGAAGCAGCAAGAAATCTCGCAGCTTTGGGAATTCTTTTGATGACATGACATGTCCTTTTCGAAGTTGCTAGTGTAAAGTGGAGCGGTGAAAATTCTCATCAATAAAATTGTGAGAAACATGGCCAGATATTGATAAATCGCTCTCTTGACTGGACGTATGGTGAATTTTTGCCTTGTGAATCTTTAAACCAGCATGATTCTTGAATTTTTTGCAACAGGCATCACAGTAAGAAGTTGACAGTGAAATTGAATTCAATTAAAATCTTTATATTTCGATCAATTTGCAGAAACTATAGAATTAGAAAATTCTTCTCGATTCATTTTTGAAACCCTTGAATAATACCAAGTGGAAAAAAATGTACGCGTGAAAACAAATATTTTTCGTGTTATTGTATAACAATTTCCTTGAGAAACTTTGTAGGAAAACTGTATCACACAAAGACAGAATGATTCGAGAAATATTAATTTTAATAATCTTAGACATAATACTTTCCTTCCAATTTTTTTTTATATAAAATCCTCCCAAGACGAACTATTCTTTATCTGTTTACTCACTGTAATGTATTCACCTACGCCACCGTTTGTTGAATTCCACTTCTCAGTTTTCACAGTAGTGTTTTTTGCCTAACCGATTCTTATCTTTTCACGCAAAAATACGGACAGTACCATATTGTACTTTTGAAGTGATACATATCATTACTCAAGCAACATCGATTAAGTGTACTTGGTGTTTCCATTAACGGCCCTCAAGATATCAGAGTAGCGACGAAAAATCTTGCCTCATTACTTCAGATGATGTAATTAGAACCAATAACGAAAAAAATAATTGTTGGAATTGTTATTTCAGTCAACCGGTTGCACCCTTACGAGCACAACCCTCAGAAGTATCAGATATTTGCCTTAATTCAGACTTTGTGGAATTGTGTAGAGAGACAAGTATTTTTCGGTGTTACGAAATATATGTTTAATTGAATTGGACTCTCCAAGATTCACACTCAAAATTTCTTTGTTTTATTTGCATTTGGCCTCTGCCTGGAGTGCTACAAGGAGTGTTTTATGATTTGTTTACGGATGGCGCTGCGAATTACTTTATTGTAAGTCGCAGCATCATTCGTGAATGGATGTGGATGTGGATGGAATGTTACATCTTGTGGACAAGACGACTACATTGTCGTTTGATCTATCCTTGTACTGATGAGAGAAAAAAAACCTCTAAACCAAGATGCAAAGAAACCCTGGTGCGATCTCAGATTCAATTTTGTTTCTACCAAAGTTGTTGATACTGTAATTGCATTGATACCGTTGGCTCCATTCGTCGATGGATGGCGCAGAAGTCGAAAATAGCCGAGTTTCCAACATTCCACGGTGCCTTGATTTGTCATTTGATTGTTTTTGAATGTTGACATGACACTTGTCGCTTGTCCAATCGTCAATGACAACATTAATCTGTAGTTTTGCCGCCATCTGTGCTAAATAAGTGAAACGGTACCAATGCAATAAAAATAACATGAATCAAGTAGGCCGTACATCAACACTTTTGTACAAGATGCATAGAAACCCTAGTGCGATCTCAGATTCGATTTTGTTTCTACCAAAGTTGTTGATACTGTAATTGCATTGATACCGTTGGCTTCATTCGTCGATGGATGGCGCAGAAGTCGAAAATAGCCGAGTTTCCAACATTCCACGGTGCCTTGATTTGTCGTTTGACTGTTTTCGAATGTTGACATGACACTTGTCGCTTGTCGAACCGTCAATCGTCAATGACAACATTAATCTGTAATTTTGCCGCCATCTCTTCTAAAGAAGTAAAACGGTATCAATGCAATAAAAATAACATGAATCAAGTAGGCCGTACATCAACACTTTTGTATGTCGGTATCACAGGTATAAGAGATCACACCAGGGTTTCTATGCATCGGTATCACAGGTATAAGAGATCACACCAGGGTTTCTATGCATCTTGCTGGAAACATGCATGTGTACAGGTGGTCATTTCCAACAAAATGAAGGATAGTTCATATACTATTCATATACTCTTCCTGTGCCATCCGGGGCCTCCTTTTGTTTAATCTATACATAAATGATATCACTTCCTGCTTTCTATACAGCAAAGCCCCTCTTTCTGCAGATGACCTCAAGTGCTTCAAGGTCATTCATAATGTAAACGTCTACAGTCCGATATAGATAGACTATCGAACTGGTGTTCTCAAAATGGCATGGACCTCAATAGTGGTAAATGCCATATTATGAGATTTTGCCACACACACCGGTCACTAACGTTTAACTACCATATTGACATCATCATCGATCGTACTCTAACTTTCAACGACCACATCCAAAAACCCAAAAACTGCATGGTTTCATTAAAAGGACCAACCGTGATTTTACCAACGTATTTACTATCAATATCCTTTACTGCTCATTGGTTAGAAGTCATCTCGATTACTGTTCTTCAGTCTGGTCTCCACATTATGCCACTTACAAAATTAAGCTGGATCGAATCCAACATACTTTTCTCAGGTTCAAATCTTTTAAAGCTCAAGTCGATTGTGATCAAATTGGAAAATATTTGAATATTCCATCTCTCGAAGTTAGAAGGAAAAAGCAAGATCTTGTACTACTTTTCAAGATAATCAACGATCAATGCAACTGTCCGGAATTATTATCAAGGGTAATATAACAAGACCTTGATAAATAGTCGACTATTTTTATTGCATCTAAATTTCGACTGTATTTTATAATAATTTAACGATACATTATTTTGGCATTAATAATCTGATGAGAGCCCGAGAGCGAAGCTCGAGGGCTTACATCTCTGATTATTAATGCCAAAATAATGTCGAGTAAAATTAATAAATACAAGAGAAATTTAGCAGCAATAAAATAGTCGACAATTAACCAAGGTCGTGTTATATTTATGAAGATTATTTCTTGAATCCATTTCTTCATATCTGTCATATGAATGACACTGTATTGTCAGGGATTGTAGCCTCGATATCTCATCGTTTTTGATTTTTCCAAACCGATTCATTTTCAAATAATGGTTCAGCTTTAACACGATTGATTCTATTTGACGTTCAATATGTATTTATTTAGAGTACTGTCAGATGCTCAGGCTCCTTGATATGAGTATCATGCTGAATAGTCGGTGACTATTGTGCATCATGTAAATAGTCGCTAATAGAGCGTGTTGATTGGTCCTGTCAAACAGGAAACAAACGTATGATTGGTTGATAACTGATATTTAATAGACGAAAGAAATAATCAGAAATAAAGTTGTATGTACAATCTTGTTTAACTAGGCAATCATAATAATAAAATAATAAACTTTATTTAAATAGGAATATCCTAATATACAATTATATAGATTTTAGTAGTTGTATAGGTAAAAAAATACAATTTTAAATAATTAAGGTATATAACTAAAGCTAACTTCAAATTTAAAATAGAACCGACAAAGAATATAACATCAAAATAGTTTGAGAATGTAGTGAGTATGGACGTACACAAGGAAATATTGAAAATTCTAATAAAACACTTGAAATCACATAACTGACATTGATAATATCGTTAGAACATATAATTATATTAATGAGACAGGTTTTTTATGTACTCCAGAAGATTTGATTTGAATGAACACAATGTTTTACTTTCTTTGATGTTTTTTGGTTAACTGTTAAATTGGATCAGGCCTTGGTGGAACACCGAATTCATTGTTTTTTTTATAATTTGTCCTATTTACATGAAATTTGAGCTTCTGCGAGTTTGGTAATTATGTATTTGATCATTTATTGTAATTAACTGACTAAAGTAAGAGGGCAACAACTGTCCTTTTACGATTTTGTAAATAAAAATCATTGAGAAATAATAAAGCCTGTTTTTTAGTGGAATCCAGTTCAAAACGGTAAGCATTGTATCAACGGGATTGTATCTATTGCATTTCAGTATAATTCTTATAGCTCTGTTTTGTAATTTTTGTAATGCACAAATGCTGTTGGAATCAAACAATGTTAATAAACTTGGGCACTACTCAAAGTGTGGCTGAATAATTGTTCTATAGACTATTAAGGATGTTGCAAAAGACAATTGTGCTCGTATTCTTGAAAAGAAAAATATTTTCTTACTGATTTTGCTGCGAATGTAATGAAAATGGCTTTTGAGATTCAGAAGATTATTTACCATGAACCCCAGATATTTTATTTCTTGCATAACCTCAATTTTTTCATTATATCTTGATATATTTACGTTGTTGATGCTAATTTTACTGAGTTTGAGCTTAGAGGTGATTATCATAGCTTTCGTTTTTTGTGTATTCAAACTGAGCTTATTGACATTCAAAAATTCAGAGATATTCATTAAAATTTTGTTTATTTCATGTCTTCAGGTTTACACTGTTGACTGTTATAAGAGTATCATTTGCGAATAAGTTTATAAATTCACAATCTTCAACGTAATTAATATCATTCAGATAGAGTATGAATAATAACGGACCTAGGATACTACCTTGTGGAACACCTGTAGATCGACCTTTGAGATGATTTTCAAACCATTTCAAAATTGTTCCATGAATTACATAGTATTGTAATCTAACAAGTAATATGTCAATATCAATTGTTTCGAAAGCTCTTTTGAAGTCCAAAAAGACTGCTAATATATATTTATCTTCATCTACCAATAACTTCCATTTCGAAATTGTCAGCTGTAACGCTGTTTCAAGGAGTGGTTAGATCTGAAGCCTGACTGATATTCCATCAACAAATTATTGTCGTTGATATATTTACTAAACTGTTCATAGACAGCACGCTCTAGTATTTTTTCTAAAGGTGGCAGGGTGTTGATAGGACGATAGTTACTGGGATCATAAATGTCATTGTTCTTCGGTACCGGAATGACAGTACTAGTTTCAAGACGAAGTGGTATTTCACCAGTTGTTAATGATGTGTTTATGAAGTTTAGTAAGACGTGTCCCATAACTTGAAAAATACTTTTTAGGACGCTGTTATTGAGGATTTCAGAATTGCATTTATTATCTAATCCATTAATGATTTTGTTCAATTCACTGAGATTCAGTTTTTTAAAGTTTGAAAATTTGCAGTGAATTACAGTTAGACGGGTGTTATCCCATGTTGGGGCTAAAGGAATATTTAACTTAATTCTTAAAAAACTGTCAATGAAGTATGAGTTGAATCTCTCAGCCGTCTCAAGATCATTCTCGGCAATCATCAAGTTATTATCAACTGATAATTTGATATTATTTGATATTTTGTTAATTTTCGGCTTCAAGAGAAATTTTAGTGTTTGCCACATTTTCTTGGGATTTTCAATATAAGCGTCAATCTTTTTAGCATATTACTATTTTTTTTTCGCTTTTAAATCGTTAACAACTTTGTTTCTGTTTATTTTCAGAATTCATCTAATTAATATTGAAATCACCCACTCTCAGACCTTTTTCATTTCCACTGAAGATATCCTCGACGTAATTTTCAAATTATTCTAGGATTATAGAACTAGGGGATCTGTATAGACATCCAATTATCCAATTTTCTCCATGAATTTTCAATTTAATAAGAAGGCACCATAACATTTTATCCAGGACGATTTTTTTTTTGAATTTTAAAGTCATATCTATTTCTAACATATATCAAAACACCTCCAGTATGCCTACTTTCTGAATCACATCGTATCACACTATAGTCCTCTAGATGAATTTCAAAATCATCAATGTCTTCAGTTTGCCGACTTTCGCTAAGTAGAATGGCAATAGGTTTGTAGCACTGAATTTCATACACTATATGGTCTCTATTAGCGATCACACTTTGTAAGAAGTCAGTTTGGTAGCTTATTTTAGGACTTGGAGTTAGTTTTTTTGTTGTTGATTTTGGGTATCAACTATGGTTGGAATGTTGTTTAAGAATTTGATGGTTTTATTAGTGTCTCCTTTTGCAATAATTTCATTAAGTCTGTTTTTTACGAAAGCGTGTAAGGGCCACACCTAAGTTATTTTTATTTCATAGCTTTTTACGACTTAGATCTCGGAATTACGACTTATTAGATCTCGGAATTCCGACTTGCATCTCGGAATTACGACTTATTAGATCTCGGAATTCCGACTTGCATCTCGGAATTCCAACTTAGATCTCGGAATTCCGACTTAGATGTCAGAATTCTGACTTAGATCTCGGAATTCAATCTATACGCAACTAGCGACGAGACAGAAAATAGGTACATAGTAACGCGACAGTTATGAAACTGTCGCATGAAAACATAAGTTCGAACAGAGTCGACGAATGTTTTTTTCAGATAACCCAACACTGCGTTTGTTACTTGCAAAGGGTTATAATAGAGAATACGCTGTACTTCCCATACATCTAAAAAGAAATGTGTTGAGAAAATATCATTCTCTATTTCTGACATTAAAAATAACAACTAGATGAATTTTTTGAAAATCTACGGATGGATATTAACACTTTCAGCTACATAGTGAAAAGTATTGCACCGTTTTTGGTGACAAAATAAACAAATTTTCTACCCCAGCCTATAGAACTAGAAGCAAAACTTGTTGCTAGTTTGAGATAAGTAATCAAACAAAATCTTTATTAAATAAAAGGATTAACAAAACAATTCCTCGAGTTTATAAAAAATTAGAAATGAACCAACACCTCTTTATTTAACCATCTTTAGGAAATTTGGAATAAATCTCATTTGGTATCATAATATTGTAACATTTTTATGTAACCACAAATTACTTCCATTTACGTTCACACCGTCGGCGTCGTCGGTATTGGTAATTGTATCATGATTAAAGCACTGAAACATCTGCGCGGGTGCTGATATTTCTTATGCGTATTTCTGAACCAAATTTTTTATTTCATTCCTAAATTGTAGTACCTTAGAGTCCGTCAGTTTTTCAACATGTGGTAAGAGGCTATCAAAATATTATTTGTCTTGTATCAGGTACTGATAACAATGATGAAATTTACAAAATGCACCCTCCGTCAATGAACATCGAGTCTTGTCGCTCGCGATACGACAGGCGTCATCGCGTCGCTTGCTTCCTCACTAATATGCACACCTTTACAAAAGCTGCTTTCCAATTGCCAGGGGTAGAAGTACCCAGTGGAGCATGTTACCCCTGAACTGAACCTGAAGTGAACCGTACCTGACTCAATGAATGGGTTTTAATCGGAAAATCATTTATCGTGATCTGTCAGATCACTTTAGTAGCTACCCGGAGTTACTCGGAGCTACTCCCTATGGCAATTGAAAAGCGGCTAAAATGCATTGAAATATTCTAGTCGCGTCGCTTTCCTCTTACCGCATCGCTCGCCTATGGTTGTAAGTCGGAATTCCGAGATATAAGTCGGAATTCCGAGATCTAAGTTGGAAGTCTGAGATCTAAGTCGGAATTCCGAGATGCAAGTCGGAATTCCGAGATCTAAGTTGGAAAAAGCTATGAAATTAAAAAAAAAAATTGTGGCCCTTCTACGCTTTCGTAGTTTTTAACTGAGATGTAGTAATCCTGTTGCATTTTGGTTTGATCACTATGGATTATGACTCCTGGAGCTTTCACTTTCTCTTTGTTTTTGAGTATTAAGAGAGACTACACAAACTTTCTCTGTTCCTTTTCATAGATACAACTATACATTTAATTCATTCCTCCCAAGAACCCTTCGTGTGGCCAACTCATTGAACAGCATCGAGCTGTTCAACCCATCATTTGCTAGATTCAAAAACCACTTAAGAAATATTAATGTTTAAGTATTTTTAGTGCTGTATTGAAACCTACATATCAGTATCAAGTTTGCTTTTTTGCGTTTATACTGTATATTGTTCCTTGTATGTTATTTATGTTTTTAATCATCTTAGTCGTTTTAAGTCATTTATCTTTTGTCACTGTATCTCAAGTGCTTGTATTCTAAATTGGGCTTGACCGTGTCTGTGAGGAACGTTGCACAAATGGACGACAGATATAATTCAATGTCCATAGGGGAAGTAGTTGTTTTTTGTAAGATATTTGGCTTAATTTCCACTTTGTGGAATTGTGTGGAGAGATAGGTATTTTTCGGTTTTACAAAATATTTGTTTCATTGAATTGGACTCTTTATTATACACACTCGAACCCTGTTTGTTTTATGAAGAAAACGACATATTCTATATGATTGAGGACCCTATTACCCGAACTGGACGTTGTGAGCATGTACCAAAAACGTCCAATTTAGGTATTTAAAGACCTAGAAGGGACGTACTCTGCGCGGAATTTAAACTTTCATAGGACGTGAACTGTACGTAATCTAGACATCCCCAGTACATACACGTGTCTTGGTCGGATGTTCTCAGTACGTTTTGGGGACATACTTGTCCTATATATGCATTCGTATTCAGAACAATCGATATTCGTTTTATGCATCAGAGTCCGATATTCCATTGAAATTAGGCCCGAAATAATGTTTTTGAACTTTTTTTCTGTAACGAATCATTTAGATCCCCAGAGAGGTATAGTTTGACTAAGGTAAGTCTTCAACAAAAATTGAAGTGGAAGAAGAGGTTCTATTCACTAGTTGCCAAGAACACTAGACTCAGTGTCATCAGATTTTCTTCTGTCAATCTGATTCAATTGTAGAACTGGAACGCAGACTTATTTCAGTATGTCGTGATATTTCTAGACAAAATAATGGAAACCAATACGAACATTCACTTGAACAATGTTGAATTTTGTGATTCAAATGATGAAACCTGCCATTCTGCCAGCTTTACTCCTCTTTCAAGTCAATAAGATCGTAACGTGAAGAACTATTGTTTTCGACAGAAGTTTTCAATGATGTACCATAAAGGCTGGAACACAATGGAAGTTTTATGTTTCTGGTTTTAATTTTGATAATTTTAGATTTCCTTTATACATGAAACTATCTCATTGTTAATATTATTCTAATCACTCCACACAAACAATCTTGTTTCCAGAATCCAACCTTTATATTGTTCAATTATGTTTTGCATCCTGTTTTATTTCTAAAATTGATGTCCAAAATTGCAAAACTCAAAACTTATTACATAAAACTTCCATTGTATCTATGGCTTAAGAAGGAGACTGTTACTTTCATTTTAAAATAGATTGGAGCTGCAGGAGTAGGAAGGAATGGCTCGTCATATACCTCAATCAGTTTTCTCCTCGATATCGCCGATACCTTTTTTCTATCCGAAGATATTACAAATATAGCCGATTGTCACCCTGTATTGATAGGCAATCAAAAATCTAAAATGATGATATGTCATTCATTCGCTCATATGTTAAATTCATGCGTCCTGTGGACTTGGAATTGTATTCGTTAGTTTTGCTTTACTTTTTTCTTCATTCACTAAGTTTCTATAACATTGGTTTTAGCACTTATCTGTGAAATTGCATTTCCTTGTATACTATCAATAAAAATTTCATACTTTGTTTGGACTTCATGAGAACAAAAGAAGTTTTCCCCTTCACCACACTAGTAATTTCATTCCTAGATACGCATTTCGTTAACCAAGTTAACTTCATCAGTAGGATTACTAAACTTCTTCTACTCTTCAGGCAAATGTTTTTACCACTTTATTACAGATACAAATTCATTTGCGCTCAATTTTTTTCAACATCGATAAATTTTAGTGGATTCTGTCCTTATTTGGACCTAGGTACCCAAAATGAACACTGCCCCATCAGAAAGCGAAACACAACAATGCTATATTCATCAGGTGCGGTCGTATTGATACGGGCAATACAGGGTGATTCAAAATTCTTTGCTAACATTTCAGAGCCGTATTTTTGTGACCGATCTTCACAGCGTTAAATTTTCAACATTTATTTTTTCTTTATTGCTCTTTCAGTTTTTGGGATGAGATAAAATTTGAAGCATGGGTTACGTTTCAGGAAGAAATATCTTTAAATTTTAGCAAATTCCGACTTTAAACTAGGAAATTTATTATTTTCCAACTTTAAACTCGGAAATTCTGACTTCAAACTTGGAATTTAATCAAATTCCGACTTCCAATTAATGAAAACTATTTTTTTTAAATCATATGGCCCTTCTACGCCTTCGTACAGATGCGTAAAAATTACAAAAATCAAAACATTTCGTAAACGAAACAGGGAACTTATTTCGTATTTTATAATCCATCAACGACGCACCAGAAAAAACTTCACGGAGTAAAGAAGGGCTTGACTGACCCCTGAAGAAATATAACCCTGTAGATTCTCAAAAAAACTCGGCGTACTGGATGATGTAAGCCGTAAAATATAAAGTATATTTTAAATGAATTTGATCTCAATATCTCAAAAACTGAAAGGGGCTATGGAATAATTTTTTTAATCTTGAACCTTCAACACTTTGTAGATCGGTAACAAAGCGTTTTGCGGCCACATATTTATAAAAAAAAAACTGAAAACTACGCCCCTGGAGTCTTGATACTGAATTTTGAAACACCCTGTATAAATGAGAAGGCCGTTTCACCAATTTCACTTTTCATTAATAATAATTCTGTCATTTTCCATACTGACTTTTATTTTCTCCTTCATAAAGTAACAAAAGATTTGGACTCATTTGAGAGTTTGAAGGCTTGCATGGCTTTGGAAACCCCTGTTTAAGAGAAAATGAAATAAAGGGAAGAGTGGAAAATTCCACACCACAGAGACAAACAGGTAAAAAAATGCAGGTTGAATCTCTATCATAAATCATCTTCAGTTTTGGTCAGTGAAGGTTTTCCGTTCAAGAAGTTTATGTAAAAGTTATCCAGGTTAGGTACCCAAATAAATCATCAAAAGAAGAAATAACTGCTAGTCTCAACGTGCAACTTCGAAAATAATGCCAATAATTTTGGAATTCAGTTCTGCTAATCTCTATTCAGTTTTATGACTACTTTACCTTTTCTACTATCCTTAGAAGTAGATTTGTTCTAAATTTTGCAAATGTCCGGAACGAACATAATCCAGAAACTTGAAAGATTACACTCCACTCAACTATGCACTATCAGCTATGCACTAAATCGAATTGTCTGGTTGGTCCTATTCGAAATATCCGTTTAACTTTTCGGCGAATGTAACTGGATGTGAATGATCATTCCGCGATATTCAGTCTTTACACTGAATTGACATCATTGTGAAACGCTATGTTTGCAGAAGAGTGTTTAAATAAATAATTTAGCTAAGGTACGGTCACCATCGAATGAGTGATGATAAATAAACAGACTTTCGCGCAGTATTTCCTCCTCCTTTCCACAACTTGAGGAGACTCGCTTCTCGGCCAAAATATGTTGTTGCAATTTTGCTACGAGCGCAACATGCCACAGAACCGGATTAGACTGTTCGTTGAATTGAGAGTATAATAAAAGTGTGCGAAGCGACAGACACAAAATACGAGGGTTTATTATCATCCAGTGACCTGGCTGTTTTCTATTCAACATTTTTGTAACATTTCAGGCGTTAAGGTCGATGCGGTTTACGTGGATGTCTCTAAAGGCCTTCCATATCAAAAATCCGTATTATACTATTTTCGGACAATTTTGAATACAGCAATCTCTCTGAAATTGTCAATGCATTTGTACAATTTTTTGAAAGTGCATACTCTCCAACACAACAAGCACATTAGCCTACTAATATTACCTCGAACAATCTCTAATCATTTCTGTCAGGCATTTTTCAGATATTGAAGTTTGCAATTCCCTTAAAAAATTTAAATCCAAACTTACTAGCGTGGACAATGGCATACCCAACTTCTACGTTGAAGACTGTGCGCACATTTTAACTGCATCATTATTTATTTATTTATCAGAAACATACAGGTTACCCTAATTACATGTTTCTGCCTTTAAATTACATATATGTGAAAAACAACATAGCATCAAAACTTATAAATATATTAACCATTCTAATTTAAATAAAATGTTACGTGACGTTAAGGGGGAGTCAGTACAAAGACATCATTAGAATCATTGTTAGTTATTTATTGCTGAGACGGCTCTTCTGAATGATCCAAGACTTGAGCTAAATATTTGTATTCTAAATGGTATTCATTATACAATTGACATATTTTTTGTAAGCTATCTGTGGAATTGACATGGAAAGTAAGTCGTCGGGTACGTAAAAGTTTATCTGTTGTAGTAGTTCCGGTGAATTCAATAATTTATACAGAAAAAGCAGACAACGATGGATTCTCCGGTACTCTAACTTTGTGATATAAAATTCAAGTCGCAAGTGTTGGTAGGATACAAAGCCAGGGGAGACATTGAATTTCTTGTAAAATATATACTTAATAAATTTATTTTGGAGGGACTCCATCTGTTTTATATTACCTCTAGTCAAAAAATTAGTCCAAATCAAGCATCCAAACTCCAATTTGCTTCTAACCAAAGCGTTATAGAGATATATTATAGGGTTGATAGAATTGAAGTGGAAAGTCGAACGTTTTATAAAACCTAGCAATTTGTATGCTTGCGAAAGGACTTTCTGAATGTGTGATTGAAAACTAAGATTGGCAGAAAATGTGATGCCCAGGTCAACAACTTCGTTTACTCTCTTCAATGCGGAATTGCCCATAGTGTAAATAAAATGATTTGGATTTTTTTGTCTACTGTAGGTCATGACTTCACATTTGTCACTGTTGAAGTATAATTTATTATCTATGGACCAATCATGTATGTTGTCAATATCATTCTGTAGTTGGAAGTAATCATTAATATCATTTTCAAGTAAATTTTCATATCATCTGCAAAAAGTAAACATGGTGATGAAATTTTACATGGTAAGTCATTGACAAATAGTAGAAAGAGAAGTGGTCCCAGATTTGACCCCTGTGGAATACCTGAACCAGCCATAAAAGATTTTGACTCAGTCCCCTTGAATATGACATATTGCTGTCTATTCTGCATATATGTTGAAAACAATTTAAGTAATGGATCACTCACTCCAAATGAAACTAATTTTTTCAAGAGTATGTCATGGTTGACTTTGTCAAAAGCCTTAGCGAAGTCAGTATATACCACATCAACCTGTCCAATATGTCGTGTATATAATTTGTAAAATATAGTAAATTAGTTTCAATTGACTTTTTCTTGCAAAACCCATGTTGTTGAAAACATAACATGTTTTGCACATGTGAATAAAGTTTTTCATAAAGTATAAACTCGAAAACCTTCGCGATACAGTTCAAAACTGCTACAGGCCTGTAATTATTGAATTAGTTTTTACTACCTTTTTTGTAGATTGGTGTAACCTTTGTGAGTTTGAATGCATTCGGAAAAATTCCGGAGTCCAAAGATTTCTGAAAAATAATCAGAAGAGGATATATCAAGTAGTCGCGACAAGCTTTGAAAACGCTGAAAACTTTGGTTTTAATTTTTTAAATGCATCTGAAATATCATTCACCGTAACTTTGTTAAAAGTCAAATGAGAAACCTCAGTATTTTGGTTGAAAAATGTTTTGATGTAGTCAATATCATATGTTGACGAGTTCTAATCATAAATAGATTCAAAATATTCTGCAAATCCTTCAGATATATCAATTGCGTCTCTAATCAACTTTTTATCTTGCCCTAAAAAGTATGAGTTTTCAGAATTAGATTGCTTAGTCTTATTAACCATATTCCAAAATAAATGTGGATCTATATTTATATTATTTTCTATGTTCTGTATGTATGAACTATGTTCTTTTTTAATTTCTTCTTTCAAATTGGATCTCAATTTTTTATATTCATTCGAGTGAAATTCAGATTGATTTTTGAATTTTCTATGAAATTATTTTTCTTGCAACATTCGGATAATGCCAGGTGTAAACAGTAAGAGATTTGAGCCGGTTCTGGGCCTCCACCCACTACTATGACGTCATCAGTGACCTTGGGGTGACCTTCAGGGATGACCTTGGTGCATGGGTGCCTGTGTGGGTCTATGACCTTGGGATGTCCTTGAAATGATTTTTAAATTTTGTAATTTTTGACCTTGATGTAGGTTTTGATCAGGTGTTCAAGGTTTTTGTTTGACCTTGAGATGACATTTGGGTGACTGAGATTTTTTTTCATACACGGACAAGTACTTTTTCCAAGAACTTATATATTTTTTTTACCTCCAAGACTAAAAACATTTATGTGAACACTTGCTACTATGTATGACTTTCATATTATGTACTAACACATGAAAATCTAGAGAAGGCACACGTCCACACACCACGGAGATCCAGTCAGATATGTGAACTCTGATTCCTCTCCGATACTTACCTTGTAGTGGTGGTGGTAGTAAGCGTGTGTGACGTCATCCGACTATGAGGAGTGCATCTGAAGTAGCCCACGCTCGACGCTTATAATATATACGGACAAGTACTTTTTCCAAGTACTTATATTTTTTTACCTCCATGACTACTATAACCTTCATGTATACACTTGTTACTGTGCATGACTTTCATGTGTACCAACACATGAAAATCTAGAAAAGGCACACGTCCGCACACCACGGAGATCCAGTCAGATATGTGAACTCTGATTTCTCTCCGCCAGTGTATACCTTACAGTGGTGGTGGGAGGAAGCGTGTGTGACGTCATCCAACTATGAGGAGCGCATCCGAACACGATCCAGTCATACGTATCAGAAGCAACCCTCGCTCGACTCTCGCTATAGTGGGAATGATCCGCTGACGTCACACATCCACACGATGCAGTTATGTAGCGACTACTGTTCACTCTTCATCTTGTATGTATCGATAGCGAGTTGGATTAGAAGTGTGCATGGTGGGGGCTCTGTGACGTTGCATGAGTAGTCGAAGCGGATAGAATTTGTTCATTCTCTTCCCCACTCATTGAAATTATATTTAAAGGAGGTGGGAATGATTGTTAAATCAGTATCTCATAGAGTTTTGTGCTGAGAACACATCGAGAAAATGTATTCCTGTGACTGTGGTAAATCGTTTACTCGTAGTGATAATCTCCGTCGTCATCAACTTCAGAGTTGCCAAGGTGGGCCTTCTGTGAAAAGGATTGAGTTAGATGCGGCTGCATCGACACCAATGTACACATGCAATTGTTGTAATGTGACAATCCCTGCATCCCAAGTTAGTTCTCATAAAAGAACTCTCCAGCACAAGAACAATGCATGTATCCAAGTTAGTGATGGCATACAAATTATAAGGAATGCTTTCAAGAAAGTCCGTTAGATCAATTACTTCATTTATTAACAGCTGAATTGAACAAATGAAATATCATTCTAAATGGAAAATTCATCACCACCGCCATAATTATTTATTTGTATTCTAGATGTGATTAAGCTCAATGGATAAAAGTCGAATTATACTAGTCAATTTTAGTAAATGTCTTGTTTTCCTGTTACCAAATATATATATTTTTAAATAAACACGTTATTGAGAAATGGTTGTTTTGAAATCATCAGTATGGAGAAAGATGTCCAAAGCTATTAATAAATTTGGTCGTAGACGAAAATGGGGTACTGTTAAAGTTCGAGTTCTTCAAGGTTCTCAGGGTCCTCAAGGTATAGGATTCAAGCTTTCAGCTGATGACCAATATGATATGCAAGATAAAAGACTGAAAAATGCTGGTGAACCGAAAGATGAGAGAGATTGTGAGTAGATAATCAAAGGGGGTTCTGGGACCGCATGCGCAGTACGGTCGAGCTTGCCACGGGCCATCGGAAATAGTCGTGGAGGAGATCGGTAGAAATCGGCCGTCGCTGGTCTGCGTTCATCGTGTGACGTAGTCGAGAAAGATCCAGTTGATTGATAACATTTTGCCAATACAGCGCGCATCTTGAATATTTAAAATTAATTAAAAGAAAAAAAGATTTCCGAGAACGAGGTTTGAACCAGCGGCGAAAGTTTGGTAGCGAGTGACGTTAGCCTTGTCTCCACGGAGATTTCGTACAAGTTGATGTACAAATGTGGGATATATATTTGTCCAGCTACCAGAGCACGGTGTTTGAATATTAAAAAAAAATAATGATTGAGAGTGTGATGATAATAGTGGTGTTTGGAAAATGGGAAAAAAAAAACATGGCGGCTGTCAAATGTTATACAGGTCATTACATAATATTTGAGTGAAAAAACATGGTTGCCTCGGCCATTTGTCGAATTTTCCATTGGGGGTATGGGGGGGATTCAAAATGTTTTCGTGAGGGGGTCCGTCATTTTTAACGTGCGATTTGGAGTGAAAATCAGCAATTTAAATCTTACTCGTTTTTTGAAACGCAAAAAACGCTTATTGCAGTAACATTTTTGCACGTTTTTGACGTTTAAAATTTTAGGTGTTTTTTTGAACGCGAAAAACGACTATTTTGTATGCTTTAAAATGTCAAACCCCCATAAGAAATAAATGTAAAAAGTGTATTTTTACCGCTTCTAATTTTACTTGTTTTTGGGGCGCTAAAACGCATATTTATGTCACATATTTTATGCGTTTAAGCGTTCGTATTTTTACATGTTTTTTGGAACGTGAAAAACGTCTATATAGATCACATTTTTGTGCGTTTTAGAGTTTCAAATTGACCAACCTAACATTTAGGTAAAAAATAAAACAGTTTGAGGAGAAAAATTTTATTGTACAGTTTCATTTTGGTAACATATCACATAGCCATTTGTATAGAATATCTACGTTTCGGAGACTGCAATTATAGTTGGTCCGGTTCACAATGTGATGCATACAAGGTGATATACCATCATTGTCGCCGAATGTGGGAACCATCCATGACGTATTATCATAGTCCTCCAAATTCATAACACGTGTAGGTAGGTTCAATTGATGAAATTTCTCTGTAAGATTAGTATACCTGGTGTACCAACATATTATTTAAGAGAAAATAACATGGTGGGTGCTTGTCTTATTTAGTATACAGGGTGTCTCAAAACGTATAATTTAAGAGAAAAAAATGGCGGCTGCTCGTTAGATTCAGTATACAGGGTGTCTCAAAACGCAAAGTTTATGAAAAATCATATCGTTTGGGGAGAAAAAAAGACATGGCTGCTTAGGGCAGAGAAAAAGGTACCATTGGGAACATGGGGAATTAAAATACGAATCATCGAAAAATAAATAAGCAATTCCGGTTTGAAAAAATTGAGGTAGAAGAAAAGTAATAGTGAATTCGGATTATCCACATCGAGGAGAGTTCAAATATGCAATAAAATGGCCACTTCCGGTTCTCACTTGCAGTTGTCCGATTTCGATAATTTTGGCATCAATGGATTCGTTTCGATGTCAAGAAACATTTTTAAGCATTATCCAATGCCAAAAGGGCATAGGAGGCTAACTTCGTTATTAGCGAAGGTACAACGACGCGCGGGTACTCTAACAAGACAACTTTTATGGGGGATCAAGAAAATGATAGAATTTCCTTCCGTCAACTGCCATAAGTGCCATAAACCTCACATTTTAATGCGTTATGTACTCATCGCTCAAATGTTACAAGTCGGTTCGTTAACGTTTGACATTTTTTGTATAGAACGTCGCTCAATATATCGGCGGCGCCTCACACTCGATATCTGTCAGTTGTCATTGGTAATATCGTTGAAGAAAAAAAATATGTGACTAATAAACATGGTTGTACAGGTAAATAAAAAACATGGCTGCTACATGTATGTGTCAGATGGAAAAATGGGTCATTGGGAGTAGCAAAGTATTCAGCAATAGTATATACAGGGCGTATCACACGTTATTCAAGAGAAAAAACATGGCTGATGCAAGTGTCAAATGTCATGTGGAAAATGGGACGCAGAAAATACGTATCATAGGGGATATGAGGACCCAATAGAAAAATATGGTGATATTTCATACTGAGTGTTCCAAAATTTTCTTAGACATACACAGAGTGTTCAAAAATCATTCAAGATATGAAAAAAAACCGCTCATTTATAGAAAAAAAAATATGATGTTTTAACAGGAGTTTAGCGTTTCAACGTGCGATCCCAATCGGAAATGTATTACATGTCATCGAGGCGCTATCTATCATCAGGAAGGTGCCCAATATGTGAATTACCAACCTTTTTGGATCTTTACGAATCATCAGAAAATAAACACTTCCTATCATTGAAAATTGGGATAGAGTATTGAGAAGGGTCCAAATTTAGTTACTCCCGATCGTACGATTTCAATAATTTTGATACCAATAGGTTTGTTTCGATGTCAAGAAACATTTTTAAGCATTTTCCAATGCCAAATCAATCATTCTGCTATCAATTTACGTTATTCGTTTCATTATCAGTTGGCATTGAAGCGTGGTCTCCGAGCCAGCGTTATCGGTAATAGAAAAACGAGCAGATTGATATGGAGTGTTGCCGGTTGTAAAATTAAACATTGGGTTTGGGGATAGGGCGTTGCCGGTTGTAAAATTAACCTTTGAGGTTAGGGATGTATCATTTAAGAGAAAAAACAACAAAGTTTCTCAAAAGGCATCATTTAAGAGGAAAAGACATGACGGCTGCTTGTTAAATGCTTTATCGGGTGTACCAACACATCATTTGAGAGAAAAAACAACAGGGTATCTCAAAACGTATCATTTAAGAGGAAAAACATGGCGGCTGCTCTTTGAATGTAATACCGAGTGCACCAATAACATGTCATTCAAGAGAAAAAAGGATCACTGCTGCTTGTCAAATGTTGGGTGGGAAAATTGGTCGAAGCAAAAATGCATCATTGGGGATTCAAAAGTTTTCATTTTGCGTAAAAAGGTTGGCTCATTTGATGTCATGATGGGGAAGGCCGTCATTTTGAACGTGCGATACCCATGCGTAAAACTGCAGCGTTTCAGCTTAAAACTGTAAGCGAATACGCCACCAAAAATTAGTAAGTCATCCCAGAGCGCCACGGCAAATAATATTAATCGCCGTTCTCTACTTGCACAGGCTACGCCTTTGAGAATACTCCATAAGTGTTTATGAGGTATAGTTGATTTTGAAAAGTCATGTATTAATGATAAGTTGTCACAATATAATGACAGCTATTTATGTCTCCAGCCGTGTACAGATAGTCTTTTTCTGTACATTCTTTCAGTTTCTCCAATTCTACCATTACAAATAATGTCAATAAGTGTATTCAAATAATTCTATTGCTGTAATGATTGAGTTTTTTATTTTATGCTAGTTTTACTTTTCACGTTTCAAATACCCGGCAACAACTATTTTTTATCAAACGAACACCAAAAGAAGTTTGAGTTTACGTGTGTATTTTTCATTAAAGCTATAAAGACAAAAATGCCTATGTAATGGATCTTTGGGGCATACCACAGAATTTGAAATAACATTTTCAGATATGTGAGGCGTATTTCTTATTGCAACCAACGTCTTATCGCACGTCCTGTTGATTGTGGGATCCAAAATAAGTTTATCCAAAGTATCGCCGACGCCGAGGTACCAAGAATCATTAGTGTTGTTATAGTTTTGTGACTAAATAAAATTCATTCTATATTTGGAAGTTCAGAGGATTTTGAGATAAGTGAGTTTTATTACAGCATTGCAAGTCGTGACGAAATTTGTGATAATTTTGTTGAATTATACTTCTCACGCCAACACTCGGGATGAATTTCAAAGAACAAGTAAATATTCATATATTCTTTAGTATTCAAAAGAGGTGTCAAGTTATTATATGAAATATGTTTCAAACTATAAAGTGTATGAGAATCATGTGTTATGGATGCAAATCAAAAATGCAGGAAAATTTCCAAATCCAAATAAGAAATCGTGAGTATTTAAAATAGGCGTCGAGTAAATATATATGAAATATTTTTCAAATGTTATGGAATTATTATTATTATGAGAAATCATGGGTTATGAAAGAGAAAAATGTCCAGGAAAAAAATTAAAAATCAAATTTCAAAGTTGATTCAGTCTAAGAGGAAAAATTATGAAAATTAGGTGCTAGCGATGCAACAAAAAAAAGAAATACAGGAAAGTTTTCCAAGTCCAAGTGCCAGCTCGCAATATAATATGTAGATGAAATATTCAGAGCATGAAAGTGATAAAATAATAATAATGATGAATGAAAATACGACGGTTGTCAGTTTAGAGAAAAAACATGGCTGCATCCACAAGAAAAAAAAATCATCGATATATATATATATATATATATATATATATATATATATACATATATATCTATAGAGTGTTTCTAAATACGTCATTGAAGAAAAAAAAAAAATGGGCTACGGGGTGTTCTAAAATTCAGCGTATAAGAAAAAAAAACATGCCGGTTCGACGGGAGTCTAGCACTTCAACATGCGATCCCAATGATAAACGTTTAAAGGGTGCCTCAAAATATTCATAAAAAACGTGTCAGTTTAACGGGGTCTAAAGTTTCCACGTGCGATCCCAATGAGGAACTAATTCAAGGTATCTCAAAATACATCATTTGCGAAAAAAAACAAAAACATGTCAGTTTAACGGAGGTGTAACGTTTTCACGTGCGATCCCAATGAGAAACTTACAAAAGGTGTCTCAAAATACATCATTTGCGAAAAAAAAAAAAAATATGTCAGTTTAACGGAGGTGTAACGTTTTCACGTGCGATCCCAATGAGAAACTTACACAAGGTGTCTCAAAATACATCATTTGCGAAAAAAAAAAAAAAAACATGACAGTTACATAGTAATTGGAGGCGTTAGCGTTTCAACGTAGAATAGTGTTGAGTTCATAAATGGGTAATATTTGAATGGTACAGTCTATGAGGAAACATTATAACAAATGTGTTATGGATGCAAAAAATTTCAAGAAAAAAGTCTGAACTGTAGGTGTCATGTTACATAGGAAATATGTTTCAAAAATGTTACGGTATATGAGAAAGCATTGCAAAAATTCATGGGTTATGGATGCGATAAAATATGGAAATTTTGGGTAATTATTTCACTTTGCTGACCGTTGGGTGTGCTTTTGAGGGTGTGTAGTCTTGCTTGCAAATCCCGATGTCATGTATGCATACACATTAATTAACAACTACAATGGAATGTTGCAGACTCCCTACTATAACATTGGAAATAAAATTTAGGTAGGTTATAATGAAAGTGAGACATATTTTCATAATTTATTCAACATATTTTGTATTATTCTAAAGTAAGGGTGTTACAGCGTTGGCATATTTTATCAAATTACTCATAAAAAGATGTCAGTTTCATCAATAAATTTCTAAGATCATCCAAAAGCTTATTGTTGGGGCATGCAATATCAAACATGTTCCAATTGAAGTCTCCTACTTCAATAAGTCTTCTTTGGAACTCATTGTACTTGAAGTATGTATTTCCCTTGAAAAAATACATATGGCCATCTATATAGCGAAACGCTGAAGTGATGCCATTGGGAATGCCTGAGAAAGCATCTTCAATACGGCCCCTAGTGATAATTCCCGCTGCATTAATATTCACTCCATCAAATTCAATGAAGGAAGTATTATCATAAAAGATAAAATATTTTCCTGCATGTGTTTGAAAAAGTGCATTTATTTTAGCGTTTGGAGGTAGAAGGGGGATTTCTACATCTTTATCGATTTGTAAGGTCGGAAATAAACTTGAATAGACTTTATTATTGCTGACAACCAATAAATTACCATTAGCAGTTTGGAAAACGTAATCTATACCATATGGTCTTAATTCCTTCGGTAGATAATTCTGTAGTTTTTCAGGTTCAGTAATTTTCCTCTTTTTATCGCTAATATCAAACTTCCATATCATATCCTTCACAATAACATACAATCGATAGCTTGGAAAGCCTGGAGCGTACGCCAAAAACTTTACATCTGGTGGAGCTTTAACTTCACATATATTTTTGTTGAATTTAGGTGAATGATGAAGGTGTTGTTTGCTTGTAGTATGAATTGGGAGAGTAGTTTTGAGGGAAGTGGTGGGAATTTGAGTAGTAGTTGTATCTGGCGGTATATACTTAGGTATAGCAACAAATCGGTACTTTCGACCATATAGTACCTCAAGTCCATTAATGTCATCTTGATGGATGGGGCGCATTTTTTGTTGATACCATGGATACATGATTGCGTCCTTCGTATCGCAATGACCTAAACCTAAAGAGTGCCCAATTTCATGAACGGCTGACATCAATAAATTCGAATATCCGTTTCGTAGGCGTTTCATTATATCCTGTATACCATTTTTCTTCATCGTCAAAATGAATTTCTATACAAGAATTGTTACGTGCAACTGGAAAGAAAGCATGACCTAAGACTTTGCCAGGACCATCAAAAGTCGAAGGACAATATGAATTACCCATACAATTCCTTCGATATTGATGATAACTTTTAAGGAATATTATCGTGATATCTGAATTAGGTTTCATTACCATCTCAAATGTTAAAATGGATGCATTCTGCCACATTTCAAAAGCTTTTTTTAATACTACAAGGTATTCATTATAATTTTTGTTGAATGGATAGCGAGATAGGTACCACTGAAGATGAGTTTTATTCCATTTTGTTGAAACTGTATACTCGGTTTCGCCATGTTGACATCTGGGTCTCGTAATAAGCTCCATTGTTTCATTATTCAAAGTTCCATCTACAGGTAAATTATAACGTTCTTGGAAATTACTAACAGCTGTTGAAAAATCTGTCAGCGAACTATTATCAATATACCCATATGTTTCCAAATAGTGTTGTAGAAAAGTTGAATTTGCTGCTAGTAATGGTAAGAAAGCAGCCAGCACGATTATGACCAACCTCATCATTGGTTTGTTGTACACAAATGACTGTAATCGTAATTCATCATTTAACTAACAATTCCTCACAGATGAAGTAGCGACCAATAGTAAATCGCTCGCTACGCCACCTATGAAGTTCTTGAAAAAGCACTCTCTGAAACTGATAACGAGAACGAATTTCCGGTGTAGTTGGTATTGTGGTCTCAAGAAAAACAGAAATGATTGGAAATCTAAGCAAATCTTCAAATAAATAAAACAAATTACCATTTAATTTTTATTGCATAAATCATACACAATTTTTTGTTTATAATAAAATAAATATTCACGTAAAGCATTAGCCAACATACTATCTAAAGATGAAGCTTGACAAAAACCTTCTATAATTTCTTCCAAACTCAAATTGGTTTTATTTTCACGTAACCAAGATTGAATAATATCAAAAACACTTCGATAATAGTCACAAAAGTTCATAGCATCCAGCATAGCGATACGGTCAGACAGCACCCCCCAAGTGTGTATTGAGAATGTCGTTCACATCTTGTTCAGACAACTCCACACTGTACCATTCAAATATTACCCATTTATGAACTCAACACTATTCTACGTTGAAACGCTAACGCCCTGTTACTCTCCAATTACTATGTAACTGTCATGTTTTTTTTTTTTTTCGCAAATGATGTATTTTGAGACACCTTGTATAAGTTTCTCATTGGGATCGCACGTGAAAACGTTACACCTCCGTTAAACTGACATGTTTTTTTTTTTTTTTCGCCAATGATGTATTTTGAGACACCTTTTGTAAGTTTCTCATTGGGATCGCACGTGAAAACGTTACACCTCCGTTAAACTGACATGTTTTTGTTTTTTTTCGCAAATGATGTATTTTGAGATACCTTGAATTAGTTCCTCATTGGGATCGCACGTGGAAACTTTAGACCCCGTTAAATTGACACGTTTTTTATGAATATTTTGAGGCACCCTTTAAACGTTTATCATTGGGATCGCATGTTGAAGTGCTAGACTCCCGTCGAACCGGCATGTTTTTTTTTCTTATACGCTGAATTTTAGAACACCCCGTAGCCCATTTTTTTTTTTTTTCTTCAATGACGTATTTAGAAACACTCTATAGATATATATGTATATATATATATATATATATATATATATATATATATATATATATATATATATATATATATATATATATATATATATATATATATATATATATATATATCGATGATTTTTTTTTCTTGTGGATGCAGCCATGTTTTTTTTTTCTCTAAACTGACAACCGTCGGTTTTTCATTCATCATTATTATTATTTTATCACTTTCATGCTCTGAATATTTCATCTACATATTATATTGCGAGCTGGCACTTGGACTTGGAAAACTTTCCTGTATTTCTTTTTTTTGTTGCATCGCTAGCACCTAATTTTCATAATTTTTCCTCTTAGACTGAATCAACTTTGAAATTTGATTTTTAATTTTTTTCCTGGACATTTTTCTCTTTCATAACCCATGATTTCTCATAATAATAATAATTCCATAACATTTGAAAAATATTTCATATATATTTACTCGACGCCTATTTTAAATACTCACGATTTCTTATTTGGATTTGGAAATTTTCCTGCATTTTTGATTTGCATCCATAACACATGATTCTCATACACTTTATAGTTTGAAACATATTTCATATAATAACTTGACACCTCTTTTGAATACTAAAGAATATATGAATTTTTACTTGTTCTTTGAAATTCATCCCGAGTGTTGGCGTGAGAAGTATAATTCAACAAAATTATCACAAATTTCGTCACGACTTGCAATGCTGTAATAAAACTCACTTATCTCAAAATCCTCTGAACTTCCAAATATAGAATGAATTTTATTTAGTCACAAAACTATAACAACACTAATGATTCTTGGTACCTCGGCGTCGGCGATACTTTGGATAAACTTATTTTGGATCCCACAATCAACAGGACGTGCGATAAGACGTTGGTTGCAATAAGAAATACGCCTCACATATCTGAAAATGTTATTTCAAATTCTGTGGTATGCCCCAAAGATCCATTACATAGGCATTTTTGTCTTTATAGCTTTAATGAAAAATACACACGTAAACTCAAACTTCTTTTGGTGTTCGTTTGATAAAAATAGTTGTTGCCGGGTATTTGAAACGTGAAAAGTAAAACTAGCATAAAATAAAAAACTCAATCATTACAGCAATAGAATTATTTGAATACACTTATTGAAATTATTTGTAATGGTAGAATTGGAGAAACTGAAAGAATGTACAGAAAAAGACTATCTGTACACGGCTGGAGACATAAATAGCTGTCATTATATTGTGACAACTTATCATTAATACAAGACTTTTCAAAATCAACTATACCTCATAAACACTTATGGAGTATTCTCAAAGGCGTAGCCTGTGCAAGTAGAGAACGGCGATTATTATTATTTGCCGTGGCGCTCTGGGATGACTTACTAATTTTTGGTGGCGTATTCGCTTACAGTTTTAAGCTGAAACGCTGCAGTTTTACGCATGGGTATCGCACGTTCAAAATGACGGCCTCCCCCATCATGACATCAAATGAGCCAACCTTTTTACGCAAAACGAAAACTTTTGAATCCCCAATGATGCATTTTTGCTTCGACCAATTTTCCCACCCAACATTTGACAAGCAGCAGTGATCCTTTTTTCTCTTGAATGACATGTTATTGGTGCACTCAGTATTACATTCAAAGAGCAGCCGCCATGTTTTTCCTCTTAAATGATACGTTTTGAGATACCCTGTTGTTTTTTCTCTCAAATGATGTGTTGGTACACCCGATAAAGCACCTCATAAACACTTATGGAGTATTCTCAAAGGCGTAGCCTGTGCAAGTAGAGAACGGCGATTATTATTATTTGCCGTGGCGCTCTGGGATGACTTACTAATTTTTGGTGGCGTATTCGCTTACAGTTTTAAGCTGAAACGCTGCAGTTTTACGCATGGGTATCGCACGTTCAAAATGACGGCCTCCCCCATCATGACATCAAATGAGCCAACCTTTTTACGCAAAACGAAAACTTTTGAATCCCCAATGATGCATTTTTGCTTCGACCAATTTTCCCACCCAACATTTGACAAGCAGCAGTGATCCTTTTTTCTCTTGAATGACATGTTATTGGTGCACTCGGTATTACATTCAAAGAGCAGCCGCCATGTTTTTCCTCTTAAATGATACGTTTTGAGATACCCTGTTGTTTTTTCTCTCAAATGATGTGTTGGTACACCCGATAAAGCACCTCATAAACACTTATGGAGTATTCTCAAAGGCGTAGCCTGTGCAAGTAGAGAACGGCGATTATTATTATTTGCCGTGGCGCTCTGGGATGACTTACTAATTTTTGGTGGCGTATTCGCTTACAGTTTTAAGCTGAAACGCTGCAGTTTTAAGCATGGATATCGCACGTTCAAAATGACGGCCTCCCCCATCATGACATCAAATGAGCCAACCTTTTTACGTAAAACGAAAACTTTTGAATCCCCAATGATGCATTTTTGCTTCGACCAATTTTCCCACCCAACATTTGACAAGCAGCAGTGATCTTTTTTTCTCTTGAATGACATGTTATTGGTGCACTCGGTATTACATTCAAAGAGCAGCCGCCATGTTTTTCCTCTTAAATGATACGTTTTGAGATACCCTGTTGTTTTTTCTCTCAAATGATGTGTTGGTACACCCGATAAAGCATTTAACAAGCAGCCGTCATGTCTTTTCCTCTTAAATGATGCCTTTTGAGAAACTTTGTTGTTTTTTCTCTTAAATGATACATCCCTAACCTCAAAGGTTAATTTTACAACCGGCAACGCCCTATCCCCAAACCCAATGTTTAATTTTACAACCGGCAACACTCCATATCAATCTGCTCGTTTTTCTATTACCGATAACGCTGGCTCGGAGACCACGCTTCAATGCCAACTGATAATGAAACGAATAACGTAAATTGATAGCAGAATGATTGATTTGGCATTGGAAAATGCTTAAAAATGTTTCTTGACATCGAAACAAACCTATTGGTATCAAAATTATTGAAATCGTACGATCGGGAGTAACTAAATTTGGACCCTTCTCAATACTCTATCCCAATTTTCAATGATAGGAAGTGTTTATTTTCTGATGATTCGTAAAGATCCAAAAAGGTTGGTAATTCACATATTGGGCACCTTCCTGATGATAGATAGCGCCTCGATGACATGTAATACATTTCCGATTGGGATCGCACGTTGAAACGCTAAACTCCTGTTAAAACATCATATTTTTTTTTCTATAAATGAGCGGTTTTTTTTCATATCTTGAATGATTTTTGAACACTCTGTGTATGTCTAAGAAAATTTTGGAACACTCAGTATGAAATATCACCATATTTTTCTATTGGGTCCTCATATCCCCTATGATACGTATTTTCTGCGTCCCATTTTCCACATGACATTTGACACTTGCATCAGCCATGTTTTTTCTCTTGAATAACGTGTGATACGCCCTGTATATACTATTGCTGAATACTTTGCTACTCCCAATGACCCATTTTTCCATCTGACACATACATGTAGCAGCCATGTTTTTTATTTACCTGTACAACCATGTTTATTAGTCACATATTTTTTTTCTTCAACGATATTACCAATGACAACTGACAGATATCGAGTGTGAGGCGCCGCCGATATATTGAGCGACGTTCTATACAAAAAATGTCAAACGTTAACGAACCGACTTGTAACATTTGAGCGATGAGTACATAACGCATTAAAATGTGAGGTTTATGGCACTTATGGCAGTTGACGGAAGGAAATTCTATCATTTTCTTGATCCCCCATAAAAGTTGTCTTGTTAGAGTACCCGCGCGTCGTTGTACCTTCGCTAATAACGAAGTTAGCCTCCTATGCCCTTTTGGCATTGGATAATGCTTAAAAATGTTTCTTGACATCGAAACGAATCCATTGATGCCAAAATTATCGAAATCGGACAACTGCAAGTGAGAACCGGAAGTGGCCATTTTATTGCATATTTGAACTCTCCTCGATGTGGATAATCCGAATTCACTATTACTTTTCTTCTACCTCAATTTTTTCAAACCGGAATTGCTTATTTATTTTTCGATGATTCGTATTTTAATTCCCCATGTTCCCAATGGTACCTTTTTCTCTGCCCTAAGCAGCCATGTCTTTTTTTCTCCCCAAACGATATGATTTTTCATAAACTTTGCGTTTTGAGACACCCTGTATACTGAATCTAACGAGCAGCCGCCATTTTTTTCTCTTAAATTATACGTTTTGAGACACCCTGTATACTAAATAAGACAAGCACCCACCATGTTATTTTCTCTTAAATAATATGTTGGTACACCAGGTATACTAATCTTACAGAGAAATTTCATCAATTGAACCTACCTACACGTGTTATGAATTTGGAGGACTATGATAATACGTCATGGATGGTTCCCACATTCGGCGACAATGATGGTATATCACCTTGTATGCATCACATTGGGAACCGGACCAACTATAATTGCAGTCTCCGAAACGTAGATATTCTATACAAATGGCTATGTGATATGTTACCAAAATGAAACTGTACAATAAAATTTTTCTCCTCAAACTCTTTTATTTTTTACCTAAATGTTAGGTTGGTCAATTTGAAACTCTAAAACGCACAAAAATGTGATCTATATAGACGTTTTTCACGTTCCAAAAAACAAGTAAAAATACGAACGCTTAAACGCATAAAATATGTGACATAAATATGCGTTTTAGCGCCCCAAAAAACAAGTAAAATTAGAAGCGGTAAAAATACACTTTTTACATTTATTTCTTATGGGGATTTGACAATTGAAAGCATACAAAATAGTCGTTTTTCGCGTTCAAAAAAACACCTAAAATTTTAAACGTCAAAAACGTGCAAAAATGTTACTGCAATAAGCGTTTTTTGCGTTTCAAAAAACGAGTAAGATTTAAATTGCTGATTTTCACTCCAAATCGCACGTTAAAAATGACGGACCCCCTCACGAAAACATTTTGAATCCCCCCCATACCCCCAATGGAAAATTCGACAAATGGCCGAGGCAACCATGTTTTTTCACTCAAATATTATGTTATGACCTGTATAACATTTGACAGCCGCCATGTTTTTTTTCCCCATTTTCCAAACACCACTATTATCATCACACTCTCAATCATTATTTTTTTTAATATTCAAACACCGTGCTCTGGTAGCTGGAGAAATATATATCCCACATTTGTACATCAACTTGTACGAAATCTCCGTGGAGACAAGGCTAACGTCACTCGCTACCAAACTTTCGCCGCTGGTTCAAACCTCGTTCTCGAAAATCTTTTTTTCTTTTAATTAATTTTAAATATTCAAGATGCGCGCTGTATTGGCAAAATGTTATCAATCAACTGGATCTCTCTCGACTACGTCACACGATGAACGCAGACCAGCGACGGCCGACTTCTACCGATCTCCTCCACGACTATTTCCGATGGCCCGTGGCAAGCTCGACCGTACTGCGCATGCGGTCCCAGAACCCCCTTTGATTATCTACTATTGTGTAACTCAGTTATATCTCAATGAACAAATCAATGAGTCGAAGGCACTTGTCCTCAAAGCCTTGCAGGCTGCCATACTTGCCACAACGGCTCAAATTGTACCTGATGCCCGTCAAGCTTTTAACGAAAAAATAGAGGAGGTGACAGATGAACTGGATCGCAAGTACAGTAATCTAAAAAGTAATGTGGATATCAAAGTATGGGATGCTACAGCTACAATGACACGAAACATTACAGAGTTGACAAGTGAACTCAATCACAAATGCGATATTCTGAAAAAGGATTCGGATAATGCATTGGATATTACATCTACAATGAGGCAAAAATATGACGATATGAAGAAGAGGTTAGTTGTATTGGAGAAAAAACATGAGAGGTTATTCGAATTGGAGAAGAAACATCCTGATATTTGGCTCACACATAGACCAAAACTTTGGGCTCCAGGCAGTGATTCACACCCAGCTGTTTGAAAAATTAATTTGTATTATCATAAAAAAATATAGAATAAATTTAGTCAAACTAAAGTTATTTTTATTTCAATACTATCATGCTATTTACACATTCACGTACAATGATGTTCTCGCTAATACTGCTTGGGAGACTCGAACGCTCTCTACTCTTATGCAGAAGAATTGTGGTGGTGGTAACCCCCATACTCTGAATGAAACATATAAAAGAAGAACTGGTCACTGAATACTTCATTCGAATTTCATAGTTCGAATATTCTATTGTATTGTGATGGATAGTTATATGGAAGTCCTAGCCAGCCTGTCCCACATGGACATTAACAACTTCGAGGAGTACTGGGACGACGACCTAGAGGTGGAAGTTGTGGATGGACCAGCGGTCCATGAGCTGGAGGAAATGGTGGATCAGCTGGTGTTCGAGGACCAGGTGGAACTAGTGGAGCCGGAGGACCCGGTGGAGATGGATGCCGCTGAAGATGAGGCCGTCGACGAGGGCAATGCAGAAGATGACGTCGATGAAGGGGTTGAGGCGGATTCTGTCAGCGAATTCGACTCCATCATAAGTCGTACCATACCAATCAACATGTCGGAGACGTTGAACAATTTTGCAACCAATTTGTATTGTTGCACATTGGCCTTCGTTGCAATTGATGCTGGTGATGAAGGTCAATTCTTCGTCTGCCGTATGTGTTATGTACGGTACTGTGGTATGAATGACAATGGTGGATTGTATGATAATCACCATTCACATGTAACTGTCGAGTATGCTGATACTCCAACCCACCATTGTTATGCATGCCAAACTCCTTTGTTTCAACTGACTCCACTAAGGACATATATCTTTTGTAATACTTAGCGGAGTTGGAATAGGGGCGGAGTTATGACGGAGGGCGGGGTTTCGACGGAGGGCGGGATTTAATTTGGGTGGGATCATGAGAGGGGTGTGTCATGCGCAATTCAACCATTGCGCATGAGAGGTAGGGCAATTGTTTAAAAGGAGAGTTCTCTCTGAATATTCTTCAGTTGACTTCGAGTTCTCAAAGTCAACATCTCCAGCACCAGCAGCAGTTTCCAGTCTCCAGAATCCAATTTTCATCGGGAAGTACACAATCTTATATTCATGCATTTGTTTAATTATTTTTTCAATGTATAGCAATGGATCCATCAACACCAGCGGCCAACTTCCTCATGGTAGCAGCAGCCATAACTAACGTTAGGGTCGAGGAAGAAGTCAGACGTAGAGGACCGTCTCCGCCACCTCCACCAGGACACCAGGACATCGATGATGATGCCTTCTTCAAAGATGTCATGGAGATGATCAGGCAGGACGCGGATATCCCGGAGCCACTGACGCCGATGGCTTCACAGGAGCAAGGTGGTGGTGTACGAAAGCGATATGGCGATACCATTGGCGATGGTGCCCCCAAACGAGGAAAATCGTCAAAGGTGAAATCGATGGAAATCGTTGAGGATAGCGAGGACGAGTTCGAGCCTACACCACGAGCAAGTAGTAGCAGCTTGAAATCGTCATTAAAGAAGCAATTGGGGCAAAGCAGTAGGCGTAAGGTTGTTGTTATTCCCGCATATCGTAAGAAATGCGATAAAACCAACCCTTACCAAGGAGGATGGCCATCATCCTCAAGAGCTGCGGTCCCTGTTGTGACTCCTGTCCCACCACCTGCTAAAGTGCAAGTCGTCAGCGTGGATGTAGTGGCACCACCGCCAGCTGTCCCTCCACCAGCCCCAATCGTGGAGGTAGTTGCCACCGTGGATCCCGTCGCTGAACCTTCAAGGACAAGGGAGGCGATCACACACGTCGTCGCCTTGGAGTCTATCGCTCCCACGCTGGAGACGGACGTGGACCAGCTACTGGGGAAGGTAGAGGAGGCCGAGCGCGACTGCCAGCGGAGTCGACTAGTGCGGGCAGAAATTTCCCGCCAGCTGGCCGACCTGATGGTGCGAGATCAGCAGGAAGCCATCCTGGAGGCCGAAAGGGTCACCAGGTTGGAAACTGCCAGAGCGCGTGTGACGGCTACGACGGAGAGGATGTTCGCAGCCCTCCGACGTCTAGACAATATAGATAGATAGAGCTTCAGGAGTCAACAAAACTTTTTGATACGGCAGCATCTGTACGTGATAAGTGGCGAAAAGAGTTTGATCACGCATTTCAATCTGATACTGATTAGCTCTGAGGATTATGAAATGTTATCAATGTTGTGAGTTGAAAATATCTAAGCGGGAATGGGGTATGCAGTTAATTTGGTTTGGCATACACAAAACGTTGCGATTGGCTGGGGCAACGTTTACCGCTACAAAATATTTTTTTTCAATTCACTTCAACAGAGTCTACTCGAAATAAAAAATAAATTGCTTTTAATAGTTTATTTTACGAAACATCTAAGTTAATACATATATTAAACCATGTCACGTTTATCAATCCATGAATTGTGTTCACTCGGAAGGCCTAACCACTTCACATACAGTTTATTATTTTTCTTCATCACCTTTTCAACTAGATAAATGTCAGGATTTTTCGTTTTTAATAACTCTTCTTCATAAAAACCACCTTTGATCGATTGACCATTCATATCTTCAAGAATATACGTTGTGGGATATGTCCTATTAATTTTAATGATTTTGAATAGTTCAGTTGTAAAATTGGCAGTGTACCCCTTTTCAAAGATATTTTTGTACTTGCTTATACGTACAATGTCATTCATTCGGAATTTGGAAAGACTTTGTTTTCCACGGATGACTTTGGCACCTTTAAATTTCAGTTTTGTTGTTGGCGTAACATTAATTGGTTCAATACCAGTTGTACGATGCACTTTATGGTTATATTTTCTTGTTATCATAGGAGGAACATCTAACCACTTGTTGTGTCCCATCGCTGAAAATTATCTATATAGCCACGTCTTTATTGTTCGAATTACTCTTTCTGCTATGGCCGCCTTCATAGTGCTGAATGTTGAATAATGATTGATATTATATTTGCCCATTAGAGATGAGAAAGTTTTGTTGAAAAATTATTTTCCTTGATCGCTTTGTAGATGTTTCGGAGAATAGTCGGCTTCTTTCAGCACATCTTCCATTTCATCCGTTACAGCACCACCTGTTTTATTTTCAATCGGTTTTGTCCATAGATATTTTGAGTAACAATCAATTACTACAAGAACATATCTATATCCTTTATTATGTTCAGCATAGGGTTGTAATTCGGCAAGATCAATCTGCCATAGATCTGCAAAACCTTTGAGGGTGGTGGTTCTTCTGGCGAAATTACGTCTCGCCGGTGTATGTAATTCATTGACAACTTGTCGTTTAAGATCACTTATTTCATTATCCATCCTCTCACTATAACTGTTCTACTTCGTCTCCGTACACATAATTCAACAATGTTACTGCTTCATATAATGAGGACAAAGTGACCATTCTCTTGAACGTTTCAATATATTATACCTTCCTCACGTAATTCTTCAATTATTGAAATTATTTCATTGTCGTGTCCAGTATGTCCAGCCGATTTCGAGGATATCAACAGTCGTAAACGATCGACTAACTCCTCAGGTGAATTCCAGTACACATAATTCGCAGGTTTGGTATAATACTTTTTTTGCATCCGATTGAACCCTTTACCTTTTTTTGTTCTACTCCTCGTCGACAGATGTGATAAGTTCAGTACTGGTTTGATAACTTCACGAAATTTTTTAGAATTCGTATGTTTAAAACCATTTCTTAGTTGATGTTATTTGTATGGTGCATTCGTTAGTCTCAATATTTTAGCATATGTATGACGAATTTCATCATTGAAATTGACTTCAGGTGTTATACGACATGATTTTTTTTTTAAATTATGCTTATTTATTATAATTTATTATATTATTATAATATTATAATTATATCATTTATTAATTCTATATTATTTTTCTGAAAAATCATGTCGTATAACTCCGGACTACCTGGGAATTCATGATTTTTTGTTTTATTGTCATTCCAAAATATAATATTCCCATCACTGAAACGTACATTGAGACTACCCATTTTCAGTTTTGTGTAGTAGGATCTAAACGTATACCATATATAGTATATATATGCAACATTCTTTGTTTTAACATTTTCCAAATGTCTTTTCAAAACATCTCCAATATTGTCTTCAAAATCAGAGAATCAGAATCACCTATTCGAGATGATGACGGTGTTTCGAATATGGACATTTCATTTTCTCCGAATTCTTTGATAGTACCTGTCTCACTGTCAGCAGATGATATTTCACTATTATATGAGGATGGATCCTTCCCTATTGGGGTACTCGTAACTTTTGTTGGAGTAGACTGAATATTACCTTGCTTCATTGGAAACGTTGACTTTGGTGATTTGAAGCTGAAGATAGAACCTTTAATGGCTTCATTATGGGATCATAGAGTTTTTCAAGCGCCATTCGATTTTCAATAAGTCCACTCTTGATAGAATTGAATTTCTGCCGTACAGCTTCTGTTGTCTCAACCAGTTGACGTTTCAAATTCAATTCATTGTTTTTATTTTCAGCTACTGAATCATTTTTTGTCTTCATTTTGTTTTTGTCAAGAGAATACACTGAAGTAACCTCTATGCAATTCAACGATCGATTGAATGTGGATTACAGTGTCATGGATATATAAAACTATCGAACCCCATGCGATATCTACCTTCATGCATTTTTCTATCCTTATCAATGACCAGAAATCCATATTGATCCTCCCAGCATTTAACACACATCAATTGGAATTGTTTGAATGTTACATCTTGTGACACGTGATCAGAATAAATATGATGTAGATTCGTTTCATCTTGCTTGAACATTACAATAGAGTTTGTATTGCCTCGCACTAACTGTTTGGGCACTCGTGAATATGTTTGAGCAAGATAAAAACAGTCAACATCTTTATGACGTCCGATACAGAAGTATGATCTTATAATGTCCTGTTTTTCACATATTACATCATCGAAAATGAAAACAGAATTTGGTTTGGCATCGGACGGTTCCACTATTTCTGCATTATTACTGAACGTATAAAATCCCAAACCCATTATGGGTTCCAATACATTTCGTAGGAATTGATATTTGGGCTGATTGAGTGATTTCGAATAGAGATAAACGTTTGTGAATCGTAGTCCTTCTGGATGTGTCAGAAGAGAGATCATGGCATTCGTCTTTCCACAATTCGATGGTCCAATAATGAGTCCTCGAACAGATGGTGGAAGTAGCGGACCATGCCGCAACACATTCTGTCCATTCAATCCACAACCGAATTTTTCATCTAGATTATCTACAGCAAACTTTTCTTTCTGCTTTACAATGCGCATCGTTCCGTGGTTGGAGACTATGTAAGCGATGATATGTCGTGAACGTTTCATTTAAATGAGTACCATCAAACGATACGGATGTGTTCGTGGTGTATCCAGAAAGAGTGGACGTGGATTTGTTAATAATTTGATAAACAAACTTCCGTTCGAATTACATTTACCCGGAGGATATCAGTACTGTGGACCCGGTACAAAATTGGAAAAACGTTTAGCCCGCAAAGATCCCGGAATCAATAAATTGGATATTGCATGCAAACAACACGATATTCAATATTTGAATCATCTAAATGATCTCACAGCGAGACATAGAGCAGACAAAGAACTCGAATACGCAGCTTGGAATAGGGTTAAATCGAAGGACGCTGGTATTAAGGAAGGAGCAGCTGCCCTACTCGTTACCAATATTATGAAATCAAAGAGACGTTTCGGTATGGGTTGTAGTACTACTATAAAGAAAAATAAGAAAAATCAACCGAAGAAAAAGAAAAATAATCTCAGAAAAATCGCCTTTGGTTCTGGGGTGGTTCATAAAGTGCGGAATGTACTGAAAAAAGCTGGGGGTGAGCAATTTGTAACGAATAATTTGAAGAAAGCTACCGTAGTGGCATTACATGCGGCATGTAAATACCTCAAAGCTGCTGGTGGAAAGAAAACAATCCGCACACCCCGCATAATTCCAATTCCTAATGTCGGAGGGATTCTACCACTGATACCGATTTTTGCTGGATTGTCCGCGCTCGGAAGTTTAGCGGGTGCTGTTGCAGGCATCACCAGAGCTGTGAATTTAGCAAAAGCAAGCAGAACCGCCCTAATCGAAGCGAATCGCCATAATAAGAAAATGGAAAGTGTGGCATTGGGTAAAAGTGGTAGTGGTGTATACCTTAAACCGTACCGTAAAGGACTCGGACTCTACTTGAAACCATACAATCCAAAAAACTACTCGATTCCCTACCTCGACGACCTCTCACCGACATCGATCTCAATTATTATGCCAAGAAAATGAAAATTCCATACTTTCGTGGTATTTTCATGCGTGATACATTACCCACTAGAGGTCCATGACACCACGAGACCGCCATTGTCAATTTAGATGGAATAAGAGGATCGGGAACACATTGGGTGGCATACAGCAAATGTGGGAAAGACATTGCATAGATAGTTTTGGAGATCTACCCCCACCAAAAGAGTTGATTCAATACTTTCAGAAATGTTCGAAAGTGAAAATTCTATATAACTATGATCGCCAGCAGAAGTTCAACATAGTTTTCTGCGGTCACTTGTGCTTGAAGTTTCTCTCTGAATTATTACAAAATGGATACAACTCCAGCAATGACTCGAGAGGCTATTAAGGGGATGGGATTTTCACTTAAGATGTATTCAAAATATCGCACCCTGACAAGAATGGATCGAGTGATGCTTGCAAATATGCCGAAGGAAGTAATACTCGCATGTGCTGCACATGAGATTGCTCATGTTGGGGAAAAGTTACCTAAAAGTCTACAAGATGATGTCGACATAATGAAATATAGATATTGTACTGACCACCACAATCTTGACGGCAATAGCATTCCAGATTCTGATGTGAATGATGGTCCTCCACCATGGAAAATATTCTGTTGTTACTGCAATATAAATGATATGAATATTGGTGCTAATAAAAATGAAATGGATATTGATGAATCATCTCCGAAAAGGCGTAGGTTGTCTCGAGTGTGTTGTAGATAACAATAAATTGAAGTGTTATTCATAAAATTTATCAGTCATGTCACGGAAGTTCGAACTACAAGCTGTCGGGACGAGTATCTTGAGTGCAGACTTTTTCCCACCCATTGAATTGGACAGAAACAGTCGTTATGGATTGGGACTTTTAGGATTCTATGGATGCAACACAGTCAATAATATAACTGAAAAAAACAATGTGATCAGTTTCAGAATCAGTGATGTTAATTCACCATTACTTCAGAAATACACAATTGAATTACCATGTGGTGCCAATGAAATAGAAGAAATCAATGCAGTTATTCAGAAACATATCATGTTCAGATTGTTTCATGGTAAAAAACAAAACGATACCGATGCAGATGATATATTCTACCTACATGCCAATAATAATACTTTCAAATGTGAGATGCGATCAAAATATGAAATTGATCTAACTCATCCGAATTCCATAGCAAAGATGATGAGTTTCAATTTTGATAAATTCCATCCGAATCAGATACATGAATCCTCACAACCGATAAACATAACAACTGTAAGATTCATCCGCTTAGATTGCAACATTATATCTGGTTCATACATAAATAATGACGAATCCCACATTATTTTTTCATTCGATATCGATGTGGAGCCTGGATTAAATCTCACAAAAGAACCACACAAGATTATACCGGGTGGCTACGGAAGTATTGCATACGGAATATCTCAGTTATTGTATGAAGTAGGTTTGTGAAATTTGGAGCGTCGACATAATGACATAAGAGCTAAAATTTGAGCATATTGACATGTCGAAGTTAACTTCCAGTCTGACCGGAAGTAACATCAACTTTCTTATTTTAAATAGAAACCCTATTTTTTTTTCTTTTCGCTTTATTCAGCATTCAATTCCCTTTCTAATGACATATCACAAGTTGGTATCTAACCAGAAACTAGATCAGAAAAAAATTATTATTGAAATTCACCGAGTAGGCCGTGGAAGCAAAATGAAAGCCAAAAATTGAAAAGTTGGCTATGGAAACCATACGTCACTTGATAACAGTTGCTACTACTGTGATATTTTATTTTCATTCGTCAGCGTTATAAAAATCCGCCAAAAAAAATATTGGAAAGATTGGGAAAAAAACAATACTCTGTAGGTCCATAACTTAAATAGGAACATACAACTTTTTCTTGCCTGTACTATTCAGCATAACCATTCCTTTCTAATGATATAATAGAAAGTAATTTTTTGAAATGAAATACCAAAAAATCCAATTATTAATATTCAAATAACAAAAAAACAGATTTATCCAAAAAAGATAAAATAAATTCAAAACAAATGTTCGAAATACATTCCCTCAGCGTCAATACATTTATTGACTCTGGTGATATTTTCATGTAAAACGTTTCTCAACATTTGGGGCGTGATATCTTGGAAAGCTCTACGAATTTTTACTTCTAGCTCATGTAGAGTTGTAGGCTGTGTGGAATACATCCTATTTTTAAGATGCCCCCATAGAAAAAAGTCGCACGGAGTAAGATCAGGTGACCTTGGTGGCCACCTGACTGGACCATGGGTTGTTATAAGTCTCTCTTGAAAGCGATTTTGAAGATAATTTCAAAAAATTACTTTCTATTATATCATTAGAAAGGAATGGTTATGCTGAATAGTATAGACAAGAAAAAGTTTGGATGTTCCTATTTAAGTTATGGACCTACAGAGTATTGTTTTTTTCCCAATTTTTCCAATATTTTTTTTGGCGGCTTTTTATAACGCCGACGAATGAAAATAAAATATCACAGTAGTAGCAACTGTTATCAAGTGACGTATGGACTCCATAGCCAACTTTTCAATTTTTGGCTTTCATTTTGCTTCCACGGCCTACTCGGTGAATTTCAATAATAATTATTTTCTGATCTAGTTTCTGGTTAGATTCCAACTTGTGATATGTCATTAGAAAGGGAATTGAATGTTGAATAAAGTGAAATGAAAAAAAAAATAGGGTTTCCATTTAAAATAAGAAAGTTGATGTTACTTCCGGTCAGACCGGAAGTTAACTTCGACATGTCAATATGCTCAAATTCTAGCTCTTATGTCATTATATCGACGCTCCAAATTTCACAAACCTACTTCATACAATAACTGAGATATTCCTTAGGCAATACTTCCGTAGCCACCCGGTATACTTTATTATAAAGAACTTTAAAAGGAAAACTCGGATACAATGGCGCAGATACTTGCCCGTGCGCATGTTGGGCAGATGTCAGATAGGCACAAGCACAAGCTTGACAGTTTCTAATGGTGAATTTCCATGCAGCTGAATTTCAATACTTTTATGTGAAATGTGTGATTATTATTTATTCCATTAAATTTCATATCAGCAAAATAAAAATTATATAATGAGTCGAAAATTTAACTAATAAAACTGCTTGCGGACAGTGATTCTGTAAATTTGAATGATAATGTTGTTTTATTCATTTCATGCTCGTGCGTAATACTTGAAACTTCTGTTCATGAAAATTCACCCTAACAAGAAAACCGACGGTGGCGGTTCACGAAGTATCGCGGGAATTTTGAAAAATAGATCACAATTTCATTTGTTTTCTCATTTTCAAGCAAGCGAATGTCCAGCGTTTTATTCTACAAGGTATGAGTCGGCACACCAGGGTTTTTAGGCATCTTAGCCTAATATTTCATGCCAAACTTTCAAGTGTTCTATTTCAGAACTGATATTCGCATTGGAAATTTCAAACGATGATTTCACTTCGAACATCGTTTCATAAAGTGGGTTTTTGCGAATACCAACAGGGAACACTTCTCCGTTTTTCTTGAATTCACACTTCTCATCGTTTAGTGTCATCATATAACCTTTATCAAGTGCTGTACCCGCCGAAAACAAATTGAATTTCACGAATAATTGACGGAATCCATTTACTTCCATTGAAAACTTCAATGTTGATATCTCCTTGGTCTTCAGCTGTTATTTATGAACCATCTCCAAAAAATAGGGTTTCCATTTAAAATAAGAAAGTTGATGTTACTTCCGGTCAGACCGGAAGTTAACTTCGACATGTCAATATACTCAAATTCTAGCTCTTATGTCATTATATCGACGCTCCAAATTTCACAAACCTACTTCATACAATAACTGAGATATTCCGTAGGCAATACTTCCGTAGCCACCCGGTATATATGCCCATTAGTCCAGAAGGTCGTCAGTTGATTCACAACATCACAGTGCATATTTTGGATCACAAAAATAATCTCATTGATTTTGAAAGTGCAGAAGAGATTGTCATAATTTTGGAATTGAAAAAAATCTCATAACCATCATGGGTTTTTGTTATAATAGACAGAATCGACGAGGATTTGAAAACTTTCCACAAACAGCTAAAAAGGAAGGCTCGGCTAGAAAAAGGCTCATTCCAAAAGTGTACGCTAAACAGTTAGCACACCACGCTCTGTCAGTGAGAGATCTCAAATTTTTTAAATCAATTGGACTGAAAATAAGGAACAATGGTTCTCGAAACAAATAGTGAAAAATTGAATATATTCGATGAGCCGATGCTCGATCATTCCCTCACAAGTTTACATGAGCACACATACAAACCATATGGATCACCATTATTCAGAAATTCAGATGAAATTCGAATTGCAATCAATAATCAAGATGTTATACTCGACATTGATGAGAGTTTCATTTATATAGAGGGTAATTTCACACCTAAAGATGAAACGAAATCATGTTATCTCTCGAACAATGCTACCGCTTTCCTTTTTGATGAAATTCGCTACGAAATGGGTGGTGAACAAGTTGCTGTCGTCAGGAAGCCGGGGATAACATCTACAATGAAGACTATGATTTCATTTGGAAAAACACATGCTAATACATTATTAACCACTGGATGGGGACTTTCGGAAACTAAACAGGATATCTTGGATACAACCAGTCATGTATTCGGTGGCAAATTACCACTAAAGTATTTGATGGGTTTCGCTAAAGATTACAACAAAAGTATCTTGAATGCCAAACAAGAAATGATCTCAATAATCGCTCGATCTTTCAAGAACTCATATATTGGTGAGGTTGATGCTGATTTGGAAATTAATAAAATTGAGTGGAAAATAAGACACATAGTGCCAGAAGATAAGCACAAGCTAAAACTTTTGAATAGAATCAACAAAAGTAGTCTGAATGCTAAAATCAAGTTGGCTTATCGCATGTGGGATCTTTATGAACTTCCATCACTACGTGGCACATCTTCAGACATATGGGCTATCAAGACAACCAATGCCTTTGAAACACCTCGTTATATCATCATTGGATTCCAAAGCACTACCACATCTGAAGACAGGGCAAAGGACATCACTAAATTCACAACTGCTGATATCAATAACATTCGTGTGTACTTGAACTCTGAAGTATACCCATATGAACGTTGGAATTTGGATTTCGATAAGAAACTTGATACTTCAGCATATTATGCCTATGAGAACTTTCAACGAAGTTATTATGATAAAGATATGAGTGAACCTCTCATGGACATTGGGGAATTTCGACAAAATCCACTATTCATCATCGATTGTTCACATCAGCCGAATGCCACAAAATCATCAACTATTGATATTAAGCTCGAGTTTGAAACTAGGAAAGTCAACTTCCCAGCCAACACCAAAGTATATGCACTCATTCTACATGATACATTTTTGACATACAATGCATTGGACGGATCAGTTCACAGCAGATATTGAAGACACACACATTTTTCATTATTTTGTATTGATTTCTTTTCTTTCTTTACTCTTGTAAAAGAGGAATAGGTAAATAAAACATGTATGAACTATTTTATGTTTTTTATTCAAATATCAGTAGCTTACAATTCAATTAGTCTTAGGTATATACAAATGATCTAATATAACTTCTTCTTCATCGTCATGATTTTCTTGACAATTTTCGATTTCATCACCATCGCTATCCAGTTGGTACTTTTGGATGATTCCATTAGGTAGGTATAGCAAGAGACGGTAGAGAAATTTCCTCAGCTCACATTCAACCATTGCATCGCAGATTTGATCTAGATCCAAAGAACCATCTGTATATTTCTCACAAAGATCCACACCTTTCTGATAGTTCTCAGCGTCACGCAAACATAACTGGATCTGCTCTTCATCATAACACACGCTCAGGTCATAGTTGGTGGCATGATGAGCATCATCACTCAAAGCATCCAATTCAGAAGTCAATCGTTCAACAGCTGAAGTGATGTCTACAGCTTCGGTCCAGTTTTGGCTAGCATACAGCATCCACATCTTTCTCGAAAGTGAAACTGAAATCAAAGAAAAATTATTGAAATAAGTATGCTATAATAGAATTCATCAATAAAACTCACATATACTTTCGATGATGCCAACCGCCAAAGAGTGTGTTTAACAATGTATGAAAACTTTTTATATTTTCCTTACAATTAACACCTATTATACCTAATTCGACTTAGCCTATGATATGTGAAAATTAACTATTACTCAATGAGATCGAATTTAACCAACGATCGTGTTTTCATACCAGCAAAGCTTTGTTGAGTCTGACCCAAATATGCTACGGTATATTTACCATCAGATGAATTGATGCAAGTAACATCGTCGTCACTAAATTGCTCTGAAACACGTTTTGGTAGCCATGTTTTGAACAATGTGTTATTGCTCACATCGAGTAATGTTAACAAAATGGATTTACCAAAACGAGTTGAACAAATTGACATATTCTTTATTGGATAAGCTTCATTTAGTGGATTTAGTGGCAAAGATGATATTAATCTTTGTTCTAATACTTCCATCTCTTGTTTAATTACAGAATTGATTTTTTGTAAATCCACCTTTGGAACTGACATGATGAAAATATATCAGGAAAATATAAATAATTTTCGATAGAAAAACACACTCACTGATATTCCTGTCTCTGAATGCACTGAATAACTTCACTACTCTTGCTGACCACTCGACTGCTAGGTATATAACTTCTGATTTTGTATCACAATATCCACTTCTTTTATAATGGATAGTGAACCACTCCCCCACCACCGACTTGTATAAGATACTATTGCAGACATCATGTCACAAACAATCCCAGAGCGTCGAGCTTGGGTTGCTTCTGACTGAATCGTGTTTGGATGCGCTCCTCATAGTTGGATGACGTCACACACGCTTCCTCCCACCACCACTGTAAGGTATACACTGGCGGAGAGAAATCAGAGTTCACATATCTGACTGGATCTCCGTGGTGTGCGGACGTGTGCCTTCTCTAGATTTTCATGTGTTGGTACACATGAAAGTCATGCAAAGTAACAAGTGTACACATGAAGGTTATAGTAGTCATGGAGGTAAAAAAATATAAGTACTTGGAAAAAGTACTTGTCCGTATATATTATAAGTGTCGAGCGTGGGCTACTTTGGATGCACTCCTCATAGTCGGATGACGTCACACACGCTTACTACCACCACCACTACAAGGTAAGTATCGGAGAGGAATCAGAGTTCACATATATGACTGGATCTCCGTGGTGTGTGGACGTGTGCCTTCTCTAGATTTTCATGTGTTAGTACATAATATGAAAGTCATACATAGTAGCAAGTGTTCACATAAATGTTTTTAGTCTTGGAGGTAAAAAAAATATATAAGTACTTGGAAAAAGTACTTGTCCGTGTATGAAAAAAAATCTCTGTCACCCAAATGTCATCTCAAGGTCAAACAAAAACCTTGAACACCTCGTCAAAACCTACATCAAGGTCAAAAATTACAAAATTTAAAAATCGTTTCAAGGACATCCCAAGGTCATAGACCCACACCTATGCACCAAGGTCATCCCTGAAGGTCACCCCAAGGTCACTGATGACGTCATAGTAGTGGGTGGAGGCCCAGAACCGGCTCAAATCTCTTACTGTAAACCAAAATGGAAAATTATTATTTTTTCTATATTTATACTTGGGAACACAAATGTCAACTATTTTATTTATTTCGTGATAAAAAAAATCCACTGCCACGTTAACATCTTGTATAGGTGCAAGATATTACCAGTTACAGTCTCTCAACAATTCACATAGAAGTTTGAAATTAGCTTTTTTAAAATTTAATTTCGAAGAAAGATTATTTGTTTGTTGAACATTGTTTGTCTTTTTAATGACATCAAATTCTAACGCCAGCACAGGATGTTTTTTGTTTTCCACTGTCAGGTGGTGATTATTTTTAGAAACAACAGTTTTGTTGCTCAACACCAGATCAAGAGTCCTCATGTCCTCGTTGAGAATATTATTGAAGGAACTAAGATAATAACTGTTCATCAATTCAGAAAGATTTGAAATTATATTTGATTTGCTTTTTTCAAAGTTATATTCAGCTCCGTTTATACTAGGTATGTTGAAATCCCCTAAAACTATCACTGTTGTGTTAGGACAGATCATGCCATCCAAGTTCAAGAAAAGTTCAATAAAGTTTTCATAATCTAGTAAATTTGACAGAGGTGGAAAGTAGACATTGGCAACGATACATTTATTTCCAAAAATATCTATTTCAACAAAAATGGTCTCAAGTGAAGTTCTCAGAGTAATTGATTTTGATTTGAATTTTTTGTGTACCGCTATCAAAACGCCTCCTCCCCGTTTTTTGCCAGTTTTTTCAAGATCTCTGTCAGTTCTGTACACCACATAATCACCAGTAAATAGCTCAGCATCGTAAACATCCTTATTCAGCCAAGTCTCGGTCAAACAGATGACATCAAAAGATTCCAGATTTAAATTTTGAAAAAAATCTGTAGTCTTTGTACGTAACCCCCTTGAATTTTGGTAGTACACGGCTATTTTCATTGTGAACTCATTTGATTAGAGCTCTATAATTAACAAAAGAAATGAACCACTTGAAATGTAAACTAAAAAATTACCTAAATGGATTGGCACGATTCACTAATAGGTAATTCGTGTCCCTAAATTATTATACTACAATAATACTTTCCCGTCAATGAGACAGTAACGCTAAATAACTGACTCAAACATCAGTAAAGCAATGAATAAATTGTTACAAATGACCTATGATAGATAATAAATATGAACTAATTCCAATTATACTGCAATAATTTATGTGTTCATGATTGCAAATGAAAATACAACCTTATAATAAAAAAACGTGTATGAAGGAAGATATCGCAGCCAGAAAAAAATATAAAAAAAAACATTCCTCAATACTGGTAAAACGAAGTTTGTTAAAATCGAGGTACACCATGTTGCCAAATCTGATGATAAACTCTAGAATTACGTATCATTCAATTCTTTGAAAGTTTTGATATCACCTTCTTTCACAAAAATTCTGCCATCTCGGGATCATGCATTTTGGATACCATGTTTTCTTCTTGCTAAACAAAGTTGTTCATATCGCTTTTTAGTGAGATCTTCGTTCAGGAAAATTCCGGTACCTTTTAGCAGATTTCTGGATCTCAATATTTCGGCTCTCTTCAAGTATGTTGTAAAATTGATAATTACACATCTGGGTTTAACATTATCCGCATTTCCTCTTCTGCCAATTCGATATACAGTGAGGGGCAATATTATGGAATAAATTCATTTTTACGAGAATAGGCAACTTTTGAGACAAATCCCGAAACACGTCGATTTTTATTTCCAAATTATGATTTTGTGGCAGATATGTCATACTAGTGACGTCATCCATCTTTGCGTGATGACGTAATCGATGATTTTTTTAAATGAGAATAGGGGTCGTGATAGCTCATTTAAAAGGTTATTCAATTCTCTATTCAGTGATATGAACATCAACATAATTATTTATACAGGGTGGCCAAAAAAATATTTAATTTGTAAATGAAATTAATTGTCACAAAAAGAAGTATTATCATTTATTTAATACAAAATTACATTGTACTACTGTCGGAAAACAGAAAAACAAATTAGTTGACAAATAAAAATTGCTTTTCGCTTAAATTAAATGTTCAAATTGCCACCCACCTGCCTCTTGGCAGTAATTGAACGGACGAATACATTCTTCTTGAACATTGTGGATCATTTCTGGAGTTGAATTACGAATTTCCAATGTAATGCTATTTGTCATATCTTGGAAATGTGTGGTCTATCGGCGATCTGGATCATCCTCATTGATTTTGTCTACTATTGAAACACTTGAAACAGTTTATAAATAAATGTTTAGAACTGCTGTGCTTTCTACTACTATGAAGAAACAAAAATAAATTCCGATATTAGGCAAATAAATAATGAGAACTAAAAAGATAGCAAAAAGTATAGTTTTTACAAATCGAGTTGGCTTGGGTCAAATGTAAGTCAGTTCTTGACATTTTCTCATAAGGACTAGTTTATTTCATGAAATAAATAAATAATGGCCCCATTAACTGAAACACAAAGAATCGAAGTATTAATTATGGTTGGATATGGAGATAGAACCAGAACACAACAAGAAGTATGTAATTTATTTACCATAAAATATCCTAATACGCCTATCACACAATCCACTGTTAGTAAAATTGAGAAGAAATTTAGAGAAACTGGACACGTGAAACATGTTGCAAATGCTGGTCGTCCACCAATGAATGAGGATGTGAAACTGTCTGTATTATTAAGTGTGGCAGAGAATCCTCAAATTAATTCTAGGCAAATTGCAGCTGATACAAACATTTCTAAAAGGTCTGTTTTACGTGTGCTGAAAAAAGAGAAATATCATCCGTATAAAATTCATAATGTCCACGAAATCAATGAGGATGATCCAGATCGCCGAATGCAGTTTTGTGAAGTAATGCAAGATTTATGTAATCAAAATCCACGCTTCATTCGTGAAATCCTTTTTTCTGATGAAGCAACCTTCTGTTTAAATGGAACAGTGAATCGGCAAAACTGCAGATATTGGAGTCAAGATAATCCCCATTGGATGACTGCGGTACACACTCAGCACCCTCAAAAACTAAACGTGTGGGCAGGGATAGTCGAGGATAGAATTATAGGTCCTTTTTTCTTCGATGGGTCTCTTACGGGGCAAATATATCTTGATTTTTTACAAAATGAACTTATACCCGCCCTTACAGACATGTTTCCAAATGAAAATGATCGTAATTCGCCAAATGAAAACATATGGTTTCAGCAAGACGGTGCACCTCCGCACTTTGCACGTCCTGTTCGTGATTTTTTAAACAGATGTTTCCCTAGGAGATGGATTGGTCGACGAGGAACAATAGAGTGGCCCGCAAGATCTCCAGATCTTACACCACTTGATTTTTTCCTATGGGGTTACTTAAAATCAAAAGTTTACATCGATAGACCACAGAATTTACAAGATTTAAGAAATAGAATTAGATTGGAAATTCGTAATATACCTCCAGAAATGATCCACAATGTTCAAGAAGAATGTATTCGTCGGTTCCATTACTGCCAAGAGGCCGGTGGGTGGCAATTTGAACATTTAATTTAAGCGAAAAGCAATTTTTATTTGTCAAATAATTTTTTTTTCTGTTTTCCGACAGTAGTACAATGTAATTTTGTATTTAATAAATGATAATACTTCTTTTTGTGACAATTAATTTCATTTACAAATTAAATATTTTTTTGGCCACCCTGTATAAATAATTATGTTGATGTTCATATCACTGAATAGAGAATTGAATAACCTTTTAAATGAGCTATCACACGACCCCTATTCTCATTTAAAAAAATCATCGATTACGTCATCACGCAAAGATGGATGACGTCACTAGTATGACATATCTGCCACAAAATCATAATTTGGAAATAAAAATCGACGTGTTTCGGGATTTGTCTCAAAAGTTGCCTATTCTCGTAAAACTGAATTTATTCCATAATATTGCCCCTCACTGTACATTATTTACTTCGGTAGATAAGCATTTAATCTTCATTATGGAAGAAAAAAAGGTCAATACTGTATCCAGCAAAATTTCGTTTTCACTTTCGCTTAATCCAGATAATCTCAGAGAATTTCTTCTCTTATCTTGTTCAAGGTCATCCATCTGATCGCATATATTCCCTATTGGTTTTTCATTGATTTCAACTTTGCGTTCAATCATTGATAGGTTGTCATTCAGTTGATTCAAAGTTTTGCCAACCTTATCAAGTTTTAATTCCAAGGTGGAAATGAATCTTGTACATACTTTGTTGATAAGACTTTCCAATGCTGCTTCATCCAGCTGTGATACGTTATTGCTTCTTGTTGTTTTGGACATTTTATCGCTCAAGGAATATCGGAAATTGCTACGATTTGCGTACCTGACAAGCTTCTTCCTCTCTCCCTTTGTGATAATTTTTGGGACTTCAATATTTGATATGTGATAATAGATAGGTTCAACTGTATTCAGGGTAATTATCAACTTATTTCAATAACTCTGAACTATGATTATTAACAAATTACTATAGAGCTCTATGATCACTGCTCACACATGCATGCTATGTTGCCATACTCATTTACAATATAGCACTAAGCACAGGGTGCTTTCCCAACAAATGGAATAATTCGAAAATGTGTCCCATTTTCAAAACTGGTACTATAAATTATATTCAAAACTACCGACCTATAACCCTGTTGTCCAATTTTGTGAAGGCATTCGAGATGTGACTGTACAACAGGATATTCCTTAATACCAAGCGGACTGACTTCTCGAAGGCATTCGACAGATTGAATCATATCATATCAATAAACTTCTCTGGAGAGATCTCGCAGCCATTTCCAGCGCAGTTCTTGCACATGGTTGTGCACAAGAGGCCTGCTTTTTTACAGGAACACCTTCCTGCACTGTATCCAGTTGCACACTTGCATCTGATAGATGACAAGATGTCATATGGAGCAGCCTTCATACTCATGGATGTGGGTACGACTCCTGAAGAAAAACGAAAAGAAAATCTTTATTGATATTCTTTTGATAAAAAATGTGAAATGTTGATATCAAGATGCATAGAAACCCTGGCGCGATCTCAGATTCGAATTTGTTTCTACCAAAGTTGTTGATACTGTAATTGCATTGATACCGTTGGCTTCATTCGTCGATGGATGGCGCAGAAGTCAAAAATAGCCGAGTTTCCAACATTCCACGGTGCCTTCATTTGTCATTTGATTGTTTTTGAATGTTGACACTTGTCGCTTGTTCAACCGTCAATCGTCAATGACAACATTAATCTGTAATTTTGCCGTCATCTGTGCTGAAGAAGTGAAACGGTACCAATGCAATAAAAATAACATGAATCAAGTAGGCCGTACATCAACACTTTCGTATATCGGTATCACAGGTATAAGAGATTAAACCAGGGTTTCTATGCATCTTGGTTGATACAATCGAAATGTGATAGTAATACCAACCTTGTTTAGTCAACGTCCAGCCCCATGTAGATGGCAATTCCCGCTGCATTCCCTCATTCTCTAACCAAGTTTGAACTGGGAGATAGGCTCTGTACGAGTGGAACTTACAGAACCGCATGTAGGAGGCAGTCTTGCCAATTGAAATTTTGACTTTGCCACCACAGTTTGGAACACGCGATATCTCATGTCGTCCAAGTTGTCCACTCCAACTGTCCCTCCATACAGCGTAACCAGGAACTTTTCCCCGGCACCCCGAAAAATGCTGACTGTATCGGAAAGCCACGTGTGTTTTCCGAGCACTTGCAGGGCCTTCTTTTTTTCTATTTCAAATAGAGCTGGGGTGGTATCGCATCCAGTCACCGCATGCAAGAAAATGATGTCCTTGCAATTGAATTTGAAGGAATACGATGAATATAGGACGCTTTGGATGTTACCTCCACTCTTCTGGAAAAATATGTTCTTTTTGGAAGAATCCAACCCCGCGCGCCGTCAGCAAAACCAGCAGATCGACATCTTCACCGGTGATGCTGACGCTGTCGTAGCTCATAGCTTGGGTGATGACAGTCCCTACCATCAAGACGTCAACGTCTTGTTCGGCTTTACGTGAATGCCATTGGCTTTCATTTCCGACATCAGCAAGGCGATAAAATGTTTTTAATTAGTATCATTTGTCAGAAATTTTGCCTATGGAATTATACTGCTGGTTGTAGACTTACGGAAGGCGAATTTGGTAGATGAACGGAGCAAAGAGCGTCTATACCTTCCAGCTGCTTTGGTACTCTGGTAGTTGAGGTCTAAGGGGTATCCGTCAAAAACTACGATAGCATTGCTGCCAAAATGTCGCTTCACGTAATCAACATATAAGGCCCATATGACTTCAAATTTAGCTTCTCTTGCTTTGCTCCAGAAAAATCTTTTGCATCCCTGTCTTCTTATACAGAAATGAATGATCCGTACAAGGATGATTTTTTGCCTCTTTTCATTCCCTCTTCATTGAAGAGAGACATAGGGAAGGGGGCAAGCTCATATTTGAACATGTTCCCCAGGTTATCTTCTGACTTTATGGAGTGTTTGGTGATGCAGATCCGTTGAAAGAGAGTGAGTCGACGGTAAATTGAAAAAAAACTCAGACAAAGTCTGATGGCTTCAGGAGAGAGACAGAACTTTAGCATAAAAAAACCTTATTCTCTCCTTAATTTTAGTCAGATATCTGACAGAAAACAACTACTTCCCTGGCTAATACCACGACGGACGTTGAATTAAATCTGACAGATATTTGTGCAGCGTTCTCCCTAGAATCTGGTAGACAGTCACAAATGCTTTCTGTATCAAGTACCAGAATCCTGCCCGACATGATCAAGGACTTGACAACTTACATTCCGGTTTCGAGGTGTATTGCCTCTCTTCAGTGCAAGGTAGGTCCGACAACATTTTCAGTCGTCGACATCCTTGGGTCATGCCATGCAATTCACTGATAGTTGAAATGATTCTTTGAAGTGGACGCGGAGTCTCGTAAGCAGACAGTCACAGCGCCACCTCTAGAAAACCTCAGAAATTAAAAAAAAAAAACAGATAAAGACAGAGACAGAACTTTAGCAAAAAACCCTTATTCTTTCCTTAATTTTAGGCAGATATCTGACAGAAAACAACTACTTTCCCGGCTAATACCACGACGGACGTTGAATTAAATCTGACAGATATCTGTGCAGCGTTCTCCCTAGAATCTGGGAGACAGCCTTGATACAGACTTAATACAGAAAGCATTTGTGGCTGTCTTCCAGATTCTAGGGAGAACGCTGCACAGATATATGTCAGATTTAATTTAAAGTCCGTCGTGGTATTAGCCAGGGGAGTAGTTGTTTTCTGTCAGATATCTGCCTAAAATTAAGGAGAGAATGAGGGTTTTTTGCTAAAGTTCTGTCTCTTTCCTGACGCCATCAGACTTAGTCTGATTTTTTTCAAATTAAACTCTACCCCGAGTTAATTTGGAGTGCTTTCTGAGGTTTTATAGAGGTGGCGCTGCGACTGTCTGCTTACGAGACTCCGCATCCACTTCAGAGAATCATTTCAAGTATCAGTGAATTGCACGGCATCATCAAGGACGTCCACGACTGCAAATGTTGTCGGACCTGCCTCGCACTGAAGAGAAGCAATACACCTCGAAACCGGTATGAAAGTGGTCAAGTCCTTGATCATGTCGGGCAGGATTCTGCTACTTGATACAGAAAGCATTTGTGGCTGTCAACCAGATTCTAGGGAGAACGCTGCACAGATATCTGTCAGATTTAATTCAACGTCCGTCGTGGTATTAGCCAAGGAAGTAGTTGTTTTCTGTCGATATCTGCCCAAAATTAAGGAGAGAATAAGATTTTTTTTTGCTAAAGTTCTGTCTCTCTCCTGATGCCATCAGACTTTGTCTGATCTTTTTTTTTAAATTAAACTCTACCCCGAGTTACTTTGAAGTGCTTTCTGAGGATTTCTAGAGGTAGCGCTGCGACTGTTTGCTTACGAGACTCCGCATCCACTTCAGAGAATCATTTCAAGTATCAGTGAATTGCATGGCATACCTTGCACTGAAGAGAGGCAATACACCTCGAAACCGGTATGAAAGTGGTCAAGTCCTTGATCATGTCGGGCAGGATTCTGCTATTTGATACAGAAAGCATTTGTGGCTGTCTCCCAGATTCTAGGGAGAACGCTGCACAGATATCTGTCAGATTTAATTCAACTTCCGTCGTGGTATTAGCCAGGGAAGTAGTTGTTTTCTGTCAGATATCTTTCCAATTTTAGAAGGTTATTAATATCCAATAACTCACGTGATAATGGCATGCAAAGTGCTGATTGTACTGACAGTTAATTTTAGAAACTCCGAGAATTCTGGTATGCAAATTACTGTATCGAGGGAGTTATGAGGATGTTAATAACCGAGGGCAACAGATTGTTGAGTTGACTGAGGTTATTAACATCCAATTACTCACGTGATAGATATTTTATTTCTGACTAAATGAAATACGATTTTGATCAAATACAGCTTTTGGATAATGAATAAAGGGTTATATCGAGTAGGGGTATACATAATATGTGTAATAATACATAGGTAGGTATGTGTAAAAATATAATTCTATCAGCCCAAAATTTTTTTGCGTTGTCTCACATTTTGAAAATTTTTACTTTCATCTGAACTCCTGTACCTTGGTTATTATTTCTTGAAAATGCATTTCGAAGGAAATTTAATGCTCTTTCACAAGGTTTTTCCCAATTTTTGATGAACCACATAGTTTAGAAGATATGGACAAAAAACCGAGAAAAGCCCGGAAAAATCACGTTTTCCCCATCCTCCTGTAAAGAGCAAAGGTTTCTTGTGTACGAAAACTCAGCAAACACACCCTCTACCATCCCTTGACAATCCCTCAAATTTTCGATAACTTCGGAATTGAGTCCAGCACACCTCGAATTATTTTACAAGGCTCCTGGATTAGTAGACTATTATATTGTCCAAATGAGTGAGATAATTTCTCAGTTATTTCTTAGCTCAACTGTTTATATAGCTGAAGTAGTAGATCTTGAACAAAACGCATCAAAATATTACATTCTATATCAGATGAACTGAAGACAAAATATCGCAAAATGCTTTGATCCTTCTATGACCAAAATACTGTTGCTTTTCTGAATTGTCTGACTATTGAAACATGGCATAGTCAAGAAAAGTTGAATTCACGTGACAAGGTTACGAATTTGATGTTTCATTATTTGGATACTGCTCTCATCCTCCTAAAGTATCCTTAACAGTAAGAAAAAACTATAAGATAATGAATTGATCAAATAACGTTAAAGTAACTCCAAGTCTTTATTTGATGCAACTGAGAACAACCTTAATTAGAAGGACATAAGCAAATACTTGCAGTGAAAGTACAAGTACTGCAATGCTCTGAGAGCAGGAAATATTTATTTTAAGGACATGCGAATGCAGCAATTGGACAATAAAACGAAAGCAATATGAAAACAGATCGATTAATTGAAAACAAGTAAATATGAAAATAAAAAATTTACTATTACATAAAATAATTGTACTATTATACCAGATCGGATTATCGCTAGTCAGTTTTCGAACCAGTATCCATGTAAAAAAAAATGAGACGATAGTTTTTTTATTGAAATATTTCTTTCTCCTACGAGCGTGCGCAAAGCAGTACTTTTCTGCATACATTTGCTTGCACAAAGTTACACTTTTCTGCACGCCGTGCCACTCAAAAATCTCACTAGTATGGAAAATTTACATTTATTTTATTTGCTGTAGACTATTTTTTGCAATATGGGAAGCCGTTGCAAGTTTATTTCTTTTTACCTTTCAACTGTACTTCCCGATATTTGTATTTTAGCTCAAAACAAAAACAAAATATATTTTTTAAATACCTTGTATAATGATAAATGATTATGATAACAATTATGCTCAAAAATAGAAACGGGACACCTAGAAATTTTATTAGAACTTGAGGAGTTGTTATTTTTGATTGCCTAAACCGATTTGAATGTTCTTTGCAGATAATGAGAGTCAGTTTCATTGGCTATTGACTCTTTGGATCAAGCCTTGCCTATTGTCATCCTCGAAAAAGTTACAGGGTGATATATTGGTTTGTACAAATTCGACTAAAGATCATTCAACCCCCGTTTAAGCCAAATGTTTTTTTTTTTCATTCCCAACTATTCGAACATGACATCTCATGCATTTTCATGATATTCTGAGAAATACAGAGCGACACAGAGTTGCAGGACGACGATGGGCAGAAAATCATTCAAACTGGGGAATAGCAGAGTGGGGTAGATGTATGTTCACGGATGGAAGTAAGTTTAATTTTTACAGGTCACATGGAAGAATATTGGCGTGGAGAGGTAGGAATGAAACGTTTATTGAAGAGAATATGAAAGCGACGGTAGCGTTTGGGGGTGGAAGTGTAACTGTCTGGGGTGTAATCATGTTCAATAGAAAAACTGATTTAGTCATATTGATAGGTGAAAGTATGAATGCTGAACGGTACAGGGATAGGTGTGTGAAAGATATTGTGGTTCCTCATGCTCAAAATGTCGGTCCCAATTTTCTATTACTTGATGGCAACGCTCGACCCCATCGTGCCGGAATCATATATGACGCTTTTAGGGAGCACAATGTTGATAGAATTTATTGGCCTGCGGTGTCTCCAGACATGAATCCCATCGAACATGTTTGGAGCCGAATGAAACTCGGACTGAAAGAAAAAGAAGAGAGAAGAAATTTAATGATAATAATATTAATCTGCAAATGAAAATCAATCAACCGAAAAAATATTCACAAAATAAGTGAGAATATGTGTATTTCTTGAGAGTCGAAGAGATTGGATGATTTTTTGTGGAATTTACAGTTTTTATAACACCCTGTAGGTTTTTTCAGAATATCGATAAAAGTCTCCAAAATATATGAAGTATGTTTAAATCGGCTCAGAAATGAAAAAGCTGAAAATGTTTGTATTTGGTAAGGTGTAAAATGCTGTTTTCTTAAAACATCAATATTTCTAATTCCAGTGCACTTATTAAATTTTTTTTGCAGGAGATTTCATGTTCGAATAGTTAGGAATTAAATAAAAATTGTTTGGCGTAAACGGGGGTTGAATGATTTTCGGTCGAATTTGCACAAACCAATATATCACCCTGTAATTTTTGCGAGGGTGACAATAGGCAAAATTCGGCCAAAACAGTCAAAAGCCAATGAAACGCACTCTCATTATCTGCAAAGAACATTCAAATCAGTTCAGGCAATCAAAAGTACCAACTGCTCAAGTTCGAACGAAATTTCTAGGTGCTCCGTTTCTATTTTTGAGCACTGTATATTGGTTTGAAGCTGTTTAAATGAACAGCTCTTGCGGGCGAGCTACCAGATTCCATCCTAGAGGCCGCAAACTCTGCAAGTTCAAATTTACTGCCCGCTTAATCTGAACAAGAATATGAGAAATGATTAATATTTTGGATTCTGGGACAAATAGTAGTATCAAGGAGGAGATGTTCCTAGCCTATTTTGTAGATTTACGAAAAACATTTCAGCCAAATACTTTATGAAGAAAGTTCTCAGTAAAATTCCGTTAACTAATAGCCACAAGCTAACAAAAAAAAAATTTTTTTGGCGGTCTCAAGTAAATTCGGAGGAATGGACTTATTTTTGAGTGATAACTGGCATTTCTCGCACACATCTCTGCCGAAAAAAAACACTCAAAATTCTTCCTTTTTCACACTAGCACAACGTACGCATCCTAATTATCCCGTTTTACAATATTTTTTCATAAAAAACCGCATTGTTTATCAAAAAATGTGAAACAGATCAATTAGGGTGTTAACATTCTGCTAGTGATAAGAAGAAATGATTTTGAGTGTTTCTACTGTTTTTTTCGCGGTAGGAAGTGTGCCATATCTTCATAATTACTTGAGAACGCCATACATTTTTTTTTATTTTTTTTAAGAGATCAGTTATCAGGATATGAAGCTCGTTAGAAAAATGTTGTTCCTATTACGTTCACAAAGTCGCGTCGTTTACCTTACTGTATTTGGGTGCAGAAAAGTAACACTTTGAGAACTTGTTAAAAAAAACAACTACCGAACACATCCATGTAAGTATCTAGAACTTGTTTCAATTATTGTTGAAGTTATATCACAATTATATAGACTAATATCCTCGAATATTTTCCACTATGACAGTATTCCTATTCCTTTGAATTGCCTAATCAATCATTGTTTTGAAGGAGTAATATTTCCAGAGAACTTCAGACTGACAATAATTATTCAGCCTCTATACAAGAAAGGAGTTCCAAGTGATATGATAACTACAGAGGAAAATTCTGTTATGAAGTTCTTTCCAATTACTCATTTGATATAGCAAAAAATTTTGCTTTGGTATCTTCATTGATTGAAATCATCAATTAATTAGTGCTAAATTAGAGAGATGCATTTACTTCGACCGATTCATATATCAGCATCAAAAAACAATTAATGAAAGTGAACAACACTCTCTGAACAAATGTATTTAGAGCAAGGTATGCCGCAAGGTCCTGTCTTGGGCCCTCTTCTTTCCAATATTTTGGAAATGATTTCATAATTCACAACCTACCCAACCTACTCAATGTAAAAAATGTAGAAATAAACTCAATAAAAATAAATACATAAAAAAGGAATAAAAAACGCCAGAAGGATCTCAATAAACTTTGGAAATCACTGAATAAAATTGAATCAAAAAGTAAATCAACAACAATTCGTTCAATACTTCTCTGAAATAGAAAGCCCTCTTGTAGATGCGATTGACAGAAATAATATTTTTCGTTAAAAAAATATACAATTCAGTTCATTCAGTTGGAAAAGTGCAATGAAAAAGAAGTTAAAGAACTGATTCTCAAACCTAAATTAAATAAAGCATTGAGAATTGATATAAATTCTGAAAGTCTGATTGAGTTCGCATATAATATAGTAAAACCACCAACCAATATAATCAATATGTCAATAAGAAGCGGTATTTTTCCAGGCACACTAAAACACACAATTATCAAATCTTTATACAAATCCGGTGTTTGAATGAAACGAGCCATCTACAAGGCAAGGTCTCAAGAAAAAAAGAATGGAAAAATATATAAAAGTATAAAATACTATATCAAGTAATCAATACGGATTTCGCCATGCTAAGTCAACAGAGGATGCAATAATTCTTCTAACTAAAGAAATTCACAAATCGATGGATATAAGTGAAACATCATTATGTATCTTTGTTGACTTGACGAAAGCATTCAACACAGTGTGTCATCATAAACTACTTGAAATCTTGGAAAATATAGGTTTTAGGGGAACAACACTGGATCTGATGCCTGAGTTCTAATCAAACAGAAAACAACGGTTAAAAGTAAGGAAATCCCACAGTACAGATCGCATAATTGAATATGGTGAGCCCCAAGGAACGGTTCTAGAACCAGTTTTATTCAACAAACAAACAAACGATTTATTGTCGAACTATGTAAAAGCTAGTATAATCAGCTTTGCTGACGACACAGCACTACTTTACCGCGATAATCTGAAAGCTAATACACAGCAGAAAAAGATGTGGGTAAATCTTCGGTCAAAGTGATAAACCGAATTTCCATTAAAATGTAAAATTACGTAATTCGGTCTCCTGTAGAAAAAATCCAAATGAAATTTTTGGCGGTCACGACTATTTTCGAATATACACAATACACGCCTGTTTCGTTCCGGAACTTCATCATGTTTTGCTAATGAAATCACACAAAATGCCTCTACCTTTATGTCGACTTTGTTTTCAGACTCAAGTCTTTCTAATTCCATAATTATTTTCTGAATACCCTAGTGAGGATTTTGTGAAACTTCAGTCAAAATTTTGTCAAACCGAAATAATGTTGAACTGCTCCGTTCTGAACTCCTCTTCGCTACATTCGTTCAATCCTGGAAGAATATTATACAATGTAATATAAAAGTTTTGTAAATACTGTCCATTTGTTGTGCGGAAATACGTAAAAAAACGGTAGTTCGAATTTTGCGAATTGTAGAAAGGACATGGCACTGGATACATGTATCCCTGGGGCTCGATAGATTTTTTTGATTTTTGGATATATCATTCTACAGGTCAAAACAAGCAAATTTCTTCATTTAACTTTTTTTCTGGCTCGACAGCGTGAGCTACAAAAATGGGTTGATTGTCTAACGCTAATTATGGAAAATATTTTCTGCGAATGGATTTTTCTTGATTTATGAGTCTAATATCATGTGAAAAATATCAATTTCCTTTGATCATATCAATTATGGTGTACATTACTACAGGACTAGGCAGAAAACGCGATTTTTCTGAAACTCGTTTATTGACTTCTCGCCCAATTGTGGGCTTTTCGTTGAATTTCTCGGAACCAAAAGTTCTCCCGAAGTTGCTCGTGTTAGCAATTTCGTTTTTTATATGTTTGTACCTATATATACAAGTTGAAAAAATTAAACTCACTTCACCAGCTCTTGCAACATACCCCTATAAGTTTATCGATGATCAACGTATTGGCCTATAAAGTGTTCAACTATAAAACAAAATGATTTTTGTTATGGTGACAATATAATCTGTCAAAATTGACAATAGATCCTCATCATTGATGAGTATTCTCCCATAATTTCGTTCAGATATACGTATTTGAGAATTCATCTTTTTGAAGCGTCACACAAAAAGTGTTATTCTTGGTTCAATTCGTTTACTCATGGCACACGATTCTCGGACCCAGTAATCACTCACCCCACGGACGTGGGGAGTGTTTGCTGGGGTTAATGATACACCAGCGCGCCCTCCGGTAGTATCGTAGCTCCGGAGACAGGGCCTGACTGGTACATTCCAGTTGAAAAAAAAAAATAGGTCTTCTATTCGACATTGAACAGACGAACCCAAACTCTGTCACCGAGTTGGAACCCGTTCAGCAAAAAGCCCACATGAAAGCTGCGGAGCCTGACAGGCTCCTACAGCTACATAAGGATAAGCCAATGCATAGAATCTTCTTCAATAACATTGAAGACCTTGGCTTATCCAGAAACCTGACCTTCGCCTGGCCTGCCAGGATGGTGTCTTCAACACCCTCGTCTATCACAGCCGCGTGATGGGTATAGAGGTCCCTGACACTAGATGCAGAGCGTGTCGTGGGGCAGCTGAGACCATAATGCATTTGCTGTCAGCTTGTCCAGCTTATGCGGTCTTAGCCTATATCCACAGGCATAACGAGGCCCTACGAGTGTTGTACTACCACCTACGACATTCGTACGGTATAGACGACACACCGGTGTTGCTTCATGCTCCGGGGGATATTGAGTCCGTTGTGTAGAATGAGAAGTGCCCTCCGATCAAGTAACACAACCTAGATGAGTAATACTCAAATAGAACTGAAGGTAACATCTTCTCATAATGTTATCCCATTGTAATGTTATGACATTATTGCCATGTAGAAAATTTTTAAAGATACAATAAGCACGTCAGCTAGATTTTGATATCTGTCGGGTATATTCATGGCAACGAAAACCCAAAAATACTGTCTTGGATGAAATATATGAAGATAAGAAGGCAATTGAAACGTTCATTGCAGCTTGTTGGGAGCATGTTAAAACGATAGTATTTCCATCGCCAAACGGAGATTCTTCGTTGTCGATATAGTCTTGTCAGTACGACAACGCTGCATTTGATATTTGACAGAACAATCATTTGAAGCTACCAGTGTCGTAGCTATCGAGAACGGGAAACTAAATTGGAAAAGAGAAAAATGAATGAATTATGAAAAAAACATTTCAATTAGAGCATCGGCTGTTTTCAAAATCCTGTGGAGATTATTTCATCATAATTTCAGGTTTCCATTCCATATTGGGTTTCCATTATTTCTTTTTTATTGAACCTCAATATTTCTGTTAACAACGCACGACACACAAATCTTAATGCGTGTGCGGCGAGTTACTCATCTAGGTTATGTTATTTGATCGGAGGAAGTGCCGAATCCAGGGCCGCCCCGCACGTGTGTGCGAAGTGTCAAAATGGTGGTTCTGATTATAGGAGTACTTGGTGGAATATTGGACACGCTGCTCTCGAATCTGAAAATCATACCGGCTCGCCGTGACGCGGCAGAAAACCTAGCCGGAACAATGCAGAAGGCGGTAATTCTTGGTACACTCCGTTTTCTCAGGGCACATGATTCTCGGACCCAGTAATCACTCACCCCACAGTCGTGGGGGGTGTTTGCTGGGGTTATTGACACACCAGCGCGCCCTCCAGTAGTATCGGAGCTCCGGAGACAGGGCCCGACTGGGAAATTCCTTATGGAAAAAAATAAAAAATACTTCATCGTTGAGTGTACCGAAAGGCATAGCCTGTGCGGATAGAGGACGGCTGTTATTATTATTTGCCGTGGCGCTTCGGGACGACTTACTGATTTTTAGTGGCGTATTCACTTTTCAGCAGTAGGAAAACCCGGAAAACATACAGCACCACCTCGGGTGGTCGGTGTGCACTTCAAGCTAGCACTAGACAAGATTGGTATCTAGACAACTCACAATACACTTGCTTTTAAACAAGGCATACGGTCGCCTATGGATCCGATATGAAGTAGTTGAGAAAAAATCTCTTGTACCTACATCGGGCTCGAACCGACTATGGCTATGCTGGAGTTTCGAATAGCCTGTGCATCAGACCGCTGAGCCACCAAACTGTACAAATCTGCCAAATTAGAAGTTTCCTTGACCTTCTGTAAGTCAGAACCTACCCATTGCCTATGATATGAGCAAATTACTTTCCCTTCATTTATATATTGCCAAATTCACAGCTCTTCCTATAACGATTTACAAAATGAAATATTAGCTTTTCGAGGATAACATTTTTCTTTCTTCTTTGCCTTTTTGCAGTTTGAGGAAATACATTTCCCTCTCTGCTGGTGTTGTAACGACGAGAACGTCGATATCTTCACATACTATATGACTGGATATTTTGTCTATTTCATTCATTTCAGTCTTGACAATAAGATAAGCATCATCTACATCCTTTCTCAATTTTGTTGATAAAACCGATTGCCAAATTCATGCACAACAAACAAACGAAAATAGATGTGTTCTTAGGTACCTGTTTTGACCGCCTGTTTCCGTCTGTTGATGAAAACAACAGATATTTCATTTATAATATATTGGAGTGCTTGCGCATCTCTATGCATCTGAAAGAAGCAACACTGTGCATTTGGTTCCTGTAAGAATGCGCTTCCTTTGATTATCGTTTTTTTAACCTGATAAAGTTAATTATGATTCTACAAGCCATGGCATATAGTATCTTCATTTCGATTTGAAGGAATTTCAAAATAAATTACCATTATTTTCGAGTTTTTTCCAACATTTGAGTCAAACAATCGCAGAAAATTTGTCCAAATTTCAAGAGGCCGGTGATTTTCTCAAAACTAATATTTCCATTGGTCAAACTAATACCATTTAATTGATTGAACACATTTATAAATTAAATTGAAGCCCATTAATTCTTCGTGAAAGCGTAGACAGTTATGACCACAAAATATCAGTATATAATTACAAATATTATGTTTCATTATACCATTGAGAATGTAGAGGACATCAGGTATTTCTTATCACTCTCAAAGGCCAACTTAATTTTACTTCCCAGCTTGGCGAAATTTCGAACAATTCAGTGTTTTCAATTGGCCGCTTTCTTTGTGTATTGAACTTCGGGAGTTCTGCCATTTCTTTCGTTCTTCATTGATGAGTTCTATGAGCTCAAGGATATGATCTGGACATCACTGGCTTTTTAACCTATGTTTTCGATCTGCCTCTGAGTCTCCAGATTGATATTTTCCTATGTGGGGTTGATAGTTGTTTTCTACTTCACCAGTTTCCAGAACTCCTTCCATCAGTGATTGAGTATTCATACAGAACTCTTTCACCCTGGGTTGTTTGCCATCCAGGAAGTGAAAATAGTACAGGGTTGTGATCTGAGATTGACTCAGAGACTGTTCGTAGTTCAAATAGGTCTATCACGTTCTGTTGACTACCAGGTCGAGGGTTGTAGGCAAATAACACTGGTCTGCAATGAAATCCTCCTTTAAAAAATTTTGTCATAAACATGACGATTCAAATGTTCTGAATCTATCCCCGTTGGCCGATTTTTTCCATCACGTCTAGATTTTTTGCTATGAATATTTTTTTAAATTTAAAAAATTTGGTTTTTTTTTTAATTTTTTTTGCGCGTCAATGTTATAAACAGTGTATATACAAATAGTGTATGTACAAAATAAGTTTTAGCGAGTTGTAAGAGAAAGAAGGGAAGTGCCGAAGGTGATTTTAATGGTGCTACAAACGCACATGCGCAGTATTCGCTGTGACTTCACAACAGTTGAGTGAAAACTTGTCTCTCAATTGTTTACATTTTGTATCAAATATTTTGGTAAGTTTTGCATAAAGTTCATGTTCTCCATATTGGTTTTGAGTATTTTATTTGTAGTTTATGTATTTTTTTATGAGCAGAGCCAATAAATATAAAATAGATGTTTGAAAATTATTTCAATAAAATTTTATGTAATTTTAGGTTATAAAATGCCTCGAACTTGTAAAAATTCTACCGACTGTTTTTGCTACATTTGTGGGGAATTCGTACTAAAAACACAGCGAAATGTCATGACAGATCTTGTTAAAACAGCTTATAAGCTATATTTTGGATTTTCTATCGATAAGCGAGATAAGAGTTGGTTGCCAAAAGTATGTTGCAATAGCTGCTCAAGAACGTTGAGAGGTTGGCTTGAAGGAAGCCACAAATCCATGCCGTTTACAATGCCAATGATTTGGAGTGAGCCTCAGAATCATGAAAATGATTGTTATTTTTGCATGACATCAACACGAGGATTCTCGAAAAAAAATAAAAATAAGATTGTATACCCGAACGTCCCATCTGCAAAGAGACCAATTCCTCGTGGTGAAGGTACTTTACCTCCAATTCCACCAATTAATGAGAAGGTGGAAAATAAAAATATTTCTGGTCTTCAATCTCAATCGAGTTTTCTTTCTGCCGGTACATCTTCATCTTCATACACTTTGTCTGGATCTTCCAGTCCATCTAAAGAACCTCATTTACTTAAGCAAGGTGACTTAAATGATCTTGTTAGAGACTTGGGACTTTCAAAATCTAAGGCGCAATTACTTGGATCAAGATTAAAACAGTGGAATCTATTGGATAAAAGTACCAGAGTTTCATATTTTCGTACGAGGCAAGAAGATTTTACGAGTTATTTTTCCAAAGAAGATGATTTGGTATATTGTAATGATGCTGCAGGGCTTCTTCAAGAACTGAGTTTTCCAGAAGATTCTAGTGAATGGAGACTTTTTATTGATGCTTCAAAAATAAGCTTAAAAGCCGTTCTACTCCATAATGGTAATAAATACCCATCTGTGCCCGTTGCACATGCTACAAACATGAAGGAAAATTATGTAAACCTAGAGGTATTACTCGAAAAAATTGAATATTCCCAATACTTATGGAATATTTGTGCTGATTTGAAAGTCGTCGCTATACTCACTGGATTACAAGGAGGATACACAAAGTTTTGCTGTTTTCTTTGTGAGTGGGACAGTCGCGCAAGAGAAAAACATTACAAAATAAAAACTTGGCCACTAAGAAAAAGTTTAACTCCTGGGCTTAAAAATGTGTCTCAGAAACCTTTAGTGCCAAGTGAGAAAATTTTTCTGCCACCACTTCATATAAAGTTGGGACTCATGAAAAACTTTGTGAAAGCTATGAATAAAGATGGTGCAGGTTTTCAATATCTTAAAACAAAATTTCCTCGAATCAGTGACGCAAAATTGAAGGAAGGAATTTTTGTAGGTCCGCAGATACGTGAGCTAATGAAAGATGAAGCTTTTGATTCGAAGTTGAGCGAAGCAGAAAAAAAAGCTTGGGTGGCTTTTAAAGAAGTTTGTCATAATTTTCTTGGGAATACAAAAAGTGAGAATTACCGACAAATCATTCGGAAGCTTCTTTCTGCTTATAAAGCTTTAGGATGCAATATGTCACTCAAGATTCATTTTTTGGACTCTCATTTAGATTTCTTTCCTGAAAATCTGGGAGCCGTATCAGATGAGCATGGTGAAAGGTTTCATCAGGATATAATGCAGATTGAAAAACGCTACAGTGGGAAATGGTCAGCAGCAATGCTTGCTGATTTCTGTTGGTCAATTCGCCGAGAAACACCAATAGAAACGATGAAAAGGAAAAAAACCACAAAATAACAAATTTTCTCACCATATAATGAGATAACTGACCGATATATATTCATTTTGTGACTATAATTTAGGATTTTTCACTGTAAAACTTAGACCGTAATATTTTTTCATTTCGTTATGATAATTGGTATTTTAATAATATTGTTTGTAAATTAAATAAATATTATATTGGAAATCTACGTGTGGTACTTAATTGTATGTCAGATTCCGTGTTTAGAGCACAAAATATGATGAATTCATGCATGAAAGCAAGAAGGAGAAAAAAAAAAATTTTTTTTGCAGACCAGTGTAATCGTTCCAGGGAAAATGTGTCGGACCATCGGGGAAGTCCCCCGCAAGCAGCACTTCATGTCTGCTGCTGCAGAGCCCGTCTTCACAAGCACAAGGATTACAACTCCTTCCCCTCTCAGGGTCTAACCTCCCTGATGGTGGTTTTAAAATTATTTTTTTGTTGTTTTAAAATTGTTTTTTCCTACGAACGACAGCCCTCAGAAGTCGAAACTTGTGAGAGCCAAGGATCAACGAGGACATACTTTTTAATTCTAAGCAAGTGATTCCTCTGATTTTTGGCTTATATTCCTGACGGGGCTTCGTCTCAAATATGAGCATTATATAAATAAAATGCAAATATATGAACTCAAAAACAAGTTGGTACTTGTTGTGACTTTTGATTTTGTCCATGACTCTCCAGAAGACCATGAAATTCTCTGGGTCATACTGGGCCCCACCCAAACTTCTTGATAATGGCGTCCATAACCTTTGAAAGGCCAGTGACTAGACTAGACTAGACCTTATATAGTCTAATGTCTTTTCAGATATTCACTTAAGCATTCATATTACCTTGACTGTCTCTCGATGTTTCAAGGTGGGGACTAAAACTGGGATTGTGGAAATGATACCTTATCGCTAACCCTTCATCTGTCTTGATTTCTTTGGTATTGTTGTTTGCGTTCCTGTTGATTTTCTTTTCATTTGTTTTCCCCTTAGTGTATCTTTTCTGGACTTTCTTGTACCTTCCTCTCTTCGTTCTTCCTGAGTTGCGGCTTGCCTTTTATAAACTTTGCAGACTATCGAGTAGGTGATAATCGTCCTTGGTTCAGGACATACCCTAGGCCAGTGGTCTCCTGCACACTTCATGCATTTGATCGACATGTCATTGTTACAGTAACACTGGACATGTCCTTAGGCTTGACACTCATATCACTGCGTAAGAGTCCTTTTGTTTCGTCTTAATTTTCCATTTCACGATGTCCTCATTTTCGGCCATGATGTTGTTGTTGAGGTAGCCCACCGTAACATCCTTGCTGGTGTTGACAATGTACATTTTCCTCGCATTGTTAATGATTTTTTGGATGCCATATGTTACGGAATACATTTCGGTTTTGCCCCCGTAGAGGGTATGTATGGAACTCGACCTCTGCGGATTTTTGTCTTTGAGTCATACTCTTATGATCCTTTGCCGATGTTTTAAGTCGGCACCATTGACAACTCCGTTATTATTGATGCTACGAATTCGGTTTTTCATGTATTTCGATTCGTAATAACATTCTCAACAACAAAGCTCATATCACCTTTCTTCCTAAAGCGGAAAATGAGTGACTCATGTGGGAATATTTATTTCTTTCACTAGTACAAAAAATTTCTTTGTTCTGGCGAATAAAACTTCATGATTGTCCAAACACCCAATTTTGGTACTTATACGAATGACAATATTTTGTTACTAATAGCAAAATAAGACAGTAAAATGAAAAAATTGCGCTGGGATGTCAACTCGTGAAACCCGTGATCATCATGTCGCACCACTCAATTGACACCACTGAGCTATTTGGTATTAATGTACAAAACGATAATTTCCATCATAAAGCCGCTAGCCGCATTTATTTTGTGAATCAAAATATGTCTGCTGTAATGATAACTTTGAAGCCGTTTTCGTACAGAACAGAAAATACTGAATGTGGTTGGAAAAAATGTGTTTGATTTGATAAAACATAATTATTATTAGCAATCAAGTTGCTTTGAAACTTTGTTGAAATACTATTTGTCAAATATTCTCAAGTATATCATGAAAATGTCATAGATTATTGTAACTGTCAACTACTGTTCGAATATTTTTCGAAATGCCGTTTTCCCATCAAGAAAAATGTGATATGTTAGAATCCTACTTGGTTTGCCAGAAAAATAACGTAAGAGGACTCCACACTACAGCAATTCGTTCCCCGATAGTGGATTACCTAATCGGCGTTTTTTCGATCGTCGATTCAGGAACAATGAAAAATTTTTTGAGAAGAGGAGAACTAAAAAACATTTTGTAATATCTGAAAATACAGAAATTGACGTTTTATCCTACTTTGAGGTATACCCAAATAATTCCATCAGAGATTTATCTAGAGAAATAGCTGTTCCACTGTCTGGTATTCAACGGATTCTGAAGAAACATAAGATTCCCCCTTATAAGTTAAGACTAGTGCAAATACTAGAACCTGGTGATCCTGAGAGACGATTGGGGTTTTGTCGGTGGTTTATGAATAAATGCAGACAAGACCTAAACTTCAATTGAAATATTATATGGAGCGATGAGGCTAATTTTTCAAATCGTGGGATGTATAATAGAAAGAATTTTCATTAGTGGAGTAGACATAATCCATTTCTTGTCCTTCCCCACAATCCGCAAAGACGATTTAGTATTAATGTTTGGTGTGGTCTATTCAGAGGCAGAATTATCGGTCCATTTTTCTACCATGGTTCTTTGAACGGACCCCGTTAAGAGTGTTGGAAGAGTTTTTCGATGATCTTGATCTAGAGGCTCGTCAGATGATCTATTTTCAGCAGGATGGAGCACCAGTAAAAAGAATGCTGCGAGGCTGTTTTGGAAACAGGTGGACTGCTACAAATGGTCCTGTTAAGTGGCCCACTCGTTCACCAGACATAACACCTCTAGATTTTCATTTTTGGGGATTTCTGAAAAATGAGGTGTACAAAATGAAACAATAATGTAGATGAACTGAAAAATTATATTGAAACTATTATTAATAGAATTGATGGCCGAACTGTGTTGAATGCCACACGTGGTGTCAATAGAAGGGCCCAAATATGTGTTCAACAAGAAGGCAGTGTTTTTGAACATTTACTCGATATTTTATAGCGCTTTATTAAATCCATTTGTTATAAATGTTTCCTATTGATGAAACTGTCTTATTTTCACCTTTACGAAAAAAAGTCAAATGAAATTTGTTGTTGAGAATGTTATTACGAATCGAAATGCATGAAAAAATATAGGGTGTTCCATTGAAAGAAATATCATTTTGTGAAATATTCTGACAACGCGACTGTCAATTTTTTTAAAAATGCTACTAGTTTGCAAATTTTACCGAATTCGTAGCATCAATAATAACGGAGTTCGCAAATGATGCCAACTTAATTTGAAACACCCTGTAAATCAGTAAGGTTTCATTTGTGAATTTATTTGAAACTTACTTGTCCCTGTATATTTTCTTACATCTGCATCCAGTTTGTCTTGCCTTGTACTATTATGGGCGGGCACTTCTTGTTTCTGTTTTCCACTGCCGGAGGTGACATTTTGTTGTTTCTAGGAGTTGCAGATCTGGATTTCCCCTTGGTTTGCTGCTTGTTAGAGGCAACGTTGACCCTTTCTACTTCTTCTCTTTTCCCTTCCGAGAAATTCTCGAACGAGTTTCTAATTTCTGCCGGAGGCTCTTGGGACCCAGTTCCTTTTGATGGTTTTGTTCCGTTATTCAAATCCGTTGTTTTCACCATTTGGTTCAGAGTTTATCTTTTTTTTGTGAGACTCTATAAACTTTTTTGCCCTGAAATAGTTAGTGAGATCATCAGGAGTAAGTAGTTATCTGAGCTTTACAGAAAACGGAAACTTTATTACTTCGTCTTCTCGTCTTATTTGCTCGGTTATATTTGAGTATATTTCTTCATTTCGTCAATATACTGGATTTGGAGGCTGCTTTCCGCTACCGAAAGAGGTGATCCTGGCATCTCCAGATGGAGGGCATTGGAGAGGACATTGATTTCCTTCTGCTCTATCTTTGGTCTTGTGGCTTTCCAGTCGTTTGATCTCTTCATGCTACTCAAGCAACAGAATCGCTGCAAACTGATAACACATAGTTGTATAAGGAAACAAAAATCATAAAATCCAGAATTGTGCAAGGCATCAAGATTATACTTAGTAACAGTTAATAACACACCTTATATAAATTGAATATTCAGGGCATGATTCAGTTGCAAGAAAGCGATATAAAGTTCCAAACAATGTACCAGTATTCAGTAATAAACCAGGTGATTTGAATTCGAAGGTCACCATCGAAATTTTGGAAAGTATATTAAGTAGATTATATGATGTTTAAATTAGAACAAAGTTGCACATTCTCTTGACCAACAATATTACGTTCGCAAAATAGCGTGACAGGAGGGCTTGTCATTGGGATATAAATATATTTGAATATTGTTTCAATGTATCACGTTTTTAGGATGGATTAAAATTTAATAAAATGACATCCCTAGCCCCATAGATATATAGATAGATAGATAGATTCATTTAGCCAAATACACATATCACAGTGTGGCAACGTCTTAGGAATACTTTGTCTTGACAGCGAGTAAAAAAATAAAGAAATTATTACTACATACACATTAAAAATACACATTAAATTATACATTACAAAATAATTATTAAGGTACTGACAACCTATATTTGCTACTACCTATTATATAATATATGAATTCACATGACTGTCAGGGAATCTTCCTCATATTCCTCAATACTGTAGTAGCATTTCTCAATTAGATATGACTTCAACTCTTTTTTTATTGCTTTATACTTTTTATTTTTTTGGGTAGTCTGTTGTAGATATTACTTCCAGCACATTCTGGCGACTTTTTATATTTAGATAAATGATGTTGCCTAATGTGGATATAGTGCTTTTGTCTTGTGGAATAATTATGAACATTCTCATTTAGGGTGAGTTTTGCGAGATTCTGGCGAATGTAAATTAATATTTTATATAAATATATACATGGCAAACTGAGCAGCATTCTTTCATTTTTAAATCTATTTTTGCATGTTTCTCTATATTCAAGATTGAAAATTATTCTGATAATTCGTTTCTGCATTATGAAGACTCTAGTGCTTTCCGTGGCTTGACCCCACACTATGATATTGTAGCCATAATACCGAATATACTAATGAGTAGCATGCTGTAATGAGATCTTTTTTAGTTAGTTCAATTTTTAACTGCAATATGGCAAAGGTCGCTTTGGCCAATTTTGAACACGTGAAGTCGATATTTGAGGCCCATGTTAGCCTATTATCTATTATTGTCCCAAGGAACTTAGTTGTTACTGAAACGTTAACTTCCTTTCCATTTAGGTTTAGTGTTTTGAATTGATTTTCATTATCTATTTTGGTGCTAAAGTGAATACAGACCGTTTTATTTGAGTTTATAATAAGTGAATTGCTAGAGCACCAGGCTTCAAATTCTTGAATAACAGTAGTTGCTTTTGATTTTAAACCTTCTATATTTTCGTCATCTATTATTATTGATATATCATCTGCATAGATATATGTTGCACCACAACTGATATTGTCTGGTAAATCATTTATGATCAATAGAAATAGTAAAGGGCCCAATATGCATCCTTGGCCTACACCACTAGTGATATCCAATAGATCCGAAGTGTGGTCTTGTAGCGCCACTAAAAATTTTCTATCTTTCACATAGGAATCAATCCATTCGCCTGCTTTTCCTCTAATCCCTAACCTTTCTAACTTGTATAGTAAGAACTGTGTACTGACGGTATCAAAAGCTGATGTGAGATCAAAGAATAAACCAAGAACACTTTTTTTGTTATTAAGTAAGTTATTTATATTCTGTACCATATCTATTGTGGCTAATTCTGTTGATTTATTTGGTCTGAAGCCAAATTAATTCTCTTTGAGAATGCTATGTTTATCTATAAAACTGTATATTTGATTTGAAACTGCTTTTTCGATTATTCTTGCCATATAACTTAATATTATTATTGGTCTATAATTTTGCATAAGTAGGGGGTCATCTTTTTTATACAGATTTGTAACCCCATACATATTATTCCGATAATTTGTGATTGGGAATTTTCAATATAATCACAGCGGTAAGATTAACAATCCATAAAAACCATGCATATTGTGTTTAAAGTATAAGCTCCGGTTTTAGAGGTAGAACTGAATTTTTTCAGTTGGAGATCCCAAAAAATCTCTTTCAGGATTCGGAAATAGGACCTTTCTGTTACAAAATACAGGCAAATCAAAAAAAATTCCAAATTTTAAGTGTGTGCTAGCATCGGACCCGGTTCGAAACTGGAATGTGAGAAAAATTAATATCGGTATGCCTCCTTGTGAAAAAATGGGTGGTGTGTGTTGCCTTTATGTCAATCCCGACTTTTAATGCTTGCTTGGAGTGCGCACCGACTACCCAGGGTTTTGCTGTTGATTTCACAAATTTTCTCACAGCTGAAAAGTGAATACCCCCGGAGCACCACAAATAATAATAGTGTTCACGAGGGAGTACTATTATTATTATTATTATGACTTCCGCTTTATTGTTTTTAGTTCTTCATTATTCGAATAAGTTTGGTCATCCGGGTCATCCCCAGAAAGCTGTCTGGGCTATATTGACTTCAGTGCTTTTCAATATTTGGCGAAGTTGCAGGTTTCTCTGAACATAAATCTTTAAGACGACTGGTCTTTGTACTAAGGCTCTTTCATCTAATAATTTTTTCAGTATGTTCATCCCGAGTAGTTTCAGAGCCTCTTGTCGTGTTCTGTGGCTCTTCTGGGGAACATTTTTTCTCGTCCTACAGGGGGTGGCACTGGCAGTCTAGGCTTGGTTGGATTCCCGGTTCTTATGATAGGAAGGGTTGAGAAATATCATCGATTTCGTCACCCTGAATAACTCGTTCTTTTTGACTTCACATGTAGAAGAGATTCTTGAAGATTTAGTTACAAAATCACTTTCATCAAAATGTTCGGAACAAGTCCTTGAAAAATCGTAACGTACACCCTCTTTTTGGAATTACCACAGTAATTGATCGATGGCTGTTTAAAAGTATTATTCTTGGGGAATCTATGAAAAGTCAATGAATCAACAAGGTACAGGGCGTAGAAGTGTTTTTGCAATATTTAACACAGCACTTGAAGTGCCCGGGCATTTTTTCTTGAACTTGAAATGAAAGTTCTGGGATTTTGGATATCAATTTTTTAAAAAAAAAACAAAATGCAAAACAGTATTGAAAAATGAAGTTTGAATTTTACCAACCAGATTGTTCACGAGGCGTGATCAGAATAATAATGGCAAGGATGGTTCCGCTTTAAAAAAATATTCAAAATTATAAAAATTAAAACAAAAAACATGAAACTTCCACTGTGTTTCAGCCTCAATGCCTAAAAACCATGGTGAGCCGACTTATACCTATAGAACTGTAGAATGAAACGCTGTACATTGGCTAGCTTGAATATGAAAAAACAAATGAAATCGTGGTCTACTTTCCAAATATCCTGCGATACTTGCGTGAACCGCCCCGTCGGTTTTCTTGATAGGGTACATTTTAATGAACAGAAGATTCAAATAGGTATTGCGCACGAGAATGAAATGAATAAAACAACATAATCATTCAAATTTAAAGAATCCTCTGCGCAAGCAGTTTTATTCAACTTTACGTAATTTTTTATTTTGCTGAAATGCGGTTTACTGGAATAAATAATAATCACACATTTCATATAAAAGTATTGAAATTCAGCTGCATGGAAATTCACCATTAGAAACTGTCAATCTTGTGCATATTTGACATCTGCCCAACATGCGTATGCGCAAGTATTTTGAATTTAATGGCTTTTCAGAAGTGATATGTGTGATGAATTGTGTGTTACAATGTTATTTCGCTATTTTAAAACTGGTAATCAGCCCTATGCTGTAACACTTCCGTTAAAAATAACGTTATTTGCCATTTCCGATATTTTGCTATGATTGGTAATTGCAAAATAACGAAAATGGCGAATAACGGTGACGTGTTATTTTCAATGGAAGTGATACAGCATAGGGCTGAATGTCATGTAATAGTGAAGATAAGTATTTCTTTTGTTGTGCAATTTTTTATTGGCAGAAAATTAATACTTTTTGAATGATATAACCACACTGAAAATATTTTACGAAAACGAATAATAGAAAAGGAAATCCTAAACAAGCTTGATGATATATGCTAAATTGATAGATTTCAGTAGAAGTGATGATTTTTTTTTTACTTCAACACGGACTTTCACAACTTGAACTTATGGAAGATTTAAAGAAACAATAGGGTATAACAACTCGCACCCAGTTAATTGAATCGATTTGAAAGAATGTTTGCTATAAAGTATTGTTTATTAGATCATGGCGAGTTCAGAAATGAAGTGTAAGTTTCAAATTAGTTCCAAAGTAGGTATATGTTACACATTCTAGGTGGTACTAACTTTCAGTACTAGATATAAGTGAATGAATGTGTTCAACTGTCTGGATTTTGTCCAACCAAAAACGGTTTATGGTCAAATTATTTATAAAGAAACGCACATCATTAATAGTCAATTTACGGATTACAAGCGTAAATAATTTCAATATTTACTATTGCAATTGGCGTTATATGCTAATATCATAGGAATATTTCCTTTACAATCGTATGTGATTCATGTCAAGAAGCAAAATATTATTTCAATAGTTAATTGACCGTGTTTATTTTCTACTATGTTGTAGCGCTATATGACAATTACTGTACATATTGAACGTGTACATAAAAGGGGTTGGCCGTAAAATTAGGGTAAATATGTATAAGAGTACGCACTTAATGAATAAAGTTTAATTTCTTATCGATTTTTTACACAAACACCGTCTTTTACATACTATCGTCGAACTTTATAATTAAATAATATATTTTCGTGGTGTCGCATACCCAAAATGTAGCATTAATACGAGATAATTAGATTTTTCTGCACCCCTGCAAATGCGCACTATTATGCACTGATGTGTGTAAGCTTAAGAGTAGGTACGTACACAATTACCATACGATATTTCACTAATTTGAAGGCTAACAAAAATGTACTTAAATTGGTGGAAAATTATTGGAAAATTCCTGAATAAATCCTCATTTTTATTAAACGCATCAGTTCTTAAAAAGGGCTCATCTGAAGCTCAAAAATAAATACCTTCTGAACATAAAATTATAATAATATTATATATAAGTAAAATTGATATTTGAAAAACATTTGACGTAACAACAAGTTATTCTTCACAATCAGAACAAATAAATCAATCTATAATATGTTGGTGTTAGAGGCATCTGCTTAAAACTCTTCAAAAGGTACTTAAGCGAAAGAACTCAGGCTGTGAGTGTTGATGGAGTGGTTAGGGATGCCGAACCAATTGACTTTGGTGTACCACAAGGAACAGTCCTAGGACCTATATTATTTAACATTTATATTAATGGACTGTTCTCACTAGACAGTACCGGGGAAATTTTTGGATTTGCTGATGTTACAGCAATTTTCTACAAGGCTGATAACTGGGAAAACTTGAAACAGAAAGCCGAGAATGACTTTCACTCAATAAAAAAATGGTTCAAATATAAATTACTTACTATCAACACAGAGAAATCCAACTATTTACCATTCAGCTGTAACATTCGTGGTCTGCCTAATCTCAGCAAGCAAGATATAGAAATTAATAATGAACATTTTTTTATAGAACCTGTGAAAGAAATTAAATACTTAAGCGCCATCATTGATTGCCACTTGAAATGGGACTCAGACATAATATACGTAGTGAAGAAGTTGAGATGCATATTATATAACTAAAGAAAACTTACCTTCACATCATCTGGAAACTCTTTATCACTCTCGCTACGGAATTCTGGCATGGTGAGGGGCATTGAAAACTCACCTGAACCCGTTGGAAATAATACAAAGAAGATTCATAAAATTAATGTTTTCCAAAAACTTCAGGTACTCATCGGACTTACTTTATTCTGAATCCAAAATCTTCGACCTGAGACAATTACACTTCTTCATTACATGCATAAAATATCAAGACATCAAGCATCAAAACCATCTCCCAACCCACAAATACAATACTCGGAGAAAACTTCATTATATACCACCCTTGAAGGTCAAAGCTGCCACACAGAGAATGTTCCCCTACTTAGCACCTACGTTATACAATAGCATCCCTGACGAATTAAAATGTATACATTCAAACAACGATTTAAAGCGTTTATAAAAGAAAATCCTAGAAGTATGATACATTCCTTCTTTGAGGACTAAAAATGAAGGAAAAGTTACTCAGTTTGTAAAAATAAAAAAAGGGGAAAATTGTTCGCATATCAATATTCATATCTACTGTTCTGAATTTACCCTTAAACATTTCATGGTAAATATCAAGTTGATTTCAAAAATGTATATATCTTTATTCCTGTTCTCTACCTGTTCTCTACCTGTTTTCAATTTTTTATATCATAACCCCCACTATTTTTATCAATGAGACCAAATATTTTATATCGATTCACAATAAATACTTTCTCTTTGCGCTTCTTCTTGATAATTGATAATTTATTACCCTCAATTTCATTATATACCTATATGTATGTTGTATTTTATATTCTGAAATGAATATTTTATTATATCAATTTGTGAAAGTGTGATTATTTTATTGTATACCACTATTTGTAATTATATATAATTGTAAGCTTGATTTTATCCATGTTTATTAGCTAACTTGCAATGGCACTCATCACTATCCTCTTTATTCAAGAATTCTTTCGATTACGTAATTTGTGCATGATTTGTGTCGCCACTTATTGAACTGAGAGCACATAATCCAGTCTTACTCAGATTTAATTCCTCAATTGTTTTCCTCTGGACATAAATCACCGCACCTGGGGCAACTGACATCCTCGTCTACTTTTGCTTTCTTTTCTAGCTTTTTCTGCTTCCCTGACGTTCCAGGATCTGTACAGTTTTTTTTTTTGCTATCGTTACTCGTTTCATTTCTATTTATCTTTTTTTCTTGCGCGAATGCTTCTGCGTACTCTTTTGCTGTGACCATTGCGTACTCTTATACACATATATGAAATTCGATATTATTGACTATATTTCTGACAAAACATAAGTTTTTACCCATTTTCAGGTGGCTACATAGAAGTAAACTATGCAGTATCAAAAATCAATTTTTATAAAATCGTAGCAGTGGTTTTTACCGTCAAAAAATGTTGTGATGAATCCTTACAAACCCTCCCTGATCTATCTGTTGTTTGAGTTTATAAGAGAGGAAACTTAATACAAAAACCAAGAAATTTGCGCAGACAAACGGATCGAGATGCGGATTTTTGCATTCGAATCGTTAGCTCATGTAGAAACTTCGTTTTTTTTTGTTTTCCAGACTTCATGAAAAATGCGTTGTTGCATCAAAAAGTACATTCTTTCAACTGCATAATTTCAAGTAATGGGAAAAAATTCATATCTGCCACAAAAAACACCCAAACTGTACGAAATTCTGTACCCGGGGATTTCTCAGGTCGCGGAATCTGAATATCATGTCCAAATTAGCCCCTTGTACACCTGAAGGTCAGGACAGCAGTAGAAACGTCATCTCCTGGCAGAGTTCCTGCTTAACTTGTGATAAATCTAGATAAACTCGTACCCCGGGGTTTTTTTAGGCCACTCGTCACGACTTTGGTGACCTGCCCCGAAAGACATAGTGCACCGGACCACCTGACTAATAACGTCATCCCCTGGAGTTTTGATGGAACAACTCACCGAATCGTTGGAAACTCGTCATTCGTGGTTTTTTCTGGTCGCTCGTCACGAATATGTATTAACACCCTTTAAAATTCTTTATGAGTTCATTAGATTCTAGGGCAAGGAGAAAGACAAGGTATAGGTCCAAATAGAATGTTGGCATAATTTCCATTATAGCTGAAGTTTTCAATTACAAACACCTGACTTACAAACATTCTAAAAATCGCCCGTATCATCATCTATAACACACTCGTCTTGAAGATCGTCTTAGGGAGATAAATCTTTTTGGGGATTGTCTTGGAGAGGTTCTTGGAGCCGAACGTCTTCCTCGGTCGCAATTATATATTTGACAGTAACCATGTCGACGTTGGTACAGTTCGTACCAGCACAAACTTTACATGCGATGCTGCATGGGAGTGCATTCTGCCTGCAGCTGCACACGGAGTAGGCTCGCAATCGCCGCTTTATCTGCAGAAAACAAATTTTAAGACGTTATCTGGACCCGCACGCTGGGTCATTCTTGTGGGCACTAAACGCCCATCCACAATTTTCCAACCCCAATTTGTCGGATTCAGGCCGTCCCCGAACAGCCAAGCCTGGACTTGCAGATAGAATCGCTTGAAGTGTTCAGAAGGGCATCTACAGTAGGTATAATATTTGCAAAGTTAAATTTTCTGTTTTAGAGCTCCCTTCATGTACATTCTATATCTGTATATAGTTCCACCAGTTGCATTCCATTTAGCTGGAGCCAGTACAGATTGCTTGAATTGAGCAACATGAGGATGAAGCTCTGCAAACTTCCTAAAAGTTTTCAAAAATTTAATTTTCCTCTGGAAGTATGTAGCCGAGAGTGTCACAGGCCGTTAACGAATGTGAAAGCAAAATATTTTGCGGGCTGCTTGTGAGCCAAACTCTTCGCCGAAGAATAAACTTCCTCAGGATTATTTTCCTGTTTGATTGGCCGAGCTGGTTTTGATTAGAATATCTCCAAGTTTGCTAGTGTTAGCGCTGTTAATAAGACCAAAATATCAGTGTCTTCAGCTGCGACCGCGATAATTTTGCTCTGATGTTAGGCAAGATCGATTGCGTTAGTAACATTTGTCCAATTAGCATGAGCTCGACATTGGACAGACTGAATTCTTTCTCTGGCTAATGTCTCTATCAAGCTTTCCATGGAAAAATGCTTATTTTTTTGGTATGAAGTCAGGTCGTCCGGTGCACCAGGTCCTCCGGGGCAGGTCACCGATGTCAAATTCGTGAAGAGCGACCTGCAAAACCCCCGGACAAGGAGTTTCCAACGATTCGGTGAGTTGTTCCATCAAAACTCCAGGGGAAAACGTTACTAGTCACATCGTCCGGTGCACCAGATTCTCCGGGGCAGATCACCGATGTCAAAGTCGTGACGAGCGGCCTACAAAACCCTCGGGGCACGAGTTTCTCTTGATTTATCACAAGCTAAGCAGGAACTCCAGGAGATGACGTTCCTAAGGCCGTCCTGACCTTCAGGTGTACTGGAGACTAATTTGAACATGATATTCAGATTCCGCGACCTGAAAAATCCCCTGTTGCAGAATTTCGTACAAATCGGGTGTTTTTTTGTGGCAGATATGAATTATTTCCCATCACTTGAAATTATGCAGTTGAAAGAATGCATTTTTTGATGTACCAATGCATTTTTCATGAAATCTGGAAAACAAAATACAAAGTTTCTACATAAGCTAACGATTCGAATGCAAGAAACCGCATCTCGATCCGTTTTTCTGCGAAAATTTCCAGAGTTTTGGTGATTTCAGTGCAAAATTTCCTCGCCTATTATTGCATGTATACTTTTTGGTATGAATTAATCTCGACTGGAGTAGATTTATCGTGAAAAATCTAGGTTGTCAACTTGGACGCATTCACCCTATTATTTCACGTTTGCATCGATTTTTGGTGTGGTGACACTGTTTTCGAGGATTTGGCCACAGAATAATACATCATTGTTCTGTGATTTGACAATAACATTTATTTTGGAGTTTAGGTAGTGGCAACAATGGAGCACGAGGGAATTTGAAATTAATATGTATATAAAAGTGTGGTTAGATTAGACGTTTGGATACAAAATAATAACAACTATTTAGTTTATTTTCTATAATGAAAATTGTCTAGTAGGACAGTGCGACAGTGGGTTTCTCAGTGGTCATATTCGTCTTGCATTATTCTTATTAATTTCTATAAAAAATATTCAACACCAAGAAAGAAATGGATAATTTGGGAAATCAAAAAACATCTACAGGACTGGGACGATCTACATCTGAGGAATACAGTATCAAAAATGCTTTGAAACCAAAAGCAGATGATAATATTGATAATGCAGTATTTTTGAAAGTTGGAAATGATGTTGAAAATGTTTTGAAACAAAAACTTGAGGATACTGTGGCAGATTATCCAATGAGAGACACTGGCAATGAAAATACTCTGGAGGTACTAGTGCAGGAGGAAGTATTGGGATTCGGGATTGATAACACCATTCAAATTAACGTCACAGAAGATGCTCTAAAGGGAGAAATAGATAGTGCTGTTCTATCAACTGATTCATGTATTATTGAAAATATTGATGAACAAGAAGTCTTGAACATGGAACAAACACAGACTGAGACTGGCATGGGCACTGAAAAGGAAACGCATGATAGTGTTATTGATTGCATAGTAGCCCTTAAATCTGGGGATGTATTAGTGCAGGAAGAAGCATTGGGTATTGACATTAACATTCAAAAGGACTTCACAGAAGATCCTATGAAGGAAGACATGGAAAGTGGTGTGCTTCAAGCTAATTCATTTATCATTCAAAATATCCATGTTGTAAATACTGATGGACAAGCTCAAGAAGTATCGACCATGGAACTGCCACAACCTGGCAAGAGTATACAAAATGAAACAAATGACTATGTTATTGACTGCCAAGTAGGCCTCAAATCTGTATTATCCGAAACTAATACAAGCCTGGAGAATGCTAAGAGGGATTCTAAAGTTCTAGAGACAAGTAAAATCATCCAAAATGCTTTGGTAGGTGAGGTTGAAAAGCTTGACATATCTGAAAAAATTGTCAATAGACAGAATGAATCTGAAGTGATTATCAAAAACAAATCACAGTCGTTGAAAAATTTACTGGTTTATAGTGATGAGGACGATTATGATGATGGTGAAAGTAATAATGTCAAGATCAAAGATCAAATACCCACTGTCAGTTCCTCAGATTCTGAAAGTGACTCTGATTCTGGTAGTGACTCAGATCCTGAGAGTTCAGAAAGCGATGACAGTTCTTCTGAGTAAGTATGAACGTCAGGTGTCTTTAGTTGACATTTTCCACTGTTCAAGATGATCTCTTGGAAGGCGTTAATTTTGAAAAAAAAAGGGGTGAAAGGAAACTACCTGAACCAAAAAAGAAATTTTTACTTAAGGATTTTCTTTTTCTAGTTAGGGTGTTTTCACAATATCTATCAGATGTAGTTCAATGTCCAGCGTGGCTTTAGCCAGGGAAGTAGTTGTTAATTTTTGTTGTAGGTTGTTTCCAAAAAAAAACAATTTTCATTTAAGAAGACCTCCTTTTTGCAATATGAACATAATTTTCAATAACCTGAACGAGTTTCATCTATAAATTGATTGAATAAGTAGGTAGTAATTTTTGAGGTGTTCTGATTGCTGACAATTATAACTTAGTGATTACAGGTTTGAACAATATGATGATTGTTTTCATTGATTTGAGTGCTAACAAATATTTGCTTTATCATTCACATGCTTAACACTCACAGTCCACGTCAGGAGTCTTGGTTTTCTATATCCACCATGTAGAAGTATGTACTTATACGTGGTGATACAGTATTATACTGACAAATTTTTTTGGTTGAGTTTTTAGATGAACAAATTATGAATAGTTCCAAAATACCTACATGTTTCTTAAATAATGTTCTGACTGAGATATAAGGTGTTGAAATTTCGAATGATATAAGTTTCCAGCCATTTATTTGTCATTTAGGTCCGTAATTATTCAACGTTAAATCATAATATTTCACACCGTTGAAGTTTCAGAATTCGGAGATATTTCAAAACTACAAAAGATGGTGCAAATATCTTGACTTATCTTGAATTATATCTTGTTAAAAAAGCTCTGAAATGTTTCTCGAATCATCATGTGCCACTATATGCTTATTAACCAGGAGGTGGTGCTAATATATCACTCTTCCCTACTTGGGACGACACAAACAAACTCAAAAACTACTCTCAATCATTTCATATTATATAATATAAAGGTATATTTTGAAAAAAATCACTAGAATTCATCTATAAGTAATTATTTATATTATTTATTAGAAGGGATGAGTAGTGAGCAAGATTAAAATCAGGGCCTAATTCAATTAAGATATCATTCCAAACCAGCTGTGCCAACGTATATATCATCACCCAAAACTTTTGAAGTTTCAGTCACACTCGTTAAGTTGTATGAAAAAAGCTAGCAAATGCTTATACTATAGGTGGTTCCCTCTCATAACGAAATGAATAAGTAAGTCTCTATCAAGAAATATCAGATTAAGCATTTGCTCAATGTTTATTCATTTGTACTTACATAAAATACCTTTTATTTTCCCATATCTTTGCAACTCTGACAATCTCCCATTGCAGAATAGGTAATGATAATCTCTAATAAAAAATGGAAAACTATACAGGATTTCAATCTACAAATAATAAACTTTGATTTCCTATGACTTGACTGACCCTGTTTACTTAACTTTGCCTTATGAAGTAACTGCTTTGTATTTGAAACTTGCAAGCACTGGGGCTTGCTCTTCTATACTTGCTAGTGGTGGATTTGAACAGATGTCATTTTATAGCCAATGATTGAACTATAATAAGGAGCGCTGGTGCAACAAACACTGTAAAAGACAACAGTAATTGTAATAAATTTTATAAAGCCATACTATTTTTTTGATATCTATCTTATTTCAAGAATAGTCCACCTTTCCATTGATATCACTTTCAGCGACTTTATATGTTATATATGTATTGTCATTCAACCTAACTTTGTTTAGATCAGTGGTCAAGTATACCTTTTTTGGTAAGAAAAGGTGTAGGAATAAGATTTGAATTTAAAAAATCACAAAAGTTTACTGTCAAAACAGTTAGAGCGAATTAGATAAAATTAATAATGATAGCGTAAGCAGCACCTTCTAAGATGTACATAAAAATTAATACAAAATTTTGATTTCTCACCTCAAAATTCCACGTTCCCCAAATTTTACCAAATTTGGTGCGATAAATTAATTTTTTGGAGAAGTTACTCAAAATAATTGAGAATAAAATTTCAAATTCAAAACCCTGTATCACCGAAACGAAACATTTACGGACACGTATTCATATGAACTTTTTATTCTAAAATAAGTCAAAGATTTTCCCTTTGAAGTTTGTACAAGTACTTGATAAACATCCTGTATAAAATAATGAGCTCATGCTTCACAATATCTGCTTTAGATATTCAATTGGCCAATTGGCAAATAATCATTAAGAGTTAAGTATGTTTAACTATCTATCTGAGTGTTCAAATGCTTCGTAATTTTCAGATCAGAACACGAAGCTTCCAAGAAAAACACGGCTACCTCCAAGATGACTAGTAAGACTGCCGAAGAACAATATATTGCCGAATTGCCACATGTCGCAGATCTCTCCAAACTGGAAGTTGACTATGAGAAAGAAGAGTTTTCACACATAGGGGAAATAAGTGGTATCATTGACACAATAGGTGAGTTACAACATATTTACAAATAGTAGGAAATGCAATAATTTTATTCTGAGAAAGTAAAATTCCGTTTATCGGTAGCTAGACGCTATCAAAAAAATGATTCCTCCTAACCAGCAAAATGTACATACCCAAATCCGTTTTTCACTTTTTTTATTGAACAACAAATCCAGGTTGATCCATGCACATGACAGCAACATGTTTAGTGAATGTTTAGGGAGGAACTTTTAGTGTTTTTTCGTGGTAGGAACGTGTGCTAGAAAATGCCAGTCATCGTTCAAAAATTGGCCCATATCTTCAATATTTAACCAAGTTAACTTTCATGTAACATCAAACTCAAATAAAAGCAGTGTAGAATAATTGAAGGGTACAGGGAAAAAACCAGCTAAGTCCATTTGAAATTGCGGTAGATTCACCATTTGGTGGAAAAAGTTCTATTTTCTCTGAAGGATCAAGCGGCCAGGAGAATAACCAGACAAGTCACAAGTTTTATGTTGTCAAATTCCTAACTTTGGTCGCTGATTTGGTACAAACTGATTATGAAATTTCACCTAAAAATGCCAATAACTCTTATATCATTATTTGTGACTTTGCTGGTTTTTTCCCTGTACCCTTTAATTGAGAAAAAGCTGTCACATGTTTCAAAATTAACAATTTAATGTTATGTTCGGACAATTGGTCCCTTCAATGATTTGAATGATAGGGTTTCTTCTTTATAAAAACGCCATTTAAAAATATATTCCACATAGACATAGAGGCACTATCTCTGAAATGAATTCAATGCTAAATCCACGGATTCCTTAATCAGTTGTGTAGTGGCAAAGTTTTAGATATATTTTTGGATGACACTACCTATATTGAACAGTTCACATAGAGCAGCTGCTGTATTCGAGAATCTCTAAATACCATAGACCTACAATAAATATGGACTTGCTGTCACGTAACTTTAACATACAGCTCCTTGCGGACTACATAAGAGAAAGACGTGCTGTGAAGGATAGACATAAGTAAAGGCAAAAGATACAAGTTCGCCGTAGTAATTGGAAAAACCCGTTTTTATATTTTTTTTGTCAAGATAAATATCAACTGTTTTCAATGAGATGAATATTGAAAAAGCCTAATGAATCACAGGAGTAAATGTATGTGATATATGTTCATAATATCTTAAATATCTTTCAGAAAAAAGAATTTCATAAAGCCCTATCCTAATGCAAATATATTTCATTTCTGTTCCAGTTTTCAGAAAGTTCAGGACTGAAAACTTAATGGATAATTAAATTATTATTAGATATCATGAAGTTACTTACAATTATTGCAATATTGAATTAAGTTAGGAACTCCGGCGATTTCAATATTTGTGATCAATAACGCCTGCAAATTTCGTGTCTGTTCGTGGAAAATATCTTCCGAATATTTTTGAGAAAAACTGAGGAAAATAGTATGTGTTATTGGGAATGAAGGTATTTTTTCTATCCAGTCTCATCTTATTTCAGCCTGGTGCTGTAAAAATGTTTATTCGGCGGAGTAAAAATTTCATGTAGGTATATTTATAACGTTAAAAGAAAATATTTTTTAATATGAAAATATGTTTGTGCGTTTGTTCTCGAAAAAAGTAAAAGAAAATTTGATGAATCATACAAGTCACAAATTTCATAAATTTAAAAACGCCACACGAAAACCCATATAAACAATACAGGAAACCAAGTTTTTGCCTTTACTTATTCTGTCCTTTTTCATACTCTCTGATATCAATGGTCTCTTTCTAATAAACAGTCCATTTTATTGTAATGTCCATGCTAGATACTTATTTTGACTCTGTAAACTACAGAATTGACAGTTTGCATATTTTGTTGACATCCTACTACTACTATGTATTTTCATTGCAAAATATATCTTATCACGTTCCTCTGGGATAATACTGTTTGTGTGAACAAAGTTTTTCTCCTGCAGCAAAAACCCATTGAAATAATTATTTTTTTTAGTTGTTTATAACAACTCCTGCAGACAGCTATCCATATCGCTGAATAATATGATTGTCCCTTTGGTATATAGAAAGAGGGCCAGTTAACATATTATGACATCCATAATCACCATGCAACAGTATATTAATTAATTGGATCTAGTAGCTACAGAATTAAAAATTTCTAGCAAAAATCCACTAAATGTAGTTCTATAGAATAAACAGTATTTCAAGTCTTGAGTTGAAGCTTCATATTATTTTATACCTATTGATGATACATATTTTTGTTTTTTCAGTTACAATCACTACCATCAGCGGGACTCCTGTTTATGATCTGGGCAGCATTCTCTTCATTGAGGACAATACTTCTAAAAAACCTCTTGGTGAAATATATGATGTTATTGGTCCAGTTTCTTCGCCGGTTTATTGTATTGGCTTCAAGAGTGCTAAAGAAATCAAAGAACTTGGCATCAAACCAAAAATGAAGGTGTATTCTGCACCGAATAGTACTCTTTCACACTACGTTTTTCTCAAACAGTTATTGGAGTAAGTATTCTGAAGAGCAACTTTATTTCAAAAGAGTACTTAATGTTTATAGTATTCAAAAGTGCTTATCTTATTTTCTAATACAGTCCGAAGTTTTGGTTAACTGCGAAAAAAGTTGTGTAACAGAAATAGTTTCGAAAAAATGTTGGACCAAGTTACTTGGAAAAATAAGAAATTTTTGATAGTTTACTTCAGTTCAGTTACAGTCCAATATTCTGTCATCAATCAACCAGCATCAATTTAATTTTTATCAACTAAGTAAGGTCCGGTTTTATTAAAATCTTTTTTATTCTTAATTTAAATATGTATTCACTCACTTATAATTTCATTACATTTCATATCCTTTTGGGCCTTTATCACTACTTTTGAAAGACATTTTCACAAACCATTGAGTAATAATGTCAACTCAAGCTTTGATTTTCTTCAGCTCTAGGATACACAATTTATTGTTTAATTATGGCATTTACTCTTCAAACATTCTAGAGAAATTTTTATATCACATGTGAAACTAGATATCACTATGTACAATTTTACTATTTCGAAATTGAGTCATGGAGTTCCAAGGGTATTATGAATCCTACCAACATATTTCACCTTGTGCATTTTGATTCATGAAGTGTTCAAATTTAACAAAAGTAGACTCTACTTTACCATAATTGTACCATATGTTTACTTTTATAATGTGTACGTTCTGTTGGTTTCATCAATGTTGCTTTTGTCTGTTAGGTCGGCTTGACCCAAATACCAAACTTTTAGAGAAGAGAGAACATTTTTAGTTTTTCACAAGAAGAATTATTTTTATTTATGTAGGTAATTTTTTTTGTTTAATTTCAATGTGGGTCATATCCAAAGTCAGTAGATTGAATGGTTAAAAGTTTACTACATACTAACTTGAAGTTGTCAATAGTGGAATCATTTCCCTTTCTATTGGAGCTAAACACAGGCGATTCGAATTTTGAACATCCCAACTGAGATCTTGAGAACAGGTTGATGTTCCCTCTAACCAAAAATATTAACTCTTTTATAGATTTTAATAAATATTGATTAAATTGTTTTCCAAAAATAGTCATTTAATCCAGATTTCACGAAAATTATTAAAAGATTCAAGCAAATAAAATAAACCAGAACAGTCCAAAAGTACTGTACTGTACTGTGTTCAGAGTTTTCAATGTGATAATCATGGATAACAGAAAAATCTGCAATTCAACGCGATTTTCAAGCTCTTTGAAACAAACCACAAATTAATGTATAGTGAAAAATCATTGGTAATATAAAACAGAAGAACTGAAAATATCAAACTAATTTGTTCTTTCCGTCAATCAAGTGCATCCTTACAAACAGAAGTCTTTGCGATTCTTATGTGAGCTAGGAACAATGAGAACTTCACTTCATCTACTGGCTCTGGCTATCAGTGTTGTGCCTTTAGATAATTTTTTTGTTAATTTCAACTACACCAATAGTTGTTCAAAAACCATTCTTATTAGAGTACTGTTTACAGAGCCAAACACACAGATGCAGGGTTGAGTGACGAAGAACTTTCCTCTGATGAATACGTTTCGGACAGTGGAGATGAAAGGTTATCACAAAAACGAAAGTTTCCCATGGGTTCAAAAAATGATAACGAATACCTAAAAAAAGGGAAGTCTAGAGGAAGAGGGAGACAACCCATGAAACATCCTAACTACAGAAATCATCAGGTAGACCCAAAAGAATTCAATGGTTGGCATACACAGAATTCAGTTGGAGGACGACAACAGAATTCATTCGCTTCTAACTTATCTGGTGCACAGATTTTTTTCAATCCATCTATTCCGCCTCCATTGTACCAGAATAATTCCAGGTGAGTTATTTGAGTTAACGGGGTTACTGAGATATAATACAGGTCTGAAGTACCATTTTAACTTACTCTCAACTTTTTCTTATTTCTTCGCATTTTTTAAGAACTTGAGTTACAATTTTGTATATTATGCATATGAAAAAGTACACTTATATTTGTAGTGGAATCTTTGGACATACAATTCAAAAACACAGAAAAGCTACCCAAACACCAAGACTATGCCAATCTTATTTGACCCACTTTTTATTTTCTTCAAATTGAATATAGGATGGATTTTGACTTATCTTTCCATTGGGAAATTCTTTTAATGATTTCCACATTGCTTTTGTATCACTTCTATTCTCGTTAATTTGATCATAATATTATTTTGTTTCTAATCTCATTTCACTAATTACGTTATTTCTAATCCTCCTTTATTCATTCCAATCCTTATCTGTTCCTGTTAATTTTGCTGGCCTGAAGAGTCTCTCTATATTTCATTTTTTCCATCAACTCAACAGAAAACCATACGTTTAGTTTGAAATTATTAAATGTTTTATATTCTTTTCAAGGACAAAAATATTAAATTTTTTATCCAAAATTTCTAACAAACTCCTTGATAAATCATGGAATTTGAAGTTATTATCAATATCGATGGTCGGTGGATCAGCGGTCTAATGCACAGGCCGTTCGAAACTTCAGCATAGCGATAGTCGGTTCGAGCCCGATGTAGGTACAAGAGAATGTTTCTAAATTACTTTATATCGGATCGATAGGCGACCGCATGCCTTGTTGAAAAGCAAGTGTATTGTGAGTTGTCTAGATGCCAATCTCGTCTAGTGCTAGCTTGGAGTACACACCGACCACACGAGGTGGTGCTGTAGGTTTTTCGGGTTTTCCTACAGCTGAAAAGTGAATACGTCACCTAAAACATCAGTAAGTGCCCCGGAGCGCCATGTCAAATAATAATAATAGCCGTCCTCTACCCGCGCAGTCTATGCCTTTGGGTACACTCAATGAGTGTTTATGAGGGAGTATTATTATTATTATACCAGTTTTATTCAAATGACACTTTGAAATTTGTCAAAATGCTTGAAATCCCTTCTCACTATAATATTATGTGTGCGTGTTCCGCCCTATTTCTGCACGCAATTTTATTTAGTTTGAGAGGTGTCACATTCACGCACTAGTGCGGGCAAAATTTTCCCGCGTGCTAATGTCACTTCGAGAGAGTTTTTCCCGCACTAGTGAGAGAATAATTTTTTCTACACGCAAAAGTTTGTTCAAGAGCGCTACATAAGATGTTTCAATGCGCGTGTAGAAAAAATCTTGATCCCCACTCATACGGAAAGGTACTCTTCCGCACTCGACTGCTTTGCATCGTTCGGGTAACGACAGTCACATGCGGGAATGGCACTCTTTCCATACTTGTTGGGATACTATTACTATTGTATTGCAGTGATATTATGATACTTGAATGATCAGATATTTTGGCAATATCTATCACTTGGTGTTGACTATTTCGCTCACTTGTCAAATGAACCAATCAGAAGAATCAATTCAGTTTAGTTCAGAAATGAATCAACAGACTTATCGCGAAAATGCAATCAAAGTCTCAGAATCTTAAGTCATTCTTGTATTTTCTTCTACTACTTGCTTGTGTCCTAGGTAGATGAATAATTCCTTAATTTTACGACTGTAAGTTTGATCTGAATTGGAATCAATATTTAAATACAATTATTATATTATACTTCTGACGCACCAGTTCTTCCAACTTATCTTTCATAAATTCAATGCGCTCACTATGAGATGCATTAGGTGAGTGGTATACAGCGTGTTATGTAATAAGAGTCCGATATTTCATAGGACGATTCCTCAGTTATTTATAAGGTGAAAAGTTAATATAAGCATGAGCCTGCAAGGCCTTCCTTTTAGAGATACAGCGTGTGGAATTTTCTATTTCATTTTGGTTTTTCGTAGATAATTTTCAAAATAATATCGATATTTGTACTAAAATTGGTACATGGGGCATTAATATAAGAAATTCAAATTTGATCTTAGTTTGGCCCTTAATTGCAGTGGTCGCCACTTACAATTGTCAAAAGTCGCTTCGAGCAGCCGTTTTCAAGATATTTTGATTTAAATTAAACGATGCATGTGTTTGTCAAAAAGTGAAACAATTTTGAATACTTTTTTATTCAACATAAAAACTTTTCAAACGCTAATTAGTATCACATTAAATGTTCGAGAAATCCACCTCCTGCATGTTTGCACGCATCTTCTTTTCATTGATTCGCGAACTCTTTGAAAAATTCCTGGAGTATTTTGAATTGTTCTTAAAGGGGTTTTTAATTATTTTTTGGATAGGTGTCTGGTAAATTAAAATTGAAGATTTTAGATTCCCGACAAGAAAAAACTAAATTGTCAAGGTCTGGTGTCCTAGGAGGCCATGGGTGAGGCCCTCTCCGACCTATACAACGGTTGCCGATCTAAAAATTCTCGCACTTGGATGCTAAAATGTGCCGTGGCACCGTCTTGCATGAACCAAATTTCTTTTCCTGGTCCAAGCGGCACATCTTTCAATAAAATAGACAAATCTTTTTCAAGAAAATTACGATATCCCTCTTCGTTTAATCTTCCCGGAATGGAGAATGGGCCTATAAAATATCGCATGGGGGTTTTCCTCTGACCACAAATGATTGTTGTTAGAATTTGCTTCGTCGGTAAACAGAATTTTATTTTCAAATAAAGGATTTTGAAGAAACCAACGACAGAAGCTGATATGTTACGGAAAGTCACCAGGGAGAAGTGCCTGAACTCTTTGAATATGGTGGGGATATAACAAATTATTAATTTTCCATACCAGAACGTCAGAAATGTTTAGAGTCAGCGCTATTATTGTGTAACTTGTTTCAGATTAAGAACCGATACCTCGGTTTCTGGGGTTCTTGTCGTCCAATGTGCACCCGACAGATGGCTAGCTTTCTCAAAACTTCCCGTTTCCTTAAATTGAGAGTGAATTCTTGAAAGCGTTTTTTTACCTCAAAACTGTCATCAGGTTCAATGGACGGGCTCAGGTCTGCAGTACCTACTCTTCCTTTTCTTCTTTTTCTCTTGACCTTTTTGAAATAATCAGCATTGTGATTCTCAGCAACTTCTAATGAGGCACCGCAAGAGTCTGACATATATGGGCCTCTAGATCACGAAGATTAATAAGACTATCCCATTACATCTCTCGGTGTCTGCTTGATAGTTGCATATACAGTGACCGCCAAAAAAGTTTTTTATTGGAGTATTGGAAAAAATATTTTGGGGAAAAGAAAGCAAGTTTGGCATTTTGATTTTGTGGAAAATAAAGAATTTTACCATGCCTTTCTTTTAATTATAGAATCCTGATGTGATAAATAAATAGGTAGGTAGGTAGGTAGGTACTATTGTGCAATATGTTCACGGACACCGATGTAGATCACTGATTGAACCCGATTTCATTTCAGTATAGTTTATTCTCGATGTTTATATTTCCCAAAAAAATTGTGAAAGTATTCAGATTGAAATAGTGAGTGAAATTTAAGAGACTTACAATTTACAATGTTTATGTGAGAAGTAAAACGCTCATCCACGATTATCATCGGAACTTGAATATAATCTGGAAAACACCATGTTTTCGGAGTGTCATGTTATCACAATTGTCGTGGAATTCTGATATACCTAACTGTTAGATACGAACGAATCAGCAAGGGTTCTGACACAATCCTATTTTTTAAATATAGTGCCCTCTGGTGTGGAGAAAATGAGAAAGTTGTCATTATCATTGAAAGGCGAATGTTTCGGTATAGTCAAGCTAAGAAAAAAAATTGATATTTTCAAATAGATGGGAAAATATTCAAAAAATTGCTATTTCCAATTTTCTTGAATTATCTCTTGAAACTTCGTTTATGTGTACAAAATTGAATTCTAAGTAACTTTTTCAAATAACTTTTTTTGATATCTTGCCATATTACCCCACTTTTTGCATTTTCATAGCAATTTTTTTCAATTTGCCGCCATACTAGCGATCACGTGACATGTGTCAAAATCGATTTTTAGGATATCGGACATGCACAAACTTTTCCCCAGAATATTTTTTCCAATACTCCAATAATAAACAGTTTTCACATATGGGAAATACCTTTTGGCGGTCACTGTATGTTGTTTGATCAGACACATTTGAAATTTTATTTTTCCCTGTACCAGGTTGAAGGTCGGGGGCTATGTTTTAGACAGATTGTTGTGGAGACTAGAAATATTTGATTCTTTTGATATCCCACTATATGATGGTTTTGCTTCTTTTTCTGTTTCTGCAGTGTTTAGATCCTTAGTGTGTACTTGCTTGTTCAATAATGGCTTAGGTTGACAATGAGAACTTACTTGTCAATTTCTTGTGCAATGATATTCTTGGTTTTAACTCTGGCATACGCTTGTACTACAATAATTCATATACCTACGAGTGGAAAATGGGTCATTTCATGCAAATTGTATACTATACTTTTTCTACGACCATCTGAATCATAAACAAATCTGTAATATTTTTGATAGGTTACTCTTTTTATCATAAACTTTCCTGCCGTCATGATTCCCATAACAGATTCAACCTAAAAAAGGAAGTGAAGATACAAATATTGAAAATTATAATAAAAATCGAGCACTAATCAATTTAAAAATAAAATAAAAAAATGTGGTGTACTTAGATATTTGAACCCTCAATCTCCACTTTCCAAATCTCTATTATTCTCCAACTCTTCCCTCGCTGCTACGAGCTGACATAATAATATGATGATATTAACTGATATAGAAACTTCGGCAAACTATTTGAAATTATTGAATTTGATTGTCGTCAATCTTTATACTGAAATTGAAAATAGCGGTGTCAATGTCAAATCATCCTCACTATTACTAATCATTTTCGATTACTTTTTTTTAAAAGAATTTTGTAAATACTGATGTGAAATGTTAAATTATTAGAACGTAAACAAACTTGATTCGATGCTATATTATTTATGATCATAAAAATGGCAGTCTAGTAGTTCATGAAAGTCGTGGGAAATGAAATATCCTGTACTGAAATGATCATTCAATAAAGTTTTTACAGAACAGTGTTTTACAATCAGCCTACTTCCTGGTTGAAGAAAAATGAACTTTATAGTTCAACAACTGCGTAGTCACTTGAAAGTCTCAAGTGCAAAATTTTACACATTTAAATCCTATGTTCAAGTAGAATCTTCCCTTGTAGAAGTTGGATGAAAACATTGATAGGATAGCGGCGCCTTTCTATATGTTACAAGCTTACAAGTTACAAGGAACATCGCAAAGTGTATTCTTGTGGAAAAACTTTGGCTGGTGTTTGATACAGATAATTTTGAAACCTGTTTAATGCTTGCCAACAAAACTGAAAATTTGCAAAAGGCTGGATAATTAATAATGCATTGGTGCAGTAAGTAGTTGATTTCTGTTCCACACTTTTTTGCGGAAGATTGGAATATGTAAACTATTTTTCATTATTAGTTCGATATTCTTTCATCAAGTAGTGTCGACCATTCTTCATCAGTTAAGCATCAAATTTCTGAGTATTATATCAAGGCATAGTTGTAAAACTTATGAGTAATTATATAATTGTGTGTGTATCGGATGAGTATAAATTTAGTTAATTCTGTAACTTGGGTTAGTTTCATCTTCAAGATGGTAACGGTGTTAATAATAGTGGTTTCGTTAATAAAACTTCAGTGTATTCACATGACCAAAACAAGTTTCATTGATTTCATATTTTCCATTCTCAAAACCCAAAAGGTAATTCTTGTAATGTTCACAGAGCATCTTAACCTCTGACGTGTCTCGGAAGAGGTAATACAAATTGGTATTATCTTTCGTGATTGTGATTCAAAAAGTAATAGTTATATCATTATTTAGTAAGGTTTCAATTGTGTTTACTAACCTATAGTTATCCCTCTTGTAAATTCCCAAAATGATTTATTTCTATATTATTTCTAGATGGACTACCCCACCAAATGCACATCCGCCTCCATATTGGAACAGTGGAGAATCAAATAATGGACGTCAAAACTGGATTGCCCCGCCCAACCTAGGAACTCCACCCCATCAATGGAATAGCAACCCCAGTTTCAATGGAGTATCCAATATGCCTCCTCCTCCACAACCATGGAATAACTGTTCAAGGTTGGGATTCCCACCAAATGTTCGCCCACCTCAACGTTTTGCTGGTTATCAACAGAACACCCCATCTGACCCTAGACTTCTCGCCAGAAATTATCGAGCCAACTACCCAGCGTATCCATACTCTACTGCACCTCCACGTTGGCAGCCTAGGACTCACCCATATCAGCCAGTTCGATATGGATCGAGTATTCCAAACACTCCAACAGTGGCTGGCTCTAATCAGGCATTGAACTCGCCTGGTAAAGATGTACAGTGAATCAAATGAGGATTTTTACCTGGGGCTTAATAGAAGACTGTGCTAATGCAATTGGTAATACTGTATGGTTGATGCAATTAGTCATTATATTTCATTATTGCATCAACTATAAAGGGTGCAATCTAACCTCTTACACTTCAGTTTAATGCCATTTCATAATGAATTACAGTAGTTGAAAATTCGAAAAATACTTTGAGGAAAATTCAATTCGATTTTTGAAATTTGTCAAAATTTTGGGGGCCGCTTCTCATCAAATAAGTGAGATGACATTATGGTTGAAGTCATTGGAGAAACAGAAACCAAACTGTCGATTGTCGATAGGGTTTCTAAAGTCCAAAGTTGGCAAATTAAAAAATCGAAATCGAATTTTTCAAGTTTTTTTTGTTTGGAAATTTCAACCATCATAAGAAGAGTATAACTTCTTGAAGGTCCAAGTGCCACTTCCTACAATGTTATTATTTTTACTTCAAAACGGTCCATGTGCCATCCCCAATAATAAACATGCTAAGTGCCAAGGCGAGATTTCTGCGATCTCTTTCAATTCCAGATGGAGCAATCGACTTTGTTTTAATACCAGGAGAGGACGTTTTCATTAAATTATTTCGTCTTCATTTTTGGCACTTAGACCTTATAGAAGTTATACTCTTCATTATTCGTTATAGCATGGTATTATACACCTGTTGTTCAGGAGAGTACAGGAGGAAAGATTACACTGTGTATATTAAAAAGTCGTAGTTATCAAGCAAAGCTCTTTTGTAGCTTCTGCTCTAATAACCTATAGTTGATTTATTTTCATCATTAAGTTTATATTTTAAAATATAGAGTAGTTAATGGTTTCATATAGCATTTATAGAATTTTTTCATTTATACTTAAAATTATGTCACAGACTTCTGTTTTTCAAATGTATCATTTTTTTTGCATGTAGATAAATGAGATATTTATTTTTGTGACATCATTCACTTAAAATTTAAGAAAACTAGCATTAACTACTAAATTTTAAGGAATTTGTTTTTTTTAAACAACCCTGCTTAAAAACAATTTAATTTCAAATTGAAGTTTTTTTTTTAATATTCAGTTTTTCAAATAATTTTGAATATTGATTTTTTTGAATAATTTTGTTTATCTAAGCTACATAATTGTGTAGGCGTATTTTGGCTAAATTTTTTGGACATAATAAGTATTTACCTTTTCCCTTGATTAATTGTTTTAATAGTAATACTCACATTTTGTTGAGATTTTGAAGGTTTTTGCAATTACCAAAATCAAATGAATATTCAACAAGCATTGAGGCATATTTTTATCTCCAGGTTCACACAAAAGGGAAATACAGTAATGTTTTGAAATTTTTCTTTACTTTTTCTCTACATTGGGAACCATCGGCGCTGGGTAGATGGTCCTCGATTGAAGATGATCTGTGAAAACTAAACATCAATATATTTCTCAGTTCATTCATTTCTAACCAGTGCTGATAAAGTTCATACAAATACAATATCATGTGTTAACACTCTTTGTGAAGTGGTTTGATTTACCAATAGAATCTTCATTATACAAGTGACTTTGTAAATATTTGTTGAAAATTTACTATATTTATATATATGTACATACATCCTCCCAATAATTTTGTGTCATTTGAAAAACAACTTTGTTTCAGAAATGTGCTGCATATGATAAATCTGATTAAATATACCGTTTGACACAGACTCATGTTAAAACCCGTTTTTCTCATTTGCTTCTCTAGCTTCATTTCTGAAATTTGGAACATTGAATATGCTCACTAGAAAGAACTTTTTGACATATTTGGGAAAATTAGTATATTATATAACAAGGGACCAAAGTGAATGTTTTAATCCCGCACGTGATGTTTAGTCAATAATCACATAAGGGATAAAATATATCTTTGGTCCTGAGGTATATATGCAATTTTTTGCACTTCCCAGTAATGTAACTTTCAACATTGATACAATTAATAATTTTGATGAGTTATATAAACACGGTACTTGAATTACTCAGTAGGTAACGTTATAGCAACAATGTCAACAAAATTTGAAATGCAAGTTTATCTCCCTAGGGACTAAAAGATACATTTTAATCCCTGTTACACGGAAGTGCAAAAAATAATTTAATCGAAATTGCAATAGTGTAGCATTATTTTTATATATTCCAAAGTGACCTCAAAAATAAGATTTGAGTTGGTGCGCTCTGTGGTGGGTCAGAAAACATTCATTTTAGTCCAACTAACAACTTGTCATCATGAAAGTTCATTATCGGGTCGTCAGGGGAGTTCGGTTAACTTTTAAATATTTTAAAGTGATCCCAAATATAGGATTCGAGTTGGCGCGGTCTGTGGTGGGTCAGAATACATTCATTCCAGCCCAACTATCAACTTCTTATCATCAATGGTCATTATCGAGTCATCAGGAAAGTGCGTTCGACTTATGAATATGTTAAAGTGATCTCAAAAATAGGATTCGAGTTGGCTCGGTCTGTGGTGGGTCAGGATACATTTATTCCAGTCCAAATAACAACTCCTCATCATCAAAGGTCATTGCCGGGGCGTCAGAGGAGTACAGTCGCCTGTGATATATTTTAAAGTAATCTCAAAAATAGAATTTGAGTTGGCTCGCTATGTGGTGGGTCAGAATACATTCATTCCAATCCGACTAACAACTTCTCATCATCAAAGGTCATTTTCGGGTCGTCAGGGGAGTGCGGTCGACTTTTAAATATTTTAAAGTGATCTCAAAAATAGGATTCGAGTTGGCGCGGTCTGTGGTGGGTCAGAATACATTCATTCCAGCCCAACTAACAACTTCTTATCATCAACGGTCATTATCGATTCATCAGGAAAGTGCGGTCGACTTTTGAATATTTTAAAGTGATCTCAAAAATTGGATACAAGTTGGCTCGGTCTGTGGTGGTACATTTACTCCAGTCCAAATAACAACTCCTCATCATCAAAGGTCATTGCCGGGGCGTCAGAGGAGTACGGTCGACTGTGATATATTGTGAAGTAATCTCAAAAATAGAATTTGAGTTGGCTCGCTATGTGGTGGGTCAGAATACATTCATTCCAATCCAACTAACAACTTCTCATCATCAAAGGTCATTATCGGGTCGTCAGGGGAGTGCGGTCGACTTTTAAATATTTTAAAGTGATCCCAAAAATAGGATTTGAGTTGGCGCGGTCTGTGGTGGGTCAGAATACATTCATTTCAGTTTAAAACAAATTTTCATCATAGGTCATTATCGGGTCGTCAGGGGAGTGCGGTCGACATTTAAATATTTTAAAGTGATCTCAGAAATAGGATTCGAGTTGGCGCGGTCTGTGGTGGGTCAGAATACATTCATTCCAGCCCAACTAACAACTTCTTATCATCAATGGTCATTATCGAGTCATCAGGAAAGTGCGGTCGACTTTTAAATATTTTAAAGCGATCTCAAGAATAGGATTCGAGTTGGCTCGGTCTGTGGTGGGTCAGGATACATTTAATCCAGTCCAAGTAACAACTCCTCATCATCAAAGGTCATTGCCGGGGCGTCAGAGGAGTACGGTCGACTGTGATATAAATTAAAGTAATCTCAAAAATAGAATTTGAGTTGGCTCGCTATGTGGTGTGTCAGAATACATTCATTCCAATCCAACTAACAACTTCTCATCATCAAAGTTCATTATCGGGTCGTCAGGGGAGTGCGGTCGACTTTTAAATATTTAAAGTGATCCCAAAAATAGGATTCGAGTTGGCGCGGTCTGTGGTGGGTCAGAATACATTCATTCCAGCCCAACTAACAACTTCTTATCATCAATGGTCATTATCGAGTCAACAGGAAAGTGCGTTCGACTTATGAATATTTTAAAGTGATCTCAAAAATAGGATTCGAGTTGGCTCGGTTTGTGGTGGGTCAGGATACATTTATTCCAGTACAAATAACAACTCATCATCAAAGGTCATTGCCGGGGCGTCAGAGGAGTACGGTTGACTGTGATATATTTTAAAGTAATCTCAAAAATAGAATTTGAGTTGGCTCGCTATGTGGTGGGTCAGAATACATTCATTCCAATCCAACTAACAACTTATCATCAAAGGTCATTATCGGGTCGTCAGGGGAGTGCGGTCGACTTTTAAATATTTTAAAGTGATCCGAAAAATAGGATTTGAGTTGGCGCGGTCTGTGGTGGGTCAGAATACATTAATTTCAGTTTAAAACAAATTATCACCATAGGTCATTATCGGGTCGTCAGGGGAGTGCGGTCGACTTTTAAATATTTTAAAGTGATCTCAAAAATAGGATTCGAGTTGGCGCGGTTTGTGGTGGGTCAGAATACATTCATTCCAGCCCAACTAACAACTTCTTATCATCAATGGTCATTATCGAGTCATCAGGAAAGTGCGGTCGACTTTTAAATATTTTAAAGTGATCTCAAAAATAGGATTCGAGTTGGCTCGGTCTGTGGTGGGTCAGGATACATTTATTCCAGTCCAAGTAACAACTCCTCATCATCAAAGGTCATTGCCGGTGCGTCAGAGGAGTACGGTCGACTGTGATGTATTTTAAAGTAATCTCAAAAATAGAATTTGAGTTGGCTCGCTATGTGGTGTGTCAGAATACATTCATTCCAATCCAACTAACAACTTCTCATCATCAAAGGTCATTATCCAGTCATCAGGAAAGTGCGGTCGACTTTTAAATATTTTAAAGTGATCTCAAAAATAGGATTCGAGTTGTCTCGGTCTGTGGTGGGTCAGGATACATTTATTCCAGTCCAAGTAACAACTCCTCATCATCAAAGGTCATTGCCGGGGCGTCAGAGGAGTACGGTCGACTGTGATATATTTGTAAGTAATCTCAAAAATAGAATTTGAGTTGGCTCGCTATGTGGTGTGTCAGAATACATTCATTCCAATCCAACTAACAACTTCTCACCACCAAAGGTCATTATCGAGTCATCAGGAAAGTGCGGTCGACTTATGAATATTTTAAAGTGATCTCAAAAATAGGATTCGAGTTGGCTCGGTTTGTGGTGGGTCAGGATACATTTATTCCAGTCCAAGTAACAACTCCTCATCATCGAAGGTCATTGCCGGGGCGTCAGAGGAGTACGGTCGACTGTGATATATTTGTAAGTAATCTCAAAAATAGGATTTGAGTTGGCTCGCTATGTGGTGGGTCAGAATACATTCATTCCAATCCAACTAACAACTTCTCATCATCAAAGGTCATTATCGGGTCGTCAGGGGAGTGCGGTCGACTTTTAAATATTTTAAAGTGATCCCAAAAATAGGATTTGAGTTGGCGCGGTCTGTGGTGGGTCAGAATACATTCATTTCAGTTTGAAACAAATTCTCATCATCATAGGTCATTATCGGGTCGTCAGGGGAGTGCGGTCGATTTTTAAATATTTTAAAGTGATCCCAAAACTAGGATTCGAGTTGACGCGGTCTGTGGTGGGTCAGAATACATTCATTTCAGTTTGAAACAAATTCTCATCATCATAGGTCATTATCGGGTCGTCAGGGGAGTGCGGTCGACTTTTAAATATTTTAAAGTGATCCCAAAAATAGGATTCGAGTTGGCGCGGTCTGTGGTGGGTCAGAATACATTCATACAACTAAACTTCTTATCATCAATGGTCATTATCCAGTCATCAGGAAAGTGCGGTCGACTTTTAAATATTTTAAAGTGATCTCAAAAATAGGATTCGAGTTGTCTCGGTCTGTGGTGGGTCAGGATACATTTATTCCAGTCCAAGTAACAACTCCTCATCATCGAAGGTCATTGCCGGGGCGTCAGAGGAGTACGGTCGACTGTGATATATTTGTAAGTAATCTCAAAAATAGGATTTGAGTTGGCTCGCTATGTGGTGGGTCAGAATACATTCATTCCAATCCAACTAACAACTTCTCATCATCAAAGGTCATTATCGGGTCGTCAGGGGAGTGCGGTCGACTTTTAAATATTTTAAAGTGATCCCAAAAATAGGATTTGAGTTGGCGCGGTCTGTGGTGGGTCAGAATACATTCATTTCAGTTTGAAACAAATTCTCATCATCATAGGTCATTATCGGGTCGTCAGGGGAGTGCGGTCGATTTTTAAATATTTTAAAGTGATCCCAAAACTAGGATTCGAGTTGACGCGGTCTGTGGTGGGTCAGAATACATTCATTTCAGTTTGAAACAAATTCTCATCATCATAGGTCATTATCGGGTCGTCAGGGGAGTGCGGTCGACTTTTAAATATTTTAAAGTGATCCCAAAAATAGGATTCGAGTTGGCGCGGTCTGTGGTGGGTCAGAATACATTCATACAACTAAACTTCTTATCATCAATGGTCATTATCCAGTCATCAGGAAAGTGCGGTCGACTTTTAAATATTTTAAAGTGATCTCAAAAATAGGATTCGAGTTGTCTCGGTCTGTGGTGGGTCAGGATACATTTATTCCAGTCCAAGTAACAACTCCTCATCATCGAAGGTCATTGCCGGGGCGTCAGAGGAGTACGGTCGACTGTGATATATTTGTAAGTAATCTCAAAAATAGGATTTGAGTTGGCTCGCTATGTGGTGGGTCAGAATACATTCATTCCAATCCAACTAACAACTTCTCATCATCAAAGGTCATTATCGGGTCGTCAGGGGAGTGCGGTCGACTTTTAAATATTTTAAAGTGATCCCAAAAATAGGATTTGAGTTGGCGCGGTCTGTGGTGGGTCAGAATACATTCATTTCAGTTTGAAACAAATTCTCATCATCATAGGTCATTATCGGGTCGTCAGGGGAGTGCGGTCGATTTTTAAATATTTTAAAGTGATCCCAAAACTAGGATTCGAGTTGACGCGGTCTGTGGTGGGTCAGAAAACATTCATTTCAGTTTAAAACAAATTATCATCATAGGTCATTATCGGGTCGTCAGGGGAGTGAGGTCGACTTTTAAATATTTTAAAGTGATCACAAAAATAGGATTTGAGTTGGCGCGGTCTGTGGTGGGTCAGAATACATTCATTTCAGTTTGAAACAAATTATCATCATCATAGGTCATTATCGGGTCGTCAAGGGAGTGCGGTCGATTTTTAAATATTTTAAAGTGATCCCAAAACTAGGATTCGAGTTGACGCGCTCTGTGGTGGGTCAAAACTAACAACTTTTCATCAATAAAGGTCATTGAAATATCAACTGCAAGGTATTATTGTATTCAGATAATAACGGTGGTTTCAGAAATGTAATAATATACAGGGTGTCCCATTTGAAATTCGGAACTTGAGTTTTTTCCCAAGTTTGTCGAAAAGTGTCATCTAGTGAGCATATTCAATGTTCCAAATTTCAGAAATATATAAGTAGAGAGTCCAAGAGAAAAAAGGAGGTGTACCATATGAGTCTGTTTCACACGGTAAGTATTTCAATAGTCACCAGCAATTTTCATTTCTTTGGAGTCTTCTTTCACTGATAGCATATTGCTTTCCCCAGCAAATACTATCTTTCATATCCATAAAGGCTGGACAGTAATGAATGAAATGTTATGACAGAGGTAAATAGTATAGAATTCCGTCCTGTAACGACCTGAATAAATGTTATTGCTCAGTTTCTTAAAGCCTAGCAAAAACTGTTCCAGCTAAAACCCCCCTCTGAACTATATGGAAAAAAATTCATTCAAAAACCTTATTCGCTCCTATAAATCTGCACCAATTGAAAGAAGTATTTGCTGAAATAAAAAACAAATATGGATCTTAGATAGATTGATTTATTTATCATGATATGTGTAAAATAAATTAAATTATTATACATATATTACATTGATACTACATACATAAATGGGAACATCACAACGCGATCCTGATCAAAATTATGTTTCCTTGAGTATATGTATTCACACCTTGCTTTACACATTCTACGTATTCCTCAAGAAAATGAAAAGAATTTTCAAGCAAATATGATTTATTTTCATCGTTTTATTGAGAGTGAATGTTCCTAATTCTCTGACTTCGGCAGGAAGAATGTTATATAAATTATATAAATTTACTGAGCCTATGTCTTGGTACTCTCATTATATCTGCTCCTCTGGTGTTATACCAGTGAATGTCTGATTGTGTTACTGCTGTGGAAATTATTTTATGAATTTCAATAAAAGAGTTCCAAATATACGTTGTAGATACAGTCATGATTTTTAAGTGGTTAAAAAGTGGTCAGCAGGTTTCTCTATATTTTTCATAACACATAATAATTCTAATGGTATTTTTTTGTTGATGGAAAACCCTAGAATAATGCAAAATTTACTGATCTCAGGGTAGTCATGGTCTTGCAATGCCTGAGTTGTCGCATACTGAACAGAGAGCTAGACAGTTTCACGTTAAGTTGACTAATATGCTCAGTCCAATTTAGTTTTTTGTCTAGAATGAAGCTCAGAAGCATTACGTTCTTTTCTTCTGGAATGGGTTTTTTTGGTATATTTTAACGAATTTTGTGAATTTTTGTTATTTAATTTCAGTCTGCTATGAACCAATGTTCAGATTTCTTTTCAATTTCTTCAGATGAAATTTATAGGGAATAATATTTCTCATTAGAATAAAACAATATTGTGTCTCTCCGAAATTGGACAATTTATTGTTAAACATTACCTCCAATCAAGTAACACAACCTAGATGAGTAATACTCAAATAGAACTGAAGGTAACAGCTTTTCATAATGTTATCCCTCAAATCATGACATTATTGCTATGTTGCAATTTTTTAAGAATACAAAGCACGTCAGCTAGATTTCGATATCTGTCGGGTAGATTCATGGCAACGAAAACAAAAAAATATTGTCTTGGATGAAATATATAACAATAAGAAGGCAATTGAAAAGTTCATTGCAGCGTGTTAAGAGCATGATAAATCGATAGTATTTCCATCGCCGAACGGAGATTCTTCGTTGTCAATATAGTCCTGTCAGTACGACAACGCTGCATTTCATATTTGACAGAACAATCATTTGAAGCTACGAGTGTGTCGTAACTATCGAGAAAAGAAAACCAAATTGGAAAAGAGAAGAATGCATGAATTATGGAAAAATATGTTGATAAGATCATCGGCTGTTCTCGAAATCCTGTGGAAATTATTTCATCATAATTTCAGGTTTCCATTCCATATTGGGTTTCCATTATTTCTATTTTATTGAACTTCAATTTCTGTTAACAACGCACGACACTGCCGTTGGGGGAAGATGTCCCTCACACACAAATCTTAATGCGTGTGCGGCGAGTTACTCATCTAAGTTATCTTATTTGATCGGAGTACATTACAGCTTGGAAGCGATTCGTTAAATATGATTCAATTATTGTGAGAGTTATACCTCTAGTTCCATGATGGCTAAGTTTTTCAAGAAGGATTTTATGGGAGACACAGTCAAAAGCTTTTGATAAATCTCAGAGTCCCGAAACGATTTGCTCTTTTGCTCTACAACTCTTATTATTGCTGTACTTGTTGAACGATATATTTACGAAACCCAAATTGTGCATTACTGAAAAATTTATTGTCTTCAAAATATTTGGTCAATCTTTGTTTTATTATGATTTGGACTAGTTTTGAAAACATACAGATGATAGACATGGGTTGATAATTATCAGCTTCGGGCCTACCCCTGAATTCGGTGTATTTGGAAATATCTGGAAATTTACTCGTTACAAACATTTGATTAATTGGATGAGTTAGAAGCTCCACATTTCTATCAATAGCGGCTTTTGAATTTTGCTGTCGAGGTCATGGATATTTAGCCATTTTTTTAGATATAAGGTATATATATATAGCTTCTCTAATATCAACTATTGTTACGGGCTGCATAAAAAATTAAGATCGATCGGGAAAATTTTTGTTATAATAAAATTTCGTCTCGGGTACATTGAAAAAAAATTCTATGAAATTATCAGACGTTAAAGTATCACGTTTACCTTTAGAATTATTCTTTTCGAAACCTATTAAGCGCCATCTTGCTTTTGATTAATTTCGAACACTGAGAGATAGTTATCATATGCTGTTTTTAAGTAGAAATTAGTTGTTTTCTCAGTGTTTTTAGTTATTCTTGAATATGTTGATGTCCAGTGGATTTTTGCTCGAATCGCTGGCAGTTTTTACACACATTAGAGTATTTCTTCGAGACCTGAGTTCGTGTTGTTGTAACAAGGCACAATATGTTTACCTATTCTTATTGAATTTGTTCTTCGTCAGTGAAAATATTTTCTCTATAAGACCACGAATCCGTGTGATCAAAAAGGAAGCTACACAATAAACATCGAATTTTAATTTGAAAACATTCCAGTTTTTCCGAGATAATTGTTGGTTAAATAATTTCAATCCAGAGTTTTGCTTTAACTACTATACAGTGTCTTTCAAAAGTATTGGAACGGTCTCGTATTGCAGAAACGGTTTTTGATGATGCCCGATTCAATGGTGATATCGGCAATGTTGCCAAATCAAGAGTTTTTCAGATATTGAGGGTAACTACATTTTTTTAAGTGAAACACCCTATTCGTTTTCATTGCAATCAATTCCGCGACACCTCATTGCTTATGTCCCAAAATATCAGATTTTTAGTTAATGTAGTTTTTGAAATATGACAACATTGCTTTTTCGTTCGAAAGTCTGGAAACGTTCCAATATTTTCAATACTGCTCAAGGAAAATTCGTAAAATTGTATAAAAGATAGTTTTTGATGATGCCATAATCAATGGTGTTTTTTAGATATTGAGGATAATTCAATTTTTTCATATGGAACATCCTATTTGTTTTCATTGCAATCAATTCAGCGACGCCTCATTATTTGTGTTTTCTATTACCAGATTATAAATTAATGTAGTTTGAGCAACCAGCAAATTTAGAAATCACGCATCAAATGCTAACAAATACCTTGAGGGAATTTAAGACCGCTTGGTTTAGCAAATGATGGCAAACATTTTGAGCACTTGGTCATATATAGTATTCAGTTTCTGGTATCTGATTCAAAACTCCTTTAGAAAATAATCCAATTAATAAAAAGTTGTTTCAACAAAAACCATTTTGTATGAAATTTTATGATATTTTCTCTAGTCTTTTTGAAAATATTGGATCTTTCACAGACATTTCAATGAACCAAGTTCTCATATTTCAAAAATCACATTAATTCACAACCTGTTATTTGGATACCTAAGTAACGACGGGGCGCTGAATTGATTGCTATGAAATTAAATAGGGTTTTCCATTTGGAAAAATTGAGTGTTACCCCCAATATCTGAAAAACTTTTGATTTGGCAACATTGCCGATATCACCATTGAAACGGGCACCATCAAAAACCATCTTGTAAAAAATTTCAAGAATTTTTCTTGACTGTACTGACAATATTGGACCGTTCCCAGACTTTTGAACAAAAATGCCATGTTGTCGCATATCAAAAACCACATTAATTTAAAATATGATATTTGGAGACATAAGTGATGACGGGGCGCTGAACTGATTTGCAATGAAAATAAATATGGTTTTTCATTTGAAAAAATTGAGTTACCCCAATATCTGAAAAACTGTTGATTTGGCAACATTTCCGATATCACCATTGAATCTGGCATCATCAAAAATCATCTTGTCAACAATTTAACGGATTTTTCTTGAACCGTATTGAAAATATTGGAACGTTCCCAGACTTTTGAATGAAAAAGCCATGTTGTCATATTTCGAAAACTGCAATAATTAAAAATTTGATATTTGGAGACATAAGCAATAAGGCGTCGCTAAATTGATTGCAATGAAAACAAATAGGGTATTCCATTTGAAAAAATTGAGATACCCTCAATATCTGGAAAAATGTTGATTTGGCAACATTGCCGATATCACCGTTGAATCATCAAAAACCACCCTGTCGAAATTTTTGATAATTTTCTCATTGCCGTTTCTGAAATATGAGACCGTTCCAATACTTTTGAAAGACACTGTATATTGGCCAGCATGATGTGAAAGGAAGGGTTCCGAAATCCCAGATTTGTATAGGCTTCAGCTCAAGGTAGCGAGAATAATGTCCAGACAACTCGATTTTCGGATTGATGCCGTGTAATTTAAAATAAGAATGACTGACATTTTCTGTAGAATACGATCTTTTTTTGAGTTATATGCGAAAAACTGAAAAAGGTACGGTTTTCAGACTCTCAAATCTGAAGCATAACCTAGAAACCGTCGCAAACTCATACCCCCTAGATATATTAAAATGATTTCCAGCTCTCGAGCAATTTTTAGGTGCTAGAGTACTAATTTGAAAAATTTATGTAGCGCTCTTGAGTACACTTTCGACAAAGTGCAGCCTAACCACTCACTCCAATTTAAATCTTTTGAGTTGATAAAGCCTCTGCGTAGCCTCTTTTGGACATTGAATCATTAAAAGGAAATTATTTAAAGTGTAATTCTGAATTGACCAAACCAAATTATAGTACCTATCGTACTAAAATATCCATTCTGTGGGGGTGTCAAAATTGACAAACTCAAAATTTCATAGGGGATGAGTAAACAAGTCACTTAATTCGTGACATTTTGTATACATATTTTTTATATTTTAATGCTTATTTATGGATACTTGACTAAATACGAACCATTCTAAATACGTCTTGTCCGAAATTGTAATACAAAATAATAAGTATACATGCGAATGACAAAACATTGTGAAATTCAACATACCTAGGAGATTTTCAAATATGTAAGTATTATAAAAACTCCCTTTTTTGTAATTTTTACCATCACATGACGTTAATATTTATTGAAATAACGAAGCTAATTTATTTGTCTGAATTCCAAATTTAAATTTGAGGACTTGGCGCAATAGGTCAAACGGCTTGAAAATGTTTTGCTGCATTTTGGCATCTGTCAAGAACTAACCATGCAGTTTATTCGCAAACGAATAAAACAGCTAGGATGAAATTATCGACTTCATTTGTATTGCTCCTAGAAAATTTTAACTAGTTTTACCCAGTGAAATAGAAATTTAAATTGATGAATATCAAAGAGAGTAAGTACCACACGAATAGGTATCAGAGGGAACTTTTTGCATCTCAGTGGAAGACTTTCATGCTATGCCGTTCATCACAAATTAATAATTGTCGACAACTCACAATGTTCCATTATTCAGAATGTACCGCAAATTTTCACTATTTTTTTTTAAATATGAATTTTTGTTTAGCTTTCGTAGGTTCAAGCCGCCTATGTTTAAGAATAGTCAATTTTGAAAACACTCATAATGAAACATCCCGTATCTTCGATTCCTTTCGGAATTCTTCAAATCTTTTCATTCGAGTAATCTGATAATTCATCATCTTTCAACATAACAATGTGAAAAGAGTATGTTGCTATTTGAGAAATGGCAGTTGTGAGCCTTTCTTTATGGGTACTAATCCGTTTTGAGGAAATGTTTGATAATTGATGGGAAATATGGTTGCTGCAATTACATGGGAAGCTTAATTTTCAGCTGTATCTTACCTCGAACCTTCCTCTCGTAAATGCTGACGCCGTTCGTCAGTTGTGATGATTTGAGTTTGATGTTCACGGCCAACTTTGTTCGATTGAACAATCAACTGTATCTCCGCCATTTTTCAACCGATTTTCAATTTTGGAGAATAGTGTTATCACAAATTGCGTGTTCTTTCTGATAATGAAAAAAATTGTACAGGGTGTCATTTGAAAAAAAAAGTTTGGGGTCACTTCCGGTTAAACCGGAAGTGGTGAATTTTTGGTTATGGAGTCAAAATATGCGTATTTGAGTAATATATCGACGTGCCAAATTTGAAACCTGTATCTTCAAAACTATAGAAAAATTGGGGGGCGTACCTCACCTCGTGGTCACCCGGTATATATATATATATATATATATATATATATATATATATATATATATATATATATATATATATATATATATATATATATATATATATATATATATATATATATATATATATATATATATATATATATATATATATATATATTCAGATAGGTTTCCGCGGTCAGATATTTGAAAACTAAAAGTTCGGGTTGAACCGCGTCTAGAATTTGTTGAAATTCGACGTTTCGGCTCCGATTTTGGAGCCATTTTCAAGAACTGAAATAGAAAGAAAATTAATGAAAGGTTAAAACGTAATTCTACGCTGAGGTCTCAATCTGCCTACTCCTCAGGTAAAATTACGTTAGGTTTTTGTGACTTGACGTCGGGGTCTCAATCTGCCTACTCCCCATGTCTCGTCACTGGTTCTCTCTAAGGTCTCAATCTGCCTACTCCTTCGAGAGAACTGAGAAATTGTGGGTTGAGGAACTGTATTTATAGTGGACGTGGCTGTAATGGCCGTGTGCAATGTATTGGCGCGAGGTAAACTATGGGCGGGAACTGAGTTGGCGCTAGATGAGCTGTGTGCGGGAACTTGGTTGGCGCTAAGTGAGCTGTGTGCGGGAACTGGGTTGGTGGGAAATGAGTTTATGCGTGCAATGAGAGGCTTCCAGGTATTGGGAAGTCTACGTCCGTCGTCGCGAGTGTTGAGGCAATTGGGGCGCTTCTCTATCTCAAGGGCTTCTCGGATGATCCTGGTTTGCAGAGTTTTCTCGGTGGAAATTGTTTTTGTGTTTTTGAAGTCTATTTTGTGACCTGTGTCTTCTCGATGTTTATAAAGTGCGGAAGTGGAAGATGTCTGACGCACAGCAAGCAGTATAAGTTCTCGGGCAGTCTATATTGGCCAGACTAACAGACGAGTAACTTCCAGAGTCTACGAACACGAACTTGCTGTGCGTCAGACATCTTCCACTTCCGCACTTTATAAACATCGAGAAGACACAGGTCACAAAATAGACTTCAAAAACACAAAAACAATTTCCACCGAGAAAACTCTGCAAACCAGGATCATCCGAGAAGCCCTTGAGATAGAGAAGCGCCCCAATTGCCTCAACACTCGCGACGACGGACGTAGACTTCCCAATACCTGGAAGCCTCTCATTGCACGCATAAACTCATTTCCCACCAACCCAGTTCCCGCACACAGCTCACTTAGCGCCAACCAAGTTCCCGCACACAGCTCATCTAGCGCCAACTCAGTTCCCGCCCATAGTTTACCTCGCGCCAATACATTGCACACGGCCATTACAGCCACGTCCACTATAAATACAGTTCCTCAACCCACAATTCCTCAGTTCTCTCGAAGGAGTAGGCAGATTGAGACCTTAGAGAGAACCAGTGACGAGACATGGGGAGTAGGCAGATTGAGACCCCGACGTCAAGTCACAAAAACCTAACGTAATTATACCTGAGGAGTAGGCAGATTGAGACCTCAGCGTAGAATTACGTTTTAACCTTTCATTAATTTTCTGTCTATTTCAGTTCTTGAAAATGGCTCCAAAATCGGAGCCGAAACGTCGAATTTCAACAAATTCTAGACGCGGTTCAATATATATATATATATATAAGTATAAGTGATTTCACATATATGATTTCACATATATATATATATATATATATATATATATATATATATATATATATATATATATATATATATATATATATATATATATATATATATATATATATATATATATATGTGATATACTTGTTTCAAGGAGCAAATAATGTTCCAGTGACTGTAAAACAGTCGATAACAATCCTTTAAGAGGTGACTATAACTTTGTATAATATGTATGGCATATGTCCAACAGAAAACAACTACTTCTCTGGCTGATACCTCGACAGATATTGAATTATATCTGTCAGACATATGTGCAAAGATCCTTACTTTGAAGGAACAACTTTGCAAGAGCTCTCTGAAACAAACAGCAGGACTTTGCCTGATTCAAACGAAGAGCCAACTACAGACCGGTTTCGGAATATCGTACCTCATCAGTGCAGTCAAGGTTATCACGGTTGTATACACGCGAGGTCCCGATGTTCGTCATCGTCCTCCGAGAGGAATACTGCAATTGCTCACCGGATCCACCTCGGTGACAGATTAGAGAGCACCCCAGAAAGACATTTCGGATACGAAATGGTATATGTGATTATGTGATATATATATATATATATATATATATATATATATATATATATATATATATATATATATATATATATATATATATATATATATATATATATATATATATATATATATATATATATATATATATATATATATATATATATATATGTGATATACTTGTTTCAAGGAGCAAATAATGTTCCAGTGACTGTAAAACATATATATATATATATATATAGCCGGGTGGCTACGGAAGTATTGCATACGGAATATCTCAGTTATTGTATGAAGTAGGTTTGTGAAATTTGGAGCGTCGATATAATGACATAAGAGCTAGAATTTGAGCATATTGACATGTCGAAGTTAAATTCCGGTCTGACCGGAAGTAACATCAACTTTCTTATTTTAAAAGGAAACCCTATTTTTTTTTCTTTTCGCTTTATTCAGAATTCAATTCCCTTTCTAATGACATATCACAAGTTGGTATCTAACCAGAAACTAGACCAGAAAAAAATTATTGAAATTCACCGAGTAGGCCGTGGAAGCAAAATGAAAGCCAAAAATTGAAAAGTTGGCTATGGAAACCATACGTCACTTGATAACAGTTGCTACTACTGTGATATTTTATTTTCATTCGTCGGCGTTATAAAAAGCCGCCAAAAAAAATATTGGAAAAATTGGGAAAAAACAATATATATATATATATATATATATATATATATATATATATATATATATATATATATATATGTGATATACTTGTTTCAAGGAGCAAATAATGTTCCAGTGACTGTAAAACATATATATATATATATATAGCCGGGTGGCTACGGAAGTATTGCATACGGAATATCTCAGTTATTGTATGAAGTAGGTTTGTGAAATTTGGAGCGTCGATATAATGACATAAGAGCTAGAATTTGAGCATATTGACATGTCGAAGTTAAATTCCGGTCTGACCGGAAGTAACATCAACTTTCTTATTTTAAAAGGAAACCCTATTTTTTTTTCTTTTCGCTTTATTCAGAATTCAATTCCCTTTCTAATGACATATCACAAGTTGGTATCTAACCAGAAACTAGACCAGAAAAAAATTATTGAAATTCACCGAGTAGGCCGTGGAAGCAAAATGAAAGCCAAAAATTGAAAAGTTGGCTATGGAAACCATACGTCACTTGATAACAGTTGCTACTACTGTGATATTTTATTTTCATTCGTCGGCGTTATAAAAAGCCGCCAAAAAAAATATTGGAAAAATTGGGAAAAAACAATACTCTGTAGGTCCATAACTTAAATAGGAACATACAACTTTTTCTTGCCTGTTCTATTCAGCCTAACCATTCCTTTCTAATGATATAATAGAAAGTAATTTTTTGAAATGAAATACCAAAAAATCCAATTATTATTATTCAAATAAAAAAACAGATTTATCGAAAAAAAAAAATTCAAATTGATAGGATTAAAGATAAAATAAACTCAAAACAAATGTTCGAAATGCATTCCCTCAGCGTCAATACATTTATTGACTCTGGTGATATTTTCATGTAAAACGTTTCTCAACATTTGGGGCGTGATATCTTGGAAAGCTCTACGAATTTTTACTTCTAGCTCATGTAGAGTTGTAGGCTGTGTGGAACACACCCTATTTTTAAGATGCCCCCATAGAAAAAAGTCGCACGGAGAAAGATCAGGTGACCTTGGTGGCCACCTGACTGGACCATGGGTTGTTAGAAGTCTCTCTTGAAAGCGATTTTGAAGATAATTTCTCGCTATTCTTGAATTATGCGGAGGGGCGCCATCTTGCTGGAAGTACATTCTCTCAGTTATTTCCGCTGGTAGGTTGTTAATGAATTCCGAAATTTCATTCGTTAAAAAATTAAAGTATCTCTCTCTGGTTAGTTGGCCTTGAAAAAGAATGGGGCCAACAATATGAGTTCCAACTATTCCTGCCCAAACATTCACACCAAATCTCTCCTGGAAGCCACCATGTCGAAACCGGTGCTCGTTTTCTATCGCCCAGTACCTGAAACAAAAGACCGTTCACACTTTTAGCACTTTACACTTCGACTATCGACAATAATCCAAATAAAGTACAGTACCTACCTTGTATTATTCCTGTTAAATAATCCATTGTTGGTAAATCTTGACTCGTCCGTAAACAAGATATAATAGTTAAATAGGTGATTCTCAGCATTTTGTCGAAGAAACCAATTACAATATTCCAGGCGCCTTTCACCGTCATTTTCATACAAATGTTGATGCAACTGATACTTGAAGGATTTAAATCGATGTTTTTTCAAAATTTTCCTAGCAGAGTCCTTACTTATAGCTAATTCGGCGCCAATCTGCCTCGAGGAAATTGTGCTATCATATTTTACTAAAGCTAATACATTAATTTCAGTTTCCTCATTAATAACAAATGCTTCTTGGTCTTCGTGAACATCAGGCTTAGTTCTTAATTTTTCTTCAAGCCACTGGAAATACCTTCTTGACGGTTGCTGCCTCCCTGGATATCGCTCTAAATACAATCGTTCAGCGGCATAAGAATTTTTTAAACATTCACCATAAATGAGAAGCATGTCAATTTGTTCGGTTCGTGAATAACGGGGCATTTTTTGAATATTCCACTAACTGATTTCGATTTCCAAACCCTTTTAAAATGGCAGAATCAAAAACACCACCTCGAACGTCAAAATAATATGGATAGCAGCGTTCGTGAGAGCTCTCGTTTCTTTTTTGTTTCATTCCAAAATACATCTTAATCAGCCTACTTGTTAATATTTTGGTTCGAATGATTATTGCAATGGAATGATTATTCTGAATAGCACAAACATCGTCCATAGGTAGATATTAGAATGTCTATGGACGATGGCACAGACCAAGTACGTTTATGTTCCTATTTAACCTAGAACCTACAGTATATAATTTATCATTCCACATTATTTTTAATGTTATTTTTGCGTATGGCGATAATCTGTTTTGTTATTTGAAGAATAATAATTGAATTTTTTGGTATTTCATTTCAAAAAATTACTTTCTATTATATCATTAGAAAGGAATGGTTATGCTGAATAGTAGAGGCAAGAAAAAGTTGTATGTTCCTATTTAAGTTATGGACCTACAGAGTATTGTTTTTTTCCGAATTTTTCCAATATTTTTTTTGGCGGCTTTTTATAACGCCGACGAATGAAAATAAAATATCACAGTAGTAGCAACTGTTATCAAGTGACGTATGGTTTCCATAGCCATAGTCACCAAAAAAATGGTGACTCGTTCTGCGGATGCGATAGGGAAAGAAACATCAAATCTGATTATGTCAAAATGTGTCCCCTTGTATACTATTGCTTAAGATTTTTTTTATTTTTCCTGAAAATCATTGTTTCAAAAGTTATTCAGTTTGGCTCGTTTTCTACTCAAATAATTTGTAGATCCCGAACTATAAGCGTCAGACCATAAGTATTATACTTTGTTGAAATCTGCTCATTATAGAGCATCTGATAATGCGAAAGAATATAGGGTGATCCATTTGAAAAATAAATGGTGACATGCTCTGGGGGTGCGATAGGGAAAGTAACATCAAATGTGAATATGTCAAAATGTGTCCCCCTGTATACTATTGTTGACGTGTTTGTTTATTTTTCCTGAATATCATTGTACCAAAAGTTATTCAGGGTGGCTCGTTTTAAATGGAATGCACTGAATACAAACCATCATGCACCTTCTGAATCGGAAGGTAAACTATCACCATAATCACCCATTTTCAATGATTTTACTACGAATCCATTTGAAAGAAGTGTGTGTTTGACAGTGAACAATTAATTTGCTGTTTCATTGTCAACAAAATGGTGAGACACTATGCTATTGCTCACTATTTTTCATAATGAATAATTCGAATATATCTGTAATTCCATAATTACAGAATTTAGAATTTGAAAATTATATACAGTGTGTATTCATGAAATTTTCAGGATCGATAGAAATGAACTCTCTGTACGAAAGGGGTCTTCCTACGTGATATACACCGCACGCCAGCAGCGATGAAACCACCCATTTTTCCGGAAAGTTATTAGGGGACAAAATAAGTCCGCAGTTCCATCGGATTCATGTTTAGGATCCCCAAGTTACTACTAATACACCTGTTTCCTGGAAACGCCCCCGTGTTTATCACGTATGATGACTCCTTTTGTGCAGTTAGTTCATTTCTAGTGTATCTATCTATCCTGAAAATTTCATTGTTCTACGTCAAAAATTACGGAAGATACGGGGGCGTTTCCATGAGAAATGAAACCAATCAGAATTTTTTATTAGACAGGTGTGTTACTAGTAATTTGGGGATCCTGAACATGAATCCAAAGAATTTCCCCCCTAATATAACTTTCCAGAAAAATGGGTGCGGTTCCATCTCTGTTTGCGTACAGTGTATATTACGTAGGATGATACCTTTTGTGCAGTGAGTTCATTTCTCGCGTATCTATCGATCATGAAAATTTCATGGTTCTACGTTGAAAATTAGGGAAGATACGGGGGTTTTCATGAGAAGTGAAACACACCGTATACAAGATGAGTCAGAATACAACCGAAAAACTTCGTACACATATTCCTTAACTTATTTTTAGGAGAAAAGTTTTTATGAATGTATATTCTAAAATGCATCTCTTCTGAGATACAGGGCGTCGAAAGTCCGAAAGAATCTTCAAGAATTCTGAAGGAAAAATTTAAACTTAGTAGGACCCACACTCATCTAGGTTTCTTGATGTAATGATTTGATGTTATAGTGTTTAATTTTCGTAAAACAGTGACATAGTTACGGTGGTGGTGGTATATGTTGCTATATTTTTCTTCATATTTTCTTTAGACGAATGGATTGACAAATGGAAGTGTTTGACATAAATACTTGACCTAAAAGTCATAGCATACCATGTGCCAACATGTAGAGGTTTCTGAGATATTTACGAAAAACTGAAAGTATGTCTTGAGGAAGCATCGGGTGAAGTGATCATTTCCCGTATGCCATACTCGCAGAATGGAAATTTGTTATAAAATATCGGGAAATTTTAATATTTTTGGATGTTTCAAAATCTGGAAACATGGCAGGGGTGAGTCTGAATTGTACCTTCAAACTCTTTATTCTGCACATTATTTTGAGGTGAACAGTTTTTGGGTAAGTCTTATTGTACCTAGTCCAACTTGTTTGTCACAAGATGTTGAGTCTGAAAAAAATGTAAACTTGCTATTTATTTTCCTGGAACACGTGTACTAAACGAACTGAAACGTTTGATGAGCTACTTTGAGGTCAAATGATATTGTTTTCGTTTCAGAATTTTCATTCGCATGTAGTAAAAATGCACTTAACTAATTTTTCTAATTTATTTGAAACTCGTCTCAAACAATAACCTAATTTATTAGCATTATTTATATAATAATAATAATAATAATAACGTTTATTTTGCATAACAGTGATGACAGTGATACATTGTGATACATGTTGATACATACAAAGGGTAAGGGTTAGCCTGAGGCTGTCTTCCACCCTTCCTTCAGATTCAATTATTCAGCAGATTCGAGAATATTGATAATTGAATTTGCGTGAATGACAATTTTTCTATATATATCGAGAATATACATAAGTATCATTATTCAGAAATATGATGTTGATTAAAACATAAGGAAAACAAGAAGATACAAATGAATGAGTATGAAAAAATACAATTAAAACAAGTTAGCAACTAGTCTTAAATACTTTATAACAAAAATCGTTTCAGTTGATATTTCATTTGAAATATTGATAAGTCATAATAGGAAATGAACTTATTTAAATGAGATGGTGCCAAATAAGAAAAGCATCCTTCAAATTTGGATTTAACGTGATGTGGAATGCTGAAACTGTTAGATCTTATGTTGACATTCTGTCTTTCGGAACGGCGTACTAAAAGATCAAATAAATATTTCGGTGTTTTAGTTTTCAGGAGATTAAATAAAAACATTGCTATCAGATACTGTATTCTGCAATTTATATTCAGTTCGTGGAGCCCTGTGAGATAGGGGGTAATATGCTCTCTATAGGGTACGCAGCAAACGAAGCGCACACAAGCGTTCTGTATGCGTTGAAGTTTCAGTTGGTTATATTGAGGTAGAAAATTGTAGTATACTGAAGCGCAATATTCTATGGGGATAAATGAGTGATTTGACTAGTTTCAATTTAATTTCGGTTGAAAGTTGATATTTGAATTTGTAAAGTGATTTCAATTTAAAGAATGCTACTTTGAAGACGTGTTGTACATGATTTTGAAAGCTCAGATTTTGGTCGATGATCAAGCCAAGGTTTTTTGATGAGTCTACCCAATCTATACTACTGTTGTTTATTTCGAGAATAAATTCTCTTATATATGGCGTCTGCCGCTGAGAACCTATGCAAAGTGCCACTGTTTTATTCGGATTAATGCGCAGACCATGTTTTTCAGAATAAATTGTAGTATTTTGAAGATCTGCATTGATATGTTCTATACATCCTGCCAAATCTGACATATCACATGGTGTATATATTTGAAAATCATCTGCATAAAGATGAACTTGACAGTAGGTTAAAGCCAATGGAAAATTAAAAATGAATATTGCGAATAATAGAGGTCCCAGGATGCTGCCTTGAGGGACTCCAGAAGTAGTCTCCTTTATGTTAGAGCTAAACCGGTTACCATCGAGTGTGACTCTTTGTGATCTTCCTCGAATGTAACTACTCATTAACTTCAAGGCAATTTCCTGGAAGCCGATAAATTTCAATTTTTCAAGAAGAAGCTGAAAGTTTACTAGGTCGAAAGCTTTGCTCTGATCTAGAAGAACTATTATTGATGGTATAGATTTATCGAGATTCAAACATATGTCATTTATTACTTTGAGCAGAGCAGTATGTGTGCCATGTTTCTGACGGAATCCTGACTGTACTTCTGGTAGGATTTCGAAGGTTTTCAAATGTTCCTTGATTTGTAATGAAACATTTTTTTCATACAGCTTGGACAAGGTGGGCAGTACGCATATAGGGCGTAAGTCGTTGAAACTGGTGGGAGTATTAATTTTTGCAATTGGAATGATGTTTGCGATTTTCCATAATTGCGGAAAAGTTCCTGTTGTAATAGACTCATTGAAAATGTGCTTGACTTCATTGACACAAAATGGAAGTACAATGGTGATCATTCTCAGACTTATATTATCAATTCCCATAGCCTGTGATTTCAAAAATTTTAGGGCGTTCCAAATATCGTCTATGGAAATTTCTGAAAATGTGAATCGAACATTGTTGTTCAGTTTATTACTATTATAATGCGACAGTAAGTCATTATCTATGACAGTATTGCCGGCAACATTCAAAAAATAATCATTCAACTCATTGGGATTTCGAAGTTCTGTAGGTATAATATTTGTTCTTGAACTAGACTTTGTACAAGTTCCCCAATCAGTGAGATGTCGCCACAACAACCTGGTATTATTTTTATTTTCATTGAGCATGAATTGCATATATGCTGATTTCTCCCGCTTCACAGCTTCATTAACATAGTTTCGCAATCCTACATAGTATTCCCTATCGTTTTCAGTCCTGGTTCTCAAATATTTTTGATGAGCTTCGTTTTTTGTTCGAATCATGAGCTTCAAGTTATATGACGTAATATATGGCATATTATAGTTTCTTGTTTTGATTTTTTCTTAAAATGGAAACTGGCGCATGAATGTCGAAAAGCGACGTACTATAATTATTGATAAAAGTTACTTTCTCATTTATATCCTGTAAATACACTAATTCTCCCCATGGTAGACTATTTGCATCGGCCGCAAAATCTTCATGATTGAAATTTTCAAAGTTTCTATAGTAAATCAAATCATCACATACCTGTTGCTCCTCAACACCCACAGTACAAACTACCATCAAATGGTCATTAATACCATACATGTCAACTGTACTACAACTTTCTACCTCCAATCCATTGCTGATGCAAATTACATCGATCAGCGATTCCGAATTCGCGGTAATGCGAGTGGAATCTTTTATTATTTGGCACAAATCGAAGTTCAACATAAGATTTGTAAATTTTCTGACATCTGGGGAGTTTACACATAACATATTTATATTGATATCTCCAACCAACACAATATATCACAGTCACTATTTCAAATTTATCTTCACTATCGCTCTATGTCTATTTATATGAAAAAAAATAACAGTAACACCCCAGTTTTTGATGGTTCAGAAGTTGAAATGTTTTATTGTGTTATAACAGGGACAATAAAGTGATTTTTATGTTTTTCCTCAAAAACAATCCAAGATAGGGAAAAAACTCTGGATATGAAAAAGTTGTAGTTTCAGTTACTCAATGTAAAACGAATGAAAAAATTGCAAAAAAGTTAGTAACACACCTTTTTTTTTTCAAAAATATTGGTTACGGTGCCTTCCGCGACGCCATTGGGCATGATACTTTCGATATAGTTATGGCTAAATCAGCTCTTTACGACCCTTAATATGAAGACGGCCAAATTTCAATAAAATCGGCTGAATGATTATTAAGATATTTACGAAAAAAACGATTTCTTTTAAAAATGTTGACACCCTGTATCTTGACAACAAAGCATTACCAGACCTATGTTTATATGAACTTTTAGTCTTAGAATCATCCAAAGAATCACTCCTTCAAGTTTGGCCGCGTACTTAAATAACACCCTGTATAAAACCTCGTCTAAGCTACAAACGATCCTGGGTACTCCCAAGGATAAGACAGAACCAAAAGTAAAGTCGGGAATCACGAAATTTGCTGCAATGACTGTGAGTAGAAGTAAGTGGGTCAAACTAGAAAGGCCTTAAAAGTAAGGTTCAAGGAGCACATTGCTAATATCCTTCTCCCGAGAGCAGAAAAATCGAGTGTGGCTCAACATCCTTTGGATCACGACCACCGATTTGATGAAATAAGCTTGAAATTAATTAGACAGGTTCATGACAATACCATAAAGCCCTTTGTTCGAATTCATAGTACAGTAAATAAATAATTATTATGAATTTTAAAAATTTTTAAGAATGTTTTCATTCATCAGTCATTAATTCCAAGAATGTTGTCATGAAAAGGTAGAAATTATTATAATGGGTAAACTGAAAGAAAATATTTAGTGTATAATTGTAGCAGGTACAAAATTGAATGTAGTCAGGTATAGTTTTAGTCTCGGTGTTAGGTAATGAGTGATTAGCCTTTAGATGCATGGTGTAAATAAGATTACGAGAGTATTAGTAGTTATTACGCTTTTTTGAGCTCCTGAGGATGCCATCTACGTTGGCGAAACGCGCACACCAAAGGTTCCAAATCTTCATTTATTTGGTCAATAACATAGGTTGACTTTTGCTGGGTCTTGATTTGAAGGAAGAAAAGTGGAGTTTGTTGCTTTCAAAAAATAAAAAAATAAGAATGTAATCATCTGACCCGTAATCATTTCGTTGTTGTAGCTAACATTTTCGATAATCACATTTATTCAACAAATTTCCGAAATATAAGGATGTAGGTAAGTAGTAACTAGCGCGATCGATATAAATGTCTGGTATTCAAATGACTCTTTCCCAATCAATTGAAGACTTGATGCAAAATCGTCCACTTTTTTGACACTACAAACCGGTCTCTCAACACCCAACACCGTTACCAGTTGTTTCGCTCCCGTATTCATAAATGTGAACTCGAACTCGTCTCGGGTAGCAAATACAAATACCTACTGTAGAATAATGGATTCTGCTACGCAAACGTACGCTGCTACCGCATAGACCTGCAAGGAAAACAAAATATTATTCTCACATACACTGATTATCAGCTGTTCGCGAGCGCGGAACAGTTGGTTTTTAGTCCGCTTTTGTTTATTTACGTTGGTACGAATTGTGTAATTGGGTACCACGTGCTGGTAGGACCTCTGACGATTTGACGGCTTTGGGATTCAGGTGAGTTGAAATTAATAGGGGTTCAGGTTGGCTGTTCCAGTTGGCATTATTAGATATCACGATTCCGCGTGCATGCACCGAAAAAGGTTATGAAGAGCATCTGCGTCCGCAGATGATCCTCGTTTTGGATGAGAATTCTAAAGGAACAAAACTTTGGTGGCCAAAAGAATATGAATAGTGTTCAACAGACAAATAATTAATTCTCAATCAACAAAACTTTCATAAGTGTGTTGACGATAGTTCAAATAAAAAAAACATCTTGATTGATTGAGTGTGAAAATTCACTTTCGCGCAAGTAATGTACACTATTTTTCCTCCGACCATGCAAAAATCTCACCACATAATATCGACATTATTAATATGTGAACAATAAAATCGAACAAAAAGGCTGACAAAGAAAAATTTCAACTAACCTCAATGATCTTGAATAATTAACTTAAAATTAAAATCATAATTAGACGCACCTTACAATTAATATTTACAAATATGAAATGTTCCATAATAAGACGTAGATCTTACAATCTCACATATATGACCGATTAGTCCAGCAGATAAGAAATAGTTCAATCGACAGGTTGAAAAAAGTGGGGTTAGGTAGAAAAAGGTCGGCAGTTAATGAAACTTCAGGAAGTTCTTCAGGGATGCTTAATCAACATTTTCTCAAGTTTTGGACCTCGAGGACCCTGTGCGAAACTGCAAAATTTTTGACCTCTCTCCGGTTTTTCCTCGATTACTTTTTTCTCTTACGTCCTACGGAAAAAACATATCGATACTTTTTTGTAGAGCATAAAATTTTATACAATGTTTGGCACGTCAAAAAAAAGCTCATGTTTCAAAATTTGCTAAGAAATGACAAAAAATGCAAAATTACAGCTTATTTGATCTGTTATACCCGAATTATGATGAAATGTTGTAGTAATTATGGTTCTTAGTTGAAGTCACCAACTTTGGACACCCCACTCCTCCTTCCCCCACCCAACCCCAATTCTCAAAAGCTAACTTTCTGATGAAAGCCAACCATTTTGGTATTGATATCAGTTACTTTTCGGATCGATATCCCCCCGTTCCCCTACATAATTATCCCAGGACAGGAAGAAAAAAAGACGTAATCCTTTCGTGAAATAAATTAATGTAATTATCAATATTAAGTTATTCTCAAGGCATATATTATATTGAGGAATAAAGATATTATAGCTAATCATAGTGGGTAGGTACTCATTTGTACTCATTACATTTCCTGCTGAGATTTCTTAGCCGCTGGTTCTGCTCGTAACAGCTCGTCGTCCTCCTGAGCGATAAGGCTGTCAGTGATGTCGCTGTCGTCATTTTCGTCCAATATTTCTGGTGAGTCTTCCTGGATGAAATCAGTTGCGGGGGCGTTTTCGCAGGAGTGGCCTGTGCAGTGCTTGCACATTGCTGAGCATCGGAGACCTGCTTTCTTGCAGCCGCAAGCTCCGCTGCTACAGCCTTTGCTGCACTTGCAGGAAACAATATAAAGGATGTCATCCGGCGCAGCATTTCTGGTTGTGGAGATTGGTAGCACCCCTCGTGTGGTTAGGCTCCAGCCCCATACTGATAGGAGGAGATCATTGCCCAACCATACCTGTACTTGCTGGTAAGTGCGGAGGGAGTGGTACTTGGCAGCGTCCCTTGTTGGTGGTAGGCGGGCTAGTTGTAATTTAGCCTTCGTCACTGATCGTGTGAATAATTGGTACCTTACCTGTCTCTGCAGCACGTAAGACCCTTCTAGCCTGTTGGCTTCTTCGTAAGACGATGAAAAGCCCATGGAAGATAGAAAATTCAGATGTTTAAAGCCATACTTCTTGTAAACAAACACGGAAACAGAGGAGGAGGAGAGGAGGATAGAAAAGATTTGGGGCGCACTGCTATCATGATTGCATGAGCCAGAGTCCAAGGTTCGTCGTTTGTTGGTCAAAATCAAGATATGGAGTAGAAGAAGCAGTGTCTTCGGAACCGCAATTCGCGCACTATCCAAGAAGTTGTCAATCGGAGTATACTCAACTGTGTTGAATACTCTGGAGCGAATGTCTTCCAAAATTATTTTTTCAGCTGCCTCCACAACTCGACGTCTTTCTTCCTGTGCGTCTACTTTCCTTTCGGGGAGTACCAGTTATCGTACAGAATTTTATCACCAACCCTCTTCAGACTGACAATAGGCCCTCTCCTTGATTCTGAAATAATGATCTGGTCCCCATATTTCATCTGAAGACGATTTTTGACAGTTTTGCTGTGTGGTCGACGGTCTTCCTCAATCAGCTCTGCTGAATGGAAATCTGGCATTCATCATTATTCTCGTCGATGTATGAAAATATCACCTGCATGGTTTCGTCAACACTCGGCGATGGGCGGAATCCTCTTTTATGCGATGACTTAGGTGGATGGTAAAAGCTTGCGAGGCATTTTTGATGATACTCAGCATTGACGGCGACTAAATCAGTGTCCAAATTCTGCAACTGGCTAATGCGCTCTTCTATTTTCTTCCCCCAGTCGTCTCCACGCATCCTCGCCTTTTCGATGATTCTATTAGAAATTTCGGGTAGAGTCACTTTGATTGTAGCATTGCGCCTTTCCAAGGGCAACTTTGCCTGTTTAGCTCTGAAATCATCATTGATAGTTTCCTCACAAAGAAAACACGCATTGGTGAAGACGAATTTCGCAACTTGTGACCGTCGGGTAGGTGCAGGAGAAGGAGCTTGGATGTGTCACATCCATGCACGACGTGTAAATGCAGCAATTAATTTCTCATTGTTGTACCTTGTTTGGCAAGCACTGTGCACTCTTACTTCACTCAACTCACGCAGAAACTGTTCATCTGCCGAAAGTTTCCTTTTTACACTGGACTCCAACAGTCTGGCAACTCTTTTGGCTTTCACTATAGTTAGTTCACCTGCTTCAACTCCACAACTCCTCTTTTACAAATAAAACACAAGTCTGATCCACGAGATGTAGACGCCATCTCAGAAAATTACCCAAACACCAAAACTGTCACTAACACTCGATGCTCCTTTCGCTAACAAAGTTATTCACTTCAAGAGCTGAAGGTTTCTAATGTTACTTATCTAACTGAATCTTATATACCGGGTGGCTACGGAAGTATTGCCTACGGAATATCTCAGTTATTGTATGAAGTAGGTTTGTGAAATTTGGGGAGCGTCGATATAATGACATAAGAGCTAGAATTTGAGCATATTGACATGTCGAAGTTAACTTCCGGTCTGACCGGAAGTAACATCAACTTTCTTATTTTAAATGGAAACCCAATTTTTTGTTTTTTCGCTTTATTCAGCATTCAATTCCCTTTCTAATGACATATCACAAGTTGGTATCTAACCAGAAACTAGATCAGAAAAAAATTATCATTGAAATTCACCGAGTAGGCCGTGGAAGCAAAATGAAAGCCAAAAATTGAAAAGTTGGCTATGGAAACCATACGTCACTTGATAACAGTTGCTACTACTGTGATATTTTATTTTCATTCGTCGGCGTTATTAAAAGCCGCCAAAAAAAATATTGGAAAAATTGGGAAAAAAACAATACTCTGTAGGTCCATAACTTAAATAGGAACATACAACTTTTTCTTGCCTGTACTATTCAGCATAACCATTCCTTTCTAATGATATAATAGAAAGTAATTTTTTGAAATGAAATACCAAAAAATCCAATTATTATTATTCAAATAACAAAAAAACAGATTTATCGAAAAAAAAAATTCAAATTGATAGGATTAAAGATAAAATAAATTCAAAACAAATGTTCGAAATGCATTCCCTCAGCGTCAATACATTTATTGACTCTGGTGATATTTTCATGTAAAACGTTTCTCAACATTTGGGGCGTGATATCTTGGAAAGCTCTTCGAATTTTTACTTCTAGCTCATGTAGAGTTGTAGGCTGTGTGGAATACACCCTATTTTTAAAATGCCCCTATTGAAAAAAGTCGCACGGAGTAAGATCAGGTGACCTTGGTGGCCACCTGACTGGACCATGGGTTGTTATAAGTCTCTCATGAAAGCGATTTTGAAGATAATTTCTCGCTATTCTTGAATTATGCGGAGGGGCGCCATCTTGCTGGAAGTACATTCTCTCAGTTATTTCCGCTGGTAGGTTGTTGATGAATTCCGAAATTTCATTCGTTAAAAAATTAAAGTATCTCTCTCCGGTTAGTTGGCCTTGAAAAAGAATGGGGCCAACAATATGAGTTCCAACTATTCCTGCCCAAACATTCACACCAAATCTCTCCTGGAAGCCACCTTGTCGAAACCGGTGCTCGTTTTCTATCGCCCAGTACCTGAAACAAAAGACCGTTCACACTTTTAGCACTTTACACTTCGACTATCGACAATAATCCAAATAAAGTACAGTACCTACCTTGTATTATTCCTGTTAAATAAGCCATTGTTGGTAAATCTTGACTCGTCCGTAAACAAGATATAATAGTTAAATAGATGATTCTCAGCATTTTGTCGAAGAAACCAATTACAATATTCCAGGCGCCTTTCACCGTCATTTTCATACAAATGTTGATGCAACTGATACTTGAAGGATTTAAATCGATGTTTTTTCAAAATTTTCCTAGCAGAGTCCTTACTTATAGCTAATTCGGCGCCAATCTGCCTTGAGGAAATTGTGCTATCATATTGTACTAAAGCTAATACATTAATTTCAGTTTCCTCATTAATAACAAATGGTTCTTGGTCTTCGTGAACATCAGGCCCAGTTCTTAATTTTTCTTCAAGCCACTGGAAATACCTAAATACAATCGTTCAGCGCCATAAGAATTTTCACATTCTCCATAAATGAGAAGCATGTCAATTTGTTCGGTTCGTGAATAACGGGGCATTTTTTGAATATTGCACTAACTGATTTCGATTTCCAAACCCTTTTAAAATGGCAGAATCAAAAACACCACTTCGAACGTCAAAATAATATGGATAGCAGCGTTCGTGAGAGCTCTCGTTTCTTTTTTGTTTCATTCCAAAATACATCTTAATCATCAGCCTACTTGTTAATATTTTGGTTCGAATGATTATTGCAATGGAATGATTATTCTGAATAGCACAAACATCGTCCATAGGTAGATATTAGAATATCTATGGACGATGGCACAGACCAAGTACGTTTATGTTCCTATTTAACCTAGAACCTACAGGATATAATTTATCATTCCACATTATTTTTAATGTTATTTTTGCGTATGGCGATAATCTGTTTTGTTATTTGAAGAATAATAATTGGATTTTTTGGTATTTCATTTCAAAAAATTACTTTCTATTATATCATTAGAAAGGAATGGTTATGCTGAATAGTACAGGCATGAAAAAGTTGTATGTTCCTATTTAAGTTATGGACCTACAGAGTATTGTTTTTTCCCAATTTTTCCAATATTTTTTTTGGTGGCTTTTTATAACGCCGACGAATGAAAATAAATATCACAGTAGTAGCAACTGTTATCAAGTGACGTATGGTTTCCATAGCCAACTTTTCAATTTTTGGCTTTCATTTTGCTTCCACGGCCTACTCGGTGAATTTCAATAATAATTTTTTTCTGATCTAGTTTCTGGTTAGATACCAACTTGTGATATGTCATTAGAAAGGGAATTGAATGCTGAATAAAGCGAAAAGAAAAAAAAAATAGGGTTTCCATTTAAAATAAGAAAGTTGATGTTACTTCCGGTCAGACCGGAAGTTAACTTCGACATGTCAATATGCTCAAATTCTAGCTCTTATGTCATTATATTGACACTCCAAGTTTCACAAACCTACTTCATACAATAACTGAGATATTCCGTAAGCAATACTTCCGTAGCCACCCGGTATACTCTGAATGGTTAAACACTTTCTGTCCCATTTTTACCAATCCCTAATTTTAATTTTCTTATTACCTAATTTGACTGTTCTACCTGAGGTACCCTTCTATAATTACAATTTTTCGATTTCTTCTTGAAATTAATGAATGATAGAGTCGTGTTGAAAGAATAAAATGAAAATTGATCTAATATGACCTCAAAACTCGAAAACAAATAGGTCTAGGTAGCGCAGGTAGAATAAACAAATTTCAGCCTTCGATGTTGAATATTGGCTCATCGTTTGCATTCCGCAGTTCCACAGGAGCAGTGTTCTAACATCTATTGTTTTCCAGCTTTTTACTGCTGTAGCTGATCACACACTTCCCTCGGCCCGACACTCTCTTGTCCTTGGGAGGAACGACTTGCCACCTGGTGGGCAAGCAGGGGTGGGGGTTATCTAAAGTTGATGATTTCAAGTAGGAATTATAATAGCAACTACATTTCATCATAATTCTTGTATAACAGAAGAAATAGGGTGGAATTCCGCATTTTGTGGCGAAATTTGAAAGATTACCTATTCCTCGAAGTGCCATATCTCGGTAACAAATTGATACACAAACATGTTTGAGGCAACAAATTCGTAGGGAATTTGACGATCTACAAAAAAGTAAAACCACGTTTTTGCTGTAGAACACACGTGCCAATTACTTTCCGCACATGAGCGGAAAGTAACTTTCCGCACACGTGTGGAGATTAGCCTCTTTCCGTGGAACTGTACAGTGCGATATACTTTACTTTTCTATGTGGTTGTAGGAAAAAACTAATATCTCAATGTAGTTCTTGATGTGACCGAATGAAAAAAAAAATTCAAAACTTTATTTCCAGAATGACATGGTTGAGCTGATATTAAGGCCCTCGTTATTTCTAGCTCGTACAAGTTACCAACAGGATGTCATTCAGTCAAACACAAGTGGAGTATGAAGTATTGTATTATTTTAAGTTAATATCTGAACAAATAAAAATGAAATGGGAAATTGAAACAGAAGACCGTACAACAGGAATAGCCAGGTATACACGCTTCACGTCCAAGAACAGGATGATGATAATAAAAAAAAATTGATTTGTAGTATCTTTCATTTCTTCCGTTTCTTGAATCAGTTTATCTGTGTATATCTCCCGCGAACTTGTCCTATAAATGTTTTCCAAATTATTCGAATATACCAGGTGTCCCAGTATACCTGTTCCAATGGATTATCTCAGCCATTCCGAAAGAGGAACATTTGAAAATTTCATGATCTCCAATTCGTTTAAGGAACCTTCAACTGAGAAAACCAAAAATTGAACAAATTATGAACAATGGTGGATAACGTTATTCAATCTTCCGCAAAAAAACTATACATTAGGTATTGTCATCGGAAAGTATTCAACAGAAAATGACTACTGCTCCCTACGACCGTTTAGTTAGGTCTGTTCAAAACTTGAAAGTAACTTCCGATTTGACCAAAACTGACCCTGATATTCTTTTTTCAAATAGCAAAAATAGTATATTTTTGCAATTTTTGATTTCTACTCGAACACTTTTTATTTTACATTTGATTTGGTGGAGAAAACGACAATTGAAATTTCAAATTGAAAGAATTGCAGTATTTTGTGTGTGTGATTTCAATAATAATTGGTAATTCATTAACAATTTTGCATTCAAGATGATGAAGAGAGCATCCAATTTCAAATTATTAGAATTGTAGTAGAACTGGAAGAATTGATAATTCTTATATGAAATCCTTAGTGTGTCATGGAAACATTTTAAGACATTTGTTTGTAACTTTGACAGTTAATCATTCTCAATAGATGTGTGCGTGTCAGAGAAACTAACATTCAAGAATGAATAACCATCAAGAGAAATTAGATATGATACTGTTTTATGGAAAATGCAAAAATAATCGTCGGGATGCCCTATGTGCATACAGAGAGAAATACTCTGATAGATGAATGCCAAGCGCTAAGTATTTCACACGCTTGGCTTCGTATTTTACAACAAGTGGATCATTTCATAGAAAGCGTACTGTATGAGAAAAAATGCTACGGACGATTTCCATTACTCTATTAAGGGTGGTAGTAAATACCTAAAATTAGTATTTCCTACCACCCTTAAGCATTACCTAACGGGTGGTGAAACGCGAATTGCTCTTAGGAATTCCTAAATCCGATTTAAGTATTTCCTAACTTTAGGAATTAGTTGGTGAAATCGGCTGTTAGTCTTACTACCTCCCTTTTACGGACGATGTTCGTTTCGCCGGGAGCCGAACACTTAATGACCAAAATCTTCTTAGTCTGTTGGTTGAAGAGGATTACATCAGGCGTATTGGCTTGTATTTGCCTGGGGGTTGGGAATGAGTAGTTCCAATTAATTCGTTACTTCTAATTCTCCACAATGGGCTCAATATTCTACGGAGCATAAGGCAACACCGGTGTCTCGTCTATATCGTACGAGTGTCATAGATGTCAATACAACACTACGAGTGTCGTAGATGCACGGTAATACAAAACTCGTAGCGCCACGATATGCCTATTGATATAGGCTGAGACTGCATGAAATGGACAGGCTGACAGCAAATGCATGATGGCCTCACGACACTCTCTGTATCCTATGTCAGGTGCCCCTATACCCATCATACGACTACGGTAAACGAGGTTGTTGCAGGTCATTATGAATCCCTTGGTTACTGACTTCAGCTCATTTGACCTGAGAAAAGTGAAAGTCAGGTTCCTGGATCTTCAGTGTTCTTGAAGAAAACCCCATGCAGTGGCTTATCCTTATGTAGCTGTAGGAGACTATCACTGTCTGCAACTTTGAAGCGGGCCTTTTGCTGAACGGGCTCCAACTCAGTGAAAGAGTTTAGGTTCGTTCGTTCAGTGCGAAAACGAGACCGTGTTCATCGGCTGCATGGGTTGCTGCGAAGATAAAAAATGCTTCAATCCCTGCGTTTTCATGGTCGCCTACTAAACAGAGAAGGGAATCTGAACTCCTGACTTCACAGGCTCCATCCAGTACCATTCTATTATGTAGACACTCTAAGCTCAATAGTCCATGGTCTTTCCGTTATCTGGGAAAGTATAACCGTGGAACGGACGATTTGGGATGCAAACTCCTATGGAGATGCATCATTTTGAGAGTTTTTACGTCGAGTAATCGCGCAGCTCTACTTTAGTCCATTTCATTACTCCAAAGGAGTAGAGAAGAACCGGAACGGCAAGCATATTAGGTGTAGCAACTTTGTTCTCCCCCGACAGTTCTGATGACAAAATATGTCGGATTTTATGCTGATACTTACCGCGGAGAGAGTTTTCAACAGTAGTTACCTATTGGGTGTGGCGTTGTTCCACCCCTAGGTAGGTATACGTCTCTCCGGCCTCCAGATGATGTAGGATGCTTCTGTCTACGAGCTGAACGTCCTCTCCGTATTCGTCGTATCGCCCTCTTTTGAAATGAACCCCGTGGCACATTCGTGGATCCCAAACTCCATTCCGATAGCACACGTGTACTCTTGCACCACCCTTAAGGATTGATGAAGATTCTTCTCTTCGGAGGCATATAGTTCGATGTCATCCATGTAAAACTGATGGGTGACCTCATGTCTCCGGTTGCTGGAGGAGCCACAGTTGTATCCGCGGGTTTTCCGTAGTGCGAAGGGCAATGGCAATAGTGAGATGCAGAAGAGAAAAGGGGCTCCTTCTTCAGATAACCTGACCGATTCGCCGCAATGCGGGCGTGAAGGGCCTATTGGCCTTTGCAATGAGTGATAATAGGCTTCTAATTGTTTGATGAAAAATCAAGGTTTCTGAATCTCCTGAATATTTTGCAATGTCAATATTTATTGAAGTAGATTGATTTGAGATATTGCGTTATTAAGAATCTCATTGATTTTATATATATATATATATATATATATATATATATATATATATATATATATATATATATATATATATATATATATATATATATGTATATATATATATATATATATATATATATATATATATATATATATATATATATATATATATATATATATATATATATATATATATATATATATAATAACAAAGTATTCTCGACCGAACTCTATTAATTAAGTAGGAATTCTCGGGTAGCGGTCTGTTGAACAATGAAACTCATTCGATTTAAATCTTCAATATTTCGTCAACCTTTATTGACTTCTTCAGGAAGAGAAAATTCACAGAGTTAGTTCTAACCTATGGAATATATATATATATATATATATATATATATATATATATATATATATATATATATATATATATATATATATATATATATATATATATATATAAATAGTGGGGCTATGCAGCAAAATCAAAGAGTACTCTTTTAAGTTTGTCCAAGCTTTCGGAAATTTAATTAATCGTTTCCATCATCAGGGATACTACAATTTGCATGAGTAAGTAATATATAAAAAATATACATGGATGGTTAACTTACATCTTAGTTGAGGGTGTTTGACGCGATGTTATTCAACAAAAGGGGGCACATTGTACAAGATGAATTTCAATATAAAACAGGTAAAATTGGAAGGATGTCATAAAAGTTTTGTAAAAATACGTTACATTTTGATCACATAAGGCCAAATCAATGCTATTGGTTGGGAGAAGACAGACAGTTGACATGGCATATGACTTAGTCAGTGGTACCAATTTACAGTTACCAACCTATGTTGGAGTCCGTAAATCAAAATTTAGTTGGTTGGGCGACACCTAGTGGCCCATGGAGGAACCTGAATTAAGTACATCTGGCATATAACTGAGTGTCTTTGGTACACTTTTGATCTGGATATTATGTTTTATTTTGTAGTATAACAAAGTTAAGTCCTTCAGTGAGCAAAATTTTAGTACAGGTTAAGTATCTGGTGAATTTTAAGTCAAATTTAGGAAAAAGGTTAATTTTTCTTTATAAAATTATTTGATCATTTGATAGATTTGAAGAATTAATGAATGGTGGATTCTTATCTAACGTCAGAAGGTAAGAATAAATTTCACTTAGATGATTAATATTTGTTTTTTTATTAATGCAATTACTATTTTCTGAAATAAAGGCCATTTCGAGAAAGGTCCTTTTGGGTAGACGCGATTCACTAGCTAAGACCTTAGTGGCATCATAATTCATATGGTGGTCAAACTTGTTGACATGTTCAGCTAACGCACACCGTTCTGGATGTAATCTACAGTCACTTTTATGTGAAACGATTCGGGAGCCTAGAGATCTCGAAGTCTGACCAACATACATTTTGTTGCACGATTGACACGGAATACTATATATTACATTCGCTTGAGAAAATAGAGAAAGTTTGTCTTTGACTTTAGAGTGAATTGTTCTAATAGTTAATACTGATTTATTTGCAATTTTCAAATTCGGTAAATCGTTAAAAATTCTGGAGAGTTTGGGAGTGATCTCCTTTATGTAGGGTAAAGAACTATAAAAAGCAATTAATGGAGCAATATTGTTTTCAATGTGATTATTATTGCTATTATTACTGTCAATTCGTGTAATTGTTGAGTTGTTAATTATATCAAAGGAGGATGAAGAATTAAACAAAATATTTTTAATCATAATCGGTGGGTAAGAATTTTCAAGAAATAAATTTAAAAGGATAGCAAGATTTTTTTTGTGAAATTGACTGTCAGAGATTTTTAACACTCTATCTTTCATTTGTTTTACTAGATTCACTTTCATTGAGTGTTTGTGGTAAGACCAATAGTTAATGTATCTTCCTGAGCTACATGGTTTTCTATACCAGTCTATCAGAATTTTATTTTCTGATGACCGTATGAACCTTGTGTCAAGGAAAGGCACGGAGAAATTTACATCTTCAGTTTCCATGGTGAACTGAATGAAAGGATCATAACTGTTGAATATGATCCTTTCATTCAGTTCACCATGGAAACTGAAGATGTAAATTTCTCCGTGCCATTCCTTGACACAAGGTTCATACGGTCATCAGAAAATAAAATTCTGATAGACTGGTATAGAAAACCATGTAGCTCAGGAAGATACATTAACTATTGGTCTTACCACAAACACTCAATGAAAGTGAATCTAGTAAAACAAATGAAAGATAGAGTGTTAAAAATCTCTGACAGTCAATTTCACAAAAAAAATCTTGCTATCCTTTTAAATTTATTTCTTGAAAATTCTTACCCACCGATTATGATTAAAAATATTTTGTTTAATTCTTCATCCTCCTTTGATATAATTAACAACTCAACAATTACACGAATTGACAGTAATAATAGCAATAATAATCACATTGAAAACAATATTGCTCCATTAATTGCTTTTTATAGTTCTTTACCCTACATAAAGGAGATCACTCCCAAACTCTCCAGAATTTTTAACGATTTACCGAATTTGAAAATTGCAAATAAATCAGTATTAACTATTAGAACAATTCACTCTAAAGTCAAAGACAAACTTTCTCTATTTTCTCAAGCGAATGTAATATATAGTATTCCGTGTCAATCGTGCAACAAAATGTATGTTGGTCAGACTTCGAGATCTCTAGGCTCCCGAATCGTTTCACATAAAAGTGACTGTAGATTACATCCAGAACGGTGTGCGTTAGCTGAACATGTCAACAAGTTTGACCACCATATGAATTATGATGCCACTAAGGTCTTAGCTAGTGAATCGCGTCTACCCAAAAGGACCTTTCTCGAAATGGCCTTTATTTCAGAAAATAGTAATTGCATTAATAAAAAAACAAATATTAATCATCTAAGTGAAATTTATTCTTACCTTCTGACGTTAGATAAGAATCCACCATTCATTAATTCTTCAAATCTATCAAATGATCAAATAATTTTATAAAGAAAAATTAACCTTTTTCCTAAATTTGACTTAAAATTCACCAGATACTTAACCTGTACTAAAATTTTGCTCACTGAAGGACTTAACTTTGTTATACTACAAAATAAAACATAATATCCAGATCAAAAGTGTACCAAAGACACTCAGTTATATGCCAGATGTACTTAATTCAGGTTCCTCCATGGGCCACTAGGTGTCGCCCAACCAACTAAATTTTGATTTACGGACTCCAACATAGGTTGGTAACTGTAAATTGGTACCACTGACTAAGTCATATGCCATGTCAACTGTCTGTCTTCTCCCAACCAATAGCATTGATTTGGCCTTATGTGATCAAAATGTAACGTATTTTTACAAAACTTTTATGACATCCTTCCAATTTTACCTGTTTTATATTGAAATTCATCTTGTACAATGTGCCCCCTTTTGTTGAATAACATCGCGTCAAACACCCTCAACTAAGATGTAAGTTAACCATCCATGTATATTTTTTATATATTACTTACTCATGCAAATTGTAGTATCCCTGATGATGGAAACGATTAATTAAATTTCCGAAAGCTTGGACAAACTTAAAAGAGTACTCTTTGATTTTGCTGCATAGCCCCACTATTTACTAGTGCCATTCCTAACTAGTCAGCAACGACTACCCTTCCTTTATATATATATATATATATATATATATATATATATATATATATATATATATATATATATATATATATATATATATATATATATATATATATATATATATATATATATACTTGCATGAATACTAATAATATCCAGAATAAAAGGAGAAAACTCACAGAAAAATCTGCTCCTAAGTGTAACTCGTCTCTAGTTCCTATAGTGAAAATTTGATTCTGACTAATTCCAGCATTTCGCTCATTTTCCTATACTTTAGGAGTATCGACAAACGTCGAACAGAAAATAATTCAATAGCCCCATACGAATGCCGAAACACATCCGCCCAACGCATGGCAAAGTTTTTCTGCAGGAACGTACTTTGCAATGCTTCCTGTAACAACGAAGAAATGGTGAACGAGAACAGGTGACAATTGACATACCAATTTCAGGGTTCACCGACCATCAGTGCAGACCCGGTCTGGCTAGTGCCTATTCATCGACATGTAATCGCTTTCCAATTGGTTTTATGAACTGGTCCTACGATAACTCCAACACCCACCAAGATAGTGAGCTACAGAGCCATATATATGAACACAATCATTCGTATGAATATTTAACCATGATTTTCAATATCCAAGAGAATTCTCTTTATTCATTTCCGCACCATGATCATAAAATACCAGTATTTTTTCGAACAATTGATTTGCATCAAATCATATACTTATCAAATAGGCGAGGACATGAAATTTTCAAAATATTTCTAATGGATTCTACGGCGTATGAACACTTTATTGACAATGTTCTTGTTAGTTTTCGAGTTGTCTGAAACTTGAAAACAAATATTTAAAGTTCGTAAACTCAAATGGCTTCTTTTTAGCACCATCGTGACGTACTACCCCGAGCAGCCAATCCCACAGTTATGCCAAACTTATGTTATTTTTTATGGACCACAATAACTCACAATATTAAAACTATCCAGTTCTTTGTTTGTATTCAAACATATTGTTGTATATAATGTTGTACAATGTTTTCACGGTGGCTTTCACACCTTTCAATTTCGCCATCGTCGTTTGCCATTGGGAATAAAGTCCTCTGTCACTTCTCTACGGTATTATTTTCTATGGTTTATAGTTTTAGAATCTTGGCATTAATGCCGTTAAATGTCAGAATCAACCCGATGCGTAATGATTGACTGCTCGGGCACGTACGTCACTAAGAGCGCCAATATTAGAACCTTAAAAAAATTTCTATTTTTCAGACAGAAATTAGACCAGCTGTAACTGAAATTTGACTCAAAAAATATCTTCCGGGTACATTTGTGATTCACGACGAATTGTACATAGTCCAACCATAAGTACTATGGACCAAGGCCATTTCATATCTGGTATTGAAAAATGCCTTGTTGCGTTTTTGACGGATATACAGGGCGATATTTGAAAATATGTGAATTATCCTACGATAAATATCTCCAAAAGTAAAAAACTCAGACATATGAAATTTGGCACACTGAGAACGCTCTCTGAGCTCAATAAAATAAGTTTTTGAAAAAAATTAATTTCAGGTCCAGACTATGTTTTTTTTAGATTTTTAATGTTTTCTTAAAAACAACACCCTGTAAGCCAGATCAGACAATTTTTATTTTTCTCACTTCAAAGCTTAATGACAATACTAAGCAACAGTTGGAAAAAATTGAACGCGGAAGTTTCTGTTTTCTGCAGAAAAAATATGAAACTTTCAAAAATAGAATAATTTTAATGGATTCACATTCTGCTTATGACTGATGCGGCACTACATCGATAGCACATCAGTTTTCAACAAAAATAATATAATTACTCGAGATAAAGTATGTCTTTCTACTACGGCTAATACTACATTGGAAAAAACATTTATTTAAAATAAAATTATTAGGGAAGTATTACTTACTCGATTGAAAGGATGATGTTACAGGTCACAACTTAGTTTTTTTAACGTTTTAATTGGTTTAGTAAAATCGATACTCTGTCACCTTGGAGGATGGCTAATACTAAGTACTTGAGCAAAATTAATTAAAGAAGATTAACATAAAATATTTGAAAACTAGTTTATTTCTCCTGCAAGTAAAACAAAACTTTGGATGTCGTATCCAATAAAGATGGCAGCCGACCAATTGTAAAATATGGAGCTAAACTCTGATTTATTTTTCTACGGGACATCAGTTTTTAAAGTTTGCTGCTGACCGTTACCATAAAAAATACATGAAATTGATTTACCATTCAACTTCCATAAATGATTTTGTGAAAAATGGAAAGGATAGTAAGTGCAATTACAGACATACAAATACTAAATTCAGTTTTCTAGAAAATGTAATTCAGTTGACTCAACGATAACAATAACATTAAATAAACACTACTTGAAAAAGACTTAATCTGATTTGAGTTTATTTTCAAAATGCCATCCATTCGCCTCCCGGCACTTCCTTTCTCTTTTCAAGATATTCCTTACGGCTTTTCTTATCTGGTCTGGATGCCTTTTTGTAAAACGAAATGCTTCAATAATTCTCTCCCGTAGCTGTTCTCTTGTTGTTATCTCTACCTCATAGACCATGCTTTTTAAAACGCCCCACAAATAATAATCTAGTGGGGTGAGGTCAGGTGATCTCGCCGGCCAGGGAATCGGCCCACTGCGTCCCATCCATCTATTGGGAAAATTTTGATTGAGAAACTGATTAATTGCCCTGGTGGAATGGGGTCCAGCTCCATCATGTTGAAATCTCATGTCTCTCACATCGACTTCCTCATCTTCCAGAAGAACAAGGAGAACATTTTCCAGAAAATCAAGGTATTCCTGCCCACTCAATCTATCGCTCAAAAAATAAGAACCCACTAATTTATTACCGATGATACCTGCCCAAACGTTGACAGAGAATCTAACTTGATATCTTGTTTGCTTTATTGCATGTGGATTTTCATGTCTCCAGTTGTGATTATTTCTGGAATTGTTTATGCCGTCTTTTGTGAACTGGGCTTCATCGCAAAACAATATCTGATAAATGTATCTTCTATTCGCAGCGATCCACCTGCATAATCGCAAACGTGGAATATTATCTCCCGGATGTAGTCTCTGTACCAATTGGGTGTGATAGGGATGAAGGAGGTCTTTCTTCAACGTCCTGAAAACTGTGGACTGAGAAATGTGCAAAATGCTGAATATTCGCCGGGTACTTATCATTTAGATTAACCATTTCTAAAATATCCTCTTTTTGTTCTTCAGTCACTCGCTCACCACGTTCTGCAGTACCAGAAGGAAATTTTCCGGTTTCTCGCAGGTGCGTAAAAACGTTGTTAAACGTTTGGTGGTTCGGGACTCTTCTATGTGGGAATCTTCTCCGGTACTCCCTGACTGCTGCTCTGGCATTTCCATTACAATATCCGTATACAAAAATTATATCTGCGTATTCTGCGTAAGTGAACTGATGAGGCATCGTGCTAACTAACCAACTCAAACTGTCAAACTGGACACCCCAGCTTCTGTCAACCGTTTTTTCATTTGTTTTTCAAAGAGATTTCAAAGCCTACTTGCACTTGCATTGTTTTCAAAAATAATAGTTTTTAATAGTGTTTTTTCATTTCGGTTAGTATCATCATTATCTTTGACGTGACAGAAAAAAAATTTGTTCAACTCGCTTTACAAGGTGTTTTACAGGATCAATCAAAACGTAAAAAAAATGAATGCGGCCTGGAATTTCAACGGATAATTAAAAATACTTTATCTCGAGTATTATGAACTTTCCTTATGATTTTTGTTGAAAAATTATGATGTGAATTCATTAAAATTGTACTATTTTTAAAAGCTTAATTTTTTTCCGCAGAAAACAAAAACTTCTGTGTTTAATTTAACCTAAATCAGATTTAGTCTTTCTTAAGTAGTGTTTATTCAACATGTTATTGTTATCGTTGAGTCAACTGAATAAAATTTTCTAGAAAATTTAATTTAGTATTTGTATGTCTGTAATTGCACTTACTATCCTTTCCATTTTTTGCAAAAACAGTCATGGAAGTTGACTGGTAAATCATTTTCATGTATTTTTTATGGTGACGGTCAGCAGCAAACTTTAAAAACTGATGTCCTGTAGAAAAATAAATCCATGTTTTATAATTGGTCGGCTGCCATCTTTATTGGATACGACATCCACGGTTTTGTTTTACTTGCAGGATAGAAATAAACTAGTTTTTAAATATTTTACGTTGATCTTCTTTAATTAATGTTGTTCAAGTACTTAGTATTAGCCTTCCTCCAAGGTGACAGAGTATCGATTTTACTAAACCAATTAAAACGTTTGAAAAACTAAGTTGTGACCTGTAACATCATCCTTTCAATCGAGTAAGTAATACTTCCCTAATAATTTTATTTTAAATAAATGTTTTTTCCAATGTAGTATTAGCCGTAGTAGAAAGACATACATTTGCACTGTTTTCAAAAGTAAAAGTTTTTTCTATGCCAAACAGTTTTTTCTATTTCGGTTAGTACCACCTGCTTGAAAATCTTTTTGACCTGCTTTTCAGGAGGTTATTTTTATAGGATTAAAAAAACGTGAAAAAAATAAATAAATACGGCCCTGGAATTTCAACGGTTGATTGAATAATACTTTATCTCGAGTAATTATATGATTTTTCTTGAAAAATGATAATGTGCTATCGATGTAGTGCCGCATCAGTCATAAGCAGAATGTGAATCCATTAAAATTATTCCATTTTTGAAAGTTTAATTTTTTTTCTGCAGAAAACAGAAACTTCCGCGTTCAATTTTTTCCAACTGTTGCTTAGTATTGTCATTAAGCTTTAAAGTGAGAAAAATAAAAATTGTCTGATCTGGCTTACAGGCTGTTGTTTTTAAGAAAACAATAAAAATTGAGCTCAGAGAGCGTTCTCAGTGTGCCAAATTTCATATGTCTGAGTTTTTTACTTTTAGAGATATTTATTGTAGAATAATTAACATATTTTCAAATATCGCCCTGTATATCCGTCAAAAACGCAACAAGGCATTTTTCAATACCAGATATGAAATGGCCTTGGTCCATAGTACTTATGGTTGGACTATGTACAATTCGTCGTGAATCACCCTGTATATGTATTATATATTTCAAAACTCATTTAGAGCAAGAATATTTTTTCGTGTCCTCGCCTATTGTGGAAAGTCTCTTAAACTTCATTTCTGAGAGATCTTGTCGTTTTCAACAAATAAACTACCATCTAAGGGAAGATCATTCCATTCCAACGGGATTTCAATGAAAGAGAATATAGTAAAGTTGGAGATATTATTCTGGTATTAAAATCCGAATGACCCTATAAGTGATATGAAAATTCTAATCAGGTAGAGTGCGTCTCTAGTGTACGACATCGAAAATGCGTCAGACGGTTTGCATACGGAAAATTAAATTTACCGGGTATAAACAATCAACAAAGTGATAGTCCAGTCGAAGAAAAACCGATTATTCGTTCGAACTAAAGCTTACCAAAGGTCAAGACCAGGCAGACCGGTAAAGGTTAAGTTATAACACCTGCTCTTTTGTTAATCACCTAAGGAATTTTCTTTTTGTTGAATCACGCATGAAACTTTTTATTGTCCAAACACTGATTCTTCTTTAATAATGTTAGACCAATGATAATATGAGATTATAGTAAATCTGAATTTTGAATTTGAGTATGGAGTGAATTACGATAGATCCTGAAATTTGAAAGACATGGCCCTAGAGCTTTATATGGATATCATTTTCAGTGTCAACATGATATAATTTATTGGACTGAGTACTATGATGATTTCATTAGAGTACTGAGGATTATAATGAAAAAATATCCAGGTATACTCAAACAAACCGATTTCAAGAATTTAACAATTCGTAGATTTCATTCTATTTTGATATCTCTCTTCAGGAATTTACGTGCTTCTTTCAAACCTGAATGAATTTTAATTATATAATTTATAACCCCTCTAGCAAAATCTCGTTCCACTACTTCCATTTTACTGAAAATATACCCTTAATCAGCAAACAATTTTATTTATGAATATGGATTAAAATGATATTCAACTGCTTCTACTACTTACCGTCGAGCAAATTTTCGTTATAGTTCTCAGCTACGGTTGAGAAATGTGTTTGAAATCTGTTCTTTTCTCACGAGCAACCATCAGAAGTATTCGTGAGAATTGTGCGAGTTGAAGAAGACGAGGTACTTACTTTTTAACGTATGAGAACATATTTGAATAGAGAATCTAGTATGCCGCTTGGGATTCCTGACTCAAAATGTAACGAGCATACGGAAGACTGACAATCAGTAAGTCTACCATTCACTTGATACCTGATTGGATTCGATTAAAATTTATGGGTTCACGCAGTTTTATGAATTATATGAAGAAGACAGTATTTCAACAATTCAACCTTCTCCATAATGCATCAGTAAAAGCGCCCTGTGATTACAATTCCTAGTGTGCCATCTACCCTACTACTCAATTTTTGCCAGTGTCAATAGTATCGTAGGTCAATTGTTCATAGTACAACTAGTTGGTAAACGAAAAAGAAAAACGTAATAAAAACCGTAAAAAATACCCATTTATGCGATAACAATGGCCAGTACACAAAAAGTAATGAAATTTCAACGGTGTGTCATTTTAAAGAAACTAGATCATATTTGATTCATTTAACAATACAACAGATTTTCCAGCCTTGCAAAAAGGCGAATCTGTCACCAGGTTAGTTCGTTCAGGAACAATCGAGTCATAAAAATATAAAAAATCTTTTTTTTTGGTCGTCGACGATGAACATGAATCAAATATGCTCCAGTTTCTTTAACAAGACACACAGTTGAAATTTCATTACTTTTTGTGTACTGGCCATTGTTATCGTATATAGGGGTATTTTTTCCGTTTTTTTCCGGAGGTTTTTTTTCTGTTTTTTTTTTTTCGGGAGTATTTTTTCCGTTTTTTATTTTTTTTCACGTTTTTTTCTCGTTTTTTTTTGGGGTATTTTTTTCATTTTTTTTCTGTTTTTTTCCTAGATTCAACTAGGTAACTCCGATTATGGCTCAATATCAATAACCACTCATGGCTTGAGTTAATCATAACAAGTATTTGCAGTTAAATCTAATATTTTCTTGTGTTACCTTGAAATTATTTTTCAAGCATTTTAGGTGCATCCATTTGTAGCCATGTAGTTGAATTTAAGATTTTCAACTTTTATCCTAAAATCCCACCAGAGTGAGTATATCGTTGAAGTTTTTCTTCTGAAAAGACAGAGTTTCCTGAGTTTTCTTCGTAAATGCCTAAACTACATTGTGGTTTACTGTCTAACATGAAACAATATCTACCTGCTAAGGACCAAGTGTAAAATAGAATTGTATAAGCTTATCCATAGCTCTGAAGACACAAGGCAATCCTATATAGTAATATAGGTGTATACCATGGAATTAGAAAAAATATATACAATTTATTTAACGAATAATATGAAAATATTAAACAAAATATTTTTTATATTCCCACTTCCTGGCCATCGGAAATTATGGGTAGGAATTATTTTCGCAAACGAAATAAACTTAAACGGTCTTTAAAGTAGACATAACATTGTGGTTCAATTAAGTATATCTCTTATATATTTATCATTCTGACAATATTTCTAAAATATTGTTATAATATTAGATCTTGAGTATTTTGTATCCATGAAAAAACGAATATTTATTTTATATGTTATTAATGAAATATTAGTTTTCAAATATTTAAGCAATATTTATTAAATATTTCATACAAATATTGTATAATAAATATTTGACAAATATTTGTTTTAGATAATAAATATTTATAAAAGATATAAATATTTCTTTTATATAAAGAAAATATTTAGCAAATATTTGGTGCTATCGGGGTAGCACTTGATTAGAACTCGAAAAACATTTTATTAGTGATGATAAATTCTGAATACGACTGTAAGAACTGCCCGCTAAAGGAATTTGTTCTGAACTATCTTGATTATGTATAATTGCCATTTCAAACTGGCAATTATATAAAAATGTCAGTTCAAAGTGACAATTACCTAAGTTTAAGTTTTACCTGACAGTTATGTATAATTGTTAGATCGATCTGTTGGTTTTTACTTATATTAAAGTATATACTGACAATTACATATATAATTGTAAGTTTAAATTATACTTTAATGCAAGCTCAAACTGACAATTACCTATAATTGAAAGTTTATACTGGCAATAATACCTAAATATAAGTTTGAACTGACAGTTATGTTATGTACTCTATTTTTTTTTCTTTCTCCTATTCTTACGACCAAGTAGTCCAAAAATATGCATATGTTGTTTTGGTTTTAACTGATTGGAATTGATGTATACGTATGATTGAATTTATTATTTTAAACCAATTCGGCATTTTTGACAATTATTTCACGAAATGTTGCGTCCACTGAATTGATAAGTGTACCCTATCGCCAGCGACGCAATCACTTTGTTATGTACAGAAAAGATATTATGGATCTTTGTGATTTGTGTACCTAAGTTGGTATAAAGAAATGTATACTACAGTATAGGACTACTTCTAGACGAAGTATGGTTATAAAGTAGTATCATCAAATATCGAGCTTCCCCGTATTATTATCACTTGTTTTTCATGCTATAAATATAGAATCATGCACCTATATAGAGGAAGTAATAAAAATTAAACGCTCATAGCTATGTGATTATTCGTTCAATTTATGGACATATAAATCAAAAATAAGCCATTACGTCTTACTTGTGGTCATGTTTTTGTAATGCTTAAAGTATCTATGGTTTTATAATTACATTTACCTAATACCTTGTACAATGTGCCTGTCATGTTTATTTCTGTACATAAGTCGAAATAATAATTGCGTATTTGAAATATTTTCGATCGGATGTGCGGTGGTGTGTGATGAATCTTTTACATAGGTAGTACTTATCAGCTCGTCCAACTATTTGAATGATACAAAATTGGTCAAAATGAAAAAAAGTTCTGCATTCCAACGAATTACAGAATGATGTCACAAAATCAAACATCACAAAAATATTTAATACACTCAAATTTTATAAATATAAGAATATAATCTTTAATTTTCAATACAATCTAGTTTATCTAACTCAACGAATATGATATGCATAAAGGAGTCAGAAAAAAAAAATTATATTTTTTTTAGAAAACATTGAGCAAGACCCTATAGATTTCTCTAATGATTTCCGTTGATTTTAATTTGTGAAAGACTCTATAACAAAAAATAGTGCATCATTTCAACTTCAGACATAAGGACACCTCGCATAATTTCGTGAAGAAAAAATCATATCGGATGAGGTTTGTCAGTGTTTAATGGTCTCGTATCGTTTTCAAATTAGGACGGAGGCCGCTTCAATGATTGAGCTCGGTAAGAAAAAAATACCCATCCCGGCGATGGATATACCATACAAGAATCAAATACAAATAACAGAATTCCATTATATTTCTACCAACCCTTCACAATATTTCTCATCGGTAGTTGACTTATTCTAAAAATATTTGGTTCTATGATGTTTTTGAAAAACTCCGTTGTTTCGAAGGTACAGGGCGAACAAAATTTACGACATTGACATCATTTCATTATCAAGAAGTATAAGTTATGTTGCTTTATCTACAATATGCCGAACTCTTTCAAACACACCAGGGAAGTTTCTAGTTGAGTTACACTCAGATATTCCCAGAGCAGGTCATGCGTTTGGCCCACCTCGACCAATTCAGCAATCTCCGTATGTTGCTGTTAAAATATCACGAGGGACCCAACTGAAATATGGTTAAGGTAGAAGGTAGTGGTAGAGCTATGACTCATACCGTCGCAGAGAACAAATTTAAGTTTCGGCAGTCGTCTGCTGAACGTTGTAAAAACATCCGCATTCGAGACCTACGAGCTTGTGGTAAAGATCAACGTGGCACGTGTCCATACCGATTAAAGATATAGTAAAGATAAGCTATAGTAAAGATATATACAAGGTCATAGCTCTTAAGAAAATCCACTTCTACACCCTACGTTTATTTACATTAATGATTTCAACAAAATAAATATCGAATATGGTTGTCGCAACTTTTGTTCGCCCTGTATCTTCGAAACAAAGGGATTTTTCAAAAGTCGTCATGGGACAAAATATTCTATGAATAGGTCACGGATTAACCCCTTCCAAATGTTTACCTAACACCCTGTATATGAGCCAATGCATGCAACAGAAAAATGGGTAGGTACCTGTGTAGAATAATAATAATAATAATAATAATAAAATCATTTATTTCAAGTTAATTATACAAATTGCAGAGACAAGTTTGCACAATATGCTTAAAACAGGTCAATAAAATTGTTGATACATAGAACATACAGTACACATTCATAGATATGATAATAATGGATATAAAAATAATAGATATTAACAATAGATATAAAAGTGAATGTTAGGAAAATAAAAATTCGTTGATTGAGTATGGCTCAATGTCACAGATATATTGGAAACTGATGGCTGTCTTGAAAGCACTAATTAATGTCTTTTAAGTTTTGAATATATTGAGGGAGTTTATTGAAGAATTGTAAAGCAGAGTACATGCAATTTTTTTCGGTTATTCTTAGATTATGATACGGATAGTTGTACGTTATGTTTCTCCTTGTACCGTGGGCGTGATTTATTTTGTACACTTCGAACTTTTCAGGTTTTTTTTTAACAAATTTGACACTTTCAAGAATATATGTACCATATGCTGTGAGTAAACAGTTTTTTTTTTAAGAAAGTTCTACAAGATTGGTAGTAACCCAGATGAAACATGATTCTAATCGCCATTTTTTGTAGTCTGAACACTCGATCAAAAGAGCATGAGTTACCCCAAAATATTATACCATATTTGAGGAAGGACATGAAATTACAGTGATATAAAGTGCGAGTAAGATTGACATCAAGATTTCTTGCAATAACTCTGAGGGAATAAAGACAAGAGGAGAGTTTGGAACATACATATTCAATTTGAGGTTTCCATTTCAAGGTTGAATCCACGTAAATGCCTAATGATTTGCAAGCTTTTGTTACATTCATTGTAAATCCATCGAAGTCAATTGGTACTATTTGTTTATTTTGAGCAGTTTTGAAGATTATACTTTGAGTTTTCTCTTTATTTAAAACAAGGCCAGTTTCAGAGAACCATTTGTGTATTTGAGTAAATTCGTGACTATTTGCTATTTTGATGTTGTCAATAGTTTTCCCTGACATAATTATATTTGTATCGTCCGCATGGTTAATTAGTTTTATATCTCTTACGAAGTTGGGGAGGTCGTTCAGGAAAATTATGAAGATAAGGGGACCGAGAATACTCCCTTGAGGAACCCCCATGTTGTAATATAATTCTTCAGAGAATATGTTTGTATTATTATCTTTCAGTTTAACTTTTTGTTGCCTGTTGCTTAGAAGTAATTCTATCCATGTGTATGCTTTCCCACGGATACCATAATTTTGTAGTTTTGCTAAGACGTGATCATGATTTAGGCAATCAAAAGCCTTAAAAACTTGCAACATGAGAAAGTTTTCATCTATAATAAAAACTAATCCAAAAAAAAAAAGTTAAAAAAACGTGGATCACGGAAAGCCTTACTATGTCCATTATCACAAGAAATATTAAAAAACGTTTATGTAATGATTTTTCAGTAGATTTAGGTAAAGTTTATGGAAATCAATTAAATAGTCTTTTGAAAAAATGCACACACGACTACTATAAAAACATAATAAAACATATTATACAAACTTTTAATACCTAGCAATAAAGGAATAGCTAATTTTTGTAATTAATATTTCAGTAGCATAGGCACGTACCATAAGACTTCTCATTGAATAAAATTGTCATTAATAATAAGTCTTAAGTCCTGTTACAGAAAATGAAGTAATCTTCCATATCAATTCATTTAAGAATGGTGCACCTGAATATGATCGAATTGTCTCATTTTTACGGAAACTAACTGCAAAATACTGCACCCTCTTAGCCATATCAACTTCAGTACCGGAAAATTTCCCCCAAAACGATTTAAAAACTCTGTGATAACCACTATTCACAAATCATGTGACAAAAATAAAATATCAAATCATCGCCCAGTTAGTTTGATTAATAATCTTGAAAAACATACTGGAAAATGCAAAAAACCACGCTTAGTAAACTTCTTGAATATTAACGAAATATAAGCGAATATTAGTATGGATTCCGTGAAGGTTTAAGCACATCTGATGCTGTGTATGAGGATATTAATGAAGTCCCAAGCGATCTTGACAACAGTGAAAAATGCATCGCAGTTTTCCTGACCCTGGCAAAGGCCATCGACACGATAAACCATGAAAAATTAGTACAAGTGTTAGAGCGATATGGAATTCGTGGTACTGTGTTAAGTCTTTTGAAAGATTATCTAAACGACGGCTCACAATTTGTATAAGTCAATCAAAGTCTAAATGAACCGCAACTGGTGAGAGTGGGTGTGCCGCAGGGGACGGTTCTGGGGCCTGTTCTCTTCACCTATTATATAAATTCTCTCTCAATACTTGACATGGATAGCAAAATAATATCATAATATGCTGATGACACTTGTAGCAAACAAATCACCTAACCGGTGTATTGAATGTCTCAAGGGCTCAGAGATTATTAAATATTGAAAATATATAAATAGACGATGATTTCAGTGAGAAAACTTTACTCTTTCAGTAGCTGAATGAAAATTATCAGAAAATTAAATATGACAGACTTCACTTTCATATCAATTCAAAAAATGGTCAAATGTACAGAGGCCGCGGTGGTGTGCGGGTTGAGTCCTCGCCTCATAAGCCAGAGAGCGTGAGTTCGATTCTCAGCATTGCCACCGGTCTCGTGCATGGCATCACACGTATTAAAAGGTAAGGGCTACGTCTTCCCCTAGCTCGCACAAGTCTCTGACTTTTGAGGGTTGCACGTAGGGGTGCAACCGGTTGACGGATATAACAATAACAATAACAATAACAATAATATCAAATAAAAAATTACAAATAAAAAGAACGCATTTTCCAACAACACTTTTGTCATATATCTGGACGATATAATTGGGAAGCTACAATAGAAAGAGTTCAAGAAGGTATGAATGTTATAAAGATGTGGTTGGATGGGTATCAGCTGTATCTAAATACAAATAAGACCAATTATATAGCATTTACCATCACAGATATAAACAGACCTAAATTTAGCTGCATCAATATTAAGGGTATTGGAAACATAAAAGAAGTTGAAAATACTAAATATAATAGATAAAAACCAACATGTAGCATATTCAACAAAGCGAATTAGGAAACCAATCTACAAATTTATCAGTTAAAAGGGATATCTTGAGTACCTACAGAAATATTGATTTTAGTATGCAAATCTCTAGTGGAATCATTCTTAGGAAATGGAATACTAGTATGGGAAGCACTATATAAAAATGTATCAATAACCTTATCTACAATTCATAATTATAAACTGAAAATTAATTACAAAAACAGATAGACGATACCCAAACAAATTACTTTATAGAATAGTATATTCTATAACAAGTTCAGAATGAAAATTCGATGAGAGGAACCACGAGCATAAGAAATTCCTGAAGTTGATTAACATGATTCAAGTTCTGAAAATGTGTCTGATGGTTCTTTACTTGGGAAATTGAGCTCTACATGAATACAAGACAAGTTAAAAGTCATCATGTAGTTGAGAAGTAGATTGACTTAGTCGTTTTTTCAATTACTCATATTTCAATACAATGTAGCATTAATTTCTGCATTAAACTCGTTTTGTATTGAGAATATTTGGATCTCACTATTTTCCATATCATTCATGAAATTTTTTGGATTGAGTAATAATAATAATAATTGGGAGCAACCCGTGCAGCCGCCGATGAACTCTGTCTCGTATTCGACACTGAACGGATAAACCAAACAGAGATGTGTTATGAGGGGGAATTGTTAATGCATCTTTCCGTCTTATGTTCAGATTATGAACATCTGTTCTGAATCTCAACTTGCGGTACAGATAAGTTGGTAACTTGGTTTTGAGAATCTTCAAGAAAAGACAAGATGAATTTAAAAATCTTCTTTTATCAGTTGTGAGCCATTCCAACTGATTTCTCATATCGGCAACGCTATCATATTTCCGTAGATTGAACACTAGCCTTACACAAGAGTTTTGTACACGCCGTATCTACAAAATATATAAATATTGAGATATTAGATTCTTTAGGTTTGAAGCAGCAATGATGTATAATAGCCAAAGTTAACAAATCATTTTGCCATATGTACAAAAGTTTGAGAATTTCCTTCGTATGAAGGTTGGATCTACAGAATTCTAGGCAAAATAGCAGATAGCAAATATGGCGTTTTCGCTAAGGACGGCAGACGTCGGGATTGGCATGTAGGCAACTCACATCACACTTGATTCATAACAAGGAATGTATCTAAAGAATCCCATGTACTTGAGAAAAAAGATTATCGCGTACCGTAGCCTCGAACGTCTGTCTGATGCGAGCCAGAAGTTCCACTGCTGAATACCTTGGCCACTGGTCCACCAACCACCAAATGAAAAAAAATTACATTCGAGGACGTCCCGGAGATATACCTCATATATCTAAGGGATATCCCTAGGATATCCTACTTTAATAATGGAACATCCCTAGGATTTCCCTTTGATGTCCATTGTCGGGACTTTCGGTGGAAAACAGATGTTCTTGGGACGTCCCTAGAATATACCATCTCCCGACATAACATATCCCAGGAACGTTCGAGTAGCAAATGCAAAACATCTGCAAAACGGATGTACAGGGAATGTACTTGTGTTGTAAGGGCTAGTTTAATCATAGAATTATATTAAACAACTAATTGACAGTCTCCACCTAGGATTGCACGGTAAGGGGTTGCCTTCGAAACCCCTGGCATGCCCAAGTCATCTTAGAACTTCTGAGGATAGCTTGTGAAAATTAAATTTGTATATTAATTTGTTATCATGTATCATAAACCATAATACAGAAATGGAAAAAGTATTTATATTCAGTTATGGTGTGGATTTAATAATTGTCGTCTGGTACCTTCATGTTTGCAATACCTGCTTAGTTATTATTGTTTTCTTTCAAGATTTGCCTATCATCGCTTACCCTAGGGATTTTTTTCTTCATTCCACTCACTACAGACTAAAGATTACTGAGAGCATCGGGCTGTTCAAACATTTCTCTGAATTAGAGAAGGGGAGTGTTAATACCTGCAATAACTTATGACTTCTATGCACGAGTGCAGGATTCCATTTTCCAGGAATTAATTGGGATTTGGGAAAAAATAAATAGAGTTCTAGAAATTTTGACATGTTGCTCTCTATTTTTTTCGTATCACCAACTCTGATCACTCTTTTGGTATATTAAGGATCAAATGTAAAAATAGTAAATGTTCAATCGATAAGTCCATAAAATTCATAAATTGCGCGCAGTAAGATATAAATAGAAATTTAATGTTATTAATCGCCCTCTGTTCTTTGCCATAATTTTCTCATAAAATTGCCGATGTTACGGCTATCATACTGATTAATTTTCTGAATATGTGAGCAATTAAACGTTCGCCATAATGTTGATTGTAGGGTATCGGTAATTGGCGCTTTGTTAGTCGAAGTTTGTGATTGAGAAGAAAAGAGTGTTGAATATTTTTTACATTCTTAGTTCTTATCCATGTTTTGTAGTGAAATACCAGTATTTATGATTTCAAATTTTACCAATAAAAAAAAATTGCGTAAAGTATGCGTGGATAACTTGCTCTATTTCGAACACTCCGGCAGAGCCGTCGTGTTCGAAAAATCGCGCGTGTTTGAAAGACCTATTTATCCACTTATACTTTAATATACTAATTCGGGAAACATTTTCAATTCACATTTTAATCCAATTCTTTTCTCCACCTAACAAATCTTTCATTGGATTATACTGTATAAATATATCATTTTTGGCTCCACGAATTTTTCTACCACTATTGAGCCTGAATAGTAGGGAGAACTTAATTTTCCTGACTTGATTGATCTTTCCTGATTTACTGAATTACCACAACGGTCGATGGGAAAAATTTTACGTAAGGTAGTGTTGGGGAATAAGGCCCGGCGGTAAAGGAGGCCAACCGTCTTTTTATTTAAAGACTGGCAAATTTTTTCAAATATTTCAACATGGTTAGTTGCATCATCTGAATAGTAAAGTTATACTAAAAGATCGTCGACTTCAGTTTTCTATTAACAACAGTAGGTGCATGTGCAGTTTTATGCTGCACAGATTATAAGTTCGCAAGAAGTTAAGACGTCTTTTTTGATTTAAACCCTTTTACTTAAAGAAACTTATAGTGCTCCATCATTTACTATAACATTCGCACTAAGAAAAAAATTAAAAAAATTGGTATTATTTCTAGAAATTGCATGTTTAAGAAAAAGGGCTCGCCCGGTAATAAGGCCCTACCAACGATCGCGAAATAAGGCCCGTGGAAAGTGTCTAAAATGTGAAACTTGGTTCCACGAAATTTGCATTGGACTGACGGCTGAAATTGTTGAGGATTTTTAGTGAAGTAAATGTTCTTAAAATTAATTCAGATTACTAAGATATTAATGGAGACGAATATTGATGATAAAATAGCGACAAACATGTCAAGAAATCTCCTCATCAAGTTTCAGATTTTTTTAAATAAAATATAAAGGACAAAAAAAAATTACAAAAGTTAAGTGGGCCTTATTACCCAACACTACCTTATATCTCTTTTCCTGTCACACCTAAAATTGCGATCCTGAGCAGAAACATTTTTTTCAAAATTATATTTTGAAAACCTATTGCCTGTAGGACGTCGAGATTTCAAAAAGAAATCAGCTCTACGAAGACCATTCAAAGCATCGGAAATGTTCCTCGCCGAGATCAGTACTGCCGGAACTGATTCCGGAAAATATCTTGCAATTACCACATATCTTCAGAATAATTAGTTTGTGAATACTTTCAGAGGTGAACCATTTTCAGAAAATAGTCTACACAGGTGCCGTAATCAGACTTATACCTACCTGTTTCCAATTTCAATCTTGCCTCCCTTTGTTTGTCGAAACCCCAAAAGTGATCTAGAAAATTATCTTTAAATTCAGTGAAGTTAATGAAACTATCAGGTAAATACGCATCAGCCCAAATATTTGCTTTTTTCACGAATAGTGGCTGAATTCAGAAAACTCAACTCAACAAATGTTTCATGTATTCCAGTTTATTAATAAATTCAATTGGATGTATATTGTTACGAGATTGATAAAATCCCCCTAGCTGCGCCGCTGAGTCGACTCGCAAGCGTATCGTTGATAACTACTTCCTGGAAAATCGTAGACGATTTTCGGTATTGAATATTCGGGATAACCGAACCGTCGCGTCGCGAAGCATCTGGTTGCACGGCTTGACTATACATATAAAGCGAGAGATATCACTGGGATGATTAAGAAGAATTTATGAAGAAGTGATAAACAGTATTTGAAGAAGTATATAAGTGTTTGGAATATTTAGCTAGTTGTATTGTTGTAGATCTAAGTGTTTTATTAGTCAGTGAAGTAGTTGTATGTTTTTAGTGAAGTTAAAAAATAAACAGTTTAGTTTTAGCAAATATTTGCATAAAATAATTTGACGGGGGAAAAATTTACTGATGGAAAGTTCAGTATACGCCTAAGGGTGGGTTGTATCGCAGTTGGTTACCATCCGATTTGCTTTAACCATCGGTTAAATCAATTGTTTTACCCGATGGTTGAGGCAAATCGGATGGTAACCTACTGCGATACAACCCGCCCCAAGTGGACAACAAGGCTGTTTACCAAACAGTAATTCCATAGACGAATACCCTGTATTAGCTCCATGAGTAACATTATTTCTATTGCCCAACGGGCATGTTTTTTGTAACAAAATGTACGAAATATTCTTTCCTGATTTTTTCATGACACGTTCTGTAGTATTTACTTTGTGGATGCCGAACAGAGGTATATTTCGCATCAGTACCATACTTATTCATTATACAGGGTGACCCAGGGTTGAACCAATCGTTCAGTATCGATTTTTTAGATGAAAATAAGATGTTTTCTTCATATAAGCATATGTCCCAACAAGCTTCGTTTTCGAGATACAGAGTGTCAAAGTATTCATAAAAAATCAGTTTTTTATTAATTACTCAAAAACCTTTTGGTTGATTCTGATAAAACTCAGCATGTTTATTTGCGGTGATGGGAGGTTTATTTTAATGTACCTGGAATTGAACAAAAATCAAAAATAACTTTGACACCCTGTATCTTGAGAACGAATCAAGTTTTGCCATATGCTTATATGAAGAAAAAATCTTACTTTCACCTAAAAAACCGATACTGAACGTTTGGCGGTTTAACCCTGGGTCACCCTGTATTACTCCTAGTATTCGATGTGAATTTTTTTCCTTGATTAGATAAAATCTAACACTACCAGAAGTCCCGTTACTCCACCTGTGAAAGGCGGTCAGTCCGTTTTTCCTCCTCATTTCGGTCGATGTTTGTTTCGACAGGAGCTGAAAACTCTATGACGAAAATCGTCCTACTTTGATGGTGGAGGAGGACTATATCAGGCTTATTTGCTTGTATTTGCCTGAGGGTGGGGAATGAGTAGTTCCAATAGATTCGGCAATTCTCATTCTCCACAACGGACTCAATATCCTCCGGAGCATAAGGCAACACCGGTGTCTCGTCTACACCGTGAAAGTATCGTAGATGGTAGTATCGCGTTATGCCTGTGGATATAGGCTGAGACCGCATAAGCTGGACAAGCTGACAGCAAATGCATTATGGTCTCAGCTGCCCCACGACAAGCTCTGCATCTAGTGTCAGGGACCTCTATGCCCATCACGCAACTACGGTAGACGAGGGTGTTGAAGACACCATCCTAGCAGGCCATCATGAATCCCTCGGTTTCCGACTTCAGCCCACTTGACCTGAGAAAAGCAAATGTCAGGTTTATGGATAAGCCAAGGAAGTCAATGTTCTTGAAGAAGACCCCTTATGTAGCTGTAGGAGCCTCTCACACTCCGCAGCTTTGACGTGGGCTTTTCCCGAATGGTTCCATCTCGGTGACAGAGTTATTTCGTTCGGTGACGAATACGAGACCGAGCTCATTGGTTGCACGGGTTGCTGTCTTGGAAAGAAATGCTTCAATCCGTGTTTTTTCATGACCGAGTACCAAGCAGAGGAAGGGATCTCAACTCCCAACGACTTCAAGGCTTCATCCAGTACCATTCTGTCATGTAGACTCAGGAGTCCACGGTTTCCCCGATTCTTGGGGAAGTGTAACCGGGAAACAGATGATTTAGGATGCAAGCTCCTACTAAGATGTATCATTTTGCGAGTTTTTTCGTCGAGTTGTCGCAGCTCTTCCTGATGATGTAGGATGCTTCCGCCTACGAGCTGAACATCATCTCCGTATTTCTCGAATCGTCCTCTTTTGAGATGAACTGTGGCACATTTGTCGATCCCAAACTCCATTCCGATAGCATGTGTGTACTCTTGCACCACCTTTAAGGACTGATAAAGGCCCTTTTCTCCGGAGACATACAGTTTAAGGTCATCCATGTAAAACAGATGGGTGACCTTATGCCTCCGGTTGCTAGGGGTGCCGCAGCTTTATCCACGGGTTCTTCGTACTGCAACAGACAATGGCAGAAGTGAGATGTAGAAGAGAAAAGGGCCGAGGTAGTCTTCCTGAAACACGCCCCTTCTGAAGATCTGCTCTGTTTGGACTCTGACTTGACCAGATGTCAGGGTAAAGTGAGTCCTCCAGAGCGGCATCAGCTATTCGATGCATCTCATTATTTGATCGGGTACCGCAAGGCTTCTGAGCAAATGTATGATGAGCTCATGCTATGTTGTTTCAAATGCCTTGCGTTAATCGATCCAGGCTATTGAAAGCTTACGCTTATACTGCACGGAGTCCTGCGTGATGCAGCTAGCGACCCCCTTCTTTGACCCTCTTTGCGCATATTTCCGTTCCTACACCGGCTCAACTGTGGAGAGTATTCGCATGTATAAGATGCGTGTAAACATCTTATAACCTGCGTTCGAGTCTGTAGTTCTTCGGATCAGACAAATCTCCGTTTCTGGGGATTAGCACAGTTCGCCCCTCGACAAACAAATCCGGAATCTGTTGCTCCCGATCTAGCCATGATATAACAACTCTTGCTAGATGATGATGGGTACATGGAAATTTTTTCCACCAATAGTTATTTAGGCCATCAGGGCATCAGCAGCAAAGTTTTTCGAGCCTTTGAGGACCCGTCGAACTTCTTTCAGGGTTATCGGAACTTTTTCTATTATTTATTACATCCGAATTGTGCAAATGCTGTGAATTGAAACTTTGACCGAACGGAAGTTCCAGGTACTTATGTATCCATATTTTTCTTCTGTAAAGTAGCTTATTCACCATGTAAATGAGCTGTCACACGATTTTGACCTGTCAAATGAATGGCATTTTCATCGAATACAAATCGAAATTATCCCCAGTAAAGCTTATTTGAAAACTTGATGACACTAGAAGACTGCCTTTCATTCAACTGACCGTTTTCATCAAAATCTGATTCTTGATTCACTTCTAGCCTTTGCTGCATCTCTATCACCGCAAAATATTTCTATCAACACTTAAGCATTACCTAGATCTGCTAGGATGTGATTATCTTTTCTTAAATTGATATCCTCCAAGCTACCAGTCAAACTCCTGTAGTTCATGCATTGTTTCTGGGGTATCAATGCATGTTGATTTCCGTTGACATCCATATCAGTATTTTTTTCACTCGTTTCAGTTTCTTCCTGAGTTGGGCGCCAAGTTGTTGCAAAACAGGTTATTATGCAAACCTCAGACACATTAATAATGAAAATATACTCCTATTTTGTTATGAATTGATAGTCCAATAATATTTCAATAAAGGAATGTAAGCTTTCACGGCTGGCGTCAATATTTTGGTTGGTTTCCGGGTTTTGCCGTGGTCTCCTTTGGTTTAAATCTCCAAACGTTTCGACTGCAACTGTGGCAGTCATCTTCAGTGGCGTGGTCGAAGTACTCTTCTAGACGTATCAACTGAAACTAAAGCTTTCGAGTTTGCCATGTTATTTATAGTGATGTTTTTTCGCGCACTTTCTGTAATAGTGGGTTCGCGCGCACTTTCCGCGCGATTCGGGTGACATGGCTTCGTTTTGGCCCCTTTCAATGCTGTGTGCCAGATCTTTGGAAAATATGTTCTCTCTTCTTTTCTGTTGAAGTTCTCTTGGTGTATTTCTATTGCTTCTAGATACATTCTTGTTGAATAATGATTCGACGTTGCTAGTCTCTCGATATTTTCGAAAAGGATCTTGTGTTCCCCCTCAGACAATGTATGCTCAGCGACTGCGGACTTCTCGGTTTGTCCCAAACGACAACTCCGCTTGTGCTTGACTAGGCGGGTACCAATGCTTCTTTTCGTTTGTCCGATATAGACCTTCCCACAGTTACATGGAATTCTATAAACTCCCGCTGATTTGAGTGGATCTCTGCTGTCTTTGGCTGATCTTAGATATTCCGATATCTTCTTCGTTGGTTTGAAGACGGTGTTAATTTTCTCCTTCAGAATTTTCCCAATTCTGTTGGTGACACCTTCTATGTATGGCAGATAGACAGTGTCTTGGGGTTGCTCTTCATAGGTGTGCCTTTTCTTCTCCCTTGGGCGCGTAGCACGGATGATGTCTTTCTTGTTGTACCCATTCGCTTGTAACACAGTTGTAAGGTGTTGCATTTCCTCGTCGATGTGCCTTGGTTCACATATTCTCAAAGCTCTGTTCACTAGGGTGTTGATGACGGTTCGTTTCTGTTTTGGATGATGGTTGGATCAATTGTGTGGATATCGATCTGTGTGTGTTTTCTTCCTGTACACCTTGTGGCCTAGATGATTACCCTCTTTGGTGACTAATACGTCAAGAAATGGGATTTGAAGGTTTTCTTCTAATTCCATGGTGAACTGGATTTTTGGATGAACACTATTCAGATGATTTAGGAAGTTCTGAAGTTCTTCTCTTCCGTAGCTCCAAACAACGAACGTGTCATCCACATACCTCAACCAGTGCTTCGGTCGTTTTTCTGAAGTTCGAATGGCCCTTTCTTCAAATTTCTCCATGGGCAGTCCACTTAGCCCAGTAGTAGCAAATTTCTACATGCTTTCCAGAGATTTAAACCAAAGAAAACCACGGCAAAACCCGGAAACCAACCAAAATATTATTTCAATAATTTATTCGTCAGATAACTTCTCACTAAAATATAAGAAACTTTTGATACACAGAAAACTTTTCATACTGAAACGAATTCCTCGATCATGCACCTTAACTTACCTAAATGCAGGTACAAAGTCTATCAAGAATAAACATTGCGAAACCAGAAAGCTCCTAGTGGGAATAATATGTTTGACAGACAATGCATGTTTAACAAATTAATATTTTGTCTTGGCAACATCAATTTCGTACCTTTCACCACAGAGTGTATGAAAAATGAGTTCTCAGTATTCATCATGCTGCAAATTGATTCAATTGACAATAAAGGGCGAAGTTTATTTTTGGTCGTGCACTAGACATAACCAAAAATATTCTGTGACCGACTTAAACTCACAAGGGCGGTTCAAATCCTTCAAAGTATGAGCAGCCAGAACAAGAAAGAATTTTTTTATTAATATATTTACATTCATTAATTAAATTCTTTTGAAAAGTATTTCCCCAAAAAGCGGTATTAAAATTTGATTATTCAAGTATAGGCATATGTCATCTAGACGCATTTTTCTTTTTCTTTTAAATATATTGATTGATATTAGGGTAGTTTTACTTCAAAAAGCTAACTATTGACCACTTTCATGCATAACGGATAATAGTAACTTTAACACGCCCAGTACGCTATTTATTTATTTATATCCTAACAGATCGCTAGGGTCTAATTACAATGGATCAATACTCAATACAGTATTACTCATTAACATAGTCGATATGTAGTCGATTTCTTGGGGTCAACTAAATACTACGAGATTGTCCAAACTACCACCAAAATAGCAAATTTGTTAGACGGGGTATTTTATTTAAAGAAATCGGAAGATGAGGAATATTCAGAATAATCCTGAGTTGCGTTTTCCATTAACGTCTAGCCTACCATCTACCGTGAGTCGCACTGTATAACCACTTGCTAAGCCATACTATGGTATTCCACATGAGTAGAATTTTTCCTGGGTAAGATTTGAACGCAGGTGGGTACAGCTACCTGTGATTACTTTTGGTGTTACTTTGAAAATGCAGTGTTCTCTATCTGAAGCTATAATTTCATGGTTGGATTCCTGTTTGTTACTCCTTTTGGATTTAGTACATAACTACACTATTCTGATGATGACCAAGAAGTCTGAAACATTTGTAAATGGTTGCCTGACTCGTTATACATATTATTTTTATTTATCAATTCAAACCTTTTTATAGCTTATACAAGAATATTAACGACATTTCATCGAAATTGATGAGTTTCTCGATCAATTACTGTAGATATTAGCGATGAAACAGTAATTTCTTTCACTAATAACATGCCATCAGAAGACATCGATTCGTGAACACTAACGACGCTACTGAATTACAGTTTTCTCGTTCTCGATATCGGCAAAAACTTCCACACGTCTATTAAATATCTTATTAATTACATACTTTACGGGCAGCTCAATTAATCATTCTTCCTTTTAAAGACACGCAATTTATTAAAGAGACATCTTTCATCAGGTAGATGCAGAAGTGTTGCATACAAGCTGTTCGCTCGCGTCATATTATTGGAATATGAGGTCGCCTTGTACCATACTTGATCTCAATTTATGAAATGGATTAACAAGTCGTGCGAAATATCCTACATAGGGATGCGGATTGTCTTCGGATACTCTAAACAGTTTACTTACTGGGTGACCATAAGGTATTGTAATCTATGGCTATGGTGGGTGCGACGAATATCTTTGGTTCTATTCCAAACTTATTTTTATCCCTCCATGTTTAAATATCTGTTTAAATATTAATATTCTTAACACCAATCTACACATATCTCTACCATTTCTTAATCTGGAAAAACTGATAACAATGTATTTTACTTGTTTTACTTGTATTTGTCTAATTTATAGCACGTATGTACCTTTTTAAATAACTTGCCTTTTTTTTTGTGAATAGGACCTGACGAGATCAATAATGTATCTATCTATCTAGTATGGTTTTGAATCCGCTCTCAATCGCACGGATTTAAGCTCAGCGGATTGCCTCCACGAAAGCCAGAATAATCCATCCTAGACCACGGCTTAACAATTGCATAGTTTTTGAATGTGGGGGTAAATAATATTGGAATAACCAGCTCTATTTACCAAAGCATGAGGTGGAAAATATTCAAACGATAAAAATCCTAAATAATGAGTAAAATATGTGCAATAAGAAAATAACTCAAATTCGTATAATACATCAAACATATTATAAATTTCAACGGAAGAATTCATGCGAGCAAAAATATAAAATGGTCACCATCAAATAAAATGAAAACTGGTTTCACTCACTTCTTCCTGACCACGGACCAATGTGGACAATTTGAATCATATCTGTTTCGCTGATGAGCACCGACGTCCTGGAGACTACGTCCTGCCAATCTGCAGCCAATGGTATGGTTGAACATCTCCACCATCAGTTGAAAGTCTTCTGTCAAGTCCCGATCAGCTCTTCTGGAGATTCGTGGAGCCTGAAAGGAAAATTTGCAAGCCACCACCGCAGCGATGATTTTCTGCGAACCACTCCGTTTTCCTGGCGAATTCCTGGCAGCTACCTCCGCCAGAGACATCGATGACTTTGCTGACTTTATTAGTGAGCTGCATCAACATTTTCAGTCACTCCTCTCAGTCAGTGGCACCAGGCATGACGAACGCAAAATCTTCGTCTTCAAAGATTTTTCTACCGGCACCCACGTCTTCGTCAGACACAATGCACCAAAAGAACCGCTCCAGTTACCGTACAATAGTCCCCACGAAGTTGTTTCTCGGGCTGAGGTAACCCCAAACCAGCCTACAACATCACCGAGAACATTACCGCACCAGAGGACATCACTGGGGGGGGGGGGATGACGACCACATGACTTTATTCTTGCTGTTCCGAGAGAAAATCAAACTCCGTCGTAACAGAACGCAGTCCCACCGCCAGCCCCAGCAGCTCCACCAACCCCAGCAACGCCGCCTACCTCTAGAACACGCTCAAATCGTCGCGATCGATTCATTTAACGCTACCAGGCTGTCTCCAATTGAAATACTTCTGTAACTTATTGTTATTTTGGCGATATAATTCAGTAACGGTAAGATGAAACAATACGCAAATCACTATTTTTTAGTGGCCTAAAAGTGTTGTCAAATATTTGAAATCTGTTGTTATGAAATCTAATTCGTGCCTATCTGGATTATTTAATCTTCTGTCATTAACAACATGTAGTGAGCCCAAGAACCTTGCGAGTCATTAGGTTAGGGGGTATCTATATAGCTGGAGGTTGATGGTTCGATTGCGTGAGTTCTGAGTTCTACTCGGTTTTAGCTCGAAACAATCTACTTCTGACTAAACTTAGACAAAAAAAGCAGTATCTAAATAGTTAATTATTACTATATTTTAATAACTAGGATGTGAACGATAAAAATGCTCATGTATTCAAAATATGGCGAAGGAGTCGATGTTTATGGATCATTAATCGTGATTCTTTCGACAGCGGCTCTTCCTATGCGATTTGTCATTCTCTCACCTAATAAGAAACTATTGTATAATGTTATGTTTTACAGTAATATTGTTTGTACTCATAACTAAAAAGACATTTAGCATTACCATGGCACTATTGTTACTGTTCGATTTCAGTGGTTAAAAGATAGAGTGGTTCTCTGCCAAATGGAACTCATGATAACCTGAAAGAAATCGACTTGAAATCGTACAATTTTGTTGTTGTGAAGTTCGTACTAAAAGTACGGTATGTAACGCGTTCATGAATTCCTATAGAAACTCGTTCAATCATGTTGCCAGTATATATTATATATAATAATAATACTAATAATTCTCGTTGAGTGTACCCAAAGGCATAGCCTGTGCGGGTAGAGGACGGCTATTATTATTATTTGCCGTGGCACTCCGGGGCGACTTACTGATATTTCAGGTGATTCACTTTTCAGCTGTAGGAAAACCTACAGCACCACCTCGGGTGGTCGGTGTGCACTCAAAGCTAGCAGTAGACGAGATTGGCATCTTGACAACTCACCATTCACTTGCTTTTCAACAAGGCATGCGGTCGCCTATCGATCCGATTTAAAGTAGTTGAGAAAAATTCTCGTACCTACATCGGACTCGAACCGACTATGCTGGAGTTTCGAACGGCCTGTGCCTTAGACCGCTGATCCACCGACCACATAGAAGTATATAACAATAAGAAATTTGAAACGAATAGATATATCTCTGTTGAAACAATTCCTGCAAAACGTGTATTATATCCGGGACGTAAACTTAAATAAGGTTACTCATGTCAATAATTTATTAATGTGCATATTTGATGTATTAGCGCCTCTCAATTTTTGCGCAAATGATAAAAGCCATAATAGAGTGTTGTGGAAACATAACCTGATTATTCATAACATGAAAGCTTCAGTTACCCTGCAAAATGTCTCGATAATCCGATTAGAATCAATGAACATTTCCTATACAATCCTCTCAGTGAACAAATGAGTAACGGATACATTTGGTGGCATATTATAACCACAATAAAAAATATCGTTTTGATGAACTCTTCCAGTTTTCCACTGCACCTAAGAAAAAAATTCATAGGCATCTGAAAGACGTGAAAACACTGGATACCGGCCCAGACCTTATCAATCTAGGAATAATCCTACACTGTTGTCCGATGCTGTTACCAGTACTAACGAATATTATAAATGTTTGCCTACTGGAAGGTGGTTTTCCTGATAGTTAGAAAATATCTCGAATAATTAGGTTTTTAAAAAAAAAAATACTATAATGAAGCAATGTCTACCATATCTATGTAATAAAGTATAGTACTGATGTTCATAACCTCAACCTGCGTCACAGAGGTCATATTTCATTATCACCCTATAATACAACCCTATTCAGAAGAAGTTTCACGTATAATACCTACAAATCATTCAATGGTGTTCATCCTAAATCATTGCCTATTAAGACGATAATGAAGGAGAGTTCAAAAAATAAATTATGAGTATCTCAATTCACCCACAACTCACCTGTATTCCCCAATGTAACAGAAAAATTCATCATGCGAACGCTATATCAAAGGTATTCATTGGATAGTTTACCTCCTGGAGCTGAACTAGAACTCTTGTAAATTGTTTTCAGCTCCATTGTACATTGTTGCCAATTACTCTGTACTATTCTGATAAAAATAAACATTATTATAATTATTATTATCATTTGATCAGGATTGATAAACTAATTCAAAAGAGGACCAACAATTATTCGAATAAACATTTATTCAAATATCCAACCGTAAAAATGAAGAATCGTTATCAAACGGAATTATAGTATGGATATCCGTATACGAATGGAATTATAATATCCGTCTACGTATGGACCTGCGACTTACAATAAAGTTAGTCGCAGTGCCATCCGCAAACAGATGAAGAAACAGTCCTTGCAGCATTGACTCGAGGCAGAAGCCACAGAGTTCTTTATTGTAAGTCGCAGCTCCATTCGTAGATGAATATTAGGCTTTTGAATGATATCATCTAGATTGTGGAACAAGACAACTACATTGTCGTCTGACCTATCCTTGCACTGATGAGAGAAGAAAACCTCGAAACATGCATGTATGCAGGTGGTCATTTCCAATAAAATGAAGGATAATATTCAATGGCTTTATAATAATTAGCACTTGCAATTGTGTCCGTGAGGATATAATTCAATGTACGTAGGGGGAAGTATTTGTTTTCTATCAGATATTTGCCTCAATTTCAACTTTGTGGAATTGTGTGGAGAGACAGGTATTTTTCGGTTCTACGAAATATTTGATAGATTGAACTGGACTCTCCAAGTTACACATTCGAACTTTGTTCATTTCATACGTAAGTATGTTGATTTGTCCGTCATATTTCTTCACACATACCCGGCTACAATGTGACGAAACTTGAAAGTGAATCTGGTATGCTGTGCATCTTCATTGTTATCATATCCTCATTTCGTTTTGATTCATTATTTTTACATAGTATTTCTATTATCATGAATTAATTTCACAGTGGCGCAATCTAGACATGCAGAAGCAATTTCTGATGAATTTGACAGTTTTTGGTACATAACTGCCAAATGCTCAGTTTTTGTTGTTTTTCTCAACAACGATGTGTATAGACTTCCTTTATGTTAGCATTAAATAGCAGAGAAACGTTCATTATATAGATTTGTTGATTTCTGAAATAAAAAAGTGACGAATTTTTTGAAAAAACTTTTTCTTGATATATTCAACAAGTACTCTCCACTATGTTCAAAGTGGATTTACTTTTGAGTTCTTTAAGTGTAACGGATTCGCGGTCCAACTTGGAACTACGAACGCAACAACAACAACAATATGTATTCCCTTTCCGATTCACTCGCGTTCTGTAATAAATCTTGAGAAAATGTTCAATCATAAGTAACAGCTGATGAAATTGAAGCAAAAAAGTGTCAGAGGATTTGCACAAGTATATCTGCGGTCTTCGCAACTTGTAGGGAAAGTAACATGAGGAGGAAAATCTTGAAACTATTCTATTGAATTGGAACTATTGGATTTACTTTTGAGTTCTTTAAGTGTAACGTATTCGCGGTCCAACTTGGAACTATGAACGCAACAACAACAACAATATGTATTCCCTTTCCGATTCACTCGCGTTCTGTAATAAATCTTGAGAAAATGTTCAATCATAAGTAACAGCTGATGAAATTGAAGCAAAAAAGTGTCAGAGGATTTGCACAAGTATATCTGCGGTCTTCGCAACTTGTAGGGAAAGTAACATGAGGAGGAATATCTTGTAACTATCCTGCTAAAGGTAATGAAAAAAAACTCGTGAGTTCCTAATTCACGGTTTATGATATAACTTTCCCAAGTTGACTATGAAATTAACAGAAAGTAACCATCATGGGAAATATAATTCTCCTCGAGGAACATGATATGAAGTAATTCCATTTGCTTTTAATGATTCAATCAAAATTCTCTAACGTTAGCTGAAAACATCAACGGAGTATAAACAGATTAACTTTCAGAAACAGGGGAAGACTTAAGCCGTCTTGATCTGATAAGCTGATGGAATTTCCGAAATCTTTGTTGGTCTTGAAATTGAAATAATAATTATTTTACCGAGTCAGATCCAGAACATATAAGAGAATTTTCAGAGGAGCCAAGAATGTTTGTTGTCATTATTTATCGAAAATGGGATATTGGACGACTGTGGTACATATCTAACTATGACAGACTACAAATTCTAGAAAATAAAGCAATGAATATAGTCCTTGGTTGCAACAGGTACACTTTGGTTCAATGTTGAACAAAATCATTATATTCAAACGACGCTTTTAATTTTCAAAATTATAAATAATTTAATGTCCGATTATTCACAGTGTCTGTTGATACCATAGCGATAGTCGGTTCGAGCCTAATGTAGGTACAATAGGCCACCGCATGCCTTGTTGAAAAGCAAGTGTATTGTGAGTTGTATAGATGCAAATCTCGTCTGGTGGCTTAAAGTGCACACCGACCACCCGAGGTGGTGCTGTAGGTTTTCCTACAGCTGAAAAGTGAATACGCTACCAAAAAACAGTAAGTCACCTTGGAGCGCCACGGCAAATAATAATATCAGTCCTCTACCCGCACAGGCTATGCCTTTTTATGAAGGCGTATTATTATTATTATTATTAGTTTTTATAATCTTTTTTTATCCGTTAGGAATCACCCAGACAGGAGTTGTCTCCGGAGCCCCGACACTTGCGGAGGGCGCGCTTGTGTGTTATTAGCCCAAGGAAACACTCCCCACGTTCGTGGGGTGAGTGATTACTGGGTCCGAGAGTCATGTGCGCTCAGAAGGCGGAGTGAACCAAGAATTACGGCCTTCTGCATTCTTCCGGCTAAGTTTTCTGCCACATCATGGCAAGCCGGTATGATTTTCAAGTTTGAGAGCAGTGCGTCCATGCATCATTCCACCAAGGACCCCTATTATCAGAACTACCATCTTGACAGAATGGTTTCATTTTTGTTGGAAATGACCACCTGCATACATGCATGTTTCGAGTTTATTTTCCTCTCATCAGTGCTAGGATAGGTCAGACGACAATGCGTCTTGTTCCACAAATATGAAGATAATATCAAAAGCCTTATAGTATCCGTCTACGAATGGAGCTGCGACTCACAATAAAGTAATTCGCAGCGCCATCTGCCAACAGATCAAGTAACCCTACTGGTAGCACTGTCTCTGAAAAAAGTACAAAAAACGAACAAAGTTCCAGAGTTTATAAATGAGAGTTCAATTCTAGGAAACAAAAATTTCGTAAAACCGAAAAATGCCTGTCTCTCCACACAATTCCATTTGTAGACGGATACTATGGGCTTTTGAATATTATCATTCATATTTGTAGAACAAGACGCATTGTCGCCTAACCTATCCTTGCACTGATGAGAGGAAATAACCTCGAAACATGCATGTATGCAGGTGGTCATTTCCAACAAAAATGAAACCATTCTGTCAAGATGGTAGTTCTGATAATAGGGGTCCTTGGTGGAATGATGCATGGACGCACTGCTCTCAAACTTGAAAATCATACCGGCTTGCCATGATGTGGCAGAAAACTTAGCCGGAAGAATGCAGAAGGCCGTAATTCTTGGTTCACTCCGCCTTCTGAGCGCACATGACTCTCGGACCCAGTAATCACTCACCCCACGAACGTGGGGAGTGTGTATGCAGGTGGTCATTTCCAACAAAAATGAAGGATTAATATGCAATAGCTTTATAACAAGTAGCACTTGCAATTATGTGTCCGTGAGGAACGCTGCACAAATAGAAGACAGATATAATTCAATATCCGTATGGGGAAGTAGTTGTTTTCTGTCAGATATTTGCCTCAATATCCACTTTGTGGAATTGTGTGGAGACAGGCATTTTTCGGTTTTACGAAATTTTTGTTTCCTAAATGTGTGATTCATATACCACATTTGCATAGTTGGCATAGAAAAGTACAGTCGCTTTACTTAACATTTTTCTGCTTTTTTCGTTCAGCATTTCTCTATTGCATTTGTGATTACTGTAGCCGCGCATCAGAATCAGTGAGGTGTGGGAAAAAAATTGAGGAAAAGTCAATTATCAGCCAAAGATATTTTTGTTTGACCTTTGAGAGGCAAAAGCGTGTTCTCGAGAAATATTTTGATTTCTTGCAAACATCTACTTCTTGAAGCAGGTCGTCCAAAGAGCATAACGAATGATTTCGTGGAATTTGCTGTAAAGCAGTATTTCTTTGACAGCTCGATGAGAGAATTTAGATCTGTGTTAATTTGTTGACAAGCTGCTCCCAAATTGTCTTCATTGCATTCCATATGATTTTGTGTGTCGTCAGCATAACTGTGGATGTTGGCATAGCGTAGGCAATGGGGAAATCGAGGGGCATAGATTATAAAAAGTAGAGGACCTAAAATTGAACTTTGCGGAATGCAATTCGGCATTTACAAGAAATCTGATTTGTTTCCTTCCAGTGCGTTGAAAGTATGTGTTATATATGAAATGATATATGGGCAGCAATGCAGTATCATTCTAATATTCAAATTATCAGGACCTACTGCATCGAATTTTATTTCAAGCAAAATTTAAACTATAAACAAACATAAAGCACTTCACTGACTAATAAAACACTTCTATCTATACAACAATACAACTAGCTAAATATTCCAAACACTTCTGCTTATTATCACTTTCTAATCTTCTTAAATAATTCTCTTCATAAAAAACTTCTCTCCAGTCAAATGTTTCGTGTTTATATAGGTACTCAAGTGTAACCAGAATCATCGCGAAGCGACGGTTCGGTTACCCCGAATATTCATTACCGGCAGCTATCTGCCCTTTTCTCGGAAACCATATCGATGATGCGCGTGCAAGGGGATTTTTATCAATCTCGTAACACTATTGTTTGATTTTTTCGAAAGTTTTTGAGGTAATATATTCAATTGGATCTAAGCGATATGACAGTCAACCAGAAAGTGGCGTACGTAAGCATAACTTTCCTAGATACTTATTTTTAGAGGAAGGATACTGGATATTCTTCTATTGGAGAATTTTACTAGAGAAATTTGTTTCAGAACAATTCCCTAATCCAGAATTTTTCCGGAAAATCATATGTATTTTCTATTTATATCTTTTATTTCTTCAACTATAAATGGAATAATTTCAGATGTTGAAACGTACTTAAAATTATTCTAATCATCGTAACCTAAATTTGCTATTGGAGCAACTGTTAATATTGCAAATAAGAAAAACATTTCTTTATTAAATCTTACGTACGTCACTGTTTGATTCAGACTGCCATATATCTAGAATATTTTGGCTACATTCCCAACTGAGTAAATATTCAAATTATTTATTCGAAATAAGTGAATTACAGGGGAGGACTCAACAATACGATACACACTGTGTCTATGAAAAAAGTTGAAAAATTATTAGTATTACTGAAATGAGAAAATAAACACGCTTTTGAACGATATAAACATAACATATAGTTCAATAACCCTTATATGAACTGAGCAAAATAGGCGGGTCCATACATTTGACTAACTCTGTATATTGTTTCATTTATACATAAATATGTGAAAAATAATATCATGATTGATACCATTTTATATATTTTTTTACATTTCAATCTGTAATCTGATTATCTCTGGGGTTGTTTTCCCAATGCCAGAGTATAGACTTTGTGTCAAACATCATGTTGGCAAAATTATTGGCTTTTTCCTGCACGGTTGTGGCTAGAGTTTCTATATTCCTTGTTTAGAGGAGGAAATGAGCTGAAAGTGACATTTCTCTCTACAGCTTTGGAAAAAGACCAAATAGAGCGAGCCCCATTATGAGTTTTGATCGTATCTTGTCCTCTTCCAAAGATTCTATTGTCTCCTAGCACACAGTTCTAGCTTTGGTATGTACTGATCTACTGATCTGCTTTCTGAGACAGCTCTGGATCAGTTTTTGCTAAACCTGGAGTTATTAGATGATGAGTTTTGATCGTATCTTGTCCTCTTCCAATGATTCTATTGTCTCCTAGCGCACAGTTCTAGCTTTGGTACGTACTGATCTGCTTTCTGGGACAGCTCTGGATCAGTTTTTGCTAAACCAGGAGTTATTAGATGATGTCTTTCTTGACGTGGTTGGTATGTGTACTAAAAGGTATGACCACGTTAATCCTTGGAACGCACAAGTTTCGACTTTAGAGGGCTAAAATAAACAAATTTAAACAAAAAAATTCCCAGCATTGATGTCAACGTTCCACACTGACGTTCACAAACTTAAAAAAGGCCCTTTTTCTGTGAACGGAAGATATTTTTGGGTCATTTGAGCGTAGGTATACAAAATGTTCATTGTTCAATCTACTCCACCAATTAAATTATTAAGTTAGTTAGTAAAATATTACTGTGGGTGTTTTACCCAGTGTAGAGGAAATTTATTTAGTCACTCCTTCGTCAAAATTATAACCATTTTTATGCGAAATTTTGAGATGAAGTACGCACCTATTAAGGAGCATGCTGTCCAACAAGAAGTTTGTTTATTGATATTAAGATGTCTAAACACCCTGGGCTGCGTTCATAAACTTACTATGAGAGTAGAGTAAGAGTACGGTCACGTGATTAGAAGTACAAGTATTAACAATATTGGGTAAATATTGGCTCGACCGATTCTGAATATATATTGGCATTGTAATATTGGGTCAATATTGGTTGAATGATTCTTAAAAATATAGATAAAATAATATTTTCTATATATTGTTTTCAACATCTAGAATAAATATTGCAATCCCAATATTCCTCTCATATCGAGTCTAGGAATAAAACTAATATTGTGTATCTAAGTTAAATAACATATTGGTTGAATATTATTTCACCAATATTCAACAAATCAATATAACTTATGTTAGGTCGATATTGGTTGAATAATTTTTGCCAATATCGATAGAGCAATATTGTCTACATGCTGTATTTAACATCTAAAATAAAATTGGAATCCCAATATTCCTCTCATATCCATTCTAGGACTATAAAAAAGATTGTATATCCCAATTTGATAGAACATTGGTTGAATATTATCCCACCGATATTCAAAGAATCATAATAACCAACTTTATATTTCTCTCATATTGATTCTAGGAGTATAAAAACAATATTGCATATCCTAGTTTGATAGAACATTGGTTTAATATTACATAAAATCATAGTCACTTTTGTTGATAAAACGTTAAATGAAAATGTCATGCCAATATTGAAATAATTATATCGATACAATATTACAAAGAAATTATATTACCAATATTTTAATTTGAATATTGGTCAAATATTCAAAAAACAATATTGAAATGAATTATTATAATAAAACCTCTGTAACAAACCGCTAGAGGGCTCTAGATATGAAACATAAACTGAAACCTAGGGAAATATATGAAGTACTTTTCACAACTTGTTTCTAACACAGTTCACTCAGTGGTTTTGACGACCAAAATGCAGATTCTGTTGACTTCTTTATTGAAGGAGAACTATAATTGTAGATGTTCCGAGTCATTACACATTTACATGAAATAGTTTACTTTCAATATTCTACCAATGTAATTCAGAATATTATTTTTATAATGTCCAAACAATATTGGTTTTGCATAATGGAACAATATTGCCAAATGTTTAAATTTTTTCTCGCCAATATTACGTTTTAATATTTTGCCAATATTTTCATAATATTGTTTCAATATCGTTGAATATATCAAGGCCAGTATTGTTTTTAGAATATTTTGGCAATATTACACAAGAGATATTGGACCAATATCGCCGAATGTTCACATATTTTTTCTTGCTAATATTGCAATTGAATATTTTGCCAATATTTTTTTGAAGACGGTAAATGATCCAGAGATGGCGCCTCGTCCTCATGTCAATATTCCAGAGACATAGTGATTGTAATTGTTGTTGATTGAATTTGACGGAATGTCAATAAACTTTTTAAATATCATTCCAACGTAATATAGTTTCCATACTCGAAGTGGAAGACCAAATTTTCTGGAAAAAAAACACCACACACACACATTTTTCTAAAATAATCCAAATACTGTTTGAAAGTCAAAATAGTTGTTGCTGAATCAAAAATTTCGTGGTGCAATATCATTGACTATTAGTGATATGCCTTTTTTTATTTTCCTGTATTATATATATTATTTTCCTGGATTATTTGACCATAATCCGTTTTTTTGTGGACAAAATCCAGGAAGATGAAGACAATAATTCATTTATATCTACTGCTGAAAGTGTGTACCTACCACTTAGAATCTGTAACATATATGCTTTGGAACCAATTTGAAACTTTCATTTTATTTCTAAACTCGCCATGCTCTAATAAACAATACTTTATGGTAAACATTTTTTCAAATAAATTCAATCAACTGGGTGCGTGTTGTTATTACCCCTGTTTCTTAAAATCTTTCATAAGTTCAAGCTGTGAAAGTCCGTGATTAAGTAAAAAAAAATCACCATTCCGACTGAAATCTATCAATTTTGCATATATCGTCAAGCTTTTTTAAGTTTTCTTATTTTACCATTCTTTTTCGTAAAATCCTTTAAGTGTGGTTAATTCAAATAGCGAAAGAACATAATAATAATAATAATAATAAATTTTTATTAAATCCTTTCACATCACAAAATGATATAGGATACGTCAGTTAAATTAGATAAAATTATCAATAATGAAAATGAATATGTATACACATATTACACGAGATCACAAGACGATCACATTTCACGATACATTTTCAAAAACTAAACAATCAGTTGACTTAAAAACAGATTGACCTCACCAACACTGTAAAAACAACCGTTGAGTAGAAATTCTTTTAGTTTTGATTTGAAATTTTTTTCTATGGTCTCATCTCTTATATTTACAGGCAGATTATTGAAAAATGTCACCCCTGCATGAGATGGACTATTTTCAAACGATTTGGTTTTATGTTTCTGGGCTCTTATGATTTTTCCGTGTCTTGTAGGATAAGTATGCATATCTGAGATTCGATTATATTCGTTCATATTTTTTCTCAGTGACAATACACATTTATATATATAAACACAGGGTAGACACATAATTCCGTAATCTATAAAATATTGTTTACAAGAATCTCTATAGCCCAGGTTGAATATCAAGCGTATGACCCTTTTTTGTGAAACAAATATTTTATTTACACTGGTAGAGCAACCCCACAGAGCGATGTTGTATGAAATATGAGAATGTACAATTGCATAATATACATTGAGGAGTTGATCTGTACTCAGAATTGACTTCAATTGTCTTATTGCATAATATCCACTATTGACCTTTCCACTTATCTGACTTATACTGGATTCGAACGTCATTCTATTATCAATATAGGTGCCAAGGAATCTGGTACCATTTGACGAGTTGACATACTCTTTGCCAACCTTCACTCGAAAATTAGTAATTTTTCTTTCATTTCTGAATAAAAACTGCATGAGTACTGTTTTACTAGAATTCACGATCAGGGAGATTTTGCAACACCAGTTCGTAAATTCATGAGACAGCTCATTTAGTTTTTCTTGTAGTTCCACAGGACTGTCAGAAGCAGCTGCAAGTGTGGTGTCATCAGCACATAAAACAATATGATTTTTGCTCACATGATTTGGCATATCGTTGATGAAGAGTAGGAAAATGAGTGGGCCCAAAAAGGAGCCTTGTGGGACTCCTAAATTCATGTTGAATGGTGACGAATGACAATCTTCTAATTTTACACATATTTTTCTGTGAGACAAGTATGACACTATCCACGAAAGAAAATTACCCCTGAATCCGATTGAGTGCAGTTTACTCTGAATGATTTTGGGATCCACGATGTCAAATGCTTTCGACAAATCGAAGAAAAGCGCACCAACATATCTCCCTCTATCAAGCATAACACATACACATAATTAAAGAAGACAGATGATGCACTCTCCGTCGACTTACCTGGGCAAAATCCATGTTGAACTTGAGAGATGATGTTGAATTGATCCAAAAATGAAAGCATTTTTAGATAAACACATCTCTCGAAAGTTTTACATATAACTGTGGGAACTGTTATTGGCCTATAGTTTTCGATTGAAGTCGGATCGTCTTTCTTATGGAGTGGTGTTACCAAACCCACCTTTAGTTTGTCGGGAAATTCTCCCAATTCCATAGATCTATTTAATATAAAGGACAGGGGTTCACTTATAAGAGTTCCGATTTTTTTCAGAAGTTTTGTTGGAATGCAATCTATTCCCATAGAATTTGTATTTTTTAGTGATAAAATAGTTTCACTAATATCACTTGGATGGACAGGCGTAAAAAAAAAGTTTGAGGCACATACATAGTTGTACAATTGTTAAAAGATGTAGAGTCAAAATATGTGTTAACAGCATTAGGTGCCAAGGTTGAGAAATATTCTCCAAAAGCATTAACAATTTTATTTTTATCTCTGATACATTCATTATTTAGTGAGATCTCGATATTCATATTTTGTTTAATTTTACCTGTTTTATACCCAACCAAATTCCAAATTCCAAATTTTTTTTTGTTTTTGTTGTGAGGTTTTTTTATTTTGGAAACTACGATGGTGAAACATATATTTCGTTTCATGTAATTTACGCCTATACGATTTTTTTGAGGTTTTATAATGCTCTTGGAGGTTATTGTTTTCTCCATCAGTGGTAAGCCAAAATAGTTGTTTCAAGTTATTTCCCATGGATATTATTTCTTGTGTAACCCATTGTTTATTTTGTTTCATTTCCGTATCAACAGTCCTTTTTACAGTGGGGCAAGTTAATTCAATAAAATAAGTGAGTATGTTGGAGAATGACTCGTATGCAGAGTTGTTATTGTCAAAACTTTCATAAACTGACTGAAACGTTTCTTTTTCAAGACAATTTTGAAGCAGAGTGATATTTTCAGTACTCATATTCAAATAGGTTATCTTCTTTCTTGTATCTAACTTTTGCCTCGTAGAGAGGGATAACTCGAGTGACAGGCATAAGTGGTCTGCTAGGTTCATATTCAGAACTTTTTCACTGTATAATGACTCAGAAATATTTGTAATGAAATAATCAATTTTTGAAGTACTCGTTTTACCCTTAGAAGTAGTGAAAATTCTTGTGGGCTCTAGGTTTTTACAAGTGAGATTGAAGCTTTCTAATAAATCAGTCAAAAGAGTTTTGTTTTTTGAATCACATAGATAATTTATGTTCAAATCCACACAAAATGATATTTTTGAACTTTCCATCACAGTAATCGAGGGTATTGAATAAGTTTTCTATGAAAGTTTCGGGAATACCACTTGGGGATCTGTATGTTAAAATTAGACAATATTTCTCTTGATTCATAGAAAATGAGATTGCACAAGCCTCAAATTCTAACTCCAACGATAATTTATTTATGTGAAGGTCCTGTTCAAATACCAAATTTCTTTTAGTAAAAATCAAAACACCACCATGAGCGTGGATTTGTCTGGTAAAATGAGTCGCTAAATTATATCCATCGAAATGGATAGTATTTATATTGAAATTACTACACCAAGTCTCAGATATGCACAGTATATCAGGACTTTGGTCAATTAAGATCACCTCAATTTGATTCGTTTTGTTCAGTATGCATTGTGAGTTCAAGTGCATTATTTTAAATTTCACTTTCGATGCACTGTATGTAACGCACACAACTCATCACACATATCACTTCTGAAAAGCAATTAAACTCAAAATAAGCGACAAAATTATTACTCAGAGAACTTTTTAAGTAAAAACTCAGATAAAATTGCGCATATATTTGGCGCATGCGCATGTTGGGCAGATGTCAGATAGGCACAAGATTGACAGGTTCTAATGGTATATTTCCATACACCTGAACTTCAATACTTTTATGTAATGTGCGATTATTATTTATTCTAGTAACTTGCGTGTCAGCAAAATAAAAATTATATAATAAGACGAAAATGTAACGAATAAAACTGCTAGCTGACAGTGATTCTGTAAATTTGAATGATTATGTTGTTTCCTTCATTTCAAGCTCGTGCGCGATACTTGAAACTTCTGTTCATGAAAATGTACCCAAGAAAAATGTAAACAAGAAAACCGACGGTGGCGGTTCACGCAAGTACATCACGATTTCATTTGTTTTCTCATCATCAAGCTAGCGATTGTCCAGCGTTTTATTCTACAGTTTTACAGGTATTTTTTTTTATTTGTTTTTACGAATCACCCAGGTTTTCGGAGAAAACCCCTCTAAAACAGAGCTTGTGCGAGCAAGGGAAATCCAGGACCTACAGTTTAAATCAAAGTGGATTCCGAGCCACTTCAGCTCAGTGGCAGGCTGTCCCGGGGATCGAACCCGGGCCGTCCGGGTGGGAGCAATTGCTCTAGCATCACGACCGCTTTACTACTATTAAATAAGTCGGCACACCAGTGTTTTTAGGCATCTTAATTGATATAAACAAAGTGACATATAGACATCATGCAATTTTTGGATCCTTACGTCAGAGTGATAGAATAATTAATTCCAACAGCTCTAGCCGCTATCAACTCAAATTTAGTCCACGAGCAAGTTGGATGAGTTACTGCTGTCATATTGGAAGGATATTGGTTGGTGCTATTTCAACTTCAACCGCTTTTTCTTCAATTTCATTTTGCTAAGAGCAAACATGCATGAAACGTATAATTTGAGGTGACGCCAATGGATGTTTATATCGTTATAATATTATATATCAGACATGATTATGAATAAATCATAAGCACTGTGTCATGTGAGATAAAATGGGACAAGAAAATATATGAATTATATCTTTTCTATTTTCAGTTTTGACTCATATGGGCAAGGCGCAACATACTAAAGAATCATTTCAGTTACTGATCGAGAGAAAAAATTATGTTATGATTTAATTATGATCATGTGATAGACCTTCACTTAGCAACCGGAGTGCTCACAAATAAAATTCGTTAAAATTTTGAACCAGATACTTTTCAATTTCCCTAAAGCATAGATAACCCACAAGAATTATTACCAGAAGACTTTTTATACCATTTTCAGTTGCTCTTGAAATAGAAAGCCTTTCACAATTTAATAAAAATTCAATTGGAATAATTAATAAATTGTCAATAAATATGTAGATACACCTAGGATCAGAACAGAAAATCACATTACAATGTGCTGACACAACAAAAAAATTTAACATTTATTCGCTAATTAGTAGTAAAATATTGTTTTGTTGAATGAAAACATTTCACAAATTTCTCAAGTTGTATTTTAAAAGTAGGCAGTGAAGAACTAACAGTCCTTGAGTTGCTGTGGTAGTTTGTTTGAAAGCCGCCAGGACATATTTATCCGTAAAATTACGAGTGTTCATTCGATGAACAACAGAGTTTTCAACAAATTTTCCATTCCTAAATATATGAAAACAAGATATAGGATTTCACAACTGGTTGTACCAGACACACTAGCAATGTACATCATTATTTCCATTCTCTAATAAACAGTCATAATAGTCAACCTAAGGAACAAATACCAGATCGAACACGAATTTTCATTTGTGCATAATACATCATGTACAATTAGTTGTATCTGAGAACTCTTTGTACATTTTCCAATTAATAATATTCCAACAAAATTAACATCCCTGGAAGTTTACAATTACTTTTGGGCTTAAGTTTAATATGAAATCCAGAAACCCATATTCCTGCAAAGTATAGCATTACCGTTTCCGTGAAATTCATTTACTAAAATAAAATTCGCATATATTAAAAAAATCACAATTATCCAACAAGGAATTCCAGCTCACCAATGTGTAACCCACCACCGACGGATATAATTTGATAAAGGCCAAAAAAAATAGAGATCAAAGGTTTCTCAAATATACATTCAGAACATGTGCCTTAGAAGATATAAAGTACAAATCATGAATTGGTTGTTGGAGAAAGCAGTTTTTTTTAAGAAAAGTTCCCCAACGACTCATTGCATTGATTTTTATGATATTGGTGTGATTCATTGTATTAATTTTATTTCAAGTATAATATGTGTTCTATAGATTTCTCAAGCAAGTTAACAGTCTCACATTGTCTTCTCATCACTGTGCAATCATTAGGAACGAATTATACAGGGCGTCCCAACGAAAACTTTCCACCCGGATTTACTGGGAAATGACAAATTATTTTCGGAAACGCGAAAACATGTCGATTTTGATTTCTAGGGGGACATATGTTAGTAATGGATTTAGTCGAGCAACTTCATCCCCCTGACGGGGGCGGCTACCCCCTTGCGAATCATCATAGGAAACGTGAGTCGAGTGATACATCATCTAAAAGCTCTCTTTATTCTCTATCCAAACGTCTATAATTTTTTCAAAATCGAATGAATGGTAATTGAAATTAGTGTTGTTGACAGGTTCAAGGTAAATAGTCAATATCTTACCTGTTCCTATTCAAATTCAATTTATTAACTATTTTAAGACTCAATGAGTGGACAGATAGAAAATGGCAACATCCCATCCGGTCAGGTAACCCAGTCACCCCACGAAAAACGAAAACAAATTAGTCAAAACAAAGTAAGTAGCCAGGCTGGGACTATTAATTGCGAAGATCTTTCAACCAAGTATCAGTTTTATGTCGCTATTCGCGAATACAACATTACAAGCGGAAGATGCCCACCCCAATTGTGAGCGAAACGTCCAAAGGAACCTCCTCCACAGAGGTGAACCGACCACGGCACTGAAGCCCGGAAACCACATTTCTTAGTTTTTGTTCTGTTGACTTTTTCATAGACAAAAAATACCTGTTTTTTATGGTTCTCCTGCGTGTATGTTCTCAGCATGAATTCACAGTTCGCATGATTCTTATGGAAATATCATTTGATTCGTATTCTGTGAGTTAAGTTTCTGCCTGACAATGGTTTACGCATTAGAAGAACGAATTGAGTTAGTGAAACTTTACTACAAAAATGATGATTGTCTAAGAGCTGCAGCTAGAATTTTCAATACAAGGCATCCAGGAAAAAATGCATCTCACACCTATGTTCAAACGTTGATTGAGAAATTCGAAAGAACTGGGTCTGTGGGAAACCAGAAACATCATCCTGAACGTCTCATAAGGAACGAGGCTGTTGAGGTAGCGGTTTTGGGACACGTGGCTATGGATCCTACTCAAAGTATTCGAAGCTTGGCTGACGCGTCAGGTGTGGCGCGATCGAGTATTCAGAGAATTCTCAAGTCACAGCGATTCCATCCATACAAACTAAAACTTGTACATGAACTGAACGAAGACGATTTTGACAGACGTCAACAGTTTTGTGAGGAAATGTCTGAGCGTCTGAGAACAAATCCCAATTTGCTCTTCAATATTTGTTTTTCATACGAGAGTACATTTTTTGTTAATGGAAACGTAAATCGTCACAATTGCCGCTACTGGAGCGATACCAATCCCAGGTTAATACGTGAGGTCCACACACAAACTCCGCAGAAGTTGAATGTTTGATGTGGTATTTTTGGCAAAAATATTATTGGACCACTTTTTATAGATGATAATTTGAATGGACAAATGTATTTAAATCTTCTTGAGAATGCCATCGATCCCATGATAACGGATATTATCGAAAACGATGGAGATTATTCGGAAGACAACCTCCATTTTCAACAAGATGGAGCACCACCTCACTATACAGTGGCGGTTAGAAACTTTCTGGATGAACGATATACCAATCATTGGATAGGGCGACGAGGACCAATTGAGTGGCCAGCTAGATCACCGGACCTCAACCCGTTGGATTATTTTTTATGGGGGCATCTCAAAAGCAAAGTTTTTGCCACTCCGCCAGAGTCACTAGAGGATCTACGTGGTCGAATTGTAAACGAGTGCGGCAGAATAACTGCAGAAGTATTGGCAAACGTTCGTAATAGTTTCGAAAGTAGACTTTATCATTGTATGGAGGTAGGAGGGGCTCATTTCGAGCAATTAATAAATTGAATTTCGATAAGAACAGGTACGATATTGATTATTTAAATTAAACCTATTACCACACTAATCTCAATTACCAGTCATTCGATTTTGAAAAAATATGAACGTTTGGGTAGAGAATGACGAGAGCTTTAAGATGATGTATCACTCGACCCAAGTTCCCTATGATGATTCGCAATGGGGTAGCCGCCCCTGTCAGGGTGATGAAGTTGCGCGACTAAATTCATCAATGACATGTGTCCCCCTAGAAATCAAAATCGACGTGTTTCAGCGTTCCCGAAAATAATTTGTCATTTCCCAGTCGTTGGGACACCCTGTATAGTAAACTATCTATGAAATGGTGGCGGTTATAATAATATAGGCCGTTGTGGTCGTGATGATAGAGCTGTCGCCTTACAGTCATAAGGTCGTGGGTTCAAAGCCCAGCACGGCCTCCGTTTCCGGATCTTTTCTTTGCTCGCACAAGCTCTGAGGGGTCTGAAACCTGAAAAAATCGTTAAAAAATAAAAAATAAAACTGTAATAGTCCCTCATAAACAGTCTATGAGTGTTTATGAGGAAATATTATTATTATTATTACTGCATGTGTGGGTATAAGATGGCTATTATTATTATAAGTTATAAATACTGTACCACCTAGTCAATTTGAAATGCCAATAAAATAATATTCAGCTTGTCGTTTCATTTATGTTTGTATTGATTGAATCTTGGCTCAATCCATCTACTCATAGGTCCGTAATGCTGGCAAATCATTTAATCAAATACTTACAAAAAGGGTACAAGTATTTCTGCACGTATCCTTATTCTCTACTGAGAAGTGAAATGTTCAATTTGTCTCAATTATAGCTGCAAATTGACTATCAAACAACTTGTTAGGACATCAATTTGTGAGGTAAACAAAAAGAAACTTCGCTCACTCGATTGACGTAATTGGAAAGAACATGTAGTTGAAGAGGTTAGTCAAATATCCGTTGGAGAGAATTCGATCAGATTAGAGGATTTCCTATTATGAAATATTGTGCTATTGTCCTATCAACTGCAGAATGTTGATAAGAATTATATCAACTTAGGAATGTACAGGTGAACTCGAGTTTGATTTTGATTGGTTGCAATGAAAATATTTATTTTGCCTTCTTACATTTTTTTCCACAACTTTAGTTTCGAACATTTTCCTTTTCATGTAATCAAGATGGGAGTATCAGTGTATTATAAGGAAATAATACTGAGTGTAATACATAAGGGTACAGCCTGTGTTATCCATCTATTTAAAGCTTTTTTGAGTCTAAATGAAAATTAATATCGTTTGTCGCAGGACACAATCATCTTCGGCTGCGACTTTTTCCATTATATGCACAGGGTTAATCACTATAAATTACCCACACCTTATCTTCCTTATTATTTCGTACAGAAAAAAAGTTGAATTCAAAAGTGTTGTGGTTATGACTTCACTTCAGAATCATTCAATCATTGCTTACGACAATACCTTCAGTCAAATAGTTATAAACAAAAATCACGAGACTATTTTTGTTGGAGACTTGAACATCAATATAATGACCGAAACAGGGTGGGCCAAAGAATAGCCGAATTTTTTTCGTAATAACAATAAATGAGAAAACTGTTAAAACGTAAAACAAATAAAATGGAGAAATAAACATGTTGTATCAGAATAGTAGTAGTAGTTGATGGGGAGGCTACTACTGCAGCCAGGCAAGTATGGGCCCTTTTTGCCATCCCCTGTTCTCCTCATCCATGACCTGCTCTATAAAATCTTCCTTGTTTCGCCCTCTTATGGCGTTTTCTCGAAATGTAGCGCCTTAAAGTGTGCGTGCGTAGTGTGTGGGTGCTTGTAGAAGGATTTTCAGGAGAAATAAACAAACACGTCAACAATAGCATACAGGGGGTCACATTTTGACATATTCACATTTGATTATACTTCCCCTATCACATCCCCAGAGCATGTCACAATTTTTTTCAAATGGATCACCCTATATTGTTTCGCATCATCAGATGCTCCATGATGAGTAGATTTTAACAAAGTATAATAAATACATTGACGCTTATAGTTCGGGTGCTACAAATTATTTGAGTGGAAAACAAGGCAACCTGAATAACTTTTGAAACAATTATTTTCAGGAAAAATAAAAAAACACTTCAACAATAGTATTCAGGGGGTCACATTTTGACATAATCAGATTTGATGTTACTTTCCCTATCGCACCCCCAGAGCATGTCACCATGAATGAACTTCTGTACAATCTGTTACCTAGGTTTCATAGGTGTTTTTTTTGAAGGATACTTCAAAAAAGTCTTATTTTATTTAAGTTTGAAAACGATATTCTCTTTATTTTGTGTTTGTCTCATTCTACAATAACGATTACCTACCAGGTGAAGTAACAATTGGTGTTTCTATTTTTGTGAATTATTGAGAAGCAATAGTTTATACGCTTCGAGAACGGATTGCAATAGTGCTGCTGCCCGTATGTTCAATGATAATCATCCAGGAAGAAATGTACGACACAAATACGTTTCGGAACTATTGAACAAATTTATGGAAACTGGATCTGTTAACAATAAAAAGCATAACCGTTCAGGACTTGTCTACGATTGAAGTTTTAGGGCACGTTGGACTAATGGAAAATACGCAATCTCTTCCTGAGTTATCTCGATAATCAGGAATCAGTCGTACAAATGTTTTCAGGATTCTTCATAAGTACAAATTTCATCCATATAATATCAGACTAGTTCATGAATTGAACGAATCAATTTGCATCAGAATGTCTTGTATAAATTTGTTTTTCGGATGAAAATACATTTAGTTCGAATGGAGAGGTGAATCGGCAAAATGGTCGATATTGGAGTGATGCGAATCCTCATTTATACCGTCAAGTTCATACCCAACCCTCAAAAACTGATTGCTCAGGAATTTTAGGTGACCACATCATAGGACTTTTTTTTTATCGATGATAATTTGACTGGTGAGAAATATTTAGATATGTTGGAGAATCGATTAATACCGTGCACCAATAGGGCAATTGAGGAGTATATGAATTTATTCTATGGGATCATTTGAAGTCTAAAGTGTATGAGATAGAATCAACAACATTAGAAGATTTGAGAGAGAATATCATGAGGCATTGCTTAGAAATAACTCTAGAGATTCTCAACCATGTGATGGCGGCAATGGAATCTCGTTTCTACCATTGTATGAAAGTTGGTGGAAACGTTTTTGAACATTTTCTATAGAAAATTTGTTTCTTCTCATTGTTAACTCATCAGATCTTGATTCAAGAATTTAATAAAAAATCTCTTTTTCTGATTTATTGCTTCCATATTTGTCTCTATAACGAATATTTCAAAATGTGGCCTCCTGTATAATTTTTGACCTGTTTTTTTATTTTTACTGCAGATCATTGTTCCAAAAGTTATTCAGGGTGGCTCGTTTTTAACTCAAATAATTTGTAGCTCTCGAACAATAAGCTTCAGACTATATGTTTTATACTTTGTTGAAATCTGCTCATCATCTGATAATGCGAAACAATATAGGGTGATCTGTCCAAAAAAAAACTAGTGACATGCTCTTGGTGTGCCATAGGGAATGTTAGATCAAATGTAAATATGTCAAAATGTGTCCCCTTGTATACTATTGTTATTCAGGGTGGCTCGTTTTAAATGGAATGCTCTGTATGTTGATCATTGTTTATTCAATGTATTTATTTACTCTTTCATACTTATCGATTGAATGAATCCACTGATGTTGCCAAAACCTTATTAGCAATCTTCGTGTAGAACAGACTTTTCTCCTCTGCACGCCTCCAAAGATATCTACACATTCCACTATCAGTTTATTACAACCGAAATGTTTGTAAGAACTATTGCTCCGCCCAGAACATTCATCATCTGGAAATTAATTGAGATAGCGAAACAAATTACCTATCCAGGAAAAAGTGTTCGATAATTGTGACGTCAGTTGAATGGTTTCTTGTTCATCAGACACGAGATTATATTACGTTGTCGGCTGTCATAAATCTTGATAACGTCGGAGAAGTGTTGATAGTTATCACGTTTTCAATTATTTTTTACGAAGCAATTTATTTCATGTCATAAAAACAGCAGATGCCCAGACAGACTTTTTGAAGTAAAAGAGAATGAATTCATATCTCAAATTGAAATCATGCTTGGTATGAGAGATGCTCAACCTCCTTCTGCCCTCGAAATATAATTATAATAACGAACCAACCCTTCATGTATTTACTGAGATTCCTTTCGGTACCCGAAGTGACATAAATTGAACGTTTAATGTTGTTCTGGAAGAATGATACTATTTCGTACAGGTGTTCTTCATGAAATTGGACCCTATACGAATCCCTGTAATAATCATCAACTGGCTTCTGTCCAGATTTCAAAATTGTTAAGTTCGTCTTTGACAGAGTTTGAAAATAAACAGTTTTCTGTAATTTTGTTCGTATTTGTTGTTTAGTGTACTGCACAATACATTACCAACTCCACTTTCCTAAGTATCAGGTGCAAAACCGGACCGGCAGCCAAGGCGTACTAGGCTAACTCCCCGGTATTCCTTACTATTCGGTTCCAAATATACAAGAAAGAGGCCCCCACAACCGACCCCCTCTGAATAGGGACCATAGACAAGGTGGTGAGACCCTGAACGATGGTTTGCCATCTAGTGACGACCGCAACGATAACGGACGCTTTGAGTGGACGGATGAACTAATGGGCAATCTTCTGCATTGCTATGAGAGCAGTGAGCACTCTCGGAGAGGATACATAGCGAGAATGCATGCTGAATTTTCTGCCTAAATTTTTAGGGATTATGTATCTCTTCATGGGTGCTCGGTAATGAGACAGTTAGATGCCGGCCTTTGAAACATTCGCTTGCATTTGGCCAGGTTCGAATCCTGGACAACGAGAAAAATTTTCTCAATTTCATAGGAGTCAATAGGCAATGTAAATTGTCTAGATACCAATCCAGAAGTCTGGTGCCTGCTCGGGGTGCGCGCCGACCACCCGGGGGGGTGCTGTAGGCTTTCAGGGTTTTCCTACAGCTGAAAAGTAGATACGCCACCAAAAATCTGGAAGTCGCCCCAGGCCGCCTCTTCAAATAATAATAATAACCGTCCTCTACCCGCACAGGCTATGCAGGCCCGCATCATATTTCCAAAGGTAGGCATCAGAACCCGCAAGGTGCTTTATAACACCAAGCCCCTGAAGCCACATTAACTGGAACGGGTGGATTCGATGTCCATACAGAAGAGGCTGACACCTGGCAAATCAACTTTGCTGTGTATGACGCCGCTCAGACTCTGTCCCAAGCGGAGAGGAGGAATACCTATATCCTATGATTGGGAGGTATGAGCGACGCATTAACAAGATGAAAAGTAAGATCAAGTAGGAGAGACAACACGCTTCTCGTGTCCAGTGTGTGTCGGACTACGTGGCGGCCAATAGGCTCTTCACTTACGAACATCGTCGAAGAGAGGATGAAAAACGGACAAAATATCAATACTATTTTTTTTAACTCCTCAGGCTTTACACAAACCATTCTGTTGAAATGGTGGTTCTGATCATAGAGGTACTTGGTGGACTGTTGGACACCCTACTCTCGAATCAGAAAGTTATGCAGAAGGTCGAACAGGGCACATGATTCTCGGATCCAGTAATCGCTGATACCATGGACTTTGGGAGTGTTTACAGTGGTTAAGGACACACCAGCGGGTGTATCGGGGGCCCGGTGACAAGACCTTTGGGAGGGTATATCTGCCTTCGTTATCAAAACTCTAAAACTCAATTCTTTATCAGGTTTGGGGAAATATTATGATTTGGACAAAGTCAAAAAAATATGCCAAGATATTCTTTACATTGTTTTTTGCTATGTCGATACATAGGATGTCTGGTATCAATCAATGATTATTCTGTTTTTTTTTTTTTTCTGAGAAGTAACCTCGTCCGGTCCAATTTGACTAATTGTAGGAAAAACTGTCTTCTGATAATAGATTCCAGGCAATCTCTTTGAAGTTTCTTCTTTCTTGGATTGATGCAGTCATTAAAATTGTTGTTTCATTCTATTCCATCATAAGATCGCCATCAGATGTGAGAATATGTACGGATATTTTGAAACCATTTTGAAAACAAAGTTGGGGTCCACGTCCGGTATAACCCGAAGTCGTGATAGCAAACTCTTTCACTGGTAAACTCCCGTATACAAATTTTCTGAAGAATACTCCCACTAGTTTCTCATCGTGGAATACCCTGTAGACATAATTTATATCCTGAACACTCTTTCTGAATGTATTTATATGCAGAACATTGATAAACGCTTTTAAATTGTGATTTGCAACATATTGCTTTGACCATATGCCACCCCAATTCCTGATAACCTATCACGATGAAAATTAAGTGGGTGAGACAAATGAATGGAATCGGTGTTCCATCGTCCGATATATTGTGAAGATAAGATAATTTCAAATTCATCAATGTGAGCGAATCTATTCACATAACTCGCTATATAGTAAAGATAATGAGATAAAATTCGTTGGAATATCTGAGCACTCAGATTTAGCCCTCAAAATAATATTACACTAGCGCGCACGTATACTGAACAGATGGGATAGAAAAAAGCAGTAAATGTTTTGAATATTCACCACCCAAACTTTCCAAAACTATATAGAATATTATTGGATGAATTGACGCAATTATTCACGTCTTGGCAATATCGCAATAGGGCTATTGATTCAGGTAACCAATACAAGTATAATCTTTAATATTGAAGAATTGATTATAAACAATACAGACTTTCACATTAATTCATACAATAGAATATTTTGGGAGGCAAGTCTCCAACAGAAATCATCTACTACCGCCTTCGACCATAGAATTATATCTGTTAGTTCACAGTCCAAAACTACTACATTGGCCATATAGAAAACACTTATAATTCAAAAAATATTAAAAATGATTCGATGAATTGAAAAACTTCAGCGGAAGAAATAAATACCAACGAAATTTCGACAATGTTGAAAATAATACAGGTCGATATATTACCAACTTAAAAAAATATTACCGATGAATTTAACAAAGTGTTTGCCTCCATTGGAAAAACGCTGGAAGAAAAAATAAATAGAAAAAACAACTATACGAGGGCTGAAACACCCTGAGCAAGTCTTTTGTTCTTCTTTGTACAGACTCTGAAGAGCTGAACTGCATGATTGAATTGAAGAAGCTGCTGGAATAGATAATTTCAGATCAGAATCAGAAGCGAAGTCATCAAATTGATAGCAAACCACATTCTGGATTCGTTAAAATACTCAATTGACGATGTTTCGAATTTGGTATATATGATGGCCGTCACCTTTTAATGATTCACTTATTATTCCACTAAACAAATAAGGGGACCCAACCAAAATCACGAATTACCGTCCTATTTCTCTCATAAACTATATTTCCAAAATTTTTGAGAGACGATTTAAAAATCATTTGATTCCATTCTTGAATGAATTATAAATATAATTTTCAACCACCAATTTGCTTCTCGAGAGAAAAAATCCACTGAGGACGCAATAGTTTAACATCGAGAATGACAACAGCACTAAATAAAAGTATAACGTGTCTTTGCATATTTATAGACTACTCCAAAGCATTCGACACGTTTGATCACGGCTTGCTTTTTGAATCACTGGAAGGCATGAGTGTAGGGGAACAACGTTTAAACCTATTCAGAAATTTCGTCAAATAAACACCAACGAATGAAACTTTATGAAGTTTTCAGATAAACAATAAAAATTTAAAACGAAATACCACAAGATACTATCTAAGGACTAGTTATATTCAACATTCATGGGAACAAAATATTATCATCTATATTGAAAGTGTATTATTCTAGGTTTCGCTTGGTTTGGGATGAACTAAGAGAAAGAACACCTAATGATTTCAGTATAGTAAAACATTATTAGATAGGAACCTACTCACCGTGAATTTATCAAAAATAAACAACGTTCCTTTCAGCTGTAATAGAACTGGATCACCGATATTCGACAATTTGACCCCAAATATAAAGGACAAACAAGCCTTACCATCAGGCGCGTATACAGATTTGTTCCATGGGGGGGGGTAATTCGTGGAGAGGTGGTGACAGAAAATTGAAAAGCGCCGCAGGCTCAAGGTCAAATGCATTTAAATTGATAGTTAGGTTTATCAGAGGTATCATGTAGGGGAAAAAACGAGGGCAAATTCAGTTTGTTTTATTTAATATTTAAAAAATTCAACGATTATTCGATTTAAAGAATTACTCGGTTTCTTCGATCGTGGGGGGTAATTACTCCCATTACCTCCCCCCTTGTAAACGCGCCTGCTACCATATCGCACTACTTGGGTTTGGGATCGTCTAGCCTCTGATTGCTGGGAATGGGACGGGCAATGGTCTTTGATAGGAAAATGCAAGAAAGAAATCGACTGAGCATGGAGTTTTCCTGAAACACGCTTCTTTCAAAAATTACTTGCTCTAATTGGTTTCTGACTTGAACAGATCTTTTGGTATAGCGAGTCCTCCAGAGCGGCATCAGCTGTTCCACAAATCTCACTCTTTGTAAAAAATTATCATTTTTTATAATATCATTAACATGTTATGCGGTAAGATTGCTGTTATCCAGTTCTGAGCTATGGTTGAAGTGTCTGACCTATCGGAAAGTCATTTTAAAATATAATCCAACTTTGTATCGATCAGACAAACATGATAAATGACGTTTATCTGAAGATAGGAATAATAATACTTGTAACGTATGAAAAGTGTCCAGGACAAGTGTAATAAATTTCCGCAAAATCACAAAAATTACGGAAATTTTCTGATGATTCGATAATAATTACGATGAATGAATGATACTGAAACTTCAAGAACAATTAGCAAGAAAACTTTCACCCTCTGGGATATTCCATGCACATTCCACAAAAAGAACATTTTTTGTTTGAATATATTTTTTCGTTTTAAGTATATACATTTTGAAACAAAAATTTTTTGAATATTCATTTTTATGTAAAATGAAAAATGTTGGTTTGATGGACCGAAATATTTGAAAAAAGACTTTGAGTTGACCATGTCTTTGACCTTGACTCTGCCGTTGACTCAGTATTTTTTCTCTGTTTCTTGTGGGAAACAACATTTTTTGTGAAAATATTTTTTTAATCGAAATTTTTAAAATAATTTCCTTCACTTTCCATGTTTAATTAAAAATTGATCTTGACTGACCTTGTTTTTGTTTGACCTTGAATTTGACCTTGACTTCAACCTCAACTTCGACCTTGACTCTGATGTTGACTTGAAATTTTTTATATTCTGCTGTTTTAAATAGTTCTTTTTTCACTTCTCATGTGTAATGACCAATTTTGGGATGTAAGTACCGAGAACATATTTTATAAATCGCAATTCCAATGATTTCAAACATTTTGCACAAAATTCTTTATAATTTTTTTCTATATTCAATTGATATCTTTGCTATCTTTAATCGTGAAACCTATCCTAATTTCTATAATTTCTTCCACTTTTTTATGGTTTATCAAATCAGTACAAAATATGAACTACACCAACTCATTGGTGGAACATTAAACAAAGTAAACTATCTGGTTTTTGTGTTCCCAAACTTTGTAAAGCGTTTTGCCAACAAAGTTAGCATCCTCAGGTGCTAAAGGCTTACCAGTCTTCAAGAAATAGAAACTACCCAAAACACCAAGAATACGCCAGTTTCACTCGACGCGAGTTTCGACAATAAAGTTGGAATCTTCAGGAGCTCAAAGCCTTAGTGGTTCCAAATATTCATTTATTCGCTTACCAATGTACTGATCCTATCGGAACCAATTACTCATTCCCCACCCTCAGGCAAATACAAACCAATAAGCCTGATAGTCCTATTTTACCAATAAAGTATAGGACGATTTTTATCATAGTTTTCAACTCCTGGTGAAACGAACATATTCCAAAGAGATAAGAAGAAGAGAATTACTCTTCGCACTCCGCAGGCTTTATCCAAACCACTCTAATAAAATTAAAGATCGGATCATAGTGGTACATGGTGGAATGCTGGACACGCTGTTTTGAAATCTGAAAATTATATCGACTTGCCATGACGCGGCATAATTCCTAGTCAGACGAATGCAGAATGCCATTTTCCTTTGTTCAATTCGTCGACTTAGGTGTATCGGGGCTCCGGAGACAGAGTCTGTGTTGGTGAAGGACAGCTCTTATTTTTGCTGTGGCGCTCCGGGATTTACTGAATTTTGGTAGATTTTCAGCTGTAGGAAAACCCGGAAAATCACAGCACCACCCTGGGTGGTTGGTGCGTACTCTAAGCAAGCACAATACGCCGGGATTGGTATCTTAGCAACTCATATTACACTTGCTTTACAATGAGGCATGTGGTAATACACTTGTTGAAAAATTATTAAATCATCTTATTAAATCAGTTTGAACTGTTAGTATGTATGTATTAACCCATTGTCAAATAACTAAATGACTTCAATGCTAAAAAGTACAGAACCAGGTGTGGTAAATATGCTGAAATGTGCGGCAAATGGTTTGTTTGATACCAATAAACATACCCAGATATCTAATACATGATATCCTGTGGATATCGGTTTCATGTCCAATTATTCTGTTCGGGATATCCCCTGATTTGAAACGGACATCCATATGATGTCTATCGAGGATAATGTTGTTGGTTTGGAATGGATATCCTCCATAATATATCTTATATGGATAAACACCAAAATATCCAAAGCCAACATAAATTCATCTAAATATAACAAAATCAATATCTTCAACCGATTGAGCTGATATTTTGTATATAATTTTAATTCGGACGACAATGCATGGTTAGGTATGCGAGGTCATCCTAAATCCAATATGGCGGAACACCCAATATGGCGGAGTAGTTATTTGTAATGCACTCCTACAATATGGGTATCAAATGAAAGGGCTTGCTGTGAATGAATCGAAAAATGAAGCCATCTTAAGATGGCAGACTAAGTTTTTCATGCTTTCCTATAATATGGGTAGTAAATGAAAGTAAATGAAGAATACGAATGCAAGTAAAAAAAAAACAAGATGGTGATCATAAACTCCGTAGTTTCAATCCATCTGAAATTTTGGTGTACCTACTGGGGTTTTTGGGGTGGCACCTAAGAATTTAGAAGTATCCGTTGGAGCCAAGGTGATGTTGCGTTACAATGTAGATGTTCACAAAGGTCTATTGCATTGTGCCATTGGACATATACTGACATACGATCCGTCCGTATAGACTTCGGTAAAAACGATGTTCATCTTACTTATGGATGAAGTAAATCTACTTAAATAACTCGTCCATGCATATGTTTGAGTTCTTAGTGATTATGTTCAGTTGTACATAATGTATGAAGGTACTCATAAAGAAATAATATATTTTTTATTTTCGTTTTTGGGTTGACTGGACTGAAAAAAAAATAAACTTTGGTTTGTATGGCCTTTATGCGAGAAAATTAGGAAAAATTACGCATGCTTGATATGTGAGAATATTTACCACCTATCTTAACATCATTTTATATTTCACGTCCACCCAACTTGATTTGTTGATAACTGAGTGTATTTCAGTATATTCAGTTTGGTTTGGGGGTTACAAAATTGAAAAATAATGTATTATTTTCATTCCCACGTTCAGCCCGAGGAATTCAAAATATGCGCCAATAATTGCACAGTAGTATAAATAATTAACACCAACACTAGAAAGATGAAAGCTGTTAATTGATATTTAATTTTAATTTCCCTGCATAAAATAAATCATTCCAAACGAGAGGTTCATCTTCTTAGATGACTTTGAAGTGTTAATGTCAATTGTAGCAGTGTAAATTTGTGCTGCATACATCTGAAAGATGTATTAATTATTTAACATGAAACTTGTCAAACTTTATTTGGGAGTCCAGGGAGGTTTTCAATTTTTTTCATCTATGTGCGAAATAGATAAGTATTTCAATTTTTCCGGAGTTTCACCCTCATACGAAATGAGCATCTTCCTTGAATGTGAAATAGAATAGAAGTTCATCTGAATGAATATGTACACAGGATTTTCAATCGGGAATGCTTCTTTTCCAACTTTGGTATTGAAAGTAGTTTTGCCACACATTACTATGAATTACAAACTTTTGAAATATTAGTAAGATTAAGATAAACCTACCAACATATTTGTGTAGATCCATTTCACATACGTTCAAGAAGATATCTTTCAATTAATTTTATTGGAAACGTTTTGAACTCGACTGATGCTCTCCAGATTGCAAATACCTTCTTACCATAGGGGTGAAGTGAATTGTAGCATGTTGTTTTTGTGTGTTGGTCATGGATTTCTACATGCATCAACTGATTTCACTTTTTCAAACTATCCCAAAGAACAAGCAGATCCCCATTTGTAGTATGTAACTGATCTTTCCCTTTTCTCAAAGTGGAATATAAGTGCCACTTCAACTCAGGCTAACTGGAAGTAGAACAACTAACCATAGTAATGATAATGTTTTTAGAGAGTTAAGGGCACGCTTAAGTCTTAAGAGTTATTCCCGCACTAGTGCGGGAAAAAATTTTCCCGCACGCGAAAGATTGTTCAAGAGTGCTACATACATTTTTGTAATTCGCTTGTAGAAAAAATATTGATCCTAACTCATACGGAAAGGGATTCTCCCGCACTCGATTGCTTACCCAAACTCCGCTTTACGTCGTTCGGGCAACGGCAGTCGCATGCGGTAAAGGTACTCTTTCCGTACTTGTTAGAATATAGTATATTACATTACTATTGCAGAAAGTGATATTTTCCACACGAGTGGAAGCCGAGTGCGGCAATCACACGAGTGTGAAAAATCACTTTCGCACGAGTAATGTACACTATTTTTCCTACGATCACATAATAAATTTACCAAATAATGTATAAACATATTATAATTAAAGACGACATAGTTTACTTTTAAAAGTAACGATAACTATTAGGAACAAGAACAAGAACTTTTTCTATTTAAAAAATATTAATTATAATTACTAATCAAGATACACTCTAATACAATATATTTTCTTGTCATAATATGTGTCCAATAGCTTAGTTGGTAGGCAGCTACGAAGAGTACGCGCGTTCGATCCTCGCCAGCGGAAACTTTTTTTTTAAGAAGATGAAAAAAATTACATTTCTCAAATAGATTGCTTCAAGATTTTGTTGGTAGGATTTTTAGGGAAGATATTTTTGCTGCCTCCACGCACAATCAATGTACTACATACTCAAAATAACTTTTGACATTTGACTAAATTGTTCAAAGCCTGCTTTTTATATATAATAAATACTTAGCAAGATGATCGCATGATTGCCTGACTATTTAACGAAAAGGAACATACATTTTGAAAATTCCTTGTTTGTTTAGATGATTCAGAATTTTCTGAAGTGGATATTTCGTCGGCTTAGTACAAGAAGTTACTATCTAACAATCTAATTTCCAAGAAAACTTAATGAATAGTCCGACTGAGAACCATTCTGACTTGATTTATTTTTAATAATTAGGTACTTTTAAATACAAAATATTTGAAGCAATCTATTTGAAAAGAGTAATTTTTTTCAATATCATAATGAAAAATTGTATCCGTGGGCAAGGATCGAACCCGCGTACTAGAAGTCAATATGTCCCGTTGCTTTACGAACTGAGCTAACGGAGCGTGCGGAAAGTTACTTTCCGCGCGTGTGTGGAAAATATTTCGCATGCTTGTGATATAAGCCTCTTCCCGTGTAACTATACAGTGCGGTATACCTTACTTCCCCATGTGGTCGTAGGAAAATAACTATTTCCTACAAGCGTGCGTGATTCATCCTATACCCGCACGCTTATGTTACTTCAAGTGAGTTATTCCCGCACGCAAAAGTTTGCTAAAAGAGTGCTACATAATTTTTTTTCATTCGCTTGTAAAAAAAATATTGTTCTCCTTCAGCGGTAAAATATCTTCGCATTATTTCCACGTCAACTGTGTTTTTTTTTTCTATTTCATCACATAAATTACAAACATCTCTTAAAGAATGTATCAAACCATCCTCAACTGCCAATAAAACAACTCCAGATGATCCTGGCTGAACTTATACATTGCGGATTGTAATAGTCCTCCCCCTGTTAACTTTTGAACAGTTCAACGTACAAACTTTTAAAAAATTGTCTGGAGGGCGAAACCGATACTACGTTTTGAAATAAAACACATTGTAATTGCTTCACAGATGGCGCGGGGGGGCACATCAACTTGAAATTTTAAAAATTCATGCGGTACCAAGTGTCACGAAATTCGAAACACATGTTGATGGTTTGAAAGAGGAATGAATTATCTTTTCAACAAAAAGTGGTATCGGTGGAGGGTATCACACGTTTTTTATGCTTGTACATCAAACCGTTCAAAAGATAACAGAAGGGGGAAGGACTATTAAAAGCCGCACTGTATGTTGAAAAGTAATTTAAGTTTTCTTGTTCTTCTTTCTCTGCTTCATAGGCGTCCATTATTTATCAAGCTGTTGAAATAATCCAATAATTGGAGTTCTCTTTCGGGTTTGATGTAGTAAAACACCTTTCTTGTTTTTATACTTTTGCAGGCAAGGGCGGATCCAGCCCTTGCGTTAGGGGGGGTCACGAACTTTGAAATCACAATAAATATTTATATAAACAGAGCTATTAAAATTCGAGAGGCAACAGTAGACGATAGATGAGGAAAAAATGAGGGAAAAATTGCTTATTTCAGATATCAATTTCAGTGAAAAATTCTGATCTAGCTGTAGTTCAGGAGTTATACAAGAAAAATCGACAATTTTTAAATTCTTGTTCTGCCTTTTTATTTCATTACTACATTATCCAAATATGCGAATCAAAATTGTATATACAAAGTATCGTACAAATGGGTCACCTTCACTTTGTGATTTCAGTTACAAATCAGTATTTTTTATTGCATATTTTTAATGCTAATATTATCTAATGTTTCATATTGGAGTAGTATTTTAATCTGAATTACAGAGTATTGTACTACTACATTCTAGAAAAAATTTCAACATTTATTAAATTCCATAACTGCTGTAATTGAAAAATATAAGAGAATATGAAGTTGACATTTTTCAATTACCTCTATTATAGAACTGGAAAAATTTTGATATATCACAGGTAATAGTTCAATACTTCTTAAACACTCTGTAGTTCAAATGAAAATACTACGCTTATATGGAAAATGAACCTTATCATTTGTAGAATTGCAATAAAAAATACAGGTTCGTCTTTGAAACGGTAGCCCAATTTGTACTATACTTTATTTTTATAATTTGGATAGTCTGCTAAAAGTTTTGGAAAATATTTTCAAATTAAGAAGAAATGGGCAATGAATGAATTTCGGAATGAATGAGAAACCAAATCTGATGGCAGCTTCCTATATATGATATCTTCTTCTTTTATGAGGTCCGTGGCCCACGATAAATACACAAAGGTAAATATAATTCCTAAACATTTCGAAATCATAACGTCTCTGAAACCGTTTACATTAATTATATCAAATATCTTCATTTAAAATTGAGTGAACAGGTATATTAGTATAGTGAATGTGACTTCCTTCATTGGACAATCAATTTGAAGTTATTTCCAGAACTTCAAATTCGAAATCAGGATTCAAAACGGAGATATAAGGATAGAAATAAGCTTTGAAAAGTGAATAGCAGTATTATCTTACTACGTATGACACTTTCTCATTATTTCAAAAAGCGCATCTACCCATAGAATGTTAGATAAGACGCAAATTCAACAAATATAAGTTTGTTAAGTGAATGAGTTATGTTGTTACGCCAATGACTCCGTAATAAAATAATTGCTCTCTTATTATGAAATGCTTTTTGCTAATCAGCTGTCAGCTCATTGTGATTGAATCTCCAATCTCACAAACACATAAAACAGTTTAACGCATGTGATCATACATGTTACTATGTTGGAGACAAACGTCTATTTTTTTTCCAGATACCGGTTCCTAAAAATACACCTATCCGCAGATTATCACATTGAATAATAGTGCGTGAAGTTTGAGCGAAACATCGTTCAGAGAATGTTTTCCAACGCTGTAATTATCGTCTTGCCCGCGAGGTACTACTAATTTAAATTTACTTTTGGGTTCAAGACATAAAGTGCCATTTTGATATTATCTTGTGGAAAGTGAAGTGCATTGTTCTGTGAGTACGGGCTTTGTTTCCGTATATACCGAGAAGGAATGGCAGAACTACGAATGTCAAAGAAAAGAAAACGTCCTCCACCTCTGAATATAAGTATGTATCGACTCATTTGAATATTTCATAAAATTATAATCGATTTCATAGCGAACACCGTTGAAGGCCAAGGCTGTCATCAGCAAGGTGTCGTAAAACACAAAAATTCGTGTGGGTGTTGGTCTGATACTCGCACTTCGCAAAAGTAAAGATATTGGTATCATCGGCCAAGCACTGGAGCAGTCAAAAGTGTGTATTATTCAAAAAACAATACTTGAAACCCCAGTTTTTCATTTAGCTTGAAATGTTCGGTTCAGAATAATCCAAGTTGGGACTAGTGATGGTTGTTCAATAGACAAATCTGTAGTATTCTAGTTTCCAATTACTCTTCAGTAGTTAAAAATATTGAATATGTAGTGAAAATGTCGATGACAGAATCCCATATTCTAGAATAATGAAACTGTTGTTCAGTCTTCCAGGAAACATGTTCAACGTTCTATATAAGGGGTTCCCAACCTTTTTGCACCTGCGAACCACTTGACTTTTTGAGAAATTTTGGAGTACCACCAAACCTAAATATTTTAATAAACGTATAATAATAAAAGAAGGAATAAAAAGATTCAAATAGTATTAATTTACAGTTTTATTTATTACCCATGGGTCTAAAACATTCAAATAAAAAATTATTACAAACTCAGCAAAAAATTAATCATCATACAGAATATAGTTTATATTCTTTAGTGCGAAACTTGTTTGCCTGTGATTGAAATATCAACATTAGGAGTAATGGCACTTATCTTCACTCTCAAGTCCTCTTTAACACTTATTCTGCTTCTGTGTTTATTTTTTCATGTACAAGAGTTCAGAAAATGCACTCTCACACAAGTAATTCGTAACATATGGTATCAAAACTAACAGAGCTTGCCGGAAGTTCAAAAGGTATTTGGTTTCATATCTGATCCAGAAGTTAATAATATTTTTCTTTGAAATAATTTTTCATGGAACTACCCTCTGTAAGATCGATAAAACTTTGTTTCAGTTCCAAATCATTTGGTGAGGTTCCCGAAAAAGGATTTCTGATCTAGTCCACTTTTGAATAATCTTCAGAGAAATACTTCTTGAAGCATTTGCGAAGGCCATCCAAGTAAACAATGATATCTGCAACCACATCTGGTAATGGAGATATTTCATTTTCTTCAAAAAATTATAATAGAGTGGAAAATGCAGATAAATTCTCCTCCTGTATTTCTGAACAAAACAGGACCAACTCTCTCTTGAAGGAGTTTATTTTGTCACTCTGTGAAGGCCGTTGTGTTTGGTCCCTGAAGTCAAAAGTTCAGTGTGTTGAGTTTGTTAAAAATGTCGGCTATCAATCTTGAGAACCATTTTTCATCAGCAAAACATTTTTTCACTTAAAGACAAAACTTCTGATTTCAGTTCAAAGAGACGGTTCAAAATTTTCCCCAGAGATAACCACCTCGCTTCTGCATGCAGGAGAAAAGTCTTGAACTTGCTATTTCTTCACACATCAAGGAGAATAATCTTGTGTTTAGAGCCCTAGCCTTTATGAAGTTAATAACTTTCATAGCATCTGATTGAACGGAATTGAGATTTTTGGCATACCTTTAGCAACTAATGCTTCTCAATGGATGACATAATGCATACTTTTGTATTCAGGAGCAACTTCCTTCATTTTTGCTGTTAGCCCCATCTGAACAAAAGGCAATACAGTTGGACCAGGGACCATCTTTTGCAATTCTTGAACTATCAAGGTATGACGCCTTTATCAAGTTAGTATCAGTATTGACAAACTTCGTAAAACATTGGGTTTCTTTCTTAAAAAAAATTATTCAAAAAAATCAGGGTGCTTAGTATTTTGGTGTCGCATCAGTAAAGAAGGCTTCATGCTTTGATTCGAAAGTGTTTCAAGACATACATACAACTCATTGAGGAATAGGAACGTCACTGGTTTCAGTCCCTGGATTCACTATAAAACCGTACTGTAAGTAGCTTTCATCATATTTACGATTGGTCGGTGATTTAGGTTTTTTAGCACAATCCTTTGAAGTAGAAGAGGGCGTCAGAAATCGTTTCATAGTTCAGTTTTCCTATATGAAATCACAATTAATTATTACAACACCTATAACGAACCATTACAACAACATATAAATATTGCACAATCACTTACTAATTTATTACATTTACTTTTCCCGCTGAAACTGACTGCAAATATTCTGTTCGGAATCATCCTTCCCTCTCGTGGTCGCTTTTCTTTTATATCCAGTAACACTCGAGAGCGTTCGACGCGTCTTCTGAAACACATGTTTCCCCCATTTTCTGGTCGTTTCAGGAAACGGTGGTGACCCATTGTTGTTTACAAATGAACATCCCTACGGTAGAGCTATATTATGCACATCAGAGGACAGGTCCGGCCTAGATTCGCTACAAATTACACTACACTATGAATGTACGCTGCTCACATCACTCACGCGTACCACCTGAAACTTTCCCGCATACCACCAGTGGTACGCTTACCACCGGTTGGGAACCCCTGTTCTAAATGATATAATTACTAGATATCTGCTACAGTCTGAGCACCTCCAGGAAACATCACCCTCTCTTCACCTATTGTCGATTGAATCAAAGCTTTCGACTGTACTGACTTTGTAATACACGCTGATGAATTGTATGAGCTAGGTATTCGTGGAAAATTCCTTACGTGGACTATATCCTACATAAAATATAGGAAAATATCTGTTAATTGAAATGATACTAATTCAGAATTATTCGACGTAGATATTTGTACACCACAAGGATCGGTCTTGGGACTCCCAACATTTTTCTTCGACAATATATGGGACGTACGTCGATTACACTTTTTGTTGATGATACAGTTTTGGCCTTGAAGAGCTTCAATTCGAATTAAACATGATTGGTGAAAGATTTACCGCATGTTTAATGCGGAGAAAACTGTGCTGATTCAGTTCTCTGGTAGGAAACAACAGAAAATTTAGGTGAACACTAAGACACTGGTTTGAAATGGCAGCATCAGATTAACCATGTGGGTATGTAAAAAATCAGTAGTAGTTATGCTCTGCTATACCTAAAAACGTTTTAGATGTTAATAATCTTATCGATGTTTATTATGCCCCTGTGGGGTAAGGGAATGAATATTTTTAGGAGCTTTCATGTGCCAAAAACGCATAGTTAGACCCATATTATATGGTCTAAGTTACACCGAATCATGTAGACCTATTTTTGAAAAATATAACATTCTAATTATACCCTCTGTATACATTTATCATTGTATTTTGTATGAGAAAAACACGAATATGATTTTGAAACAAATCGTAATTTTCACCTCTTGTACAAGGAGCGATAAATTACTAATAGTGTAACAACATAGAACTTCAAATCGCCTTTTGCAGCTGAACTTAATTTCTTCTATTACCTGCCTTCAGACATTAAGGAAATATCAGCTCTAAAAATAAAGTAAAACAATATTTACTGGAAGGAAGCTTTTATTTTGTGAAAGAATTTCTTCAAAAGATAATTTAGTGTTTTGTATTTATTTCTTGATACTTGGATGTTCCATTTTGGGTGTATTTTGTGTGTTATGATCAATTTAAGGAATACATATTATTATTATCTTAAAGGAATATTTGATTTCAGATGGCGTGTGTGATAATTCCACAATTCTTAATACATATATCACTTTCATCATTTCATGGTGATCCTCAGTGAAATTTTCTTTAGTTCCTTGAATCGAAGCAAATTATACAGAAACAGGGCTAGCACGAAATATATTTCAAAATCTTTTTTTCGAGATCGACATTGTCCATATTATCTACAATTTTTCGAAGTTTTCATCAGCTTTTGTTATTATTTGGTGAATTATGTTTTTGCAATCATAATTTCAGGCTCCAGATTTCTTCAGTATTTTGTTGTTTGCCTTAATATGATCCACAGCATGATCATTCGTGTTCCATTTTCCATATGTACCCTTCCCAATTTAGTATCCCTTATCTCATTACTTCACCTAATGTCGACCTCGTAAAAACATGTCTATTTGATGTCATTCAATGCAAACGAAATCGACCATTAATGACCCCTATTAATGGCTGATTTGTCATTTATTCATGATTTTCCGAAATCAACTATTAATAGCACCTATCAATGTTAAATTTCGTTGCGCAGCCATATAATGGTAAACAGATGAACTTTTTCTGTGCCCTCTTTCAGTCTACCATTAGACATGCTAATATAAATGTATAAATATTATTTATAATTGAAGAAAGAGTTCATAACTACTATCCATTTCATTAAATGAATATATTCTAATCAATAATTCCTTTATTTCAATAAGAATGTGGTAGACAGAAAAATATTGTAATCAACTCGTATATTGAAATGGGATTAATGATCTCAAAAATATCTCGATGATTGATCCCCTTCATCAATACACTAGTTAATCACATAGCTATTTGTATGAATATATTTGGTCTTGGTTTTGGTACTGATCTTGATGTTTCAAGACCAAGACGAGACTGGCTCAGTTTTGGACTTGGTCTTGATAGCCATGGTCTTAAATCAAAATGCGTCTCAATTCCTAAATAAAGATCAAATTAGACCCACAAAGCACACAGCTTGGTAATAATGATAATAATAATAGTTTGTTTATTCGATCTTTTTCGTCTCTAATCTCGTGGCATTCAAAATCGAAATATTCTATAATAAAAAACATTTTTACTATTATTACATTATTAGTACCTGCAATGTAATTGTTATATATCTCAATTATCTTATTTAATAATATTATAAGTTTCTTGCTTTAATTAATCTGCATTTGGTTTAATCAATATTGATACCGATATATCATGAACTATGCCAGAGGCCAAAGCCGAGGGCTTTTTGGATAATTTTCCCGAAAGTTAGAAAAAATTATATTATTGCTATGTTTTTGTCCAATATGCGTATGTACCTATGTTCTATAATATATATTCTAACTTGTACTAATCTGTATCTATATTTTCCAATAATAAATAAATATGTATTTTTGAATATGAATAGTCCCCACACACAGGGTGAATTAATAAAGCTGGTGTAATAGGCTGTAGAAAATTGCAAAATCTCACTTTTCATCTGTCATTATTGCAGAAACAGTTGAAAATATAGGTATAGAATATTGATAGAATATTCAACCTAAAATTCCAATAGGTACGGATCAATATAAATGATGATTTATTTAAAATTAAAAATGGTTGCAAAGTTTAACTGCGGGAGTGCCAACAACGCAGTATTGAAATATTTCCAAAAATTTCAAATTCAAACCAAATAACTTTTGTATAATTTTTTTTTCTATCTTCAGTAGTAGGAGGTATAGACCACTGATACCTTACAACATACGCCTATTTGTTGTAAACTGTAAAAATGCAAGACTGAATTTGAACAATGTATATTCGATTTTGAATGAACAAAAAATTAAAACCTACCATTTAAAAAATAAATCAGATTTTTCTTGATATTGAGTGGATTTAAGTCCATTATTTTTCCTTCGAGACCAAGACGAAGACTCTTGGTCTTGGTCTCGAAAGTCAAGTCTTGGTCTTGGTCCTGAGAAGATTTATTAAGTCTTGGTCTCGGTCTTGGTCTTGTATCAAGACCAAGACTAGTCTCTTGGTATCGCGAAGATCGTTACAATACAAATTATGGTAAAGGTAGATTTATCGGCTCCGCCTTAAAATAAAGGAAAAAGTGGCTCAACTTATCTAGTTTTGTTAGTATGAAGAATTTATATCAAAACAGATGCTTGCTGCGCTCGCATTTTATAAATTATCTCCGGCGTGTCTCTTTCTTCTGGCTGCCCTTTTGAAGAAAGTGTTTGCCGATTATCCTCACACTCTAATCCGTCAAAGATGGGATTGTAACAGTAGGTCCTACAGCCGAATCTGTATGTCATACATCATTCTTGCCAGGTCAGATATTTGAGTACACTCTTACAAGCTATGTCGACAGCTCGAAGTGAAAACGCCGCCTCTCATATTGTGGCAGAGGAAGAAAGCATAGAAGCATTCCTCCGATAGCAACTCTCTAGGTAGAGAGTACTGCCAAGGAGATCGGACAAAATTTGACAGAACACTCATCCTGTATATTGGGTATTCCATTCAATTTTGCCACTGCGGTTTCTTTATTCTAATATTCTCTTCTACTACAAAATCGTTCCTCAAATAATACCTGAAAGTACTAATCTTTACGTACACCTCCTCCTCATTTCTCGTAAGTTGTTCAAAAATGTCGTTAATCCAGTAGTATAGTCAGATTTTTTTTCTGCTAATAACATTTTTGGATATTTTTACTTGAAAAATATTAACATGTGACCCTGAAAATGAAGACCGATTAATGAAATTTGGTGTCGTACTGGAGTTTTTGAATGTATATCAAATGAAACAAAATCGCCCCTATCATAAAAGCCACCAGTCTAATCTTAATGATGAATCTGAGGGAAACTGTCATGATACTTCATTGAATTTTAAATGAAATATTCCTCAAATAACTCAAGATAATAGTGAGATTTCGAACAGAGTCCCAAATATGTTTTTGGGTAGAGAATCAATGAAATGGCATGGAAATGACATTGTCGTTTCTATTCATCTCACATAATAGCCATACTTGAAAAATATCAAGTTGACTAGTTACGATCTATAATGAAATATGTCGGTCGGATAGTATGTATGGCGCACATTGAGCAAGCAAAAACCAAAAGCGAAAAAGTTCATTTGTATAAATTTTGATTGAAATATTAACAATACACACATCACGGATATATAAAGATCTAAAAAAAAAAATTAAAACCCTCCTGAGTTTTGCAGCCACAGAGGGGTAAGGTAAGGGTTTTATGGTTTTAAGGGGTGAAGACTCCACGATATTGTGGGCCATATGCTCGTGCGAGTAGTTTTATCGCAGCATGATCTTCTCCCCGCCTCCTCCAAATTATGATGGGAGACTTTTCATTAAACTTGCTAACATCAGTCAATTGAGGTTTCATGGTTGAAATCATATACTAGATCCCTGAAAAACTATAAAAAATCCGGATTCGGAACATTGTTTGTTCCTCTCCTACCCGTCATCCAGTAGCTCATGGAAAACATCCAAAGCCTGCTATATGAGCCCCTGATGTTTCATCGGAGCATTGTGATGGCTTATAACTCCCTCCATGCCTCTGGTGAGTGGGCTCGGCCCGAAGATGAAAATTCTGAAGAACTTTTCGGACAGCTTCTTTATATGTAATTCATCAGCCAACTCTCGCAGTGCCGTCGAACGAATGTATCTGTCACTATTTGGTATCTGGGAAGGTAGCAAAATACTGGACAGGTGTAGGTCATAGCTGGTCTGATGACCTGTTTGTATATTAGTACCTTGTTTTCGAGCGCTAGCTTGGAATTCCTGGCTATCAGTCAGTATGTCTTTTCCACAGCTGCCATGGCTCGCTGGGTTGCCAAGCTAACGTGATTGACCAGTTGTACCCCAAGGTACCGCACGGAGTCCTCCTCGTCAATCCGGGTGCCAAGAGCTCTGAACTCTCCCGTGATCTCTACATTGGAGCGTTTAATCTTCTTTGTTAATTTGCTCTGTTTTCGCCGAATTTAGCACTATTTTGTCCTTCGCCAGGTACGGCACGACTTACCCTTTTCCAGGTGTATCGCCACCCGTGCAGCGGCAGCATTGCTCTTGGACGCCTGGGCAAAAATTGCAGTATTGTCGCCGTACACTGCCGTACACTGCCGTACACTGCCGTGCTCTTCGTGCGTGAATAGCGAATAAAGTAGCGACAGGCGGAGCTAGTGTTGTTGATTTTCAAGTAGAGAATTTTGGCCATGTGCCTTGGTATTTCTGTTCTTAACGTATTCATGACAAAACCCTCCGTACAGACGATGTCGAAGGCGTTCTGTATGTCCAACAGACCATGACTGTGTTGAGGCCTTGTTGGAAGCCTTCACTCATCTCGTTTACTATCCTGGCCACCTGAGAGGTTGTAGAGTTTTCTCTCCGGAAGCCGAACTGCTCCTCCGGGATGAGTTGAAGTTCCTATTCAAGGTCTCCAAATCTCTTTAACTTACTCCTATCCACCAACTTGGCGACCGCTTACCGCTTACCTGTCTTCTTCATCGGGACAATCTCAAGTTCCTGAACTACGTTTATCTTGTTCACGCCAGGTGTTCTCTTCCGGGGGAGCCTTTTAATTGCATCCTTTCCCTCCACGAAGCTAGTAAACAGATTCAAGAGAGTACGCCTGTCCAAGTTTTTATTGAGGCGTGTCTGAATTCCAAACAGCCCTCCAATCACTATTCTGTGGTGTTCGATGGCATCTGCACCTGCCGGAAAGCGATCTGAAACTACTCGCTGACCATTTCAGCTTTTCCTTGTTCCGTCATCGCCTGCGCTTGACCGTCTTCCACTGCCGGGATATCCTTACGCCTCTTTTAGAGCCGCCTGGAAACTCGCCAAAGGATGCCCTTGCTCACATTGAGGTTTTCCAGTTTCCTCCTCTAGACTTCGTCCCGATAGATGTTGGCTTGCTTTGTGATTTCCGTCCCTAGCGTTATCATCTGTTCTCGATGTCTGGGGTGCCTTGACTGTTGACACTTTTTCCTATCTCGGTGGTTAAGCTTGATCAGCTTGTGATGTAGTCTGGAAGGGGTTCCTGGTAGTCTTTCCCATTGTGAACAGACATGCTTTTTATTGCGTCATGCATCTTTTTCCCAACAGAAAAAGTGTCTTATATAAAATTCGTCGTGTGGAACCCAAATTAATTGGGAAGAATAATTTTATATTTGTTGGAAAAAAATTCCAACGAGGCCTTGATAATTTCATAAAAAATTTTTGAAAAGAAATGTTTTGGCCATCTACATTCGGTACTTTATTGTCTCTTAAGATCATTTACCATTACGACGATATCCGTTTTGTTTGCAGTTTTGGTTACACCTAAATATTTTACGATCCGGTTCAAACTATACGAGCAGTCTAACAAACCACATTACTCACATTAATCACTCGAAATGAGATTATATCAGGATGCAAATCGTGCTAATTTCAATATCATGTATTTACCTTACATGTTATCTGTCTACAGTCCCATTTTTTCTTATCGCAACCATGTAATGATTTCTAAAAGTCGACACAGCGCACATCAAGTGTTTACGTTTGATTTAGACGGAACCAGTTTCTAGTTGATTATATACATTTCTAGCGGTTTAGTTTGAAAAAAAAAAAACAACAAGAACCCACGATTTGTTTTGTTTCGATGTTTTTCATTGTGGTTGCATGTATTTTTCGTAACGACCTTAATAAACCAAAGTGTCCCTTAATATCAATTATTCTATCGCGGTTTGAAGACGATATTAAAACGGTGCTAGCAGTTTCATAACTTGAAAAAATATTCGACATTGTACGTGAGTTTCATACGAATCGCTTTACAGTGGTGCAATTAATACTAAGGTGTTAGTGAAACAGTCAGTCCGAAGCAGCGTGATGTGGTTTAGTATTTTTCATTAGTATCGACTCTCTTCGCTGACATTTTTGTTGAACTGTTATGTTATTGAATTAATCAAAATCAGTGCTCTATTGAAGTTCGTGTGTCAAAAAGGAATCGAAGTGACGTGTGGTTTTTCCAGTTAAGAACGATGAGTCAAACCGTGGATAAAGAAAGGAAGCAGAACAGACTTCCTCCGCCGTTGATCATTGGTGAGTTCATTAACACTATTCTATTGGATGAATCAGTACTTTTATTTTTTTTTAATCGAATGGTCGCTACACGAAATTAGTTTGCGTACTAATATCCAAATATTTTTGGTGAATCTTATTCCGAAGTACCTGATTCGAGAATATTCATAATACCCTACACAGCTCCAACGAGAGGAACTTAACAACCTGGAATGGACAGACATACATACCTTCAACAGGAGGTCATGAATGTTTGAGAAGAAAGCCAAGAAGAAAGAATATAGATTTGTGGAAAACTGATGATGACAAAAAGGATCCATGTGGGCCTACTTGCCTGGCTGCGATAGCGACCTTCCCCCAAATTACTATTACTTCTACCTTACACAGCTATATGGAAATATTATAATCAACACTAAGTTACATTACCTACCTAAGCAATGATGTCAGTCTACCATTTTTGCCGTAGCGTTTCTCATTTGGAATTAACTGCACAGTATTCCAAGCCAAAATATCAATAAGATTATAAGGAGTGCAGATATTGATGAACAGATTGAAGAAGATTGAAAAATTTAAGCGTGTATAAAAAAATCACTCAATTATCAGCATCACAAATGTAATGTAACAAATGTCCTGACTTCTGCCGACTTCGGGATACAGAACTTTCTTTGAAAATTTGAATGTCACTGATTTTTCATTAGTTCGATTTTTTTGAGTGATCACTTCAAACTATATCTTTTCTGTTACTCGATTATTTTCACAGAACTATTTCAGTGCATAAAATCCTTAGACCTCATAAACTTTACCTACAATAAATTGTCAATATAAAATCAATACAAATTGGGATGGTGTTTTGTTTTAAAGTGCGAAATTTAACATTCAAATGTTATCACCTAAATTTCTTCTGCAGTTTCCTAGATTTTTTTAAGATTGAGAGTATATGTGAATAATATATACCCAAAACATTACAATAAAATTACAAATACCCTAAAATGCATCATGCACGCCTCTGCTCTTCCTCTCTAAATGTCTCTGAAGTATTAGTGACAGTTTCAAATCCACGAATCAGTTTCATAAGACCTTGTACGCTACTGGATTTTCAACAGTTAGTTTTTTTTTAGATTGTTTATTCTAATATAACACTTTTTGGTTCATTGGCATTTTCGAGAACAAAATAACAATCATTCCTCTACATATATTTAGATAACGCTAGGAAAAACACATACATAGCCTAAAAATTTGAGTTGTACTCGTTTGTGTTATTACATAGAATTCATCAAAATGCTAACATATAGAACTGAAATAGTCTACGATTCAAAACTATCGAACAAACAAAGTTCAGTAACGATATTATGGAGAACCAAAGTAGATAGGAAATAACGTTAAAGAAATGGAAATGAATCAAAAAATAAATTTTGAAACCAAAACATCACAATAACCATTTTTTATCAAAAACAAATTATCACAGAATCAGAAATAATATCACATCATACTTTTTTGAATAACCAAAATTCGATGAATTAAAAATTACAAGAATGCATATCCATAATACCAGTCAGTTTATCAGAAGACCTAAATTGCCATATTGAAAGTCATCAGACGAATGAATGGTGATACCGAAATGTACAGAACCGAAAATTATCAGAAATTCTTTATATATTTATTATTTTCTTGTCATTGTCAACGACCAATGTCTTTTAGTTCGCCGCTTCAAATTTTTCCCCACTTATAAAAAAACCAAAATGAAGCTTGATGATTTACTTGTGCTGAACATGTACTCGTAAATCTAATCGGTAAAATTTGTTTTTTAACATGAGCTTCTTCTCGTCTTCTATTTTCCTCCTCAATTGCCCAAGTCTGCTACTCAAGATGAATAGTTATAGTTTAACGCTTATAATACTACTACTACTTTTTATACTTCTTTTTATTCCATTATTTCTATACCTACATGCTGAATGGATAATATTATCAATAATCATATTCTAGATGAAATCTGAGAAAGTAGTTGGTTTTTGAATAACTATTGCCTTTAAAAATTAAATCCTTATTTAAATTTTTTTTCTCATTTCCCCATTTATTAAACAAACAAAATGAAGCTTGATAATTTATTTTTGCTCTACACGTATGTGTAAATCTAATAGGTGAAATTTGTTTTTCAAGATGAACAATCTTTTCTTTTCATCTAATTCTCAGTTGTAATATCACAAGAGAGTGGGAATACCTTATCGAACTCTCGTGTGGTATTTGATAGATTATTTTTTGATGCCCCAATCATAGACCCATTCTCTATACATATATAACATTTTTATTTCAACAATTTACTTGAATCACTATAAAGAATGAAGTTTGGAATTTGAAGTTCTCATCATGAAATATACAATTATTATGGATGTTTTGTCCTTGGCTGGAGGATTCCGTAACATTGTTTCGTTCTGTTGGATTGAAAGCTATAGCTGTCTCTCTGTCCCTAGGTTATCAACTGAAACTATTTCCAAATTGACACGTTACTCAAAATAGTATTCTTACATGCATTTTCGTTGATTTTCTTAAAATTTGACCGAATGATGATGTACTAAACCGTTTTCGAATAATTTTTCACTTTTCATGCAAACTGGTGACAGACATCACATCAAAAGAATCAGTTGTCACATAATAAAAACAAAATACCACAAAAAATTCCCGCGGCAATTTTCAAGACAGAAAATTCCCACTATAATAATGCTGTGATTGGCCTAAACGTACATGAATGCTTTCTTTGAATTGATGGTTTCGATTGTTTGCTGGTCAGCAGCGAAAAAACCACCCATTTTCCGGGAAGTTATATTAGGGGTCAAAATTGGCCTGAAATTCCTACGGATTCGTGTTCAAGATCACCTGTTTCCTGAAAAAAATTTGGTTCTAAAAAATTGTGATTTGTTTCACTTCCCATGGAAACGCCCTCTTGTATATCACGTATGGTGACCCATTTTGTGCAGTTAGTTCATTCCTAATGTATTTATCTATCCTCAAAACTTCATGGTTCTACGTCGAAAATTACGGAAGATTCGGGGGCATTTCCATGAGAAGTGAAACAAATTAGAATTTTTCAGGACAGAAAATTTTATTATAAGTAGTTATTTGGGGATCCTAAACATGAATCCGAAGGAATTTCGGACCAAATTTGCCCCCTACAATAACTTTCCCAAAAAAGTTTATCGCTCTTGGCGTGCATTTTAAATCTCGTAAGATGAAACCTATTGTACAGTGAGTTATCTATCGATCATGATACTTTCATGGTTCTACATTGAAAATCACGGAAGATACGGGGATGTTTCCATGAGAAGTGAAACACAATGTATATAAATAACTTCAATATACCGATAGTTCGATAATTTGTTTTCACAGATTTTTTATCACCGGTTTTAGAAAAATGCCCCCTTTGATTCCTTTGTCTGTGTTTACGTCCTACAAAATAACAAATAATAATGAAATTATACCTATAAATAGGTTATTCACATTTCGTCACAATCGGCAATGTTGCCAGTGCCCTGCACTGTTTTGATATCAATGATTTTCAAAACGCTCACTACAATCGGATAAGGATTCAATCATACCACCATACAACTTTTGGCTCTTAAACTTTGTCCATAACGGTGGAAATATTGAGATTTTCTATAAAATACAAAACACTAGGGACTTCAGTTTTTTAGGGGTTTTTGTTAAAAAATGGCGCTAAATTTATAACTAGAGGAGAAGTGGTCGTGGTACTAGAATATTTGCCGTTCACCTAGGCCACCCGGGTTCTATCTCCACCTCCTGCCACTGAGCTAATGTGGTTGGAATCCACTTGTACGTAAGCTGTTGCTCCTGGATCTTCCTTGCTCGCACAAGCTCTGCTTTTGAAGTGTTATCTCCACAAACCAAGGTGATTCGTAAGAACAAATTTTACAGAAAAAGATTAGCCTGCTAGATCATCCTTATCGAAAGAGACAAATATTTATAGTATAGCTGACCGTAAACAAAGGAGTCTTTATGATGTTGATTATGGAACTGCTGTGCGCGTCTGTTTGTCTGTTTTCCGCTCCCTTTCACTGTCAATTAGAAATTTTTCCACGTTAGCTTAGTATATAACGAATTCATTAAGTTTTCGGATAGTAGAGAAAATTCAATGTTTTTATCAATTTGTCAAAAAAATCAAATTTTGGGGACATACGCTGGCAAAACCTTAGCAGATACATCAAATTAATGTACTTAATGATTGAAGTACTTCAAGAAGCTCAGAGAAAAGTCCGCGATTGCACCAATCTATATTCTAAGGTTAACTCACAGTTACGATTTACATCTTTAAAACGATACAAAAGCGATAGTGTTTTTTCAAAATAAATGGCATCACAAGTAATATGCACCCGTTCAAAGCGTGTGGACGCGTTGCTATAGTATTGTTAAATTTTTACGGACTGTTAGTCCTAAAACAAGCCAAGAAATTACCTCCGTCAATATGGACATGACATTTACGAACTCTCTGTATAAATGCCTTCCCATATCGATCCACTGTTTGATATTTCCCAGGCGAGTTCCATGTCAATACAACGTTTGTTTATCCAACTAACTACAAATGATAGGACTATCAATCAGCCAGAGTATCTTGAAATAATTGCAGGATACTTCGGCTCATCGTGGATGTATATTGCGACTACGTACGGATCCTAAAATAAATTTGCTGCCACCTATGAATACAATTAAATTTAGATTTCTGATGTTCCATAAATCAAAAGAATGAGAATGAGAATGAAGTACCATTTTTTGTACCCTCTTAACAATCCATAAAATCAAAAATATGAGTTGCAAGTAATATCAGAATGACAGGAGATGTTGAACGTATAATAGAAATAAATATTATTCATCTTTTAGATGAAATACGAGAAAAAAAAATGTTCTTAGGTGCAAACTGTTGCCTATAGCTAGAGTAAAATCCTTTTTCACAATTTTTCTTTAATTTTTACTCATTTATTTAAAAAAAAATCAAATTAGGTTTGATTGTTTATTTTTGGTGTACACATATTTTCCTCCTCAATTGCTTTTCAAGATGAACAATATTTTACTTTCAATACTCTTCTTTTGCTTATATTGCTGGGTTCGTAATTGTTGGCCTTAACTGTCTTGTAACAGGTTTTTTCAATTTATGTTGTGTTTAATTAGACCATTCATGTTTCATTTTCTATAACAGAAGCAAAAGAATTACCTTATATCAAATGAGAAAAATATACTTACGTACTATAAGAGATGCTGACAGAGTAACTTCATTGACTAAGTCCACGTTGGTAATACCCTGCTTCAGAGACACTTGCCAACATTCCAGTACTACGTCATTGTCTTGAGTGGAAGGTGAAATAATTCCAACTGCGGTGTTAAGTTTTCATGCATCCGAATTATTGGTTTTTCGTAGTAAATTTGAAAGAAATGTCACTTTTTCGTACTAATGATATTTTGAGCGGTTTTCATTTGTGCGAAATGCCTTCACGGAATAAATGAAATATTCAACGTCAACCCCCTAATTGACCGTCCATTTTCTCAAGAAAATAAGTCTCACCCAAAAACATTTGGGAGCCCTTTTTCTTTTTTCTTCAATTCAAAATTCCAATACGTTAACAAAATCGGTAAAATTTAAAAAAATATTACGGATGTTCTTATCCTTATATTGTTCATGGGATTGCTATTCTACATTAAAATCTATAATATGCCTGGAAACAAACATACATAAGCGCACTGATCATTGTTTTCGTTCAAAATTTCGGACAAGTTGACTTTATTTCAACTTGAACTTATTCGTACCATCAGTTAAAATTTGCCGCCACGAAATATATTTGAACAGCTTTTGACAGATTTCGTTCGAAAAACGAATAATTCGTGTACATGAAAACTTAGCTTTACTTCTATTTGTATTGTTTTTATCATTTCATAATACAGTGCGGCTTTTAATAGTCTCCCCCCTGTTAACATTTGAACGGTTTGACTTACAAACATAAAAAAAGTTTGGCTTGGAGGGTTTCACCCATACTACTTTTTTAAATAAGACACATTGTGAATGCTCGATACATGGCACGGGGGGCACATCAACTAAAAAATTTTAAATGACATGGGGGCACATCGTTGAAAAGAGAATTCAATTCGGTTTCCAACCATCTGAAATTTTTTAGAATTTCGTTCCATTAAAAAAATTCTATCACGTTATTTCACATCAAACCATTCAAAAGTTATCGGGGTCAGGTAAGAAAAGGGATCCAGATCCCCCAGATCCGCAGTTATTCTGACATTTCAAATGCATATCGTGAGAAAATGCAAAAACGAAAATCTAAAATATTTAGATGGATGAAAAGAGAATTGAATAATCTTTTTAACAATGTGACACATGACCCCCCATGCCATTTAATTTTTTTTAGTTGATTGCCCCCCCCCCCGCACCACCTATCGAACAATCACAATGTGTTTTATTTCAAAAAGTGGTATCGGTGAAATCTTCCAAACGGTTTTTTTTTGTTTGTACGTCAAAACGTTCCATAAAGTTAACAGGTGGGGGGGACTATTAAAAGCTGCACTGTATATAAATAGCTGTTACATACCGATAATTCAGTTATTTGTTTCTACAGACTTTTTATCGCCAGTTTTAGAACTTCGTTTTCTATATCTGTATTTACGTCCTACAATCAGCTTATTTCCTTGCCGTGTCAGAATCGACAATGTTGCCAGTGCCCAGCACTGTTTTGATATCATTGATTTTCAAAACGCTCTCTATAATTGTATCAAAATTATCAATTACAAGAGCTCCATAACCAGTCCCTTCAATATAATTACATTGTACAGCTACCACCTGGTCCAGTTCCCTTGTTTTTGTTTTCAAATTGTGATATTTTGACTTCAATTGGTCCATATTTCTGCAATGCATAGCTACGGCTTTAAATGCTGTGGTAAATCGCTGCCAGGATTGGTCCTAAAAAACTGATACTCTGGCAATTGAATGTAGAGACGTAATTGTTCCTCCTCGCTGGAAGAAAATATTTTCTTTTTCTTATCTAATTCCATCACGAATTCCAAATTGAACTTACCGTAAACTGTTAATTTTGAAATTTTACTCTAGCCATAAAAATCTTAGAAAACACTATTAATGTTTATTTACGAAAATACAACCACATAACCTATAATAACAGATGACCAGTAACTACAGAAAACAGAACTTCAGAACACGTTGAAAATTGTTTGTTTTGTTGTTTTTTCCGTTAACCAGCTGTGATCCCCTTATGAACGACAGCCCTCAGAAGTCGAAACTTGTGCGAGCTAAGGAATAACGAGGTCTTTCCTTTTAACGTGTGATTCCTAGCACCCACGTCCCTCCGATTGATATTCTATCGCTCTACCATCATGACCACTGCGGCCCAATTAACAAGATCACCAAGATCACCACAACTGTATTCCCAAAAATACAATTCATGAGTATAGCCAACAGTGTAAAAACATGAAGACTGCCGATTTGAAGGAGGCTTTATAAAACAGTAGGTGTTGGTACGTTTATTGAACCAAAGGTACTTTGAAGTGTACTTTAAAGAACCCTTTAGCATAAAGCCGACTTTAAATGAAGGAGTCTTTATGATGTTGATTATGGAACTAGCTATAATACTACCGTCGATGAAAAAGATGAAATGTTCAAATAACTAGTAGCAAATAATGGGTTTTCTCCCGAATACAGCTTACCCTCAGATTTATAAAAGAATGTCCCTTCCGATTTATAGATCTTTACCCTACTTAGGCCCCTTTTTCTGATGATATCCGTCAAAACTATCACTAACAAAGTAGATAACCTCAAAATATCATGTAAATGTATCAAAACAATAAGCTCTCTATTCTCTGAAGCCAAAGATAATATTTTTAAATTGATGAAAAGTGGAATATATAAGTTGACATGTGGAGAATACCCAACCACATACGTAGGTAGAACTATCAGGTCTTCGTATAGAAGAGCCTCTGTTTCAAAAATCTAATTTAGGTTTTCTTATCAGATATAACAATCAAACCTCTTCTACATCCAACAGCAAATTATAACATAATATTTTGGATTACAACATCAAACGTTTAAATCCATATGAAGATTTAGAAAATTCATGTGGGATGATAAACATTGGTGCTAATTGTTCTAACACTCAAATAGGTACACTCAAATTGTATAACTTGCAACGTTATGACACTTTCCACAATAACGAATAAGAAACTGAAGTATATTTCAATTTTTACTATTTTTCAAGATATAATGTTTTATAAAATTTAGCAAAAATTCCTTTCCACTTGACTCGTTATGTGAATTGATTAAACGATATAATAAACGTCACCATTTCTGCTTATTTTATCTATGATTCGTATGATCTGTCATTTCGAACAGACTCAATTATACATTGCGACTTTTAATAGTCCCCCCTGGTGACTTCTGAACGATTCGACCTACAAACATGAAAATACCATTTGGAGGGGTTCACCGATACTACTTTTTGAAATTGAACACATTGTGAAATGGCACGGGGGGCACTTCAACTGAAAAATTTTAAATGGCTCGGGGGGTCATGTGTCACATCGTTGAAAAGATAATTCAATTCTCTTTTTAACCATCTGAAAATTTTTAGAATATCTTTTCATTCAAAAAGTTTCCTATGCCGCTATTTCACATCAAACCATTCAAAAGTTATCATGGTCAAGTAAGAAAAACGGTTCAGATCCGCCATATCTGCACTTATTCTGACATTTCAAATGCATATTGATTTAGATAGTAGGAAAGAGAAATGAATTATCTTTTCAACGATGTGACACATGACCCGCATGTCATTTAAAATTTTTTAGTTAATTTGCCCCCCGCGCCATCTATCGAGCAATCACAATGTGTTTTATTTCAAAAAGTAGTATCGGTGAAACCCTCTAAACATATTTTTTATGTTTATACATCGAACCATTAGAAAGGTAACAGGGGAGAGGACTATTAAAAGCCGCACTATACAGGGTGTCCCAACAAAATCTTTCCACCCGGATTTACTGGGATATGACAAATTATTTTCGAAATCGCTGAAACACGTCGATTTTGATTTTTAGGGAGACACATGTCAGTAATGGATTTAGTCGAGCAACCTCTTGCTAATCATCATAGGGAACATGGGTCGAGTGATACATCATCTTAAAGCTCTCTTCATTCTCTATCCAAACGTTTAAATTTCGTCAAAATCGAATGAATGGTAATTGAAATTGGTGTTGTTAACCTGTTCAATGTAAATCAATCAATTATCTTACCTGTTCTTATCGAAATTCAATGTATTAACTATTTCGACGACTCAATAAGTGGACAGACTAGACAATGGCATCATCCCATCTGGTCAGGTACCCCAGTCACCCCACGAACAACAAAAACAAATTAGGCAAAACAGAGTAATTAGCCAGGCTGGGACTATTAATTGCGAAAATCTTTCAACCAAGTATCAGTTGTACGTCGCTCTGCGAGAAGACAACATTGTACAAGCGGAAGGTGCTCACCGCAGTTGTGATCGAAACGTCCGAAGGCACCGCCTCCACAGAGGTGAACCGACCACTGCCCCAGAGCCCAGAAACAGTATTTCTTAGTTTTTGTTCTGTTGACTTTTTCAGACAATGTAGACAAAAAACCCTGCTTTTTTATGGTTCGTCTGGGAGTATGTTCTCAGAATGAATTCACAGTCCGCATTATTCGTATAGAAATTATCAGTTGATTCGTATTCTGTTAAATTTCTACCTGAAAATGGTGTACGCGTTGGAAGAACGAATTGAGTTAGTGAAACTGTACTACAAAAATGATGAGTGTCTAAGAGCTGCAGCTAGAATTTTCAATGCAAGGCATCCAGGGAAAAATGTGTCTCATACCTATGTTGGAACGTTGATTGCTAAATTTGAACGATCTGGATCTGTGGGCAATCAGAAACATCATCCTGAAGTCTGATACGGAACGAGGCTAATGGGGTAGCGGTTTTGGGACACGTGGCTATGTATCAGACTCAAAGTATTCGAAGCTTGGCTGGAGCTTCAGGAGTAGCGCGATCCAGTATTCAGAGAATTCTCAAGTCACATCGACTCCACCCATACAAAACAAAACTTGTACATGAACTGAATGAAGACGATTGTGACAGACGTCATCAGTTGTGTGAGGAAACGTCTGAGCGTCTGAGAACAATTCCCAATTTGCTCTTCAATATTTGTTTTTCAAACGAGAGTACATTTTTTGTTAATGAAAACGTAAATCGTCACAACTGCCACTATTGGAGCGATACCAATCCTTGGTTAAAATGTGAAGTCCACACACAAACTCCGCAGAAGTTGAATGTTTGGTGTGGTATTTTTGGCAAAAATATTATTGGACCACTTTTTATAGATGATCATTTGAATGGACAAATGTATTTACATCTTCTTCAGAATGTCTTCGATCCCATGATAACGGATATTCTCGAAAACGATGGAGATTATTCGAAAGACAACCTCCTTTTTCAACAAGATGGAGCACCACCTCACTATGCGGTAGCGGTCAGAAATTTTCTGGGTGAACGATATACCAATCATTTGATAGGGCGGCGAGGACCAATTGAGTGGCCAGCTAGATCACCAGACCTCAACCCGTTGGATAATTTTTTATGAGGACATCTCAAAAGCAATGTTTTTGCCACTTCGCCAGAGTCACTAGAGGATCTACGTGGTCGAATTGTAAACGAGTGCGGCAGAATAACTGCAGAAGTATTGGCAAACGTTCGTAATAGTTTCGAAAGTAGACTTTATCATTGTATGGAGGTAGGAGGGGCTCATTTCGAGCAATTAATAAATTGAATTTCGATAAGAACAGGTACGATATTGATTATTTAAATTAAACCTATTACACCACTAATCTCAATTACGAGTCATTCGATTAAAAAAAAACAAACGTAAATCCGGGTGGAAAGTTTTCGTTGGGACACCCTGTGTATTCACCAAGATCATTCTGATCGGTAGGGTTAACTACCCTCCTTACTTTTACCACTTGAGGCAGCAGCCTACTTTGCAAGTGGTTAAACATCCCACTGTATTGTTTTCCCTTCCACATACAATTATTAAGTCGAGAAGACGATTAGTTCATTCTTGTTTCACGGTAAATGGGGCTGTAATGAGTTGTGAAATGCCAAATGTAGTATGAAGTTTCTTGTCCTTTGTCTTCCTCTTCGCTCAGCACGGAAACTAGGTTTTACGGGAAATTGAGTGTCATAATCGAGACTGATATTTCCGCCAGTTCCTCAAATCTAATGGCCTTGTGAGGTCCGTGGCTTATGCAATGTTTTATAGGGTGTACATACTGTGAAATAAGGCACAGGCGAACAACCTAGCAAATTGAGCCGAAGATCCAAATCTCATAATCTCATAAGGATTGAATAAAATTCAAACGACTTCTAGTATTGTATTCCGAATCTTGCACTCAATTTTACGCTCAATTTTTATTCTTTGAGCCTATTCAGTAGTTCTCATCGCTCTCGGATCATAGGACAATAAAAATATTAGGGCAATTGATATTTGTCCGGCGATGATTCAGAGAGAGTCTCACGGTGTGACAATCATCAATGATTCGCGTGGAACTATAGTACGACAGGGTTAATTTGCTGGAGTTCTATGATTGAAAGAAAAAATAGAACTAAACAATAGACTGCCGAATACATAGGGAGAACCGCAAGAAATCTACAGGATCGAGTGCTTTCTTTCTCAACGGAATGCTATGTTTAATATTATATTTTTTCAAACATTTCAGTGACCTCAACCCAACAATCTAATAATAAAGGAGTCATTATTGTTAGACTTTATTTTTTTTGTCGAAACAATTTACTGGCGTTACGAATATATTAATAATAATAATAATAATATATATATTTTTTCCATACGGAATGTACCAGCCAGGCTCTGTCCCCGGAGCTCCGATACTACCGGAGGGCGCGCTGGTGTATCATTAACCCCAGCAAACACTCCCCACGTCCGTGGGGTGAGTGATTACTGGGCCCGTGAATCATGTGCCCTGAGTAAACGGAGTGAACCAAGAATAACGGCCTTCTGCATTCTTCCGGCTAGGTTTTCTGCCGCATCACGGCATGCCAGTATGATGATTTGAGAGCAGCGTGTCATTCCACCAAGGATCCCTATTATCAGATCCACCATCTTGATAGAATGGTTTGGATAAAGCCTGCGGAGTTCAAAGAGAAGATCTCGATATTTAGTCCGTTTTTCTTCCTCTTTTCGAATGATGTTCGTTTCACCAGGAGCTGAAAACTCAATCACGAAAATCGTCCTACTTTGATGGTCGAGGAGGACTATATCAGGCTTATTGGCTTGTATTTGCCTGAGGGTGGGCAATAAGTAGTTCCAATAGATTCGTCACTTCTCATTCTCCACAACGGACTCAATATTCCCCAGAGCATAAGGCAACACCGGTGTCTCGTCTATACCGTACGAGTGTCGTAGATAGTAGTACAACACTCGTAGGGCCGCGTTATGCCTGTGGATATAGGCTGAGACCGCATAAGCTGGACAAGCTGACAGCAAATGCATTATGGTCTCAGCTGCCCCACGACACGCTCTGCATCTAGTGTCAGGGACCTCTATACCCATCACGCGACTGCGGTAGACGAGGGTGTTGAAGACACCATCCTGGCAGGCCATCATGAATCCCTTGGTTTCCGACTTCAGCCCACTTGCCCTGAGAAAAGCGAATGTCAGGTTTCTGGATAAGCCAAGGTCTTCAATGTTCTTGAAGAAGACCCCATGCATTGGCTTATCCTTATATGTAGCTGTAGGAGCCTGTCACACTCCACAGCTTTGACGTAGGCTTTTTGCTGAGCGGGATCCAACTCGGTGACAGAGTTTGGGTTCGTCCGTTCAGTGTCGAATACGAGACCGAGTTTATCGGCTGCACGGGTTGCTGCCTTGAAAAGAAATGCTCCAATCCCTGCTTTTTCATGATCGCATACCAAGCAGAGACGGGGATCTGAACTCCTAATGACTTTACAGGCTCCATCCAGTACCATTCTGTTGTGTAGACATTCCAAATTCAAAAGTCCACGGCCTCCCCGCTGTCTGGGGAAGTATAACCATGGAACAGACGATACATTCAGAATTTGCTTATGTATATTAACGTCGGTAAATAAATGGTCTGGTGTTAGGTCTATTGACCGATTCTTCCACACCAGCCGTTGAAAATCACTAAAATTACATTTTAATTTTGTGGCCAGAATAATTATTAACAAAAATGACACATCACAGTGCAGGAAGGAATAAATTGTAACGTACCTACATGGAACATACACATACGTATGACCACTCCATAACTTATTACTACAAATTTATTATAAGACTTAGAAATGAGAAAGAAAAAAAATCTGTATAAAAAAATAGGTATATGAACGCTGTTACTGTCGTTCAAAAAAGTGATGTTTAATTTTTCTTTTATAGGCATGAATTGATAGGGATAGGTTTGGTACATCCAGGAAAATTCCACACCGAGCAATTTGGTATCGAAATTACTTTCTAAACAGTTCTTTCCTGTGCTGAGGAATCACGATCGAATGTTTTTTTGGAATTTAAAAGAAAATACCTATGATACCATTTCTCTTAGGCAGATGTGTCTTATCCATTCGCATGTCCTTAAATTATGGAGAGTGGTAAAAATTCATTTATCAATTATTTGGAACGTTTTGATTTAAATTTTTTCATATTTTTCAGGTGGAACCCCGTATATTGTTGAATATTGTTGCTATTTCTAGTCATTTCCAATTTTATTTATTCTGAAAAGTTTTCTGTTGTCCATTTTCTATGACACACGTTCCTTTGTACATATAAGTTCAATTATTTGAGAAGTCAATTCCCAGTACAACTTCCCCTATGGACACTTAAAAAAAATTCATGCAAAAAATGCAAAATCGATAAAAAACAAGAAAAAACTAAATGAACAAACTGTAATAAGTGCTCCACATGTTTTTATTTTCATCTTCTTGCTCTTAGGAAAAGGAAAATTCTCTAATATTCAGAGCCGAAGAAAATTAGTACAAATTTGTATTCTTCAGGCAACATCTCTTGAGGGACTGAGTTCCAAAGCTTTATGGTTCGTCTCTAAAGTGACGACCATAGGCCGATGTGATTGAAAACTGAGATCGACGGGTTAGTCTCAATGGAAGCGGAGCTAGGTAATAATAATAATAATAATAATAGGTACAACATATTCACGGTAATGATCCACGTAGTGTCCAACGATGCAAGAATGTTTTTTTTTTAATGTTGGTCTTTGTGTCCGAAATATGAATAAGTAATACTTTCGTTGTATATTTTATTTGCAGTAGTACTATGACTTCAAAGAAGCTAGAAACATTTATTGATCTCTGGCAACTAATAAACAATTATTAATAATTTTTTCACCTACTTCACTGTCATGTCTAATATCAGATTGTAAATACAGAATATCACAGTCAGTAATAAAGTGCAATAACCCATGCAGGTGAAGCCTCTGCTTTGTAACCTATAAATCGTGTGTTCGAATTCTATGGATCTTATGAACTTTGTTCTTTCTTCCTTACTAGCAGTAACATTTGTAAAGAAAATTTTGTATGATTTTCATGGGGTCATATTTCCCACTCATAAAATAAAATGCCACTTTTAACACTTGTACCATAAATATTCACTCTTCGTACCATCTTCAAGTTGAGGTTTCAACGGAGAAAATGAGTAATGAAAAATTCAAATTTTAGCTTTGTTAACCAACTTCTTCGGTTGAAAATCAGGCCCTTTTTAAATTTGAATTCGTATACAATCCAATAATAGATATTTTGGTTCGAAAAATTACATCCTATTGGAAACACAAAAAAGAACGTTTTCTCCAAATTTAATAAAAATATAAACAAATTGTGGAAAATATAAATTGAAAACAAAAAAAATATTGATAGGTTTTATTCATGTTACTTTAAACATGTACATAACTGTTTTCAATAGTATTCATATTTCAGCCACAAATTGTATGAAACCACTATCCAACCCTCAAAAAGAATTTTCAGATACACCCAGCTCCCTTTCGGAACATTTACTGAGTCGTCTTGATGTTTCTCAATACACTCATTTTTTAATGTAGACTTTCCGACCACCCACATTCTGCTATGAATTTTTCATGAATTTGGGTAGGTATATAAAATCCGTTAGGCATTGGACTAAAATGAAGTTGAATTAAAATACTCATACGTACAGCTCGCTTCACGAAATACAACTTTTATATCAGAGTGCATATAAATGAGCACCTTGCTCTCACACCGATCCCATGCGAACGATTGGGTTCAGGCCTCGTCGTTCATCAGAGTGAGAAAAACAGAAATTCATTTGGTTTTCCGAGAACATATCCTTGTGCGGTTACAATATATGTGATTCTTCTGTCCGAACCACTCGAATGTGGTGTTCGTCAAGGATCCATTTTTGGACCATCATCATTCACAATATAACCAGCCATATTATCAAGTGACTGAAGTATCGTCAAATTCATTTGTAAACCGACGACTTCCAGCTCTACTTCTCTTTCCTTTCATGTGATATTGCCACAGAAAAAATCAATGATGATCTGTATACATTCATAAAGCTAGCAGAAAGACAGAAAGAAAAGCAAAGAGTCTTGGCTTATTAATATATAGTGACCTGAGGTTCTCGGAGCATATCAATGGACTGCTGCTGGACTGCTGCCCGCATCAATTAATATATGCCAGTATAGACATTATCTGCATCAGAAAACAAAAATTATGCTTTATGAATCTCTAGTTCTATCAGTGCTCAACAACGCAGACGTTTTGTATGGCCCAAACTTGATTAGTGCAAACTCGAAAAAAATTCAGAAGTTTCAAAACTCCTGCCTCAGATCAATAATAATAGTACTTCCTCATTAACACGCAAATGGTGTACCCAAAGGCACAGCTTGTACGGGTAGAGGACGGCTAGTATTATTATTTGCCTTGGCGCTCCGGGCTTGGTTGAGTGGCAGATCATGTTGATGAGGTACCTGTATCGTGTAATGTTGAATTTATTTAACTTTTTCACCTTTATTACTATTTCATTATTATTAATTATGGGCGCACTTTACCCTTGATTCTTAACTTCGAATGACGCAATTGAAGCTTTGAAGGAATTAAAGAATAATTGAACCTAAATTCTAAATCATAAACAGATACACCATCTATGCGAACACTTACACTATCCATATTTTGCTATTTTTTTTAAATCCCCCTCAATTGTTGAACAGTGAACTGTTACTTAATGAAACCGTATGTAACCACCAATCAATAGGTTTTGTGAGGTACACGTGTATTGTTGAAAGAAGCCTTTTGGATTTCTCACCTCTCGACTCCAGATAACACAAAACATACTCCTGCTACCCTCAACTCGCGGTAATAAGGGAATTCTAGAGTAGGCTACGGAACAGAAGAGCGCGTCGTAGTAGAAAGTTATCGGGCTCGTCGACGTCTCGAGCATCGCGTCCGTTACCATAGCAACCAACGTACAATGTGCCATACAATTCCGTTTAATTTGAAATAAAACAAAAAACATTACACACGGGTTTGTCTTCGAGAAAACTCGAGATTTATTATTGTCTATTCAGACCGTTCACTCGAGTTCAATATAGCTGTTTATAGAGACGGATATTGTTTTATTTTCATCAGACATCCAGTCAATATTTTGGTTGTGTCCGTTTTCTAAATTTGTTGTTTATTGATAACCAGATGTATAGGAGAAAAGGTACGTATATTGAGGATATTGAAAAGTTGAGGAAATTGTTGAAAAAAGAAATGATTGAATCCAGGACATACCCCAACCCAACATATTTTTCGTCAACTCAATTCTTTTTGTGAAATTGATAAATCGAATAAATGATGATAAAGGATTATTAAAAACCAAGATATCTTCAAAATAGCATGTGATAGGTATTTTCGTGATCAGAAATCCAGAATACTACTAGGCCCCCTATAAACGCCCTTAATTTACATTCATCAGAAACCCGGCGAAGCTTTTACAAGACCAACACTGCAAGTGCTCTTCTACGAACATTCCTTCCTGCAATTCACGTTTTGTGCAATGCGAATTGCTACAATTGTGGAAATCAAATAATTTTGTATATATCTTGAACAATTTTGAACAAATGTGATGTGTTCAGACTTGTCATGACACGCTTGGAATAGTGGTTAGGTTAGGTCATTCAAGCAGACGGCATCATCATAAGTAGGTGTGTAAATGATTCAAACAAGGAAATTTTTCTTTTGAAATGCCGACTGCATTTTCAATCAATCTTCTTGTTCGTTTATGTACTCTGTTGAAGTTATTCTGGGCTGGATAATGGATCTTCATATGGTGGTCAGACTGTTGTCAGATAAATTCTTCGATTGACCTGGGAAGGGATCCCTGTCTCCCCTTACAACTATCTTCCTGGTGGTAGCCTCCCTAGCCCGTTATATATTTTGCTAATTGGTCATTAAGGCTTTAAAAAGTTTGATTTTTATTCAATTCATTCATTTCCAAGGCTTCCTAAAAGTTCATCTCTCTTCCTTCACTGCAAGTAATGAAGTAAATATCAATTGTTTCCCTACTTTCGACACTCTGTATCTCAGTATCTCAGTGGGGATGTGGATGTGGGGATGACTTCTCACGAAGTCCGTCTTATCACCCTGTATATATATATATTTTTTTTTTGAAGGAGGTTAGCTCGACTGGCTTTCTTGAGGTCTCTCATCGTAAATTACCCAAACTGATTGGCAATGTCTTGATAGAAACCCATATCTTTAAGTTTTGAAGGAGGTTAGCTCGACTGGCTGAGTTAAGGAACGACAAATGGAGTTGTCAGGTATTGCAGTTGGAGACACTTTAATTGTATGAACTCTTTATTTCAGTTCTAGCTTGGTGTTAATGGTTGCCACTTTCTTGAGGTCTCTCATCGTAGAGTACCCAAACTGATAGGCAATGTCTTGATAGAAACCCATATCTATAAGTTTTGAAGTTAATCGCCTTTCAACAGCGAAAAGGGGTTGTGAGCTGTTTGATGGATTTGCTTGTCTTGAAAACTATCCTTCAATGGAAATTAGGAGTAGTTTTGGAAAAATTCTCCATTCTTCTATATTCATATAACTTAATGAATCAGTATTAAATATTGCTAAATGAATCCTATCATATTTTCAAGAAAAAAAAACTTTCATAGTTATTTAGGGAACTACTCCAAGTTTAGGATGCTCTGTATTTAGCACAAAACACTATTGTGATCTGGGGCGGCAGATTGAGCTTTCAATATCTATAAAAATTAATGACATGAAGGAATGTCTTATTAAAGTTCCACTATTCATTCGGGAGGGTGGAATCCCATCCAGTTTGAAATTAATACTCGAGTATGTTCAAACCGGAGAAATACGTAGATAGTCAATGAAAAAGAAGATAATGAGGACTCATATCCTACCTTATGAAATATGACAAGTAAGGGGTTAATGGAATAGCATTCGTCTTTCACTAAACCAATACACAAAAATATACAAACTATGAAAAAAGAGTCTCAGTCGGATTGGCTGAGAATTCGGTATAATGTCCTGATCCAATGTCTCCATGGGCACAACAACATCTAATTGACACTTTTTGAGAAACAGGGTGTAAAACATACGGAGGCAAAGTTATAACTTACCTATAAAATCAATAATGTGACGATTATTTTGTGACAAAAAGTAGAGAATAGCGATTATGATTTTAATCTTAATTGAAAGATTGAAAATATGAAGCGCACTGTGTTACTAGGTGTGGTGTTACTACATACGATAGATCAAAGATACCCTTGAAAAAAATATTTTCAACATTTAAGAACTTTTCATCACAATTACGAATTACAGGATCTGTACAAGATACAATAAATAGACGAGAGCCACAAAATATTGATCGTATGATTTTATGTTTTCTACTTTTAATATATGCCCCTAAAGATTTTGATATAAATACAACTAGAAAAAACAATTCTAAGTTACCCTGTATATTAGTAACACTAAATCACTCAATATTAAAATGAAGATATTTACTCTATTTACGAGTACATAAGGGCTTCAGCTTCCAACTGAGTTTGTTCAAAGAATTACATTAAAATCATAACATTGACTAGTAGAAAAAAAAATCACCAAGTATACGGAGTCTTAGAAATCTTCATTGCAACTCGTGTCGAGGATATTGAGGTTGTAATCGCTATCCTCAACTTTTTGTAACAAAATAAAAACTACAATATTGTTTGTTTAAAAATTGTTTAAAAATTGTTTTAAAATTGTTTTTTCCGTTAACCAGCTGTCATCCCCCTATGAACTACAGCCCTCAGAAGTCGAAACTTGTGCGAGCTATGGATTAACGAGGTCTTACCTTTTAACGTGCGATTCCTAGCATTATTGATTTTATAGGTAAGTAACAAACCTGTCTCCGCATGTTAAACACCCTGTATCTGGAAAACTGTCAATTAGATCTCGTTGGAGTCATTTGATCAGAACATCATAAACTATATCATACCAAATTTTCAGCTGATTCTACTGGGAATCCTTCTCTATAAGAACCGTGCAGGGTCTTTTTTGTAGCCATGGAAACACAATATCGTGAAGACCGTCGTGAAAACCGAAGGAAATGCTTTGGAAATTAGTAATTAATTCCAACTCATCAACACTCCTATAGAGTGTTTACCCAAAGGCATAGCCTGTGCTGTTAGAAGACGGCTAGTATTATTATTTGCCGGGGCGATCTGGAGCGACTTACTGATTTTGGTAGCGTATTTACTTTTCGGCTGTATATATAGAACCTAGAAAACCTACACTGTGAAAAATAACACCAGATTGTACCATATAGTTCCTTATCATTATTATTAGAATACATTCATTGCATTTTTTGCACCGTTTATTCAATGTGTGCTTTTATTAATTTCCAACATTTCATAATTATAGACTAATTTCCCTCAAATTCTGATCTGCTGCAGATCCTGGCATCCCCATTACGTAGTTCAGTTCACAGATAGATCCTATGACCAGTTTTCGAGCTGAAAAATTCGTTTTCGAGCTGAAAAATTCGATTTTTAATAATTTTTACTCAATCCGTAGAAACTAGAAAACAAACGGATAGAATTCGTAAATTTTTTGACAATTCATGAGAATTTATATGATCTCCTGTTCAACAGCATATAATTTGCCATGTACAGGCATCATGAACAAAATTATATAGGTACTTATTACGAATTCTCCATAAATTTCACTAGAATATGGAAGTTAAATTTGAATGACTCATATAATAATCCTCCATATCACCCCCCTTATTTCCAGCCACCGCCATCATCCTCCCTGATTCACCGCCACCTGCATTCAAATACTTTCAAGAGCAGATACCAATAGATGTATAACAGTTATTTATGCAACAAGTGCAAAAAGTAAGTGTTTATTGCACTCGACGTGAAATTGTCCGACGAGGCCGTTAGGCCGAGTTGGACAACACGTCGAGTGCAATAAACATTTTTTGCACGAGTTGCATACAACATTTTTTCTACGTTCATGCAAAAAGTAAAAAAATTATATATTTAGGTGCGGCACTGGGTGAAGGAAAATGAAATACGCAATTTAAATTAATAATTATTACTATCGATTTCATCACCATCATCTAGTTTTCCATTAATATTAGTCATTTTGAAACTTTTAGTTCTGTAATTGTCAGAATTAAATTTTGACTGACGTTTATATAACCACAGTTGCATTATAAAAATCAAAATCATAGTAGACATGAGCGCGTATGTTATCACGAGGTGTGGTCGTAGTAAAGACAGTTTGCTCTATGCAGGTAGACGGTTTAGAACATAGCGGATCGGTATTGATTATGGAGTTATTCTGGGGAAGGCATTTTTTGTTCAACTCTGACTGCTAACATTAATACAAAATAATATAAAATATGTAGCTGTTTAAAACGTATGGCCAATCTCACAGAATATCTGCTAAATATGTAGTGGGTTCGGACGTTTATGTTTATCATGATGACAGCACGTTGAAGTAGAATGACAGATGAGTGCAATAAAAACTTTATTGCACTAGTGCAATAAAGAGCTTCTTTTTCCACTGATTATAGTTCAATAAAGTTTTGCTTTTTGCATGAATGTAGAAAAATAATTTTAACCTTCGTTTTGTATGTTTCACGTTTATCAATGCTATTTCAAGTAAGTATCTCTGAAAATTATGAACTCAATTCCATCGATAACTATTTCTTATAACTAACTACTTATTAGTAGATAAAATATTCATGATGAATTTTCTCATTTTATTCACATACGTGGAGGTGTTCACAATAATAATATTTTGATAAGGAGGGGGAGGGGTATGAGATAAGAGCATTCTTTACCTCCTATGCCGGTGGCTGTAAATCAGGAGTGTGATGGGGGTGACTGGAAATAAGGGGAGATGAGGAGAATCATTCTATTCCAATTTAACTTTCATAATAACTGTAAAATATTGAAGTAATACCCAAAGACTTGAATATAATTCGGTGTTTATTCTTTTTATTGCAATCTCCAATTATTTATGACATAGTGTAACCTGACAAAAAAGTGTCATAGCAATCGCAATCCGCAATCTAAACAAGTTCATACAAGGTGAATTCTAATATATAACAATAACAATTATGGACAATTCGAAATAATTATATAATTTTGTTCATGAGATATATCATTTGGAAGCATTTGAATTGTCACCCTGATGAAGACCCATACTTTTACAAAGAATTGGCAAATTCTAGCCGTTCGTTTTTTAGTTTTAAGGGATTGACTAAAAATCAAAACGATCATTATATTATGGTATTGATATTTATTTATTTCTATGAACATTGTCTTTACATGATAAAACGCAACACTCTTCGTGAGAAAACTGGTAATAGGATCGATCTGTGTACTACGTAATGAGTATACCAGGATACACAACATTTCAAAATTTGTGCGAAATTCGCCAAAATCCATTTCACGTAGTAAATGTGCTGGATCCTTTCAAAGTTGCATGTGAGCAGTCTTAGATATTTGGTGAAGACCTTTGAAAGCCTATAATAATCATATCATACATTTTAAAAAAAACGTCGCAGTAACATGAATTCCTGGGTGCTCTGATGGAACATCTACGTCCAAATAGAGGTTAAATGATTTGTTAGTTTTATTTGAGCAATGCTGCTTCCTCTATTTCTTTGGCGTCATCTGGTTTCTTGTATGCCTAATACTTTCCATAACTCCGAGGTCTTTATATGAATCTTGATGAGACATTTCTATTGACCCTAATATCTGTCTTGTAATTTTCATATTTTATTCAGTTCAAATTCCATACTTGCTCTCATTGATAATGAAGTGACTCAAAAGTTGATTGGTACGTGACTGGGAGCGTTACCTTTTGAGAATATTGGAAAATTCTATAAAAATTCAGTAAAGGACCAGGGACCGTATGTTTGAGTTCATGCGAAATCATTTTCATGAGTTTGAAGTGACAAAGCGATACAAACGCCGCGCATTGAAGAGAGATATAACATTGATATCGCATGCGTTAAAAATTAAACATACGGCAGTCGGCTTATGGAGAAACGGGCTTCGGTGAAATTTCATGAATTGTTAGTATATTGTAGTTGACGACTTTCTGAACAATAGTGTCAATGGGTCCAACTCAATCCTATGACTAGTTTCAGAGATACAGAATGTTGAAGTTGGAAAATAGCCATTTTTTAAAAGCATGTATTTCTTATTTTCTTCAATGTATCATGTATAAGAGAAAGTTTCATTTGCTACAGGGATACACAAAAATAAAAAAAACGGAACGTTGACTTGAAATATGATTCAACTTTCAGGAATTTCAATTTCTGGCTGGATTTCGAGACATTTAATTTTTATAAAAATTATGAATTTTTGACCCTCCCAGTAGTTTTTTGTGCTGTTCGCACAATTTTACACTTTTCTAATTCATTACTCCAGTGAAATATTGTTGAATAAATATTCTAACTTCTACGTTACGAAAATACTCCGAACAATTCAGATTGGGGCTGTGAGAAATGTTTTTATTAGAAGTTTTGGAAGTAGATTTTTTTTCATGAAGTTTATTCCATCGTAGTGAAAAAAAATGTACTGGGCTACTGCTGCACCCTACATCAAAAAATTGCTATTGCTGAGAGTTATAATCGTAAAAAAATATATTGCCATTTATCTCCAAAAGGGGACGTTTCTGACAAAGTATCAATCGATGGTTTTTATTTAATTAATTATTGTAGGTTACCAATATTTTCAATAACATTATAACCATTCACAATCATTATAGTACACGTTCGAAACGGTTACCTTCTTTGCGTATACAGGCCCCACATCGACAGAGAAAACACCTTTTCACTGCCCTCAAACTTTTTCCACGATTTTATTTGTCATCTGAATTTGACGTTGTTCGTTATATTATACCGAATACAAAGTACGTCATCAACAGGTAACCCATTATCATCAAACTCTTCAACTTAAAATCATCAACACACTGTAAAAAATAAGAATATGAAAAGTCCCTCCTTCAATTTCCATGTCTTTTTAAAAGACTGTCGATAAAAATAATATGAATTCATACTGCAAAACCTGATACAATGAAAACTCATAGTGGTCTGTGAGTACCAATTGTTGATTTTTAGACGTATCTGTCAAAAATAAACTGTTAGTTTATAAGTGTATCGTTAAGACGTACCAATTGTGTCATAAAACTATTGATGTTCGCGATTAGAGGAAATTGCTATATGTGTTGTAGAAATTATTATAGACAACAAACGAGTCGTCTTTATGACGAAGAGAACCTTTTACTGCAAGAACTTGCAATTTTGAGACGTGAAGCTCGTGGAGGACTCCCTTTGAATATTATATATATATATTTCAATTGTTCACAAGGTATATTGTTAGAAATCAGAGCAATTGAAAATAACCCAAATCATCTCAGGATTAATGTACTTTTCTCGGCTGAATCACATACCTGCATGATATGTAATGCCAATGATACCAACAGCACAAAAAAACTACTGAGAGGGTAAAAAATTCATAATTTTTATAAAAATTGAATGTCTCGAAAACGGTAATATATTTATACGGGGGATTCTTTCATAACAGGGAGGTCACCCTTTGATCTACATTCTCCTTCATTTTGATGTGGTCTTTACGGGACACCCGTATATGAAGAAAATAATGTTAGGCCTGTCATCATATTGTCGGGATAAAAAAACTGATCATAGCAAGTTGACAACAAACTCAAACTAAAGGAAATATGGAAGTATCACAGAAATTCACCGAGGAAATATTTAATTATGGGGAGATTTCAAAAAAACAATCGATTCTCGGATTTTCTACCTTACATATTTTTTGAATAGCCCTGTATATCATATATAAGTTATATATATTTTAGAATGACTTGATGTCACCTACTAACATGCAGTACAAAGTATATAAAATTTTATTAAATATAGGATACAGGGGCGATCAACTTTCTGACTCGCCCTGTAAAAAATTTTTGCATATCTTATTATTATAAACCAACCAGAAGCAAATGAAGCCAGATATTGAAATTCCTGAAAATTGAATTATATTTCAAGTCAACGTTCCGTTTTTTTTATTTTTGAGTATCCCTGTAGCAAATGAAACTTTCTTCAACACCCTGCATCTCTGAAACTAGTCATAGGATTGAGTTGGGCCCATGTACACTATTGTTCAGAAAGTCGTCAACTACAATATACCAACAATTCATGAAATTTCACCGAAGTCCATTTCTCCATAAGCCGGCTGCCTGGTCCTTTATGTGAACTCAAATCAATTCAATAACAACTCTTTGTGACATTCGAATAATATGAGATATGATAAAAACATGATGGAAACCAAAGCAATTCAATAAACCAACAATTTGAAAATGGATGACATTATTTGTTCCAAAATAGCAAGAAAAACGCAGAAAGGTTGGCAATTATTGTAATCCGATGGCTTCACGAAATTACCGTTGCATCAAATTTGGTATGAAAGTTTTCGAAGATAAACTAATGAAAGTTAGCCAAGAAGCCATCTGGAATTCCTAAAAATTCAGGACTTTAATCCAAAAATGACCGACAAATACGACGTTCGAAATCTACAACTGTCCGCAATTTTGAAACAGAATGGCGAATAATGATGTCGAGTTGTTAAGATCAACCGAATTCTACGTGTCTTGAAACATAAAATTTCAAATTTTCTATTCATTGATAATAAATAAACAAAAGATATGTTTAGCTATTCATTCAATGGACGTTACTATGCACCAGTTGTAGTCGATTACACTTGCAAATTTCACTAACACTTGCAAAGTGGTGAGCAGTCCAGATTGACTCTCCCACATTTGCCGTTTTTGCAGTCTCCTTTGCAGGAACATTACATAAATTCCTAGTATGCTCGCGAACCTCAGGATTAGTCCACCAAACTGGTTCCCATGCCTCTGAAACCTCATTCCAAGCAAAATCGTGTCATATACATCCAAGGAGAATCACACTGATAAAAAGTATTTCTGTATGACGTGCAAAAAAAATAATGAAATCTAAATAGATTCAACCACATTAGGTACTCGGTTCGAATTTTCGACGGAATCCTCTTGACCACTTGAAAGAAATGTTTTGAGATAAATGAACATTTTCATCTCAAATGATGTGTGTTTGTGTGTGCCACTTGAGCTAACTATATTACAACTTCAATAATGAATACTACCATTCTTCTGTCAACTTGAAGGTCGAGTACTAACCTAACCTCTTGCGTAGAATTCAGTCTATGAGAAACACTACCAAATCCATAAATCAAAAAATGTATTAATATTAACTAAAGATAAAATACAGCACACAATTTTACGGACAATTATGTGAATTAAAAACATATTGAAACACTAGCTACAACCACAGGGTGGGGGTGGGTTCGGGTTTTAACTGCTTTCAGAATGAGATACTTTAGTCCTCTCCTCCTGTTTTCAGGGGGCAGGCATAGTCCGGAGACAGACCCCATGTTGAAATGTGGGCCATATGCACGTGAGTGGCTTGGTCTCAGCTTGGCTGTTCCCCTGCCTCGCCAAGTTATGCAGGGGTGTTACGTGAGCGATTTTCTAGCATCAGTTCACTGGTTCACAGTTCACTGGTATTACTCAAGTCCCGGAAAATCTCAGAAAAAACCAGTTTAGACATTCTACTTACCTTATTTCCTAGTTATCTTCTAATCGATCATGGAACAGGTCCAGTGCCTGGTATATAAACCCCTGATGCTTCCTCGAGGCATTATGGTAACTTCTGATCTGGGTGATGTCCATGGGCTTCCAAGGATGTGATGTCTAGAGAATGTATCTGCGATGTCCGTTTTACTGCACCGGCAGGTCGTTGAATTGCAAAGCTGGCGTGTTTGACGAGCGTCAATCTCCTTTACTCTTCCTAGTTCGCGGTGGAGTAGTCGTACACGACCTCCATCCTCTTAGGGTTGTTCACCCCGAAGTGAGAAGAGCACTGGCTTCTGATCAAAGATGAGCTCTGAGACCGTTCGGGTCTCGAACATGTTTGTCACAATTTTATTCACTATCAGGTCGATAGTCGTGGGCGACGTACCGTTCCAGAGGAAGTACGCTAGAGTGTCCAGGAAGTTAATTGCAACATTGCTGTTGATTGAATATCCCAAGAGCGTCCTTCCGTTCGCGTTGGGGTGGTAGGCGCAGTTCCACTCAGGCCGCCTTGCATTGAAATCCCATTTCAGCAGCACTTTGTGCCCGCTGTTGCAGAGGTTGTCCTGGTCTACTGGCGCCATCCTATTTCCAGCGGGGTTGTATATCCCATACACATCCCAAGGGTGGCTGAGGCATTGCAGTCAACGGAAGTAGCGACCCGTGGGCCCTAGCTTATCGTACACCGACGTCAAAAATACACATGCTCCCCTGACACTTGACACATACCCACATTACAGAGGAATGCGAGAACTTAATCTGCCTTCAGTGGGACCTAAGGAGGGGCCTTGGATTGGGTGTTGTGGGACTGCTAGCCGTTGATGAATCGCCCGCGGCCGCCGTTCCACTCGGTTGAGAACCAGCCCTACCAGGGTTTTCGCTAAGAGTAGGTTCGAAGGAACTCGCTGTGGAAACTGAGAATTCTGGTGTTCGGTGGGAGCCGAGAAAGGGCCTCAGATCGGGTGCTGCGGGACTGGTAGCCGGTGAATGAATCGCCCGCGGCCGCCGCACTATCCGATCGATAACCAGCTCTACCAGGACTTTTACAAGCAGTCAGATGAAAAGAACTCGCAGTGAGAACTGGACAACTAGTCTTCAATGGAAACCGAGGAGGGGCCCCGGATCGGATACTGCGGGTCTGGTAGCCGGTGATAGTATCACCCGCGGCCGCTGTACCGCCCGATTGAGAACCAGCCCTACCAGGACTTCTAGGAATAGGCAGATTGAAAGAACTTGACAAACACCTACACACATACACATAGTTTGAGGATTCATTTTGAGGAGACCACGAGCAGACTGAGCTACGTTGGTTTCAGAGTATGTCATGAATGGGGAGACAAAGGGATAGGAAAAAATACCGAAGGAGGCCTACTTTCCTGGCATTTCATACATTGCACCTCTCGGTTGTAGTTTGACCCTCTTTGTCCTCCACGGTTGGAAAACCTCTGCTGGCTCATTGGTTTGTCCCCAATTTCTCAGATACTTTTTCAGCAGTGCTAGTAACCCTTTCAGCAGCTTCCTCTCTTTATGGGTTTCCTACTCCTTATCTGCCACCTTTCTGACTTATCGGTCCCTGATTTTGGCCCAGGGGTACTCCCTCAGCCCCTCCGGGACAGGTATTCGGGTCTGGCAGGACAGGGCGACTTTCTCATTCACCTTGGCCTTCGTTTCTTTCTCGAGCTCACTCATCTGATTCGTTGCTGAGTGTACTGAAGATACCATCCCTGTTCTGCACTGTAACAGGGCTCGCCTCTATAGGGGGTGGAGTTCAACTGCCGAGCACGGCGATTACGATTCCGTCTTTCCAGGAGTCTTTTCCTTTCGTTTAGCGCCTGCTCGCACTCCGATCTTCTGATTTTGTCCTGGAGCTACTGCTTTCGGACAGCAATGCAGAATATTGCTACCCCCATCGGGGTTCCTTCTGGGGAGGGTTCGATTTCGCTTGCAAAGGGGCATCCTTCTCCTTGAGTTTGCACCGTGTGTGCTCAGATCTGCCAGTTTGATTGCGAAGTTTCTCTCTGACTCCCAAATGTTTGGGGGTGCGGGAACAGTTTCGACACTGGTTTTTCCGCTGTCTTAATTAGCGGCTTCTGCGAGGTAGAACTTTTTCGCTGCTAGGCTTCCCCTTGTGTGGGTTGTCGGGTGGTGAGGCCTTCCTAACCCCCCGAACTGCTAAACATTATATGTGTTTATACAGCCGTTGCTGTCCAATCCCGTGTGGGATTTGTAGACGTCCAGGTGGGCAGGACCTTTTCTTCTAAAGTGTCCAGGGCCTCCTGACTAAGTCTAGCTTTGGCTCCCAAGAGCTTAGGAGGGTCCCGCGATTTTACCCGGAGGGCTTCCTATCTCCTGCTCACCCGACTAGTCAGGCCGTCAGATCGAACGAATAGGAAGTCAATTAAATTCACAACTTTTACTCATGTTAGGAACAAAAAATAACACCGAAAAAACAGCAGATGAACTTTATAATCGACTGCACTGGACCTCTGTTCAAAGCAATTATTAGAAACACTACCCGAACCTTTGCAATCATTGAAGAAAAAATTAGTAAGTATCTGAAATTTTGAGGTTTTCACTTCCAAGATATATTCAATTTATAAAGGAATAAAGAATCTGTTTGCGACCGACGTTTTTATCTTTTCTCCGACCCCACTATATCGAAATTTATGAAATTTAGCACAAATATCGCATGTTGTTTCAAAACGGCGAGCTATGGATTAATTGAAACGTCGTAAGTATTTGTCGATCATTTTGGAATCAGGCTTACATTTATTAGTATATCCTGAGGTAACTTCATACTCAATTTGTTGCTATCCGTCAGGTAACGGAAGCGTAAAATACAGATCCAAAGCAACCTGACTATTGATCTGTTTTTGACAAGTTTCCTTCTATCAGCTATCCGATGCTCTTCTGAAATAATCGCTCCATCATTAGAAATTAAATTAAAATTTAGTCTTCATATCCCTTTGTGACTAGAGTTTAGAGAGCTTCCCAATATCTCTCACATAGAACGTTCTTTTAAGGAACGAACTGTTTTCCACCATGGCAAGTCCTACATAGTAATCAATGTAGCCGGTTGACAATGTCCATATTTGACGAAACTGCAGAAACTCTGTTCCAAATATAAATAGCAGAAGAACATACTATATAAAAGATATCAATTGTTCCGAAACCGAAATTGCCTTATTCCGAATCGAAACAATTCCTCCCCTCAGTTCAGCAACGATTTTCAATCGCCACAGAAATCTACGCCGAGTTCGACAGTCCTACGCTAGATGGAACGAGCATTTATATTTCATAATTCCATATTCATCGAAGTTCATTGCAGTTCAAGTAACTCAACCGGTGAAAAATTAACATAGGTATACACGAAAATAATGAAATAGTTGTCCGCGATTGCACTACTACTAAATACGGAAATATAATATTAGTTGCCTTACAAACTTGCAGCTAATTAAATCCAAATTTTGAATAATTTTCGCTGTGACGAATTGTTCGACAGTTTTGATTGTGTGACTTTTCAGTAACCACGTGGACTGTGAACTCGGAACATGCGCGTGATATTGAACTTTTGTGAAGGGAATAAATAAAAATCATTAAATTATTTTGGATGTTTCTGTGATATGTTAACTGCTTTTGAATTATAACTGTTACATTGATATATTCCGGGAAGTGAACGAATACAATGACAAAGGACATTCCTGGCAAATCCAACTGATATTTGTGCCTTTTTTCAATTCCAGCTTCAAATGAGGATTCCCAGATTTGGCAGGTTTGTATGTTGATTATAAGATGTCTAAACCCTTCACAGATAACACATGATATCCTGTGGATATCCGTTTCATGTTCAAATATGGTATATCCCCTGATTTGGAATGGTTATCCATTAGATATCCATCAGGGATGTGTACCTATTAGATCTCCTTCAGAAGGTATTTTGAGCAAACATAAATTATTTTGTCATACTAGTTCATTATTGTGTTTTTATTGCTTAATTACCAACTATCTAATGTCGTACTTTATGGCCCACGCGATCATATAAAGAAAAATAATTTTTTGTTTAACTTATTTACAGTTCGATTATTTAATCTTTACCCATGAGTCATCAATTTATGATCGAAGAAATCACACACCCTCTATCTAAGATCTCTTTCTAACAACCGCTATGATGAGCGAATCAAAATTCGTTAACATTTGTCATCTAAGCTAAGAATTATGGAATTGTGATGATGACGCACGGGTAAACATAAAATAAACGAACTGTAATAACTTTTAATGAAATTACAAACGGAATATAGTAATAGTCTTGCTTTGCTTTTTCAATAATTTCGTTAGGAATTCTAAAATCTTCGTTCATTTTTACTTCTAACTTTGACACATATAAAAATTATTGTGATTTTATGACATTTACGTTTGTCAACATTCACCTAGCAACGATAGTGTCTGCGATGATGAAATGGCAATGTTATTAATTCAAACCGGATTTTTTAAAATACTGATTTGTATTGAGATTGGATTGCAATAACGAACTAGTATGACATAAAAGTTTGTATGTGCCGCGGGCATAAACAGATGTGTATACCCTCGGTCGACTTACAAACCCTCAGGCCAGAGGCCCTCGGGTTCGTAAAACGTCGCCCTCAGGGTATAAACATCTATTTATACTCTTTGTACATGAATAACTAATAAATATTACAAAATCAGTTTTCAACCCATGTTTTTTTATTATCCATTCCCCAACAAAAATTCAATCTTTCGAAACATTCTAGCTCGTATCATCGTTTTTTCTTGGACTTGAGATGGACATCTTTGAGATATTTTTCGATTGATTCAAAACGGATATATTTCAGAAAATATTCTACAGATGTCCGTATTAGATCCGAAACAAGGGTTAAAGGGTATTTTCTATGAGAATAAGGTTATGTCTGAAGGATGTTGCTCTTTTTTTTTTCTTAGAAAATATGAAAACCCTAAAAAGAGGTCTACCTTTCATCTACTAAATATAACGCATTCATTGAACTGCTTGAGAAACAAGTTTCAACCTATATTTTAGGTGAGGCAAAAAGCTTAATAGTTATTTATGCAACAAGTGCAAAAAGTAAGTGTTTATTGCACTCGACGTGAAATTGTGGACAAAACGTCGAGTGCAATAAATATTTTTTGCACGAGTTGCATACATCATTTTTTCTACGTTCATGCAAAAAGTAAAAAATTATTTATTTAGGTTCGGCACTAGGTAAAGGAAAATGAAACACGCAATTTAAATAAATAACTATTACAATCGATTTCATCACCATCATCTAGTTTTCCATTAATATAACTCATTTTAAAACTTTCAGTTCTCTAATTGTCAGAATTAAATTTTGACTGACGTTTATATAACCACAGTTGCGTTATAAAAATCAAAATCATAGTAGCCATGAGTGCGTATGTTATCACGAGGTGTGGTCATAGTACAGATGGTTTGCTCTATGCTGGTAGACGGTTTAGAACAAAGCGGATCAGTTTTGATTCTGACTGCTAACATTAATACAAAATAATATAAAATATGTAGCTGTTTGAAACGTATGGCCAATCTCACAGAATATCTGCTAAATATGTAGTGGGTTTGAACGTTTATGTTTATCATGATGACAGTACGTTGAAGTAGAATGACAGATGAGTGCGATAAAAACTTTATTGCACTAGTGCAATAAAGAGCTTCTTTTTCCACTGAATATAGTTCAATAAAGTTTTGCTTTTTGCACGAATGTAGAAAAAGTATTTTTTAGTCGAGAATTCTACTCCAGACATTTCTGTTGTTGAATATGTTTCATTAATTTGTAATGCTCTGTGTAAAATACAGTCTCTTGAGAGACTTCTTGAGCTTTTGCAAAATACACAAAAGTGTTCTGCTGTTACTGACACTACAACTTTCTAGATTGGACCTACGTTGACGTTATTCTCGAATAATTCGGTTTCAGTTCTGAACGACAGCTTCTGTATTGGATCAACCGTGGGAGCGGTTACTGTTTGGATGAAAGATTGGCATACTTTAGGTGGCATGCCTTGTTGTAGATGGGCCGCGGTGGTGTACGGGTTGAGTTCTCCCGTCATAAGCCAAAGAGAGTGAGTTCGAATCTCAGCATTGCCACCGGTCTCGTGCATGGCATTACACGTATTAAAAGGTGAGGGCTACGTCTTCCCCTAGCTCGCACAAGTCTCTGAGTTTTGAGGGTTGCACGTAGGAGTGCAACCGGTTGACGGATATAACAATTTTAACAATTTAACAAAATTTTAAGTGTCTGGTGCTAGTTTGAAGTGCGCATCGACCACCCGCGGTAGTGCTGTAGATTTTTCGGGTTTTCCTACAGCTGAAAAGTGAATAAACCACCGATAACATCAGTAAGTCGCCCCGTAGCGCCACGGAAAATAATAATAATATCCGTCCTTTACCCGCACAGGCTAAGCCTTTGAGTACACTGTATAAGTGTTTATGAGGAAATATTATCATTATTACGTAGACGCTCACTTTCAGAAGGCATTGTCGACCGTGCTTGGGATCACACGTTAAAAGGTATTAATTCCCATAAAAACTCAAGAATGGTACCCCTGCATTGAAGCAGTACATCTTTGTATTCTGCTTCAAGGACTGCAGAAAAATTAACACATTATTGACTAAAAGTATACTCACTTCAAAAGCCTTGCAAGATAAATGGTCTGCAATCATCAGAGCAATATAAGTCTTGAAATGTGACCAAGATCAAAAACATAGTACCCGAGCTTGAGGTAGATGAGTGACAAGTAGATTAAATCGTTCGGAAACATCATCGATTGCTCAGTTAAGGGTTACTGTTCTTCTCAGACTACATGAGGTAAACAACTAAATGCATGTAAACATGAATGTAATAGACTTGATAGAAGTTTTCAAGTGATTTATACACTCATACAATGAAAATAGATTACGAATGAATATACACTTCCACAATTCCGATTCTACCACTTCCGCTTAGTGTTTTGAGCGACACTTAAATTTATGTAATAATGATAGTATTGATATAATTGACATACCATTTAACATATTCTATCGGATTCTTAACTGCAGGTTACACATAAGTCTTAAAGCGTTAAGTATAACGTGTGGAACTGGCCCTAGCAGTTCGATGTGTAAGAAAACAAAGCTCTGGATGTTGGTGAAAATAAAATATTAGAAAGTGACGAGAGATGCAAGATCAGAAAACTACAAGCTGACTGGTCCAAGCTGGCGGGGCTAGCTTTTCTGGACGAGAAAAGGTTACGGAAGTAATGATAACTAGATTGACTGCATATGAGGAATTAACTGAATGATTTTGTGTCATCTTGAGGTTGTGAAATCTGACATGACAATTCGAAGCTAGCACTACAAAACATGTGAGAGATTCTGGACATGATTCAGAACCATCGAATTTTGATGAACTGGTTCATCGCAAATCACTTCCTGGCCAATAAAATTAAAATTGAAAGAACCCATTGGCTGAAGGAAAATGACCTGTTATATGGTGAAAGGTGAGTTCAGCCGAATCTGAATGAAATAGTTGAGATCCAAATTTAGTCAACATGAAATATTTGACTTTCATGTATTGATGACATTACCAATAGAATTATGACTAGATATTTTAGATGAGAACAAAACATATTTTACCCTTCATCACAGTAGTAATTTTTGTCCTATAGATGCGCATTTCGTTAACCAAATTAACTTCATATCAGTTTTATAATCCTACTGATATCATACAACATAATAATAGAGTCAAAGTTAGTTGAAAAAAAGAGAGTTTGATTTGGCTCCGAGTTAGGTTAGGTCTGATGTTTTCATAAAACCAAACATATTTAAGACAAAAGAGATAAAACATACGTTTTCAAGTGATTGAAAAAGTAAATCAGCTGACTCATCGTAGCCATTTCATCTTTTAAGTCTCGTGAAAAACTAAAATACAGAACTGGACCCAGTACCAATAAACTATGTATGTATTTTTCAGTATTTATTTTCCAGTATTAAAGGCCAATACCTCTGATATTATTGGTTATTGGACTTAAGCGCAATGGTAACTTTTAATCAGGAAAAGTTCCTCTGAACTATATAAATAATTCAGGCATTTTCCACATATTATTTCCCAGTACTTTTCAGTCGTACGAAAATATTCAACGAACGTATTCTCATTTCCGCCATTTCAATGGTTGGGTTGATTATTCGAATATTTCATTTCGGGCAATTTAATCGAGCCGGGACGAAGAATAACTCCTCTGATAGAGGCATATTTGTGTCCATAATTGAAGAATTTAATGAAGGCCCTTCATCAAGACAGCGCTATGAGCTGTGACATATTTAGGATGATTTTTATCGGTATTCGGAACTCTCCATATTCATTCGAAATCATTTTGATGTCAGTCACGATTATATTGCCGAATTTATGTCAGGGAAATTACTGCGGTATCCAAAGTTGATGGGCTGGGAGTTTATATAGCTTGAGTGGTTTGAATTCCATACATGTCGGTTTGATGTCGTAATTTTGTAACCCTCTGAAACAGGTGAATGGCTTTTGATCTTCCTAGAGTGCCTTATAATACAGCTTGAATGGTTTCAATTCCATACATGATGATATCGTAATGAAAGACACTGCAACCTACTGAAATAGGTGAATGTAGTTTAACATTTCGGTTAATTCTACATTATTCCTCTTACAGACCCTCATGTTTTGGTCTGATTTTCTCTCAAATTAATTATATATTTTACTTATATTGCAGGTCTTCATGATATGATGTATATCAAACTATCTCTGTCAATCAGAAAATCCATTCGATAAGTTAAATGAAAACATGATTTGGGCTACGGATAGTACGGAAGTAATCCTTTTAGAAAACTTTGCCAATATTCTAACGCATATAATTCAGCTACCATAGGGGGCAGTAGTTGTTGTTGTCTGTAGCAAAATTGCCTGTGAGCTGTTGTATTTATTAACGCTGAAGCTTGGATTGATCATTCTATTTTTCATAATTAGTAATGTTGTGGAGAAATGATTTCAATTCACCATTTTTTGACACAATCATGACAGTAATGGTAGTGTACACAATATGACTTCCTTATGTAATCTCTCATAAATAAGGTGCATAGGTTACACTTGCTGGCCGTTCCAGATATTTCATGATATGAATAAAACAGCTACTCACAGTTGGATTGAAATAACATCCGGAGTTCGGGAACAGAACAAATTCGAAGGCCTGAATTCTATACTTGAGTTTATACTAAAGGATGAAATGTATACTGATCTACAGGATACTTGAAAAAGTGGACTGAAATGCTAAAGTTGGAAATGGAATAGAGGCAATAGAATTGTGGAATAAATTTGAATATGGGAAGGTGTATCCATCCCAATGAGTCTTTTATTTCGATGCTCGGTATCACCATCAGCAGTACCCTTTCATGGTTCCTTCCAAAAACTGGGTTTTCTGTTCCATGCCAAAAGCTATTTCACTCCCTGTCAACTGGTTATGATTTATAAGGCACAAAAAAGAACTTCAATGATATGAAGAAAACCCCATGCATTGGCCTATCCTTGTGTAGCTGCAGGAGTACGACAGTCTTGGCAGCTTTTTGCTGAGCGGGGCCCAACTTGATAACGGAGTTTGGGTCACCACATTTACTATAAAATTTGAAGCCGAGTTCATCGGCTGTCTTAAAAAAAAGTTCTTCGATCCCTGCCCTCATGGTCATATACGGACAAGGAGTAGAGTAGAGTCGGAACAGCAAGATTACTTAGTTATAGCAATTTTATTCTTTCCCGACAGTTCTGATGACTAGATCTGTCGGAGTTTATGCTAATATTGACCGCGAAGAAAGTTCCTAACTTAATTACCTCTTGGGAGCATTGTTTGATCCCTAGGTGAGAATACGTCTCTCCGGCATCAAGATGATGAAAGCTTGTAGCAGCTGCACGTCTCCATATTCTTCGCATCTTTCTAATTTGGGAAAAACTTTGGCACATTTGTCGATTCCGAATTCCATTCTGACAGCATGCAAGTACTCTTCCACCACTTTTAAGGAACGATGTAGATATATTTCTCCCGAGCCATATAGATTGAGGCCATGCATGTGAAACAGATGGATGACCTTATGCCTACGGTTGCTGGGGGTGCCACAGTTCTATCCGCGGGTTTTCCGTAATGCAACAGACAATCGTAATATGGAAATGCACAAGAGAAGGAAGCCGAAGGAGTCTTGAAGATAATCTGCATGATGAGCTCATGCGATGTTGTATTGAATGCCTTACGGTAACCAATCCTGGCTATTTTATATTGCACGGAGTCCTGCGTGATATATCTATCGATGAGCAGGTTCTTTTTGCTGCCAACGATCCCTTTTTGCCCCTTATATTAGTCCATACACAGGATCCTCTGTGGATAATTTCAGCATGTAAGTATAAGATGCAGATATACATAGATATTTTTCCAGAAAGGTTCCATCTGATCATCGATTTTTATTACTATCATCATTATTTTTATCCGTAAGTGAATATTGAGTACGAGAATCATGTGCTCTGAGTAGTCGGAGTGAACCAATGGTGACGGATTTTTGTATTCGTCTGGCTAAGATTTCTGTCTTATTACGGCAAGCCGATATGATTTTTAGTTATTATTAAAAATATTACGTAGGAAATGTGAGGAGTCCTTTGAAAATTAACGACGTATACGCACGTTAGGTAACCTTCTCACTACTGAAATAGTTATTCATCATACGCCAGTACAAAAAATCTCTTTGCGAAAATGTATTGAACGTAGCTTTTTCTTACAACAGTTGTTATAGTGAATTGCTGTAGCAGTTGTATCATTAACTTGAATATTTCATGATAAGAAGCTTTTTTTTTATGACAGTGACAGTGATTTGAGTGACGCGTTTGGGCTTATGCGACTCACTGTCGTAGAAAAATTACTTATAAATGATATGATTGATGTGAATATTTTTTTCTCCAAAAGTTTACATACATTTGCAACCTAAATCATGTGAATTATTCTTTATATTTTTTTGTTAAATGGTTGTTTGTAACAATAAATTATATCTATCTTTCAAAATATTGAGAATCGAGTGATATCTCATTTTAAATGTCTATCTATACGACAGCAAAATTTGAGACATAAATATTTATGCAAAAAAATGGCAAAACATAATATTAAAACTCTCAATTTAATTTTGCACATTTTCCTAATTTTAACCATGGATGACGAAATCAGTCAGAATTTGGAATTTCAAGATGATCCAATAAAATACTAATCTATTTTAAGTCATAGGGAGTTTTTGTGGATATTAAGAAATATTCAATTATTTTCAATGACTCTGTATACTCTTCAGGGCATGTCAAAAAATTTTTGTTGATTTACTTGATCACTTGGTATATATTTTGATTTCATCGTATATAATCTGTCAGCACGCCCACTTTTATTTCTGATAAAAAAAGACAAACCTCTCAAGTTTTTCAGGTCAAAGGCTAATACTTTTCCTTTCTCTTCTATACAAGAAAAAATACGAATCGACGTCCCCATTTAATCCCGACAAACTTGATAAAACTTTCTTTGAACATACTGAAGCCTACGTGGACTAAAAGCAGGTCTCGATGCGGTGAAACTTCCGAGTCCCCAGATTTCCACAAAGTACATGAAACGTTTCATAAGTTAGTTACCACCTTTTGACACGTTTCTATATCCATTCTGTAAACAGAAAACGAACAGTTTCAGCACGTAGTTGAGAGAAATTTGTTCAAATGATTCCTGGCATATTTGAATAATCTACCGTATATATCCAGAACAAACATATTCAACGTATTCCAAGAACGTGATCCCCGAAATTTAACAATTTCCAAGGAAAGGGAGAAGTTAACTGAAGGCTATCATGTTGTATCGGGAATACACTCAAACGATAGTTATCTGCAAATACCCTAGAGATTGATTGATATAAATGATACAAATCCCAATTTTCATAAATGAATTGGACATTATAGTGAAGAATCGTTATGTATAAGAGAATAAAATTTCAGCTGTAATGTTTTCAGATTTCTATTTCTATTTATTCCAAATATAATTAATGAAATAATAGAGAGGTACTGCAATAACGCCAGGTAGTATTGAAGGCAACTTTATTTTAATAGCGACTAACACTATTTATTCTGTGATTAAAAATAGAGCAATTGCAGTTTTGTCTGTTTGTCCCTTCTTTACACATAACAGGCGTTCGTTTCACATAACCTATGAATCAAATCAAGTTTCTCAGATTTTTCTTTCTACATAATTTATTTCAGACTGATACAATTATTGTGATCATAGAACGGCAAAACGTAGATAGTAATTTTAATACGTTTTCATTAACTCGCTTTATGTCAGTCCGGTTTTTTGTTTGCTTGGTTCTTTATTTGTTTATTTGTTTGTCTGTTTGTTCGTTTGACTATTTAGTACACATTTGAAATCGATTTTAAACTAATTTCTCGATGAGCTGGATTTTGTAAATAGATCAGAACTGCGGATGACAATTTGATGTTACCGCGCACCTAATATGCAGACAGAAGCACTAGATTTGTGAAACGGCACTAACTTAACCTCAAAATTATTGTTTTTCTCAAGGATTTGTATAATTCTCTGAATGTCCAAACTGTAACAATGTAACAAGGCGGATATTTCCTAATAAAATCAATTTCAACGATCCTGGAGCCGGACATGGCCAGTTATGTTTGGATAAATAACACATGCATGACGCATGCATCACAGAACAAACGAAAACCATCTAAGAAACATCTCGACTGTTAGATACGAACTATTCGAAACGGCGACGCTCAACGTCAGAGGGCATATTAGTTGCAGAAGTTAGTTATTTACAGAGTTTGCAAATAGAAAGTGTTGGTTTAGCGACAGTGATATAAAAAATACTATACTTGTTTAAAATTAATTAGAAGTTGAGGTAGCGGTGGTGTGTTAGGTAGTTCAATTAACTAATTTGAACAACCCGTAAGTAGGAAAAATAGAATAAAATTCAAATAACGACAAATTGTAAGCAACCTGACACAAAAAAAAAAGATAAAAATTTCCTAGCCCCATACAGATTGTTCTGAAACTTGTGAATTTTTTATAAAAGCTACGGAGTGACGTACTGATTTTTCGTAACGGGTGATCGGAGCACAACCTATACAAGCACCAGTCGTTGGAATTGGCATCCGGTACACCCATATCACGCTTGAGAAAATTTTTTTCGTACTGTGATCTCGAATCTCTGTCCGATGCGAGCAGAAGTTCCACGGCCGCAGATCTAAACCACTGAGCTACCGGTCACCCACTATGGATGCACTAACCTTCCATAGCTCTCTCATAAATTCTTCACCGAAAGTACATTTATTACAGGGGGTTATTGGCATACATTATGGATTCAAGTATCTTAAGTTCCTTAATAAGAGTAATTTAATCAAAGCTTCTTCGAAGGTGATCAAGGATATATGTTCGGAAAATTCGCAAGGTATGGTGAACGAGCCTCCTAAACATTGGAAATAAAACCTTGCTTTATCAGATTCTACCAGAAAAATTCTCAGGAATTCTTGCGATATCAACTGGACGGTTTGCACGAAGATGTTAACAGGCGATGACGCAGAAGCGCAAACAATTTCTGAGAGAGACTAAGGCGGCTCGCATACCGGAGCAATACGCAACTAGCAACGGGCAACAAGCAATAAGCAATATTATTGTCAATATGTATTTCACATTCATTTATATGGCAACTCGTACACCGCCGCAACGTGATATCGTTATCGCCTGTGTAGAGCAATCTTGTGTTGCTAGCGACACGCGTGGCGTATTGAAATACAATATTGCCTGAGTTTAGCAATATGTAGGTGAATTTGTCTCCGCTTGACACAAGGTATATGTTTTGACTCAGTTTTTTTTATTTGGACATGTCGGACGATCCAGCATTTAATATTAAATTTGTGGAACTTGTGGAACAGTATCCATGTATTCATGATTATCGACGGCAAAAGGGATGTTGTAGAGAAGGCGTGGACTGCAATTGCAACTGAATCAAAATTATCTGGTAAGTAGCAGGCATTTATTATTTTTCACGATGATTTTGATTACACGGTATAATCACCTTGCCAGGGTAAGGCGTTTTCGGGTTTTAAAAACTAAGATTTCAAGTAATCACGTAATTCATAAGCGGACTGGATAATAGGTGGTAAATTATAAGCTGATGGATTTCTACTTCTGGGGTTATCTTTCGCAATATGTGGAATTGAAAATTTACCCTGCTTGACTTTTATAAAATTGTGAAGAATACAAGCACATTTAATTACTGAAATCGCTGTATCCTCTTGACATAAAATTGGCCTGTGAAAAATTTCAAATTTGGATGTTAGCATTCCGAATGCACATTCTATGCTTTTTCGCCCCCTTGATAATCTGTAGTTGAATATTCTTTTCTCATTATCAAGAACCCTTTGTGGAAAATAAAAGGGAAAATTTACACCATCATTTGGCAGTGGTGTTGACTTAGGAATCAGAAGTTTTTCCTTGTTATGCAATCTTCCAAGAGTAGAGGACCGGAAAACTGCACCGTCACTCTTTCTACCTGCTTCACCGACATCAATGGTTAGAAATATACCATCAGCATTTGCGCAGGCCATCAGTACCACCGAAAAAAACCTAATTATAATAATGCGACCCGGTCTTGTAAAATTGTTTAATTCGGCAATGCTTTCCATCGACTGAGCCTATGCAGTTTGGAAGATCCCATAGTTCGTAGTATCGTTGTGCCGTCGATTTCCAAATTTCCTCTGTTGGAACAGGCATAAACAATGGTTGAAGAACGTTCCATATAGCCTTTGAACATTCCTTTACTATTAATCCTATAGTAGTATCTCCTCTCATAAATATATTGGTGAGGGCCTTGAAACTGCAACCTGTAGCCAAATACCTGCGACAAAGCTCTGTAATTAGTTTTCTTTTTTAGGTTCGCAATGCAAAGAAAAGTGGAAGAATCTTCGAACGGCGTTTGCAAGGAGCATAAAAAAACCACCATCAGGAAGTGGAGCCAAGAAAATTATAAACTATTACTTGAAAGACGTAATGCAGTTCATTACGCCGTTTATGAAATCCAAACCGCAACAAGGAAATTCACCAACAGAAACAGAGCCCAGTTCCAATGCAGACAACGATAGTGAATCTGAAGCAGAGACGACTAATGACGATCATTCAAAAGAAGCGATTACAGCGTCACTAAGAAACTCTCAAGAGAATCAAACAGATATCACAACTGTCGTTAGAAAGTCCCAATGTTCGAATACTACAGGCATTGGACCTTCGGAGAAGCGGCGAAAAGTTTCTACAACTATCCTTAATGAAGCTGATGAGTGTTTTATGGAATATGTCAAGTCAAAAACCTCAAACACCAATTCAGCGATAGCAAAGTCTAATCCAGATCTCCAGTTTCTAACAAGTTTGCTTCCAGATCTAGCAAAATTAACTGACTATCAAAAGAGACAGTTCAAAAAAAGAACACTTGAGCTTCTGGATGAACTTTTTGTGACGGACCATCCCAAAATAACACTATGATGGTACCAATACCAACTCCTAGCCCTGGTCATTCCAACTACTCAACTCAGTCCCATGTTTCTACTCATTCACGTCACTCATTTTCAACAAGAGAATATGAAGAACAACCAACACCTGTACAAACATATATTCAAACTTTTTCACCTGATATGTCAGATGGTCATGACAAACAACTCTCTTTTACAGAACTTTAATGTAAACATTGTTTAGTATTTTTTTGTTTACGTTTCATTAAAATGCTACTTTTTCAATATAGTCAGTCTATTTCATATACCTCACCTGAGTGTAATCAATAGTTTCTCCTGTGGGGTTATCGCATCTCTGTAGTTAGTATCTTGTTTGGTAATATATGGTGCGTAGATCATCAAGAGAAGTTGGCTGGGTAATATAAACTTTGGATTTCAAATGACCCCATAAAAAGAAGTCTAATGGTGATAAATCAGGAGATCTATCCGGCCATTCTATTGGTCCTCGCCTTCCAATCCATCGCCCTGTGAAATTGTCATCTAAAAATTGACGTACAGGTGCAACAAAATGTGGAGGAGCTCCATCTTGTTGAAAGGTGAGCTGACCGTCAAGTAACCTAACATCGTCTTCAAGTAACTGAGTGATTCTGGGGTTCATAGTTGTATCAAGAAGTTCAAGATACGTTTGTCCGTTGAGGTTACCATCAATAAAATATGGACCTACAATATGGTCTCCCAGAATACCAGCCCAAATATTCAATTTCTGGGGAGTTTGTGAATGAGTTTCCCTGTACCAATGGAGATTTACATGTCCATTTAAATAAAAAGAAGATTCGTCAGAAAAGCACACATTGTAGAGGTAATTATTATCACCAATCAATAATTGACTCATGATTTCACAAAACTTTGTACGTCTGTCAGGATCATCTTCATTTAATTCTTGTACATTCTGCATTTTATAAGGATGGAATTTTGCGTCTTTCAGATTTCGATGTACGCTGCTTTTCGAAACTCCAGAAATAGTCTCAAGTTGTCTTAACGATTGAATGTTGTCCATCACTGCATATCCTACAACTGCAACAGCGACCCCTTCATTTCTCATAGGCTTCTCTCGTTCATGTTTTTTATTCAGCACTGATCCCGACTCCAAGAACTTATTCATGAATTGAAGCACGTACTGATATGATGTGGTGTTTTCTGGATGACTTTCATTGAAACTTCGAGCCGTAGCTCTAGCACATCGTCCATTTTCAAAATACGCAGCTACAATGGATATTCTCTCTTGTACAGTATAAACCATTTTCGAATGTTTTCAAATTGTTGAATGCATTGACTCGAATACATCAATTACCAAGGCGTAAACAAAGATATGCGTATATAAAAACCCATGAGGGCAATTTTTTTTTTCATAAAAACGTCTGTCTCACCTTCGAAACTATTATTTCTGACAGCATATTATTTTTCAATACAGTGGCGTACCCACAGTGAACCTTTCTTACGATGATAACATGTTAGGTGATGAAAAATAAAAATATCTGGAAAAAATTAGTTTTTATGAAAACTTCAACAACACTTGATCGATCCTCAATTTCAGTACACCGATGTATTTGGGATTGAATTCCCTTCAAAATGATGTATCACAAGTATAGTAGTCCCATTGAAAATTCTTAAGTAGGGGGTGCTGGGGTTGAGGAGGTTGACAACACAATGATGGTGTATTTGGTGAAAGTGTTCCCCCTTGAAATAAAAATCGACGGGTCTGAGCGATTTTCAATTTTTTTCATGAGTTCGGATATTAGGGGGGTGACAAGTTTTAGCTGGGACACACTGTATATAGATGTGATCGTGAAAACAGGGGTGGAGGTGTATGCATATTTGTAATAAACACACTTATAGTTTCTATTATCAAAACTTCTCGTATTTTAGAGCAGTTATGGCTAGAGATAAAAATTTACGCTAAATTCAAAATAACATTCGGAGCTATATATAAACCACCGAATTTCGACCACAAAATATTTCTAGATCAGTTTGAAAATACTCTCAGTTTGATATGTACTTCGTATGACAATATAATCTGTACCGGATATTTCAATATCAATATCATGAACGTTGAAAATACGGTTGTCGATGATTTCTTTTCTATTTTAGAACAATTCGATCTGAAACAAATAATAGATATGCCAACTAGAATAACAGGTACAACAACTTCTTTGATAGACCTAATTATAATTTCGAATAAGGACAGAGTTATAGAACATGGGGTCGTACCATGCGAAATGGTCTATACTAAGCTGAAGGTGAGTATCACTACTGAAAGACAAAGAATTTACACCTATAGAAGTTTCAATAACTTCACTTCTGAAACATTCGAGATTGATTTTCATAGAATTCCTTGGCAAAGAATATTCTTAATAGATGATATCAATGAAAAAGTGGCATTTCTTACGGACAATCTCTTTCGTTTATTTGATATACACGCACCGTATGTTACTTTCAGATTCACGAAATCATTCTCACCTTGGTTAACATTTGACGTGAAAGAAATGATATACACTCGAGACAAAGTTCTGAATCGATTCAAAAAATACAATAATCCTGCGCATTGGAGATTTTACAAAGACATACGGAACTATACAAATAAAGCTATAAAAAGAGAAAAGAAAATATATTTGGAAAGTAAATTAAAATATGGCACTAAGGAAACTTGGAGAATCTTGAGGAACAGTCATATGTTGCCTCATAGTAAAATCTTTGGTATTCCGGACAGTTTGAATGATGTTAATCAAATTAATAACTTCTTAGCTAGATTGCCATTGAACTCTGAATTGGAGGTGGATGATTTGGTACAACATTACACAAATATCCCACTGAATAACCATAATTTTAAATTTCAACCAGTGACTGAGCTGATTGTAATGGATATTATCAATAAAAATTTAACTAATGCCACAGGGTGTGATAATATCAATGCAAAACTTCTGAAGTTATGTTGTCCCTCTATTATCCCCTATGTTACCCACATTATCAACATATGTTTAACAGAAAATGTTTTTCCTGCCGTGTGGCGGAGAGCTATGGTATCTGTTCTGACAAAAAAACAATCCGACGGACTATAAAAATCTTCGAGGTATAAGTATTCTGTCGAAAGTTATTGAAAAGATCATGGATTTTCAGTTGAGAGAATATTTAACGAACAATAATCTAATACCGATAGTACAGTCTGGATTTAGGACCAACCATAGTTGTACCACAGCTCTCCTAAATGTAGTGGATGATATTTTTAATGCACTCGATAACGGATACTGTACAGCACTAGTACTACTAGATATCAGTGGGGCGTTCGACGCTCTTAATCATAGGATATTATCTAATATACTCAAAAATATTGGTATAGCTGAGAGTGCAGTCTCATAACTTGATACTTATTTAATGAACAGGGAAAAAACAGTTCGTTTAGGTGAGAATATGTCTGAATCAATCACTTTGGAATGTGGGGTTCCTCAAAGATGTATTCTTAGACCACTATTATTCACAATATATACCAGCCATATTATCAAGTGTCTGAAGTATTGTCAAATTCATTTGTATGCCGGCGACTCCCAGCTCTACTTCTCATTCTTTCCTTCTGAAATAGACATTGCCGAAGAAAAAGTTAATGATGATTTGCAAACATTTATAAAACTAGCTGAAAGACACTCCTTGATAATTAACGCAGCAAAGTCGAACGTGGTTGTCTTTGGTCCTAAGTCTTGCCGAAATGTTATAGAAAATAGTATATCTATGAAAATCAATAATGTGTCTCTTGAAATAACCAGTAAAGCTAAGAGTCTTGGCGTATTGATAGAGAGTGACCTAAGGTTTTCGGAGCATATTAATGGACTGCAAAAGGCCTATGCTCGTATCAAACTAATATATGCTAGTAGACATTGTCTTAATCAGAAAACAAAAATTATGCTCTGTGAATCTCTGGTTCTATTTGTGTTCAACCACGCAGATGTTTTGTATGGCCCAAGCTTGCCTTGTGCGTACTCAAAAAAAATTCAAAAGGTTCAAAACTGCTGCCTGAGATTGATTCATGGTATTCGAAAGTATCAAAGAGTATCTCATACCCTAAAAAGTACAAACTGGCTTAATATGCAGAATCGTAGGCTCCATCATTCTGCATGTTTGTTCCATAAAATCATTCAGTTGAAATCTCTTGTACTTGTATCAAAAAATCACATTTAGAACAGATGAACACACTCTGAACTTACGAAACAAAGGTACATTAACCCCACCTTTACACAGAAAATAAAGTTTCAAAAGGTCATTCAGTTATCAGATCTACAAAATTTACAACGGTATCGACAATGGTTTGCAGAAATTGACTTGCAGACAATTCAAATATGTTTATAAAAAAGTACTACTTACTACACAACACATGCGATTATTTTGAGTTTAAGAATTTGATATGTTGAATTTTTTTTTTCTAAGTGACGAATCACATATTTTTGAGCACATACAGGTAGCATGAAACTGTGCCAAACATTGCTAGACAATAATGCGGACTGGTTTTTTGCTGCATGTGTGAGTTCAATTATAGTTTCTTTATTTAAATAATGTTCAAATTATAAATATTTTTTCATGGTTAAGTGGAAGATCATGTTGATGAGATACCTGTATCTACATCAAGATGACAGTCAATAAAAGTCATTATCGTTTACAGTACAATGTAACACATTATAAATATTTACTTATAATGTAGATGCTTGAAATAGGACATCATCGGAATACAAAGATTATGACAAAACTACATTTTAAAACTTTATGAGGGAAACCTGAAGGAGTGATAATTATAATTTTGTAATTTCTTTCTAATGGAGTGGACCATTACTAACAATTTGTAATATATTGCAAATCTGCAGAACGTACAGTTTAGTTTGTATGGTACTTTGCTAATGGAAATATCATAAATACACTCTTCATGGTTTGTAGTACAAGTCTGCAGAACGAACAGTACAGTTATGATACTTTGTTTATCGAAATATCATGAATATATTCGACTCTTCAATTTTCGACCACTGTTTTCAAAAAACTGAACTGGTGAATCATTTCATTACTTACCTCTTATGTAGATCATTACCAATAATTTCAGTTTACGGTACAGTTTGCATTGTAATTTGTTTGTGTAGAAATTTTGGTTGACACATCGATTTCACAACTCTCGTCAATCATTTTATCACTCTGTAATGAAATGAGTAGTAATGAAAATTTTGGCGTATCGTGCAAGCCTGCAGATAGTATGATATTGGTGTTATAGTGAAAATATGGTTGGTATACTACACTTTCCAAACGAAAAATATCAACTGTGTGCTTCCATAACTAAGAAACAGTTCCTGCTAGCAAACGATTTCGCCATAAGGTACAGTTACCTTATCCAATATGAAATTTTTTATGTTGGAATACATACATGAGAATTCGTTGTAAACGTTGCTAACTTCACACATATATTTCCTAGCACGTAGTGACGTCTACATCCATAAATTTATTAATATTTGTTGTCACCAATCTGGTGCATGAGCTAAAACAATAATCGATATTCAACTCAGTATACAGCTGCAATGATGAATAATTAATTCCACATTTATATGTATTCGTGGATATCACAAAATGGTTGCAATAACAGGGCACAATACCCAAGATCCAATAAAAGATTTTCGCTAGTGTCTTACACTGAATTAATCTAGATGGAGATATACTAAAAGTTACGCATAAGAAGTGTTGATTATTTATACTTTACGCCCAATACATTATTAGCTCTGAATTAAACAGGTGTCAATTCGAAAACTTCCCAACCTCGATAACTTTCTTTCAGTAAATGGTATGAGGAATCGAAAAAGGTCAAGAAATATTTGTAGCCCTCCTGGTTCAATCCCCTAGGAGAGGTAGATGTAACCCTTTACAAATAAAAAAGTCGTATACTTAGGCCATTCCAAACTTATATCATGAATAGTTATGCTAAGAATAAGATAAGTATAACTAAAAAATATTTTTTGACAAATAAGCTTGGTATAACCTCGTTATAATTATTCTATCTTTGGATAGAAAACACACTGAACGACCAGGATCGACCGTCGCGACCGTCCAGCAATGACCAAAAATTGAACCATGCACGACCGACTTCCAAAATAATTTTGTAAATAAAACTTTGATATGACGTTCGAAAGGTTATGTAAATAATTGTCTGTTTATTTATTAAAAAAAAAATCAATTCACAATTTTCTTTTAAATAATAAGCATTAGTGATAATGAAGAAGAAATAATTGTGATAAAGGATTACTTTTATAAACGAAAAATAAGAAAAAGTGTTTGGGTTAGCGAACTTGCGAACTATATTTACATTGTGAACATGAGGGCTATTTCATAGATCAAAAAAAGTTTCTAAAGTATTATCGAATGTCCCTAAATTGCTTCAATAACTTGATTAAGTTAGTAGCACCATATTTTCATATCATTCACCCGAACTGTCGCAAAACAGTGGATTGTTAGAACGATTGTAACGTTAGCGGAATTTTTTTTGTTCCTCTCTCAGAGTATCAAGTTTCTCATTATACATTCTTCGTCCCATATCTCTCTTTTCATACTAGTCTGAACTTCTACAGCCACTCTAGTAGTTTCTATTTCTAGAAAATCGTCTGTATTCTTGAAAAATAAACGAGAAGAACTACTCTGTGAGCGTGTTCAAAACCGTTGGGTCTTTCACTCATATATAAGGTTCTAGAAATGCCAGCAAATTGATAAATGCCCAATTTTTGTCTTTTTGATATTACTTTCCGGAGAAGCGTTAAAGGAATATCTCTTCATCCAGTAAAAGTTGCCACTTTTCATAGCATTCATCAGCTATAAAAAAAATATGTAAGTTACTATTAGTTGAACCCTACTGATACTCAACAACTAACCTGTTTCATCCAATTGATTAGCTAAATCATATTAACAGGCCTATCAATTGGTCTGAAAAGATATCCCAATTTTTGGAAAAACGATATTCCATTCCGAATTCTTCATCACTATATAACTCAAAAGGGTCTTCTCTTTCTTGAAAAATTCAATTTTTCGCACATTTTGCATATTATTTTTGAGGTCATTCACTTCCTCAACAGCACATATTCGTCTCAGAAACATTGTTGATAAAACGAATGTCAAGTGATTTTCAGGTTATATCAAAGTTATACAAGGTTAGGAGTCGGTTTAACTTTTGACAGTATATGCTATGCATTAGTTATTCAGAGTTTATCAGTAGTAAATTTGCTTATTCTTGATTAATTCTTGGTATAACAATTTATACTTCATTTATTTGTCATACGGTTAGAATCTTAAATGGGAAGGGAGGACAAGTGGCACATCATTTTGATTGGCGTTCAATTCTTTTTCCAATGATACCCTGACATTTCACTTTTTGAAGAGCAGTTCCCGCAAAATAGCGTTTTAAACTTTCACATGTAATTAGAATTTGTCTATTCTGAGATGCAATATTGCATTAACTTTTTTTAATAAATATGGTTGAATGACAGGAATGAAGGACTAGGCACACAAATAAGGGGGATTCTAGGTATCGATAGAATTTGCTGAAATTTTAGTATTTTACACCGAATGTATATTAGATTAATAATTGCGTGCTACGCGACCATGCACGATAACAATTGCATTAGTTGATATACAGAGTGTAATAGGATTTCGAAGGGCGTTTCTGGGTACCGAAAGAATATGCTGATATCCCAGTATGTTATACCTTAAGTAAATGAGAGTAATGAATGCATGCTACGCGAACACTATAACAATTGCATTCTCAGATATACAAGGAGTAACAGGAAATAGAAGGGGGTTTCAGGGTTTCGAAAGAATCTGCTGAAATCTTAGTATGTTATATCTAAGGTGAATGAGAGTAATAAATGCATTCTAAGCGAACACGATAGCAATCAGTTGATATACAAAGTATGATAGAAAATATAAGAAGATTTCTAGGTATCGATAGAATTTGCTGATTTCAGTATGTTACACCTGACATATATATATATATATAGATTCACTTTTGCCAACAACGCGAGTACGATGTCAACTGCGTTTGTCGATATACACAACCATTGATGCATTTGATAGCTCATTATATGAAAAGTATAATATAAAGAGTTCATTAAACCCTGTATATCGACGAATGCAATTACCGTCGTGCTCGCGTAGAATGCAATTTTAAGTATTATTCACGTCAGGTGTAACATACTGAAATCAGCAAATTCTCTGGATATCTAGATACCTATGTCCTTATATTATTTTCTATTGCACTTGTATATCAACTAATTGCTATCATGTTCATGTAGGTATAATATAGGTATAACATACTAAGATACCAGCAGATTCATTCGATACCCAGAAACCCCCTTCTATTTCCTGTTACTCCCTGCAGAGCCGGTTTTAAGAGCTAAGCGGTCAACTTTTTCGGGCCCTCTCCTGGATAAAACAGTGTCTACAATAAAAAATAAAAATTGTATTTCGACAAATAAATTACATATGAACATAGGTAGGTACATTTCATGTGTAAAAAAAACGAGAAAACATTAAATTAAATATTAAAGAGTAAACAAAATAATTCAAATAAATAAAAGTGTGAAATAAAAAATGTTCTTTGGTATAATATGAAATAAAATATGTAAAATAGAAAAGCATTCTGTTAAAAAAACGATAAACTGAAAATATATATTTTTCTCGAATTGTACATAGGATCACAGGTACATAAAAAACGAAATGACAATAAATAAAATATTGAAGAGTAAACAAAATCATTGAAATAAACAAGAAAAGTAAAGTAAATAATTTTCTTTGGTATAATATAAAATTTAACTATACACGAAGATCAAACAAATCTTTTTCTCGATTTTTTCTTCGCGAATGCATTAATCAATTCGTCATTATCTATTAGGTCTAGACTGGCACTTTGTATATGCATAACAGAGAGGGCATCTGGTCTTTCTTGACCAATTGTAGATCTCAGATAGTTTTCAATTCTTTTCAGGGCCGAGAAGGATCTTTCACCAGATGCATTAGAAATGGGAATTGTGAAAAGTAGATTTCCAGCCTTGATAATTCAATCGAATAAGCGGGCAAATTTAAATCTCTTTTGCAAACAGGAACGTCGATACCGAATTCGCGAATTCGTAAAAAACGGGAAGAAAACAAGAATCAAATTTTCTGGGTATACTACACTTATAAACAAATCGTGTCACAACCGGGCCCCTTCGAGGGTCCGGGCCCTAAGCGGCCGCTTACTCCGCTTATAGGATAAACCGGCACTGACTCCCTGTATATCTTAGAATACAATTGTTATACACTCTGTATATCAACTAATGCAATTGTTATCGCGGTCGCGTAGCATGCAATTATTAATCCAATATACATTCGGTGTAAAATACTAAAATTTCAGCAAATTCTATCGATACCTAGAATCCCCCTTATATGTGTGCCTAGTCCTTTATTGCACTTGGACTGTTTTATTTGTTGGTCATTTTCCTTTTACAAAATAAAATTTAATTTGCGAGAAAGACATTGCAAATATAACATCCACTTACGCTTATTTTATAAACTGTTCGAATTGTCTAACATTACAGAAAACTTCGCTAGGAATTGACTGGCATGCTTTTAAGTTCTTCAATATCAGAAGGATTTGATTTATAAACAACTGATTCAAGATGCCCCAAAGAAAGAAATCTAATGGAATTTAATCCGGTGATCTTAGAGGCCATTCAACTGCTCCCTTTCTGCCAATCCATCTATCCAGATATCTGAGGTTTAACCACTTTCGGACGAGAAGAAAATAATGATGTGGAACACTGTCCTGCTGGAAATATAATAGATTCTCCTGCAAAATTTCATAACCTTCTGCATCAATTTGAGTTTCTAGCTCGTGAGTTATAAGAGGAGCGTTTCAAGGTATATACAGATTGCCAGTCAAGTTTTCTTTCAGAAATAATGGAACAATAATGGCATTTCTAAGAATACCAGCCCAAACATTAACTTTTTGAGGGTGTTGAGTATAACCCTCCCAAAAAATATGTGGGTTTTTGTCACTATATTAGCGATAATTTAGTCTATTAACATTGTCATTCATAAAAAATTAACAGTCATCGCATAAACAGATGTATAACAGAAGAATATGTATTTTATGTGGATGAAATTTATGCATTTTCAATGCTTTTCTCACAGATCCGCGTGATATTCCCGTCTGTTCTGATACAGATCCTAAGGAGCTCGTGGGCTCTGCATCAAATGTTTCCAAAACTTCAATTTGAGCTTCTTCATTTTGTACTCTGTGGTTATTTGAGTTATTCCTTTTTTTATTTGCCACTGAACCAGTTTCGTAAAACTCATTCACAAAATCAAGCACGTACTGGTGACTTACATAACAATTTGGATGTCTTTCGTTAAAAAGACATGCCGCCCTTCGTGCGCACTTTCCAACTTCTCCATAACTTACAATCATTTCAAACAATAACTGTTTGCAGCATGAGTAGCAAAAAATTGAGGCTGTCTGTGAAATTTCTGCGACGAGTATTAAAAAAATTCAGCACTTAATAAACACAACTTTACTACGATCTTCGTTTAACTATTAGACTACTTTTTGATCAACATTTTTGAAGCTTATGGCTAATGTAACCCCTAATAAAGGGTTGGAATGGTACCACCTACTATTCTAACCAGTTCTTGTCAAACCATGCATCTCAGTATGGGCGCAATTCTGATAATTACTTCTGTTAGTTTAGAAAGCCTTTTCTCGGAAAATGCTCGACAAAAAATATTGAACGTCAATCAAAATGATTTGCCACTTGAACCCCCTTCCCCTCTTAGAATTCTAAAGGAGCATCTACCCCTCCTAGGGGGTTGAACCACGAAGGCTACAAATATTCCTTGAAAGTGTCCCCTTCGAATATAAAATTGAACTGTTTTTTAGATACCTCATATTGTTACTGGACGGAAGATATTAAAGTTAGGAAGTTTTCGAATTGACACTCTGTATAGATTGCCCTCCCGATCAAATAAATACCGTACCTCTTTCAATCATCATACAAATTGAAGACGAAGCAAGATTAAAAATTGGAGAATGGTTTTTCGGCGCATCCACCAAAAAATCTATTTTGACGGTCACAGGAGGCCAAACGAAACGCATAACAACGTATCTTTAGTTGGGACAAATAAATGATTTAGGATCAGATACCACCCTATACGACTGAAAATAGAATTCGTAAATCCATGGAAACTCATATAAATCGTGCCGTAACACGAGAAATGGTGTTGACATGATATTAATTCTCACCTTTATTCCTGAAGTCAGTGTGGTGTGCAGGTATACCGGGTGAGTGAAATTCGATTAGATGCATGGGGATTTTGGAAACGGTAAGAGCTACAGAGAGGGTTAAATGGAGGCAAAGTTGCGTATTATGAAGATCATTACTATGATGTTGAAAAGTCTGAGCTAGCCCTCAGTTTCATCTCTGTTTCTTAGGCTTCAATGGTCATATTTTATCATGTTTGTGAATACCACTTGCAATTTTCAGTCGTTTCATCAGCAATGAGAATTGGATGTTTTGAGAGTTGTGATGTGTTTCGGGCCAGTAAGACGTTTCCGTTATTATCTATAACATATCATCCAATTCATTATTCAATGCTGAAGTGGTTTTTGCATGATATTTCATAGATTACTTTATCAATACACAAAAAGCAACGAGTTGAGAAAATATTTAATCAACAAGAACAATTGTCAAAAACCGCATATATTCATTTTTCCATTTATAAAAGATGTTAAAAACTGGCGACCCTCTTCTTCAATACATAAACGAATTATTCTTTTAATTCTATCGATAGAGCGTGTTACTTCCCTTGTATATATTCTGGATAATTCGTGAATCACAGAATTCCTTGAATTGCCGATGTTGTGGTAATCATTCTCATAGGGGTGCTCGGTTACAAGGCGGTTAGATGCTGGGCTTCTAAACTTCCGCTCGCATTTGGCAAAGTTCGAATCCTGGAAAACAAGAAAATTTTTCTCAATTTCATAGGAGTCGATAGGAAATTTAATATGTCTAGATGCCAATCCCGACGTCTCGTCTGGTGCTTGCTTAGAGTTCGCGCCGACCACCCAAGGTGGTGCTGTAGATTTTCCGGGTTTTCCAACAACAGCTAAAAATGAATACGCCACCAAAATTCAGTAAGTCGGCCCGGAGCGCCACGGTAAATAACAATAATGGTCGTCCTCTATCCGCACAGGCTATGCCTTTGGGTACACTCTCTGAGTGTTATGAGGGAGTACTATTATTTTCATTATTGTAGACATGATCTTCAAGAGTACCGCAGAGAAAGAAGTCAAGTGGAGTAAGATCCGGTGACCTTGCAGGCCATTGAACAACTCCTTGAGATCCTATCTATTTGTTAGGAAAATGTCTATCCAGACTATCACATATAATTGCTCTGTTATAAGGTGGTGCCCCATCATGGTGGAACCACATATTTTGGACTTGCGCTAATGGAATATTCTCCAAATATTCCAAAACGGGGGTTTTCAAAAATTTGAGGTTACGTTCGCCAGTCAAATTATAACTATAGAGAAAAGGGACTAATAATTGCAAATATCGAAACTATATTGAACCTGAGGATGAACCTCCCTGAAGGCTCCAGTATTTTCGTTGTTCCAAATATGAGAATCTTTTTTGTTGAAAATTCCGCAGGTTGCTTTCATCTGTACGAATGATGTAATTTAAAAATCTGGATCGTCTTCGATGCTGTTTGATAACCACCGACATCATACCAATCGTCGATACAGATCATTAGGATGAAGTTTCTGGGAACAATTTATCCGAAAACACTTCAATTCATCACCTTTGAATACGCTCATTAATGCAGACTGAGGAATTTCTAGTTCTGAAGCGATTTCCCGTTGATTTGAAAGGATTATCGGTAAAATTTCGTTAACTAATAGCCACAAGTTATCAACAATTTTTTTTTGTTATCACGTAGTTTGGCCTCCTTAACAAAAGATCCAGTTGAAATTTTTGGCGGTCTCAACTAATTTCGGAGATATGGGCCTATTTTTGAGTGATGACTGGCAATTTTTAGGACACATTTCTACCGCAGAAATAAAACTATAATTCTTCCTTTCTTAAACTAACACAATGTACACACCCTAATTGGCCTGATTCACACTCTTTTGCAAAGTGCAAAACTGCAAAGTTACCAACTTGACATAAATGAATTCACTAAATATTTTACATAAATGTGTTGTTTTTATGTTTTTTAAAAAAGGTTGAATTTTTGGATAAACAATGCCGTTTTTAATAAAGAAATGTGGAAAACGGGTGAATTAGGGTGTGTACATTGTGTTAGTATAGAGAAGGAAGAATTTTGATTGATTTTCCGCGGTAGAAATGTGCCCTGGAAAATGCCAGTCATCACTCAAAAATAGGCCCATATCTCCGAAATTAGTTGAGACCGCCGGATTATCTCTGATCTGAAAAATTATATTCAATAATTTTCTCAGAACAAAATAAAAGAAAAATTGTATAATACCTGTCCCAGAACATTTTCTTTCATTTGATTAGAAATTCTACTTTCGTATTCTAGGTTCCTCGAAACTGCCAAACTCATATATATTTTTATCTAATTTTCTGAACATGCTTTTGCGCGGCTACTGTCTTTCTGGATATAATTCGAAGTACTTAATTTTTGCTAAATCACAATTTCTACTTCCTTTGTGATAAACCATAATCATATCACGTTTCCTAAAACTTGTGACAGCATTTTCAGTTGGAAACAGAAACGATAATTGATGAATTTATGACAGTTGTCAAATAATCAATCATCATGGGTTACTGAAAGAAATCATCAGGTCGGTACAAGTAATCGAAGTATCGATATGGATTTCCAAAACAAATAGGAATTTTATCTCAAACCAATGAGCATTAGATTTTGATCAACTGGAAGCAGCATAAGGCAAGATTAAAAAATGAGGTACATTTTTACGATTTTCGAAAATGTAGAATGATACACATATTCAGATGTAAATATTCCAAACACTTGAGAGTAGTTTTTCATTTGAAAAATACTGCACTCAATACAATAGATCGATATCATTTTGATAAGAGATAAGAAATGACGACTCTACACCGAGAAAAAGGTTTTTTTGTAGATAATAAATCAATTTGTTCAATCGTAATTAGCTAAATATTAGCAATTTTGTTTGGTAATCAAACAACCTCGTTGAACATAACACAGTTATTTCAGAAATAAGTATTACCATACACCAAAATATTCCTTACCTGCTCATTTTTTGAAATTAAAACATATTACTTTGCCTGCAAAATCAAAAATTTATAGTCAGCATATTTCTTATTTATCAATTTCAAGAAATTTAATTTTTTGATGATTATTCGTTGAATATAAATAAATGTTTGTTAGATTTGAGTCAGTTTGGGATAAAAATATGACATCATTTGGAGAAAACTAGTAACTCTGTAAGTTACGGGAACTTTATAGTCACCAACACAATAATTTCCAGAAAACGTAAATATGTTAACTGTTAACTAAATAGATTTGGCGGTTGCAAATTATCCGACCTATCCAACCCCTCCACAGAGGCACGTGTCATCGCATCAGCATTTCCATACGATGATCGACTTTATAACGCCATTGTATTCATGTCTTGTATCTTGTAGCTTGTTGGTCAACCTGTTCAACCATATCAAGATCATTCATTTCTTTTGTTATTGGCAATATAATCATCATTATTTTTGGCGTGAAAGTGGACAAAGTAAACTGAACCCACGCACGAATGTGCATATGGATTGAAGCCACAGGTGAATGTGAATTGTGAATGTTTGTGCCGGTCTACCGCCAAAGTCGTGGAGTGGACGCAAGGGTTATCCTAGGCTCCTACCCTACTAGTACAGCGATGATGGAAGGATTGTTGAGGGATTGGAACCTTCACGAATACATTACACGATTTCAAGGTAATATGTGATCTAGTCAGGAATAGTGTTATGTTATTTATTCAGAATGAATGTTATGTTATTTAACAAGAGAGAATTTAATTTATCCTAATAAAGAGTTATTTGCAAACCTTTTTTTATTTACCCTTGGAGGTCACTGCGGGACTATATAATATATATATTCAAGTTACTGTGAGATATATGTATGTATATATATATATATATATATATATATATATATATATATATATATATATATATATATATATATATATATATATATATATATGAAAACTAAAAGTTCGGGTTGAGCCGCGTCTAGAATTTGTTGAAATTCGACGTTTCGGCTCCGATTTTGGAGCCATTTTCAAGAACTGAAAAAGAAAGAAAATTAATAAATGGTTGAAACGTAATTCTACGCTGAGGTCTCAATCTGCCTACTCCTCAGGTATAATTACGTTAGGTTTTTGTGACTTGACGTCGGGGTCTCAATCTGCCTACTCCCCATGTCTCGTCAATGGTTCTCTCTAAGGTCTCAATCTGCCTACTCCTTCGAGAGAACTGAGGAATTGTGGGTTGAGGAACTGTATTTATAGTGGACGTGGCTGTAATGGCCGTGTGCAATGTATTGGCGCGAGGTGAACTATGGGCGGGAACTGAGTTGGCGCTAGATTAGCTGTGTGCGGGAACTTGGTTGGCGCTAAGTGAGCTGTGTGCGGGAACTGGGTTGGTGGGAAATGAGTTTATGCGTGCAATGAGAGGCTTCCAGGTATTGGGAAGTCTACGTCCGTCGTCGCGAGTGTTGAGGCAATTGGGGCGCTTCTCTATCTCAAGGGCTTCTCGGATGATCCTGGTTTGCAGAGTTTTCTCGGTGGAAATTGTTTTTGTGTTTTTAAAGTCTATTTTGTGACCTGTGTCTTCTCGATGTTTAAAAAGTGCGGAAGTGGAAGATGCCTGACGCACAGCAAGTTCGTGTTCGTAGACTCTGGAAGTTACTAGTCTATTAGTCTGGCCAATATAACTTCTCGGGCAGTCTGAACATGGTATTTCATATATACCTTGAGAATCGTTTGGTATTGTGTCCTTGGGAGATCTGAGGAATTTGGATACACCATATTCAAAAGCATAATTTGTTAACATTTAAGAAAATTTCTTTACTGCCAACAAACTGTTCTCTCAGTGTAGCATTTTTTCTCTAGGAAGAACTAAATTTAGAAATTGTTTATACTTCATATTTTTAACAATGTTGCCGGATTTGTACGAAGGCGCCAATTTTTTCAGTTTTATTGAGCACTGAAACACAACTTTTGTGGAAGTTCGCATTCTTTTTCCATTTTTTTCCCAGTTTTGCTAAAGTGATTGGCCTATTATTCGGATCGGTTAATGGACATGCGTAGTTCACTGGATTTGTCAGCTCGACACCCCTAGTTTTCATTTTTGAAAATGAAGACGCTCTTGAAATTTGGTGTGTTGTGATCTTTTTCGAAGCCTGCGTGATGAAAAAATCCAATCGGTTGAACAATATATGTTTCATCAGGGTGCTTCCATTTTTCAAATAGGTCACACTGTAAGTAAGCATCATAGAGCATATATTATCTTTCACATCCATCATAAATTCCTCACCGGGCGACATATTGGATTTACATTGTGCATAATTCTGAGATATATTTCAGAGCACAATGAGAGAACTAAACTTATTCATGCCACAGTTACATTTCTTGCCAAGAACACAATAAGCAAAAGATTATTATCATCTCCATAGGAGCTTTATTCTGAGCTTGTATACGGTAAGATATTCTCCCTGTAAGCTGAACAACCACGTCAACATAAAATGTATCATAGGGCACGGTTCATGAATTCGGCATATAATAACGCCCGAAGACCTTGAAGAAAGACAAACCGATAACTCCAACAACCTTGAATATAAACTTGGCTCGAGATATTTGAGTTTGAATCCATTTGGAAACGAGCCAAGCACTCCAGTATCCCTTAGCCGTGTTGAAAAGTGAACTCTACATTAGAAAGGGTTGCAGGGGTGAGGAACATATTTGGGGAACATATGTTAATTGATTGCAACCGAGTGTTTGGAAAATTATGTGTTCCAGGGACGTGTTTTGTGAACGGTGAACGAGGTCAGTCGAATAAGAAGAAATTTGCGTTTTGGAACAACAACCAGGAGAATCATTATTGTTGAATACAAAAAGGTTATTCAGTCCTGATCCGTTATATCATTGTGCAAGAATAATATGAAGCATATCTTCTCCTGTAATGCTTCATATTTATAGATTTAAATATTGAAAAAATATTATCGGATCATCCGAAGATTTTCGATGCTCTTAAAAATCATTTTGATAATTTTCTATATTGCATTTCGGAAAGCTTGAAGATACTTGTTCGTGCAAGAACTTGAGAGAATGTGTATTTAAATATGGAAAATTATTGGGGCTATTTTTCTGAAAATTTGTATATAGGAGTTTTCCAGCGAACACAGATACATCTCTGAGATATTGCTGCGATGTCACTTCGTGACCTGCGACTTGCATCGTTACGTCGCACAGACGTCCCAGCGACTCACTTTTGTCACACTCATGATGCATGCTGGCGACGTCAGTGCGATGTAGTTCCGAGACGTCTTTGCAATGTAGTTCTGAGACGCCGCAAAGATGCCTCCTAATAACGAATCAGGGATGTAACAGAGCTGTCGCTATGTCTAGCAGCGATTTCTTCACTGTTATATTCAAGAGACGTCAAAGTCTATGCGATATTCCAGACAGAAACAAAAAATAGGAAAAGAAAACATATTTTCAATATGAAAAAAATAAATATAACAAAAATATTAATAAAAAAATTCTTCAAAAAATTTTATTATTCTGGCATAACATTAACAGAGTACAAAATTGAAAATTAACAAAGTAAAAAGTAGAAATATATTAATTAAAAAACTAAAAGTCAATTGCTTTGGTTCCTTTTCCCGTCAAGCTTTTGTTTGGCATTCCTGAACCAATTGGAACAGGCTGCTTGCACATTTTTTTCGTTCTCTCCGTGAAGGCTTATCACCACATATGGAAATCAATAAAACAATATGAGTCCACTGAATGCTACAGTGCCAGATAGTAGTGGGACATGAAATAATTCAGACAGTAATGGAATACTTAGTATAATTTGGCACCATCAAATATTCAGGTCGATAACGGTAAAAATGATACAACGATACTCACTTTTCACACTCAGTTTATCGACAATAAAATTCGCAAATTTGATCACCTTCAGTTGGAAATATCAGAACATGAATGGTATGCAAAGCATTCAAAGCAACAAAGCTTCGATCTTCAATCAATGCATAGATACAAAGAATTAAGAACTAGAACTAAATATGGTAACAGTCGGTCACGCCGACGCCTCTCGCTTTCAGGTTGGCTAACATTGCCTACGATCTGTGTTGCCAACTTCTTGCCAACTTACCGCGTTAATTCAAAATAAAGATTTAACACAAATTGAGGATTTGCCTTTCGACCGTGTTGAAGGACAGATGGCGTCCTTGTGGTCTGCAGTCAAGTGAATGTGTGTGAGACTCCTATTATCATCTGATCTGGAGATAGCTCAATAAAAATATATTGTAGCAAAGATATCTAAGTATAGATTTTGATGTCTAAATGATGTCGCAGTATGACGTCTATGGCAAGTAACAATTTGACATCGTAGGGACATCTAAATTCAGCCCCTGGACTCTGATGATTAGAAATGTTTTATAGAATTGAAATGTGACGTCATATTCAAAATATCGGTGCTATGCTTTCCATTTCTAACGTTCGAATATGACGTCACATTCTCGACACATTTCGATGCTATGAAACATTTCTAATCATTGGAGTCCTAGTGCAGCTGTCACTAATTTAGATATCAAAGGGATGTCGCAGTGTGATATCGCAGTAATGACAACAATATGACATCGCAGAGACATCTATATCCGGCTATTATTGATTTTGATGTCTAAGGGGTGTCGCGGTGTACTATCGCAGGAATGTCAACGATAAGATATCACAAAGACATCTAAATCCCATTTTTGATGATATTGATATCCCTAAGATGTGGATGTTTGCCCAGTGTTGACTGCGTAGTTCCAGTTGAAATATTTTCATTTGCCTACGACTTCTGGTTATACCATAAGTGTACACTAACTTTGTCTAAAGGGCTCCAGTTTTCAGTTATTTTAATTTATTTGAAAAGTTCAACAGTTGCAACCCCTCACAAAGATATGAATATTTTGGAAAGAGAGAGAGAGACAGTAAGTTCAAAAATCGGCAAAATTTGACTAAATGAGAATGATGAATAGAGAGGAAATAAAAACTTCCAAATTTACACTAAAGAATATATGTATGTAAGTATATTATATTATGCTGATAAAGTTTCGTCACGCGGTGCCATCATCTGAGCGACGAGTTATAAACTGAATGAATGAATGAGAATCAATGAAAATTCCTAAATCTTTGAAATCTTTTCGAAAAAAATTCACAGAAATTGGCCGTTTCTCGAAAATTACTTATCTCATTTTTTCTCAACGCCAGTTATCTATACTAAAAGAAAAGAAGTTTATATATGCTTACAACCATATATTAAATTAAATGGTTATTGTAAAAACTTGAAAAAACTGAAATGAAACAAATGCTGTGTCAACAAATTATATTTGCTATTAATTTGTGTCCAAGCGTAGTGAAGTACCTATTTTATCATTCCCGTTTTAAATTTGCAAATGAACATGACTTTAATTTGTTGATCATTTATGGAGAATTTGACATTGTTATTGAAAGAGTCTGTGAAACCTTTCCTTCGCGATATCTAGATAGAACACTCTCATGACACCATAACGCAGATTATTCACAAATGTAAAACACACGGGCAGTTTGTTGAAAGGCAAAACAAAATCAAACGCGGATCATCCACAATTGTAAAACCTACACAGAAACAAAGAAGAAATTAAACATACTATATAAGATGTTAGAACTGGTTGCCCCCAACTCCCAAACATTCATGAATTCTTCTTAAAAATCTGGCATGTGTGGTACTATGAATTTCTTGCGGAAGAAGAGATCGAAAGCTTTCCTAACTCTCTCCTGACAATCTTTTTTTGTTAGCGGAGCAGCGTAGACAATATTTTCATACGACCCCAAATAAAATGTCTAATGTAGTGGTATCGGGCGAACAAGTAGGCCATCGATAGGGTCCAATGTTCGCTATCCAACGATCTTCAAAATGATCGTCTAAAAAGATTTTCACAGGTGCAACATTATGAGGTGAGGCTCCGTCGTATTGATACCACATACTGTATACAGCACCAGTCTGCGGCATACACTAATGAGTGTCAAACGAAAACTGTATTCGAATATGCCCTGCATATAGAACGATTTCAGCAGTATAATATAGCTGGAATACTCTATAGATCCCATGATCAAAAGAAGGATACCAGGCAGAAACAGGTGAACCGTTTAATGCACTGAGAATGACTCTAGGTTACGTAAAGAACATTGAAATAACGATAGATAGAAAACTACGGATATAACAGCTTTCTCATGATTAAAAATCTCCTCATGTTTGGGATCGCACGTTAAAGAGTAACTCTCAAAGGCTTCATGGGGGTAGCTTGTGAGGGTGCAGCAGGTTGTGAAAAAAAAAAACAAATTTCAACAAGTTCGGAGACAGAATCCATTGACTTCAATTCTTCAAATACTCATTCATTTTCTTTGTGCGATTGCTAAAAGATTTTAGCAAAACACCTCGGTTCTTGTTCGTTTAATGTGTAATATTTGATAAAAACTTCTTTGAAAGTTTTGGCTTATGGACTTACAAACAATTGAAATCCAATTTTGAAATTTCAATTTATTCTCATTGATGGAAAAAAATGTGCGTCTGAGTCCGAATCTCAAATAATATTTTTCATAATATCAGCTAGCTTTTTACAATATACTTGTATATATATATAATCTTGTATAATAACTAGGTTTCATTCCGAATCCTTTCGTATTCAGAATAAGAAAAGCCTTCTCAGAATGTTTGATTCACATATATTAGTTGTTTTGTTTTACCTGAAGCTCAGACAGAGCCTTTAACTATTCGCCATTTCAATCAATCCCCTGTACTATCCCGTATATCTGCACTCGACAGTTCATCATATGAATTTCGAATGCGAATGTATGCATGGATGTGTGCTATTTGTGAACAGAGCGTAAAACCACTTCGAACTAAACCATACATTTTTATCTCACATCCCACCAGTTGGCTGCCACATACAATACTTGAATGTCATATACACGTCCCAGATTGTGAAACCCGCTGGTTTGATTCATAATGGATGTCATGTTCTACATACATGATGGAAAAAAGTGTATCAAATAGTACAGTCTTGCGATATGAAAATATTCAACTTCCATATCAATGCATTGAAACTGCGAAAATCGTCGAAGCGGTAGATGTCTGACAAAAAGTAGCTGACCAAAGTAATAGATTTTATTCAGCAAAAAATGTTGAAAATGTTTCAACAACAGACTTGATCATAGACTCATATACATATATCTTGACAATTTGGTTGTTTATGAAGCTGAGAAGATACTAACATAAAAGGGTTTTCCGCTATTTCTGTATATAGCAGATTCGGAGGGGCAATTGTCAGATATGAATGGAATGCTATATATCAATTTTGAGATCAGAAAATGTTAAGAGATTTAGGTACATGTGCAATTTTATAAGAATCAGATATCCCCCCGCAGCTCTGTGAACTGGATGAAATAAACCAATATTTTTAACAACGGTACAGAACTACTATGAAGATTATTCTGAAAGAATTAATTTCTATAATTCTGGAAGTTTCGATTGAATGCCTTTGGACCAAATGGACTATCTTTGAGTATAATCAGATACTGTCTACCCAATTTTGAACCTTCCTCCTTCCCATAACTCGTATCATAAATCTGTGCCTGGAAATTGGATATTTTCCAAAAGCTTGGAGATAATCTATAGTATGTCCACTTCAAAAGTGTGGGATCCAAACGCAATCTTGGATCTATGTCCTCTCTGAATTCTACCTTCACTATATACCCGAAGAGTTGGAAAAATTATACATCAACAAATATATGAATCTTTCTAGAAAAATGAGATTTCGCCAAACAGTTATAGTCGGATTTGCGGAAATGACACAGTATTGGCTTCTGCATTATTGGAAGTTTGTGACGATATTCTACAGGCGTGAGATGAACGAAAAGTTAGTGCTCTTGTGTTGCTGGATTTCTCAAAGACTTTTGACACCATTAATCACGATCTATACTGCTTTCCAAATTGAAATATGTTCTCAGCGAAACAATAATGTCAATGTTTAGAACATTTTTCATTGACAGAAAACAGAAAGTTTGCATGAAGAATAAAAAATCTCAGATTTACTAAAGTATTGCCCCAGAAATATTTGGGAATGAACAATATAGGTCTCAAATGATGGATAATAACATAGAGGAATAGGCAACTTAATTTCTGTTAACAACACTGTTTTATAATGGACTTGAAATTATAGAATCATGTTAGCAAATGAGTTTTCTGCTCTCTCAAATTGTTATATGCTGCTAAAAAATTTATGAATAGGAATCTGAAGCAATACCTTTGTGATTCACTTCAATCACTCTGATGTATTGATTCATTTAATGTGTACAGGATACAAAAATTCAAAATAATTCTTTTACCAACAAAATCAAAATGTCAATGATAAACACTTGAATGTTCAATGAACTTTCTTTGCAGGATGTCTATATCATTCCACTCCTTATATTCGTTTCTATAACAAACGTAAGTGTTGGGTATGATATTAATTTCAATCATATGTTCTTCTTAAAAAATGAGAAAAGAAAATTTCTATGTTTTTATACCACTCTAATTTGTAACACTTCGATACTGCAGTTGTTTGAGAATATCCATATAGCACGAAACTAATTAAAGTGGTATATAAACAGATTTTTTTTATTTTTTATTTTTTATGATTATTACGTAGTAACGGCTACATCCATCAATTTATATGTTCTTCTATTCCTTCTTCTTTCACAGGATACTGAAATAAATACTTAGATACCTACTTATTTGTCTGTAATTTTCCTTATTTTTTCTTTATTTTTGTCATAGCCAAAATATTGGTTTTATTTTTATGTTATTTTTTTATTATTAGTGTTCAAATATTTCAAGCACCATGTAAAGTGAAATTTTCTTGTTTTCAGTATAACCCGGGTTGAGTGTAAGAATAGTTGTTAAACTAAACTTCGCTCAATAAAGATGATTTATCATTATTATTATTATTGAAGCGAGTTCGTGTGTTTCAATATTTTTTCATCATCAATCATGTTATAAAGAAAGTGAAAAAAAAATGTTGTTTAAAATTGTTTTTTCCGTTAACCAGCTGTCATCTCCATACGAACGACAGCCCTCAGAAGTCGAAACTTGTGCGAGCCAAGGATTAACGAGTTCTTACCTTTTAACGTGCGATTCCTAGCACGAGACCAGTGACCATGCTGACTGATAGGCAAGCGCTCTACCATCATGACCACCGCGGCCATGCATAAAATGGATTCGGGCGGAGTAAAGTATACAGTCAGAGAAACAATTGAAAAAAAATATGTATATTTTCAGAACCTATCTTAGTTGTTTATTGAATACATCTTAGAAAAATACGGAAAATTCGGGAAAATCAAGAAGATTTATTCATGAACTATAATTTGTATATTTATTCCACTTTTAGCACCACTCCGATAGAAGTGCAATGACTTTTAATGAAGATACTTTTTATTCAGAGAAGTATATTTTTTTCAATGAAAAAATCGTTTTATTCTCACCGACCACCCGGGTGAAGTTGTATGATTACTGGGTTTTCCTTGAGTTGAAAAATTAATAAGCCATTAAAAATCAGTAAGTCGCCCGAAGCGCCCCGTCAAATAATTATAGCCTTACTTTACCTGTACCTTTATAGGTACAATCTACGAGTGTTCATGAAGGAGTAAGTATTATTCTTATTATGTTTAGCTAGTCCTATCCTGGGTAGCTTCAATGCTAATGAATAGTGAATCTTTCACTTTTCATGCTAATAAAATCGCCTACGATATAGTCTGAGAATTACGTGACCTGTGATTCAGATTTAAGAGCGCAAGTGTGAATTTTTCATTAGTCACTTGATGACAGAATTAGTGCTGAACTATGTTTATGTAATTCAAACGAATCTTCGACAAATTGAAACAATAAAACGCTTCAGAATTAAAAATCACGGAGATTATTATCTCAATGCGATGTGAGCATTTAATTAGAGAGTGTATTAATTAAAATTAATGAGTAATTATTCTTGGTTGAGCATTTGAAGTCGAGATTCTCAGATGAAGCTGTAAATTACGGATGCTCCGGCTCATAGCGACGCTGTTTTATAAAGCAGTTTTATGTCTCCATTATTACTAGTAATTATATCTAGGGAAGAAGGCGGTGAAATTCGAAGGATCTTTGTTCAAAAACTTGTTGGAATTGACGAATTAGCAGATAAAATTAGCACTGAGTCTGTGCCACATTGTGGTTCTAACTGGTGCACTTATATTCAAGCCATTTGATGATGTAAGTTTATTAAAAGATACTTCAAGAGAACATGTAAATGGGAGCATCTGATATGTTCTTGATGCCGGGGAGATTTATAATTACCCAAAGTGCCTAACAACGCAAAACAACAAGGAGCAAGAAGTAGCCAATGAGGCCAATATCATCTCGATCTTAAACAGAACTGGTCATTAGAACTATCAAGTGAGAACAATATTGCATCTAGTATGCTTACTGTTTGATACTCTTTCACTGCTTTGAAGTGGTGAAATAGAGTTGCGACAACTCGACGTAAAAATTATCAAAAATTATGCATATTTGCACACAGAACGAAAAAGGTACGTTACAATAATAAAAAAGTTGGTACCTACATCAAATCATCCGATGACAGGTCATTAATATAATGAACGTTCGTACGTCAATTTTCTTGATGATTAAGTTGTGACTGCTGAACGTTGAATCAATGAATAATGGTCATGAATCTATGTTTGCCGGTTATTAATATTGCGAATGGATTTACATTAGTTCATGGTTGTTTTACGTTGAATCAATGAACAGTAAGCATGGATCTATGATCACCGGTTATTAACATTACCAACAGTAAACATTAGGTTATGAATGATGAAAATCGAATCAATTAACAGTGAGCATGAATATGTGAGTGCCGGTTATTGATATTACGAATCACAGACTCAGTTTATGACAGCTGTATATTGAATCAATAATCAGTAAGCATGGATCTATGGTGGGCGGTGATTGATATTACGAATGATAGAGATTAGTTAATGAGTAACTACGTTAAACCAATGAAAAAATCTATGTTCGACAGTTATCATTAAATATAATTTCATCTAACAGTAGAACAGTCGCTATCAGAAATAATGTAACTATTTTTTTTTATTTATAAATATTATCCTTTCCTTTCCGAATAATACTGAAGTACCTATCAATCAGTTTTTAGATAGAATATAATGTAATTTCAAAACCAATAGAAGGATAGACAAAAATGCATCAGTTGAAGTTGAGCACCTTGGTAATAATAAAGTGGGTGGGAGCAACTTGTTCAACTTGATGAAGCACCACATATCACAGTACTGAGTGCTTAAATTGGGAAGTTTATTTCTATATTTGGGAAAAACTTCTGGGTGCAAAATTTGTACAATATTCAAAACAATCTTCCAACAATTTTCCATCTAGAAAAAACGAGAGTATAAAATAGGTACCTAAACATAAAACCAAAAAATTGATTTGAAAAATTTAAAAATAAAATTTCATGTTAACAAATTTATTTATCAAACAACTGCGGCCAATAGCTGTCAGAGTGAAAACTTTAACTACAGTATTGTTGATGTTTACAAAATTAAGAGATACATTGATAAAATATTTAAAAATTTTTGTCTTTAAGGCTCAGCTATTTTAAAATTCTGACTAATTCATGGTTTGCGAGGGTGTCTTAATGGCATTTCCAAATATTCAAGGTAAAGAACTTGTGATATGTTTCAAAGAGTTACTCCTAAATTTTTATTTGAATTTGAACTTACTCTTAACACAAATTTTCTCTTCAACAGTTTTTTCCAACAGGTCTTCGGCAGCTCTTTTCTAAATGTGTCCGTCTTTTTGCCACTATGTGGGGAAAACTTTTTTCCAAATTATCCAAAAGTATAACTCCCCATTTCTAAAACAATCTGGTAATCTATATCAATCCGAAACCAATTAAATAAAAACAATTATCAATTTTTGATATTTTGCGTTTATTGTTGGCTCGTTCATTGTTTCAGAGTCTTAAGATATTTCAACCGACTCTTGAAAGAAGACTCCAATTTACAATTATTTTATTTCGTCAGTCAGTGAGTTGACAAAGTAGGGTTCCATAATCTTGGGAGAATTGAAATATGTATTCATTTTACAGCATGATACACAAATGTCAGATTTTTGTCTGGCATCGACATTATGAACATCTGATATCACTTTGAAATCTTTCATGTTTTTGAAGATGTAGAAGGAAGGAATAGTTGAAATTTAATATTTCCTGAATATATCCACGCATGTTTTTTGTTATTCCATACGTGTCAGACTCCTCAGTACCCCTTTCTGGGCTATGAAGGCGTCATTTGCTGATGAGCATGTGCACCAAATATAGATTCGATACCGAATTCTACTTTCAGCTTGAGCATTTGATTAACATCTCCATATCAAGTTCATTTGATAGATCAGATTTTCTGCATGGGATTTCCATGTTGAACATTGATTCAAATATCTTTGAAAAAAAACAGTGTTATTATTTGTCTTGATGCCGTGAAATATTGTGTTTTTTCTATATTCATCAAGACCATTGTCCTTATTTTGTAACCGTTCCACTATATTTTTGGTTAAAGCAGTGATATCCCAAAAAGAAATTCATTATTGACGTATCATGAGCAAAAATTATGGAGGTAGCTGGTACGGAGAGTTAATCAAATACGTCCTCTCCATAAAAACATTCCTCTCAGTCGCTGTTTATAGAACTTTCCAAAAACAACGTTGATGGTACGTTTATAATGCAATATTCTTTTTCGTTCCAGAGCCTGAAATTCTGAACAAACTGGCTCTTCCTTTGGGAAAGGCATCCCCTCCGGTCCAGTGGACTTCTCGTCGTCTTGCAGGTGAGTTCAGTAATATTATATTAACATTACGAGTGCGAAAAGTGACCATTTTTCACACGAGTGGAAAATATAGAAGCACAAGGCGCATGCCATATCTTAAAATTAAAATCATAATTAGACGCACATTACAATTAATAACTATTACAAATATGAAATATTCAATAATGAGATGTAGGTCTAACGTTCTTACATATAATATTAATAATAATGTTCATTTGCATTCTTATCAGAATAGCACAGGCTAAGTAGTAACAAGAGTAATAATGCAAAATGGGGCTGAAAACAATTTACAAAAGTTCTAGTTCAGCTCCAAGTGAACTTCCAATAAACACCTTTGATAGCGTTCGCATGATAAACTTTTTTTTTACAGTGGAAAATCTTCTTCATCAAAAATCATAACATGTGATTTGAAAGTGTTTATCTTCAGATTGTGCTTACCAGAAAAATCTACTAACTAACTGGTTCAAATCATTATTTATAACTTCCTGGGCTATTACCCATTCTCCGGATAAAAATGAATGATACAACTGTGTGTCGTCAGCATAAAAATGTGCTTTACAATGATCCTAGCGTGATACAAAATTATTTGTGTATATACTGAAAAGCAAAGGTCCAAGGATGGATCCTTGAGGCACACCACAAGTAATTTTTTTCTTGTTTTGACTGGTCAATAGATGTTTCTACATATTGAAATATGTTCTGTAAATAACTGCTCATGAGTTTTATAGCATCTTCCGAGAAACCTACAAAGTTCAGAATAGAAACCAGTAACTCATGGCTTATAGTGTCGAATGCTTTTGAATAATCTAAGATAATATGACCAAACAATTAGTCCAGTTGGTAAAGCAATATGACTTTTTGTGCAATCGGTAGTAGTACGCAAGCCATCTTACAAAATCTCATGTGATAACCAGCAAGTTGTAACTTTGTATACTGTTTGAGTGTGATGAATCTTACATGTCGCAGAGAGGGAACCTTGAAAGTGGTAAGTTTTCCTATGTCGCCAAATCAAAATCTTTGGAGCGTCGGACTGCTGAAGATCCTTATTAATTTTGTCGGACAATGGTGCCATTGAAAATCCCATAAAATTTTTGCATTCTCCTAGAAAAATCAGTCATGAAACTTCAGTACCTCTAGGTTGTCCCCCATTATGAACTTGTCGATATTACTACTTAGATTGGCGACAGTCAGCAATCTGATTTTTCTTCACTTCAGATTTTGTACGATGGCTTCCGTACTATAGCACGTGGGATTGAATCCCACCAGTGTGAATTTTTTGTTCTTATTTTGAAGATAAAAACAATTATACCTTCCAAATAGATTGTTTCTTTTGCTCGGAAATTATGAATTTGATAGCTTGAAGCGGTAACTCTAAACAGAAACTACGCATTTGACAGCTTATTCACACGCGTGCGATTTACTTTCCGCACATGAGCGGAAAGTAAGTTTCCGCACGTGTGTGGATTTGGATATGAGCCTTCTTCCGTGGGACCGTACAGTGCGATATACGTCCTATGTAGTGAAAAAAAGTCATTCCAGTTAGGCAATCACAGTTCTCAAAAATGTTGTTATCAAATGCTTCGAGTTAATTTAGCATAATCTGCTTAAAATGGCCCATGTAAAAAATCTTTTATATTTATTTCTACTCGGTCTCTGTTGAAAATTCAAGTGGATAAGAATCAGTGTTTTCAAAAATGTACTTACTAGTATCGACATCACCACTACCAGGATTAGGGAGAGTTGAAATATTTGAAAAAATAATATTTCAATTCTTCTGAAATTTCTTGGGGATCATCAGTCAATAAATCATTTCATTGATGCACACGCTTTCCACGTTTTTTCGATTCTTCTTTGTAGACTGATTTGATGACTAGATCCCAGGTGAATTTACTTTACTTTCTGAATTCGTTATATCACTACTGAAATGAAAATGATGAAATGTTTAAAAAATTTCCAATATTTTTTTCTGTATGCCAGTGTCTGAAGAGTAAGCGGTGCATTTTCTTAATTTTTTTACGAAATTTTCAAAACAGTAGTGATTCATCTTTTGTAATTATTTTTGTGAAAAAGATGTACTATTTTGGGTCAAATGGTTTCTGTAAACAAGAGTTAGAACGCCATTTTGAACCATAAGTTTTTTTTATTATCGTCAAAGAGCAGTTTACTACAAACTACAAATTTAATAACAAAATACGAAGAGAAATCACAATTCGTTCCCAAAATTACAGAGAGTAGTAACTTTATAGACAGACTGCGTATATAAATTGAAATTGAGCAACTTGAAATCATCTGGCAACGATTTATTTTGAGAACCTGTACCAGGGGGAACATCTAAATGACCAATGAAATCTCTGTTAGTATTATTATGGGCCGAGAGCTGCTGACATTTGGTATGACACCAGGACAAGATACTGCGGGAAATGACCACGTCAGAGAACTGCGGCAGAGAATGGATGTGACATCCATGTACTAGTCCGTTTAAACATCCAGAGTGTCAGCGACAGAATGAAGGAGACCTATGACATCAAGGCCAATGCTGGAGGATTTCTGGCTGGTGACCTGGTTTGGCCGTACAATCCTAAACGTTGCCGTAAACCAAAGTTGCTAAACTCTTATAAAGGTCCATGCCCAATCATCAAGAAGGAAACCTAGAGTTGTACTTTTCAATAGGTTATCTCCTTACTATGGAATTCACGATCACAAGTTCGCACTTCTAGACCCTCGGGGGATGAGACGACGTTGCAGAAATTCATGTCCTTTTACTCAAACATCTCGGAAGGATCTAAGAGAACTTTTCAAGTTGCCTGCTGATTATGCGCCAGCTCTCTGTACGGCAGGAGATCTTCGAATATCAACAAGCATGGCTGTGGTATTCCGAAAATATTGATCGAATCTAGAGCCGGGGATACATCTGAGAAACGTTGCCTTTTGTTCGCATTCACTGGTATTGCCATCAGTGCTGCTCGTTCGTAGTCACTCGCGGCCAAGTTGCTAGGTAATGACCACACCAATCAAGTTTTTGCTCATTTCCATCTTCCAAAAACATTCACTAGCGTTCCACTCATTCGTGAATATTAGTTGACGGTGTAAACATCTCGTGCACGTGTTTAATTACTAGTTTTCAATAAAAAAGTGTATTTGTTTGTTAGCTTCTCTGAAGTATGTAAAAATTCGAACGAGTTCGAATATGTATGTATTCTGCTTAACAATTTAATACTTTGCAGAATGATACCAAAATCTTCTCGAGTCATTCGTATTCGTATGATTTAAATCGGCTAGTAAATTCATACCATCATATCTGGTTCTTCATAAATATAAATCACTCATCCAAACAAGTCTCTGCTTTCTCTTCTTTTTTCCTTTTCGTCGCTTTATGATTTTGTGTATAATGATGTACGAGGCACAGGCTACTATCAACTGATTTTTACTCATATTTTTTCCTTCACAAACGAAATCAACCTTTCTCGTCGAATTACAGCGAAGTATACTACAAATTATTTTCGTCACTGCCACATATGAACGCCTAACAACGTTCGCAGACATTCACAACTCGGATTTCCTTTTGATCTTTTGAGTTTTACCGACAGTTGATGGAAAACGTTCGTTCGCATCGCTGGCCTCTCACCAAAAATTTATTCGTTACGAATGACAGTCTACACTTGACGAACGAATGCGAACGTATGCAGACGAATGCGAACGAAAGGCAACGTTTCTTAGATGTATCCCCGGCTTAGGAACTACGGGAATAGAATCCAGCAATTGGAGGGGTGATACTACAGTTAAAAAAGGGCCAGAGAAACATCTACTACCTGGTTACCAAGAAGTCCGAGAGACATGTGAGTGCTATAGGAAAAAGCAGCCCTTACTTTATGACGTGTGATGCCATGCACGGGACCGGTGACCGCGATGGGATTCAAACCCACGCACCTGCGGATGATTGGATTAAGAAGCGAACTCTTACCCGCTACCACCACGGCCCAGAGTGACACAATTTTAAATGAATTTGTGTAAAAAAGTTAGGAGTATTTTCATTACAATATGTCTCAAACGTCTTGATCTTCGAAATACAGGGTGATCAAAACATATTTCCGTACAGGTTTTTTGTAGTTTCCTCCTACATTTTTGACAATGAACCAGTTCAAATTGTGCAAGTTGAACTCATTCAACAGTGTATAAAAAAGAAAATCATGCGTTTTCCATGGTCATGCCTGGTTCAACCTTCATAATTATCTTTGTTTTATCGCTCACCCTAGTACATTATAAATAAGGAATATTCAGTGTGGAGTTTTTCATCAACGAGTAAACAGGCCGTTTCTTTTATCATGTGGTAACATTGCTATATTCTAAACCGTAATAGATACAAAGACGATTAAATGGGAAAAAGGGTAACTATTGTGGTGAGCAGTAAATTGTTCATAGAAAATTTACGGGGATTCTCGCCCTTCCCAACTTATACAGGGAAAACTGAAAATGATGTTTTACGTTTTTTACGAATAGAATTGTTATTTCAGAAAATAGAAAAAAATTAAAAAATATAGTTTTATTGTATTCAAAATGTACTAGAACCATGTAACGATAAATTTTAAATCAAACGTTTCGTGGCAACACCGCCATCATCAACTATTTTTTTCAAATACGGACCTGTCTATTTCATCACAAATATTGATAGAGCGATAAAATCACAATTCAGTGGTATATCACACTCGACATTTTTATAACGTTTCATATGAAATAACTAGCATCATCAGTGACAACAATTTTCAATTACGGTCCTGTCGTTAGTTTGTTTATGAATTCCACAGAATCTAACGATTCGATATAAAAATTATCAGTGACGTTTTGAATGAATGTATCTATGAAAATTGTATTTATACTATAAAAATTCATAAAAGATTTCTGCAGTTTCAGAGACGAACGATAGCAATTTACCCCAGAAATAAACTTACTTAAGAGGAGAAGAAATCAAACAAACAGAAAAACAATTTATTTCATAATGAATTTGTGGAAGAAAATAAAACCAATACAGAAAAAGAATTCTACATTAAATGCTCGAATTGACGACCTCTTTGTTGAATGCACATAAGTTGTCTGTCCATACAATTTCTGTGGCAATTTTCTAGCATGATGGTTGTAATACTGCATCTCTTATTTTCTGTTTGAGATAGTCGATATCGGTACTAGGTGTCGAAAAAACTTTATCCTTTATGTATCCCCAGACAAAAAAATCCTAAGGAGTAAGGTCTGGGGATCGAGCTGGCCAGGCAATTGGTCCATTGTTTCCAATCCACTTTGTTGGGAATATTGCATCTAATTGTTCCCTTACTATTGCTGCATTATGGGGAGGGGCACCGTCTTGTTGAAAATATTGTATTTCACGGCGGGTGCTTAATGGCAATTCATCTAAGTAGCCATCAAACTCATTGGATAAAAAATTTAAATACATTTCACCATTCAAATGCTTATCGTAAAAGAAGGACCTAGTATGTTTGTTCCCAAAATTCCCAACCAAACATTTATTCCGAACCTCTCCTGGAAATTGGTTTCTCTATGTAAATGTTCATTCGTATTATTCCACCTATAATGGATGTTTCTGTTAAACCAACCATTGTTGGTGAATTTTCATTCGTCCGTCCATATTATTTTTTTACAAATATTTATACGTCTTAACCATTTCGCAAATCGTACTCTCCTTCCATAGTCCCTTTCATTAAGGTGATGAACTTTGCGTATCCTGTAGCATTTGTATTTGTTCTTTTTCAAAATATTTTTGGTAGATTTTACAGATATCCCAAGTTCGTGGGCAATTTCTCGTAAAGAACAATCTTGATTAGAAATATTTTTGTAACTGACCAATCCTAGATTTAAAAAAAGACGTTATTTTTCACTTTTTAGTCTTTATAAGGTAATATTTGCTTACCCAAAACATTTATTTGGTTCCTTATACTTCCAGTATCAACACATTTTCTAGTTTTATTTCTGTCAAATGCACCACAGTCTCTCAAATTTCTTTCAAATCATCTAAACATCTGAATGTTTGGAATGCGACGATTCGGGTATAGCTCACCATACATATTTCTTGCCAAAAGAGGATTTCTATTTGATTTTGCATAAGTAAATAGCATATCAGTCCTTTCGTCATTCGAATACATCTTTAATATGTAACCGAGTGCTTAAATGTCTGACAGTTCTTAACAGATATCAACAACTCATTTATTTTTTCTGCCATAGAAATCAAGCAAAGCCTACGTGTTTAAATATGGTAAAAGAAGTGAGATGCTATGTTATTGTACCAAATTAGACAACACTTGTATTTTGATCAAAAATTAATATTTTCATTACTTCCAGGATTGAGAATTATGAAAATAATCCGTGTAAAATTTGATACAGGAGAAATCAGCCTTGAATCAAGGATTACTGAAATACAAAAATCCCCAAAAAGGAAAAATACGAATGTTCGTTGTGTTGGGGTATCTTCCTATCGAAAGTATTGGGTAATGAATGACTGAAGTATCCTAATAGTTGAATGAGTTTTGAAGAAATCAAAACAATTTACAAAAGAACTAACGACAGGACCGTAATTAAAAATTGTTGTCACTGATGATGCCAGTTATTTTATATGAAACGCTTTAAAAATGTCAAGTGTGATATACCACTGAATTGTGATTTCATCGCTTTATCAATATTTGTGATGAAATTGACAGATCCGTATTTGAAAAAAATTGTTGATGGTGGCCGTGTTGACACGAAACGTTTAATTAAAAATTTATTATTACGTAGTTCTAGTACATTTTGAATAGAATGAAACTTTCTCCTTTCATTTTTTTATATTTTCTGAAATAACCATTCTATTCGTAAAAAACCGAAAACAGCATTTTTAGTTTTTCCTATATAAGTCGGGAACGGAGAGAGTCCCCGTAGATTTTCTCTGACCAATGTACTGCTCACCACAATAGTTAAATTTTTTCACATTTAATCGTCTTTGTATCTATAACGGTTTAGAATATAGCAATGTTTCAATGGCCTGTATATGATTTGCAAGCTCTATGGAAAAATTAATACATTTTTTTTTTTTGTAAATACTGAGTATTGTATAATATATTAGAATTATTGTGCTCGTATGGAGAAAATATAATGGATCACACGAATACACTACTTATTCATGAAAACTCAAGGAGAAGAACTATATTGCATATACGTTCATAAAGTGTGAAAATGGAGCGCCATTATCTTAGTAGTAACTTATTTATTTTCGGAGTAAAGCTCGGACAGGTCGATTTTGTATTGTAGTTTTTAACCTTTTCAACAAAAATTTGATTACATCCCTCGCCACTTTACAAGATATGACGTCAATGATTTTTTTTTCAAATTGAAAGGGTATGTTTTTATATCAAAAATTAAAAGCCCATATATTTCTGAGTTCAACCATACCACATACGTCATATCTAACACTTCAAGTTGCAGTAAACTGAGTATGAAAGAAATCATTGTTTACCTTTCTTAATTTTTTTTCTTATTATTTATTTTGTAATGTATACCTGAGAATTACTCAGTTCGAGCATTTACTGTAGATTTATCACTTGTTTATTTTCATTACTTACCTATGACATTTCCATTGCAAGTAAATAATGATATGAATGTTGAGAAATATGAAGACTGGTATCTTTTATACTCAGTATACTGCAATTTGAAATTAGATATGACGTATGTGGTATGGTTGAACTCAGAAAATGTTTCTTTCAATTTTTTATATAAAAATACACCCTTTCCATTAAAAAAATATCGATGTCGTCATATCTTGCAGGGTGGTGGGGGAAAAAATCAATTTTTTATGAAAGGTGAAAAACTAAAATACAAAGTCGACCTGTCCAAGCTTTACCTCCAAAAATTATCAACTCCTGAGAAAATGGATCCTTTCCACGCTGTATGAACTTACTGAATTTTATTTTCCTTGTGAATAAATATATTTATTATCAGAATAATTTTAAGAGAAGAGTAACTGAAAGAAAAGTTTAGAAAAATATCATTTTTGAAATTGATGTCAGTACAACTGCCGGAAATGGCCACCGACGACTTCAACGCATGCATTTGTGCATATCACCAAATTCTGGCGGACACCCCTCAAAAATACCAGAACTGATTTCAATTATTTTGTATGATATTTGTTTGCTATTCCCCTTTTTTACTGCTTTGAAGGGGAGTTCGGTAAACTAACGATTTTAGGTACCTCCAGAATGTCTCCTAACACGATAATCTCCCAAGTAGAGGCATACAACAGAAAGCAAATTCGAAATATTTAGTATTATAGAATCTCTTCTTGGAATTTGCCATATTAATAAATGCCGCCATATTTCTTATACTGAACAACAGACCTCTTGACGGTAACCTTTCACGAAAACGAGAGTGATTATCAATGAACTGACAACAGGACGGTGTGGAAATATTTCTAGATTCATTCGCCTGGCGGTACTAGCGTTAACATGTGCCGTTCCATGCGAGAGGTGTAGGTTTGCCAGAATTTGTATTATCAACCGTTTTATCCAAAAGGCGAAGGTTCCATAGGCAGTAACGATAAACTGGAAACAAGTCAGAGTCTCAACAAGTTCGATAACTGTCAATTGGTTGTTATTTAATTACGTGAATCAATGTCAAGGCCCAGTTTGCTGTTTTTATCAATTGAAAATTCCTACCTTTCATTCTTATGATCATTTTCAATAATTGAGTTAATTTTTAGTATAAAACTTTTTTTTTTAAATTAAACATCAAACGCTTCTGACGAAAACAACTCAAATTAATTTAATCTGAGACCACTATTTTTTTTTTTTAATAAAATCTGTATTCTGCATGAGCAGAATAGTTTCATTACGTTATAATGCGATACTGGAAAAATGTTTACATTTATTTTGCCCCTCGTACTATTCGTACAAAAATTCTTTCATTAACGATCGCCTCACTCTACCAACCAACAGATATATTATACATTCCAATTGTGGCGGAGAATTTCCATTCCATTGATTTGGTACGAATTATCTCCAGTAAGAGTGACCCAAGATGTATACTGAGAATACTGAGAAAATCACAACAGAAAGATGGAGTGCATAAACAGGAATCAATTCGAGGAATATATAAATAAATCTATAAATACTTATAAAACTAATGTTTTAAAGTCTACTTATCGATGACATATATTCCCAAAATATTTCAAGGTCATTTCAAAAAGATTAGGTTGAAATGATACTGCTTTTTCAATTACCCCGGTATATTCCACAGGAAACAAAACCTTTTCCCCGGCATCCTATGTCGTAATACGAAACGAATTCTGATGCATTTAATTGATTAAAAGAAGTCATAAAATAAATTATACAAAACTGTTAACGATAAACATGTGTGGGCACAGTTAATTCTCTCTAGTTTATGAATTTAGTAGGAAACGCGATTAAGCTGATTTTCTCTGACGGATATTATGGGAGGATTTGAATTGCTCTTTCCGTTGTCAGAGGTCTAGACGGAAAGAATGTTATTCTTCGGTAGATATGATCGAAACTCAAGATGGTGATAATGCCAGTAGTGGGATTTACGTCAGGACCGAACTGAGGCCAGATAATTCTTTTTTTGGTCTTGTTTATTTTTAAAGCATAACCCAGGTTCTTAGAAAATCTTCTCAGAAGATTCTGAGAGCATTCGATCGTATCTTGGCGCTGCAAGCCCTTTTCAAGAATTTGAGGCATCGATAGTCCTATTGCACATGTTTCAAGCTGCAACATATTCTGATCTGGTCCCTGGGTTCTGATTTCTGTACCATCGAAGGTATACTGCCTGTTTGAAAGCAACAGATCTGGAGTTTCTGTTTAAGTGATGTTTTGCTTGTTTTGTTTGCTATAAACCGGGTATTTCGTGGTGGATTGAACACTGAAAGTATTTGGAGAACGGAATGACGCATCATTCCAAAAATGTGTAGACGTTGCTAACCAAACGAGGAATTCCTCTGAAAAATTTCCAATAATATAGTGTTGCCGCTTGTATCACCACCCGCATATTATATAATTTTTGGAGTCCGTGAAGGATTTCTCATAAATTTCATTGAACTTTTTTGCTTGAAGAAATATCCATCTATTTCTAGTCATGTTTGCCGAAATAACCAATAAAAGTTTCCCATTATGATGACTTCAGCTGTTGGTTAGGTTTTCTGGATGAAGTCCAATTTAGTGATGAGAGAAAAGATATATAATGCTTTATTAGAAAATACGTTAAGTGAGAGAAGGAATTTGGTCTGTTTGGTAATAGCCAGCTTGAACCACATCAAATCAAAGTATTTTGGCTCTGAACTCTCTTCGCGTTGATATGATAAGATAGGTTAGTCTTAGAGTAGAGGCAAATACCACATCTGAATCGGAATCCAGAATGGAGTTCGAAACCTGTAGGAAATGATAGACGTCATCTATGTTTTTGTCAAGTCCATTATTATTACAAAAGTGAATCTGCAAATTGTTTGATGGTGTGTCACCTTGAATACCCTAAATCTAATTGGAGAGTTATTTTGCTTTAGGAATATAGGAAAAATACGATTGGAGGTTACTAAAACATGAAATAATTAATTTCACAGCAAATCCCAGGTAGCACCTCGAATTGGCTGGATCTTGATTTCATATTGGGCCAATATGGATATATTGTAAATATAAAAATGATATTGATCCAATATGGATGAATATTGGAAATTAATATAATTTCATACTAACAATATTGGGTAAATATTGGCTCGACCCATTCTGAATATATATTGGCAATGTAATATTGGGTCATTATTGGTTGAACACTTTTAAAAAATATCGATAGGACAATATTGTCTATATATTGTTTTCAACATCTAGAATAAATATTGCAGTCCCAATATTCCTCTCATATCGAGTCTAGGAATTAAATCATTATTGTTTATCCAAGTTTAATACAGTTCGGTTATTATATCTTTACCCTTACCATAATTCTTAGCTTAGCAGACAAATGTAAACTAATTTTAAATCGCTCATAGCGGTTGTTAGAAAGAGATGTTCGATAGACGATGTGTGATTTCTTCGATCATAAATTGATGACGCATGGGTAAAGATACAATAATCGAACTGTAACATATTGATTGAATATTTTTTCACCAGTATTAAATAAACCCCATATTGGGTCGATATTGATTGAATAATTTTCGATAGAACAATATTGTCTATATATTGTTTTCAACATCTAGAATAAATATTGCAATCCCAATATTCCTCTCATATCGAGTCTACGAAGTTAAATAACATATTGATTGAATATTATTTCACCAATATTCAACAAATCAATAAAACTTATGTTGGGTCGAAATTGGTTGAATAATTTTTGCCAATATCGATAAAGCAATATTGTCTACATATATTGTATTCACTGAGAGAAATATATGGTGGTTATTACGAAATATGGTAATTTTTACAAAAATTTCTGGTACTATATGTGACAGCAATACAATATGGTAGAGTTTAAAAATAATATATTTCAACCATTTATGGTAATGACTACTAAACTGGTATTCTTATCACCATTAAAATATTTGTATTATAGTCCTAACAATATATCATATTAGGAATTTTACAATATTCGTACAGTTAGTTGATCGGAATATTATGTTATTAATAAATATATCTTGTTTATAAATATGAAGATAATTGATTGTTACATTGAGATATCTTATTTGTAATTATAAAAATTTATAGTTATGGTAACCAAACCCCCCAGTCTTCTAAAAGAACCTCCATCGATGTATATTTATGTAGGTATCCAAAAAAACAGCAGACGTGCTCACAATGGAGGAGCAGGACAGGACCAGTTGCACCAAAAACCACATTCATTGAAAACTCATTTTAACAATACAAGACATTTTACACCGCAACAAAATATGTTTGTGGTTAACTGAACTTTGAACTGATTGAAAGCTGAGAGCTGTTGTTGCCTGTTGCCTACTGACTACGACTACTGCTGCTGCTGCGTAATTTCTCGATTTCTTCTTCACCCTCAAATACTTCGACGGAAATACTGTCAATATGTAGGTAGCAAGTAGCAACCAACAAACAATCACAATACAGGCGACTAAATGTGAAGGTCAAAATAACATCCACGTGATTTATATCATTCATCCTGTTTTTTATGCATTACAATATGATGCTTATTTGTATTCCATGTATCATAATGTTCTGCCCAAAAAAGGAAAATGGCAGTAAGTGATAAAACATTGAGACGAGATGAATCAAAATTTATGAAATTTAATGGACTTTTACGTGATTACAGCCTAATGAATTGAAACCGGAGGTTAAATTTTTGTAAGAAGAATTTTCAACAAGGTACGTCACTTTTATTCTGTCATATTCAGTGAAACTTTGGTTCTTCAAAAAATTATCACTTACTGCCATTTCCTTTTTTTGGGCAGTGTTTAGGAAAATTGTATACTAATAATTAGCATATTTTATACCTAACCATTTTACGATGAAATATGGTAATTCTATAGAGTGCATTATGCTAATATATAAGTGTGTGTCTAAGCACTATAGTATCCTGAGAACAACAATAATGTCATAACCATAAAAATATATTACTGTTTACAGTTCAAATTGTTGACAATCATAATTTGAAATAGTAAACCATAAAATATTTTTTTTAATATACTAGTATATTCTCCATATTTCTCTCAGTGTTGTATTCAACATCCAGAATAAATATTGGAATCCCTCTCATATCGATTCTAGGAATATAAAAAACAATACTGTGTATCCCAGTTTGATAGTATATTGGTTGAACATTATTTCACCGATATTTAAAAAATCATATTAACCTATGTCGTGGACACGACATGTCTCATAATTGTTTGACTTTTTCAACACAAATCGATATCGAAACCCCCTTTTGCCATTCTAACATCACAATAATTGTATCTTAGTATAAGATAAAGTATGTAGAATGAAAAATCTGAGAAACTAGATTTCATTTATGGTTTATGAATAACGAACGCCTGTGTAAATAATGGACGAACAGACAAAACTGCAATATCTCTGTTCTTAATCACAGAATAGTGCCAGTCACTATTGAAATAAATTTGACTTTATTACTGGCTGGCGTTATTGCAATATCTCTCTATTGTCAAGAATATAGAGAACACCCAATGTATAGCTATAGTACTCGAATTAGTGGGTCATTGACGTGTAATGTTATTACTAAGGTGGTCACGAAAAATAAGTTCAATGTCAATACTATTTGAATCTGCGAAGGTAAACAACCAAGTTCAAATAAATGATGGATATATCGGGAGTCCCAACTGAGCGTATCTACTCGATATATCGATAATGCTGATATGAAAAAAAAGTCTTATATAAAAGTTGTACTGCACCAAAAAGGCCACATTTAGAAAGTAGTTCCCTACTTCTATACACAGGTAGGTAATTTCATGTAGAATGCGAAAACAAAATTTTGAACTTAAATTGAAGTGGACGAAAATGAAAGTACCATAATTTTGAACTTAAATTGAAGTGGACGAAAATGAAAGTACCATTTGAAGCACCTTATATGAACATACACGATGATCAAAGCAATACACGCTACTTTCGTGTTCTCTACATCACTTCACCAGACAAAATTCATATCTCAGAAGAAACAGTTCAATTACAATTATTTTGTACATCACTGCCTATTTTTTAGAAAAAAACATTAACATGACAACGGTGCATTGGAGTTGGGAAAAAGTAGGGAACGAAAGGACCATTTCAATGACAGGAGAATAAACTGTGCATTTGGAACTATTCGCCCTATAACCTTAGAAAATACTTGTTTTCCATTTAAATGAGCCTATCGATATATCGAGTATAATACGCACTGTTGGGATGCCCGGTATAGTTGCCCCGGTACATGAGTGTCTTTAGGTGGCCATGTAAAATCAAGTGTGATGTGAGTTGCCTTGATGCCAATCCCGACGTTTGATGTTACCTTAAAGTGCGCACCGACCACCCGGGGTGGTGCTGTCAGGTTTTCCGGGTTTTCCTACACCATACACCACCAAAAACATCAGTATGTCGCCCCGGAGCGCCACGGCAAATAATAATAATAGCCGTCCTCTATCCGCACAGGCTATGCCTTTGGGTGACTATTATTAATATTCCCCGAATTCAAAGACTAGATTAGATTTTAGTGAGTGATTATGAGAAAGTATTATTATTATTTTTCCATAAAGAATATCCCAGTCGGCCCTGTCTCCGGAGGGCGCGCTGGTGTGTCATTAACCCCAGCAAACACTCCCCACGTCTGTGGGGTGAGTGATTACTGGGTCCGAGAATCATATGCCTGAGTAAACGGAGTGAACCAAGAATAACGGCCTTCTGCATTATTCCGGCTAGGTTTTCTGCCGCATCACGGCAAGCCGGTATGATTTTCAGATTCGAGAGCAGCTTGTCCATCATACCACCAAGTACTCCTATGATCCAAACCACCATTTTGACAGAATGGTTTGGGTAAAGCCTGCTGAGTTCAAAGAGAAGATCTCGATATTTAGTCCGTGTTTCCTCCTCTTTTCGGACGATGTTAGTTTCGCCAGGAACCGAGAACTCTATGACGAAAATCGTCCTACTTTGATGGTCGAGGAGGACTACATCAAGCTTATTGGCTTGTATTTGCCTGAGGGTGGGGAATGAGTAGTTCCAATATATTCGGCACTTCTCATTCTCCACAACGGACTCAATATCCCCCGGAGCATAAGGCAACACCGGTGTCTCGTCTACACCGTACGAGTGTCGTAGATGGTAGAACAACACTCGTAGGGCCGCCTTATGCCTGTGGATATAGGCTGAGACTGCATAAGCTGGACAAGCTGACAGCTAATGCATTAAGGTCTCAGCTGCCCCACGACACGCTCTGCATCTATTATCAGGAACCTCTATACCCATCACGTGACTACGGGAGACGAGGGTGTTGAAGACACCATCCTGGCAGGCCATAATGAATCCCTCGGTTTCCGACTTCAGCCCACTTGACCTGAGAAAAGCGAAGGTCAGGTTTCTGGATAAGCCAAGGTCTTCAATGTTTTTGAAGAAGACCCCATGCATTGGCTTATCCCTATGTAGCTGTAGGAGCCTGTCACACTCCGCAGCTTTCATGTGGGCTTTTTGCTGAACGGGATCCAACTCGGTGACAGAGTTTGGATTCGTCCGTTCCGTGTCGAATACGAGACCGAGTTCATCGGCTGCACGAGTTGCTGCCTTGAAAAGAAATGCTCCAATCCCTGCTTTTTCGTGATCGCATATTAAGCAGAGAAGGGGATCTGAACTCCTGATGACTTTACAGGCTCCATCCAGTACCATTCTGTTGTGTAGACACTCCAAACTCAAAAGTCCACGTCCTCCCCGTTGTCTGGGGAAGTATAACCGTGGAACAGACGATTTAGGATGCAAGCTCCTATAAAGATGCATAATTTTGCGAGATTTCACGTCGAGTTGTCGCAGCTCTTCCTGAGTCCATTTCATTACTACAAAGGAGTAAAGTAGAATCGGAGCGGCAAGCATATTAGTTGCAGCAACTTTGTTCTTCCCCGACAGTTCTGAAGACCAGATCTGTCGGAGTTTGTGCTGATACTTGCCGCGGAGAGAGTTTTTAACTCTTGGGTATGGCGTTGTTCCACCCCTAGGTAGGTATACGTCTCTCCGGCATCCAGATGATGTCTTCCGTCTACGAGCTGAACGTCCTCTCCGTATTCCTCGCATCGTCCTCTTTTGAGATGAACCGTGGCACATTTGTCGATCCCAAACTCCATTCCGATAGCATGCGTGTACTCTTGCACCACCCTTAAAGACTGATGAAGGCCTTTTCTCCATAGGCATAAAGTTTAAAGTCATCCATGTAAAACAAATGGGTGACCTTATGCCTCCAGTTGCTGGGGGTGCCGCAGTTGTATCCGCGGGTTTTCCGTAGTGCAACGGACAATGGCAGTAGTGAGATGCAGAAGAGAAGAGGGCTGAGGGAGTCTCCCTGAAACACGCCCCTTCTAAAGATATCCTGCTCTGTTTGGACTCTGACTTGACCAGATGTTATGGTAAATCGAGTCCTCCAGAGCGGCATCAGCTGTTCAATGCATCTCACTATTTGATCGGGTACCGCAAGGCATCTGAGCAAATGCATGATGAGTTCATGCGATGTTGTATCAAATGCCTTGCGATAGTCGATCCAGGCCATTGAAAGGTTACGCTTGTACTGCACGGAGTCCTGCGTGATGCATCTGTCGATCAGCAGGTTCTCCTTGCAGCCAGCGATACCCTTCTTTGACCCTCTTTGCTCATATATTCGTTCATACACCGGCTCAACTGCGGAGAGTATTCGCATGTATAAAATGCGGGTAAACATCTTATAACATGCGTTCAAGCATGTTATCGGTCTGTAGTTCTTCGGATCAGACAAATCTCCGTTTTTGGGGATTAGCACGGTTCGCCCCTCGACAAACCAATCCGGAATCTATTGCTCCCCATATAGCCATGAGTTGAAAACTCTTGCTTCCTGAAGGTTTCTACCCGATCAGCCGCCGGCGGGTTATTCACAACACGTGGAGGCTCTTGGAATAGGCGAGAAGGTTTATCGCGGAACTTCATGTTTTCCGCGATGGCTCCGAAGCTCCAGAATCGAGAAACCAAAATATTTTATTATTCACATGGTCAGCACTCATAGCTGGGAAACAGAAATTGGCATCTCTCCTATCGAATCGTCGAACTCTTCTGCCACATTAGCGGATTTTTCACTTCTGTTGGGTCTCCTCAAATTATGTTTCCTTCTGCAATCTGAACGTTTGTGACCAATTAGTCCACAGCCGAGACATTTGTATGCAAATGGCTGAGCTCTGCTGATAGTTCTGGGGTTATTCGCCGATGTTGCAAATACCGATGGCCTATTGAAATTTTGGAACACAGTCCTAGTCGTTTAAGGTTTTTACGAAGCTCAAGGTAAGTTTATCCGAAGACAATGTTCCGATTGCTGTTACTACAACTTCATATTCCGCTGGCATGGTCAGCAATAAATGGCAAACAATATCTAATTCTACGATTGTGGCACCACTTGAACGCAAGTCTCGGATCAGTCCGTCAAATTTTAGGAAGAGGGCTGACAGACTTTCACTAGATGAATCATATTTCATCACAAGCAGACTTTTCCTAAGTAGTAGCTGACTAGCTATTCCTTTACGCTCGAAATTATCTGTTAAAACTTTCCAGATATCCAATGCAGTTTTCTGAATGATTTGACTTTTTTCTACAAGCGTGCGTGTTCCGCCCTATTCCCGCACGCAATTTAGTTTGAGAGGTGTCATATTCCCGAACTAGTGCGGGAAAAATTTTCCCGCACGCTAATGTCACTTCAAGTGAGTTTTTCCCGCACGTGAAAGTTTGTTCAAGAGCATCACATAAGATGTTTCAATGCTCTTGTAGAAAAAATCTTGATCCTTACTCATACGGAAAGGTACTATCCCGCACTCGACTGCTTACCCGAACTCCGCTTTGCGTCGTTCGGGTAACGGCATTCTCATGCGGGAATAGTACTCTTTCCGTACTTGTTAGGATAATAACTATTACTTACATCTTTTATCTTCTTTCTCGAGCAGCAGGATCTGCTTTTTCTTATCGGTACGACCTGCTTCCGTATCTGATTGCTCCGAAACAACCAAATCTACGTATGGCTGTATTACGAATTCGAGTAACTCCATCTCGTCCACCAGTGTTTCCATTCGGAACCTCCAATTATCAAAATTGGTTCCGTCGGATAGAGGAACTATGAACTCTTCATCTGTCATGATGAACTATTTTACTTGAAACTTTCCTTTACCAACTATTAATGTCTTATAGCGCAACTGGGCCCATACCTGATGAAAGTTATGAAATTCCAGAAAAGTTTCAATAACTTGACATTAACTTTTATTCAGAAAATTACAAAATCATACATATATTTTCAATAGCAACAGAAAACATTAAAAAACAAAAACTAGGAAACATTCAAGGAAAAATGATGAATTGGTTTATTTCTGAACATTTTACTTACATCAATGTGCTCTGTATATATATATTTTCTTGCCCATATGGCACAACCTCCACCACGAAGGGTTGGCTAGCTATAATAACTCACCAGATTGTAGCCATTAATTGTGGCATTATACACCTCGTCGTTCTTAGCTCACATTTCAACGAATGAGATGAAATATACACTCATTTCATTTATTTCAAGTTCTTAGAGATGAGTTTTATAGTTTGGTTAACACTACAAATGTTCATGAAGAATATCAAGTTAACTAGCTCTTTGGAATGAGATTCTGTTGTAGAGCGATTTGACTTCATTCACATTATCTTTTTTAAAAAACTTCTATGCGTTGTTGTATTATCAGAATTTATTATAATCAAAGCTCACAACTTCTCTCTCTACATTTCGTTGTACAATAAACTTATTCGATTAGTTTTAACTAGTTTCAGTTCCTACTCGAGAACGAATCCTGAAACAAACTCGAAATCCAATTAGAGCGAGAATTGTATTCAGCATTCAAAATAATTCGATTCAACTCTTCAATTAGGTCAAACTAGAGAAGCTTTGGGTCTCTCGCTTCGGTATTTGCGAGTAGTGTTGAAGAATGAGATCACACTTCTAGAAAGTTTTTTTACTCAGGAAATATATCAGAAGTGGATGAGGTTACATCATCAGGAGTGATGACCAAACGAAAATTCTTCGAGTTTTGAACTCGAGTGGAGTTTTAATTCGAAGTTTTTCCTATTGTTCAACCACACTTTTATATATTCATGTTGATGACCATATTCATCAGGACTTTCGAGCGGCCACGGATAATGAAATGATATAAATTTCACTTATTCAAGGACAAACAAGTGTTTCGATATTTACAAGACAACGAACGCATAGAATTAATTATTTCTTATATCTTCCCTGTAATCAAAAATCACATAACTGTTCAATCAGCGTTTACTGACGTAAGAGGAAATTTTCATTCTTGTCTGCACGCTTCTGTGTTATGAAATATACTTTTACGTAAATCGTTCAGAAATATTGACATTTCTAATGATTTCTAATAATAATTAATTTCGAATACCTAGTCGATGCCGAGCAACCAAAAGTAAGTAGTTGTTACGTATACTCTGTGTTGGAATGAAATGAGATGAGATGAAGAGATAGTCTAGGGTAGATAGAAGCCTTTAAAAATGGTAAAATGTTAAAGAAAATTATAGTAGAATGAAACCCATTGGAAACGGAAGATAATATGACAAAAATGAAAGGAAAAATGAAATTCGGGCGATCTGAGGTCGGGAATAAGTAAGAGGGGAGTATGTTTTTAGGGATAAAATACGGTTTATCTCGATTTCCGGTAAAACTACAAGTCCTATGGAAAAAAGTTAAATGGCACAGTTGTAGGCGATGAAAAGATGATGAAAGAACTTTTGTGTGAACAGTTTTTTCATATTACCTCAAAATTTATGTGAAAAATTCAAATAATCAAATACGAAATTTGGTGGAAACTTACCTTTTTATGTTCCACAGTACACAGTAATTTTTTTGAATTGAAATATTCTAATATTTCAAAAATATTACTACTGCAATTTCTTTTCAGTAAAAAAGTTGATTTATCAAATTCTAATTACATTTATGTCATAGGAAACCTCATAATATATAAATATAAATATCATCACTTATTCATTATTTTTTGTCTCTTTGATGGCATTCCTTTATCGATAGATTCGATAAACCTTTCCGATTCTACTAGATCTTCGCAATCTTTAGGGCCATTACCGTCTTCGTCTCTAATATCATTTCCACTTTGCATTGGTTCTACATCCATAATTTCATCGGAATCATTGATTTCCTCGTAGATTTTTTCTTCCAGATTGGAACATTTTTCCGAACCACGACAATTTGATCAAGAATTTGTACATTTTAACTCATGTTTCCGGCAGCCACATTTTAAACTGTTACGTCCAGTTTCACAGCTGCAGCAAATAGTTTTGAGCAATATTTCCGGGATTGATTCCTTTGCTATTAATCTGTGCATAATACCACGTCGATGCTGTTTCCAGCCCCAATCTGTTGCCGTCAGTTCTTTACCCAGCCCTGATAATATGCCCTGTATCAGTGTTGTTTTGCTGCACCTTCTGTGGGTGGGAGATTTGCCAATATGAGAAATGATTTAATTTTTGTCAATTGATATTTTTGAAACTGTCTCAAAATATTGTAGATGTCTTATTAATTAATTTTTTTGTTTGTTAATTATAATAAGCAGTATATTTCGATTTTATTTTTTTTCAATTATATGGAATCTTACGTTTTACGAGTAATTGAAGTATAAAATTTAATGAATAACTGAAAATTTCGGATTCTAGTTTTTTTCGTTTTTTGCATTTTCTAAGAAAATTTACCACAGTACCTAGTGTCAATTTTTTTTCACTCCATCGGAAAGTAGAGATTTGAACAAACAAGAAGCCTACCAACTTTTTTAAAAAAGTCGATATTTTGACGTGAGATTATTCGATTGAGAATAAGGAGAGCTTTTTCGATATTTAGTCAAAATTAAAAAAATAAATATTCTAGTTCAAAAAAATTACGGTGTATTTGGAATATGAAGAGGTAAGTTTTCGCCAAATTTTGTGATTTTTTTTTTGTAAGAGGTAAAAATAAAAAAACAAAAACTTGGTTATTTGAGTTTTTCACATAAATTTTGAATCTATGTGAGAAAAGTGTGTATACAAAAGTTGTAGATCTTTTCATTACCTACAACTTTGCTATTCAATTTTTTTCCTCAGGACTTGTGGTTTTGCCGGAAATCGGGATAAACCGTATATTACCCTTAAAAACTCACTCCCTCCTACTTCCCGACCTCAGATCGCCCATCATTTATTTTTTCTTTTTATTCTTGTCATATTATCTTCCGTTTCCAATGAGTTTCATTCTGCTATAATTTTTTTGTTTTTAAAAATTATCTACCGTGGACTATGATAATAAACCTCATTTATAAAATGGTTTAAAATTAATAAAAAAATTATTTTCAAGAATTCATATAAAAGCAGCATAAAATATTATTGTATATATTCTATTCTAGCAACCTTTTCAAAAATTGTATACACGATTCAAAGGTTATAATGAATAGAGAATGTCCTTTACAATAGAAAGTTAAACACCAATCAAAAAATGGTTCAATGCAGATGTTGAAAATGGAATTTTTAAGCAGAATTCGGCTTTCAGTAGAGTCAGTCCGATGAAGATTGGCAAAAATTCAACCGCAAAAGAAATACAGTCGTTACTCTCTTGAAACAAACAAAACTTTATTATTTCGAACAAAAAATGGATGGAGTTAGACATGATTTTCAACTTATGTAAAATACTTTGGAAAAATTAGTTAATCTCCAATGTTACAATACCATTCAATCAGTTAAGATTAACGATGTCATGGTTGATGAGTGTAACAGTCGGGAATTCTTTATATATTCAGTTAAATAACTTGGTCAATTCTATACTTTTTATTGACAAGACAAGTCATTGTCAAAATCATTATTCAACAACTTTTTCTCAAAAAAACTATTTTTATGAGGCAACTAGATATATCAATAAATCAAAATATACAGTGTGGTCCCCACAATGAGAACTTGTCAAACATTTTCAATGAATTTTTTGTCAACAGTATAGATCTTACAAATTGAAATCCTTACAATTCAAATAAAAAAGAACTATTTAAGTTAAGAATATGGAACTAGCAAACTTACGTGAAATAATATTTGCCCAAAAAAATATATTGATAATATTTTTGGTAATATTGGTTATACCCTACTGAATGTGATCAACATATCATTGACAAAATCTCAAAAGTTGGAAAGACAAAGTTACTTGAGGAGCATAGGCCCATAATACATTACATTGTCTTGAAAAAATACAACAGTTAAGTTAATGTGTGAAATCAGTCTGATTTCACAGAAAGACATTCATGTGAAGCAGCTTTTCAAAAAATTATAAATGATTTGAAATATTCAATAGATGAAGATCTTATCAACGCACGAGTGTTTCTATAGACTTAAGAAGAGCCTTTGAATGGAGTGATCCGTAGAAACATATTACTGTTAAAAATGGTAAAAATTGTTATTTCCGTCAACCATTATTGGTAATAGCAAAATAACGGAAATGGCGAATATCGTTGACGTTATTTTTAACGGAAGTGATACAGCATAGAGCTGACTGATTACCAGACAAAAAATCACGTATAAAGATTTCCCACTTCATTATTGAAAACCAAACGAAATATATACGATGAATGAATGACTGAATATAATATTGTTACTGAATTTATTTCAGCACCAAAAAACATTCGTGTATCTATTGATAGATTGAAATACTTAACGTTATTCATTACGACTTTTGTAGTGATCGTTATGTTTTTAAACTTGGGATCGTAAAATTTTTCAATTCATACTGTGAGTACTATTTCTTGTATTCCTTGTTTTTGTTAGTTTTCAGCTCAATGGTATACAGTGTGTTTCGCTTCTCATGGAACCATCCCCGTATCTTCCGTAATTTTCAACGTTGAATCATGAAATTTTCATGATCGATAGATGCACTAGGAATGAACTTACTGCACAAAAAATTTTCAAGTAACTACTTGAAAATGGTGTAAGAGCCGAAACCGGTCGTAATAAAGTAGTAAAAATTTATAAATTTTTCTTCCTTTCTTATTTCATCATGAATTTCCACAAAATAAATAGATCAATCAAACAAGTGCAGTGTTTATCACGTAGGATGACCCCTTTTGTACAGAGAGTTCATTTCTAGTGTATCTATCGATCCTGAAAATTTCATATTTCGTCTAAAACTACAGAAGATACGAGGGTGTTTCCATGAGAAGTGAAACACACTGTATATCTCTCTCATATATTATTATATTGTAAAATAGATATCGGTTGATCCGACGTTTTTGCATAATGAGAAATCTAATATATAGTAGGGTATATATGGAGTAGCATAGTGTGTTATGGCATAAAGTTATTGGTTTTTTAGTAGGTACTAGAAAACGGACACCATTAAATATATCATATGTACAACTTGACAAAACATCACGAATGAAGTCACGTGAACCCGTTGATCTCGAAACTTAGCCACTGGGTATCAAGATATACTACGCAAAAATTCAAGAACACAACCTCAAAACCTGTCATGACTTTTGACACCTCCCAAAATTTTCGACTTCGGTTTCCGGAAATTATTGGTTGAAAAATTTGTATATTTTCAAAATTCCTATGTGAAAGTATGTCCTTGGTCTTCAGGAGAGTGAAAAAAATCTCAAAGAGAGTGAGAAAATCAAGATCTCGAACAAGAAAATCGTATATGGACACCTCTGATTACAAGCCGTCGCTTTTGGCTGTTGACGACGAACATTTTCCGTCCCTCAATGCAGTCTATAAAACGGACATTTTCGGCACTCCTATAGATTTCCATATAAGAAGAGGATGGGACATGTGTGGCATGCATAAACACAAAGTGTCACTCAATAGCATCACTTTCATGAAAGAGTATTGCAACAAGTCATTCGATGAACTGAGGTGGGAAGATTATCAGTGCAATAGGAAAAACAGTTACTATTTTCAAGAACGAAGTTACTTGAAATGCTTATCAAATACCAGTGATGAAAGCAAATGTGAGTTTGAACTCATAGAGCCAACGAAAAACTACGTATATCTTGAACGTAAACCAAAATGCGATTCTTCCATGAAAGATAATGAATGTTTTAACGTTTTCTCGAGTATTAGGACATCAACGAATTGTAAATTTTCACCAAAAACACATTCTGCAGACTATTCACGCACGAATATCGAATTGATTGACCTCGAGAAAAAACTCAACTATGAACACTTCCCTTTGAATAGATCTGATTCATTCTTGAAGTTGAAAAGAACAACGATATCTGTGCTGCCCATTATCAACGAAGAAATTCCTGAAACTAGTAAGGAAGCCAAACCAAGGTCTATACTCACCAATGCAGGTAAAATACCACAAATCATGGCCAATGAAGAAAATGAAACAAAGCATCACAGAGAAGCCCCAAGTGACCATAGCTCTTCCTCTCCTCACTTGAGCCCACGTCAGGAGTGCATAGAAATTTTGAAGAATAAATTGATTAGTTATTTTGAAAACGCCGAATCTACCGCTTCGATGCCATATGATTTCGTTCCACATAATCACAAGTTTTATATGCCTTGTGCTAATATTAGTTTTGTCTATCAAAATGCCAGACCAAGCCCTGAATTCTCTCAAACTAATACCAAAGTTGAACCATTCGACTTAGGCAAAAGTTGTTTATGTAAAGAATCGCTCGAAGGCGGTTTTTCAAAAAAGTTCGACTTCTGTCAGGAATATTCTGAAAATAAATATACCCCAAATAATAAATTCAATACCGAATATTTTTGGAGAAAAATTGATCCCTACTATTGGGGAGCATCGAGATTTTCAAAAGGTAAATATTTTCTTTCGGGAAAAGATATCCTTGATTGAATTGGTAGCGTCTGGAGTGGTATGTTTATTCTTGTAATACTCACTCATGTAAAAATAAAAATTGCACAACTATTTATTATTTCATTAAATCTATACAAGGTTTCGAAAAATAATCAAATCTACTGGGCCTTTCAAAAGTATCGGAAGGGTCTCATATTTCAGAAACGACCCAGAGAACATTTCTGAAAATTTTGACATGGTGGTTTTTGATGATGCCCGATTTTTTTAAATGGAACACCTTATTTATTTTCATTGCAATCAATTCAGCGACGCCTCATTACTTTTTTCTCCAAATATCAGATTTTAAATTATTGTAGTTTTTGAAATATGACAACATGGCTTTTTCGTTCAAAAGTCTGGGAACGTTCCAATATTTTCAATACGGTTCAAGAAAAATTCGTGAAATTTTATGCAAGACGGTTTTTGATGATGCCTGATTCAATGGTGATATCGTCAATGTTGATGTATCCAAATATCAGATTTAAAATTGATGTAGTTTGAGCAACCAGCAAATTAAGAAATTTTAAAAATTAAGATATGTCGGGCAGCTCTTTTAATCACGATCCAAATACCTTGAGGGAATTTTATGACCGCTTGGGCTATTGTTTAGCAAATGATGGCAAACATTTCGAGCACTTGGTCAGATAGTTTTAAGTTTCTGTTATTTGATTCAAAACTCAATTGGAAAATAATTCAATTATCAAAAAGTTGTATTAACAAAAACCATTTTGTATGAAATTTCATGATATTTTCTCGAGCCCTTTTGAAAATATTGAACCGTTCGCAGACATTTCAACGAACCATATTCTCATATTTCAAAAACCACATTAATTCACAATCTGGTTTTTGGAGACATTAGTAACGACGGGGCGCTGAATTGATTGCAAAGAAAATAAATAAGATTTTCCATTTGGAAAAATTGAGTTACCCTCAATATATGAAAAACTTTTGATTTGGCAACATTGCCGATATCACCATTGAATCGGGTATCATCAAAAACCGTCATGTATAAAATTTCACGAATTTTTCTTGAACCGTATTGAAAATATTGGAAGGTTCCCAGACTTTTGAACGAAAAAGCCATGTTGTCATATTTCGAAAACTGCATTAATTCGAAATCTGATATTTGGAGACATAAGTAATGGGGCGTCGCTGAATTCATTGCAATGAAAACAAATAGGGTACTTATTCTATTTGAAAGAATTGATTTACCCTGAGTATCTGGAAAACTGTTGATTTGGCAACATTGCCGATATCACCGTTGAATCGGGAATCATCAAAAACCACCCTGTCGAAATTTTCGTATATTTTCTCAGAGCCGTTTCTGAAATATGGGACCGTTCCGATACTTTTGAAAGACACTGTATACTACTGATATTTGTTACACAAACGATTATTGCACTGATATTTTACATAAAAATTGCCTACTTCTGTTTCGAAACATTTCAGTTTCTCCTTATATTGTTTTAAAAGAGGTGCCACCCACATACAATTTCGTCATCGCTTTTTGCCATTAGCTACAGTGAAAACCGTAAGCGTGAAGCAGCTTTTAAACTAATAAGGAATGTGGAAACTGTCATGAAATTTTAAATAACCCGCAGTATTAGCCCAGTCGAATAATGTTTGAAAATCAGATCTACAATGGTAAAACTATGATGTTGAAATTCATTCATTACCTGTAAATGTAACATGAAAGCGTATAAAAATCGGCATCGTCAATGCTATCAGAACAGATTTATTGACAAACTCCTCGATATTACTACTCCAGAAGTTCTTAAAGTTACAAGACAACAAAGATAGTGAGCTCTTTCTTGAATTGAACGATTACGAAGGATATATTATAACCGACGACATACAGGAAGATGAAAACTGAATGTGTCTCTATTACCGGAAAAATCAAGATTCCAGTATAAGAGAGAATGAAATTCTACTAAATTGGATGAGGGAATAAATATTGCAAAAAAAGTAAAGTAATTTTTGCGTATTTTCTAAAACTCTCAAAAAGCTTCCAACTTTTCACTGTATGGTTAAAATATTCATTACTCAGTTTCTACAGTTCAGATAAAAGAAGTTATACCAATTTCATCATGAAAAATATTCAAATATATGTGGAACTGGGGCACTTGACGAAAGGTTATGAATTACAAAATGGAATTTGATTATAAATATAATCCAGCCTTTCGCATATTTTCGTATACTATAGGATTGCCTGCCGAATCACCACTACCTAACGCTTGGCAAAGATTTTATTTCAGAAATTGCACAAATATCTGTCAGATCTAGTTCAATATCCGTCATGGTATTAGTCAGGGAAGTAAGTTATGTCTGCCTTGATTTTTTTAATTGGTAGAAACGCTTAGAGGGAAGGATATTTCTTATTTGATGAAACTTATCAGTGGTTTGAAATACTTTATTGAGAAACTTGAAATAAAGTTTGGAAAACTGTTCTGTTTGTTTGTTAAAAAACAACTACAACATCATATATTTTTAACATTAACATGGACACTTAAAACAAAATCCATAGCCAGATACAATAAAAAATTATTTCATTACAACACTCCCCCGAAATCATTGTTTTCTTTCATCTCTATTTTTGAATTACAACACCAATCCTAGACTTGATCTCAACTGGATAAATTTTCAGGTGGGAAGACATTTCGTGAAAATGTCAGCTATTTGATTATTACTCTCAACATGACATATATCTATTTCACGACCAAGTTTTTCACGAATGAAATGATATTTTATGTCAATATGCTTGGTTCTTCTCAAACTCCTACCATCATAATTTCTTGCCATATGAATAGCACTTCTGTTGTCAATGTACAAGGGAACTGGTCTGCTGAGATCGTTCAACTCCATTGCCAGTTGTCGAATACATAGTATTTCCTTCGCTGCTTCGCTTGCTGATACGTACTCCGCCTCGGCGGTGGAAAGGGCAACTGTTGACCGCTTTCGTGATCCCCACATGATGGCTCCCCCTGAGTTCATAATGACGAGTCCACTGGTTGACTTCCTTTCGCTGATATCTCCAGTAAAGTCTGCATCACTGAATGCTTCGAGATGTTTATCGCCTCCATATTGAATCTAGATAGGATAATGTAACTTGTAACTAACTCGAATCTACAGGCAACTTAATCCTTAGAGGACCATACCTTCCCTAGAATACTATAGAATACTATATTGTACGGATCCTTTCAGGTACCGAAAAATTCTCATTCCAATGACAATATTTGGGGTTTTCCATAAATCCAATAATTCACCATGTATGTTATATCAGGTCTGCATACATTCGAAAGATGCAGTAAACAACCTATGGCTTCCCTATAAGGGAGTCTTCCAACTTGGGAATTTCACTTGGTGTTGAAACTGCATTGCATTCCTCCATGTTGAATCTCTTCAAAATTTTCTCGATGTATTGCAACTGATTGATGAGAATAAAACCAGATCTTTGAATAATGTTAATTCCGAGGTATGAAACAGCTTTTGTATAAGTAATTTCAAAGTTTGCATTCATTTTCTCCATCAAAACTTCAATATCTGCAAAACAATTTCCTGTCACCAAACAGTTATCTACGTACAGAGCAATGATGATTATGTTCGACTGATTTCTCTCGAAAATACAGGAATCAGCAGCACATTGAGAAAATCCATTATCAAGTAGAAACGTTGTGAATTTTTCATTCCAATTAGGGGGTGCTTGTTTCAAGCCATACAGACTTTTCTTCAGCCTGCATGCTCTTCCTGTACCATCGTTGTACCCTTCAGGTTGCATCATAAAAATTTCTTCAGACAGATCACCATGTAAGAAAGCTGTTTTCACGTCAAATTAAAACTTTTCTCTCGCTGCTAAGGACAATATGTATGTGATGGAGTCGTATCTGGCAACTGGACTGAAAATTTCGTCGTAGTCTACGCCATGTCACTGCATAAAATCTTTTATCACAAATCTTGCTTTGTACCACTTCTGATTTGGATGGATGTCTTTAATTCGAAATACCCATTTGCATGCTAGAGGCTTCTTACTTTCAGGTAAATTCGACATAATCCACGTTTCATTTTTCATCAAGGAATTGAACTCATCGTCCATTGCCGATTTCCATCTTTCATTTTTCATTGCTTCATCCACTGTTAGGTTTTCAACATCACCAATCATTGCTATAGCTTTAAATCTCTCTGGGCATCTTAAACACTCCCTTTTCCTCAACTGGTAGTTAGAATTTTTGGATATTCTGTACTCATTTTCGTTAATTATTTGACTGTAATCATTACTACTACTGCTCTCTCCTTCCTCTTCTTGATGATTGTTGTTGACTTTTTCTTCTATAGTATTTGTTTTTTCTTGATATTTCAGTCCCTTTTTACTTTCGTGTACATTCATAACATCATCATCATTTCGAACTGCGACTTCATTCCTAGCACATTCCAGATTGATGTTATGTTCTTCATTTTCTTTGAATATCACGTCTCGGACAAATTCAATTTTTCCGTTTGGCAAATATATTCGATATCCTTTTGTATTTTCTCCATAACCAACGAATATGCCTGTTTTACTTTTAGCATCTCATTTGAGTCTTTTCTGTTTAGGTATGTGGATAAATACCGATTCACCAAAAATTCTTAAATTGGTAAAGCTGAATTTTTGATTGAACCATAAATCATTTGGCGTTTTATTATGAATTCCTGTGGTTCCAGTCATATTCAGAATATAAATAGCATGATTAGTAGCTTGTGCCCATAGTCTTTTGTCCAATTTTTGCGCTTGAAGCATTATTCTTGCCATTTCGACGATGGTCCGCATCTCTCGTTCTGCTCTGCCATTCTGCTCTGGAGTATAAGGTACAGATAATTGATGTCGGATCCCATGATCGTTGAGAAGTTTCTGGATGTCTTTGTTGGCCATTTCCTTGCCGTTATCACTTTTCAATATCTTTATTGAGTTTCCAGTTTGATTTTTATTTGTATTCAGGAATATTTTCAATTTTTCCTTGGTTTCATCCTTCGTCCGGAAAAAATATATGGTTCTGAAGCGACTGAAGTCATCTTTCAGGAGTAAGAAATATCTTCCACCCAATGAATCTTCTTCCATGGGTCCACAAACATCCATATGAACAAGCTCGGCAGGACTTGACTGGAATAGGCAATCTGTGTTGCTTTCCTAGTATGCAAGCTTCACAAATTATTGAATTTTTGTCATCAGTGAATGATATATCATTTGCTTTCAAAAATTTTTTGACATGTTCAATATTTTGATGGCCTAATCTGAGATGCCTAAAAACCCTGATGTGTCGACTGATTAGATTTTGTTTAGTTTTTTTGAAGACATAACAAAAATCATGGTCTATTTCTGTAATCGGATCCAGAGATGGCGCCTCGTCCTCATGTCAATATTCCAGGGACACAGTGATTGTGATTGTTATTGATTGAATTTGACGGAATGTCAATAAACTTTTGAAATATCATTCTAAAGCAATATAGTTTCCATACTCGAAGTGGAAGACCAAATTTTTTGAAAAATAACACCACACAAAATGTGTTATTTTTTTTAAATAATGTAAATACCGTTTGAAAGTCAAAACAGTTGTGGCAGAATCAAAAATTTCGTATTGACTATTAATGATGATGAGTTCGTTTCATAATTTTTCTGTATTTTATATTATTTTCCTAAATAAGTTGACCATAATCCGTTTTTGTGTGGACAAAATTCAGAGAGATGAACACAATAATTCATTATGTCTAATACCGAAAGTGAGGACTTACTACTTAAAATCTGTAAAATATACTTTGGAACCAATTTGGAACTTACATTTTATTTCTTTACTCGCCATGCTATAATAAACATGACAAACATTTTTTCAAATCGATTCAATCAACTGGGTGCGTGTTGTTATACCCTACTGTTTCTTTAAATATTCCATAAGTTCAAATTGCGAAAGTTCGTGACAAAGTAAAAAAAATCACCACTTCTACTGAAATCTATCAATTTTGCATATATCATCAAGCTTGTTTAGGTTTTCTTATTTTACCATTCGTTTTCGTAAAATCTTTTCAGTGTGGTTAGATCATCCAAAAATAAATTTTCTGTCGAGAAAGAATTGCACAAAAAAAGAAACATCTTCACTATTACATGACATACAGTTTTTAAAATAGCGATGAAAGACCATTGTAATACACAACTCATCACACATATCACTTCTGAAAAGCAATTAAACTCAAAATAAGCTACAAAATTATTACTTTATATACCGGGTGGCTACGGAAGTATTGCCTACGGAATATCTCAGTTATTGTATGAAGTAGGTTTGTGAAGTTTGGAGCGTCGATATAATGACATAAGAGCTAGAATTTGAGCATATTGACATGTCGAAGTTAACTTCCGGTCTGACCGGAAACAGATTATCGCCATACGCATAAATAACATTAAAAATAATGTGAAATGATAAATTATATCCTGTAGGTTCTAGGTTAAATAGGAACATAAACGTACTTGGTCTGTGCCATCGTCCATAGATATTCTAATATCTACCTATGGACGATGTTTGTGCTATTCAGAATAATCATTCCATTGCACTAATCATTCGAACCAAAATATTAACAAGTAGGCTGATTAAGATGTATTTTGGAATGAAACAAAAAAGAAACGAGAGCTCTCACGAACGCTGCTATCCATATTATTTTGACGTTCGAAGTAGTGTTTTTGATTCTGCCATTTTATAAGGGTTTGGAAATCGAAATCAGTTAGTGGAATATTCAAAAAATGCCCCGTTATTCACGAACCGAACAAATTGACATGATTCTCATTTATGGTGAATGTTTAAAAAATTCTTATGCCGCTGAACGATTGTATTTAGAGCGATATCCAGGGAGGCAGCAACCGTCAAGAAGGTATTCCCTGTGGCTTGAAGAAAAATTAAGAACTGAGCCTGATGTTCACGAAGACCAAGAAGCATTTTTTATTAATGAGGAAACTGAAATTAATGTATTAGCTTTAGTACAATATGATAGCACAATTTCCTCAAGGCAGATTGGCGCCGAATTAGCTATAAGTAAGGACTCTGCTAGGAAAATTTTGAAAAATCATCGATTTAAATCCTTCAAGTATCAGTTGCATCAACATTTGTATGAAAATGACGGTGAAAGGCGCCTGGAATATTGTAATTGGTTTCTTCGACAAAATGCTGAGAATCACCTATTTAACTATTATATCTTGTTTACGGACGAGTCAAGATTTACCAACAATGGATTATTTAATAGGAATAATACAAGGTGGGTACTGTACTTTATTTGGATTATTGTCGATAGTCGAAGTGTAAAGTGCTAAAAGTGTGAACGGTCTTTTGTTTCAGGTACTGGGCGATAGAAAACGAGCACCGGTTTCGACAAGGTGGCTTCCAGGAGAGATTTGGTGTGAATGTTTGGGCAGGAATAGTTGGAACTCATATTGTTGGCCCCATTCTTTTTCAAGGCCAACTAACCGGAGAGAGATACTTTAATTTTTTAACGATTGAAATTTCGGAATTCATTAACAACCTACCAGCGGAAATAACTGAGAGAATGTACTTCCAGCAAGATGGCGCCCCTCCGCATAATTCAAGAATAGCGAGAAATTATCTTCAAAATCGCTTTCAAGAGAGACTTATAACAACCCATGGTCCAGTCAGGTGGCCACCAAGGTCACCTGATCTTACTCCGTGCGACTTTTTTCTATGGGGGCATCTTAAAAATAGGGTGTATTCCACACAGCCTACAACTCTACATGAGCTAGAAGTAAAAATTCGTAGAGCTTTCCAAGATATCACGCCCCAAATGTTGAGAAACGTTTACATGAAAATATCACCAGAGTCAATAAATGTATTGACGCTGAGGGAATGCATTTCGAACATTTGTTTTGAATTTATTTTATCTTTAATCCTATCAATTTGAATTTTTTTTTTCGATAAATCTGTTTTTTTGTTATTTGAATAATAATAATTGTATTTTTTGGTATTTCATTTCAAAAAATTACTTTCTATTATATCATTAGATAGGAATGGTTATGGTGAATAGTACAGGCAAGAAAAAGTTGTATATTCCTATTTAAGTTATGGACCTACAGAGTATTGTTTTTTCCCAATTTTTCCAATATTTTTTTTGGCGGCTTTTTATAACGCCGACGAATGAAAATAAAATATCACAGTAGTAGCAACTGTTATCAAGTGACGTATGGTTTCCATAGCCAACTTTTCAATTTTTGGCTTTCATTTTGCTTCGACGGCCTACTCGGTGAATTTCAATAATAATTTTTTTCTGATCTAGTTTCTGGATAGATACCAACTTGTGATATGTCATTAGAAAGGGAATTGAATGCTGAATAAAGCGAAAAGAAAAAAAAATAGGGTTTCCATTTAAAATAAGAAAGTTGATGTTACTTCCGGTCAGACCGGAAGTTATCTTCGATATGTCAATATGCTCAAATTCTAGCTCTTATGTCATTATATCGACGCTCCAAATTTCACAAACCTTCTTCATACAATAACTGAGATATTCCGTAGGCAATACTTCCGTAGCCACCCGGTATACTTTATTATAAAGAACTTTAAAAGGAAAACTGGGATACAATGGCGCAGATACTTGCGCGTGCGCATGTTGGGCAGATGTCAGATAGGCACAAGCACAAGCTTGACAGGTTCTATAGTCTAGTCTACAAGTGCCATTTAGACCAACTTTTTTCAGCAGTCTCCGAAAATTATGATTGAGGTGTCATTCGATTCGGAATGACATCCAGATGATTTTTGAAAAAAATGAAGTTCCGCATGAAAAAATTGTAAAAGTTATTAACAATTAACTAAAAAAAAAAGATGGCTTTAGTATTTTGTAAATATCTCAAAAACTAATTAAATTTTTTTAAATCTAAAAAAAGATTCAAAAAGAGGAGGAAATTTCCTAAAAAAAAGCTCAATTCCCGGAATTGTAGCATCAATATTTATAATTTTCCCAGAGGGATGAAAATACGGCCGAAAACGGGTACTCTGGCTCGGGCAAGCCACAACCACTTTGGACACTTTAACAATAAAAATTATTTTAAGATACTAAATATGAAAATAAAAAATTGGAAAAATTCAGGCACTAACTGAATAGATTAATGAACAATAATCCGCTTGAAAAAAAATTTTATCACAATTTTTCAATTAGTTAATCAATAGTTAATTAATAATTTTTTTCTGCTTGAACATGAACATTGCAAGTGTGATAATTGTTAAACTATAAATTTAAGATTTTTTTCCTCTCTTGGAGCAATTCTTGAAAGGTTTCAGAATAGAACCCCGTTGGAAAAATTAAAAAGTTTTTATTTTTCAGTTTTTTATTAACAATTTTCGTTGTTGCAAAATTAAATACTTAAATTAATCATTGAAAAAAAAATTTTTTCTTAAATATTATCAATAATCCGTTTTTATGTTATCAGGAACTACATAGAAATAATTTTTTTAAATTTTTATCTCTAATTGTTTAAAAAATTGTTATAAACAAATGCGTTGTTTATAAGATAATTGAAAATTTTTTTATGGAATTTCAATCTTTGATACAAATAATGATTTTTAAAAGAAAAATTGTTCCTTAAAAAAATTTTTTTATTGCTTGAAATCGCATTTGTTAATTAACAATTATTTTCTCCCGCTTCTAATTAATATTAAGGAACCATTTTTTTTTTTAATCATTATTTGTCTTTCTTTCTGATATAAAAAAAAATCCATTTTATTTAATTTTTCATTGTTTATGCAATAAACAATTTGTTATAAACAAATAAATTTTTACCTTATATTTTTTTTTCTATTCTAATTTCTGTCACAAAAATGCTACAATTCCGGGAATTGAGCTTTTTTTTAGGAAATTTCCTCCTCTTTTTGAATCTTTTTTTAGATTTAAAAAATTTTAATTAGTTTTTGAGATATTTACAAAATACTAAAGCCATTTTTTTTATTTTAGTTAATTGTTAATAACTTTTACAATTTTTTCATGCGGAACTTCATTTTTTTCAAAAATCATCTGGATGTCATTCCGAATCGAATGACACCTCAATCATAATTTTCGGAGACTGCTGAAAAAAGTTGGTCTAAATGGCACTTGCAGACTAGACTGGTGAATTTCCATGCAGCTGAATTTCAATACTTTCATGTGAAATGTGTGATTATTATTTTTTCCAGTAAATTGCATATCAGCAAAATAAAAATTATATAATAAGTCGAAAATTTAACTAATAAAACTGCTTGCGGACAGTGATTCTGTAAATTTGAATGATAATGTTGTTTTATTCATTTCATGCTCGTGCGTAATACTTGAAACTCATGTTCGGTGGCGGTTCACGAAGTATCGCGAGATTTTTGAAAAATAGATCACAATTTCATTTGATTTCTCATTTTCAAGCAAGCGAATGTCCAGGGTATTTAGGCATCTTAGCCTAATATTTCATGCCAAACTTTCAACTACTTCAGAACTGATATTCGCATTGGAAATTGGAAATTTCATTTGGATGATTTCACTTCGAACATCGTTTCATAAAGTGTGTTTTTGCGAATACTAAAAGGGATATTTCTCCGTTTTTCTTGAATTCACAATTCTCATCGTTTAGTGTCATCATATAACCTTTATCAAGTGCTGTACCCGCCGAAAACAAATTGAATTTCAATTGGGGTATATATAAAACATCACGAATAATTGACGGAATCCATTTATTTCCATTGAAAGCTTCAATGTTGATATCTCCTTGGCCTTCAGCTGTTATTTATGAACCATCTCCAATTTTCTCCTTTCTGGATTTAGATAGTTTGGAAAAATGTTGAAATCATTTTCGCTCGTTGGACATATGATTTCTTGCTCCAGAATCTAAGTACCAACGGTTTTTCGTTTCTTCGACAATGTTGATTAAAGCAATACTGATAAAGGCATTTTGGTTTCTATTCTCCTTTTTCTTTCTAAACCAACAGTTTTTGATGACGTGGCCTCTTTTCTTGCAAAAATGGCAAACTGGTACATTATTCTTATTCTTGAAACCATCTCTGGATTGATGAGTATGATGGCTTTCAGCAGCATAATTTTTCTTTAGATTTGAAGTGGTAGCAAAAGCTAATGTTTTATTACCAGCACAAGTTTCTTATCGATTCTTGATTCTTTCTTTCTCCAGCAACAGTCGAGTGGTAATGTTTTTCAAAGTTTTGAGATCTTCACTAACAGAATCCCATGCACATTGGAAAAAGGAATATCTACTTGGTAGCATCGTCAAAATTTTGGTTATAACCATGGATTCAGGAATCGATGCTCACAAAGATTTGAGATCATGGACAAGCTGCTCCAACTTGGTAATATTTGTACACATGCTTTCTGATTCGTCATATTTGAAGGAGTAGAATTTCTGCTGTGTCTCATGCAAAGATAGATCAGTTTTCTGAGCATATAGGATCTGGAGCTTAGAGAACATTTCAGCTGATGCATTGCAATGCCTGATCAAGAACAATATTTGTTCGGATACGCTGGTATAACAATTTTCTGCGCATTGATGTCGTCTTTCAACCATGCAGCGAAGGTGTCGTCTTTCTCATCTGCCTTGATGGTCTTTCCCACGGCAACATCATAAATTTCAGCACTCTTTAAAATGATTTCTACCAGGAAACTCAATATTTCATAATTTCTCGAACTTTCCAGCTTGATTATTTTCAAAGCAGTATAATCACCCATATTGCACTTTCAAATTGACAATTTGTTAGACCTGCTTCAAGCTGTATTTTTAACTGTACAAGTATTTCAGTAGCGATTTCTATGGACTCTATAAGAGTGAATCTGGGCCCATAACCTGATGAAACTTATCAGTGGTTTGAAATACTTTATTGAGAAACTTGGAATAAAGTTTGGAAAACTGTTTTTTTTGTTTATTAAAAAACAATTACAACATCATATATTTTAACATTAACGTGGATACTAAAAACAAGATCCATAGCCGTCTAAAATAAAATATTATTTCATTTCAACAGTATTCATTTTACTATGTTGATACTCTCTGGCACAATATTTCGAACTTGTTCGAAATATTACAGTTTACTCTTCCCGTTGTCTGTGATGCCTAGGAATGTTTGTTCTTGATTTTCTTGAAAAATAAAAAAGTAAAAAATTCAGTATTGAGCATTTTTTAGATTTTGCCATGCCTTAGGATAGTTTGGGTTAGTTTTTGTTAGTTGCGCCATGCATGAAGTGAAATAGCGTAATAATAGATTTCATATCAAAATTTGTACAAATTTTCCGCAGTTTCCAACACTTTATGCCTCTATGAACCTTGTACTGACACATTCAAAGAAGTGATAGAAAAAATGTTTTTTGAGAAAAAAAAAGAGTTTGGAGTCAGTTCGAGATGACAAGAACTGTTTTGCCGCCTACCATACCAAAAGTAGTTCCAACTTCAGAGATTTTACGTGGTGAAGACGAAGCACAAAAGGAAATAGAAAGACTAAGTCTGAACATTATCGAAGAATCCGAAGACATAAACCTTTTCAGTTATTTCTCACTAGACAGAGTCAATATCAAAGCTTTGATGATCGCCTACGGCTTGAGGACTATCCAGCAGTTCTGTGGAATAACGTTCTATTGCAAATCAATATTTGAGGAAGAAGAGGGACTTCTATCAGCTACTACCTCGACTATCGTTTATTTTCTCATACAACTCTTTGTAACATTCATTTCCATTTTTTTAGTGGATAGTTGCGGACGTAAGCCTCTGCTGCTGGTGTGGATCATTGGTTGTTCCTTGACATTAGTCGTGTTGAGCGCATACCTTTTCATGAAGGATAATACCACCATTCTCTCGGATAAATTCTGTTTCATTCCTCTGGTAGTACTTATCCTGAACGTGGTATTTTTAAGCATTGGAATGAGTTATATCCCACTTCTGATAATGGGGGAGAAATTTTTGCCAAGGGTGAAACCAATAGCTTCATGTTTTGGTACTATATATTTCAATATTCTGTCGATTATATCAGCTAAAATGTTTTATTTAATCAACAGTATCTTCGGGATGTATGTTTCATTTCTCATATTCGGAGTTCTTTCATTTTTCAGCATGTTTTCCCTGCTTTACTTCGTACCAGAAACCAAGGGAATGAGACTGGAAGATATCCAGTTGAAACAGGGAAAGATATGTCGCATCCAAGATATGAGAGTTTGAAATCAAGAACAGAAGAGAATCTTTATGTTTATTCGGTATTAATTAACTTGTTGCTATTTGTACCACAATTGGCACCGCTGTAATGTATGACCCAATAATATATGTGAAATAATTGTCGTCACTCCTTTTATTTTGCCAAACTGACCAAAAATAAAGCCTCTTGAAACAAAGTGCCATACAAATGACAAAAAACATTACTACATGTTTTACAGTGCTTGGTAATACCATCAGGATTGCATTTTATCAATAAAAGCACCCTAGGTCCATTACCAAAATCGCTTCTATGTTGTTAGCAAAATACAAGTTCATCTCTTCAGTTTCCTGCTCTTACTGAATATTGTACTTGGTATCCATAAGGAAGGTACCATATTCCTCTAACGCTCCATGAAATGTTTTCTACTAATTATTCTGAAAAAAATTTACCAATGAACTAACACCAGTTCTTTGCAAGTGATTCAATTCCTCTTACCTTCACCTTAAAATTGCGAGACTACATCCAATTCCTCAAAAAGGAAAAAATATCCTGATTAGTTACCCTCGCATTTGCAGAGAGTTGCTGTGGGGAGGTGCCAAAAGTTTTGGAACGAATTCGCAAGGTAGGAAGATACAGGCGAAGAAGGAATTTTGAGATTTTGGATTTTTCCTGTATGGCTCCAGAACTAAAGATGCTAGATGGGATTTTTATGATTCATATCATTGATGTTTCATTGTCCCTTTTTAACCACCCCTCTGTCTCTTACCGTTACCAAACCCCAAGGCTGGCTGGGGCGCCACAGCCAATGGGAGTAGAGACCAGGGTTTGAGGAAGAGGATTTAAAGAACTCGCTTCCTTGAGAAGCATCTACAGACAATACACACCTATAGACTTTGAGGAGAGCAGGTGGAATCCATAGGTAGGAAGAACACCATTCATGGGGAGAGCAGGGGTTGGCAAAAAGGACTCATAGGGTCTTACTTGCTCGCCCGTGGCAACAGTTTCCCTATAAATACTACTACCCTTGAATCACTATCTATTATCTGAAGATTCATGGTAAATCCGATCAACAATGAACTCATGAAATCTCTCGTCTATTATGGAATTGCCTGTCTTCAGATGCAATTTACTGAGCCCTCCTACAGAAAGGGCTAGATGTACTTATACGACATGTGTGTTGCTTTTTTAACATCTTTTGTAAAGAAATACAAACGGTAATTTAGGGACACCATATCCTGCAGGATAATCCTTATTATTTTCAATTTCCCATATCGTTTTAAACACCTACTAAAATATAAATAAACAAATTTACAGTCTTCGTTTTGTTTTTTTCCAAAAAATTAAATCCGGCCTCAAAGGGTTAAAAAAAAATATCGTATTTCAAAGTGTGCCTCTGACGTCACGTTCATAGGGAATATCGTTCTCCCATAAAATATAGCTACTGGCTGATTATAAGCCATCGAGAAATAATTGAAACTTTGTCACTGCATCAACACATCAAATTTTACGTAGAAGCTATTTTTTATATTATTTGTAACTTTAAAATTTTCTGAACGAACCTGCCTTTCGATGAAAAACTATTGTTGGCAACACCGCAAATTATAATAACAGTTTTTATGGAACAAAAATTTTTATTACCACAAAACACATACATTTGTTTTGTGGTTATATTTGGGATTTGAAGTTAATGTTTGTTGTTGCGGTTGCCATTAACCTCAGAAAATAAAATATTCAAGAGTCTATTACTTTTCAGCAAGATTTGATCTACTAGCATCTATCTTGTATCACATAAGGTGAGCAAATGAGTTAAACAGAGAAAAACAATTGTTATTGATCTGCTCCGTGAAACAGACGAACAAACCCATCTGGTATCAAATGACAACTAACATAGAACACAATCCAGCAGATATAATGATAATTTGAGATTCCATGGTGTACAACATAAAAAACGTTGCCACGTTTAATTTTGATGAACGTGACGTCACAAAACCACTTTTTTTCAAATTATAGAGAAACTGGCGGTCAAAAAAAATAAATAAAAATCTCAAGTGATATTAGCATATATATTTCTAATTACAGTGTTTTCTCATAGCCCGTGAAAAGGTGCAATAATTTTGACACCGAAAAAAACATTGGGTCATAGAAAATTTATCATCAATTTAATCAAGACAAATGCAGAGAATCAGAACTAAAATGATTTTTACATATAATAAATAATTATTCAGAGAATAATAGTGTGCGACTAAAATTTATAATCTGAAATTGTTCATAAATATACGTTAGAAAAAATGTTACATGAGTACTATAGTCATATTCATTATACTTCACAAGATCTTTAAACATGAAGTTGAAAAAAAATATTTCTAAAAGTTTTTTTTTAAATAAATGATATAAATTGAATAAATAGAGCTTGAATTGAAGAATAAATAAGTCTCAGATTTCTTCATCGTATCTTAGTGAGTCAATAGGTTTCAATAATTAAAAAATAAAAAACCAGTAGAGAATTATGGAGTAAGGAGAACAGAGTTTTTAAAATTAATACTTGGCCATTTTTGTTTCATCATGTAGAAAAAGATTATATAGAAAAAATTTAATTGTTTACAAAATATTATTGATTAAGTAAATGATGACAATTGAATTAAAACCATTTTTTGTGAAATATTATTTAAAAAATGGTCTCTCGAATCTTTTTTCAAATTTGAAAAAAAATTTTTGCAAGCGACCCACGGAGAAAAAAGGTTTGACCCAAAAAGCACATCTTGTTCGCTAGACTACAAGGTTCGTTGTGGTATTAGGCAGTGAAGTATTTTTTTCTATTAGATTTTTACGTCAAGTGTTCCACCTGGTAGAAATTCATTGACAGAGAAGGGGATCTTCGACATAGTTGAGATTGGTTTCAACCTATATAATCTATGAAACCTAAATCGCCTGAGGCCTGACTTCTGATACATTTATTTCTATTTTATTGAATTAGTTTTTTCATTTCAGTCATGCTGTGGGTGGCATGAATTAAACCTCATAAAATATTCATGGGAATGGAAATTCATTTTAATCCAATCACGACCGTAAATTGCCAATATATTAAATCCACCGACTCAGGTTGTTAATGTTCGTGAGAAATCTAATGCAATTAAAATACACAGTGAAGTGGTAATGTGTCAATCCTCTCCGTAAACGGTAGCTATTAATTTTTCTTAAGATGGATATCAAAATGTCTTTTTTTATTCATTGTGCTGTAAAGTACCCTACAATTTTTATTCGTTTTATTCATGTCGAGTTGGACAACATACCCGTTTCGAAAATTATTGGTATCGGGGCGTTTTTTTGGGGACCCTGCAAACGTTTTGGGCTGTCTCTCGATGGCGATTATCTTTATTTCAATTCTCTTTTTTGCATTTTTATCTATACTCTCAACCAAATTTTTTCTCTTTGTCTCTATTGTTCCGTATCCTTCCTTAGGTTCCTCTGATATATCTTTCTCTTTCATCTCGTCTATGAGGTTTTTGAATTAATTTCTCCGTTCAGGTGCATTGAGAAACAAGTTCGTGACAATGGGCCTTATACATTTTTCAGTTCCCTTGTAATTTGTTCGTGGTTGAAACTTTACACCTCGCTTGCCAATGACTCGGAAGTTTTGGTGTATTGGGTAGTTTTCATTTTTTGAATATAATGTATTGTTTCTGAAAGGTAGATGGTAGTCGAATTGTACAAATTGCGTGCCTGGTAGATTTTCCGGTTCTGAATCCAAATTGAAATTTGGATAACAGTTAAGTGTTATCCAGGAAGTTTGCCAAAACCGTACTTTCAGAGCCTTTTCAAAGATTTTACTCAGAATGGTTATAACACTAACGGAGCAATACTTTTTTTGGCTAAATTGATTGAAATAGCATGATTGAACATTTTTTTGAGAAGACGTAAAAACCGTTATATTTATAGGAAACATCCCGTATATTTCAAACATTCCTCTAATCATCGAGATCGAGTAATATTGGGTGGATCGCATCTAGAAAGGCGGCAGGCTTTCCCACGACATGAGACGCGCCTTTCCGACCCGGAAGCGAACCCACGACATCCGGCCATGGCGAAACCGCCTGCCATCTGTTCATGCTCACAGCGCTACGTGATTATAATGACGCTGTGCAGTTATTATTTTTTATATCCTTTCCGATAATCAACGCTGTGTTCTGTGTTCGGTTGAACAGTATCTCGAAAATCTTGAAGGCAGAATCGGAAAAACGCCGGGACATTACCGTTTTTGATGAATGAATATCGGTTAATTAAGAACTGTAGAATGTCGAATACCTATTCCAATACCGCTCCACCAAACTATAGTCGGATCCACCTTGAGAAGTCTGTTAACCTGATATATGTAAATACATTTCAAATGGGAAATTTCACGCCAATGTTGCCTACGTCACTCAATATATACTCTGCATGATTCACTTGCAAATAACTTTATTAAATGTTCAATATAAACATTGCTGTTACTTCAAAATATGAACACAATCAGTAACACCACTATTTATATCGTATCGACGCCTCTTTCTGATGTATGAACTCTGGCAATAGTGTTATCCTATCTTGCATTACTGACTCCTCGATATGAATCCGACTATAGTCACAGAATCGCTACCGCAGCCATGCAAAGAATGATTTTTATCCATGAACTAAACTCGAAAAATACATAACCATAGCGCGAACGATTCAGGGCACTACGATGACTTCTAACCACCTCACAAAGGCACCTACCAAATTATTGATGGCCGCTAAAAAACCAGTGTCCCTAAGACCGTAATGCATTTGCTGTTAGTTTGTCCAGCTAATGCGGTCTCAGCCTATATCCACAGGTAAAATGCGGCACTATAACTATAAGTGTTATACTACCATCTAGACTGGTATGGTAGAGACGAGACACCTGTGTTACTTTATGCTCCGAGGATATTGAGTCCGTTGTTGAATTGCCGAATGTTTTGGAATAACTCAAGCAAATACAAGCCAATAAGTGTACTCAAAGGCATAGCATGTGCTGGTAGAGACGGCTAATATTATTATTTGCCGTGGCGCTCCGGGATATATTAAGAAACAAACTGTTACACTCGAATGCGACAGAGAATCTCTTCAGATCTTCTTGGATCTCATCACAAACCTTTTTCCAAATCGTAATAGATACAAAGACGATTAAATTGGAAAAAAGTAACCAACTATTATGGTGAGAAAGGAGTAAATTGGTCAGAGAAAATCTATGGGAACTCTTGCCCCTCCCGACTCACAGGAACAAGGAAAACTAAAAATGTTGTTTTTTTACGAATGAAATTGTTATTTAAAAAATAAGAAGAAATGGAAAAAGAAAGTTTTATTGTATTTAAAATGTACTATAACGAAGTAAGTCTTTAATTGAACGTTTCGTGTCAACACGGCGAATATCAACTTTTTTTTTCAAATACAGACTTGCAAATATTGATAAAAATCAAACTTTATTCATTCGAACACTGTTAACTTATTGTGAAGTCCTGTACAGAAATTGCCTAAGCATGAAATGCTTGTTTTGCATATTTCTGAACGAGGATGGTGGAACAATTTTTTTTCTTTTTGCTGGAAGGCAATCTCGTAGGGCACAAAAGAGTGTGGAAAGTAGATTTTGTGCTCAGTGACTCGAAGAATAAAGATTATTATTATTATTATTATTTTATATGAAGATTCTATTCTCATTGAGCATTTTTTTCATTATATATTTGAATGAACCGATTTTATTAATTTATTTGTATGATTAGGCAATAAAATCACCATTCAGTGGTTTATCACACTTTATATTTTCATTAAGTTTCATTTAAAATAAATTAGCATCATCAGTGACGATAATTTTTAATTGCTCATGCACCTGTATTGGTTCGTTTATGAATTCCACAAAACCTAACGTTTCGATATGAAAGCTATCAGTGAAATTTTTAAATAAATGTATCTATGGAATTTTTTTTCAAATTATAAAAATTCATGAAAGATATCCGTAGTTTCAGAGACGAACGATAGCAATTTACCCCGAAAATAAAGTTACTTGAGAGCAGAAATATCAAACAAACAGAAGAATAATGAATTTTTGAGGAGAACTGAAACCAACACCGAAATTGAATTCTAATTGACAAACTACATCAAATGCTCGAATGGACGACCTTTTATGTTTTGTTTGAGATGAACGATAATATAGGTGTCGAAAACACTGAATCCTTTATGTATCCCCAGACAAAAAATATAAAGGAATAACGTCTGGGGATCGAGCTGTCCATATTTTTTTTTTTTAATATTTTCAACTGCTCTATTTCTACGTCTACAAATCTTATATAATCTTTTTTCCTTTCATTAAGGTGATGAATTTTGCGTATCCTGTGGCATTTGTATTCTTCTTATTTTCATTATTTCTGGTAGATTCAACAGATATCCCTATTTCGTGGGCAATTTCTCGTAAATAACAATCATGATTAGAAATATATTTGTACTTACCAATCCTAAATATGTTAATATTCATGAGGTAATATTTGCTTCCGAGACATTTATTTGGTTTCTCATACTTACTGTAATGACACATTCTCTAGTTTTATTTCTGTTTTATTTCAAATGCACCACAGTTCCTCAAATGTCTTACTAATCGACTAAACATTTGATTGTTTGGAATACGACGATTCCGGTATAGCTCACCATAATATATTGTATTTCTTGCCAAAAGAGGATTACTATTTGATTTTGCATATGTAAGTAGCATATCAATCCTTTCGTCATTTGAATGTTACCGAGTGCATAAACGTCTGATAGTTCTTAACACATATTAACAACTCTTTTTTTTTCCTGCGGTAGAAAGTAGAAACCAAGCAAAGCCTACGTGTTTGAAAAAGGTGAATGAAGTGATATGCTATTTAATCGTACCAAATTACAAAACAATTTTTTTTATCGAAATAATTGGGTAACGTCTGAAGTATGCCAGTAGTAGTAGTAATCATGGGGGGGCCGCTGCCGCAGCCAGGCAAATAGGCCCCGACGGGCCCTTTTTGCTTTTCCCGCTCTCCTAGTCTTCCTTTCCGAATCTTTGTAACCTTCTTATGAAGGTCAGTATGTCCGTCCACTTTAATTTGATGAGTTCTTCTTGTTGGAGTTTTTCAATTCCAAAGATTTCGAATCTTAGCCTCCTGTACGCCTCACACTCGCCAAGGAAGCGAGATGTTGTTTCTTTGTCTTCTTCACACATATGGCAGGTGGGGCTGTCTTTCATACCCAATAGTTAGAATTATGCCAATAGCTGAATGAGTTGAAAAATTTGAAACAATTTGCAAAAGAACCAACGATAGGACGTAATTAAACATTGTTGCCATTGATGATGCTAGTTATTTTAAATGAAACGTAATAAAAATATCAAGTGTGATATACCACTGAACTCTGATTTTATCGCTTTATCAATATTTGATAAAAAAGACAGGTCCGTTGATGGTGCCGTGGTGACAAGAAACACTCAGAAATTTATTGTTACATCGTTTTAGTACATATTGAAAATAATAAAACTTTCTCTTTACATTCAGTTATATTTCTGAAATAACAATTGAATTCATAAAAAACAGCATATTTAGTTTTCCCTGTATAACTTAGAGTCCCTGTTAATTTTCTTTGACCATTGTACTGTTCCACACAAAAGTTACCTTTTTTTCCATTTTATCGTCTTCATATCTGTTATACGGTTCAGAATGTAGCAATGTTACCACATGATAAAAGAAACAGCATTTTATCAACATCATTTTATTCTCGAGATGACCAACAAACACAGTTCTCCGTTAATAATGCAGCAAAACCTTCGTCGTAACCCGTGTGCTAAGCCAACCTTGTTAATCACATTGTCTACCAACTGGGCATTCATTCATGAAATTTCGCCTGTGGGAGGCATCCAAACGAACTATCAGTTGCGCGGGCTTGGGAAAATGTTTCATTGATTTTAGAAAACTCTCGGCATTATTTTACAGGAATGCTCATTACTTGACATGCTAGAATAATAACTTTCTGCCTAATTCCTTTTTTATGAATATGCAATCTGTCTCTAAATATTTTTGCCCCCAGTATGAACATCAAAGAAAATCCTTAAAATCACTCAGGCCTATCGATTTTTATTTTGACGGGGAATTGCTTGTCTTGGAAAGTAGTCCCTGAGGCATACCGTCTGCAGAAGAATACAATTTCCTACCTACTTTATCATTCCGTAAGATCCAGAACAAAAAAAAATATGTACATAAAAAGTATGTCATCATTGATATGGTATAACAATATAATAGTGGAATAATAGTAAAATAATAATAGAATAACAATGGTCGAATCAGTGTCCAAACAGAGCATCTCCCTATTGCCATAGTCCGTTGCACTACGGATACAACTGCGGCAACCCCAGCAACAGGAGGTAAGGTCACCCATCTGTTTCACATGGATGACCTCAAACTATAGGCCTCCGGAGGAAAAGATCTTCATCAGTCCTTAAGGGTGGTGCAATAGTACACACATTTTATCTGAATTGACGATGCGAGAAATACGGAGAGAACTTTTAAGTTGTAGACGGAAGCATACTACAGTGCTCGAAAATAGAAACGGGACACCTAGAAATAATTTCGTTCGAACTTGAGCAGTTGACTTTTGATTGCTTGAACCGATTTGGATGTTCTTTGCAGATAATGAGAGTGCGTTACATTGGCTTTTGACTGTTTGGGCCGAATTTTGCCTATTGTCACTCTCGCAAAAATTACAGGGTGATAAATTGGTTTCTGCAAATTCGACTAAAGATCATTCAACCCCCGTTTACGCCAAACATTTTTTTTTCATTCCCAACTATTCGAATACGAAATCTCATGCATTTTCATGATATTCTGAAAAAACAAATTAATAGGTGCACTGGAATTAGAAATATCGATGTTTCAAGAAAACATAGCATTTCACACCTTACCAATTACAAACAATTTCAGCTCTTTCATTTCTGAACCGATTTGAACATACTTCATATATCCTGGAGACTTTTCTGATTGGTGTTTATTTTATCGATATTCTGAAAAAACCTACAGGGTGTTATATCAACTGTAAATTTCACAAAAAATCATCCAATCTCTTTATAAATTTGTGACAATTCGGCGCACTGCGGGCGTGAAGGGCCTAGTGGACGCCACGTATTCCGCCACACTATAGCTTTGTTCTGGTTTTGAAAAATAGTGGTGCTGGGACATCAGGATTATGCGCAGTTGAATGAAAGTGAACGAATTTGAACCTTTAGTGCATACTTCTGATCGACTGCGCATGATCCTGACGTCCCAGAACCACACATTATCATAACCAGAACAAAGCTACTGGAAACGAGATGCGTGTTGTCTCGTCGATTTGATCTTTGCTTCCATCATGTCTACGCGCCGCTCACGTCTCCTAATCAGAGGGGGGTATCCCCACTATCTGTTTGAGACAAAGTCTGAGCCGTCATAGACGGCAGAGTTGATTTGACAGATGTCAGCTTCTTCTGAAATGACATCCCCTGTTCGACAATAAGTTGACTTTTGTGTGGTATTTTTCGACAATGGATATGCATTTCCCCTCTTATTGAGGTATCTATCAGGTTCCAGTGCTTGTTTCACCCTGATTTCACCCGAATTAATGCAACGCTATTCAATTCACCATTATTATGTGTATTCTACGCACATGTAAAGTAACGGTCCCGATATACATAATATGTGGGCCGCTTTACATTGCCACTTGCCTGGAAATAATCGCCTTTTGATTCGAAATGTTTATCTTTTGTATGGGCAATGAGCGTCTGGTTCTATAAGAACGGCTGACTTGCATTGTGCCGAAGGTTATTCTTCGCTTCTTTTCGATAATACTACCGATAGCGTAGACAAAAACGTCATTCAGAATTTGGTTGACGATGTCTTTTGTGAACGAGTATTAATTGTCTGGGCTGAGTTTCGTGATATATCACGTTTCCTCCTGGCCTCCAAAACAGAGAGCTGTCCTTTGTGCCTTTTGAATTTCCCTTGCTGATTCATATATCCCTGACGAAAAATGTTCATTACATTGTAATTCTGCTATTACTGTTTCAGAAATTGTGGCTTAGTTAGTTGTTATGGACTGAATCATAATGTCAATATGAAACTTATTGAATATGAATGGTTGAATAATTCAAATAATGTCAATGATATTAATGATGATATTGAATGGAAGTGTACATTATAGTGGATGGAATTGTGCCAATAGTTAAAATTGAAAATAGACATAAGTAATCATGATCATGATCACGATATCAAAACAGATTTCAAAGAGAGAGAGAGAGAGAGAGAGAGAGAGACAGAGCATACAAAGATTTCATTAAATATACTTCACTATACTTCGAGTTCCACACCATTCCTGTTGTTTGATTATAGTGTGAAAAAATGTTACCCGCTACCATTGAAACAAAAATTGGTATGTAAACATTTGTATTTATTTATTTATTTTTCTTTAGGTGTTTATAGTGGCATCAATTGCTGAGATCATTAGCCACTATGGGTTCTGGGTAGGTTGTGTTACTAACTCTATTCGCCACCTTAGGAGCAGTACTGTTATTTGAACGCAACAGTGAATCGTGCAGGATACACCACAGTCAACAATTTAATCGGTGAAATGAAATTGAAAAAATCCCAGCTCCGACTGCGGCTCGATTTGTTCATGCAGGGCAGGATTAACCACCAGGCAAGACGGGCCACTGCACCGGGCGAATTCAGATTTCGTTGCAAAAATTCGGTCGATAGATATCATAGCATACTAAAAATAAATATCATCAACTGAGTAACTAAATTCTTTAATCGATTAGAGGTTTCGATCGATCAGTATAGATTATAAGATTGATTTACCAGGAAATTTAATTTCGTGAAATTTTTTAGAACGGAATCAAATACCAGGAGCGGATGGAGCATAGAATCCATTCACGCACTGGGAAAGAATACCATAACATGGTACACGGACGGGTCCAAAACTCCCGAAGGAACTGGAGCAGGGGTCTTTGGGCCTCGCACCAAATACTCCGAACCCATGGGCCAGTTCCCCAGTATTTTTCAAGCGGAAATTCTCGCCGTAGAAAGGTGCATTCAAATTTCATCCTCGACAGGAAATACCGGAACAAGGAAATCTCAATCCTCTCCGATAGTCAAGCAGCCATCAAAGCGTTAAGCTCATATAACATCAACTCAAAGATGGTCTGGGAATGCCTAGACAAACTCAATGATCTAGGCAGGAACAACAAGGTGATCGTCCTCTGAGTGCCGGGGCACGTCGGAGTGGAGGGCAATGAAAAAGCATATACCCTGACACTGTTACGTTCAAATTTGAACCTACGGTATATTGTTCCGTTAATCAATTATCTATCACTATATTGACCGATTAAATCCACTGAGTTTACTACTTTTCAACTAACGTCAAATCTTTGATTAAAAACTACTCGCCCTGTATACTCCACTTCATTTATTCATTATTTATAATAATACATCTTATGATAATTTATAGTAAAATGTATTTGGTTCCTGAGCCCGCTCTGGTTTCTTCTCGACCAATTTCTGAAACAAAATAAATTTGTTGGTATTTTACTTCTTAGTGAAAATATGTTTACTTACTTTTGTACTGTTGTCTCGTTTCAACTGAGAGAGATTCGGTAGCCTTGTAGATTAGCTAAATCGTTGCTGGATGCACTTGCTCTCTTACATCGGCTAGTTCTACAAAACAAATGAAGATTAAGATATTGAACAGTGTCCAAATTCATACATTAACACACAGCTCTGAACAGTTCGTCTTTCATATTCAGCTAAAATACCTACTCACCTTGTATTTTCTCCATCGTTGACAATAAAGTAGTTCGTAAATCATTGTTTAAGGCGTTTTGGTTTCCTGAAGTTCGAATATCAAAATATAAACAAAGATTGATTGTCGGGTATAGGTTAACGTAGAGCAGTTATCAGCTGTTCAACGTTAATTGGCAGTCCCATGTCACAGTCGTCACGGACGATAATTTAGCGTAGAAGAATTCTGTTTTGTGGAAATATCGGTGTTGATGTGCGAGCGTCCAACAAGACGGTGTCATCACCATTGCTTAGATGTTGAGGAAATAATCTTTCATTTGGTACAAATGATTATTGATTGATATGTAACGGTTCATTTGTTCAAATATACGTTATTTGTTTAAGTTATGTGTTAAAATTAAATATATAGGCATTATCGGTATGGAAAATACCTATGGTGGCGCCGTCTATTGCCAGAGAGTATAAGTTTGTTTGACACATTGTTTGTCAGTCGCACAATTTCGTGATCTGAGCCCTTTTGGTTGCTGATCTTGGTAGGGTGAAGTCGAACCACTTGTGAATAAAAAAAAAAAGTCTAAAAACAATCACGGAATTTCTGACGGGGCACTGCAGACTCAAAGAACACCTAAGAAAGCTAGGCTTAGAGGAGGATGGCACCAGCAGATTCTGTGGGAACATCCATAAACACCACACCTTATATTGATGGAGTGTTATGCCGTACATCATAAGAGAGATTGAATATACTGGGATCACACCAGCTGACTTGTGCGAAAGTGATTTTTACACTCGTAGGATTGTCGCACTCGGTGTGCGCCTCGTGCAACAATTTTTCCCACTCGATTGAAAAATGTCACTTTCCGCACTCATAATGTAATATGCTATTTCCTAACAAGTGCGGTAAGTCATACTTTTACGCACGCGACTGCCGTTGACCCGAAGGACGTGAAGCGGAGTTCGGACAAGGAGTCAAGGGCGGGAAACACACTAAAGCATGGATTAGTAACATCATTTTTTCTACGACCCCATGCAGATTCAAAAAGCGCATTGAAAATGTATATTTTATTTCAACATACAAAACTTTCAATGAAAACCCACTAACTACTATTAATATTAATATTGAAAACACAATTTTTTGCACTCTGCAAATGAGTCGGAATAGGCGGCCCAGAGTAGTTAGTTGGTGATAACTGGCTGTTAAGAGTAACACTCGTAGATTGCAAAATGCATGAAGATGACGGAGACGGCATCTATTGCAAGTTGTCAGTACATGCAAGAAAGAATTTCTTCTGTTCTACGGAGTCCTTTGAATATCCTTCAGCAACAACAGTTGACTTCCTGCCTCCATGACATTTTATGTTGGTTATCCCTTCGCCTGAATCTGCCTGTGTAATGTTCTTGGTCTGGCTAAGTAGGTAGCGATCTCTGCCGGCATTTTACCAAATGTCTTCACGCCTACGCACTGAACAGAGCATTTGCAAGATAATTCAATTCTCTTTTCAACCATCTGAATTTTTTAGATTTTCGTTCTTACGTTTTTTCACAGTATGCATTTGAAATGTCAGAGTAAGTGCAGATCTGGCGGATCTCAATCCCATTTCTTACCTGACCACGATAACTTTTGAATAGTTTGATGTGAAATAACAGACAGATTTTTTTTATAGTATGAAATTCTAAAAATTTTTAGATGGTTGGAAAGACAATTGAATTATATTTCAACGATGTGACAAATGACCCCCCATGCCATTTGAAATTTTTTAGTTGATATGCCCCCCCCCCTGCGCTATTCATCGAGCAATCACAATGTGTTTTATTTCAAAAAGTTGTATAGGTGAAACCCTCCAAATGTTTTTTTTATGTTTGTACTTCAAACCGTTCAAAATTTATCAGGAGGGGACTATTAAAAGCCGCACATAGAGGCTGTATTAGTTGATATCAAAATGCTTTTTGAAACAATAAATAGACGAATTTTTCTGCCTTAACTGAGATATTATTGGATTGGAGGAAATGAAGATACCTGACTAACAGATTTCGAACAACTTAAATGAGGAAGTCTCTCTCAAATTAAGTCTTGAATAACCTATAAGTAGTCTAAAATCTTAGTCTAAATATATTGCAAATGGGTTGAATAAAAAATTTCAGTCCAGAATATGATTAATTGACAATTTTACTAAATTGGTTAATAGATAAATTCCATATCAATCGAAGTATGAAGCCTATGGAATATGCAAACGTTAGGTTGACTATTTTTTTCCCGTCACAACTCTTGGGTAGGCAAGTATAAACATGTAAATCGATGCTAGTAACTTGCACCGGTCTGGTTAATGAATTAAAGTCAAGTTAAAATAAAGATTATTTCATTACGGTGGTATAGGGTTGTCTGCGAAAAGTCAGTCCTGAATTCTGGTTGTGGAGTTTTAAAAAGTGAAATAGTGCTTCATGGCGATACTTGAAAGATATGTCTCCAGTATGCAAATACAATAATCAGTCTGAGTGAGGAAGATGTGAAAAATATATCTTCAACAATGGAATAAACAACAATAATCTTACCAAAAGCAGAGGTATCTGTAAAATAACAGAAACAAACAAATGCTACATTTCACAAAAATTTCATCCTGACAAAAACTGAAAAAATTGCGCAGAACACGATCACCAATGGTACCAGTGCAAAATTCGTGATGTATATGGACCAGAAAGAGCTGGGCCAAATGACCAGGAAAGTCATAAGAAAATATCCTTTTTTATATAGAGGTAGAATGAGGTAAGATTCACCTTATGTTGAATTCTTAAATGTTTATGCAAAAGGTGACGTTTTCATGAATGATGGACGGTTATCCGATAGCCAGTTCAACTGTGGTGCGATTAATCTCGTCTATGTCACACGAGTTCTTTTTCAAAGATGGAACAATATTTTTCAGTAATGTATTGAATAATTGGAAATTATTCTCACTTTCTGGAATCTAATAAAAGAATCTTATTATATATTGGCGTAATATTTTCAACAATGTGACTTAAGCTACCGACGGAAAGTTTGTTGCGAGCGTTTGAAATTTCACTGTCGAAGTTTACATGTGTCCCCTCAACTGAGATTTAATTATAATTTTTATTTCTTTCACCACGTACTAATTTTATTAGTGATATCCACATAGCTTTGGGATCTTAAATATTTCCATTAATATTTTCTTCATAGTATTCCCTACTTCATTGTCTAATTAACTTGACATGATTCCTGACCATTGTATAATCTTTCCATCGAAGAGATTTAGATTTATTTGCTTTCGCTTTTTTGTATAATCTGAAAACCTCACGTTCAATTTATTATTGAAAGGCACGTATCCAGATAAATGAATAAACATGAAAGTAGAATGCGCGCTTGAATATTGCTATCGACTGTATTGGAATCCATGTGGACTCAAGAAGGGAAAATTGAAATACCATCATACTGAAAGTTTTGAAATTTATTTTGAACATTACGTTTTGTCTATACCAGGCTTGGCTCTAATTCAATTTTTATTTTCACCAAATATTACGAGTATACCGTTATAGTCTGCTACATTGGTGAGTTTCATATTATCTATTTTATATAATTTATTCTTTTAACCGTTTACAATCATTTCAGACATTACATTATTTTTATCCATTTTATATCTTCTCTTATTGACACATTATTTAATAATTCATGACATAGTGTTTATAACAAGAATTCCTTATTCTTATACAATGAACATGTTATTATTATATTTCATCATTTTGAAAATCTGGTTTTGGTAATTTTTTTTTTTTTCGAAGTGGCTTTTTTGATCATATTTATTTTCCTTTTCTTTTGCTTAAGTTTCGCCCTTTTTACTAAAAGTGATTGCTTTCTAGCACAGATCAGACCAAATTTGCTATGCTAGTCTTACATGTCACAAGATAAGGGTATTCTTATATCCTAGGTATCGTATCTAATTTTCAGAGCCTATTACTTCTTCAGTACAGAAGTCTTCGAAAAGTCCTTACAGTTTTACGTTTTAGTAGATGCAGTATGGATAGCGGAAACTTCAGTGGTTTTTTGAATTAGAGCTCGCAATTCCCAACCTTTCGGAAATCCAGTCCGTGCAGAACCTACTCATTCATCACCTGAAAACTAAACAACTAATAGGTGACAGTCTAGTGTATTGCCGAATATGTACCAAAATAACCGACAGCTATAAAATAACGAATATACAAAGTAAAAAGTGGATGGAAAAATACATGCTGTAATGTAATAAATACATACTCCTCTTAGTTTTATAACTTGAATGCATAAGTAATTTTAAATTTTAATGGAAAACTGAGTAAATTTCCACCATTTCTTCTTTATTTTACAGTAATTTAATACTTTATTACATGTAATTTCCGTTGGTTTACATGATGACTGTAAATAAAAGTAATAATTAGTAATACGATGTATTGTTGCAGCGGAACAACGCCAATTTACAAAATATTCCAGGTATTTTGAGAATTTTCCTTTATTTGAATGTAATTTTCCATGACGCTTCGTTCGTCATCATCTCGCCTAACTTCAATTCGCTAATTCCAATTTTTTTATTCATGTTGGTGGTGTGACATCGTTCGGCGTCTAGGGCCGAGAGGTCATTGAAAACAAACAACAAGCCATATTTTGTGAGTGAGTGAGTGCCATATTGTCATCAGTGAGTAAATAGGCATTTGAAATGATAGACTTGATCGTTTCATAATAATAATAATTATGAATTACATCAGTATTTTCATAGGAAATCGAATCGATACTTTTGTCGCAGACGTACAACTCTGAGATGGTTTTGAGTATTTATTCGACATTCAAATCTCATGTGGATATAGATTTGATGTCGCATCATTTCATCCCATCGTACAAAACGGTGGCACCTGGATTTTGACACTTTTCTCAAAATCAATTAGTGCAAGTCTTACGATTTATTGTTCACTAACTTTCGCTAAAAATTTAATAGAATAAAATGTTTTGTTAAATTATTGTTGTTACGATATTTAAATGTTTTGGAGTTATGTTACGTTTTTTATGCATCCTGTTTGAATAATTTTGTTGCAAAGTAGGGGTGAAAAAACTAGGTAAGGACAAAACATGTTTTGGGAAGTGCAATTATATCAAGTTGTTATAAATGTTTAAATCAATGAATCTTGAAAAGCAGTACCTATTCCTTTGAAAAAAACATCAATAGGGGGGACAATCTCTATAGACAGAAGAGTAAAGTTAGGGAAAAAAACGATGATGAGGTAAGCGATCTTACTCTTTGTGAGTGATTGACCCTCTATTGTTGAATATTCCATTAGAAAAGTAAATACTTTACTCTCAACTTCACTAAGATTGGTTTCTTCGCGTTTTTCATATATTTTCTACACCACTCTGAAATCTTAAAATAGAGCTTTTTATAGGGTTATGTTGAATTTTTCAACTGATTTCAGTCACTTCAACATTATAATTTTCAATTTGAAGCATATTGTGCTTTGTAATTTTTTTCCAGATTCAATTGCAACTGAAAATGTTAATTTGCATATTTCCGAAACATAATTTGTTCGAACTTGATGTCACATCAAATTGTTTGAACTCAGATTTTTCCACCCCTATATTAATGATTCTATTATTCAACAAATTATCTTTGGGACTACTTCCTACATTCGTTTCAGAGAGTTTTTGTTATTTTCCCTCAAGTGTTATACTATTATAGGAAATACAATATTCTTAAGAAATGTTTGTCTTTCTCATAGATACCCCTCCCCTTGTTCTATAATACGTAATTATAAGCCTATATCCGCACAGGAGATACAGAGTAAATAAATCAAACTTACCTAAATCATTGGCACCTCATGAATATGGGAAAGAACTATCAAATTGTCTACTCATTTTTTTAATTCATATGGCTGTACACCATTATTGTTCAGATACGCTATGCAGGGTGTTTTGGTAACTAATTCCTTTTTTAACATGTAGTGAAGTGAAAATTATATAAACATGAAACCGCAAAAATGTCAATAGATTTTTTTTTCATGAAAATCATCAATTCAACATAGAAAATATCGATATTTTTTGTACGTTTTCACATCCATTATTTTTCATGGTTGACTTTAGAAGGGCATTATTGGGGTTTTATATTCTTATAATCGGTATCACTTTAGATTAGAAAAACACTCTATCTACTAGTGGATAATTGATACAATGTTAAACTGGTAAAAATAGGAAGGAGTGTGTAAGAAAATTTACAACGAGAACTGAATTTTCACCCAAAAAGACTTGAATACTTTTGCACTAATATATAGTGATCCATGTAAAGTTAATTAATACTACTTGAAAAAAATGGAGAAGATACCTAAATATACATGCAATAATTTGAATTACATCTGTAAATAGAGTGGAAATCACACGAAAATTCAAGTAATCATTGGGGAATATATGGAAATTCACATTTGAGGTATGTAGAAATGTATGTCCAACCTAGTTCAATTCACTACAAAACCTGGATTTTTCCTCACAAATACATGAATACATATCCAGTTATACATACTGAAGCATGTTATCGTAATTGGCACTACTTTTATATAATAGTGAAAAAATGTAGAAATCGCCATTGAATCTGGAATAACTGAGAAAGTTATATCAATATATACAAGTGATAATTTATGGATTATACTGGACACTTACATTAAAAGTCAAGTAATTAGATATTAGATAGGTAATGCATGGCAACGCATTACCTATATGGGATCATGTAATCTCATTTAAAAAGTTGTTACAGTGTAGTTGAAGCAACTGCAAATCTGATCCTACTCTGAAACTCTTCAGTTTTGATTCAGCAACTCACAGAAGTATCAAATTATTACGACGTATCAAGCTAGAAGAACATACCAATCTAGCTGACTGACGTTATGAGCCTTATGCAGTCATCGTTCACTGCGGTTCTGGAGCTGATTCTGGTCACTATTATACCTTGGCAAAACATAGAATGGACTGGTACAAATTTGATGATAGTTTCGTCAATAGGATGCATTCTTTCGAATTCGAGCCTCTGGGGACACCATACATCCTTTTTTACAGAAAATCAGATAATCCTGATTCGACAAACATCTCCAGTTTTTCTTCAATTATTTCCAACTTTCCAGATGTGTTTTTGCAGGTTTTCCGGATTTTCCTGCAGCTGCAAAAGCGAATGCGCCACCGTTTCATTCAAGTCGCCCCGGAGCGCAGATCAACTATTTTTCATTTTGATTTTTTGCTGTTGTTTTCAATTTTTTTATAGAGTTTATATAATCTTATAAGTATTTAGAAACAAAAATCAGATCGGTATTGTGCAAAATTCCCCGTTCCTAGGTCTATAATAAATAATTTCTAGATTTTAGTAACGAGTTTTGCGATGATGTTGAAAATTTTCATCTAGGTCGAAATATTTCTGTTAATTGAATGATTGAGTGTACTATGTCTATGCACCAGAAAGGAAATAATGAATATATTATGGCAATGTATAGAAAGATATCGCCAAAATCCTACCTTAACGAAAAAAGACAAGGAAGGATTTCTCAATCTCAACAAATGTTGGATAGTAATGAAACATACTGACTAAGACACCCTAAATATTTTGTCGGGTGTCTGAACTTCCACTCTGCTCTTCTATAAATGATCGATAATAAATGAACTAACTCTCCAATGATACTACTCTGAAATGGGAGGAGAACCTCCCGAGTGGAAGAAGCCATAAATCAGTGTCTACGACAAGCATGCGCTCTCTCAAGTTAAGTTCTGAAAGCGTTTCATGATAATTTATTGACCTACAGGGTAAAAGATGCAAGGGCTTTACCGAGGAACGATTCTCATCAACCAACAAATACATTTTAATCTTGAGTTATAGCTTTTTCAGTTTAGGACGACGAATCTAAATGAAGATGTTATTTTTACAGAAGACAGCCATACACCGGATGGCAATGAAAATACTTTCTAGATACCTCCTCTATTTCATTGTAATAAGAAAGTGTTTCACTTGGGGTATACGGAATCATTATCACCTCCTGATAGGTATCATATTTTCATGTATGGTTTACTGATGCAATTCGGAAAGTGATCTTGAAAATAACGGTCAAAATAATAACAAAAAAATTGAGATTCAGTTAAATTCAATGGAGTCGAAGAATCTAGAATGTTGGAATACTCACATTGATATCAAATCAAATCGAATCAAATATATTTATACAATCTGGAACTTTACAGTTCATATGATGTAAATTAGTTCACACGTAAAGTATTTTGTCTAAAAAGGACGACCTAGGCACACATGCCTGTTTCGTCTTTGTCTATTTTAGACACTGTAAAATAATTAACGAATTAGATAATTGTAAGACGGAATAGGAATAGAAGAGGTTTGTACTTAGTTACAGGGAAATGCCAATATGAACAGAGTATATAGAAATGCAATGAAAATATACCATTGAGGAACGATAGTTGATTAATAGAATTTTGGAAAAGGATTTCACATTTGAATTTAATTTTGTTACGAATTGTTTTAATGTCAGCTGGAATTATATTAAATAGTGTTGGTCCAAAGTAAAGGAAAGATATTTGTGTTACAGATTTTTTAAAATGATTGACTTTGACGTTAAGATTGGTTGCAGCTCTGGAACAAGCCGGTATCTTGCTGAAGTATTTTCGTGGAGAAGAGTTTTTCCTTTTGAAACAATATTTTCAGTAAAGTGTTCTGAGCTATTTGTAGATTTTGCAATGTGCTTGTGAAAGCACCTCTCCAAATTGTTATGCAGTATCTTAAAGTAGATTCAACCAACGAATTGTACAACATATTCAGATTTTTTCTTGATAGAATATCACGCAGTAGGAAGAATCAAAGAATCAGAGCTCTCAGTCGTTTTATCACAAAGGTAATGTGGTCGGACCATCTGACATTATGATCAATCATGACACCAAGATATTTCAATACTACAACTTTTTGCAATTTGGGACAGCTACATCTAGCAAAATTTTCACATTTATGGGAGTGTAGTTTGAAATTCATATTGGGTTGGTCGCTTATTTTGTGTGAGAAAGTAATATATTTCGTTTTCACAACAATTAGGCTTAATAGGTTATGATTCAACCAAATTATTTATATTTTTCAAACCCATTTCAGATTTTTTATTTACTTCATCCCAACTTTTTCCAGTACAGATAATTGCTGTGTCGTCTATAACCAACATCGTCAGCATAGCAAATCATTTGATCTTCGAAATAATTGATTCTTGCAATACTGTTTATAATATATACATAGTGGGCCATTGAAAACAAAACAGCGGCTCTGTAGGTCGGCAGAACCGAGATATATAAAAACGCTCGGACACGTCAACAACATTTTCAAGGAGTACATGGTTCGCGATGAAATGCACCCGAAATACATTCCATCCCTCAGAGCTGTGACCGCCACCCCTAAATTTTTAAATGGCAACATATGGCAAGTGATACCTCATTTGTAAGGTATTTTCCTTCTTAATATCAAACAACAAAAATAAATTAATTCTATCGATTCGTTTTCGAGACATAGGAACTTAAAGTTGGGAAATCACTGTTTATTCACTCAATCAATAAAAATAAGATCTAACAATGCAATTGTTTAAAGATAATTATCATTGTCAAGGAATTAAATCATCTGACTGTTTACCAACAAATAACATACAATTCCGTTTCAATTTTTATTTCATCCTCAATTACTTGATTGAAAAATTGTTAGGGTTCTTGAGAATCGATAAAAAGACGTTTTCTCGAATTCGACTCCAATGCGCGTACAAAAAAAACATGTATAAGATAATTTTTTTCGCCAAATCGCAATTGTGGACGTCTATCAGTGTCAAACCGATCGTTGATTGAACGACATTAGAATGAATTACTTGATTAAAGCTGCTGAATATCTTTCCTCAATAATGATGTATACGATCGCGGAAAGAGTTGAAATAATAACAATTTTTTTAAAAATGATGAGTGCGGTAACCGTTCAGCTAATTTGTTCAATGAAACGCATCCCGATAAACTTGTTGCTAGAAAGTACTTTCTAGAATTAGTGCAAAAATTTCTTCAAACTGGATCAGTAGCCAACAAGAAACGAAACCCAGAACGTGAATTTCCGGTGAGAAATGAACCTGTTGAAGTTGCACTTTTAGGACAAGTTCTTGCAGACCCAACATCGAGCACAATTAAATTGGCTAGTATTACCAATATCAGTAGAACCAGTATCCGCCGAATCCTGAAACATCATAAATTCCACCCCCACAAAATACATTTGCTACACCAATTGAATGAAGATGATTTTGATATGCGACAGGAATTTTGTGAAATTATGACTACGAATATAGATGCTGATGAGAATTTCCTCTTCAACATCTGCTTTTCTGATGAGTCTACATTCTTTTTGAATTCAACTGTGAATCGTCATAATTGACGTTATTGGTCAGATGCCAATCCACATGTTTTCCACGAAGTCCGTACTGAAACTCCCCAAAAACTCAATGTCTGGGCCGGTATTTTTGGGGACCGTTTGATTGGACCAGTATTTTTCGACGGTATCCTGACAGAAGAAACTTATTTGGAATTATTGAATCAATTTGTTTATCCACAATTAGTCGACATCATTGAAAATGACGATCGTTACCATGAAGACCACTTGAAATTTCAACAAGACGGGGCACTTCCACGTTATGCACATTTGAAAATTTAGGGGAGGTTGTCACAGCTCCGAGGGATGTTATGTATTTCAGGTGAATATCATCGCGAACGACGTCCCCCTCGAGAATGTTGTTAAAGTGTCCGAGCGTTTTTATATAACTCGGTTCTGCCGACCTACAGAGCCGCTGTTTCGTTTTAATGGCCCACTCTGTACATTAGGAACAGTATGGGTCCCAGTACAGTACCTTATGGCACTCCTGTCTCAGCTATTGATTCGGTACTCAACACATCCCCTATCTTCATTTTCTGTGTTCTGTTTCCAGTGATAACCCTCCAATACCGTATACAATCATTTCAACTAGTAATTTGTTGTGGGAAACAGTGACGAATGCCTTGTCCAAACCAAGAAATACCGCTAGGCACTTATCTCATTTGTCCAAATCATCTACTGTTTTGTCAACAAAAGTCATGATGGCATCTGTGTTATATTTTGCAGAAATCCATATTGTGAGGCTTGTCAAGACATTTAATTAATCGTGTTTTAAGAGCTTGTTCGAATAGTTTAGCAAAGTTATTAATATCTGATATGGGCCGATAATTTGTCAATAAAGTGCGTTTTCCAGATTTGAAAACCGGGGTAACTACGGATTCCTTCCATTGCATAGGTATTTTTCCATTGACAAAACAGAGATTTATAATATGTTTCAATGGAATGGACACTATCTTTGAAATTTGAAATGGTGAACTATGCAAATGGTGTCAAAAAAGGCCCGTTGCCAAAATCCAAAAATATTCATGCCGTTTTTAAAGTGGACTAAACTATCAGAGCTGCAGCTCACTTGTACATCTCCCAGGTAGCACCTCAAATTGGCTGATTCTTGATTTCATATTGGGCCAATATGGATGAATATTGGAAATACGATGTCATATTAATAATATTGGGTAAATATTGGCTCGACCGATTCTGAATATATATTGGCATGTAATATTGGGGCAATATTGGTTGAATGATTTTTAAAAATATTGATAAAACAATGTTGTCTATACATTGTTTTCAACTTCTAGAATAAATATTGCATTCCCAATATTCCTCTCATATCGAGTCTAGGAATAAACCAATATTGTGTATTCATGTTAAATAACATATTGGTTGAATATTGTTTCACCAATATTGAACAAATCAATATAACTTATGTTGGATCGATATTGGTTGAATGCTTGTTGAAAATATCGATAAAACAATATTGTCTATATATTGTTTCCAACATCTAGAATGAATATTGCAATCCCAATATTCCTCTCATATCGAATCTAGGAATAAAACCAATATTGTGTATCCAAGTTAAATAACATATTGGTTGAATATTATTTCACCAATATTCAACAAATCAATATAACTTATGTTGCGTCGATATTGGTTGAATAATTTTTGCCAATATCGATAAAGCAATATTGTCTACATACTGTATTCAACATCTAGAATGAAATTGGAATCCCAATATTCCTCTCATATCGATTCTAGGAATATGAAAAATAATATTTTGTATCCTAGTTTGATAGAACATTTGTTGGATATTACAAAAATCATAATCCCTTTTGTTGATAAAACGTTAAACGAAAATGTCATGCCAATAATGAAATAATTATATTAACCCAGATAGCCCTACCGTCCTTTTAAGAGGACGCACTACTAACTATTTTGTTCTAGCTAATTCTGCTACTGAAGTACAGGTGGCAGCTGATCAACACAGAATATGAAGTGTTGAGAAGCCACCTACAGTAAGTTTCCAGTAACTAATATATTGCCGACAGTTAGACACGTGTGTTTGTTTGTTATTTCAGTGACCATTGACGATGGGTAACTCTAGGTAGGTGATTGCTGTTGATAAGAGTAATTACGATCGTTAAATTTCATGTCTAAGTAAACTAATGAAAAATGAACCCTTTCATTATGATAACCTCGAATTTTCATTTGAATTTTGCAAAATAAATGGCAAGAAACAACACTGTCCTTTTAAAAGGATAGTAGGTCTATCCACTGCTATTGACTACCTTTTTTCTATTTATTGGGAAAATCCGCTGACCCTTTCCGAGTTGCTGGCAGAATTGGAAAATGATGAGGATGCTGTGCTTCCAGAACAAATAGTGATTTTTCCTCCAGAAAATGCCAACGAAGGATATGACACTGATGAAGATTCAGGGGATCGGAATGTCGTTGAACCTAATAATTTACCTGGAGCACAGCTGCTAGCAGAAATTGAAGTTCAAATGCCATCAGAATCAGAAGAAGAACTTGGGCAGGCATGGGATAGTGACGACGACGACAAACCTCTATCAACATTCGTGGAAAGAAGACCAAAAAAAGTTAAAAAATTTCACTACGAAAAACAAGATTTGGTCGTGATAGATTTTGCTGATTGGGAAGTTCAATCATCTGGGGCAATCAAGCTTTCACCTTGCAACATTTTTCGATTGTTCTTTGATAAAGAAGTGATAGATTTGATTGTATATTTTACGAATTCATATGCACAACAAAAATATCGTGCATGGGATATTACTCCAGATGAGATATTTTGTTTCATTGGAGTTCTTCTACTTTGTGGTTCCGTGTCTTTACCACGAAAAAAGGTGTATTGGCAAAATAGGGATGATACCAATCACAAATTAGTATGTGAAGCTATAGTGCCCGACAAATTTCAATATATTATGAGTAATATTCATGGCGACAATACACAACTAGATAAGGCAGATAAATACTCCAAACTGAGACCTTTATTTGATATCCCGAACAAGAAGTTTTTCGATTTTGATCCACCCGAGGAAAACCACAGCATAGATAAGTCTGTGATTCCATATGGGAGGTGTGGATCGTGGTGACCAAAATTTGAGTGAATAAAGAGTATCAATATGAGGAAAAAAATGGTATATTCCATTGTTTGCTCACTGCATAGTCATGGCTTTTCAAAATTCTTGGCAACTACACAAGAGTAATGGTGTAAAGCTGGAACAATTAGAGTTCCGAAGATCTATAGCTATGCAGCTTCTGGAAACCCACAAAAGAAATACAAAAAGGGGGCCTTCAAATCATGAGTTTTCTCGTTATGACAGAATAGACCACCTAGTTCTGTACAACGAAAATCAGCGATGATGCGCTGTATGCCACAAAAAATCTAATTTCATTTGTCGAAAGTGTAACGTTGGTTTACATCCAAAGAATTGTTTTGTAATATATCCTACAAATTAATTATTATTATTTTGCATTGTATCAATGATGATAAAATAAAATAATTTTCATGAACATATTATTCTATTCCATAGTAGTGGATAGACCTACCGTCCTTTTAAAAGGACAGCTTGTCTGGGCCAGTCGTGACCTCATGATTTTTTTTCATTATTTTTGTGAGATACTACCCCTTTCTTAAAACAAAAATCGCAAGAAATTCTTTTAATTTTCGGAAAAAATTAGTTTCAGGGCTGTTTGGGTTAATACAATATTACAAAGAAATTCTATTACCAATATTTTAATTTGAATATTGGTCGAATATTCGAAAACAATATTGAAATGAATAATTATAATAAAATCTGTGTAACAAACCGCTAGAGGGCTCTCGATATGAAACATAAACTGGAACCTAGGGAAATATATGAAGTACTTTTCACAACTTGTTTTTAAGACAGTTCACTCAGTGGTTATGACGACCGAAACGCAGACTCTGTTGACTTCTTTATTGAAGGAGAACTGTAATTGTAGAAGTTCCGAGCCATTACACATTTTCATGAAATAGTTTACTTTCAATATTCTACCAATATATCTAAATGATATTGTACCAATATTACTTCAGAATATCCCACCAATATTATTTTTATAATGTTCAAACAATATTTGACCAATATTGCCAAATGTTCACATTTTTTCTCGCCAATATTACGTTTTAATATTTTGCCAATATTTCCATAATATTGTACCAATATTGTCCCAATATGAGTGTGCTACCTGGGCTGTAGGTCTCCGAAACACAGCACTAAAGAATTTCTCTCTTAGGTTAGCTTTTGAAACAGATATTTGGTAAAATACTGTACTGCAGAAATAATAAATTCCAAAATTATTATTTTGTCTGGATCTTTTTATTTTATGTTGATAAGGGGTTTTAACACCTTACACCCTTGAGACAGAAACATCAAAAAGTTCTTTATGAATTTGTGTTTAGATATTTTACTCTGAATTTGATTTACTGGGTTTGAAAGAGAACTATATTAAAATATATCCCATTGAAATTTTCTCAAATTGATGAAATTCTTTGAGGAAATAAAACAGAATATCGAACAAATAATCATTCAATATTGAGTTTTCACAAAGTGATGAAAGGATTATAATAATAGCAGAGTGTGAGAATGTGTTCCATCGATACTGTATCGACGGTTAAATTCCGGAGATCATAGCAATAGAGTGTGAAAGTGTTTGTTTCACTGATACTGCCTCAACGGCGTAGTTCCGGAGATCATATAATCAGAATGTGTGAGTGTTTATTCTACTATTACTGTCTCAACGGCGTAGTTCCGCAGATCATATTATTAGAATGTGGAAGTGTTTATTCAACTAATACTCAAATAAACCTGGAAAGAACAATATCAGAAACATACACAGATGTAAGAAGATGATTATAATTCACATTCACCTGGAAGAAAAAAATATTATGGTCACACATAAATAAGTCAAAGTTCATGATTATAATTCAAAAAGTTACTATCAATTTTGTAAAACTTCTTCGAAAGAACGTTTTGTCCAAAAGTGACGTCATAATCATACGTATTTTCTCAAAAATGTTGAATGTCTATAAAATATCGTATTGCTTTGGATAAACTTTCAATAATTTCTCATTCCCAAGGAAAATTATTCTTACCACGAAAGAAATCAGTTCCAAAACTAGTTGTTGTGTGTTTGAAAGTCCTAGATTAGGTGTCTTCTTCTAGATTTCAGCCTGAAAAATGGTTACCATAACTACCGCCTCGATGTGTGCAATTCGATATCTTTTGCCGAAACCCTGCTTTGGGTATATATGAACCCGGAATTTGGAACTCATAGAAAATTATGCTTTTATAACTAATCTTCCCTTATTGCGGGCCTTTCACGAGAGGGGGTTCCCCATTTACTCACAGAGCCCACTGAAAGTTGGAAAACTTGGTTTGTTGACATCCGATACTCAGGACAAGCCTTCCCAAAAAATCTATTCACGGAAGTTAGAAAAAATAATTCAATCCTACAAATTAAGCTTTCGGGCCACGAGAAACTATTTTTAAAAAGCAAAATCGAATTTACAAAGTACAAATTTATTTGTGAAGACAGAGATGTGTCTCGTACAACGTCGCTAACAGAACTGGACTAACTATAAAGCACGGTTAATCATATTTTCATAAACCTTAGTCAGCACTACATGGAAGTTACAAGTTAAGGGTTTCTTAGGGGTTTGTATATATAACTTCTCCATCCCTAAGACGAAAATAATACGGTAGTATTATTTTCGGAATTCAAGTCCTTAGGTTTTGTCTTGACACATTTGAAATGTTTTAAAATATCATTCTTACATTTTATAGAGGAATTGTAAAAGATGACAATAACAATAATTATGCTCAGAATAATACAAATATAAAAAGAAATATACGGGGTGTTGTTTTCTTCCAAGGCTTGGAGTCGGTGGAGTTGAGTTTTCTCGGCTAGTTTCTGGAGCCTTGTCAGCTCGTCTAGGTTAATCTTATCCAGGACCTTCAGGGGGTGGTCTTCATGGTTAGGTTCGATGATTTCTATTCTGGGCAATTGTAGAGGGGTCTCCCGTATCGGGGAAACGTTGTTGCTGTATTTTTCCCCATTAATGATGAGGCTACATTTCTGGGGTATGTGGATCAGCTGTGGTTTGTAGATTTCTTCATATCCGCTTTCTTTGCACTTTTTTTCAATAGCCATTTGTCTGGCGGGAATGACAATGACATAGGCGTCGTTGACTGGTTCTACTACATCTTGTTCTAGATGGACCTGGAGTGATTGGCATGGCTGTCTGCTCTTTCCTTTCACAGGTTGTCTCGATTTCGTGGCACGGGCTGTCCTCGTAGTGGTGATAAGTCGAGTTCAGGATAATGTATGGTTTCAAGGGAATTATGGCATTATTGGAAATCGGAATGGGAAATAAATGATAATAATCGTAAAGATTTTCTCTAAGTATCGGGACATGAATCGTGAATAGAATAAGATCATTTTTATATCGTGTTTCAATTTTTAAAAGTTTATAATATGATTGAATGTTATCGAAATATGGTAGACTTCCTTTGTACATGTTAAGCATTATTTCAATTAGTTCTTTGAGCTCGGAAGTTGGTAATATTGAGTTATGAATAATATTCAGTTCACCGAATAATATCGATTCTTCAATATTGTTCAGTGTTGACAGTACATTTTGACAGTCGATTATCATTGTATCGAGAGAGTTTTGGAGCCGTAAGAATAGTGTGTATTTGTTCAGACTGTCGACAATACTCTCTATCTGTTTGCCGATCAGTTGTTGATTTTTTACAATGTGTTGCAAGTTATTTGACGTTTCGTTCAAGAATCTTTTTGTGATAGTTAAGTAATTTTTCAAATCATGGTGTAGGATTTTTTGATTATTATTTAGTGTAGAAATAGCTTGGTCATATTTTTCTTCATCTTCGTCATCTAATGTCCCAAAGAGCCATTTGTTAGTTCTGCCCACAAAATTTATTAGGCCTCTTTTTGATCGGCTGAATTTTTGGGGATTGATGTTTATTAATTTCACAGAAATTTGTTTGAGAAGTTGTAACAAATGGTTATGCATATGATGTAATTGTGGATACAGTACATCTTTCATTGAAATAAGGTCGGTTATGTAATTTGAGTTATTGGCTATGCTCTTTATTGGGTCATCAAATTGTTTCAAGTCGATTGGTTTCAGAAATGTATGTTTTTGGGTAGTGATTCTCGCTTTTCCAAGAGAGAAAGGAAGGATGGGGTTGGGTATTTCTGTCATGGTTATCTGTTGTCCATTAGTGGTAAGGATCCCGAGAAGTAGAAGGAACAGCGTTGTCATCTGGAAAAATTCGTTTCTGAGATTGTTTTCTTTGAGGTTTCAGTTTACTCTTATGATATTTAGAATTTTTCGTTTTTACTTTGATGCCACAATCCTTGATAGGTTGGATTTGCTTATAAAGTGGCGATAATTTATTTCGGGGCGATTCTTTCAGAAACACGTTTTCATTGATTTTTATCGCTGGTGGATCATCTCTTTTGGAATTAACTTCAGTAAGGTTCTTAGATTTTTCATTATTTTCCGTGATTATTTCGTTTATTATTTTTTGATTTCTCGCGTGTTTTTCAATGTAGTCAGAAGTTATTTTCGAAAATGTTATATCAAACGGATTTTGGTGTTCAATGTTTCCTTTAATAATTTGAAAAGGGGTGAATTTGGTCGCGGAGTGGATGGTGTTGTTATATCCTAATATAGCGTATATCATTTGTGTAGTTATTAGTCTATCAGGATGTTCGAGTTTCAGGGTTCTGATTTCTTCAATGAGTGTAGAATGTAGGCGTTCTACAGGACTGTTGCTATTGGCATTTTTGGGAGTTATGTAATGTAGAGTTATTTTGTGCAAGTTACAGAAATCTTGAATTAGACTATTTTTGAACTCTGTTCCAGAGTCGCAAGTAATTTTATTCGGAATACCGTAATGGGAAATGAATTTCAATAAACCATCTAATATGCTGGGTGCATTCAAATGAATCGGGTATGCTTGGGCAAAACGCGAGAAGCTATCAATAATTGTCAAAAATTTAGTGTTATCTGCCGAAAATGCATCGATATAAATATGCTCGAATGGGTATTCTCCTATAGGAGTAGGGTTGAATTTGATAATGTTGGGGTGACGTTCATATTTTGTCTTTTGGCAAGTGACACAAGTGTTTATATAATTTGTCACGTCTTGAATCATGTTTGGCCAATAATATGTTCTACGTAGGGAGTCTTTCGTTTCATTTATCCCCCTATGAGTGGTTTTTGTTTCGTGATGATGCTGGATTTTTAGTTTCTGTTCGTCTTTGTCTGTGATATCGGTTAAAAGGACATTACTCTGGACTAGTTTGAAGGCTGAATGTTTAAAGTGTTTTTGAATCAATGGAATTACTTTATTTTTCAAACGTTCTTCAAAAAGTATGCCATGTACTATTTTCGGTTTAAGATATTCTAAGAAGATTCTCACAAGATCATTTTCGATATTTTTACTTGGTAGTACTATTTTTAGACGAGTTTTATCAAAAGGTTTCGTTACCCTTACCCGAGGGGAAAGAGTGTCTACACTTTCGGAAAGTATAATTTGGTTTTTGAATTTATTCAACGGTTGTTCAGAAATTGGGATTTCAAGAATTGGATTTTCATGGGAAGAGTGCTGAGTTTCATTGCTGTCGTCGGGTTCCTGCGGCTCCTGTACTGCTGGAACTAAGACTACGTTTGATAAGACGTTTACTTTTTTCTTTTCTGGTGGTTTTTCTTTTTCTTCTTCTGTTGGTTTCTTGCCAGTTCGAAGTTTTCGAATTTCATCGTTTAGTCGATTGTCAAGGTCTTGAAGGTCTTCGTCGGAAATTTCTGGGATTTCTTCTTTGTTTGCCAAGTCCGCGAAGATTTCGGGAAAGTCCTCTTCAAATCGGTTGTCTGATAAATCGGTATTGGCTATCATTGATTGGTTTTCCAGTGGGTGGAGTTCTATTCTGGAAAGGGCATCTGCGACGGAGTTGTTTTTACCTTTTCTGTATACAATGTTGTAATCGTACTCTTCCAGCTTCAAGCGCCATCTTACCAATCTTGAGCTGGGGTCCTTGAGGTTGAAAAGCCATTGCAAAGGTTTATGATCGGTTACGATCGTAAATTGATTTCCGAATAAATATGGCCTAAAATATTTGGTGAAATTCACTATCGATAAAAGTTCTTTTTCTATCGTGGAATAATTTTGTTCGGATGGGTTTAATGTCCTCGAAGCGTACGCGATAGGTTTATCTTTTCCTATGGCACCCTGCGATAAAACGGCACCAATGGCCACGTTAGACGCGTCAGTAGTCAGTATAAAGGGTTTCTTAAAATCAGGATACTAGAGTAGGGGTTCATTTGTGAGTACTTGTTTGCATGTTTCGAAAGTTTCCAAAAATTCCGAGGTATGAGTTATTTTTTCGCCTTTTTTCAGACACCGCGTAAATGGTTTGGTGAGATGGGCAAAATCTTTTATAAACTTCCGATAATACCCTAATAAGCCAAGAAAAGATTTGATTTCCCTAGCAGTAGTTGGTATGGGGAAATTTTGAATTGCCCTTATTTTATTAGGGTTAGGTTTGATGCCATCGGGCGTGACAACATGACCTAGAAATTCGACATTTTGTTTCATGAACTCACATTTATCTAGTTGTATTTTCAATTTAGCTTCGCGTAAAGTTTTAAAGACTTGTTTTAAATTGGCTATGTGTTCTTGCAAGGAAGTTGAAAACACGATAATATCGTCCATGTACACTAGACAGATTTTGTTCCGTAAATCTTTAAGGATATGATCCATTACTCGTTGGAAGCTTGCGGGTGCATTCTTCAACCCGAATGGCATGCGAACGTATTCGTAATGCCCATGCTCCACGTTGAAGGCAGTTTTTTCGATGGATTCTTCTTCCATTTCGATCTGGTGGAATCCAGATGCTAGGTCGAGGGTGGTAAAGTAATTGCATTTTCCCAATTTGTCCAGGATATCGTCTATATTCGGAATCGGGTATCGGTCATCGATTGTTTTTTCATTCAACTTCCTATAATCTACCACGATGCGCCATTTCTTCTTTCCTGATGCGTCGGTCTTCTTCGGCACAATCCATATTGGGCTACTCCAAGCGGAGGATGATGGTCGAATGATTCCATCGGTGAGCATCTCCTGAATTTGCGTTTGGACTTCCTCCTTATGGCAATGAGGAAAGCGATAAGATTTCGTATGTATTGGTATCTCGTCTTTGGTCTTTATTTCGTGTTTGATTTTATTGGTAAATGAGAGTTTATCATGTTCATTATGGAATATGTCTGCAAATTCTTTATAGAGTTTTAGAATGGCTCGTTTTTCTTCTGGATTCATGTGGTCTGTCCTAATTTTGTCAGAAATGTCTTTTGTCAAATCGTAATATTGAATGTCGGGTAGAGCGCTCTCGATATGATAAAATTCGAAATGTTCTTTTTCAATTCGGATAGCTTTAAAGGGTTCGTGCATTGTGACAGAAATTGTCCTATCTGTATTATTGAAAATTTCGAAAGTAGCGCGATAGTTCGAAGCACAAGTCAAAGTTTCCGGTATATACAATCCATTGAAATTTTTATTAGTAATTATGATCTCCCCTTCGTTAATATCGACGGAATATTTCCGGACCAAACTTTCGAAAGGCGGTATTTCGAAAGTGAAGGAAGTTTCGTGAGGTTGTCTATAAAAGAACGGTATTTGCACCAGGTCATTGCGTATTAGCTGATTGTTAAAATCGATATTCAATCCTAAATTTTTTAATTCTTTCAATCCTATAATACCATCAAAAAATTCATGGAATTGAAATAAAATATACTCGGTCTCGTAACAACACTGGAATTCTTCAAAGGCGGGTATAAGAGCTCTAAACTGAATTTCTTTTTCTCCTAGAGAAGTTTTCAATTGGGAAGGTTGTCTAAAAATTCTGTCAGGGAAATATTTTTCGACAATCGAAGGTTTCAGTATTGAGGTGTGACATCCTGTATCAATTAGTAATTTTATCGGAGGGTTACGAATTTTTATATATGGGAGTCCATTGACCGTGGCAGAGTGAAGTTCTATCATGCTGTCTCGTTCTTTGGAGGCGATTCGTAAAAATTTTCGCCCTCAGACTCGTGAATGTCGTTGCTCCGTTCATCTGATGGTTCGTGGGGAGGACAATATTCGTCGGGGTAATGGTCAGTATAAGAATTATCTTGAAAATGTTCAGGTTGAAATTCTTGTGTAGTGTTAATTTGGTCATAGGAGTGATAGTCGTATCGGTAGTTATTCGGATAATAGTTATAAGCAACGTCAGACTGGTCGTAACCGTGATTGTACATTTCCTCATTCATGGGTGTCCATCTTTGAGGTTGCGATTGGGCCGGATTAGTGAATGAATGGGGCATGGGTCTATGAACCGTAGAGTTCCTAGATGTAGTGGACATCGGTTCGAAAGTCCTTGTGTCGGGTTTACCTGTTGGTTTAAAAACGTTTCGTGGCGGACCAAACACTTGTCTGTTAGTTAAAAATGTTTGTCTTACTGGTCTGGGTTGGACATGTATTGGTTGACTGGGAAATGGGGGCCTAAAGTTATTCTGGCTGTGATTTGGATATTGAGATTGTGTTCTAATGATATTGGAAGGTTGATTTCGGAAGTCTGATGCCTGATTTTGGTTCCTGATTGTTTGAATTGGAGCCATTGGTTGTGAATTTAAAGGGCTATAATTTAAATGAAGGTTATTATGATTTTGTCCAATTTGTCTATTAGGTTGTTTGGGTGAATTAACGTTCGGACGATTTTGGAAAACTAGATTTTGGGTGTGTCTGAAATTCTCATCCTCCTGGACAAGGTTCATTGCTGCTTCTAGGGAATTCGGATTTTGGACGATAGTTTTGTCCTGTAGTCGGATATTCAGGTTCCTCAAGAATACTTTGAGAGATTGAGATTCGTATTGTCGAATATGTATTAGTTTAGTAGCTTGGTCCATGTTGGCGTCGGAGTTTATTTTGAAAGCTAATTTACTGCGTAATAATTGGATTCTTTTTGCGAAATCCAGGGGATGTTCGCCTCTATTTGGTGTAAGAGTAAACAATTGTTGTTCGAGGTTATCGAGGCTTTGTCGATCGCCAAAAGTGTTTCTCAATTCTAATTTTACTTGAGTCCATGTCTTCAGTTCGGACCTTGCTCCGATTAATAACTGGGCTCTATCTTTCAACTTACTCAATAAAATACTCAAGATGCACTGATTTAATGTGGCGTCGGCACCATGATATTTTTTATGAAATTGCTCGGCGGCGTTAATAAATATTTCGAGGGTCTCTGACGACCCATCGTATGTTGGAATAGTATCGGAATAAATCTTGAATAGTGTATAATTGATTTCTGTTGCCATATTTGAAACTCGCAATGAGCTTAAATTATTTGTCAAACTTTCAATTATGGGGTCAGTCATCAAATGCTATTTCGAACGTTTATATACGCTTAATTGTAAAAATATAACTGAAGAATATTTAGACCTTATTGAATTTATATTGAAATACCTCACAAAATAATTCTTAGAAACGATAAAATTATTTCTTTTAGGAATTTGAAGATAACAGTGTACAATACAAGCTATTCTTTCTTTCCTCACAGTCAGTTTTCAAACCGTGTAATATTTCACGAGAACAAGTGTCGTTGTCTTTGAGATAACGAGCGGCGAACTCTGAGTATCAGGTTTCGAAATGCAATTACGTGTATTTAATGTAGTTATTACTAAATTCAGGTAAATTATAAAATGATTTGAATGTGATCAATAATCGCTAATCTATAGTCAGTCCACCGATTTCGATTACGATAAAAGAAAAAATGATGGATTTACTGAATGGGTTTGAAAATCAATATTCAAAAATTTCGAACAAAAATCTTTACGATAAAGTTTTGAAGGAAAAAATTTGAAAGCAGAAAGGAATTCTCGACTTACCACGATGGTGAACCAGGACGTCCCCTTCTGGAGTCTGCAGCAACTGGGTATGCCGGTTTCTGGGTGGTCTATCGAAGCTGTTCTTTCGATAACGGATTAACAGTTAAAACTGACGAATTTCACGATCGATATTCTTCCGTTATCCTACCGACTGCGCCAATTAAGCTTTCGGGCCACGAGAAACTATTTTTAAAAAGCAAAATCGAATTTACAAAGTACAAATTTATTTGTGAAGACAGAGATGTGTCTCGTACAACGTCGCTAACAGAACTGGACTAACTATAAAGCACGGTTAATCATATTTTCATAAACCTTAGTCAGCACTACATGGAAGTTACAAGTTAAGGGTTTCTTAGGGGTTTGTATATATAACTTACAGGAAAATAATAATCTATTGCAAATGATTCGTGATTTGGAAGAAACAGTGCTACAAAATAGTAACACATGATGATAAAATAATGGAATAATATCTGTTCAGGTCCTGAACAACCATAACAGATAATAGGTAAATGCATAAAATTGTGCGAAAAAAAAATTTTGACCAAGAAACAAGGAGCGATAGTACTATAAATGGAAACCCAGAAGAATAGAGTGATTCACCTAAACCAAACTCGACGTGTTCAATTCAAATCATGAACAATCCGTCTTTGTTTTCAAATACGGATGAAACAGAAGTGATAAAGATGCAAGGAAGCAATTCCTCATGTTTGACAGAAAACAAAAAATGCAAATGGAGAAAGAGCATGAGCATGAGCATGAGTTACTTACCGGTCACCGTCCGCTCCGTACATTCAACCATCCAGGAAGCACCGACTCAGCAGAATCATATACTTAATTGTCAACTTTATACTTTCCACCTTGAGAATGAAAATGAGAATTTATATTCAGTCTTGATGAAATTGCTGAACCATAAACTTGTCTAATAAATTATTTTTCGTGTTTTTTAAAAAGTTATTCATTATTTGAAATAAATATTTCATGAGCATGAATGAGTTGGGATAACTCAGAAAGAGCGACCTGATAAATTGTTTTAAATCACTTTGGTGGTTTCTTGTCTAAACGTACACCAAAGCAAACCGCCACTACTATGTCGCCCACCCTTAGGAAGTATTTGTTATTTATATTAAAGGCAGTAAAATGATATGATATTGAATTTTTGCTGTCACCAGACCAGCGTCTACAGTTCGATTATTTTATCTTTACCCGTGCGTCATCATCACAAAACCATAATTCTTAGCTTAGAAGACAAATGTTAACGAATTTTGATTCGCTCATAGCGGTTGTAAGAAAGAGATGTTCGATAAAGGGTGTGTGATTTCTTCGATCATAAATTTATGACGAATGAACTGTATTTTTGAATCGGCTTTGAATCACAAAGGATAGCCTCCTAAAAAGCCGGAATAATTAACCCTTGACTTTAATATTTCGAAACAAGTTCGAAAATAATGTGCCAGAGATGTATCAATAATGTGAAATGAATACGGAAGTTCCGTGGGGAAATTCAAGTTCAACAGTTGATTATTATTCATTTGGCAGGGACAGGACAATTATAATGTTGTCCGACGTACCCTGTCACTGATGAGAGGCAATAAACCTCGAAACATGCATGTCTGCTCAGCTGCTGGTGGTCATTCCCAGCCAAATGAAGGATAATCTTCTGTTTAAGTACAAGACACGCCCTTAAAATTGGGTCCTTTCGGAAGAACGTTGCACAAATATCTGTCAGATGTAGTTCAATGTCCGTCGTGGTATTAGCCAGAAAAGTAGTTGTTTCCTGACAGATGTTTGCCATCATTTTTCCACTTGGTGGAAAAGCTTGACCCTTGACCCTTGACTTCAAAACGCTTTTGGTTTTGCAGGTCTGGCCACGGCTTAATAAATGCGTGGACTTTGTATGCGGGTTAATAATAATAATAGTAGGTAATATTTCAAAATCATGACAAATAATCGACTGGAGCTTTAGTTCGAGGAAGTTATTACTTGATTATCAATGTTCATATGGTAGAATTGTATCGTCTCAAACTACAAGTAACCCAAGATGAATTAGAGAAATTAACAGTCTCTATTTGCACAGCCGTCTTAACTGAAAGAAACTAATAATAATAATAATAATAACAATTTCCTTTATATTTCTCTGTGTGGTCGCTATTCTCACAAGATAGTGTAAGGGCTTCTTTCAAATACAACATATTTTTATCCATCAAATTATTAATCATATTTGCGTCGATCTGATTTGGGTTGCTTTCGAACCTAACCTTGCCAGAATATTTTCAAGTTGTGACCACCTACTCAATATCAAATTAAAAGTAAGAATCCATTTCAACTCATTGAATCCCAACTTATTATTATCAAGGTAAACTTGGACCTGCATCTCATTCAATATTATAATGTTTCGAAAAATATTATAGTAAATTCTGAAAAATTGAAGAAACTATAGTTTTTATTAACTTTGGACGTTCAATCAATTTTTTTTTATCCATCTCGTAGAGGAAATGTTTCATAGCTGATGATATCAGTATCATGAAAATGAACCGCACATACAGCAGACCTTTGAGAGGGGCTCCAATTTTAATGAGGTATTGAAGAAATACATCTCTTTCGAAATTCCCCTTCTTTCAGAAAATAAAATACTAAGATATGGTTTTATTGAGAATATTAATTCGACTTACGTAACACAGCATAAATGAAGAAGAAATTCTTCCCAAAAGCAGAAATTGGTATACAATCACATTTGAGTATAACGCTATTTTTGGTGGGCTTTTAATACTCTTTCACTGATAAATCGAACACTAGATTTTTACTTATATTTCGTAAACCATTTTACATGATTCGTACGTTTATTCATCAATTAAAACACAAATAATTCACCCTAGAATAACTTCTTCAACAACCAAAATTCCACAATACGACACTGTAATGCATGGAAGGGCGCTTTTACCTTGTTGTCAAATTTCTTCACCATGGCTTGAAGAATTAAGACGGCTGTGCTATTTGTCATGGTCGAGTAATATTCAGGAAGATTATTTTATGAACAGCATAAAATCATTCATATACTAGGTCATATATGATTTGTTTCAACATTTATTTCGACTTATATTTTAACAACCATGAGTGCACTAATTTATGTAGTAGAAGAGAGTCCAAAACGAGACATTTCAATTTTTAATGACTGAGTTATGTCGAACTTTGACACTTTTACAAACGTATTTGCTCATATTTTTTGTCACATAAATAGCCGTGTTGACCTAAATAGCCGACATCATATGACTTCAATCATGAAATTTTATTGGTGCTGCCATGTGTGAATGAAATAATCAAGAGGATTATTTCATGAACAGCATAAAATCATTCATATTCTCGTTCATAAACATTTCAACATCAGCTGATTCAACTAACATTTTAATAATCATGAATTACTTATAAATAATAAGAACATAAATATATAGTAATAACTGATAATTTATAATTGAAAGTGCAATTATTGAAACTGATACAAACAAAAGAGAGCAGCTCATATTTCTTTGTTTACACGAATAGCCGTGTTTACTTAAATAGCCGCTCATATCACAAATCATGTGAATTCAATCATGAAATTTTATAGGTGCAGCCAGGTGTGAATGAAATTATCAGCAAAGTTTCACGAACCAGCTTCAATTACGTTTATTGTTTCTCTGGTTGCAATATCTGCTCTGTCAATACCAAATTACCAAAAATATCCAATATGAGAGGGGACCCATATCATAATAACTTTTATCCACAATAATCTCATTATTGAAGTTTCATCCACACTTATGAACCATATGAAGTACCACTTTCGCCACTAGTGGAATAATGAAAAATACAATCTGGGATTTATCACAGTTTACTCATTTATTGATGATGATAATTTTAACAGTAACATTAATATTAAAAGTCATTTCATTCTTTGTTTCACTTCGCTTCCATTAATAACAAGCTTGTATTGTCATCGGTTTCAGAACGCTTAGTCCCTGTCGGCGTTTTTGATAAATCTCTGGAGTCAATGGATGTCTTCTCTTGTAAGAAACGATTGGTACCAGGTGAACCTTGCTTTATCAGGTACAGAATCATCGATATAACTTTCTGCTACAGCTATCGGTCTTCCAAACTGGTATCGAAACAAACAGATATGCGCCCCTGTGCCCCTTACAACATCAAGTACTTCGACCACATGGATGAAATTGCATACTTCTTCAAATTTAAGAAATATGATAGCAGGACTTCGTCATTTGTTGTCATTACCCTCCGTTTTTCTTATCATTCATTAAATTCGGGAAATACTTTTTTATAGTGTTTCCTGGACTTGGCCAGCAATAATTGGCATGTTACTTCTTCAGCGTCTTCAAGTTAATTTTCTGGACTAAAATGGTCACCATCATATTGGTTAGCACCAAAAATTAACGATGCTAAAAGCTACACTCTTGCCAGAAACAACATCCAACCTCTGATAATTTAAAGATATACAATGACTATAAAAGGAGTTATTACAAACTGTTAGACAGTACCAAACGCACATTCAACAATAAACGTATTATGAAATCTTACCAAAAACAGGAGGTAGTCTGGAATATTGTCAATACAGAAATTGGCAGAAATAGAAAGCTTAAAAAACTTGTCAACTTAAATTAAGATGTTATATATAGTGATTTGAATACAGTTTTCGTCACTAATTCCGAAAACATTGTCCAAAAACTATAAAAAAAAATATTTGACCTGAGTGTTTGATAAAATCACCCCAATAACAAAACTCATTATTTTTCAAACCATTTACCCTATCAGATATCAAGACTTATTGGTAAATTCACTTGCTGGTGTTATTAATGCGTGTTTGATGGAAGGTGTTTTTCCTGAAAGTATGGAAAAAAGCAAGGTGTGTTCATTACATAAAAATGGAGATCCTTCATTGCCAAATAACTAAAGGCGAATTTTTATTCTTCCTGTTTTTTCAAAAATTCTTGAGAGAATACTTGTTGAGTTCTTACCAGTATGGGTTCAGAAAAGGTTTATCTACAACCAATGCCCTAAAATCCCTGACTGAATATATCGAGAATTGCTTTGATAGAATGAACACTGTTTAGGAATTTTCACTAACTTATCATCTGCATTTGACCGTGTAGACCATTAGACATTATCTAAACTAAACAGATACGGGATACGTGGTACCTGTCTCAATTTCTTCGAATCACATCGTAGTCAAGCAATGGTTGCTGATAATGTCATGGGTTCATTTATATCTGTTACGAGAGGGGTGCCTCAGGGTTCTGCATTTGGACCACTCTTATTTCTGATATACATAAATGGTATGCCAGATTCCATATTACACAATATTTATTAACAACTATGTTTGCCGATGATACAACTTTCTGTATAAAACTTGAAAAAAGATCTGACCACCCACCTATTTATGAAGATATTATGGCACAGGCTAAGATTTGGTTCGCAGCCAATGATCACTTTTTGAATGAAAGCAAAACCCGTTGCGAAATTTTATACAAATAGCTTGAATAAAAATGAGCATATGAAATTTCTTGGTGTAATTTTAGACCCACAACAGAACTAATGTGGATAGCTCATATGAACTGTCTATGTACCAAGCTCTCACAAGTCATATTCGCATTAAGGAAAATCCGACATGTAACAAACATGGAAGCAACAATATCTGCGTATTATGCATTGTTTCAGAGTCAGTTGATGTATGGAATACAGTGTTATGGTAATGCAGTATCTTCACATATTACCAGAATTTTTATATTACAGAAAGAGGCAATAGGAACCATATTAAAGCTACCTTGAATCAACAGTTAAAGAGAGCTGTTTTCTTCATTAAAAATAATGACCATCTATCTACTCACTGCTCATTTATCAGGGTATAATATCAGTTGAATCAAAGATAAATGAACACACAACGCATTCGTCAATTCATCCCTATGATACCAGACATAAACACAATTTGTTGGTGCCATTACAGGCATTACATCCTCTGCAAAGAACGCAATGAGACGATGCACGGCTCTTCAATCCTGTATGTACACATTATTTGCTTGTTTGTCTCATTGTGTTGTTTTTACCTTCTATTTATTATTTTATTCTATTTTTTACATTATTTATTTTATTATCACTGACCAATTGACGTTCATATAAAATGTAAGTTTTCTAAAGGAGAATGAACATATTATTATTATTATTATATCAGAAATAGAATTATTGTTTTGCATTTTTCACCATCTTCATAGGTTTTCACTAATGGTGTTAATAAATATTCGAAAGTAAGTAGCAACCATTCAACACCTCTCAATATTTTTGTACGTAATACAAGTGATTTTTGAGGAGGTGACAGCCGCTGTCAAAGCAAAATGTCAAATAATACTTTGATGAAAAATTTCTGCGATTCTGATTGTGAATGAATGCGATTGTGAATGCATGCGTGTTCAAGATACATTTTATTCGCTTAGGGAAATGAAGATGCGTCTGTCTGTATAGTTTTCATATTCGGTCAATTTATGGCGAAAGCGACTTGGTAAAATTATGGGCGGCGCGGCGTATCGTTTTAGTTGGACACCATAGTGGGATGTGATGGTCTGCAGCAATAGAAGAAGCGTATGAGAGACTCAGGTGTTGTCAACGGTACTCTAAAGAGAGTTCGTTTGCTTCACAGTATATACTTTCCATTGGGCTAGTGCTCACCACTAATTGAAATGCTAAATTGTTAATGACGTCAAGTTCACGTAGAGTAGAATGATTCGCAATAGTAATAGTAATAATACTTTTGATTACTTCTAGTGAATGCTTTTGTTTGGTGAATTTCACATCAGAATATGATTTTGAAGGGTCGATTGTCAACAGCTTGATCAAATGTTTTATCAGTGTCTTTTATTATATTGAAAACTTCTTTCTTAGTTAATTCGGTGGTATTTTATAGATTGTGTTTTTTTCTGTTTGCATTAATTCAACCATTTTATTGTTTTTTTTTTCTGCTAATATCTGTTATTTCTTGATTATTTCTGAATTTGTTACAGAATATTGGGGGATTTTTTTTGGAGTCCGTTTGCTTGGCATTTGGAACAAGTCATGTTTAATAATGTTACGATATTACTAAATAATACTCCTAGCACACTACTAAACTGTTTTTATTGACTTTACTACTCTGACTGATAAAACACTTAGATCTGCTTGAACTAGCTGAATATTCCAAGCACTTATAAACTGCTTCAAAAGGAACTTCTCTTCCAAGTGAAATGTGTCGTCTTATATACTAAATTTGTCCAGACCAGACATTTCGGGATACTTCCGTTTTCCAGATTATTCAGTGCAGAAAACCATCCATATAAACAATTCTCAGAAGAGGAAATAATAACTGAAGTTGGCGTCGACTCATTTGTTATGCAAATTAGTTACGTTTTATAATCGGCACTCGACAGCGGCGTAGCTAGGGGATTTTTATCATTTTCGTAACAATAATATTGAAACAAGACCTGTTGAATTCTTACATGTAACTTTGTTTTCTGTATACTTAACTGGGGATGTTCAACCAACATAGAAAGAGTATACTACAAAAATATGCCGTTAGAATTATAGCCAAACTTGCACGACGAGATTCATGTAGATTAGTATTCAAAAATCTGAAAATACTTACCTTAGCGGAAATATATATCTATGAAATATGCCAATATGTGTACCAGCATAGATCATTATTTGTATCCAATCAAAATACTCACGAATATGAAACCAGATGCAAACATTTATTGGTACCAGATGTGCACAGGTCTTCATTTTATCAAAGAAATTTACAATATATGGGCTGTAAAATCTTCAACTCACTGGCTGAAGATATACAGACATCCCCCAATCTCTTTATTTTCAAACAACGGGTGAAAGCACTACTACTATCGAGAAACTGTTACACATTGGAGGAATATTTTAATAGTTCTACGTTTTAAATGTCAATTTTATAGTTTTCTATGCTTAATCTTTTATGTAATTTTCCACATTTGGCTTTGACGTTTTCTTTTATTATTGTGCTATGTGTACTGTTCAGTATTATATATGTACTTTTAAATTGAAGAAATAAACATTATTATTATTATTATTATTATTATTATATCCGTAAACATATCAATAACTGTTTTTTTTCAGTTAACTTAGAACTTCTACAACATTGTTAGTAAGGTGAGTAACATGAGGACTCAGGAAAAACCTTACTGATGGGACATTTAAACGAAAATATGTTTCAGAGTAGTAGAAATATATTTGCTTGGAAAATAGTTGAATGCACAATAATTTAATAAAATACCAAGACCGCGAAGCGGTCAAGGGGATCTATTTTGAAATTATTGTGCATGAAATACACAAATACTAGTATAGTCATTACCATAAATGGTTGAATTTTTTTTTAAACTTTACCATATTGTATGCTGTCACATATAGTACCAGAAATTTTTGTAAAAATTACCATATTTCTGGTGATAACCACCATACATTTATACATATATTACTTTGGTTACGCATCCCAACAATGCATTGAAGAAGGCTTTGCTGCGAATTTTGCATGTAAACCTTTCATATTCTGACGTATTTTCGTTGCCATATATCATAATATTTGTCTAGAAATCCTATAGAAAATTAAGTTTTCACTTATGAAAATCAATATTTGGTCATTAAAACGATTAAAAAATTATTGTTTTTTATAAACTGTTGCCAAGAATTATTGTAAGAAGCTCCAAAAAACGACACAACGAAAACTAATACTAACCAATAATTAAACAGCTCTTGTGGAATAATCACTTATTTAAACAAAAAATATTCGAAAAATATTGGTGTCAGATTGGTCTACTTCATCATGAATGAAATAATCACAGATATACCATCTATCCCTGCTGTGCATTTATTTTTTTTAACTCTGATATCTTATTTGAGTTCAAAAGAATTCATGTGTAATATGAAACAATGCTCATTATGTATATGTGCGCATGTCAAAATAAGACATACGATCAGATTGTGTTGTGTGAGTTTCCAACTATGGCAACGATAATCCCAGATTTGTCGGAGTTCGTTCCTATCTATACAAGCTGGACATCCTCTCCGTTTTCCTCGCATCGTCCTATTTTGAGATGAACCGTGACTCTACAACAGCTTACTTATATGCTGTTCAATGATTTTGAAGTACTCAACATCTATTTTAAATTGTTTTCATATTTATTGTGAAAAGCGAGATATTTGACTTCACCACACTAATGAACCACACTGTACAATTTCTCGTGTCCACTTTTTGAACAACCGAATACAACGATTACGACAGTTAATATATTCCAACCCCGTAGATAATTAAATAAGAAGAATAATTGGAGTTTTGCGTTATGGAGATAATTAAGAAAGATAAGTTGAGAACTTCTGATATAAAACTTAATTGAATTTCTTCCCAGAACAATTGCACAATATCGCAGTAGATTTGCGGGAGAGCGGTGTTGCTGACTATGGTTTTTGTTTCCACTATTCGGTCCCATTAGGCCAGTTATGATCTGCCAGCTAATATAAGTGAGTTTGTGAACTAGTTAGGTAAAAGCCGCAAAAGTACATCTGCTTTTCCCTGGGTAAAATAAAACTACATCGCCGTGCCTTTGGTATATTCAAATAATTTTTCAATATTGAAGTATCGTTATTTAATATTTTGTGTGCTAAGTGTCTAAAATAGAATATAAATTTATGGAATACGCAGTAAAATTTGGGAATTCCATGACGCTATAAAAGACTTTAACCCCTATCACCAGTATCTAAAATATACCTCATTCATTATTTAACATTTTTGTGAATGTCACAATGGCATTTTTATCGCAATAGTGACGTAATACATTCGAACCGAACTCAATCAATTATTAAATGAGTATAAAGTTTACTAGTGAACAATATAACAGTTCAAGAAAATTATTCACTGAAGAATTATGTGAAAATGATACTACATACGTTGGCCAGCACGGCCTCCGGGCATATCTACCGTGGACTATTTTCCATGAGACACAGTGTGATACGCCATTAATATACAAAAAAACTGCACTGAAAAATATGAAATTGCAATATGGCGTCCATAATTGAAAATGAAGTTATCTTCGGTTGTTTGTTTCCCTGAATAATAGAACTCACATATATGTGGAATATGGTCACAATGACTAAAATCACTGGACTATTTTATTTTCCTATTGGTTAAGGTTTTTTGCTCTTGTTTTTTTCGGGATAGACAATTTAACTTCGATGCAGTATGCTTCGAATAAGGTGTGTTATGAGTAAACGGCCTATTCAATACAATGTTGTTGGATTTGCCTTCCACTCGGACATTACAACATACTTTTAAATTCCTTACTAAAAACTACTTACAATAACAATGTTTGAGTTTGGAAAGGCCAACTTGGTTGGATTTCTTTCAAATTAATAAAAATTGAAATCACAATCCAGTTTTTCCTCTATATTTTCGAAATGGAAATGCGCAAATTTGCCCCTATTTAACGAACTTCATATTTCTTAAGATAACCGATATTCCCATGCCAGAGCTTGAAAATCCCAGAGTGAGCTTAAATACTCTCTCGGACTGAATAGTATTTCAAGCCGAAATGCACTTGAAACAACAAAGGATCCGTGATAGTATGAGGAGAGCTTAGTAAATAATATGCAGATGGACATCTTTTCTAACATTAGCAGAACCTCGGGTACATCCAATCGTGGTAGTTATCAGTGAATTTAAGCTGCACTGATGATGAATAGTCATTCGGAAAACAGTTTGCAGTCGATCGCTTGCTTGGATCAGGTCAGGCCTTTCTGATTTGTCTAACGGCCAGTTCCATAATCAAAATTGAAGTACCCTTTATTTGAAAAAAGGACCTTTAATGGCAAATTGCATTCTATAAACCAATTTTGCAACAAAAGTTCTCTTTAAAGCTCTCTTTATAATAAGGGCCGGATATCGGCTCTCAACCAGAAAAAAGTATCCTTAAGGAAAGAATAGATGTTACCTAAATATTTGTTCCAACTATTAACAAGCTGTATCCCTACCAGCAACCTCCAGAAACTTGTGCGAGCTGGAAATTACTATTTATATACAACTGGTATCTATATCATAACGTGCAGAAGGATATTTTCCAGCTGGTGTTTTACAGTATCCATTCTAGACTTACCCAATTCACATGATATCATTCTGTAAATAAAATGAAAGTTATTTCAACTCTCAGTCACACCTGGAGACCAAAAGTGTCGAACGTCCTCAAGAGCTCAAAAAGTCTTAGACAATTCGAATCTAGTCAGAAATACTTATTGAAAAATGTCCCTAAACACTAGCAGAATACTTTTTCATTGGGTAGCTCAGTTTAAGTTTTTTCTGTTTACATTTTTATTATTTATATGTATATTCTCGTGTTGTCAATGACCAATTTTGTGTAGTTCCACTGCTTTTAATACCTTTAATATCTTATTCATTCTATTATTTCTATACATATTGATCGGATAATGAAAAGTATTATAATTCATTTTCCTAGGCGAAATCTGAGAAAAAAATTTGTTTTTGAGTACAAACTATGCTAATAAAATTTATTTTTGCTGTGCAAGTATTTGTAAGTCAAAAAAAAATTGTTTATCATTTGAGATTTTTCTTGTCTTCTATTTTCCTCCTCAATTATCCTAGTCTGCTTCTCAAGATGGGTAATCTTTTTGTTATAATACTATTGCCAATGTTGTTGGGTTTGCAATCGTTGGCCATAACTGTCTAAATGAAACCATATAGGTTTCGTTTTCTGCAACGAAAGGAAAAGAATAAAGTTTAATCTAATGGGAAAATCATACTCGCTTTAAAAGATGCTGGTACTGTAACTTCATCGACTGAGTCCATATTAGTAGTTCCTTGCTTCAGATAATTTCCATAGAAATAGAAAAATCAGTACTACCTCATATTTTTGAGTAGAATATGAAATAATTCCATCAGCTGTGATGCTTTCACTAGGCTCTTTTTCCTCATTTCATGAAGAATCAAAATATGAAGTATCAAAACCATTAAAAAATCATTCCTAATACAGTGTGGAAAGTCTAACTGGAACAAATTCTGTAACTTGATAAATGAAGGTTTATCGCAAAATTCCTGAAACATGTCAAGTTTTATTTTCAATGGGGCATATTACAAAGAGATGTGTTCATCTGTTAAATTATCTGGGGGGTTGCAGCCACCCCCACCTTTTTATTTTAACTGGAAGGGTAGGTTTATTAATTTTTTATTATACAAATACAAGTCCATGTTTGTTTGTTATTTTTTATAAGCAATGTGACGGAAAAAAATGAAAGAAGGAAATAGTTACTGAAATTATACCGTCCGCGTACGCACCTGACTACGACGTGGACAGTATAAGATTTTTTGCTGTGTATAGGTAAACTGTTTCTTACCGGAGAAGCCCAAGCAAAAACCTGCTAGATAGGTTTTTGGTAAATTTGAACTGGATGTGATTGATTTGTTGGTACGTGTTTGCAGTCCAACGTGTAACTTAAAACCGAAAAATAAGACAATGCCCTATTTAGCCGAGACGCATCGGATCGAAATTTTAACGATGATCGGATATGGGGACAGAAGTCGAACACAGGCTGAAGTCGCTCATTTGTATACTGAAGTTCATCCAGAATTACCAGCAATTAATCGAAGTACAATTAGCAAAATTGAAACACGATATCGGGAGTTGGGCCACGCAAGGGATGCTCCTCGACAAAAGCGTTTAAAAGTCGACGAAGACGCCCAGTTGAACATATTGTTGGAAGTTGAAGAAAATCCTGCTACTCCAGCTAGGCAAATAGCTCGCGTTCATGGTGTCAGTCACACAAGCGTTTTAAAAATTCTGAAAGCAGCCAAAAAGCACTCATATAAGATGCAAAACCTGCACGAGCTTAACGAAGATGATTCTGATCGAAGACTCGAATTTTGCGATCGAATGATGACTGCTATCGATAGTGGACAAATTGCTTTGGAATGGGTGATGTTTTCTGATGAGTCTACGTTCACATTACATGGGCACGTCAATCGACAGAACTGCCGTTATTGGGCTGACGAAAATCCCCGTTGGATGCGTGAATGCCATACCCAAAGGCCTCTGGGCTGGAATTATTGGGGATCGCATAGTAGGTCCTTTTTTTTCAATGGAAACGTAACCGGCGAAACATACCTGCATATGCTCCAAGACGAACTGATGCCTACGTTAGTAAATTTATTCCCCAATCCTTTGGATCCCAACTTATGTGACCAACGGCTGTGGTTTCAACAAGATGGGGCACCACCACATTTTGCTCAACATGTACGGACATATCTTCACGACGTGTTTCCAAATAGGTGGATTGGACGAAGGGGCCCAATTGAGTGGCCAGCCAGATCACCCAATCTGACTCCATTAGATTTTTTTTATGGGGATATCTGAAGAGCAAGGTTTATGCCACTAAACCTAAGGACATCGCCGAGCTTCAACAAAGAATCAGGGACGAAATTAGGCAAGTAACGCCGGAAGTGTTACAAAATGTGCGGAATGCTATTTATTATCGATTAGGATATTGTCAGCAACAAGGTGGAGAGCAGTTTGAACATTTCTTGCATTAAAGTAATTTCAGTAACTATTTCCTTATTTCATTTTTTCCGACACATTGCTTATAAAACGTAACAAACAAACATGGACTTGTATTTGCAATTGAACAAGCTTTCAAATAAAAAATCAATAAACCTACCCTTCCATTAAAAAAGAAGTTGGGGTGGCTGCAACCCCCCAGATAATTAAAAAGATGAACACATCTCTTTGTAATATGCCCATTGAAAATAAAACTTGAGGTGTTTCAGGACTTTTGCGATAAAACTTCATTTATCAAGTTACAGAATTTGTTCCAGATAGACTTTCCACACTGTATATAATTATTACATAATGGTAGTTCCGATGTTTTTGTTTCCACGAAGTTTATATTATTAGTTTCAGGAAAATCATCCACTTCGTTTCCTGCATCTGTGTCTACATCCTACAAAATCACAAATAATATTAAAATTCCACTCATCAAATGCTTATTTTCATACCGTATCACAATCGACAATTTTGTCAATGCCCAGAATTGTTTTGATATTAACAATTTTTAAACCGCTCTTTATAATTTGATCGAAATTATCAGTTGCAAGAGGACCACCACCAGTTGCTTCATTCTGACTAATAACTTCTAGTTTGTTTCATCGATTTTTGTAGCCAATTTCATAACAAATTCAACTATGTATTACAATACATGTGTTTCTTGACGTTTTTCTCCAAAAAACATCATCGTTCAATTCCCGTCAGTGTAGTCTCAAAAAAGTTTCAATACTGTTTCATATTTTCATAATCTTATATGAACCAATTTCCAATGCGACGTTCCGTTCATTAAATTCCATTGTCAACTTTATTGTTCGGTCGGTTGGTCGGTCGGTGGCTCAGTGGCTAAGGTCTCTAGCTGCGACCCGGTTTTTTGCCTTAGCCTTTTCCGGGGTTTACATCGGAACAATCACCTCTGAACAAAATTAGACGACAATGCAGTATCTACATCGAATGCTACCGAACGACGACATGCATAAGCTTTGCAGGAGGCATGTATTATGCGAGCTACCACCTCTATTTGACTGAATGTTCGACCTTCCGCCAACATCAGCGGAGGCGGATACCAGCGCCCCTCTTGTCGGGACCCTGTGTACCCCTTGGCACAGGCGCTCCCTCGCTTCGCAGCCAGCAATGTCTGCGGAGTAAGGGAGGCGGCCTTCGGTGCGTCCTCCCGCCCTCTTCCCTCCTGAGCCCTCTTGGGCGAAGCGTTGGCTGAGTCGCTGGAGTTATGATCATACAGTCTGTAGTGTAGAAGTGACGAATTACTTTGGAAAATATATTTTATTTATTTATTTATTTATTAGGTCTCTAGCTGTGGAACTTCTAATTCGCATCAGACAGACGTTCGAGGCTCGGGTACGGAATCTTTTTTCTCTAGTACACGGGTCTGTTTAGGTGGCCACATGCCTTGTTGTAAATCAAGAGTGTTGTGAGTTGCCTGGATGCCAATCCCGACGTCTGGTGCTAGCTAGAAGTGCGCACCGACCAACCGGGGTGGTGCTGTAGGTTTTCCGGGTTTTCCTACAGCTGAAAAGTGAATACACCACCGACAATATCAGTCTCCCCGGAGCGCCACGGCAAATAATAATAGCTGTCCTCTACCTGCACAGGCTATGCCTTTGGGTACAAGTGTTTATGAGGGAGTATTATTATTATTATTATTATAATTTTTTCCATATGGAATGTACCTATGCCTTTGGGTACAAGTGTTTATGAGGGAGTATTATTATTATTATTATTTTTATTTTATTTTTTCCATACGGAATGTACCAGTCAGGCCCTGTCTCCGGAGCTCCGATACTACCGGAGGGCGCGCTAGTGTATCGTTAACCCCAGCAAACACTACCCACGTCAGGCTAGGTTTTCTGCCGCATCACGGCTTGCCGGTATGATTTTCAGATTTGAGAGCAGCGTGTCCATCATTCCACCAAGGACCCCTATTATCAGAACCACCATCTTGACAGAATGGTTTGGATAAAGCCTGAGGAGTTCAAAGAGAAGATCTCGATATTTAGTCCGTTTGTCCTCCTCTTTTCGGACGATGTTCGTTTCGCCCGGAGCTGAAAACTCAATGACAAAAATCGTCCTACTTTGATGGTCGAGGAGGACTACATCAGGCTTATTGGCTTGTATTTGCCTGAGGGTGGGGAATGAGTAGTTCCAATAGATTCGGCACTTCTCATTCTCCACAACGGACTCAATATCCCCCGGAGCATAAGTCTCGTCTACACCGTACGAGTATCGTAGATAGTAGTACAACACTCGTAGGGCCGCGTTATGCCTGTGGATATAGGCTGAGACCGCATAAGGTGGACAAGCTGACAGCAAATGCATTATGGTCTCAGCTGCCCCACGACACGCTCTGCATCTAGTGTCAAAGACCTCTATACCCATCACGCGACTACGGTAGACGAGGGTGTTGAAGACACCATTCTGGCAAGCCATTATGAATCCCTCAGTTTCCGACTTCAGCCCACTTGACCTGAGAAAAGCGAAGGTCAGGTTTCTGGATATGCCAAGGTCTTCAATGTTCTTGAAGAAGACCCCATGCATTGGCTTATCCCTATGTAGCTGTAAGAGCCTGTCACACTCCGAGGCTTTCACGTGGGCTTTATGCTGAACGGGTTCCAACTTGGTGACAGAGTTTGGATTCGTCCATTCAGTGTCGAATATGAGACCGAGTTCATCGGCTGCACGGGTTGCTGCCTTGAAAAGAAATGCTCCAATCCCTGCTTTTTCATGATCACATACCAAGCAGAGAAGGGGATCTGAACTTCTGATGACTTTACAGGCTCCATCCAGTACCATTCTGTTATGTAGACACTCCAAACTCAGAAGTCCACGGCCTCCCCGTTGTCTGGGGAAGTATAACCGTGGAACAGACGATTTAGGATGCAAGCTTCTATGAAGATGCATCATTTTGCGAGTTTTTACGTCGAGTTGTCGCAGCTCGTCCTGAGTCCATTTCATTACTCCAAAGGAGTAAAGTAGAATCGGAACGGCAAGCATATTAGTTGCAGCAACTTTGTTCTTCCCCGACATTTTTTCATTTTTTTTTCCATACGGAATGTACCAGTCAGACCCTGTCTCCAGAGCTCCGATACTACCGGAGGGCGCGCTGGTGTATCATTAACCCCAGCAAACACTCCCCACGTCCGTGTGGTGAGTGATTACTGGGTCCGAGAATCATGTGCCCTGAGTAAACCAAGAATAACGGCCTTCTGCATTCTTCCGGCTAGGTTTTCTGCCGCATCACGGCATGCCGGTATGATTTTTAGATTTATCATTATTATTATTATTGTTATAAATATGGGCCTCTAGTTATTTCATCAATTTTATTAGCCACTGTTTCAACAAATTCAGGTATCAATTAAAATACAAGTATTTCTCGACGTTATATTATTTGGTCAAACAATTTCCGTTAGTATAGTCTAAGAAAGATAGAAACCAAAATCTTAGAACTTTGGAAAATTTACAAGTAGACGTGAACGCCTATGCAACCCAGGGTTTTTGTATGAATATTGAAGAACTGTTCAAAATCCAATTTTTATGGAACATAAATGTTTGTTTCTGATGTTTTCTGGCAAATAGGAATCTTGGAGAAAAAATTCTGAGAGTACTTAAGTGATGAATTAGTCATTTGTTTCGTGTGAATTTGTGAGGAGAGATGTTTGAGAAATGCTACTAGCCATCCTGATATTTTCATATTTGAAGAGTTTACGGAATCATGGTTCATTTGAAAAACCCTCAAGTGAGAGTTGTACAGTAAGACATAATTGTCAAGTCGCAATTTTTTAAGGATACAATAAGCACGTCAGCTATATTTTGATATCTGTCGGGTATATTCATGGCAACAAAAACCCAAAAATACTGTCTTGGATGAAATATATGACAATAATAAGGCAATTGAAACGTTTATTGCAGCTTGTTGGGAGCTCGTAAAAACAATAGTATTACCATCGCCGAACAGAGATTCTTCGTTGTCGATATAGTCTTGTCAGTACGACAACGCTGCATTTGATATTTGACAGAACAATCATTTGAAGCTACCAGTGTCGTAACTATGGAGAAAGGGAAACCAAATTGGAAAAGAGAAAAATGAATGAATTATGAAAAAATCATGTCAATTACAGCATCGGCTGTTCTCAAAATCCTGTGGAGATTATTTCACCATAATTTCAGGTTTCCATTCCATATTGGGTTTTCATTATTTCTATTTTATTGAACCTCAGTATTTCTGTTAACAACGCACGACACTGCCATTGAGGGGAAGATGTCCCTTACACACAAATCTTAATGCATGTGCGGCGAGTTACTCATCTAGGTTATGTTATTTGATCGGAGACAGTAACTAACGGAGGTGGTGATACTGAAATTGGCGTTTTGGGTAAATTCAGAAGACGTTCTCGATAGTAATAAAATTATATTTATTCGATTCAGGATTTGGGGAATATCCAAAACTTGAGAACAAAGAAGTATCATTGAGAGAGATTGCAAATCATAATGCTATATCGACATTTCAATAGACCGCATTAGTGTGACGTCAAAATGTATGCAACTAACAGTGCACTGAGTCCTAACGAAATTTATCTGAACTAAGATGCGCTAACACTAACCTTCAGTAACCATTACCATTAAGGTTTAGAATCTGCGGTCAAAATTATTATGTTATTAATTTAATTATTTCGCTATTATCAGCAATATATAAGAAATGTATGTATTTGAATTCGATAGAAAAAGAATTAATACGTCTTACAGAATGGTTAACGTAAAGAAAGTCTTCTAAATAACTTCTGAATAAATTCCAGAAAATCCATTATGCGTCGACCAATAGCAGTGGGATCAGCTAAAGGAACGGCCTGTGAAATTAGGAATAAAAACTCATGATACTAGATAACAATAGCCTTTGAACTATATAAAACACCTTGAATATTAAAAACATTACCAAAAATACTACTTATCCAATGGGGATTTGAAGGAGGCTTTATCTAGCATTTACGTTACGTTTAAAGAACGAAAGGCACTTTAAAGTTTGCTTTAAAAAACACTTTATCAAAAAGCCGAGCTCGAATATAGGAGTATTTATGATGGTGATTATGGAAGTAGCTTTCGTTTTTGGTGCAGGAAACTTAGCTTCTTTCAGTTGAGGATATTCAAATGGATGTCTGACAGATATTATTCAATTTGCTTCCTATCCGAAGTATCAGCCGAGAAAGTTGTTGTTTTGTGTTATACATAGAATAACATATCACAACCTCGCAAGGAAATGAGATATTTGTACCCAGTCAATCCAACACACTTGCTCTAAAATGTATTATGAAGCAGATGTATTACAATAGGAGTCAATAAAAAAACACGTGATACACTGGACATTCTCAATTGAAACATTACATTTTTTACATACAATTTTCAAACAAAATTAAACTATTCAAATCAATTTACGGTACTTTGCGGCTAATGCCTACTTATTCACGAAACTCGTAGATCGCAACTGAGCCTACATAATATCATACCTGTGGATTCGATAAACCTCTAAAAAGGATTTTCCGACGTTTCTTTCAGTTTATTTCTTGTATTTGTCAGTGTTCTACAAAGGACGAATTCCAGTGCTGAGTGGAATGCGAATGAAATGCTTCAAATTCGGCTCTTTGTCATGTAAGTTATAAACTATTTGGTTACAGGGAATTTAATGCCATAGCGTAGAGTTCTTTTCTACAAAAATACTTCAATATCTTCTGTAATATTAGTCGCTTTCATCTTTCCTTCCAAGTTCAGCATGCTTAGGAATGCTTTCATAGAGATATACGAATAAACGATTTTAAGACGTTATGGATTTGCAGAAAAATTATAAATAGCTATTTCACTGAATGTAATTTCAATATTGAACTGTGTAAATCTAGCAGATAATTATCAGATTTTCTTAATCTGACCACATTTAGCAAAAAGCCTCGTTCGAGTATCCTATTGAAACTAACTTTGAAAGTGGAAATGTTTCAGAGATAATTATACTGGGTGTCCGCGAAAGGTGGCTCGCTCGTATAACATTTTTGTTATTGAAGATAATGAAATTAAAGGAGGATACGACGTGAAACTGCTTTTCTGACAAATGTGTATAATATTTGTCACACTTCCTGTTGAAATAAGTGTAGTGAATTTTGTAAACCTATGTTTGTGAAATCTCTACAGTTTAATGTTGTTTTTTATATTAATATTTGTGTATTTAAATTTTGAATCGTTGTAGACGATACTTGATGAAAATCCATTTTAACGTTTATACTGAAACTGTAATGTTGATTTTCACACTTTTAGTTAACAAATCTGAGATATGTTTCGCCAATACAATAGCTTCTTCAAGCAGAAGTACACTGAGTTAATATTACAATGTCCTTCTTTTATATTCCAAAAACGTTAATTAAATTGGGAACTCGCAGAAAATCATACTTTTGAACACAATTTTGAAATTCTACATGTGGAAGAAAAAGGCTTGAAATGGAACCTGATTGAAATGTTGGAAATTAATTATTATAATAATATTATTAATTCCAACATTGAAAAGGCCGTGTTGGACTTTGGTAAAAAACTGTTGGAGCTTTGGATAAATCAGAAAAATGTTTAGCTGTATTTTTAAATCTGGAGAAGGCATTCGACACTGTAAAACACGGCATGCTATTAAAAAAACTACAGAGATATGGTATACGTGGCCCAACATAAACTATTCTGAAAGACTATCTATCACATAAGTCACAGAAAGTCAGAGTTGATAATATCCTGAGTGAAGCAATGGAAGTTAAAACAGGAGTACCGCAGAGAACAGTGTTGAGACCCACATTCTTTCTTATTTATATCAATAGTATCAGTTTCATCAACAATTTCGAGGGCTATTTCATCTCATACGCGGACGATACAGCACTCATATTCACATATAAATGCTGAATAGAGGCATTTGAAAAAGCAGAAAAGGGACTAAAAGATATCCAGATATGGCCTAACCACAACCTTTTGAGTCTCAATGTCAAGAAAACACTTTATTGCAGAATGATCATCCAGAGCAAAACACTATCCATATCCATGATAAAGAATGTGTCAACTGAACATACTGCAATTGTGCTATGATAGAATTAACAAAAATGATCAAATATCTTCAAGTTATTGTGGATCAGCATATGAGATGGGATGACCATATAAACTATGTGGTGAAACGGCTTAGACATTTGAATAAAAAATTCTGCTGATAAAGAAGTATCCTTGAATATAAATGCTTGATCTCCATATACTGTTCCCTTGCAGAATATGTGATGAGATATTGTATTGCAGCTTGGGGTAGTCTTTTCAATAATTCTTTGAATCTCCTTCAAACGACCCAAAACACAATCTTGAAAATATTATTCAAAAAACCAAAATTATTCTCTACCTGACTATTATACAAGGAAACACAAGTATTGAAAATGAGACACCTCTACATCCATCAATGTTTAACATGGGTATTCATTAACAAGTAACACTCCAATCGACAGAAAAAGAAAACCAAACAAGATTCGTTACAAACTCATCCATGAACATCCAGCATTTAGATAAAGTCACACACAGAGATGCCAACATTTTTATGCGGTTTCTGTTGACTTCATGCCTTACCGCCTGGCTAAAGGTCGATAAGAGTTTTGCCATGTCTCCCAAACCCAAAACTATTTGGAAGAAAACCTGCCTTATTGCAAGGACTTTATTGCCGTTTGACTGTCATCGAAAAGGAAGGACTATGGGTGGGTTTCTAGAACTCCTTCCTCAGAATGTATCCTGTGTAAACGGAAATCTTGCGGAAATCTGCTTGGAATTTAGAGGCATCGAATGCTCAAAATAGATGAGAGAAACATTCAGTAAACTTAAGGGAACTTCTTTGAAGGTAAAAAAATCAACACGCAATTATTTTATATGGAATAGTACATAGAAAGGTATCAGTCTTTATGTTTTCCGATCACGGAACTTAGTTTTTAAAAAAATTTATTTAACTCAAAAACTTTAATTAACAACAAATAATACAATTAGATGTTTATTGCTCGAAGTCTATGTCTATTCTAAATGTTTCTTCGTTCCCATGAACCGAAGTTGAATACAACACCGTCTCGACGTGTTCCTGGAAATCTGCATAGGCAGCAATGCTTAGTTCAGCTATTCCCACGGGAAGGCATACATAACTCCTCTATCCCTTAGAAGGAACTCGAGGGTGGAACCACTTGAGTTTCGTTGATGGCCTGGTTGTTTGGTGGTTTGTTGGGGCTGAGTAGGCGAAGGATATCTTGTATCCGGGTCACCACAAGATATACCACGACGAAGGCGGTTAGCGTCGCGACGCTCCATAGGGACCATCTGGAGTAATCCGGGCGAAGATTGATAAGGTCCAATGGGTCTTCCCGAATTTCGTCTAGTTGGAGCTCGTGCAGTTTGTCAAGGGAAACTTCCTCCAAGTTGAGTTTCTCGACTTGCAGGATTGGAATATGAATGTCTTTGATTTCTTCCAATGCGAGGGGGTGTCCTACAGTTGATCCTTTCTCGTTCCGGTAGGTGTATTTGGAAGTCCTCAGGGAGCATTTTGGTGGAACAATAAAGAGGTATACACGTTTCAGCACAGCGACATCGTTTTTCACACAGTTTGTCTGGAATTTTCTCTTGTTCGGAAAGATGCCTATGTAGTGGGCATCATTGATTTCCTCGATTATTTCCTGATTTATTTTGACTGGAATTTGATGGCATTTATCGGCAAAGGCATTGGAGGAAAGTAGTGACGTCACACAGTCTGGGTTGTCCTGGATGGGCAGAAGGTGATTCTTCTCGCACAGGAAATTTGGTTGTAGGTCAACGCACTCTTCGTTCTGGTACTGGTACATTTCGTTGCTTAGTGTTAGGTAGGAGGCAGGTGGGATAATAATTGATTGGTTTTGATTTGGAATTGAATAAAGGTGATAGTGATCGAAAGTTTCAGTGTGAACCAATGGAAAATCTAATGAAAATATAATTTTGTCCTCGATGGCGAAAACTTTGGTTTCAACAACACTATAATATTTGAGGTATTCCTTATTATCAAAAAGTAATTGAGAATGACTATGTGATAAGTAGAGTTCATCTATTATTGATTTTAGATCGTCTGGAGAGGCGATACTGCGATGTAATGTTTTCAAGTTCGCAAATCCCATAGCATTTTCTGTTTCTGTTAGAAAATCTAGTAGAGAATCGAGATTGATTTTTATTTGATTCAATATTTCATGAATTTCCAAAAAATGTGCATAATTGAATTTTGTCTCGTTAAGTGCAATTCTCAACTCATTGATTTTATCTCCTATCAGTTTTTGATTATCTGAAACTGAAGTCATTGTTTCGTTAATTTTTTCCATCAATTTTGAAGTAATTGAAATTTGTTTATTGGTTTTTTTGATAATTCGATTTTGGTTTGATTCGAGTTCGGCTAGGCTGTGATATATTTCTTTCGCATCTTGCTCGTCTAGATTTCCGCTTATGAATTTTACGAGGGAGCCAAGAGGAGCAATGAGGGCTCGTTTTGTGCGTTTATGGGGAAACAAGGATCTGAATTTGTGGTTAACATTTTTGACTTCGTATTCGAGGTGTTTATATGCGTTAAATAGGGCAATTCTATTGAAAGGGGTTGTATTATTTATTGTGGCTTCTAATAGCTTATATTGATTGGTTATTGAGTTTATTTGGTTTTCTAATGGACTAAGTTGAATATAATGTAGGAAAGTATGGGAAGCTACTTTGATTCGTGCGGTTCCCATTTTAAAGGGAAGGATCCCTGGATTCGTCTGGAGGTTCTGGAATTGAACCTTCTGAGTCGCTGTCTGATGAAGTATCATCGACCTGTAACAGATTTTGGTCTGTCATTTTTCTTGGTGGTTTGAAAGATTGTTTGTGGTATGTATTTTGTGGGGTTGTCACAGTTAGGTCAGTGCTTTTGAGAATGTGTTCGGGTTTGTAGAGGGGAGCCGTTTTCGACTGTCTTTCGGGTGTTTTCATATATCCAATGGTTCCGGGTTCAAAATTTGGAGGGTCTTTTCGATTTTCGTTACGTTTTGAAATTATTTTTGATTTTTGTTTTGACGTGTCTTCGTGAATTTTTCTATATATTTGGGAAATAGATTCTTTGTGTTCGTTCAATGTGGTATTGATTGGTTCGAATTCGGAATCAATATCGATTGGATCTTTTAGTTCTAGATGTCCAAACACTAGATCTATTGGTTTTAATTTTGTTGTTGAATGAAGACTATTATTATATGCAAGGACGGCCAAAGTCAATTTTTCAAAGGGGTTCAGATTTGGTTTCGAGAGGTTGAGTGTTCTCATGTGTTCTATGAGAGTGGAGTGGAACCTTTCTACAATGGCATTGGAATTTGGATTATATGGAAGTGTATAATGCCAATTGATTCTATGCAGTTTCGCGAATTCTTTTAGAAGGTTTTGGGAGAATTCGGTACCATTATCAGAGACGATATTTTCGGGGACTTTGAAAGTTGAAACGAACTGCAAAAGTGATTGATATACGTGTAGTGCGGAAAGACTGGGAATGATGTACGCTTGTCCAAATCTGGTAAAGCTGTCACAGATTGTTAAAGATATAGTACTGCCAAATTTGAAGGTATCAACGTGTATAGTTTCGAATGGTTTTTTGGGAGTGGGCGTTAACTGTAGTTTGATCAAAGGTGGGTGACGTTCGTACTTAGATTGTTGACATATTGGACAATTATTGATAAATGTTCTTACGTCATCGTGTAACTTGGGCCAATAATATTTGGTTTTGAGTTCGGCAATGGTTTCGTGAATGCCTCGATGGTTGGTAACACCTTCATGTTGGGATTTGATGAGATTTTGTTGGCGATCTTCGTTCGTCACATCGAAGAGGAGTTTATTGGATTTGAAAAGCTTAAAGGAAGAATTTTTGAATGTTTGTGGTATGAACCTGCACATATCTTTATAGAGTACGTCTTCGGTATCATTTTGGAAGTAAAAGACGTAGGTGCGTTTTGGAACACCAAATTCTTTCAGATGTTCAATAATTTGGGCTTGAAATGATTCGTTGGTAACATATAGATACCATCGGGTACGACATACTGAATTCCTAAATAGTTTTTTGGTTTCCATTCGAGGGTTTCGATCAACTTTAATTATCATTAATTGGCACAAAAAGTTATTGATTGGTTTGTCTGTGATGTGGATGTTCAATATTGGGTCTTCTGTACTTGTGTGAACAGTTTCATTTTCGTCATTGTCATTGGGTTCAATTTGTCCTGCGTTCGATTCGTTATCCTGATTTTGAATATTTTCAGGTGTGTTATTTTCTGGGTCTCTGCTTGTGGATGGTCTTCATTGTCTAGGACAGGGTTTTCGTTAAATTCCTGCATATGTCTCAATATGGGGGGTTCAATAGTCTGTCTGACAGTTTCATTAGGGTAGAGTGCGATTCTAGAAAGGGCATCAGCGTTCGTATTGATTTTCCCTTTTTTGTAAATAATTTGGTAATCAAACTCTTCAAGTTTCAGTCTCCAGCGAACCAATCGTGAATTGGGTTCTTTTAAAGACATCAACCACTGAAGGGGTTTGTGATCCGTAAAAATTTTGAATTTTCGGCCGAAAAGATAGAGCCTAAAATATTTGGTTGCCCAGACGATTGCAAAAAGTTCCTTCTCGATAGTCGAATAATTTTGTTCGGCATTGGAGAGGGTTCGTGATGCGTAGGCGATTGGTTTATCATGTCCTGGGGGGCCCTGGGACAATATAGCACCTAACGCTACGTTACTGGCGTCCGTGGTCAAATTGAACTCTTTTGTAAAATCGGGGTACTGCAAAATCGAGTCGTTCGATAGTAAGGTTTTGCAGTCCTCAAATGTCTTGATGTAGGTGGGGTCAGTTATATCGATTTTTGCTCCTTTCTTCAGTCGACTTGTAAAGGGTTTGGTGATTTTGGCAAAGTTATTTATGAATTTTCGATAGTAGCCCAGAAGACCAAGAAATCCTTTTATTTCTTTTGTCGTTTTGGGTATCGGATAATTCATGATGGCCTTGACCTTATCGGGATTTGGTTTTATTCCCTCTGTTGTTATCAGATGTCCCAGAAAGGAAACTTCCTTTTTCAGGAATTCTGATTTGTCGAGTTGGACTTTCAGATTGCTCTCGCGCAGTTTCTGAAAAACTCTTTTAAGGTTGACCATGTGCTCTTGTAGCGAAGTGGAAAAAACGATGATGTCGTCCATGCAGACGAAACAGATTTTGTTTTGTAGATCTTTCAAGACGTTGTCCATTACTCTCTGAAAAGTAGCTGGAGCTCCTTTCAAACCAAACGGCATGCGAAGGTACTCGTAGTGGCCGTTCTCTACGTTGAAAGCTGCTTTCTTTACATCATCAGGGTACATCTCGATCTGATGGAACCCACTTGCCAAATCAAGGGTAGAAAAGTACATACATCTACCCAATTTGTCAAGGATGTCCGATATATTTGGAATCGGATATCGATCATCGATGGTTTTCTCGTTGATTTTTCTGTAGTCCACTACTATACGCCATTTCTTCTTGCCAGAGGCATCCGCCTTCTTTGGAACTATCCAAATTGGCGAGGACCAAGGTGAATCGCTTGGTCGAATAATGCCTTGACGAAGCATATCGTCAATTTGTTTTTCAACTTCCGGTTTATGAATAAACGGATAGCGATAAGATTTTGTAAAAATTGGGACTTCATCGGTGGTCCTAATTTTGTGTTTCACTTGGTTCGTGAAAGTCAGCTTTGAATTTTCGCGCTGAAATATGTCTGAAAATGATAGGCACAATTTCTCAACGTGGTGTCTTTCTTCAGAATTCATGTGTTGAGTTCGTATAAGCTGTGTGATGTCTGATTTGAATATATTCGAAGGGGTGTTATGATCGATTGAAGCATGGTACAATTCGAATTGGTCGGGATGAAAAGTTTTCACAGGGACAGGTTCATAAAGGTAAATCTCTTGTATTTCACCTGTATCATTCCGAATTTCGACAGGGGCATAGCCGTTTCGAGAGGTTGTCAAACCTTCGCGAATTCGGCATTCAAATAATTTTGTTTCGATAATCGTGATGTCACCGTTTGGTATTGTTACAGGAATTTTGATTGATTCGATTGTAAATGGTTCTATACGAGCATAAAAGAGTAATTTCTTTTTGCTTTCATAGTGCGCCAGAGGAAGCTCTGATTCAGGTGTTTTTAAACTTGAATTTTTCAAATCTAATTGAACATCTAAGTTTTTCAATGTATCATAACCAATCAATCCATCAAAGAAGTGATGAAATTTAAACAAATAAAATTTTATAGTTTTCTCAGTGTGGAATTCCTGAAAGGCTGGTATTTCAGCGCAAAAATCTTTCGAAGTGGTCTGAAATATTGAGCTGATTGTAAACGGTTCTTTTCTGATAAAATCGGGAAAATAATTTTCGGCAATTTCGGGATTCAAAAAGCTTTTAGTCGCTCCTGTGTCAATCAAAAGTTTCAGGGGTGGATCTGAAATTTGAATGTATGGGAGGTCCTTTCGATCGTAAATAGAATGTATTTCTATGAAATTTTTTCGTGATGGTCGATTTCCTGAAAATTTTGGTCCTGTGAGGAACTTTGATCGATTTGGGTATCGATTGGATATTGATTATCGACATATTCAGGTTGGATTTGGTCATAGTTCATATTTTCGTAAAAATCAAATTCCTTGAAGGAACAGGGTTGATTTTGGTAGCAAAAATCATTTTGGGAGTAATATTCATTTTGGAAGGGTATTGATTCTTCCTGATAATGGGGATTATCAAAATTGTGAAGTTCTTCTGCAATGAAATTTGGTCGATTGGGGTTTTGGTATGGTCTAGTATTGGGTTGACGAGAAGTGGTGGCTTGTGAAATGCCACTCATAGGTGTTGGCTTGGGGCGATTGAAATTGTTTTGGTTATTTGGTCTCCAAACGTTGGTTGAGCTTCTTGGATTGCCAAATACTTGACGATTTGTGAAGAATTTTTGGGGTTCTGCCGGTCTCGGCTGAATACTTATTGGGCCGCGTGGAAATGAGGGATTATGCATTTGGGGTTTGAAATTTTGAAAATTGGGGTTGGGAGTTGCGTATTGGCGAAAATTGGACAATTGATTTGGGTGATTGGGTCTTTGAGGTGGCCTAATTTTCGATTGATCACTGTTATTCGGTTTTTGGAGATGCCGAATATTATTTTCGGAAATATTATATTGCCTAGCTTCTGCCATAGTTGATGGTTTCATAGCACGAATAGTTGATCCTAAAGGTTCTTTCAGCCCAGCTAAGAATATTTTAAGAGCATGAGTATTGTAAAAGGTTTTCTTCACCGTTTTAGTCGCAACTACATTTTCATGTGTATCTACATAGTTATGAAGAGCACTTAAATTTGACATAACCCTTGTATAAAATTGTAATGATGGTTCATTGAAATTTTGTCTCAATTGATCTAAATCAAATAATAATCCATTTTCGTCTCTTTGGTCGCCAAAATGTGCGATTAGAGCATTTTTGACTGATAGCCAATCTTTATCAATGCAAATGCTATAAACTTCGCGAGCTTGACCTATCAATTTTGAATAAATTCCATAAATTATTGTAATATTTTGGACACAACTGATATTTTCGGGTGTTGGGTCCCAGTGTGTAGTAATAATTGAATTAGCTGTTTCTAAAAATGATGAAAGTTCCAAAGGATTGCCGTCAAATTTTGGAACAATTTCCAAAAGTTTTGATTCAAATTTTGGAACTGGCATTTTGATATTTCTACTTATTGATAGCTTCGAAAGAAGTGCTTCTAATTCTATTGATTCGCGAGAACTATTTTCGAAAATCGAATTAGGTTTCGGCGAATTTTGTTCACTAAAAATTATCTCACAATCACTGTTTTCGGGAGATGAATCAGGACTAGAGGAGAATGACATAGACAAGATACAAGGAAAAGCAACTTACATTAGTACCACTGAGATGGCTGTTCTCATTTCTTTTCTTCTTTACTTCTTTGGCTTCTGCTTGATCTGCTACCCAGAGGGACTGTCCAGAAACGGAGGTTCTCTTGAATTAACAGTTGGAACTGACGGATTATTCACAACGAATATCCGTTCAAAATCCTACAACGACTGCGCCACTTTATGTTTTCCGATCACGGAACTTAGTTTTTAAAAAAATTTATTTAACTCAAAAACTTTAATTAACAACAAATAATACAATTAGATGTTTATTGCTCGAAGTCTATGTCTATTCTAATTGTTTCTTCGTTCCCATGAACCGAAGTTGAATACAACACCGTCTCGACGTGTTCCTGGAAATCTGCATAGGCAGCAATGCTTAGTTCAGCGATTCCCACGGGAAGGCATACATAACTCAGTCATAATATACAGTGTGTCCATAAAGTAACCCCCCTCCTGTTAACTTTTGAACGGATTGGAATTTTCGCATGAAATTTTTGAATTTTTTTGAGGAATGGCAGTTCATAAGCTACTTTCTGACGACAAAAATAATGTCTATCTTTCAAAATGGCAGCCCGACGCCATTTTGAAAGAATTTTTCAAATGGCATGGGGGGTTGAGTGATACCTCATTCGAAATGTCTTACAATGCTCTATATGTCCTCAGAATTTTTTTCAGAAAGTAGCTTATGAACTGCCATTCCTCCAAAAAAAATTTAATGCGAAAATTCCAATCCGTTCAGAAGTTAACAGGGGGGGTTACTTTATGGACACACTGTACAATAATTTTCAATATTCAAAATTCTCCAAGTCTTGTTAAATTTTAATAATTGGCTTGTCAACATATCACGAATAAGCAGAGAAGGGCATTAATTAACACTAATGATTGTTTGCCTTAATTACAAAATAAATCATACGGTTGTGTCTGATGTTTTTTTCTTTTTCTCGTTTAATTTCCATGTCCATGTAATCGTTAAGGCGTAACAAAGTGGGCTTATGACATGTGGCGCCTCCGCTTCTCACATGTTTCATGAAGGTTGTGGAAATTACACAACTTTCATTTTTTTTTTGGAAAGTAATTGATACCTACATGTATACTGCCTTCCCTAGCAAAAATGCCATATCTGCATCCGCTATCTTGCTTACAATTCTGTAAATCCGAACTTCATACAAAGAAAATTCCCAAACTTTTGTGCATACGGCAAAATGATTTATCAATTTTGGCTATAAACCTGGAGTATACATAATTTGTGCTTGGTAAAACGCAAAATTTATAAGTTTTCAAACCTAATAACTCCAATATCTCAATATTTATATTTTTTGTAGATACGGCATTTTAGCTAAGTACGGCTTATCGACTGAATCCTAACAATATAGTTCTACTTGTATTTTTTATAGGTATTTATTATAATAATAAACATTTTTAAAATGATTGTTTTGAAAAATCCTATAATAATTGAATAAAGTATGTTAAAGTTGAAGCTTCTTTAATTCCTTTGAAGTTGTAAGCTATAAGATGGGAGGTTATTCATAAAGCGAAGTGGTCGTGGTTTTAGAGCATTTGCTTCCCACCCAGGCGCCCGGGTTCGATCCCACCGCTTACCACTGAGCTAAAGTCGTTTGGAATCCACTTGCACGTGAGCTGTAGCTCCCGGATCTCACTCACTCGCACAAGCTCTGCCTATGAGGGGTTTTCTCTGAAAACCTGGGAGATTCGTAAAAACAAATTCTATAAAAAAAATTGGTTTTCATTTCATTTCATATAAAAAACTCAAATGAAAGAAATGATTAGATACCTAATCTTGTCGAAATGTAACCAAAAAAAATCGTTTTTTTCCAATATCTCCAACCCGGTGGAAGAGTTTGGGTTCTTCTGTTCAGTTTGGAATACGAGTCCGAGTTCATCGGCTGCACGGGCTGCTACCTTGAAAAGAAATGCTCCAATCCCTGCTTTTTTATGATTGCATACCAAGCAGAGAAGGGGATCTGAACTACTGATGACTTCAATGTTTTCTCAAGAAGATCATCCAGTCGGAGGATGGAATGCAAACGCTCTAACACCACGACCACTTCAGTTTGTGGTTGTGGACAAGACTGTCCTGACCTTCTGTCTGAATCAGTTTTGTAGTCACCACTTGTTTTACCATATAGAAAGTTACTATTCATATTTCCCACTATCGTATCCACATTGATTATTTCACCTTTATTCAAGATATTTAATATGAATTTATTCATTCATTCATTCATTCATTCATTCATTCATTCATTCATTCATTCATTCATTCATTCATTCATTCATTCATTCATTCATTCATTCATTCATTCATTCATTCATTCATTCATTCATTCATTCATTCATTCATTCATTCATTCATTCATTCATTCATTCATTCATTCATTCATTCATTCATTCATTCATTCATTCATTCATTCATTCATTCATTCATTCATTCATTCATTCATTCATTCATTCATTCATTCATTCATTCATTCATTCATTCATTCATTCATTCATTCATTCATTCATTCATTCATTCATTCATTCATTCATTCATTCATTCATTCATTCATTCATTCATTCATTCATTCATTCATTCATTCATTCATTCATTCATTCTTTCATTCATTCCGTCCTTCCGTCCTTCCGTCCTTCCGTCCTTCCGTCCTTCCGTCCTTCCGTCCTTCCGTCCTTCCGTCCTTCCGTCCTTCCGTCCTTCCGTCCTTCCGTCCTTCCGTCCTTCCGTCCTTCCGTCCTTCCGTCCTTCCGTCCTTCCGTCCTTCCGTCCTTCCGTCCTTCCGTCCTTCCGTCCTTCCGTCCTTCCGTCCTTCCGTCCTTCCGTCCTTCCGTCCTTCCGTCCTTCCGTCCTTCCGTCCTTCCGTCCTTCCGTCCTTCCGTCCTTCCGTCCTTCCGTCCTTCCGTCCTTCCGTCCTTCCGTCCTTCCGTCCTTCCGTCCTTCCGTCCTTCCGTCCTTCCGTCCTTCCGTCCTTCCGTCCTTCCGTCCTTCCGTCCTTCCGTCCTTCCGTCCTTCCGTCCTTCCGTCCTTCCGTCCTTCCGTCCTTCCGTCCTTCCGTCCTTCCGTCCTTCCGTCCTTCCGTCCTTCCGTCCTTCCGTCCTTCCGTCCTTCCGTCCTTCCGTCCTTCCGTCCTTCCGTCCTTCCGTCCTTCCGTCCTTCCGTCCTTCCGTCCTTCCGTCCTTCCGTCCTTCCGTCCTTCCGTCCTTCCGTCCTTCCGTCCTTCCGTCCTTCCGTCCTTCCGTCCGTCCGTCCATCCGTCCGTCCGTCCGTCCATCCGTCCATCCGTCCATCCGTCCATCCATCCGTCCATCCATTGCAATCTTCGACCTCTTGGCGACGACATTCGGCATACCAAGACACTCACTCACACATGTCACAATATTTATTGACAACAATTTCACTATGAGATTTTCACAACAGATCCAGCGTAAACAAATATCTGAGCAGCAGAGCTGGGTAATTCCTAGTTGAAAAGTAATTAATAATTACAACTACTTTTTTTGTGTAATTTTTAATTGTATTTAAGTACTTTTTTTTAAGTAATTTGGAATTGGAATTGTAGCAAAATCTATGCAGTAATTGTAATTTGTAATTATATTATTCATATAATCTGATTACAATTACTTGTCATAAGTACAATTACTATTTCAATTACAATTACCTCGCAAACTAGCGTTATTAATCTGCTTTCGCTTGATCAAAAGTAAAAAATATTGATAGTTTTAAGGTAAGCTCGGGTAAGTGTGAATTTGGGGTAAGTGTGAGTTTGCTCGCTTTCTTCGCTAAACCGGGCGACATCCCAATGACGTCTATTGACGAATAGCCTACACTCATAATGAATCCATAACCATCACATAAAATACAAAAGAGATCTTATAAAATCCAAATATTTTCTTCAATGTTCTAACCTACAATTCATCAACCCGTATTGTTAAAATCTAAGGTAAGAATCCATTTTATACACTTTTCTTCTGCCTAAACAATGAATCTGACTATAGATTGCCGTTTTTTCATGAAGTTGTTTTTTTTTTAATTTTTCCATTGCATGTCACACTTACCCCCAAATTAATTGTTATTGGGGATAGTGTGACCTATCTGTCGGGGTAAGTGACCTGGTTCATTTGGCCAATCTAAACAGTAATATTTTTTCAGCTATAGTACGAAATTATATACGGAAATCTCAGAAAGCCAAACAATATACCTGGCCAGATGTGGACACTTTCAGAGGATAAAATAACAACTGTGCTTTCATCACCACTCGTCAGAAGATGGGGATCAATGAAATTCTCATTCGATTTTTCAGATTTCTACCTGTAAATTTTTCTTTTCAACAAATGTTCACTTTCACATTTATATTTGGTTTTTTTCCAATGGGGCATTTCAAATTCAATATTTAAAAGTTCCTAACTATGTTTTGAATAAAGATATCTCGAAACAAATTAATTGTGGTGAAAGTTCCTTTACTGTTTACTCACACCTGCCCCAAAGAGAGATTTACGTGCATTAATATCTTTGAATTTGGCCAGAATCACACTTGCCCCAAATTTCCGGGGAAGTGTGACCTATGGAGATGTATATCTGAATATATAAATAAAATCCATAGAATAAATTTTTCAACAGTTTTCGAAGCAAATTTAAACACAAAATTTCAATGTTATATTAGTTCAGGTTCATCAGAAGGACTAAATTCAATGCGAACTAATGAAAATCACGGTCACACTTACCCAAGCTTACCTTATATATAATGAGAAAAATGAAATTAGTAATTCCTTTTTGTAAGACATGTACTTTGCAACTGTAATTATTTCCTTTTTTGAAAAAGTACTTTGTAATTGTAATTACTCTTAAAGTACCTGTAATTATCCAGCTCTGCTGAACAGTACAGAGCTGTCAATTTGAATGAGTTAAAGTCTTCATCATTGTTATTTTTTATAATTTACCATTATTTTTCTTTCCATTTCTTTTTCCCCCCCAAATCAGGAGTAATTTATAATTCGTTCTAATTTTATTATTTAATGTCTATTTTGTATCTTTGTAATTATGTTGGTATTTTCAAAATCTTGTGAAGGTCGACAAGAAGAAATCGCCTAGCGATATGCCCACCTTTTGCTTACATTTATTTTGAAACAGTGTATCAACACATTTTCTGATAAATAAAGAGTATTAATAGTAATAATAAAAATTAAGAAGCTTTCGAAATGAGCCCTAGTTTATTACCCATCACCTGTATTTTCATAGATAGATAGCGTTTATTAGATTAGATAGCGTTTATTTGACTACGTTATGTAAATACATACATTTGCAGCAAGTCAAGTGTTACAAGTAAAGCCTGATGCTAGAATCAGGAAATCACATAAGGATGAAATGAATTATTATATAAACAATATAATAAGTACATTAAAAAAATAGAACAAATACGTAAAACACGGGTACAGTCGCATACATATTAAAATACATAGGTACATAACATGAGGTTATGCATCAACCGTTGGACACTGTTACAACAGGTGGGTTATCCATATACTTCTGCATTATAATAACATCTGGAGACTAATTCCTTTTTAATAAAATTTTTGAAAGTTTGAAGTGTAAATTTGTTCACTCTTTGGGGTAGGATATTATACAGATTTTTATTGAGGGAATTAGATGCAGACTTTTGTAATCTATATCTGGAAGGTCTAATGATTGCTGAACCGCTTTTATCTGAAGTTTGAAAATTCCATCTGAAGAAGACGAGTTTCCCCATAAAATAATGCCATATCTGAGATGTGAATGAAAAAAGGCTGTCAACAAAATTTTGAGACTAATTATAACTTTCAACTGTCTGAGCATGAATATATATTCAGATAGTTTAGAGCATAGGTCATCAATATGATGGGACCAGTTGAGATTATCATCTAAGGTAATCCCTATCAGATTTACACTCTCTCCTGTTTTGATTTCATTATCCGATGAAAAAATCAGATTTTGAGTTTTGTCTCTATTTAACTTCAGAAGATTTTAAGTGAACAAGTTTTCTGCTTGATTTTCCAAATGTTTCATTGTTGTAACTAAATTTTGACAGTTTTTGTCGAAGCAAATTAGTTGCTATCATCAGCAAAAACGACACATTTACCAGGTAGTATGTGATGGAAAAAATCATTAATATAAATAATGAAAAGAAGGGGCCCCAGAACAGAACCCTGGGGTACTCCTGTTTTCAGAACTTCAAATGCTGATTGTTCATTATTATTAAAAAGTACACAGTGGTTTCGGTTTTGGTGATATGACTGGAATAGAGAAAGTGTAATACCTCTTACACCGTAGTCAGAAAGTTTGCTCAAGAGAATATCATGGGACACATATCTTTCCTCTACCGCTGGACACCTAGTATTCTTGGAAAAAAGTTACTGAATATCTCAATGGATGATCAAAGTTCCCTAAACTTGAATTTGAAAAAAAAATCGAAAATGAATATCCGTGGGATACCTGAGTTTCTCGAGCGATTTAACGGGCAGCGCGCGAAATCCGACCCTGTTGCCTGCAACATAGGCGACGCGCCGAAGGCAAGGTCAGGATTATGGCGCCACAATGAACTGTAAACTCGCTTCAACGTTGAGCGCACAACGGACGCGGAAATCATTAATTCTCCTGGCTCTCATCATATGTGTTGCAAATGTGCAGCGTTTCAAGTCCTCGTTGATTGAAGTGAAACGACGAAATTGTTCTGATTTATATTGATGAAATTAATACAATTTCCATACACGCTAATCTTTCAGCAGCATCTCTGATCCCTATCTGATATGGATGATCCTTGAATAGCGGGAAAAATATATTTCTTGAGTGAGTTATCATTTAAATTATTTCACAATGGAATACAGTGCGAGTCTTTATGAAGTGCACATATTGAAATGAGGGAAACTATTCTTAATTTCATCGACGGAAAACGTATTGAAAAAATCGAAAAAAAAAATTGTATTTTATATGGAATTTCAAAAAATGTTGTTCGCTACCGTGACCCCTGTGTGAACAAAACGATTTATCTTTTGAACTAATTGACCTATCAGGATGAAACAAACTCCATAATGATTGGAAGTAATTGAAATTGTGGAAAAAAAATACCCCCAATTGAAAATAAACATATTTCTTTAGCAAAAATCTGTTTGTTTTATATCAATTTTTACAAAAATCGTAATTTTTTTCAATGAAATGCCCACATTACATACATTTTTTATTGCTTTAGGTTATACTTCATCTTTTCATCTATCTGAAGGTAAAAATTGCGTTTATAACTCAATTGTAATATTTTCTAAGGGTATCTACCTGGTTAAATAATAATCCGTAGGCGTGCGCTAGGCCGTTCTTGAACAGTTGATAGACAATGTTATGATTGAGTTATTAACATGAAATTTTTACCATTCGGTAGATAATACGATGAAGAATAACTAAAAGCAATAAAAAATGTAGGTAATGTGGGCGTTCTATTGAAAAATTGTACGATTATTGTAAAAATTGATGAAAAACAAACAGATTTTTGCTAAAGAAATATGTTTATTTTCAATTGGGGTTAGTTATTTTGCAAAGACGCCCAATTACTTCTAATCATTATGGAGTTTGTTTCATCGTGATAGGTCAGTTAGTTCAAAAGATATATCGTTTTGTTCACACAGGGGTCACGGTAGCAAAACAACATATTTTAAATTCCCTAAAAAATACAATTTTTTTTTTTTAGATTTTATCAATACGTTTTCCGTCGAGAAAATCAAGCATAGTTTCCTTCATTTCAATATGTGCACTTTATAAAGACTCACACTGTTCCCTCTTCGCTCAGTTTGAGAATTGTGAAAATCAAATTTATACTAACAGATTGAGAATTCGTTGGTGAGTCCTTTCTTTGGCTTGTCCAATGTTGGTTTACTCGGTAAACTTGGTTGGGAAGGAAAGTTAGGATAAGGAAATATGAGAAATTTCACAATTTCTTCAATCGAGAGGACCAGCTAGCCGAACCGTTACAGAGTTTTTAGAACAGTTCAAAAAAACCCGCCGAAAATTGTACACCCCGATGTGCCCTGATAATTAGACGATACTGAATTATTGTTTTACCACTCTCTGTCCTGCGGAGAAATACAATGTTGCCGGACTGTACCCTATATTTTTCCTTTACTTAACTAAAAATAAAAATGGCGAGAACATACCCCCGACCCTGAAAAACGTTTATTTTTCAGAGCATTTGAAAAAAAATTAAATAAAATTCAAGTGCTTGAATAACCATAAATAACCCATTTTCAGACCATCTGGAAATAAAAAAAATATATATATATAAAATAATTTTTAATTAAATTCCCATTGAGTGAACAGGCTCTTTTTTTATTGTGAGGGCAGTGGACACAACTTTACCACCGGTCGGGTAAAAATGCCTTTGCTCGTTTTTAAAGTTACGTTACGCACAACCCCGTCGCTACCCGGGTGAACCGCGGTAACTACAGCTAATGGCTAATGCAATGGAGGTGCGTTGTCGATTTTCAAAATTACAACAGTACCTACCGCGATATTAGGGGTTTGTTTATTCCATTTTTTACGAATTTGTAAACTAATTAAATATTCCAACCTCCAACGGTTCCAAAAATCTTGAACCATTCGATCGACCAGTTGAAATCTGTCTAACCGGTTGATAGGAATATTATTTACTTTTTCAGAAGGAAAACCGCGTAGAGGAGCTAATGTCAAAAAATGTGCGGGAGTTAAAGCCTCTGGAGCAGTTGGATCCGTTGATAATTGGCACAAAGGCCGGGAATTTAAAAGTGCTTCGATTTCCGTCAATAATGTTGAAAATTCCCCGTAAGTTAATAACTGGTCTCCGATGACCCGGTAAATATGATTTTTGACGGCCTTGACATTGCTTTCCCATAAACCTCCTTGTTCGGGTGCGGAAGGGCTATTGAAATGCCACTCGATTCCGTGTACTCCGAGCTCCGTTTCAAACGCACTAATATATTCTGGAGAATTAACAAAGTCATTGATATCAGCCAGAACCGATTTAGCGCCGACAAAATTGGTGCCTCTATCCGAATATAGAGCTCGAACTGGGCCTCTCCGAAAGATAAATCTTTTAAATCCCTGTAGGAAATGATCGGTGGATAAAGAGCTAACCAGTTCTAAATGTATTGCCTTGACAGACATACAAATGAACAGACTAATATATCCGTTATATATTAGAGCATTTTTCCGTCTACCGAAAGAAATTTTAATTGGCCCAAAATTCTCACCCCAGCAACGCTGAGCCTTGTAACATGTGATAAAAAATTGTACCCCCTTCCTTCGAACGAGCATACTTGAATCATTACAGTTTGGAATGTAAACATAGGTCGATGTGAACCACTTTTTTAGTATTGACTGGTGACGGCACAGTTCTATATTGTGCCAATAATTTCAAATGGAATCCTATGGCAAGTGACAGCTCATTTAAATCGTTTACGTTTTTCTCCCGTTCATTTCTGTTTTAATCGAATGTTTGGAATATAGTCCGGGAGGTACTGTCACTTTTTTATCAGTGATTTATGTCCGAATTCGAATGTGATTAATTAGAGAGTTTCACCATTACTGTACTCGAAATCGAAAGTCAGTCAGCGCGAACGTGGTGGTAACATCGTCAGCCAGGCGTTTGAAGTGATCGGAATAATAAAAAAATTTAAGTGACTGATCTTCACCTGAAATTTTGTAGAATGATTATTTTAATCAAATTGAACATAAAAAATGGACGTCAGTCACGTTTATAGTGGTGGATTCTGCGTCAGTCAGGCTTCCAAAGTCGAGGGCAGTGACCAGCTTCCTTTTGCACGCTGAATAGTATTCAGTTCGACTGACGAATATTCTACCAGCATCGTGTCGGCTGACGATTATTCATCGAATGTGCATAACAATTACTTGTTTGGTTATTAATTGTCAAGAGATATAATCACTGTACCCAACTTGTGAATAGTGGTCACCACTAGTCTCTTAAATGGAAATATTGTTTTCATTGAATGCATAAATTCTCTAGTGCTCATACAGTTTATAAGAATATCACATAATACATGAATACATTTTTGAGCCGAAAAATATTAATTGCTCATTATTCAAAATCGATGTTTTTGGTACGAATAGTAGAAGTAGAATGTTTCAGTACGGACTATATTTCTATTCATCTCTACTACCTGGCCCCTGGACCGGCACTAGCACTTTGGCCACCCTAGGCAAAGGTTACATTTGCAGCCCCCCTCCTTTCCCTCGTCGCAACCCTTCTATCGTGGCGACATCGGTGCCAGGATTGCCAGGGGCGGCAGCGATATAATCAATGCCATACTAAACGCAACGCAATAAATATAAATTAACTAAAAATTTCATTTAACTTCAACTCATCTATTATCATTTTCACACTAAAATCTCGTATTATTTACAAATTGTCAGGAGGATTCTGAGGATGACGAAGAGTCAACAGATTATGATGATTACGATGAAAGTTACACGAAAGAGTCAGACTTCCAGAGTACTAGTGATACTGAATAATTTTCGTTCCAATTAAGATTTTTGTATAAGGAATAAAGAATTCATTTGATAACTATTCACAAGTTTTATATAGGGATTTATATCACTTTCAAATTAATAACTAAACCAGTAATAGTTATAAACGTGACTGACGTCTATTTTATGTTCAATTTGATTGTAATAATCAATCTACAATTTTTTTTAATAAAGATCGGTCACTTCAATTTTTCCGACCACTTCAAACGCCTGACTGACGATGTTTCCCCCATTGGTAACCTGTCTGATGCCTATTTTCTCTTATAATTAAGAATAATTCATATTTTAACAAAGTTTCACGTGAAGATCAGTCACTTTTTTTCGAGATTTTTCCGATGAGTTTTACCGCCTTCCACACCCACCACGGTCGCGCTGACTGACTTTTGATTTCGAGTACAGTAATGGTCTCTACTTGATCATATTTCAGTTGTAAATGAATCACTGATAAAAAAAGTGACCGTACCTCCCGGACTATTAGAAAATGGTATGAACGTTACTATCATCCTCAAAGCTGTGCACCGGACATGAGGTACCTAGCTTCCGAAAAATTATTGACATAAAGTAGGTGCTAGAATGAAAATTATCGGTCACGGCATTATCTGAAGGCTCTGAAAGAGGGGCAACAGAGAGCTTCGAAGTTTTTTCCTGACGTAACACCACGAATAACCCTTTTCGAAAAAATTCATATTTTACTGGCATGACAAATGTACGTATATGACTATGGAATAGACAGGCACTAAAAGCATCTTAATGTTTACCAACCCACCATATTTTCAATCGACAAATGATGAATATAGCACGATTATTTACTTGTCACTTCGGTTATTTGACCTAGCAATCAGTGAGTTTATTATCGATATAGATACCAAGTAATTCAACGCTTTTGTCTTCGGTTATGCTTGCATACAGCTTAAAACTAATATCATATTCAATCAAGTTCATCATATGCCATGCTTTCTTAAATTATTTTGTACATCAAATTGCGCGAAAACGTTGGTATCTTTCTACATCAAAAAATCGAATCATACTCTATACGTTCTCTTGGCATTTATTGTGTTATGTAATACCTATTATTGTATGGTTAATAGAAATAATGTATGTAACCTCACGTCTAGGTTCGCTTGTTGCTAAGTGGGGGTCCTTTGAACAACAGTATTGCTACATTTCGAAATTGTTGAACATGATGTGATAAAAATACCCATAGTAATTGAAATCTTTCGTATAAGAAAAAACAGACTTATACGACTGACTTATTATCGAGGTAATAAGGAAGGAATAAAATGGACGCCCTTTCTCTCCATGCGTTTCCACCAAGTGGAGAAATGAGGCAAACATCTGTAAGAAAACAACTACTTCCCTGGCTAATACTACGACAGACATTGAACTACATCTGACACATATTTGTGCAACTTTCTTCCAAGAAGACCCAATTGCAAGTGCGTATCTTGTAATTGACCACCTGCAGACATGCATGTTTCCAGGTTTTGCCTCTCATCAGTGACAGGGTAGGTCGGATAACATTATAATAGTCCTGTCCCTGCCAAATGAATAATAATCAACTGTTTAACTGATATTTCACTAAGTTGATCACAGCGCCATCCGCATGGAAAATCAAGAAACACACTCCTCGAAAAGCACAGACTCCATGAAGAGTTAACCATCACCAACACTTGGTGGAAACGTGTGGAGAGATTTTGTCGATTTAATTCGTTTCATTATCGTGATAATTTCCAGCACAAACTTTGTTCTCTTCCTGAATTCATTGCCTTATTTTTCGATTCTATAAACCGACAGTAGTAGGTACAGTGACCTAGGAAGCTCCTCACTTCAAGGTTGTCAATAGGTCTCGGCCAGTCTCGGATCGCATGTATCTTTTTTTCGTCTATTCAGATGCCGTGTGATGACACTGTGGCCCAGAAAATCCACTTCTTTCTGGAACAATGAGCATTTCCGGAGATTTAGTTTAAGATTGGCATTCCAGAGTCGTTGAAGTACTTCTCGCAAGTTGTGCAGATATTCTTCAAATGTCTTTCCCATAGCTAATACTTCGTCGAGGTATACTAGGCAAGTCTTCCAAGTGAGCCCACGCTGGACCAGTTCCATTAGTCTTTCAAATGTTGCTGGAGCATTTCCCCACTAGAAGGCATAAAAGTAAACTGATGAAGTCCCCTTCCAGTCGAAAATGCTGCCTTCTCCTTATATTCTTCGTGTATGCCCACTTCAGATCTAGGGTTGCAAATCAACGTGAACCTGCTGAAGTATTTGTTGTCTATCCTTGGAAAAGGGTAGCTATCCTTCTTCGTGACATTAAATTCTCTATAATCCACATAGAATCTCGTGGATCCATCCTTCTTAGAAACTAACAGGTGCAGACCAAGGGCTCGATGATTTTTCAAACACACCATCTTTCATCATATTGTCAACAAGCTCTGCCACTTCTTGTTGTTTGGCAAATGGAACTCTTCTTGGTGGTTGCCGAATTGGATGGGCTTGGCCATTATCGATTCTGCGTTTGACCAGGTTAGTTCTTCCTGTTGTTGTTGAATCAAAGATGTCAGCAGCTTTCATTTCTTTGGTTGACAAATATTCAAATGATCGTTCAAGAATTGTCATAACATTCTTTGAGGCTTCCTTTCTTTCTTGGTGATCACATGAATCGTGGTTTGCTACCCATGAAATAGGTTGACAGATTCCAATGATATCGCCTGCTTTAACTGTAATTCCTTTGGGATACACGTTGGCAATTCACACAGAAATAGTTTGTTTCGTCTTTCCCAGGGCTCACGCAAGAACCAAATCGCTAGGTGATTCATCACATGGCTGTACTATAACAACGCAGCACCCAGGGTCTTCATCTAATGTAGCACAAACTACTTTCTCCGAAAATCCAGGAATTTCCAAGGTTTTCACTACTCGCAGTTTCACAGATATCGTCCTTTCTGCTGGAGTTGTGAGGACAAATTTTAGTGCGCGTTTTCATTTGAGCCCGATACAGCTGTTCTCGATGTTGATCTTCATACCGTAAATCTAAAGCAGTAATCAGGCCTTTATATTTATTTTGCTGTTCGATAGATATTGGCTGTAACATTACCAAAGCTGGCCTTCTTAAAGCTACTATATCTGTCGTAGCTTTTTCTTCTTCGACCTATTCATTAGACACTGCCGCAGCATCAAATTGTCGACGATAAGGTATGGTCCTCTGAGGATTAACCGTTGACTGTATATTCGAGTCAAGTTAGTCACAAGTTAGTCACAAGTTAGTCACAAGTTAGTCACAAGTTAGTCACAAGTTACATGGACTGTCCATCAAAAGTCGGTGGATTTACGGAAATTCCTGATGTTGCAACCCTATCTCGACGATCTTGGTTCTTGAGGAGAGCTATCTGGTTTTCAAGTCCTTTCACCTCCTCTCGCACTTTATCCATATTCTTGACGTCTTTCTATATTTTTCCTTTCAGTTTCTTCATTTGGTACTTTGGTTTTCTGTAATACATGTTGGAAGAACTTGTCTTGATGTTCTCGAACCCTCTGGAAGTCTGTCTTCCTTCGTTTCTCTATTCGTTCCAATTCGTTCTTTTGTTGTTCATGAATTTTCTGGAATGCTCCTTCTCGTTCTTGTTTTTTATCTTCTCGTTCTTTTCTCTGTTCTTCGTGAATTTTCTGGAGTGCCTCATCTCGTTCTTTCTTTTCATCCAACCGTCACGTTGCCTCGTCCATGCCATCCATCGTATCCGATCCTCGTATTCTCCATAAATAGTTTCTGCTTTTTACTAATATCCCACTTCCGACACCACTGTTACGATATTACTAAATAATACGCCGAGCACACTACTAAACTGTTTTAAATAAATCCGTTATAAAAATACAACTTCTAACAATACTGACTAATAAAACAGGCAGATCTCTTTAAACTGCTCATCTGATATCAACTACAACTAGCTGAATCTTTCAAAAACTTGTTAAAATTTCGTCTCCCTAGTAAAGTCGCTTTATATACTCAATTCGAGCAGAGTAGATTTTTCCGTTCTCCAGATTGATCGGTACAGAAAAACTTCATATTAAATCCAGGAATGAGGAAATGTTACTGCTATCGGCGCAAATGAGTTACGTTTTATGTCGGCACTCGACAGCAGCGTAGCAAGGGGATTTTTTTTCAATCTCGTAACAATATTGAAGCTTTATGTTGGATACTGAATCGAATGAGATTATAAAAATTGGTGGAATCGCGATAAAATGCAACCGAAAGTGCCACATTCCTGAAAATATTTTAGCCAGAGAGAGAGCTACCTTACTACCAAATTTTAAAATCCAACCCACTCATAGTTTTTTATACATTGATCGATGCAGAAAAATATCAATATGAAATGACTTTTTCAGTCTAAATAATGAATGAGGTGATGAAATGCATTTTTGTTTCAGGTGAGTAGATATTGTCTATCATAGCAGTAAAATTTGGTAAGTTTGACATGTGATGTCACAGTTTTATGCAAGTAAGGGCAAAAAGTGGACATGGACCCATGCAAAACAATGACAATTTTACGTGGTACATAGAATCTGTGAAGTTGGCTGTGACTGCACCGGTTTGGTAGAATGATGTTTCACATTATTCGTCATATTCGAATTAGAGTTGTCAAGAAAACATCATAAAATGCATGGAAAATGGTAAAATTTTTTGTTTTTTTTTGTACGGAATCTGAGCATGTTCAAATTTATCACGAAAATATAAAATATTCAACATACTTACCTGGTGAACAATTCTAGCTTCAATCCCGAACAAGAAAATTAATTCAGAGGTATGAACACTATTCTTTGTGAAGTTATACTATATTTCACCACACATACAGTGCGGCTTTTAATAGTCCCCCCTGTTAACTTTGGACGATTTGACGTAAAAACATAAAATAACGTTTGGAGGATATCATCGATACTACTTTTTGAAATAATAGTTATTCATGTATCAAGGGCGTAAAGTAGGCGTTTATGGCCTGCGGCGTGGATAATGGCCCGAAGGCGTTAGATTACACGCCGAAGGTCATAAATGCATTTTACGCACGTGATACGTACCCAATATTATGCACTAGCGGTTTATACAGTGTCCACCAAAATCTTGGAACAGCATGGAAAACTAACTTTTATGAAGACTGACATTTTCTGAGAAACTATTAATGAAAAAGTTTTCCATGTGGTTCCAAGATTTTGGCGGACACTGTATATATATTTATATCGCAATTATCGTGTCAATAATCATCTGAAATAGATTCATTTATTCAAATTGTACACAGAATACCCAGTATATACCCACCTAATTATGACGTTGTTAAGCAATCTGGATATTGTCTAGCAACATATTCAATAAACAAGGTAAACGGTCATCTTCATGTTTATCTGAAACAGTGCGTGAGTGAACTCAACACGAAAATTATGGAATCATCAAATGAAGAACATAATATATACATACCAATGGAAATTTTGGAATCGGCTGAGAGTGCCAAACTCGAACTGCTACCAACAAAGTCAAAGAAACTTTACGAAAAGACGTATAATGAATTCATAAAATGGCGCAATGAAAATAATGTGAAGGTGATTACAGAAGATATATTACTGGGATATTTTTTTGAGAAGTCCAAGAATCGAAAACCATCTTCTTTGTGGTCATACTATTCGATGTTAAAGTCTAATTTGAATTTGTATAATAATATAAACATAAGCAAATTTCCAAAATTGATAGCATTTTTGAAACGGAAGAATGATGGATATAAGCCAAAGAAATCAAAAATATTGAATAGGGATGAAATCGAACTTTTTCTAAAAGAAGCTCCAGACAATGTATATCTGATGATGAAGGTATGTTATACCTACCTATATTTATTAAGTAATTGAAAAACTTATTGATTCTTGTATAGGTTGCACTAATATTTGGGGTACATGGTGCTTGTCGTAGAGAAGAATTAACAAATCTCAAGCTAACTTATGCTTTATTGATTACAATTCGAGAGTCAAAAACTAAAATACAACGAACATTTACCATCTGCAGTACTGAAAACCAGTCAGTTAATTATTTGGATATTTATAGAAGATATGCTAATCTACGTCCCGCAAATACTGAACATGGGCGATTTTTTATATTCTATAAGAACAACAAATGTACAAAACAAGTTGTTGGGAAGAATATCCTCGGTCAAATTCCAAGAAAAATTGCAGCATTTTTGAAGCTATCAGGCCCAGAAGAATGTACAGGTCATTGTTTCAGGCGTTCTTCAGCCACTTTATTGGCTGATCCTGGGGAAAGTATCACCAATATCAAGAGACACGCTGGTTGGAAATCAACTACAGTAGCAGAGAGCTACATTGAACAATCGATTTCAAATAAATTGAATATTGCCAAAAAAATTGCCGTCGATGGTGATGGACCGATACCAAATAATAATTATTTGGACCTACCATCCACATCTAAAATGAGTGGTGAGGATGTTTCAAAAGGGAATAATTATTTTCAAGAGAAAAGTGAATATCCCACCCTCAATATTAAAAATTGTAACAATTGCATAGTTAATATTCTAAAATTCTAATTTTCAGGATTATGGAGCAAAAATGTAGATTATGAATAAAAGTTGTTAAATGAGTATTTCTTTATTGAACTGAATTCATTCGTGGTAGGTCTTCCGTGATGATGTGCGTAGGTATATACGGACAATTTTAGTATATTGTCTACTTTACCGCCCGCGGGCCATGATGCGCCCACGGCACTTTACCGCCTGTGGGCGCATCATGGCCCGCGGGCGGTAAAGTGCCACTTTACGCCCGGCGAACCGGGCGGTAAAGTGTACTTTACCGCCCGCTAGCGCATAAAACATATTGTGATGGCTCGATAGAGATAGCGCGGGGGGGCAATCAACTAAAAAATTTGGAAGATAATTCAATTTGTTTTTCTACCATCTAAATTTTTTAGAACTCCGTGACACTTAACTCCCATGGTTTTGAAATTTTTAAGTTGATATGCCCCCCTCCCCCGCGCCATCTATGAAGCAATTACAATGTGTTTTATTTCAAAACGTAGTATCGGTTATACCCTCCAAACGTTTTTTTTAAGTTTGTTCGTCTAACTGTTTAAAAGTTGACAAGGGGGACTATTAAAAGCCGCACTGTGTATCCAGTGTTGAGAAAAAGAAAATCATATAGAAGTAGTATTATTATTATTAAAAATGTATTTCAAAAACACTTCACTTGAAATCAATGTTGTCAATTATAAATAACATGTACTTATTTTTAGATTAAAAATGAATATTTGTTAAAGATAGTCGACGCTTATGTTATACTGGCATCTGCACGAGACAGCTGTCAAGCCAGGGAAATTATCACTTTTTGAATTTTGCAGCTAGGTCACGTGACCGAACTTTTCTTCAGAAAGTTTAGATTGTCATCATCAACCTGTCAAAATCAACAGCTATTAAATTTCCACTTATATTTTTTCATATTTTTTAGTTGGACCGTTGGACCGAGATATTGGTTTTGCATTTGATCTGCTATTTGTTGTAATATCTTTTGTTTGAGTCAATATTTGACTGCTTGAGATTTTATACTTCCTTTCAAGTAAGAGATTTCATGTAATAATGTCTTCGTTCACCGCTACCTACAGCTAAGTACTACGAACATAACTATAAAAATAATTCGTTCCCTTGCTACCGTTATTTCAGGTCCTGGACTGTAGTGAAATCTATATTTACGCAGTATTATGTGTATTACATGAAAATCATGATTCCCTTTGTAATTTCTTCAATGCATTATTTCCCAGTTCACAACCTGCATGTTTTTGAAATTGACAAGAGAGTTTTTTTATTTAGAGAGAGAAATTGCTTAAGGGAGATGTCTTGACGACAAAAAGAGATATGTTATTATGGCAGATGAGAAAAAGTCATTGTAGAAATGTCTGAAGCTTAGAGTCGCTAGATTGATGATGACTTCGCCAGAAAATATTCATGGAGTATTACGGACGTCCAAAACGCATTTCTGTGTGCGTAATACTAAATCAATATTTGCTGGAGAAGACATCATATCTGCTACTGTGAGTCTAGCTTCACATTGAAGACATTTCTGCATTCTGATGATTTTTTCTTCTATAGAATATTCACATAGCCCTGAAACACTTCTGAATTGGGTAATGAAGGTTGACCATTCTTCAGGATTTCCATCAAAATAGTCAAAGTCTCTTTCCACTACTTGTCTAGCTGAAAAGTGACCTTGGTTTGATGAGGGGGCCACCAGAATTTGGTAATGTGTCAAAAGTAGTCAATATCAGAAAAGAAAGCAGTATTTCAAATACTAAAGTACCTGAAGCAGAAACGATGAGCAAGGAAGATAAAGTATCCGCAATGGAGAAGGAATTTTCAACGCAGACCCAGACTGACAAAGCAAATGAAATTCCAACATCTAAAGACACAATTGAAGAGGTTGAATCAGCACCTGTTTGCTCAAGATAAACAAGAACTTCAGTAGACAACAGTTCATTCGTCGCAAGAAGATACATGCTATTGAAATTTAAAAAATAAAATAGACAACTGAAATGAAAAAACTTGAATGCCTTCGAAAATTGATGGCATTGAAAACGAGATTAGTAAAATAGAACTTTCTGAACAAGAACATACTGTTCAATAGGTAAACAATCTTCCCGAAAATAGCACAGAAGACGAACTAAAAGCCAATAAAACTCTAGATAGAATTAAAAACAAGACTGAAATCAGTCAACTGTGTGAAACAAAAAGTAAAGCTGTCAGTAAAGCTATCAAATGCGTTGTCCCCACATTAAACCAAGTTCAATTTTTAGCCAGACAAGTATGGAAAAAAGACTAACTATTTTGATGTAAATCCTGAAGAATGGTCAACCTTTATTACCCAATGTAGAAGCATTTCAGAGCTATGTAAATATCATCCAGAAGAAAAAATCGTTGATTACAGAAATGACTTCGAGGTGAAGCTAGAGTCGCAGTAGCAGGAATGATGACTTTACATCTTTTGGATTATGTGAACGAGCCGACATGACTAAAATTACATTTCCATGGGAGTTGATTGATTGATGAAGAGTTCAATCCTGCATGCATTATTTTTTCGCTGGGTGCTTAACTATCGGAAACATTGGTTTGGATCATTTAATGTTTATTTCGTTACCTAGACATACTGTGTGACACAGACTCATGGTACACGCCCTTTTCTCCTTTGTTTCTGTAGCTATATTTCTGAAATTTGGAACATTGAATATGCTCACTATAGGGCACTTTTTGACATATTTGGAAAAAAAACACGATACTTTTTAAATCGAAATTACGATAGTGTAGCATTATTTTGATTATTTGGAATAATTTTAGGAAGTTCATGGCTCCCTAGACCGAAAAATAAAATGGGTGTTCAGACAAATGAAACATCAACTATGATGTATCATTGGATCCAGAAAATTATGAAGGATTTCAAAAAATGTAATAATATACAGGGTGTCTCATTTTAAAATCAAAATTTTATATAATTTATGAAAAAAACAGAAGTTTGATTTCTTATTCGAATATGTCAAAAAGTGCTCAATAGTGAGCATAATTATGTTCTAAAAACAAAGGAGAAAAGGGCGTGTGACATGAGTCTGTGTCACACGATATATGTCCCTTTCGTACTATTGCCCTGGATAAGACAATGGACCTTTCTACGGACTATAAGAAAACACTGAAATTAGAAAGTATATATGCTAATATCACATGGGATTTTAAATATTTTTTCTGACCGCCAGTTTTTCTATAATTTAAAAAAAGGGGTTTCGTGATGTCACGTTCATCAAAATTAAACTTGGCAACGTCGTATAAGTTGTACACCATAGAATCTCAAATTATCATTACATCTGGATTGTGTTCTATGATCATTTGATACCAGATGGGTTTGTTCGTCTTTTTCACGAAGCAGATCAATAACAATAGTTTTTCCCTGTTTAACTCATTTGCTTACCTTATGTGATACAAGATAGATACTAGTAGATCAAATCTGTATGCTGGAAACTAACAGACTCTTGAATATTTAATTTTCTGAGGTTAGCGGATTTCAAATTCAAAGTTTTGTTGTTTGTGTTAAGTATGTGAATTGTACGTCATATTTATGGCGAATGTTTTGCCATACCGACAATAGAGTAGATTCATGGGGGAATACATGAATTTACCCTATTGTCGGTATGGCAAAACATTCGCCATGAATATGACCACATATTGGTCAGGAAAAATCATTTATTATATTCTCCATAAACTTTAGTGTTTGTTATTCATTATTCATTTTATAGTCTGTTATACTGCTATTATTTTAGGTTTACCAAATTACTTCGTGAATCACTAACAAGCGATAGTTCCTTACTAAAGTTTTGTGATCTCTTCCTGTTCAAATATTTTGGAAAAGGATTTCCATATTCACACATTGTTCATGAATTAACGTTATCATATTATCATCCTTGGTTATCATAGTCTAGTTCCTAAATTGTAGATAGTGCCTCATCGTACATTTTCTGTTTTTTACGGGATTTGAAATTCAGGAGGGGATGTACGAAAGAGGCAAAGTAAAACTGAATTTGAAGCCAAAGCACCTAGCTTATTTTTGTTCTAGTTTTTGACCTGATTCATATGAATTATCAACTGTACAAACAATGAGTCATTATCTACAATTTAGGAACTAGATAGACTATATTTTATATCGTCTTCGCTTCTTTCTGTGATCCTTCCCTCGCAGATCAGTGCGCACATTATTCTAGCTCGAAACTTGATATAAGATAACCCTTACAAAAATTGCTTCATCTCTTGACTTCTTCACTTTTTTAAATGTACAATTCTAATCAATCTCATAGTTTTAACTTCGTCCATTTGTAATTCAGTTAAATAAATGATTAATTGTATGTGATTAGGATGTTTCAGAATGGGTTGTGAGAGCCCTTGTGAAATGCAAACACAGCAGTGTCATAGTTCGAGAATTCAATCGTAAAATAACATGTGCGAAAGAAGATAGACAATAATATTCTGCTGAACCATCATTTCATAATTACTTACTCGAGCAGATCTTAGGATCTTATTGGGTCATACGGTCTGATGCGGATAACTGTTTTTGAATATCTTTGAGGACCATTGAACTTAGGCGAACTGCTATACGATTTCTGTACTTCAGAGTTAGTTGCCTCAAAACAAGGTGTCTCATTTAAAAGGTGGTAATGCTCAGTTTTACCATTCGCCTCCATATCCAGCATATTCTGAAGTCTCTATGAAAGCCTTTCCAGCAACCTAATATTAACTAAAATTCGAGGTCCCATTTTCCAGGAAACTCATTAATTTCCATTTCACAAGATTTTGGAAATGTTGTGGTTCTTATTCTAAATAACTCAATATTCTCGCAAAACTATTGACCATGTGAAAGATAAAACACTAAGACTCATGCATAACTGACACTTCAAATGATTATCAGAAGGTATAACCAAATAATTGAGCAATTTATCGTTATATCGCAAAGATTGTACAGATAAAACGGTTCGTTAGGGGACTGTTGAAAATAAAAAAGTTGTACGATAAATCGTTGGAAGCGATAGTTTTGTCGTTTGACATAAACATCACGATTTATCTGCAGATCAGTCCGTCCAAATATTTGCCGATAATTTGTAAACCATGCTATGATATGTCTGAGCTTGTTTGTGTTGGAAGGGCAGTAGAATTGGTCTGTCATCCATGCGCAGGTAATTATTGAAATCATCAGGTTCATCGTTTAAGAAGCGGTACATGATTCAACTCTTTCTCCAGTAACTATGTTTTAACCCATTTTGTACAATTCCTGATCCTTTTTCTTCTTTTTATTATTTTGTACCCCATCATCCCTACAAGTAATGCAGCAGTTTCGTCCATGTTCAACTTTTACAAACTCCGACTAAACGCTGAAACCTCGTCTCGTACCTCTTTAATTTCAACGTTTAATCGATCATATTTTTTGAAATGGTGAAAAATCACTGATCACATATAAATTGATTAAATTTTACCCAATAATCTTTCCAAAAAACACACACGTACAAATACATTGAACCGATTAATTTGACCAGAAATATTGGTCCAATAAAACTTTGCGTTAGTAGATCATGTACGTTAACTGACAGATTGTTCTTACCAATTTATCTAAAGAATGTTTGGTGCAATATATCGCTACAATATTCACAAATACCAAATACGTACCCATCTCAACAATCACCGTGTTTTTTTGAGATTGAGCCTGATACAATTACCCCAATAGTCACTTCGTCTTCAGTGATTTATTTCTTAGGTTTAGCGGTCAAATATTTCCTCCTGCTTTCTCTCATATTTTATTATTATATATTTTTTCTTAATAATTCCTGTGAATCCACGTGAATTTATTCAATCTAGTTCTTGATGAATTTCTCTTCTTTGCAGAGACATACGAAACAGGTTGCTAACAATTGGTTCATTAGTTTTACACTTGATGGGTATAACCGTTTCAGGGCCGGTTTTTCAATGTTCAGTTATGATTCTCAGTAACCTTGCTGAAGGCTAACTTTTCTTGGGCCCAGTTGGTATCAAAGAAGAAAAAGAATTATTGTCCAGCAAGCCATCGAGAATTTTTTCAAATAACAATTTAAACTCGACTTAAAGAGCAGATATATTAAGTTTCAAAGGCCCTCAGTCATGCGACAGTGTTCGAATTTTCACCCTCAATTAATTTGTTAGAGGTTTTCTTCTAGAAAATGCTAGAGGTGAGTTATAGAGCGATCAAGACAACTTTTATGAGAAACACGAAGTATTATTTAGAAAAAAAATTTTGCCCAGAAAGTTTTGGGTTATTGGTGATGACGATGAACGTTTTTGACAAACCAATATTCTTTTTTTACAACGCAACCCTCACTCAAGCAAAGGGTATGATTTAATCTTTGAAAATCTATACCTAAAATTTCTCAGATTTTACGAAAAAAAAAAAATATTTATTTATCGTAAAAGCGTCAAATTAACATTGTCATAGAAAACAACAGACAAATGCAATATTGTCAACAGAAATATGAACATTCGGCGATATTGGTTCAATATTACTATTTATGTAATACTGACGAAATATTCTCGAAACAATATTGGCCTCAAAATTATCAGCGATATTGACACAGTTATACTGGAATAATATTGGTTCAGTTGTATTCAAACGTATTATTGGCGATATTGGTCCAATATTGTTTGGAGATTATGAAAATAATGTTGGTGAGATATTTTTGAAACAATATGATTCGGATATATTGGTGAAATATTGAAAGTGAATTATCCAAAAAAAAATGTGGAATGACTCGGAAGTTCTGCAATTACAGTTCTTCTTCAATGAAGGGATCACCAGTGTCTGCATTTCGGTCGTCATATAACCACTGTGTAAACTGTGAAACGTATTCAATGTTTTTCCTTTGGTTTCTGCAGATTTTTCATATGTAGAAACATATAGCGGTTCATTATACAAGTTTTATTATAATTCATTTCAATATTGTTCATTGGATATTCGACCAATATTCAAATTCCAATATGTTTTCTTCGTAATATTGTAACAATATAATTATTACAATATTGGCATGAATTTTTCGTTTAATCAACTTAGGTAAATATGATTTGTGGAATATTGGTGAAATAATATTCAACCAATGTGGTACGAAACTTGGATATACAATAATGGGTGGTATGAATAAACTTAAAATGCTTCTACTCTGATTTCTTGAAACAGACTTATTCATTGTGTTTAGTTATGAGAAGGACAAACTCATAGTAGAAGCATTTACTAGCTTTTATTCATACTACCCATTGTGTTTTATTCCTAGAATCGATATGAGATGAATATTGGGATTCCAGTATATACTCTAGATGTTGAATACAGTATGTAGACAATATTGTTTTATCGATATTGGTAAATATTATTGAAACAATATTGACCCAATATTACAGTGATAATCTGCATTCAGAATCGGTTCAGCCAATATTATTAATATGATATTGTATTTCCAAAATTAATTTATATAGGATGAATATAATTTTTACATTTACAATATATCCATATTGGCCCAATATGAAATCAAGATCCAGCCAATATGAGGTGCTACCTGGGAGGCCAAGTTCTCAGTTTAATCACATGAAATGCCATAAATAATTCCCCATATCAACAATACGTGAAATCAGATGTCCATCACCTACTAGATTAGGTGTACAAAAAAATAGGGGACCTGATCTCAAATGTATTTTTAGAATCCATTTTCTGTGAAGTCAAGATCCAAAAATAGTGGATACACGTGTTAAAGTGCCTTTAATTCGCAACGTTGAGCACTCCGCTTCGCGTCGTTGTCCTAAATTGATTGTGCATGCTTTGAAATTTTATTGGTACACTTGTCGATAATCTCAGAATTGCTCGTAGAGCCTTTTTTTTTGAATGATAAACGACCAAGTTTTCCAAATTTCAAAAAAGTGTTCTTTGAACATAGACATATTCAACTAATTTCGCTACATTGGAACCAAATCGGTAATAATAAAGTGTAATGTTGGTATAACGGGCTGCTAGAGCCAGACAGGGTATTTAACTAAAACTAATGGTGCCATGTTGTAGCTAACTTCACAACCGCCACCAAGTATGGAATCTGCATTACCTACTTGGCCAAGTGTCAAACTTTTTGACGTGCGTACATATATCAGAGTTCCCTTTCAGCTTGTGACTCAAAATAGCACACAGAGCAGCGTCCACTAAGCTATGAAGCTTGACTGTATGGAAATGGGTTTTGCACCATATTCCTGCGTCACCTGACTACCGGCGTGACGTCATTCATTCTTGAAAAAAAAAATCTTTGGTTGAGAACAGGGTCAACACCCTCTGGCAGTTATCGAGGTTGTGGCCTTTCATTTGTGTCAGAGTAGGTTAGATATGGTTCAATGTACGTCGTGATTCACCCAGGAAAGTACTTGTTTTCAGTCGGATAAAAGCCGCATAGTTTACTTTGCGGAAATGATTGGAGAAAAGGTTATATCCATACTAAAAAAATTATGTGTTTCACTAATATCTAGGTAATATCTGAATAGTTGTAGAATATGCTTGGTGTTCCATTCAAAATAATAAATTCAATGACTTGTAGTAGATTGTAATTGTATGTATCGACATGTGTCGAATGGCCATCGACCTAGGTTCTTAAGCAAAATGTGTTTTTGAATGCTTTGTTACTGACTTCTTACGTCACTCTAGATGCAGCACTATTAACTTGAACCCAACAGTGAATGGTGAACGACTCTTCCTGGTCATATACAGAACTTCATATTCAATACTACAACTGAATGAAATATTCTTGCCCCAGCCAGGAATCAATCCATGGACCCTCGGCCCACGAGTCGTATGCACGTATTTCAGCACCCCACCATATGAATTTATTAAATTCCAATACATAATCATCGTCGTTGAACTGTAATTGAATGTTTTTTAGAAAATATTCATTATCCATTATCCATTATAATTAAATTCGATCTTCGAAATGTTCGAGGAGACCATTGACCATTCTTCGTGCAGAGAAGCGATTTGCTACAGACTTACAAACTGCAAGGTGTTAAAATTTCCATTCATAAAGGTGTTTCCTACTGAAAACTAATAGTCGTGATTAGTTAGTTACATGACGAAACTACTCAGTTTACGACGTAGTCGGAATAGGGGAGACTGGGTAATGTTACCACAAAATTTTGTTATGATATTTTTCATAGGCGTCCTTACAGAAATTGACACTAATAAATAGGTCCTTTTCATTGTTATCTTGTAGAAATAAACAGATATTTATTCATTTGTGAAAGTACAGGCTTAACCTACTTACATGTTTCTATTTTATCTCAATAAAATATAATTGAAATTGAAATATTAAAAAAAAATCATACATCTCTCTACACAGAACCATGAATATACACTCAATGATGATAACAAAAATGTTCACTGACGTATTCAAGAAAACCTACCATATTTTGTTTTTCAAAAAATTGAAATGAGGCAACACTTAAATTCACGCACAGAGACATTAAAATAATACAGTTCTTCTTGAAAGCCTATATATCTCTGTGTAGAAATTTGCTCTCCTGGGTTTTAGCCCTGTTTAAATGGAAAGTAATTTTGTGATATTTTGGAAATATTGCACTGATATTATCCCATGGAATATATTATCAATGGATGCGTAATGATTGGAATATATACGTAGAATTAAACAACTCCCAATGTTATTTCAACACAAATGTGATTACTCTCGTATACCTAATTTGGAAGTGGTTCGAAAAAACGCCTTAAAACACAAAATTGATGCTTTCCAGCTTTTCCTGCTGTTCGAAATCGTATAGAAATTCCAACATGTACCATCATGCAACATATTTAATGACGCAGATGAGTATATAAATCCTAATAAAACACAGTTTCATAAATCATCATCACAAAATACGTATATTAACGTACGATTAAGACTTTGTTGTTATTAAAACTTAACTTATTTTATTTGCATAATAACGATGACGCACGGGAAAAGATCCAATAATCTAAGTGTATACCGGAACTAAGCTTTTCATTGTATATGCTTCAATTTAGGAACACATATCATTTGATTGAAGATCAAAGCAGACAATTTCTGAAAATTTTATTGTTCGGAAGTGAGCTTTTCTGGAGTAATACCACGAGTGATTGAATTTTCGCGATAAGTCTGTAGATTTATTTCTGAACGAAACTGAATTGCTTCGTGAAAACACCACGAGTCCGCAGGACGAGTAGTGTTTTCTCAAAACAATTCAGTTGAGTTCAGAAATAAAAGACAGACCTATGAGATAATTTCAATCACGAGTTGAATTTTATTAGACTATTTCACGAATAAAAGTTCTTCATTAATATAAATACGAACAATGTACAACAGTCATAAACAAATTATTAAAATCGTCAATATTATAATGTTTCGTTTCATAATTTCATTTGAATTTGCACCGAAGCGACTAATTTTGACACAATCAGGTACAATATAGATAGAACTGCCAAACTTTGTGATGCCATGGTTACGTCGTTATCTGGTGTTATCGCGACTATTTCACTCATCTTAAAATTCTCACATAATCTGACCAATCGCAAACCAAAGGCAACTGGTGTTATCGCGATTGGAGGATCAGCTTCGGTATTTTCAACGAAGTACCTATGGCAACACAAAGTTTGGCAGTTCTATCAATATTAATTGTACCTGCTTGTGTCAAAATGAGTCGCTTCGTTGCAAATTCAAATGAAATTATGAAACGAAACATTATAATATGGACGATTTTAATCATTTGTTCATGACTGTTATACATTGTTCGTATTTATATTCGTGAAATAGTCTGTCTTTTATTTCTGAACTCAACTGAATTGTTTTGAGAAAACTCCACTCGTCCTGCGGACTCGTGGTGTTTTCACGAAGCAATTCAGTTTCGTTCAGAAATAAATCGATAGACTTATCGCAAAAATTCAGTCACTCGCGATAACACGAGTTGTCTTTGGTTTGCGATTAGTCAGATAATGTGAGAATTTTAAGATGAGTGAAATTGTTATTGTATATGCATTAATTGAGGAACACATATCATTTGATTGAAATTCGAAGCAGACAATTTCTGAAAATTATATTATTCGGAAGTGAGCTGCGTAGTTATACATACAGAGATTCGTGACAAGTGAATTTAGAATCTATGTGAAAATTGAATATTTTGAACGTAAGTATTAAGTAACAAAGGATTCTCTATGTTTGAGGAAAAATTGTCTAAATTCAAGCAAGGGAATGTATAAGGTTCTTTATAATTTCTACACATTGAACAGATTAGACAATAAAAATTCGGCTAATTATTAGACATTTTAATACAAAATATATCGAGAAGCAAATTGCAGTACATTGAAGTTAATTAACGAACGCAATGTAGAACATATTAGTATACTAGAAGCATACGTTTACGAACAAACAGTAGGTCATTTATTCCTCTTCTATATTTCAAAGACTAAAATTTCAATTCATTAAACAAGCGACGAGGTGATGTTTCAGTTTTTTTTTGAAACAGGTATTTCAGTACTTACTTTGTTCCATTTTTACAGCAGAAATTATTTGTTGATTATATATGGATTCCATACTTCTCATTGAACTTTAATATAATTGATCCAAAGGGTTGTATCCACTAATTTAGAAACCTATAAAGAGTTCATAGCTTTGAAAACCAATGTTCCTTAGTGACTATTAGTGAATGAGTCGTAGTATCCAGCTCTTCATATTGTGTGACTCATGACAGCGATTCAACATTGATATACAGCAATGGCATATTTTTTCGGGTATATGTCATAACCTTGAATTTGATAGGGTTTGGAGAAACTAGTGTACATCAAATAAATCTGACACTAGTTTTCCAACTTATTCAAATAAATTAGTAATGAAGTAAGATCAGATTGTGGACCATCTGGAATATTTGCAAGTCATCAAATATAAGTGTAGTATGGCACAGCGGATGTTGACTGTGTATAACTGTAATTGAATTCCTTCATATTCAACTTGAAATTATGTATATTTTTAAGAAATCGATAAGGTTTTCAATATCAATACCGAACAGTACTAGAGTAGTAATTTTGGCATGCGAAATTTTTGATTCATCTGCCGTGCATTCCTTGCGATCCTATTCTTCACATTCGCTGAAGGTAATCTCTCCCTTTGGCATCTTTCACTTTTGGATGTGGATTCTCTCAGTTTCATTTTTTTACACGTTTTGGATCTTACTGCCGAAGACGCTGCTTGTTTCAGCTCAATTCGCAATACATTTTCTTTTTTTGTCGTTTCAGATATTGACGTGATTTGATTATTTGTGTTTTGGACTTCAATTATGTGTATGGTTTCAATTATTAAACTACGTTTCAATCTGTATCGTCTCTTCAATCGTTTTCATAAGTGAAATTCTTCTACTTCTGCTCAATGTATAACATTCAGGTTGTGTAACGTTATCCGAAATATCTGGGGATATGTTGTAATTATTATTTTCCTTGTTGATTGAAAAGCATTCAAACCAAATAAACTATTTGTACTAGGTATCCCAGTTATATTCCGGTATCATAGTTTTCCCTATGTGTTGTTTCAACAAATGTGTTGATAACTCAATCAAACAAGAACATTATATAAAGCTTGGGGACCTTAATCACACCGTTTTTTCAGTTGTGGCAACTGTGCAAGATTATTCATCACTGCTGTGGCATCTACACAAATGAAAAGGATATCTTCAATCAAATATACACAAACTCTTGAATAAAATACTCTCCTGAGAAGAATGATTATTTCTAATTGATGAATATACTCTCATTTAAAACTTGTTTATCTGTTTGCTTCTTTACATAAATTCTCTTGGAATGAATTTGATTGCAGCAAAACATTCTACCTCTTTAACCTAGAGAACATCAACATTGACTCATCTGCAGAACATGTTCCTCTTGACTCAAAAATATAATTCCTTGGCAAAGATCTGGAGGAAGCACGTGATACAGTCAGCCATAGCGGGTGCTCGCGAAACCCTGCGAACCCACGCGAAAGCGAGAACTGCTACCGGGACCTCCGTCTTGTAATCATATTCCGTTTGACTGACTGCGGGGTTGTGTTCGAAAATCAAAGTTGTTATATTCGTCATAGTATTCAGTGGTTTTGTGGCAGATATGCCACTGAGGAAGTGCAATATGGAGGTTGACTTATTCCTGCAGAATTGGAATTCAGTTGTGAAGGTGACTTGAAAATATTTTCGTTTTCAGTTGTTGTGTGTATAATGGCGAAAAACATTCTTTCTGTATTCGATAGCATTGTTGTACATCACTGATAACGGTTTTCATCAAATACGTAGGTACAAAATTATTATTACAATACTATTCTTACATACCTATAGCCATTATACCTCAATTGTTCGTAGTTGTTAATGCATTATTTTCTGTTCAATTTACCTTTGTTATGAACTTTGTGCGTTAAAATTCACAACAAAAAGGTAGGTTACCATATTCATAAAAAATTATTGATTTCCCAATACGACAAAACCAACTCCATTCCGAACATTTCATGCGAAATATTTAAAGTACTTTAAAATTGTCTTCATAGCATATTTTCATTACCAAGTGCATGAACAGTCCACATTTGTACTCAACCTCCAAATGCAGATAGTCTTGATCAAAAATATTTGTTTCAAATTCCTGTCTCTCATTATTTCAAGAATATGTCAACTCCAAATTCCGTTTAGCCATCTTTAAAAATTTTATTTTATTCAGTAGAATAGGTTTCATAGGTAGGTACGACATGATTCAGACATTCATTATTTGTATTATTTTCTAAAATTATTTTATTTTTCAGAACAAAATTAAACAGAACTGGAAATTCGGCCCAGTATGGACAAGAATGAAATTAATGCACTGACGGAAGTGTGTAATTGCGAATCGAATTCGTCTCAAAAAAAGACTTCTGAAACCTAAGAAATGACCTTTTGGGACAAGCTCTTTTGACGAAGGCCAGTTCTAGCACCATTGATAACACCGATAGAGACAGATTGGCAGAGTTGGTAGTCACTCATTTCATCAACAAGTATGGTCATATGAATAACGAACATTTGAAAATTTTTATTAATTTTATTACGATAGTAAGTAAAGTTAATGTCATAATAAATTTAATTTTTGTTCCTTGTTGAAATTGTTATCGTTGAAAATTGTTCAATGAGTACTTATTTATTTATTTAATAAATGTTATTTTTATGAGCATTTCATTATTTCTTATGAAATACATATATATATATTTGAAAAAAAGTGTTAAGGTTTCATAGAAAAATACCAAATAATTAATAGAAGATGTTTTCAACCTGATGAAACATGAAACCTCTTGGGTCAAGAGGTTCAACGCTCACAGGTGTTAAAGGATGGAAGAATAGTGTTCATTATTGAAGTTGAAATATTCTTGCCTCAACCAACTCCCATTCTTCAAACAAGGAAGTGATCTTATGTCTCAAAACAATTTCTTCTCCTGTGGTCAAGAGGATTCTGTTAAAAAATTAATCTTATATTTGGTTGGACCTATTCCAGAATACAATCTTCTTGCAAAAAATCCTTTTTATCAGTGTAACTCTTAACAGTTGAATGTGCGCTATCATTGGCGGCTGACATTTTTATAGCTATTTATGTACCAAGTGCGTTATATAGATCCTAACGCCCGATGTGTGTGGTGCATACAAGATTTTATTTTTCACGAAAAAATTATCTTAAACGACGTTGTTTACTTCATAAATATCTTCTCATAGGATTTACTGCATTCTGGTCGGCAACTGAGCACAAGTGAGCTTCTATGCAATTGCCATGGAAACATTGAAGAAGTTGAAGGGTTGTTTATTCAATAAAATGACGCAGCATTTTTGTAAGAATTGACAAGCTTGCTAGTGGAGGAAACTAAAAACGGTTTTGTTCATAATAATTATGGAGATCCCACAGAATGTGACGCTCAAAGCTGAAAAAGCGTTAGGAAATGTACTGCCTGTGAAATCCAAATACTTATACGAGAAGGAGTATGGCCATTTTTTGAAATGTAAAGATGAAAACAGAGTGAATACCGTAAATGAAACTGTCTTAATGGCATACTTCCAAGAACTGGTGAGTTTATCTCATGAAAAATATTAATAATTTTTATTTATTTTACATTATTTCAGTCTGACAAAATATAGTGCAAATAGTCTATGGACCAAATACTCACAGCTGAAATCAACATTGATTGTTAAAGAAAACATTAATATATCAGCATTCAGTCAACTGATGTCAGTTAATTCAAAAGGATTTATTCCTGAAAAATCAAAGGTGTTGGAAGGTGGACAAGTATTACTTTTCATAAGAAAAGCTCCAGATGATACTTTTCTGCTACATAAAGTTGTTCTGGTAATGGGAGTATTTGGAGGCTTAAGACGTGATGAAATGGTCAAGATGGCAAGTGATGACACTGAAGACAGAGGAGCCGTTTTACTGATCAATTAAGGCACCAGAAACCATGACCTGCACCTCAAACAGTTTCACCATTGTTGAAGAAAGCGAAAAAGGAGCCTTAAACTTACTTAAAAAGTACATTGCACTACGACCAAAAGGATTTAAACAACGTAAGTTTTTTTTAACCTACAGGAATAATAAATGCATTGAGTTGCCTGTAGGTATAAATACTATAGGAAGTGTTCCTTCTATCATAGCGAAATACCTTAATTTGAAAAACCCGAAAGGTTACACCGGACATTGTCTACGCCGAACGTCGTCAACGCTTCTTGTTCAAGGTGGTGCTTCCTTCGAAACACTAAAATTACATGGAAAATGGAAGAGTAGTACGGTAGCGGAGAGCTATATTGAAAAAGTATCTCCTTGAAAGACAAAATTGCTACAATGATAGCCCATCCCGTTTCCAAAAAAGAAAATGTTAACGTTCCGAACGAAACCGAATGCACATTGAGGAGTTCATCATCAGTCAACTCATAGAACTACAAACTTGGTACTAATTTTTCGGGAACATTTATTTGAACATTGTAATTTCTATTTGAGGGAAAGAATTAGTCCTTTTTTTATGTACAGTTATAAATAAAACTTTTCTGAGTAATTAATTTATTGAACTACAGAAAAAAACATTTAGCGGGCGTTATGATTCCATAATGCCCCGGACGTTATGGGTATGTTAATAGCAACCGTTGCCAAGGTTTTATAAAGCAGTAATAGACAAGCGAAAAATGAAAACTTTTATGTTCAATCAGATTAAAGTTCTGAAATAATTCGTTCTCAAATCTAGTTTGCATAATGGAGAATTTGATAATGTGGCAAATTCGTGGATTGATTTTGATAAAAGTGTTCACAAGGTGAATTCTGCTTTTTGCGGATTTCGATATTGCCGTCAATGAGACTTCAACATTTTCTGATCAAAAACAATTCATTTCAAGGAATCGTATAATAAAATTGTAGCCGTTATACCCCTGATATCCTGCATATTACTAGACATCATAGTAAAGGTGTCCTGTTTCCGTACAAATTGTTAAAAATTTTTATTGGTCATTATTTCTCCTGAATCAATATTCAGGAATCAGTTGCAGTTTACAAAGTGTATATTTCTAAACAAGTTTCTTTCAAATTCGCGTAAAAACTGAGTAACATAGGTATGCAAATTTCATTATGCATATTGATTTCAGAAACGGGGTATGATCATACGCAGTTTTGAACACATATAATTATCAAAAATAATTTGATTACAATTCATGACAGCAGCGAACTTCCCCAGTAACTTGTGTTAGATGTTCGCAACATAATCAAGATGATGATGGAATAAAAGTCAGAAACAGCCGAGCTAGAACATGACAATCTATATCTTATTTTTAACAACGATGCGATAAATTTGTTAAATTCCCTGGCGTAGAATCCATCTTTCGTCAATCATACAACAATGATTTTCAAATGAATTGATCAATCGGTAACTATACTAATGGACATAAAAAGCTCTATTAAAATTTTGAATTGATGTATCCGATACAGATTGGTTTGGGTAAAGCCTGCCAAGTTCAAAGATGTAGGGCCAGTTCCGCAGGTTACACTTAACGTTTTAAATGGCCCTTGACGTTAAACTGAAAACTGGAGCTTTTCATACATATGATGATTTGAATAAATTTATCATAGATTCAAAAAATGCAATAAAAAACAGTTGGGGTCCATTTCCAGTGTAACCGGAAGTCGTAGACAACTAAAAATATTTTAACTGAGACAGGCTCTTCGAATTACTCCCATATACAGATTTTCAGAAAAATGCTACTAGTAGTTTTCCATATACAGGGCTATTCAAATTCTAGTCTATACATGTGGATTTCGGTATCATACAAATGGGGCCACTTTTTATTTTCAAATACGGACCTGTATTTTTCATTGCATTTCTCCAAATGCCAAGAATCATGTTCCATATTCGGTCGGTCGGCTCAGTGGCTAAGGTCTCTAGCAGTGGAACTTCTAGCTCGCATCGGACAAGACGTTCGAGGATCGGGTACGGAATCTTTTTACTCAAGTACACGGGTCTCTTTAGGAGGCCACATGCCTTGTTGTGTGATGTGAGTCGCCTGGATGCCAATCCCGACGTCTGGTGCTAGCTTGAAGTGCGCACCGACCAACTGGGGTGGTGCTGTAGGTTTTCCGGGTTTTCCTTCAGCTGAAGTGTGAATACACCACCAAAAACATCAGTAAGTCGCCCCGGAGCGCCACGACAAATAATAATAATAGCCGTCCTCTATCCGCACAGGCTATGCCTTTGGGTACACTCTACGAGTGTCTATGAGGGAGTATTATTATTATATTGGCGTAGTATCTTCATTTGAGCTACAGAGTGTTTTAGAAATATTGAACTATTCCCTGTATTATTTCAGATTTTCTAAATTCAGTAACGGCTGTAATTGGAAAATGTCAACTTGTCATTGAATAATTTTTCAGTCTCTGATATTTTTCAGTTGCAGTTGTTATGGATTTAGAAAATGTTGAAACTTTACTACTGATAGTTCACTACTTCCACAACACTCTGTAGTTTAGATGAAAAAACTATGCCAATATGAAACACCACTCTTTGCATTTGAAAAAATATAATAAAAGCACAGGTCCGTATTTGAAAATGAAAAGTTGAGGGTGGCCCCATTTGTACGATACTTTGTATATAATTTTTTTTCGCATATTTGAATAGTCTACAAAAAGTTGCTACGGCAATGTGCCAAAAACACTTTAGGAACAATCTTCACAAAATAAAAAGTTAAAGGCAAAAGAAAAATTTCAAAATTTTCGAGTTTTCCTGTATATCTCCAGAACCAAAGAAGGTGGATCAGATTTTTTTGTTTCATGTAATTGACCTCTGAAATATGCAATTTTGCCTTCTCTAACCAACCTTCTATCTATCTCTTACCGTTAGCGAGATCTCCATGCATAGACTCAAATTTGAATAGCCCTGTATATATCGACTCAGCTCTTCGTGGTATAACCTGTATATGTCTCACTGGCATCGAGATGATGTAGGATGCCTCCGTCTACGAGCTGAAATTCCTCACATCTTCCTCTTTTGAGAGGAACCGTGGCACATTTGTCGATCCCAAACCCCATTCCGATAGCATGCGTGTACTCTTACAACACTCTGGAATGGATTTACAATACCCTGGAATGGATGTTTCTGTACACACAAACCGATGTGTATAATTCATTAATGAAAAACTTGACAAATACGATATCTCAATACTCAGTTATGACAACTAGCCCCAATCTCCCCCATTGTTAATCAAATAAAAAAACTATATAAACATCTTGAACAATCTGAACAGGTTTGATTGCGCCAGAATGATTGACAGCTGGCGCCAAGAAAATGAGTGGTTACTGAGATATTTATCGGTTCAGTCGTATGGAAAAACTTAATTTATTCATCTTCTTGCATTCATTGAATAGAAGGTCAGATTCTTGTGTTAACAAAATATTTATCCATTTACGAACTAAAATCGCCTATCGGAATGATGTACTTGTTTATTTCGTTTGATAGTAATTAGTTTACCTACCACTCTTACCATATATTTTATGAACACTCAGTGAAGGAATATTTGATATGTTCCCAAATTTTTATAAAGTTTTTTGTGAATGAAAATAAGCTGCAATTTGGACCGTCCACTGCTATCGCTAACCAACTTTCTGTAGACCGATTTCATAGATTTTCTGGGATAAAAATGTTCGGCACTGTGTGCGTTTTTTAAATATTATAATCTGCACTGTAATGCGTAACCACGAGGTGAGGTCCCCTCCCCCTCAGTTTTTCTATGGTTTTGAATTTGGTACGTCACTACAGTACTTCAATACGCCTATTTTGACGCTGCCTCTAAGAATTCAGCACAAACTCTTTTTTTTCGAATGACATTCTGTATATTTATTCTGATTATCCGAAAAACATTCGAATTTGTGACACAATACGAGGATATATTGAAAAATTGTTAGCCTACTATAGAACCAAACAAAATTTCAATTTCAGAATATTTTATTACTCAACATATTCTCCTCTTAATTGGATACATTAATTACAGCGAACCTGCAACGTCTCTAGACCTTTCCAAGAAATGTTTCTTCTTGTTCTGCAAACCAGACCTCCACAGCTTTTATTACCTCCTCGTTGGAAGAAAATTTACGACCTTTTAAACTTTTTTTCAGTTGAGGAAAGAGATGATAGTCGGACGGAGCCAAATGTGGTGAATAAGGGGGGTGTTCTAGTAATTCAAACCCTAAATCACGAATTTTTTGCATGGCAACATAAGATTTGTGTGCAGGGGCGTTGTCCTGCAAAAACAAAACACCTTTGGATAGCTTTCCGCGTCTTTTCTCTTTAATTTTTTCCCGTAGAGTGGTCAGTAATGTCGAATAGTAATCTCCAGTTATTGTTCTTCCCTTATCCAAAAAATCAATCATGATTACTCCATGGCAATCCCAAAGAACTGAAGCAAGAACTTCTCCAGCAGATTTTTGGACACGAAACTTCTTAGGTCTTGGAGAACTGGGGTGTCGCCATTCCATCGATTGTTGCTTTGTTTCTGGATCGTAGAAATATACCCAAGTCTCATCCATAGTAACAATTCGGTTTAAGAAGTCTACATCGTTTTCAAATCGAGCACAAATCGAACGCGCTGCTACTACCCTTGCACGCTTTTGGTCAACATTCAAACATTTGGGATCCATTTTACAGCAATTTTTCTCATGTCCAAATTGACGTGAACTATATGATGAACGCGTTCGTATGAAATATTCAGTGCTTCAGATATCCGTTTTAGCCCAATTCGACGGTCTGTTAAAATCATGTCATGAAATGCATCGATATTTTCGGGGACTGACACAGAAACTGGCCTTGCCGATCGGTCATCAACTTCAATGGAAAATTTACCTCTTTTGAAGCTTACAGTCCAATTTTTCACGGTCGCATACGAAGGACATTGATCACCAAGGGTATTAAGCATATCTTCGTAAATCTGCTTACCATTGACCCTTTTAAATACAGGTACTTGATGATGGCTCGATACTCCAATTTTTCGATTTTTACAATTTCGGTGGACATATTTTTTTTTAATTTGTTGCGTAACTCTGGTTTACATTTTTGACGTCAAAATTCACACTGACACTTATAATAAGTTATGGTTCGTTGCTATGGAAACGCAATATTTCGTTTATGCAGGGAACTGGTCTTGGCTAACTAGATATCAATACATCCTCGTAATGTCTCAAAATTGAAAATTTATCGAAAAATTAAGAGGAGAGAAATCATCACAGTTACAGTTACAGGTGGTGGTGTAGGAATATGGGCAAAAAAGTTTCTTCATGTAAATGAAATTGATATAAAGAAATTTTGTATAGACAAACACATTGAGGCTTGTGCTGTATCTTGCAAATTCGAACATATAAAACTTGTTATTTTGAATATTTATCGGTCCCCTTCTGGAGACGTAAAAATATTTTTTGAAGTCTTGAATGATATTCTGGAGCACATCTTCGTACCAGGAATCCACGTTGTGGTTTGTGGTGATTTCAATCTTGACAGCCGCAACCGTTCCACAAATTTTGACCAGCTCAACAATATTTTTTTGGGATATGGTTTGAATCACAAAGGGGGCTGGCCGACTCGCGTAGCGGGGTCCACAGTAACAGAAATCGATCATATTTTTACTACTGTCAATGACGGTTTGATCTGTGTACGTGACAATTCTGTTTCAGATCACAGAACTATACTTTATGAATTTGATATTGCCTTGAACATCCCCAATTTGTCTTTTCAAAAGAGATGTTACTCCGACTATGCCATCAATAATTTTGCGAATGCACTCAATAATGAAAATTGGATAAATATTTATCAGTGTAAAGATGTGACTGCGGCGTTTACACTATTTTGCGACACTTTTCTCTATCATTTTGACATATATTTTCCTTTACATTTAAAACGCTCACATGAAAATAACAAAACTTGGGTGAATAAGGACGTTCGCGATTCAAGTTCCAAATTAAAAGACTATCATAATTTGGCTAGATTATTTCCAGAATTAAGATCTTCGTATCTTGATGCTAAAAAAGAACATGCAAAACTATTATTGGAAACAAAAAAAAGATATTAACAAACAAAAATTTTCAATTCAAATAATATAAATAAGGCTTGCTGGTCTGTAGTTTCCGAACTTTCTAACAAAAACAGCAAAAATCAAAATATACTCCTGAAAGTTGAAAATAACATAATAGAGGATCCATTAATTATCAGTAATATGTTCAACGATGATTTTCAACAAGCACCTATTAAAATTCTGAGCAAAATAAATAAAACAAATACCAATAAAAACAAAATTGGACTTAATCATAAACTTAGAAGCAAACAACTTCTACTTTGCCCTTACATAGAAGAAGAATTGTATAATATTCTTGTGAGAAAACTTAAAAATACCCCCTCTTCTGAAATTCCCAATTTTCAAGTCACCAAAATTCTTTTGTGTATTATCAGGTCTATCACCTATTTAGTTAATTTGTCTTTTTGTTATGGGACTTTTCCAGACAATCTAAAACTAGGAAAAATCATTCCGATACATAAAAAGGGGAACACACATAGTTTAGAGAACTATAGACCAGTAACAATACCTATGACTTTTTCAAAAATTTTGGAATATTCATATCTAGAGCGCCTACTTGAATACCTAAACGAATATGAAATAATTTCTAAAAATCAACATGGATTTCAAGAAAATAAAAGTACTATTACAGCCATCCACTCATTCTATGAGGATATAGTCAGACTGATCGACACGGGCGAGTGCCCTGTTGGGATCTTCTGCGATCTGAGCAGGGCGTTTGACTGTGTTGATCACAACATACTTATAAATAAATTAAGAGAAATTGGTGTGGAAGGTCCAGCACTCAACTGGATTAAAACATTTTTAAGTAACAGGAAGCAATTCGTAAGTATCAAGAATACGAATGAGGTGAATTTCCGTCAGAATACAAAATCTTCTTTACTTGATACAGCTATAGGCGTACCACAGGGATCAATACTGGGGCCAATATTATTCGTTTTATACACTAATGATATAGAGCACTCTTCTGACGAAGTGTTCTTTACTCTTTTTGCAGATGATACTTCTTTAATAATATCCCATAAATCTGATGAAACTCTTGAAAGTCAGTGCAATAATACACAAAATAAACGATTGGTTTTCTGAAAATTCCCTTTACATGAATAACAAAAAGACTCAATATATCAGGTTCCGTAGCACTAATAAAGTATGTTCAGAATTGAACATCAGATACAACGAAAATGAATATTTATCTCAAGAGTCATCTGTTAAATTTTTGGGTTTAAATCTGGATAATGTTTTAAATTGGAAAGTTCACTGTAATAACTTGAACCGTACCTTGTCTTCCCATAATTTCCTCATGAAAAACCTGCGGGGAATTTTGAACACGCAGCAATTATTGATGGTGTATTATGGCCAAGTTGAATCGCGCTTACGATACGGTATTTGCTTCTGGGGATGGTCAACCAACTCTGCTGAGGTATTCATTGCTCAGAAGAGAATTATTAGAACAATTTTGAATACGTCACGTACAAATAGTTGTAGAAATGTTTTTAAAGAATTAAAAGTATTAACACTTGCATATATATATTTTCGAAATGTGTGTTTATGTCCATAACAAAATTTTTTTGAAAAATTCACAAATTCATGATTTCAACAGTCGGTCAAAAGATAACCTACATCTACCTATTACTAAGAAGACTCTTACTTTCAAATCTCCCAACAATATGGGTCTAATGTTATATAACAAAATACCACCAAACATTAAATCTTGTTCCTCAACCAAAACTTTTAAAACAGAATTGAAACAATATCTATTGTCCAAGTCTTATTATTCTGTAGATGATTTTTTGTGATACTACATTTTGGTGGCACTTGTTTCTTGTTCCTGTTTTTGTTCTCATGCTATTAATGTCCTGATTGTGATATTAGATTAAGTTAGATTATAGGTTTATAATGTGACGATTCCTATACAATGTATTTTGTCTGAAGGGAATAATAAAGATTGATTGATTGATTGACTAAAGGAAGTTTCAAGGTGAATTCCAATTGAAAATGTAATCCTCATATAGTTACGCTTTCCGCATTTTTCAAAAACTATAATTTCTGTGAAATTAAGCTCTTTTCACTTCAAGTTGAAAAATGATGAATTATCGACTAGTTGTATCAACAGTTTGGGAGGATTTCGAAAGGAACCAAAAAATATTATCTGTTTTCAAAATTGAAAATTCCTTAACGAACGCGGCTTTGAATATGAGAAAGCTGAACAAAAAAAGCAAATATTTAATTGCAGTATGACAGTTTGTTATACTTTAAAAATATTCCAATGGCAAATGCAAAAATTTGCTCGAAATGAAAAAGTTGATTCACTGCTAACTTACGGTGAGTGTAAAAGATACAACTGCATCTATGCAGAGAGAACAATTCCCTCTCAAAACAAGGTCAACCAAGTAGAAACTATTTTGCATGTTTGGTAAGGCAATTCAGGAACCAGATGTCATTGCTCCTTAACACACCGTCTTATTATTGATGAACAGACGGAAACCAATATTATAGCTATTGTATATACTGATCCCACCGCCTCTTTTCGACAACTGCTTTTTATCAGTTTCATTTTTCGTTAAAGGTAAGTGGCTAGCATCAACCCAGTTAATTCTATGCCTAATTTATTATGGTTAATCATTAGTTTTCTTCAATTTAAAAAAATTGAATAAATTCCTAATACAGTTTTATTCTTCTATATATTCTCGATTACAATAATTATCATACCAGTCATGGAATAATTCATGATTTCTCAAATAGCTATAAGAAGCTCGTGCGTTTCGCAAAGTATTTGTGAAAATAAATTGTTGTTTTGGTCGTTACGGAGAGAGGATTACCTCAAGCTAATCTTACACCGAACTTCGAAAGATCATAGAAAACAACTACTTCCTTGACTAATATCGCACCAGATATTGAACTACATCTGACAAATATTTGTGCAACGTTCTTCCAAGAAGACCCAATTGCAAGTGCTTACCTTGTGATTAAACGGTATACCTAGACCATCCTTCATTTGACTGGAAATGACCACCTGCAGATATGATGTTTCGAGGTTGTTGTTTCTTTTCGTTGTTATATTCTCTTATGTTTTCCTAACATCACTGGAACTGGGTGTTTGTATATTCTTCCTTATGATATCTGCTTATTTGTGTCTATATTGCTAGTTGGATTTTCTATTATACTAGAACTGTTTGTTATGATCAGTTCCGTTTCTCCTCCTATGACCTATTTTTTACTGCTGTGTACCTTTACAGGTAATGCAAAATTGTTTTGAAACACCAGATATAAAAATATAATTAATTTAGCATATACAGAGAGTACTAATGGAACTTTCTTCCATAGAGGGGCAACCAAAAGTCGGGATCACTTTTTGTCAGTTTTTTCAAATGGAATACCCTGAAAAGGAGATCTTACCAGAATATGATAGCTTCCAGAAAATGTGAGGATAACCTACTTGAGTTCCAGTAAACCTTAAGGAAAGTATGAAAAATGTCATAAAAGCAATAATGATATTTGTGTTCAATGATGGACAAACACGACAACAAAATAATCTCAAAAAATAAAAAAACCGTTAATTCACAGTTCAAAAAATCCCCCATTTGATATATGCACAAATTGAATCTATTTACAGTGGCTCTCCGAACTTCAGTAAAAGTTGATATTTTAATAGAGCGAAAAATTTATGTATTTATTTAATTCTATTTTTCTTTCAGCGTCATTGGTTTCTCGCTGTGGACCTATTCCGTAACATATCCCCAGATTTGCAGCTTTCCTTGTAGTAATGTGAAAATTCACGACATCATCGCTAATTTATACTTTTTCTTCCACGTTTTGTTTACTACTGTGCTTCATTCATACTTACCTACTGTTTCCCCAAACATTTTCTTCAAATTCTCTCGACTCGCACATTCCTTAATCCAAGATATCGAACTGCATACATTCTACTGGCTAAAAGCGTAGTTTCTGTAACATCTATCCGTAATGTAGATCATTTTATCAATTATACTTATCAAATCACCCTTGGAACAATTTAATGTCACAGGAATTGCCAACAAACGTGACATTGAATTATCTAGGTGAATTTAAAGTTGAAATATAGTATTTCCTCGTTTCAAAATGAAATTATCCACCGAAGAAAAGATGAACATGATCTAGAATTTGGGTAAATGTGACATGTGACAGAATTTTTTTATTACCCAGTAAAAAATATGTATACAGTTCGATATCACGATTCAAGATCTATACGACCAGAAAGATTTCGGAGGGTTAAAGAAAGATTTGAGGAAACAAGCAGTGTCCATTAAGGACAAGAAAAGGCAAAAGTGAATAAAATTGCAACAAACGAAGAAATTGAATTAGCGGTAATGCTTTCAACAGTTGAGAATGAGGTGGATATAAGTCATATACTTCTGTGAAAAGACAATATTGATCAAAAATAAACTTCATCCATACATATACCGAATTGAATTACATCAAGAACTCCTTATTTTATTATTAGGTTTTTTATCCACACCACAGTCACAGTATCTTGGCCACTGCGAGAGTATGTTTTCTAAGCATTTTTTAAATAATATACAGGGTTAATCATGGCTTTATCCGAGTTACGAAAAATGAAAATTATTTCAGAATAAAGCATCAACATCATAAGTCGAATTGTACGAAAAATGAAGTTTTTGTATTGGATATATCTAATAAGATCAGCTGAATTCAAAAAGTATCTATTTTTTCATATATACAGAGGAGATTGAAAGTATACGTGTAACCATCTGTTGCTCCTCCACAAATAGAGAGGACCAAGAGCCTACGATTGGGATCGGTTACAAGCAGGCGCAACTGATTTTCCTGCGAAGTATATGTAAACTTTTGCTATTTGCTGAAACCTTTGAACATTCTGTGGACAAAAAAAATAGAATACAAATTCACAGTAGATATTCTAATCGAAATAATCGATTTTCCTCCATACTACATGTAACCTTCTGATATTTGTTAAATCCTTTGAACATTCCGCTGACAAAAAATTACAAAACAAATTCACGGTAGATATTTTAATCAAAATAACCCAAAATGGATGCATACATCCGCGATTTTGATCTGGAAACAATAGAAACGTTCACTCTTCAAGACTATCTAGAATGCAAAAATATTTTAAATGTTAATGGAAATTCTTGTAACTTCACAATTATCCACAATAATATTCGTTGTCTCAATAAGATTATTGATGAATTCAAAATTTTTCTCAATAACCTAGAATCAGAAATTGATTGCGTTGCCTTTACTGAAACATGGATTCTACACACTCCAGAATTATATCGCATTCCTGGTTACGATATGACATACAGTGGGGGAAACTTGAATCAAAATGATGGCGTGGTGATCTATATCCGCTCCAAATATAAATGTACTTACAAAATTGTTAAAATCAATGATATCAAAGCCATAGTGTTGAGAGTTAAATTCGGGAATACTAACATAGCAGTAACTGCAATATATAGACCCCCCTCCACTGACCCAAACGACGACTTCAACAGACATTTACAAGGTTATTTCGAATCAAGTCATCCAAATACAGACCAATACTCAATTTTTTTAGGAGACATCAACATCGATATACTAAAAAATTACATATGCAATGAATATTTGAACACCCTCAGTGAATTTGGCTACGCATCTACAATAAACAAGGAAACTCGAATTCAAGGACAGCATGGATCCTGCATAGACCATATTTTCATCAAAGCAGAACCAAACGTAATGGACAATAATAATTCCACTTATTATACAAACAAATATCACTGATCACTTTACGACGGCTCTCCAAATCGTTTTAGATTCACAACAACCCAACAATGAACTCTCCGTTAGAAAACTGAAAACCCATACTGATCTTACCAAACTGAAAAAATACATAAGTCAACTGTCTTGGAACGAAGTTCCCAGCGAACCTACTACAGATCTCGCAATGAATACGTTCATAAACACTTTACTTACTGCTCTAGAGCAATGCACAATTAACGTGAGACATAAAAGAAAAAACACGAAAATCACTCCATGGTTAACAAAAGGCTTGGTGGAATCAATAGACACAAAAAATAAACTCTTTAAACGAACACGAATGGATCCTACTAACCTAGAATAGGAAAATGAACCGAGAACTTACCAAAATAAATAAACCAATCTAATAAGAAAAACCAAATACCAGTACTATCAAAATAAAATAAATTCAAATTCCTCAGATAATAAGATATTGTGGGAAGTAATTAAAGAAATAAGCAACACGAATAAGACCAAGCGACCTATTACATCGATAAAAAATGAGGAAGGGAACGTTCTGACACAAAAACAAGAAATTGCAAACGAATTTAACCCTGTATATACTAAGATGGGAAAGAAAATGGCTGAGGAAATAAACAGAAATCCCAACTATGCTCATAAAAAACCAACTGTCCAGAACCCATTTGTGTTATCAACAACTGACAGAAATGAAGTTAAAATCGTAATCACTAATTTGAAATGTAAAAGATCCAGTAGTATTGATGGTATAAACTCTGATATATTGAAACTGATCTCCCAGTATATAGAGGAGCCTTTAGTATATCTGTTTAACACGTGCGTTGAGAAGGGCTACTGGCCAACAGCTTTTATACAAACAATTGTAGTGCCGCTATATAAAAAAGGTGATGACGACATTATCACAAATTACCGCTCCATATCCTTGATTACGCACCTAACCAAGATCTTTGAGAAAATCATCAAAAAAGACTTAAATCGTACGTTTCAAAGTACAAATTAATATCTGACGGTCAGTTCGGATTTCGCGAAAAAGTGTCAACACAGGATGCAATTCTAGCACTAACCTCTGAAGTGTCATCAGCTTTTGATGAAAACAAGTCGAGCCTATGCGTTTTCATAGACTTATCGAAGGCGTTCGATACAGTAGACTTTTGGTGTCCCACAAGGTACGGTCCTCGGACCAATCTTGTTCAATATTTACGTAAATGTTTTATTCTCTATTGAAAGTACAGGAAAAATTATAGGATTCGCTGATGAGACGGCAATATTTTACAAGGCAAATAGTTGGCTTGAATTAAAAAATATGGTTGAAATAGACCTTAGCACAATAAAAAAATGGCTTGATCATAAATTGCTTACTGTTAATTTGGAAAAAACACAGTACCTCCCGTTCAGTTGTAATAGTTCAAGCAAACCTCCATTTTTACATCTAATCGTTGGTAATCAACAAGTAACCCTCCCTGATAAAAAGTTAAATACCTGGGTGTTATTATAGATTCACATCTCAGATAGGATGCACATGTAAATTATATCTGCAACAAGCTTCGGTACATCATGTATAAATTCAAATTCTTGAGAAAATTGTTAATCCCTCATAACCTAAAAATTCTGTACCACGCCCTTGTAGAAAGTCACTTACGCTATGGAATAGCTTGCTGGGTAGGAGCCTTCAGAACACACCTTCATCCACTTGAGATATTACAAAATAGGTTTCTGAAACTAATTCTAGCGAAGCCTAAACGCTATTCAACTGAAAAACTGTTTTCTGAAGATAATATCTTCAACACTCGTCAACTCTTTTATTATTACACCATCATAACTTATTATGAAAAGAAGAGTTATATCTTACCATCTCACAGTTGTTATAATACAAGGAAAAAAGATCACCACGTCATTCCACTATCACAAAAATCACTCATTCAACATACTGTCGCGTTTTTCAGGTTCAATAAGTGGTACACTTACTTACAAACTCGCCTTTATTGTCACAGAACAAATAATACAACTGACAACACTGTTCGACAATTTGCAGTTCAAATAAATACTTCAAACTTCACTTGGTAACGTTACAACAGTCAAATGTTAAAAAGTAAACAAAACTCAAAAACTTCCCAAACTTGGCAAATCTGATCGTATTTATAGGATAACATTATTTTAGAAGCTATAGAACTTTCAACAGAACATTCCTTACTAAGTTCTCGAATAAACTTTAATGATTCTAGTACATTCTAATGGGTTTCTAGAAGGCAAACAGAAGGATTCATGAATTTTCTATCTACTACCAGTTTCCTAACAATACTTATACGTACTTAGCTCCTAAACTGTTCAACACTAATCCCTATTCAATTAGAAGTATTGATGTATTCCACATTTACAGAAAGTCTCTGAAAACATTTATATACTGTCAATCCAGACAAACAGTTGCTGATTTCATTGACAAAAAACATTTTTGATTCGCTCCAACAGCAGAAGATTCATTTTATTACTGTGACGTGTTTAAAGATGCCTAATGTTTAATTGTATGATATATTGACTTCTATCGGCTTTCATGTAATAGGTACTTATGTTATTTTATCTTCTTGTTCAACTTCATTATTCAACTGTTTTTACGTTTTTAAATTCTTATTTACAATTATGTGTCATATATTTAACACTTATATATTTTATATTTTTGTATTTATATTTTTATATTTTTGTATTCATATTTGTATATTTTTGATTTTACTTATATTTCATATTTTATAATTGTATATTTTGTATTTTTTCATATATACAGAGGAGATTGAAAGTATACGTTGATCTGTTCTATATGAATTGGATTACGTGATTTGATCAATTCAGTGAATTATGAATATTATACAGTTTCACTCAAGTATATACGAGACTAATATTAGGAAAAATTACAGAAATACCCTGTATAAAGAAAACGGATCGGTTGATTTTCCTAATTTGTTCTCATTTCACAGAGGATATATCATATGAACTTTTGTGGGAAATACAGTTGTCGTTTAACTGCTGTATAAGGAATGATGGCTAAATTTTTCAGATTTTTTTTTATTTCACATAGAAGATATAATATGGATTTGTGTATCAAATACAGAATTTTTCTGTATGGTTTTTGTTTAAAGATAAAGGTACTGAAAGAATGTTTATTATTGTTTATTTGAAATTAATTCCTAACAATTCCTAACATTCTCTCCTTGATGCGAGTGCTCTCAGATTTTGGATATGCCGAATTTGTTCAAAATACTTGGTTAGTTCGTACTCAATGAAATAACGATAATTCTAAATTTATGAAAAAGGCTCTCTTTGACCTATCACCATTTTGTAACCGAAGATGTTAACAGAGTCGGGTAAAGTTTATTGGTATTTGAAACATAAATTGGATGGTAAGTAATGATATTTTATTTTTTTATGTTGAATGATAACTAGACATAGAACAACTCTGTATTTCTCACAAAAGTTCATACGATATATCCTGTGTAAAATGAGAAGAAATCAGGAAAATGATCTGATCCGTTTTTTTATACAAGGTATTTCTGTAATTTTTCTTAATATTAGTATCGTGTTTACTTGAGTCACACTGTATAAAATTCATAATTTATGTTCTGTCAAGTGGCCACATGGCACATAACTGGTGCCAAAGCATATAAAACAGATCAACGTATACTTTCAATCAACTCTGTATATATGAAAAAAATTCATATTTTTTGAATTCAGCGGATCTGATCGGATATATGCAACACAAAAAATTCAATTTTTGTACTATCCGACTTATGACGTTGATGCTTCATTCTCGAATAATTTATATTTTCCGTAACTCAGAAAAAGTCATGATTTACCCTGTATATTCTTAAACAAAATGCATAGAAAACATACTGCTGCACTACTGCCAAGTGTAATACTGTGGTCTAGATAAAAAACCTAATAAAAATTATGTGATACCACCCATAAAGTTCAGTTCATAATGTCCTGATAGTCACATTTCACAACTTCAACACTCTGTTTCTCGTAAACGAAACATAGAATTTTAGTGTGCCCATGGTAACTTCTGCTCAGAAGCCCGAGTTTAACAACATATTGAAATTTTTGACAATTTGACCGATTGTCACCATGACTTCGGAACCACCCGGCATAAACCCATATAACCCAATATTTTTGAGGAACACTCTTTTGAAAATATATAAGGAGGTTTTATAGCTTTGTTCTGGTTCTGAAAATTATTAGTCCTTGGACGTCAGGATTATGCGCAGTTGAGAAAAAGTGAGCGACTATGAACCTTAAGAGCAGACTTCTCGTCAACTGCGCATGATCCTGACGTCCCAGGACTGATAATTTTCAGAACCAAAACAAACCTTATTTGAAAAACGTAACTCTGATAAGTCACACATTGTTGGTAGTTATTTTTGGAACATAATTTTTATTGCCCTTTACAACTTTTATTTGAAACATTATTTCCTAACTTAAAAGGGAAGCAGCCAGCCATCGTCTACCCACGCACACTGTATATATTAGGGAATTTATGTAGTCAGAAGTAAGTAAAAGCCGAAATCGCGGTCGTATGAAATATTAGGTAGATTCAACATGAATTTCTACGAAATAAATATATCATCAATCGAACGAATCAAATTGTTATTGAAATGAAACAAAGTATTGAATATTGAGAAAGAAAATTTCAATGGAACACACTGTATATTATAAATGATTTCAATAGTACCTATACTTACGTTGTATACTGATATCTATATGTTCTCTAGATACATTTTCAACCATGTGTTGGCGATAAAGTCGATAATAATCTATTAGCTACTGTAGGCACTTGAAATTCAAATACCTACCTATAATTCGAACTGTATCTACTCACTGCCATACTGAATAATCATCCAAAAAGCAAAACAAGATAAACATTTTCAATAAGGTAAGTACATACAATGAAGTTTGATTAGATTTAGTTGTCAGGGATATTTATTCAACATTCGAGTCGTTTTTTTTTTCAATATCACCATGATTCAGACTGAAATGTGCCATATCGAAACTCAGCTGACTAGATACAACAAAAGAACAGTGATGCAGCTACGTAAAGTCGATTGTTCCTTGCCCACCGCACTCACATGTTCCGCGAACTCTACCACGTTGCCACATGTCATATTCTTAAATCTTAGCAGTAAAATCGTGGATAACGTTCGCGATATAAAACATGGAGGTAGGTGTTTTTATGATTTTCTTGTCAAAATTCACAGGAAATTTTGTGAAATAATGAAATTTCAATTGTTGGACTGAGTGATGAATAGGTATGAATTCGCGCCTAACTAACTCTTTGTTCCAATGGGAGTCCTACCTACTCTCAGAAAACTTACTGACTTTCCAGAACTTTCACTTACTGAAAAGGATTCGTTGAGATTCAGCTCATATTCATGGTAAATACCTAGCTTGTCAAACATTTATTAAGATTGTACCTACCTTGTTTTTATTCCGAGAGACGTAGGTAATGATTTGCTAAAGAAAAGGCACGAAAATTAAGAAAAATCACGTTTCTGGAATCTGTTTTCACTGATCAAACGTCATACCAGTGACGATTCCAGAAATTAAGGGGGGTGGGGCACGGGGGGCATACCTTCACTAGGCGCCAAGATTCAGTAAAAAGGCATAGGTATTTGGGCGCTAAGAACATTTTGCAAAGGGCGGGGAGGGGCATACTGCCCCCCCTTGCCCACCTCAATAAATTTTGATTTTGACGGTTCATTAATATTTGTAATAGAGAGGTTCGTATTAAAAAACATACCTAGGTTGGCCGAGTTATAGCGAATTTCGATATAAAAATAATATATATTTGACATATTTTGATATATTTTGGTTTAAAAATTTGATGCTCAAAAGAATAAAAATTACGTTTTATTTTTCCCTCTATAACTAGAAAATGGTAATTGTATCTGTAGATTTTTATCAACCAATGAGTTCTCCTCCAAAATAGTAAGCTTTTTTTTCCCGTTTAATCGTCTTCTTATCTAGTATTACATTTCAGAATGTATAGAATTTCATCACATGAAAAAAAAATAAAAAAATTCTACATTGTTAATTATATGAGACATTTTTTGTAAGCCTGATATCAACTTGCTAGTTGCAAGTTACATAAGCAGTATAAATTACTGTTGCCCAATATTTTGGTTACTTCCAAGTTTGTGATTTTCACCAAGTTAGTTACGGAAATCTTCAGAATCTGACAACATCGAGCGGTCTCTTGTAAATCGGTTTCTCGTCGGTCGGTCGCTAGCCGCCATCGCCTCTTGGCAGTCAGTTGTTTTGTAACGTTCGTTTGTTGTTGTTGGCGGAGGGAATTTACTCAGACATCGCTAAGCAGGCCATGCTCCGTTGTATGGCTAGTTAGTTGGTCGTGGAAAATTTTACTCCTTACAATGTGAATACTGGTGAAACGTTATCATCGTTTGTGATTTTTTTCTTTATCGAGTGAATGTGATTGGATATTCTATATTTTGGATTTAATTCAGGATTTTTACATGGTAAATTATTTATTTGTGCTTTTATTTCATCAGCCAGGTTTGTGTGGATCGTGTTTATTATTAGATACTTTCGTAGTAGCATTGCACAAGATGACTAGATTTTTGTTAACAGCAGTAGGTACATAAGTATTTACCAGTGAAAATATGTAAAACTGTTTAAAGTTGCATTACTTGCACCTACTGAACGATAGTTATATTGTTTTGAGGTGATGGTACCGAATAGGTAGGTACTTGCATTTCTCTCCGAAAGTCACCTCTGTGTGAATTATCGTTGATACTTAAGTCATTGAATATTTCATGAATCGACAAATATAATTTTCTATCGTTGTCTGTCTATGCTTCAGTGATAGGTAGGTACGTTGTAAAAGTTGCGTTGGTCAAGCGAGCGCGTTATCCAATACACAGTGGGTTCAAAAAGTCGTGTTACTCCAATACCATTTAATATTTGGAACTCATAATTTTTGACAATTCCACGTTTGGAGGCTTACTTAAGTGGTATAGGTAATATGTAGGTGGTAACTTACTCAACAGAAACTGAATGAATGCGATGCCTTGTCTATAAACAGGGATACAAAAATTTAAATGTAGGTACCTATACTTATCCATGTACCTATTAGGTACCTACTAAGTATAGGTATCTCCATGAACAGAAGATATTTAATATTGTTTCATTCATGAAGAAGTTTTGGATTCAATATTGAAAATAGGTACCCAGCTATCAAAATGCCAATTTGGTGCTTATACCTTTTTCTTTATTATTCTAACCCCAAATACCTACTTGATAGTCCTGCATTTCTGCAAATAAATTCTAGTAATTCTGCATTAAATAAATCTTTGGTAACAGTGGAAACACGAATTTCCACATTTTCGAAGATACAGGCCCATTTCGATCTGGAACTTCACCATGTGTCAGCTCGAATTTCTGATATAAAAATCACACAAAATGTGTCCTTTCAATAAAAACACTGCACACGTCTTTATTCACTTCTTTTCAGCACTGTTCATCAAGAAAACTACAATTTTGTCAAAAAAATCATTTTTCTAAATGTTAACTAATCATGGGACTGTTCATCATTGAATGTTCCTGGTATTTTTTACTTACCTATGCCATAGTGGAAATGTGATTGTTTGTTTCTCGTTGGCTCTCGATTTTTTTTGAAAACGGTAGTTTTTTCGCTAAACAGTGTTGAAAACAAGTAAATAAGGCAGACTGGCTGCTGTTTTGATTGAAAAATGTTTTCCATAACAGAAATTTGAGCTGCATCACATGGTGAAGTTCCAAAACGAAATGGGCCTGTATCTGGAGAATAGTTGAGAGTGTCAAAAATTCTATTCTGATTTATTTTTAGCACAATTTTTTTTGTAAGTCAGTTTGGCCGAAGATTTACTTTGATTTGCTTTATAAACGAATCTCAGAATATTCCGATTTTTTCGTATTAAAATATCTTCATCATGCTCAGACAAATGGTAACACAAAAATATAATGCCGCAATCAGTTTCCTTCCTTTTTGGTGCATTTGCATTTGTTCAAACATGATCCTAAAATGAGCCTAAAATTAGCTTTAAAAGAGCCTTGAGATATGGTATGATCATTTTGTTCATAAACATTGATTCAGCGATTTCTTCTGTGAGCTTGACATTGAAATAGAAGATCCCGTGATATCTCTCACAATTTAAGAGCAAAATTATGACCAAGTTGTGGCTCTCTTTACGGGAATATTTTAAGCGGGTACAAAAACATCAGGTGATGAATCAGAAGAATGTTGACAATTGTACATTAATTATTATGTTTTGCACTTTCAAATGATGACTGATTTAATGTCTTTTGTGAAAACTGGCACTGTCATGATGAGGGTTGATGCGTGGTTTCCGATTGCGTGTCCTAATTTTTCAAAGCGTCATTTAGATCATCTAATGTCACTATAGCAACAAAATCCGATTTTCCGTAGAAATAAGCGAAAATTCTTCATGCTTTGAGAGCGAACGACTTTTGGTGGTTTTGGCTCGACTGTTAATATCCGAACAGTCGACTGACGTCTGGATTCCGGCTCTTATGAATAGATCAATGTTCGTCATTTATTGCAATGTCGAAAACAAACTAGGTACTTAGTTGAATTTTATAAGCGTGTGCATGCTCCATTTGACGGGGTCCTCTTTTTTGACTGTGTGTGGAATTCAGTATGCACAAAGAGGTTATTCACAGATGCATGATACATGAATACTTAGCTCTATTTTACGGTAAGTTAGTTAGACTAGTTGAAACTTGAAGTTTGCTTTATGGTTTGGTCCACTTCGATCTTTGCAGGTCTGTCGTGGAAGTCCATGTGATGAGGAACTATCTATTGCTTAGGCTTCTCTCAATAAGACTCCACAGCTTTGACATTGATTTCTGCTATTGGTTTTTCCTCCCTATAATTTATAAGCCTTGATCTTGTTAGACATTCGCAATGACATAATAGGTATATAGTGCGGTTTTTTTTGCTTCCTGACAGAACCTGCTTAGGCTTTCCTCTGCTTATATGTCTATCGAGCCGGCAATGGCCCCTCAGCAAGCCCAATTTGGGCGAGGGCACTTCAACGAACTCTTTTACCTTTCGCATTATCGGGTAGTTATTCCACAATTCTTGTGTTTTAGTTTGCATTCATTTGTTAGTGGATGTCTTTATTTTTGATTCCGCAATCCCACAGAAGGTCTCTGGACTCAATAGAGCATTTGCTTTCGGGCAAGTGCATCTGCGTCTTTGTTTCCCAAATGTAGTTCGCGCCCAGGTAACCAGTCCAACATGACACTGTTGTGGTTTGTTTACTCAATTTGTTTAGGGCGCTCAAGCAGTCTTACATCAGCCTAGAGTTTGATCTGGGATTCTGATTCTCCTTTCAGTCTCATATATTTCATCTCGAACTCTTTCGTTGGAGAAATAGACCAAGCTCCGTTATCTGTTGCAATACCAAATTCACAGCAATTTAGTTGAATTTCTTAATCTTGTTGCATGCTCTATTTGTAAGTATACAGAGCTTAGACACAGATGAATTTTCATGCAGGATCGTTTGTATTCATGTCTTCTCAATGAACAAGATTAACTCTAATTCACGATGGCTGATCGACCTCAATTTTAGTAGGTATGTTTAGCGTCAATATTTTCCATCATCTACCAATTTTCTTTGAATTTCAGCAGTGTGAATGTACCTCGTAATGACTTGTTTAGGTAGGTATGAGAAATGGCTGAATTTTAAGAATGTCACATTGACAATTCATTGCGATTCGAAACACTTTCAGTTCCACCCTCGTATAGCAAGCAGTCTTCTGTATGGTGTTTTCGTTAACAGTGCTATGGCCAATCACAAATGAAAATGGGATTCTCCGGTACATATTTGTTGTAACCTTCTTTCGTTCGAAACACTGTAATGAAGGTATTGTGTGGTGTGGTATCATTCACTCATAATATATTATGCATTATGCAAATTGATGGATGTTTGAAAAAATATCTATGAATCGGTAGGTAGCAGTAAATTCCCCTGATGGAAAATGATCTTGCCTGGGATTATGTATCTATCTAATTGTTGTTTTCTTTGAATCAAGCTCGAAGTGATCTATTTGTATTAATTCAAGTTCTTGCCCTTTTTCTATATAAATTGAGACATCGTAATATCTTCTGGTCTCATCCCGTAATACGCAGATCGTGAGAGCTAAAGGAAACTATGTAGGAATTAGTATTACCTACTGATTGCAGAATGCTTCTGTGAACACCTTAGGCATGCAAGTGGTGTTCCATAGCTTATCTCCCTTCATTCAGTGGTGTTTCAGAGAATTCAGCGAGTTGGTGAGCGAGACATCATCGACGAGACAAATTGCTTAATTTTTTTTCAATGTTCTGGGATATTTTAAGAACAGTATCCCAGAACGAGTCGGACCTGTGCCTTATAGAGCTTAAGTAATTGACGAAAAGTGAAATCAGTCTTCGTGTGGAATAGAAAACCAGTTTTTGAGAGAAACTTTTTGGCAGTGGACTTTACGGACCTTATGGGCTTTCTAAGAAAGGGTATTGCTCTCGGTATTGTTAATGATAATACACTCGGTAACATTTTTGTTGGTTGGTTTGGTTATTCTCAAAATACTGATAAGGAGCGTATTTTGGGGCCTGGAGTTCCTCCCTGAAAGTAGGCCGAGAATTAGGATTTCAGAAAAATGTTTTTTATATGTACTAACGTAACATCCAGAGCCACTTTCACTGATACTGGATTTGGCTTTTGTTGTTGAATATTAATACGAGAAAATATATCACTTCCATGCTGTTGTATATTGGATTAAAATAAAACTGATTCGCTTTATCTGACGGAAGAAGGCAAAAACGCTCTCGACCTCTTTTTGTATATTCGAGATATCTCTGAAAAAAAGCTTTTAAAAAACGACTTGGCACTGCGAGATTATGTTGGATTCACATTTGAGCCATTAGGTTATTTGAATTTCAAGGTAAAATTTGAAAATAAATTTCATATTTTGAAAACTTACGTTATCAAACATGGAGGCCCCCCACTCATTGGAAGAAATGGATTAAGAATGCTTAATTTAGGTATTTGTAAATTAAAGGAAAATTGTGAAAATATTATCGATATAAATAATGTCTCCAATGTAGATTATATGGCCATGATCGAGGTTCTGCTATCCAAATATGCGAAAGTTTTTGAACAAAAAATGGGAACATTCAACAAATTTGAAATTTCGCTACAACTCAAGGAAAACTCTGTCCCCAAATTCTTCAAGCCCAGACCCGTTCCTTTCGCTCTCAAACCGAAAATTGAAGAAGAAATTCAGCGGTTAGTCGATAATGGGGTTCTTGTACCAACTGAATTTTCAGAATGGGCCACGCCCATCGTACCGGTCTTGAAGGAAAGCGGCAGCATTAGAATATGCGGCGACTTCAAAATAACACTTAACCCAAACCTGCGGATTCAACATTTCCCTTTACCCCGTATAGAGTATTTGTTTACGCAACTTCAAGGTGGAGATAGGTTCTCAAAAATTGATTTATCGGAGGCTTACCAGCAAATTGTATTAGATAAAACCTCGCGAGAATTTGTAACGATCACAACCCATAAAGGGATGTTTTCTTATACACGTTTACCATACGGTATCACATGCGCAGGGGCTATTTTTCAAAACATTGTGGAACAGTTGTTCGCGAATATAGAAGGAGTCGTTTGTTTTCTCGACGATATTTTGATAACTGGTGAAAATGACAAAGAACATTTAGAACGGCTAGAAAAGGTTTTTCGGCGTTTACAGGAATGTGGATTGAAATTAAGGAGGGAAAAATGTTCCTTTTTTCAGAAATCCGTCAAATATCTTGGGCATATTATAAATAGTTCGGGATTACATACTTCTGAGGAACGAGTGCTCGCAATAAAGAAAGCTAAGGTTCCTAAAACAATTACTGAACTAAAATCCTTTCTGGGAATGTTAAATTTTTACTGCAAGTTTCTTCCCGATGCTTCAGCTCGTCTGAAACCACTGTATAATTTGTTGAAGAAAGATACTGCGTGGGATTGGAATTCGGAGTGTGCAAAAAGCTTTGAAGACGCAAAAACAATGTTGTTATCTTCCCCGGTTTTGGCACATTTCGATCCAACAAAAAAAATTAAGTTAATGGTGGACGCTTCCAGCTGCGCGTTGGGCGCGTCTATTTCACATGTTTATGACGATAGATCAGAGAAGCCAATTGCTTTCGCGTCACGTCTTTTAAATTCCGCAGAGACATCGTACTCACAAATAGAAAAAGAGGCCTTAGCGATTATATTCGGAGTAAAAAAATTTTTCCAATATCTTTACGGTAGGAAGTTTATTTTATGTACCGACCATAAACCGTTATTATCAATTTTTGGCGAAAAAAAAGGCCTACCAGTTTTTGCAGCCAACCGTCTTCAAAGGTGGGCACATATTCTGGCAGCATTTGATTTCGAGATACATTATGTGAGGAGTAAAAATAATTACGCCGATTTTTTATCAAGGTTGCCAATTGAAGATGATTCGATTGAACTAAGCAAAACCTTATGTAACTTCAGTGTTACTTCAAATATATCTTACTTATATTATGTGAGTGAATCCGGCTTCCCTATTGATTTTATGTCGATAAAAAAAGAAACGGCGATCGATCCGATCTTGAGTAAAATTATATTGTTCATTAGAAGTGGATGGCCTGAAAAGTGTCCACTAGACGAATTCAGACCCTTCTTCAATAGGAAAACGGAGATAACAATAGAGCAGGGCTGTTTGATGTGGGGGTACCGGCTGATAGTACCTGAAAGGTTTAGGAACTCTGTTTTAACTGAACTCCACAGTTCCCATATGGGCATAGTGAAAATGAAGGCATTCGCACGGTCCTATGTCTGGTGGCCTTCTATCGATTATCAAATTGAAAATTTTGCTAGAAATTGTAAATCGTGTTCGGTTTACGCCTGTAATCCCCCAAAAGCAGACTTAGTAGTTTGGAATTGGCCCCAAGAACCTTGGAATAGGCTACATGTGGATTTTTTTGGTCCTATGTTCAATAGATTTTTTTTAGTGCTTGAGGATGCTACTTCCAAATGGATAGAGTGTGTAGAAATGTCCAGTATGACAGCCTCAGCAACAATACGGGTGATTCGTGAGATGTTTAGCAGATTTGGTCTCCCATTTGAAATATGCACTGACAACGCAAAAACATTCGTGTCTGACGAATTTCAATCTTTTTTGAAGTCTAGTGGTATAAAACATACCACAGGAGCCCCCTATCACCCTTCTACTAACGGACTTGCTGAGAGTGCAGTGAAGATTATGAAAAATGCTATTTACAAAGGTCGATTTGAAAACAAAACTTTGGATATGGATTTGGTAATCAACCGTTTTTTATTTCAATATAGAAATACTCCCCACTCTACCACAGGGGAAACTCCTGCAAAATTATTGATAGGACGGACTATGCGTACAAAGTTTGATTTGTTGCTGCCTTCAACAAAATTTGTGGTAGAAGGTAATCAACACAACCAACGCAAATATTATCGAGGTAACAGAAAAACGGAATTTGGAGCAAATGATCGGGTCTGGGTCCGCGATTATAGAGCAAATATGCCCCAATGGTGTACGGGGGTAGTGAACAAAGTTCTAGGCCAAAGAACTTATATTATACATACAGAAAATGGACTGATTTGGAAACGACACATTGATCAATTAAAAAATAGATTTCCTTGTGATAAAAACAACAAAACGGATATGATTAATATTCCCTCAGAAAACGAACAAAAGGAAAAAGTTTCCATCATTCCACGATCTGACGTAACTAAGAAAATAGGTGAAGATGATCTCAACAGACCATCTTCAAATGTAAATATTGTATATAATAAGGATAATAGTGATGATCTTCAGAGATCACCTCCAGATGTAAATATAGTAGATAGTGATACAGTGATACACCCCGAATTAGTAACGAATGTTAGTGATTCGAATATTTCCAACGGCACGGCGGCGCCTTTAGACACAGTGCGGGTTTTGCGGCGGCGTAGTAAATTGTGCGAACCCGAAAGACTCACATATCATTAGATTTTTTTTTGTTCATTTAGAAGGGAAGGTGTTGTATATTGGATTAAAATAAAACTGATTCGCTTTATCTGACGGAAGAAGGCAAAAACGCTCTCGACCTCTTTTTGTATATTCGAGATATCTCTGAAAATTGTAGGCAGACCGGCAGAAGTCAGTATTAAATTAAACTCAATAAATTGAACATCGTTGTTTCATTTAAAATAATTATAAATGCAAATTCAAACTAATATGCATTTATAACACATGCTAAGAAAAATTTCCGTAAATGATGATTCACATAAACTTGTGTATCAAGTACAAATGGCAGTTTATAACAATATGTTTAACAGCTGTTGCACTCTTCAAATGACTAAATTGTATATTAAATTATCTCAATCGACCTAACTACTAAACTTTTAATTTGATTTTCTGCTAATTGATCATGACAAACGACCGTCTGGATTTGATTACGGTGAAATGACAAATCAAATGAATATGGAAACAAATTTGATTGGTTAAAGTTTCATCAGTTACGCGATACTTATAATAATAATAATAAAATTTATTCAGCAATACCAGTAGAAATAAAAAATGTGTAATATAATTGAGCTGCGTACTTATACAAATTAACAGAAAAGTTTCATGGGACCTAAGTTTCGCTTGTATCGATAAAATGCTTATTTCAAATGAAATTTATAAACGATGATAATTAACATATTTTTACCTTCATGATAGACGTTAATTGAACATCTGCAAAATACAAATGAAATTATAAATCCAATGTTCACATTCAAGAATACATTATTTTTGTCTTTATCGATAAGTACTTGGGTATTGTATTACCGAAGTCTAATGAATATTCTCTTTGATTTCCTTTCTTTCACTACTCTTCATTTTAGAAAAGAAAGAAATAACAATTGTGATATTTTAAGTAAAAAAAAAATCTTCACCTATATTCGGTGTTTCTTGTATTTCATAAACAACATCTATCGTAGAAAAAATATCATACTCGAGATTGGCATCTAGGCAACTCACATCACACTTGATTTACAACAAGGTGTGTGGGCACATAAAGAGACCCATGTACTTGAGAAGAGATTCTCGCGTATCGGAGCCTCGAATGAAGGATATTTTTATAGTTTAAGTAAACGATATTGTGAGAAAATGATATTGGCGGCGCTCTCAAATGCCAAAACATAATCCCTGGAAATGAACCGTCTGTGGTCCACAAGAACTGTCGTGTGTTCTGTGGGACTGTCGAATTTGTGCGGTTAGTATTGGATTGTTTTTACCAACACTGTCTCATGTTTCGCTGAATTGTCAGACATATTAATTCGAGGTTGATGTGTTCAGTTCAGGCACTGATCGCGATTTAAGTGTTATTATGTGAAATAGTTGCTATTGAAATTGTTGGGCCAAGTTATGTTTACTCAGCTCCCATACTGAATATTGAAGGGAAACTGTCTGAAGATAGGTTGCACTAACTAGGTATATCGTTTATTTCAACTAAACAAACAGTTACTTTTCATCAGAAATAACATTATTTGTCATTGAACATGACAACCTGCACACATTGTGCATATTCAACCTACAATCCTCAAAACACATAAGCACAGTAAGTGTTGTTACATAATGAAGATTGAAAACATTCAGTCATGATTATCGCGATATCCGTTTGATCTCTGATCGTTAAGACAGAATAATCTATGTAAAGAAACTTAATCATATCCCTGATTACAATTATCTCATCGTAAAGTGCAGTCTGTTTTTTTCCTATCAATCATATTGCTTGGTTTTTCTCGTGAATTAAAAAAAAATCATCTTCAGCTCAGATCTTTTAACACCGATTTCGAATGCTAGCTAACAAGATGTATCGTGTGGTTAACTCTTCATAAAGAACGGGATATATACTTAAATATTATTAGAAAAACAGTGATTCAACATTCACTTGTCTTTTATAACGTATTTTGTATTGAAATTTTATCGTTATTCAACATCAGAATAATCTTTCTATCTAGGTTTGTATTTGCATTACTAATTATACATTTTGTGGAATGTTTCAAACAATTGAGATATTTTTAAAGATTGTTTTTTTTCTTCTCCGTAACAGCTTTCAATTGGAGAAAAAGTCTCTCATGTTGAAAATTATATTTTGAAATGGTAATTGAATTGACCAAATTGACCTTCAGAATGTATTATAATTTCATTAGAAGAAGTAAACTTTCACGGTTCGTATTTTTTCACTAAGCATTTCTCTCTCTCTTTCATAATTTCTTGGATCAGCTTCCCAAGGCACTATTCTCCAGCTCTCTCCCCACTATGCAGAGATCTGCTTTACCCCGATCTGGTTACGGGTGTAGATAGTGGGGACTCCGTCGAAGGATGAAGAGGGTCATGATACCTCTACCCTAAAAAATTTAGACTAAGTTAACACACAGTGATTAACGGGAGGCAGTCACAAATGTATGTACTAAGGACGGCGGACATCACATCATAAACAGAGACCTGGTCAAATGTCTATCCTTTACCATAACCGGAACAGGACTTGCTAAACACTTGTTTCCAGGTTTCCAGAGGTGACTCTACTTGTTCCTTCATTATGGAAAAGGATGCGATGATGCCAATTGAATTCGTGACCCACCACCATGCACATTTTCTCATACATCTTCTCCTCATGTTGCTTTTATTCTCACCGTAGTGGGAAGAGCCTCTTCAGATATGTGAGTACTCATACTGAGATTTCTTTTTACAGAAATTCACAGAATATTTCTGTAATGCTCAGTTTTGTCGTTTGTTTCTTCATGTCATAAGTGTCCACAGCTGCAAGAGATAAAGAACTTCTTGCTTGGGCTTTTGGCTGATCTCTCTGTCTTTGTTCAGTAGTCTTTGATGATTGAAAAATCGCCTGAATGTCGAGAAGCTTACTAATTCGTTCTGTAATACTATTTAGTTTGAAACTCAGTTGTGCGCCGCATATGGAGCATAATCACTCGATTGCACAAAAATATTTGGAAAAGCTATTGAAACTCAAAGACAACCGGAAGAAATAAGGTCTCATAGTGAGAAGCCTGGCTACAAGTATTACTCAAAGCAATATCCCTCACAAACGAAGTCCCAACCAATTATGGGAATGAAGTAGCCAATTGAAAAAGGCTTCGCGACCAAATCAGATGTTTTCATAAGTAGCTGTAATCGCTGAAAAACCTGTAGATCAACAGGTCCAAAAAAGATTTTTTTCAATGACATCTAGGTATTACTAAGTACTTAATCACAAGGAATACCAATTAGGAAGGAAATTGAGTTTCGTTGTGAAAATGTCACTGGACCAGTCTTAGACCTATTGTCTACACGCAAATTTCTTCAATTAGTTTTCTGCTCTGATATAGTTCTGAGCAGGTTTTCGACTATTAGTCATTCGAAATTATCTGAAATATAAGATTCATCCGGAGTGAGAGAAATATGAAATAAATGAGGTTTTTCTTCGCCATATATCCGTTATCAGTGATTCTCTTAAAAATTCGAAAAGATTATTGCTTATGAGTTGGGAAACGAGTGGATCTGATTGGACGGCTCCATATTGGGACATGTTGGGACATAGGGCTTACTAGGTTTATGCTAATGACACATCGTTTGTAGTAAGGGAAATAAATAATATCAAATGAAGAATGAACAACTTTCAGCATTTAATTGATTTAAATTCCATGAAAATGTAAAGTCTCTACTGCCGACTCTTAATAATCCATTTCCATGCCATATTCAGAAGTTATCGTGAGTGTGGGAGTGTACTTACATCGATGAGAACTCTTTTTTTATATATAAAAAAATTTGGTGTATATAAATGATGATGGCACTACTTATATAAATAGACGAATAAATGTCATCATACTGTGATATTCTGGGAGTCGCTGAAAAGGACTAATATAAGTATGATCCTTATAACCTGATGTTTCACTTATAAGTCCCCCTGCATAAATTGGAGGTGGCGGGGCAGACAACCCCATGGAGACTTAGTACCTACATCATACCTAGATTGTTTAAATGCTTACATAACATCGTAGACTGCTCAAAAGCATGTGTTAGTTGGTTTTGCCCGCCTGCTCTGAATAACACCACAGCAGGGCAGGACGAAAAACCTTAAAATGTAATATTTCTCCCTTCTACCACTTCTTTGGTTTAGTGATAGTTTTAATGTACTTATTTTAAATATTGAAATGTTGTGAGAGCTATATATTTTTATTGTGAAGTCAATTTTGAATAAATTTTTATCTTTTGGCTTTCAGCACTGTGGTATCTAACCAAACATTGCCGGGTAAATCAATTTGACGTAAAAATGATACCGAACAACTTATTGTTACTGATGAGGATTTGGTTATCGAAATGTGCGAATTAGTAGTAGGTAGTGAAATGCTTGTGTGGTAGAGGGAAAAAGTACTGTTTGTCCCCATATTCGTGAACAGAAAATTCAGTAATTTTTCGGATAATAATTGAATCTAACGTAGGTAGTCACTCATTTCAAACAATTCTTCTTATCAAACTCTGACAGTCGAGATAAAAAATATTCCATCATAAACAATAACTTTTTATCATCTACCAATAAGGTATTGAGGCGGTTGGTTAATCGACTTTCATTTGACCATATCGTCGATATCACTACTAACATGAGTAACAACTATTAGTTATCTAGAACAATACCTACTTCGATTTTATCAGTTTTTAAATTTTTTACCAACTCTTATCTCTTGTATTCATTATCTTCGAACATCTTCACTCATTTATACAAATAATAGTTTCGGTAATATTTCTCATCAAAATTATCATCAGTGTAAAACAACCGTTGAATTTTGATGAAAACGTGCATGGTGGCACAGAATAAAGGATGTCACCTATAATACTTAAATAATAATTTGCTGGTTCATTTAAAAAATTTGAAAGTTGTAGGTTTTCAAGAAAACCTACTCAATAAATGAATTACAGAGCTATGCTCATTGCTCATCGATATGTTGAGTGGAATACCGATAGAAAGATGTTTGGCGGTTCTACGGTTCGACCACGAAGATGTCCGAAGAAAACTTGCCGGGTCGGGTCGGTTTTAATTTATAACGTCAGATACATTAGTGTAATTTGTGATGGATTTCGCCAGGTTTATTATTCGTAGTGTCGATTTTTTGAAGATACAGAGGTTTGAAGAGCACTGAGGTTGACGTTTTTGGGGAACCTGTCAGTTTAAAATAGATTTGGTCAATTCGACTTGATACCCAGGATTTTCGAAAACGGAGAAAAAGACAGTCGGTCAAATCTAGGCAAAGTTAATTGATCGATGATGTGAATGCTGAAGCTTGAAATCTTTAATGTATGAAGCCATTCAATTCATCTGCTGTAGCTCTTGCACTTTCGAAAACACAAAAATAATGATGAAAAACTACCTTCAGTTAACCCTGAAGTAGAAGCTGAAACCACCATCATCAACTCATTTTTTCAAGTAGAGAGCTCTAGTTTTTTCTGTGAAATTTGGTTTCCTATCGAACATAATGAATGACTTTCGATTCATGCGAGAAAAAAATACCATTATTGTCTGTTCCGTTGAAAATTAATAACTGAAGTAATGTCACAAACATGATTTAAGAGTTCGTAGTTTAAATTGTTCGAAATATTTGTTGGGATCATTCTTGAAATATTTAAAAAAAATCGTTACTGTAAACTTGTCACCTCTATAATTGAAATTAGACATCCCTGTATTGATCACATTTTAATGAATGGGCATTGACCTTGGTGTAATGACGTCTATGCAGAAAAGCATGATTTGTGGAGCAGTGGGAGGTAGCAGAGACAGAATTGAATATAATTAACGAATTTATTCATCTCACGACAGAGTTTCAGGAAGTCAGGCCGTCCAAATTATAATTTGGAGAGATTTTTCGTCGTAAACTTCTGTTAGATATGAATTTTCTCGAAATAATGAGAAATGAAAATGGAAGTTTTTCGTCCAACTCATGCTTTCCTAAATGAAATACGAACTCGTATTTCTCCAAATGAATATTTTATGAGAAGAAATTCGAACATTCATTCATCATTTTCAATTTGTGGTAATGACATGCATGGGTTCCTGGAAACGTAGACGTAAAGCGCAGCTAAGTATTGTGATGACGTTTACACAAAGATATAAATTTCTAAGGAAAGACATTATTTTGTTTTACTAGACTTCTCAAGAAATTGATCGTAAATCGGATTGGAATGGTTTTTTTTTTAGAATTGTATATAGATTTATTCCTGCATGAGTAACGAATGGATGCACCATTACAATATCCTTTCAAATTGAGGTTTTGAGTATATATAGGTACACGGTGCCAGGGTGTACAAAGCCTGATCCACCCTATAGGGTTTAAATCATACTGGAATAATAATACCTAATAATACTCTTTCATAAATACTCAGAGAGTGTACCCAAAGGCATAGCCTGTGCGTGTACTGGACGGTTATATTTATTATTTGCCGTGGCGCTCCGGAGAGGCCACCCCAACATACTATAATCCTAGTGTTGTTGAAAAGTTTCCTCATTGATTCACGGCGTTTCCTCTGTTATTGAGTGAAATTTACAGTCAATATCGAAGAAAACTAGTTGATTGAAAAACTTGAAGAACAAGGAAGAAAAAATGTTTATCTAACGTAGCGTTCTCTGCCAAAATAGCTAAGATAGCTATGATTAGAGGATCCGCTTGTTACCCGGAGGATGTGGGTTCTAATCCCCGCAATCGTTCGCTTATCCTGGATCTTCCATGCTCGTACAAGTACTAGAGAAGCTTTTGAAAGTTGCTTCTCTGGAATTCTTGGTGACTCGTTACAAAGAAGAACATGATGTGCTCAAGTTGCAGGGTGCATTAGCAATGGTGTCCTCTGCAGAGAGGGACATTCCACAATTATTGTTTTGATGTAATTCAATATCCGTCAGGGTATTAGCCAGGGAACTAGTTGTTTCTTACAGGTATTTGCTATTAAAATCGTCACTGCAGGTGGGGAGGAAATAGTTATTAACGTTACAAGGCCGATATGGAGCAAATAACGGATGAGGATGAGTATTGTAATCCGAGGCGCAGCCGAGGATTATATAACCGAATCTGTTATTTGAGTATCGGCCGTGTGTCGTTCAAGACTTGTCGTAATCCCGCTGAAAGATTACATTTTGATTCCGGGGAAAGAACAAACCACGTACTTCGTAATTCTACAGAAAAATCTCAACTTCGCCTTGTCAAGGAACAGCTTGAGAATATCACAAAAATATTATAAACAACGTCAGTTTTTTGTGTTCGCGAGTTCACTTTAACAACGACCATGGATGAAATTGAAGAACAGATTTCTTTAGAAATATTGGGAGAATCATGTGCAGCGAGTGTTGATTGACAGCCGAAAATAACTCAAGAGCGATATCGAAACGAATATGAAAATTTTGAAGAGTGGCGTATTAGCAAGAATGTGAAGATGTATTATTAGCCTATGCGAAAGGAAAATAAGAGGTTTATTCTCCTAACTCGCTGTAGATCAAGATTTCAATGTTGAAACTTGCTCTGAAAGTTTATGACAACATTGACATTTCAAGATTACTTAGTTATTTCAAACCGTGCACCATATTAGAATATTACCTACAGAAATGGTATTTTCAGATTTGGAAAATTATTTTTGTTCTTGAGGCGAAGTTCTGATGGATACACACCAAAGGAAGCAAACATTTTGTCTGAAGAAGTAACTTCTTGTTGGAGGCAGATGATCATACATGATTGCTTGAGAAGGTTGTATTAATGTGAAGTATTTTTGGCGCCTGTAGACATGACGAACTTGTTGAGCTGACTGTGGATGATTTTGAAAGCACGGGTACCAGAGTTTTGGTTACATTGAGGTATAATGAAAACAAACAGGGTATTTGTCATTACCTAAGAAGGACTTCCTTTTGATGCCTATGGTTTATACCAAAAATACGTAGGTTTGCGGCTTTCAAATTTGGAAAATCGGCGATTCTTCATTGGTTATAGGAATGGTAAATGTGTGAAACAAGTTGTGGGCATTTATACTATTGGAGCTGTTCCAAAGAAAATTGCAGCGTTCCTTAAATTGGGAAATCCTCAGCTCTTCACAGGGCACTCGTCCCGCAGAAAATGGCGGCGATAACTTGGAGGTTGGAACTCCTCTGCGGTGACGGAATCGTATATTGAAAATTTAGTTTCAAAGAGAGTTCAAATACTGGTGCTATAGATGGTAAATCTCTCATTGATGGAATAGAAATTTCAAATGATAGCAATCGTCAAATCAGTTTTCAAATTTATAAATAGTTAGTATTATTATAATCATTATTGTTATTGTAAGCAGAATAAAGTTTTGAAAAAAATATTTAAACAAGACATTTCTTAACGGCCGCTGGCCTTAAAAAATCTCAACGGACGGAGGCTGTTAACATTAACTTTTCAATTATCATCTGAATACCGATAAATCAAAATAACAGTATGGGATTACGAACAAAGATTTAAACATGGGTCTATTATTCAATTTGAATGAAAGTTTTTATAGACGGTTTGCTAAAAAATTAGTTTTGAAAATGTACCCAATTTTTAGTGGCGCGTTATTGATTCGAAAAGTGTGAAAGCTACTAAAATTATGGTGGCGCATTCGCCAAAAAGTAGTATTTTTTATTTGAATTCAGACGGTTGGTATTAAAAAAACAAACATCGAACGACTTTCATAGCATTTTAACATTCGTACAAGTGTGTAGTGGGGGTAAATGAGTCGATGGACAGTTAGTCAATTGCAGAACACTTTCAATTTATTTCATACCCTCATTAGCATAAAAAAATACATTTTTAAGAATGAATTTTGTTATTTGACGAAGTTTTCAAAATCTGTGGTGATGGCAAATTTCATATGTTTTCTACGAAATTACTCCCGACCAATTCAAAAAAGTTTTGTATTATTTCCATATTCAATTTAGGTTGGCAACCCAATTTTTATTAAAAAAGTAAGTATGAATGAATAATTTATTTACTCTGATGCCAAACTTGGAAATGATCGCAAATTTGGGCAAGATGAAGAATGATATTTTCTTTGTTCTCACCATTCCGCGACGCTTTGGAATTTTTTCTCTAGGAGATAACTTCAATTGTTAATAATTTATATTTTTAACAATGTTGCCGACCTTGTACGCAGGCAAAAATTTTTATAGTTTCATTGAGCCATAAAATACAACTTTGTGAAAGTATTCTTCCTCAATTTTTTTCCCATTTTTGCTAACGTGATTGGCATAAAACAGCTAACCCCTCAGGTGTGTAGATGAAGGATATACAGGGTGACTCAGAACTGTTTGAATTGGTTTTAATTAAAAATAAGATTATTTTTCTCTTTCAGCATGTGTCCGAACTTGCATCGTTTCCGAGGTGTCAACGTTTTTGAAAAACCCACTTTTTGTTAATTACCTACTCAAAAACTTTTTGGTTAATGTTGATAAAACTTTAGCTTCTACTGGTGTTCATGAAATACAATTATAATTTCCAGTGGCGTTTCATAGGGCAGTTCAATTGATATTAGGATAAATTATTGTATACCACTTTCGTTTCTTTATGTTCAATTTTTGTATGAGATTAGGCAATTTTGCATTTTCTTCAATTCTTGAGAATCAATTTAAAATCCGTTTCTCTGCATGTAACCTCGTTTTAACAAAAATCAGTAAGCCGGGCACAATTTCGACAATTGATGGTTTGTGTCTAAGTTTGACAGCCTGTGACATTTAATTGATTATTTCGAGTTTTAACGCATTTTGAGTACGTGTAGGTGTAGTCTGTGGAATCGTCAGGTCAATTATCATCAGTACCTATCGCAGAATATGCACAGGATATTGTGTTTGTTTACAGGTACTGTGTATATTCCTGGGTCACCCCGTATAAATGAAGTATATAGAGATGTTGGAAGCCCATTCTTGGTTTAGAATATGTTGATATTTTAGAATTGTGTGTTTGCTTCTACCGAGAAGTACAAATCATTTGGAAACAGAGCGTTATGTAATTCAGTATAGGGGAATCGGCTTTTAAAATTTCTGGAAAATTTCGTTATCTCCTCAATACCTGTTCGTACCAAAGTAACAGTTTTCGAATTTTTTTGTGTGGTGGAATTCTCATTCACTTCAATGAGAATGCGGATGGGAATTTTTCAATAAATATGAATAAGTGCATTTGCTCAGGGTTTTTCCGTATGATTTATTATCTTATCAGACACACATGATTCTAAGGAGAATATACATTTTGAGATAGCTCGCAATTAATAATAAAACTATCCCGAATGGAGAGAATAACCGTTAGTATCGTATTGTGAATCAGAGGAATTTAGAGGTTTCACTTCCTGTTAAAATTTTATAATTTCAAATATCCTGCGCGTTATATACTAACCATTATCAATTTGAATTGCGGGGGAAAATTTATAATGAAAGCTTGATATAGAAACTAACATAACAACAAGAATAAAAGAAATTATCATTGCGTAAGCGATAAAGACCGGCGCCATGTGTATATGTTCTCTTTATCACACCGAGTTTCCTTTCTCCATAACAAGATTATATTTTGAATGAAGCAGGCCTGTTTCGTCACCGCCCAGTAGGATATATTCCCATTAGCCCTGATATTGTAATGCGTACCTACCTTTATATCGATTCGCTCGTTTATTTATGCACTTGCTCATGAAATTTACGAAAAGTTTGAAAGTAGGCCAATTTCTAGGTCAAATTCGATGATGCCGTAAAATTTGTAAGGACAGCTGTATAGCGTTATAAATAAATATATAAATATAAATATTTTTCGGTACAGCATCGAATTGGAAGCAATGTTCATGTTATTGCAAAATACAAGGAACAAACAGAGCTTATACCTGAAGTGTAACTGTACCAATGTTCATATCAATATCAGAGTCACTGCTGAAGGATTATAAAGTAAGAATTTTTTTCTAAAAGCGTGCGTGATGTCCCCTCACGCGATTTAGTTTGAGAGGTGGATTCGTTAAAGTGAAAAGAACTCTCGAAATGAATATACAAGAATTTTCACAATGATTTCTATTATATTTCCTTCAGTTGTAATAATGCTAATTAGACGGTGGTTTCAGGTGAAGATCTGTAACCCTTTTTGTACAAGTACTTGTATATCAGCCACAGATTATTATTGACGTCTCCTGTACATGTCCTGTATAGAAATATGATCAGAGTATTCAGAGACGACGAAAATTCCGCCGAATTTTGAGTCAATTTCACTATTAAATTCACTGAGACCTGAAATTTTGTATTCAGATTTTCTTCACAGTAGTTGCGAGTAGGACTTCGCGAGATCAAAAGATTTGTCTTGGTCTTGTCTTGGTCTTGATACAAGACCAAGATCAAGACTTAATAAATCTTCCCAAGACCAAGACCGAGACTTGACTTTCAAGATCAACATCCAGATTCTCCCCCAAGAGTATTGGTCTTGGTCTTGGTCTCGAAAGAAAAATAGTGGACTTAAATCCACTCAATATTAAGAAAATTTCGATGGAAAATTTTATTTCAATTATTTATTTTTCATATGGTAGGTTTTTGAATTCTGTTCATTCAAAATCAAAAATACATCTGTTTTGCAGTTATACAGTTTACAACAAATCGGTGTATGTTGTAAGATCGCAGTGGTTAATAAGTATTGCAATTTCCTCGGGAATCCGATTCCACCACTCTGCCGCAAACGCATCTTACTGCTAATCACACAATAATGTATTGTAAAATGGTCAATAAAAACCTTATTACCATTCCAACTATTTTGAACCTTTTTCTGGCCTGTCGGGCGTCGACCTGTGTGCTGTGTGGGTCTAATTTAATAATAATTTAAGATTTCTTGAAAATTATATTATGATGGCGAAATTATATTTCGCTTACTTTACCCGTACAAATTGACAAAAGACTGTGAAATACGAAATACTTATTAAGTATATGCATATAAACTATTGGACAATTGAATTGAATAATTAAAATTTCTAGACAAATTTTGATCCAAGACCAAGACTATCAAGACCAATACCAAGGCCAGCCTCGTCTTGGTCTTGGTCTTGCAAAGCCCTAAAACACAAGAATTGAAATCTTCTAAAAATACGCTCAGATTAATAGTTATATTAAGTATTAGATGATCACTTTTCCACAAAAAATGAAACGCGAAACAAGAACACTACTTGGCCATATTTCACGTTTTCAAGCTCTGCTGAAATGTTCTTGCTTGATGGTTACTTTCATAGAAGCATACAGCTCAGGTAGTTTCGATGGATGTTTTTCACAATTTACTTCGGAAAAGTGTTTCTCCAGCACCTTTTTCACATGCAGTAAGATCACTCTAGGTACTGTACTGATGGTTGAATTTTCTTCATTGCCTCCTACCATATATCTTCTGTTAGCTTTTCTTTATGAAAGTTTCTCCCACTTTTGTTCGTCTATATCAACTCCCAAATCCTGTATAAGTCATGCATATTCCGCTGTCGAAATTGCTGCAATTACCTCATTCGGTGTGAACTATTTCGGTGTATCATTTGCCTTATTTCTGTTTTTGTTTTTTGCCACTGAACTATAGTTACTTTTGTTTGATATTGTCGTCATCATTTTAACACTTTTTGTTGGTATTTGGCTATTTTCAGCGTTTTCAATTGTTTTGTCGTTTAGTTTTGCTTCATATTCAACTAGTTTTAATGTCGAACTTTGATTATTCTAATTGGCTGATTCATAATTCGCTTATGCCCTCCATACTTTCTGTTATATTTCGATTCTGATCATGTTTTATCTTACAAATTTCGTTTTTTCGGGTTTCACGTTCGGGCAATTTGTTGGTTCAAATGATGGTTTTATAACATTTTGATTCGTTAGTTTTTGAATTTGACGTTTTTATGTTATGAACAGCTTCGGTTATCGAGTTTTGCGATAGAATAATTTAGTTTTTTCATTCCATTAACGAACTCGGATATATGAAAACTTGTTTGTACGGTTTTCGCGCATGATACTTTATCGATTCTCATTAATGAACATTAGATGCATTTCTTTTTGGATTATAAATCAGTTCTAAACATTCCAGTCTGCTATTTTCAAGTCTTATAAAAAGTTGTTCTGATAACTAATTGATCCTCTACTTTATATTGGATTTACGTATCAACGGTTTTCTCCTTTATCGTTATCACTTGAATGATTCTGCCATTCCATGACCTATCTTAGAAGTTTATAGTTTAATGTATAATAATTATAATATAATGTCAACAGTGCTAGCTGACTAGAAGGTAGCCCCTGTACTTGGCTATTTTACTCAAGAAACTTCATTACGATATCACGGAGCTGTAATATAACAAAACACAAACTTTTTAAAGTTGAGGCTGTTCAAATATTGTAATTGTAGCTGGAAATAATTGAAACCATTCTACGAATGAAGCAAATCCATGCTTTTATTTTCCACAATGCAGTGGTTTCCTCGTAGCGGCTCAAGGCTTTTGCAATTAACTTAATTGTATTCGTATAGGTAAGTGTAATTTATGTAATGCCTGGCGCCTATCATTCTAGATTATATGAATCAGTATGTTTCACCTGTATTATATGTTTTGCATATTACAGGGAAAACGAGTTTTCACTTCGGCGTCCAATAGAATTTTTTGAATGAACTCTTCATTGAATAAAGGGAAAAAATGTACACAATGACAAGAATCATGAGCGATATTATATATAACTCTTTTCTCTCCCAAAGGCCATTGAACCTTCGTATCTACTGAAGGGTGTATTATTAGAGTCGAAATAAACTCCAAATCGAAGCCATGGTGGGGGTTCATGTTGAAAAATATCAATAATTATTCAACTGGTGTTGATGATGAGTAGTACATTCTAGGTAATTTTGTTGCAGTTCTGTCAGATATTTTCTTCTGCTTAATTTTCCATGTGAGATGCTAGAAGAAAATTATAATTTATTCCTAATGGTATCTATTGGCAAGTTAATGTTACAAACTTTCCAAACGGTATGAAAATGAACACACGACAATGATACAATTTTAAATATTCCAGCTAAAGACAGTGTCTTTCAAATGTATCGGAACGGTCTCATATTCCAGAAACGGCCCAGAGAAAATATATGAAAATTTCGACAGGGTGATTTTAAATTAATGCAGCTTTCGAAATATGACAACATGGCTTTTTCGTTCAAAAGTCAGGAAACGTTCCAATATTTTCAATACGATTCAAGAAAAATTCGTGAAATTTTATACAAGACGGTTTTTGATGATGCCTGATTCAATGATAATAGTCGTTCTCGAAATTTTGACCTATTTAGCAGAGCATAGTAGGCCTTGAAAATAATAATAATTCATATTTGTTAATATCTTTGGATAAGGCTCATCGAATAATGTAACTTGAAATTAATTTTTTTTATTGGACCATGGGTTCCAAAATAACAGGGTATTGCGGTTTCAAATCGCACACACTGTATATGATTGTCGGTGTCTGTTTCATATCAGATTCTGAAATACATAATTTTCCAACAAGAAATTGACAAAATCTTCATTCAGTATCTGAGGCTGTCACGTACTTGGAGTTACTTGCTATGTTCCAACATTCCACAGCGTTCGTCTGGCTGAAATCATATCGCTAGGAGAAAATCAGTCTTGGAATTTTATCAAATGCTTCATAATCGAAAATCCATTTTATGCGTTCGACGAATTTTCTAACGTTTGACTTTCTTTCCATACATTTTAATTAATTTCTGTACCTGTGATTTCATTGATTCGATTCTTCTTTTACTGTCAGGAGGTGCTGAAATTTTTTCATTAGAACCGGATAAGAATTTATTACTAAAAGTCGATAGCCCAATAAGGTGTATATAACTTGATACTTCATTGCCAAGCTGGTATCGTATATTCATTCATATTTCATTAAATTAAACTTTTATAACGAACAACAAAAGTTGAAACTTTCGAGTTGCAATTTGAAGGAAGCTTTAACCATACTGAAATTAATATCATGTCGCTTGGGTAATGGTAAATTCTTGAAAATGTGTGTTTTCTGTCTAACGTTCACTCTTTTACCAGAAACCGTCAGAAGTCTTGATGAAACTTGTGCGATTTGAGACGACTGTGCAAAATCCAAGATATCACAGTTGACAAAATTCAACAGAAGTTTTAAATCGAAAAAAAAATCTTTATATTATTATCTAAGTATGTCATCATCTATGGTCCATGCTAAGAACAAATTGAAATCACTCTCATCGAAAAAGTAAAAAAATCGTATCTTTTGTTCACGGAAATATGAACCAGTCTTGCACATGTTGAAACCCACGAAATAATAATTGGAAAGGTAGGTTCAGTCGTATTAGTATTCTCGAACCTACGTTTCGCTGCCACCTTATAATACAACCCTAAGTTCTACATATAACGTAAGACCAAACGACTTATCATAACGTGGTTACTCATATAATGTAGCACTTCGTTACAAGGAAGTCGTTTAATCTTCCATTATACTTCTAAACCACGTTCTAATAGACAACCTTGTAGATATAAGCCCTTATTACTATGAGATTTGTGTTGGGTATCTCTGGTTAACCAGCTGTCATCTCCTTATGAGCTAAGGATTAACGAGGTCTTTTAACGTGCGATTCCTAGTACGCGACCAGTGACTATGCTGGGAATCGAACCCACGTCCCTCTGATTGATAGACTAGCGCTCTACCATCATGACCACTGCGGCCCATATACTAATATGGTTAGCAGTTGATGATAATAATAAACGTCTTTATTATTCCCGAAATAATGTAAAAATCAACATCAAGTATTACTAAGTATTTGGAAATAAATGTCGAAGTTCATTTTATTTAGATAACAGGTATGTCATCAACGTTAATAACACAATATTCTTCTAGAAATGTATACGTGATATTTTTTAAACAACAGATTATATTAATTTACAATCAAGTAGTAGCACTGATAAACAACTTGATTAATTAGAGAACCAGTTTCCAGAAGTTTTTTCCTCTGAAGAAAACATATCTGTGGTAGAATTTATTGAAGATCTGTGATTCCTTTATCCGTTCAGCACTGCTTTCAGTGGTCTCAATATTGACACCTTAACAGAAGCTGCAGATCTTGAAGCATGTGTAACACTGTGTACCCTGGAAAAAACTAATATCAGTACTAGATTCACCTAAAACTTCTTACATCCACCTGGACATCATTCAAGCTGGAGTTAGGGAACATGAGTGGAGTAACATCATCGGCGATACCGAATCAACCAGGATATTTTTGGGCCAAATAGGGTCTCCCTGAAAGGAGAAAGCATAAATGCAGGTTTCTGTTTGAAGAGGAGAGGTTCTCCTACAAGATAATTTGGAAAAAGTGAAGTATCGTTGGTTTTTCTGAAATGACCATTATAGGAATTACCGAAAGGGTGGGAATACATAACATTTCAGATCGGTCCAGAACAGGGAGAATTCTTCTACGGATAGGGAACCTGGATGACAATGAAATATATTTTTTTCATTTGGTGTTTGTATAAGAAGCAAATAGATTGATTGCTGGACTACCAAAATGATCAATAGTCTTTTGAAGAGCATCTTCCAATAAGGAGTAATCCGTTTCAATTTGAGTTGATCGCGATTCCATGCCAGCTTTATATAAATTTTGCCAATAATGCCAGAGAAGAGCTTCTTGTGCTACCCATCTTCTTAATACAGGCAAAAGTTCATATATTGTAAAATCTGATAAGAATTATTTCCATATCCCTAACAAACTCCTTCAAAGCCGCTCAATTTATTATCTTTGGAAAGAACCCCCCAACCCGATGTAGACGCATCCAAAAATAATGTCACTCAATAATAACATCTACGAGTAAGCCTTATTTATACAAGTTCCTCATCCACCCTTTTATGTCAAGCAACCAGTCTTCAGATATATCATACAGGCATTATTATTTTCATTTGACGTTTTCAATGGTCGACATTCACAACATTCCAGGATTTTCGTTTTTACCCAACCATATAAGAATGTAGGACGAAAGACTAGAACCAATAAATTTGGCAAATGAACGAATACTTATTGATCCCCATCCACCCTTTTATCTTCAGTTATATCATACAGGCATTATTATTTACATTTGAATTTAAACAAAATTTTTCAAAGTCACAACAAAATGGATTTTCCTTTATGAAGCGTTTGATAAAATACCAAGACTGATTCTGACTCCCACATTTCCCGAGCAAGATTTAGCTGAGGATGGATGCAAGAAGGAGAAAGTCATACAAATAATTGATAGTCAGATATCCTCTGGATCTGAGGTAATGTAGGATAGGTTTGAAAAGTTTACAAAATACTTAGGGAGCCGATGATGACCCCAATCGGCAAAATATTACACTATAAAAAATGTGCGAAATTGTTTGGCAGTAAGATAAACAATTATACGTATTCTTCTAATCTACCGTACACATAAAATAATGTAATTTCTTTCACCGTTCTGAAATTTTCTAGTTTGATATAATCGTTTGCGACAGTGTTGTGAGTTTTCAAATTTTGAATTCAGCAACCAATCACTCATGTTGACGAAACGTCGGCCTGAAAACCCGGGATGTAATCATGTCAACACAAATAATCATGAGATCTCTCTCGAAATAAACTACAAAATGTTTATAGACGATATATAAACAGTGACACCATTGGGCTTCGTACGAGCCTGTTGATCAATTATTCTGTCGTGCAATGCAATGAATATGTGTTTTTTCAGTACTGCGCGTTTAATTTAATTTCTGTCAATAAACCAAAAACAATGTTTGTTTTGGAAGATACCCAGTAACAATAACAAATATGAGGGTCCAATGTTATTCGAGACAAAACGATATGCGTGATTGCCCTAAAAATAAAAAACTTCCTATACTCATTGAATGGAAAAATCGATGGTTTAGTTCGATTTGTGACTCATTTTGTAGAAAGTCGTATTCACTAAGAATAGAATAGAAGAAAACACTGTCGTCTATTTTCCACTGATTTATAATTTGTGACTAGTTTTGATTGTTACATTATCATTATAACTGATCAGCTTGCAAGCTTTACAAGTGAATCTTCAGTGGTAATTATTTATACCTGGTTATTACTTATACCTGCTAATTATTAAATAATCATCAAACTTCAGGTGTCTCCAAGAAGTGACAAAAACTACAGTACCTATAACATTACCGTCAACTTTCATGTGCCAAATCAGAATTTTGGGTTCAACTGCTACCTACCTTTTTATCAAATCTTTTCCGAACAACAGACTTCAGTAAATTGAAAGTCTAGATCTCCATAGGAGGTCGATTCTTGCTCTTTCCGTTTTAAAATGTATCCATCTGATTCCGAAAAATCTAGTTGATCATTTTCCATTCATATATAAGCTGATACTAATATCTACATAATATATTCTCATGTAGAACAACTTCAACTCAAATAATTTGTCTTCTATTTATATATTAAATATTTTTTTATAAGTATTATCATTGTTATTGTTGAAATTTTTGTATTTTTAAATAGTTTTTTGTCGAAATTATTATTTCTATCTGCACCTTTATATACGAACAACCCTCAGAAGTATTCGAGATACTTGTGCGAGCTAGGGAAGACGTAGCCCCTTCCTTTTAACGTGTAATACCATGCACGGGAACGGTGACCGCGCTGGGATTTATAGCCTCGCACCCATCGGTTGATTTAGTTGAGAACCGAAAGCTGTATCATCACGGCAACCACGTCCTATAACTGGTCAAACCTTTATAATTATTACTATTATGTTAGTTATACTTGATGGGGGTAACAGTTTTACTGAACTTCGCCAAGTTAAACCATTCCTTTCCTGTACGGATATTCCAGTCAAGTCTTGTCTCCGGAGTCCGATACGTCCGAATAGGGGGTTGAATCATTAACCGAAATAACCACATCCCACAGCTTTGAGGAGTATTACATCAGGGTTATTGGCTTGTGTTCATCTGAGAATGGGAAATTAGTAGTTCCAATAGATTCAGCCCTTCTCCTCATTCTTGACAACGAACTCAATATCCCACGAAATGTACGCCTGCATTTATGTTGAAGCTGTCATAGACGACCAGAGAGGTGATACTGATAGGGGAGGCAAAACGTTCATTAAGTCACTGTTGTCATCGTCGCTCTTATAATTTGTTGCACCTCCAACATACACCCACCTCAAGGCATCACCGGTGTCTCGTCTATAGCGTACGAGTGTCGTGTAGCACTCCTAGCGCCGCTTAAGTTTGACAAGCTGACAGCAAATTCATAATGGGCCCAAGCGTCCCAGGACAAACTCCGCATCTAGTGTCCGGGACCTCTTATACCCATTACGCGACTATGATAGACCAGAGTGTTGAAGACACCATTCTGGCAGGCCATTATGAATCCCTCGACCTTCTACTACAGCCCACTTGACCTGATCTCTCTGAGAGCTGACGCGGAGAGAATTTTTAACTGTGTTTACCTAAATTACTCGGACAACAAATGCACTGTTCATCCAATTGGAAAAAATACTTTTGGGAAGACGCCTTCCACTATTGCTGGCTTTCTGAAATTCTATTATAAAATTTACAAAATAAAGGTAGTGGTCAGATAAGTAAAATCAAAATATTTTCCACATATGGATATTTGTTTTTCAAGTGATGCAATAACTATTATAAATATCCTAAAAAGAACATGGTCAGTGTTTTGTATCTCTGAGCTCTCACAGTTGTCAACATCGTTTCGTTCACTAAGCATTTCCTGTAACACTTCCACTAAATTTCGAGATTCCTCAAGCATTTCTTTGTAGATTTTATTTTCCTCAAAAGTTTTACGGACCATTGCTCTCCAAGATCTTCAGCATCTCTATTATCGAATTTAGGAGCAAGTTTGACTACAACAATTGAACGACATGGCAGGTAGAAGTCCTCAAATTTAGTTGAGGTTTACCGGTTACATAGAGGATTCTGAGGAGGATTCCATTGAAAATGAAAATGAAAAATTGCTGATGAAATGTTTCCTGTTATCCCAAGTTCTAGTTCATCACCAGCATTATTTGATCATCCACTTCAATAATAGCACCATCATTGGTATGCAATGAAGAACCCTTCACAGTTAGACTGAAAATTCCGTCAGTTACTTCACAGGAAATTAAATCTTACCAATTGCACAAACTGCTAAATACATGTGATCGTTCATAAATAGTTCCTTCTGAATAGGTGGTCCGATTATTGTATAATATCTGATTTGAGTGTTTCTATTGGAGAGATTTATATTAACAAGTATCCATCATATTATCTGTCATTTTACTTTTAATACTAGTGTAAAGGTCATTTATAATGACAGTTGCACAAAAAATTATTTACCATATAATGCCAAGTTCATGAAGGACATTGAATATTGAAAATATTTTTAGTTTCTACTTTGTTTTTACAACACTCCTACTAATCGTTCAATTAGTAAAATTCACCAAAAATGTTATTACATGTAGAACAGAATCGATTTGAAAACTGATTTTCCACGGAATGAAATATCACTTTTCACGTTGGTAACTAACAGCGAATGGTGCTAAAACTCCTTGAGAAGCCGATGGGGAAGGGACAGCTCAAATGCAGGCAAATATTTGTTCATTATTATGATCAAACTTGGATGTTGGAGTTGCGAACGGTCTTGTGTCAAGGGTGGCGTAAAAGATGTGCGGATTTGTAAATTTCATGAAATGAAATATGTAGGGGAGAGAGACTCTGGACCACGTAAGATCAATAAATACCAAAATAAATAATTCCCATATATTCTCTGACTTTTGGATATACGTTTTTTTATCATTTGATGTGATTTTTTTAAGAAAGCCGACGTGTAAAGCTGATATGGAAAGTTAAGACTCACTCGGCAAACTCTTTAATTTTTTATTTGGTTATAAAAATTAGATTATAAATGCCGCAGTTCACGTGGACTTGATAAATCGTTGCGCCTATTGGCAATAGCGCATTGTGATTAGATATAGCGTCCTAAAGTTCAAACTAGTTTTATTTCAAAAAACAATCGGTTCTCCTTTGAAATTTTTTGCATTTTAGAACAACAAAAAATGTATGTATCATAACTAAGCAGGAGCAGGGATATTAGAGGCACATCTGACATTCACTGAAACATCATCATTCATTTGGTTTTGACTCGATACCGTGTTAATGAATATGGGAATCGTTTTATTAGTAGAATAACAGAAGCTTTATAGATTCTACGAACTCACAGGCTTAAGTGATGTTCATGTAATATACTTGTTTCAAGGAGCAATAATGTTCCAGGTACTGTGAAACAGTCGAAAATAATCCGTTCAGAAATGAATATAAATAACTCGAGAAACCACCCCTGACTACGGTTTTTCAAATTGCACAATCATGTTTAGTTTTGTTCAACAAAAGTAAATTTCATTACTCAATCGATGATATATCGTAGTAACTACATTTGAAGAATGGCACGCAGAATTATGGAAAATAAAGAAATGAGAGAGTTATTAGTAGGCTTATTATACAGTGTGTCCCAGCTAAAACTTGTCACCCCCCTAATATCCGAACTCATGAAAAAAATTGAAAATCGCTCAGACCCGTCGATTTTTATTTCAAGGGGGAACACTTTCACCAAATACACCATCATTGTGTTGTCAACCTCCTCAACCCCAGCACCCCCTACTTCAGAATTTTCAATGGGACTACTATACTTGTGATACATCATTTTGAAGGGAATTCAATCCTAAATACATCGGTGTACTGAAATTGAGGAACGATCAAGTGTTGTTGAAGTTTTAATGAATACTAAGTTTTATCCAGATATTTTAATTTTTCATCACCTCAAATGTTAGCGTCGTAAGAAAGGTTCACTGTGGGTACGCCACTGTATTGAAAAATAATATGCTGTCAGAAATAATAGTTCGAAGGTGAGACAGACGTCTTTATGAAAAAAAAATTGCCCTCATGTGTTTTTGTATACGCTTATCTTTGTTTACGCCTTGGTAATTGATGTATTCGAGTCACTGCATTCAACAATTTGAAAACATTCGAAAATGGTTTATACTGTACAAGAGAGAATATCCATTGTAGCTGCGTATTTTGAAAATGGACGATGTGCTAGAGCTACGGCTCGAAGTTTCAATGAAAGTCACCCAGAAAACACCACATCATATCAGTACGTGCTTCAATTGATGAATAAGTTCTTGGAGTCGGGATCAGTGCTGAATAAAAAACATGAACGAGAGAAGCCTATGAGAAATGAAGGGGTCGCTGTTGCAGTTGTAGGACATGCAGTGATGGACAACATTCAATCGTTAAGACAACTTGAGACTATTTCTGGAGTTTCGAAAAGCAGCGTACATCGAATTCTGAAAGACGCAAAATTCCATCCATATAAAATGCAGAATGTACAAGAATTAAATAAAGATGATCCTGACAGACGTACAGAGTTTTGTGAAATCATGAGTCAATTATTGATTGGTGATAATAATTACCTCTACAATGTGTGCTTTTCTGACGAATCTTCTTTTTATTTAAATGGACATGTGAACAGGCACAACTGCAGATACTGGAGTGACGTAAATCCCCATTGGTACAGGGAAACTCATTCACAAACTCCCCAGAAATTGAATGTTTGGGCTGGTATTCTGGGAGACCATATTGTAGGTCCATATTTTATTGATGGTAACCTCAACGGACAAACGTATCTTGAACTTCTTGATACAACTGTGAACCCCAGAATCACTCAGTTACTTTAAGACGATGATAGGTTACTTGACGGTCAGCTCACCTTTCAACAAGATGGAGCTCCTCCACATTTTGTTGCACCTGTACGTCAATTTTTAGATGACAATTTTACAGGGCGATGGATTGGAAGGCGAGGACCAATAGAATGGCCGGCTAGATCTCCTGATTTATCACCATTAGACTTCTTTTTATGGGGTAATTTGAAATCCAAAGTTTATATTACCCAGCCAACTTCTCTTGATGATCTACGCAGGAGAATTGTTGTGGAGTGTCGTGCAGTGACTCCAGAAATGTTGAGCAATGTGCGAAGAAATTTCGAAGATCGCTTATACTTCTGTGTGGAACTGAATGGTTCACATTTTGAACCTTTCATACGATGATAACATGTTAGGTGATGAAAAATAAAAATATCTGGAAAAAATTACTTTTCATGAAAACTTCAATAACACTTGATCTATCCTCAATTTCAGTACACCGATGTATTTGGGATTGAATTCTCTTCAAAATGATGTATCACAAGTATAGTAGTCCCATTGAAAATTCTGAAGTAGGGGGTGCTGGGGTTGAGGGGGTTGACAACACAATGATGGTGTATTTGGTGAAAGTGTTCCCCCTTGAAATAAAAATCGACGGGTCTGAGCGATTTTCCATTTTTTTCATGAGTTCGGATATTAGGGGGGTGACAAGTTTTAGCTGGGACACACTGTAATTCATCTAAAGAAATTTTTCAAAATGTTTACCATCAGTTGCCACGTAGACATTGAATCGCCGAATCAGCACGCGAATAAAGAAATCTCTAATCGTTAGAAAAATATATTAAAATTGTTATTTTTGTTCTGGCTGCACTTTCACGAGCACAACCTTCAGAAGTCTTCAAAAGACTTGTGCTAGCTAGGGAAGAAGTTGCCCTTACCTTGTATCGTGTGATGCCATGTACGAGACCAGTGACTATGCTGGGAATCGAACCCAGGTCCCTGTGGTTGAGAGGCGAGCGCTTTATCACAACCACCATGTCCCATTATTATGATGATAGAATGGCCAAATGGGTTCGCTTTGACATCGACTTGTGTTGAAAATATCAAATATTTATCAACTATGAGTTATGTTGTATCCACGATCTTTCCGGAAGTGGAAATAAAGAAACATTAATCCTGGCCTTAAACGAACACTAATAATGGCAGAGGCGTATTTCAATAAAGTTGTCCTTTTTGCCAGATTCACATTGCGCGTACGTATATGTCAAAATAAGGACAACTTTATTACTGCCTGGCGTTATCATGGACTGCAAGATCTCTAATGAAAGTTTTCAATGTTTGCTTGGTCTACCGGGCCTAGTCCATCTTAAAGCATTCATTGCAAGCAGAAGGAAACAACACTAACAAAATTACTGGAACTCATAACAGCATATTTCAGAATTGAAGTAGGTTTGATGATGACTGGCCACTGCATACTCAAACACCATGTGTACAAGATCGACGGTCCATGATACATAATGCAACTTACGCTTGGTGGATGATGAACAGACTGAGTACCTATATTTTACGCAGATGCCCGGCAGCCGCCAGAACTTGTTTTTCCATATTTGACAGAATTTCCAATAATGCCAGGAGATTAATTTGGCAACTTGTTTTTCCCAATATACTCAATTTCGTGAATATCTGCAGATCGGTTTCGAAGTTGTAGCTTCTCATCAGTTCAAGGTAGATCAGAAAACATTGAAGCTATTGGTGTCCCATCTCACGTGGAACATGTAGGTCGGCATTTCATACCTTTTCCTCGATACCTAGCCGCGATAATCAGCTTTCTTCCGAGATCAATTCAAGAAATACTCCTTATCAAAGACTACATGATTAGTTATGCAAATTCGAACATAGTTCAATAAGTTCGTCGGAGAGGTCAAATGATAAAGCAAATGAATTCGACATGGGCGAAATGTCCTAATCTCTAACAGTTCCCGCAAACTTGGATATGAGGCAAATGATTTTATCAGAAAATGACGGATTTAAGTGGTAGTTGTGGTGAGTCATGACACAATAATTATACCATTCAGTGTGTGAATTGTATAAAATGGCATCACATCAAATGCATAAACATGTTTACTATACAGTAAACCAATTTGCGACGGTACTAAGGTACTTAAAAACTTAACTGCTGAAAGATACAAGTGTAAAACGTGCAAAAGACAAAGTTAGTTTACGTCATAAATGCCAAAATCGAAATGGCCACAAATAATATTCAAACAAACAAAATTTACTCAGTTACTAGCATCCAGCTGATCTTTGATTTATATGTATGTTCAAACACTTGTATAATTTTGATTTAATATGTATGTAATCTGTGAAATAAATAATTGATGTCTACATCCAGCAGATATTTGCGCAGGGTTGCTCACGGATATGACTGAAATGCTTCTGGTAATCGATTGCCAAAGTTAAGTTTTAATTGGGCGTGGTGACCACCAGCATACTGGTTTCGATGTTGTTGCCTCCAGGGTAGGCAGACAACACACGCTGTCTATAGCCATATATGCTAGGTGGACTTTGTTCGAATCCTTCGCATTACCCATAAGTAGACATAATTAGACTCCATAGCAGTATCATCTGAATACCTCGGCTGCATAAGGAAAATCTTTGAGGTGGTCGTGGTATTAGAGCTTTCGCTTACGACACGGATTCAAACCCCCTCACTTGAACATGGTGGGCTCATATTTATGCGAAGCTATGGATATTTTTCCTGAAATTCTTCAGGTAACGAGTTAACAACATCGCTGAAGACTGAAGATCTAAAACAGTTTTTTTTTTTTTTTGGGACCTACGTGAAAGAACACCAGCAACAAAACCCTTATAGTCCAACGTCTAACAATAAGATACAACAAAAAAACTTCGCAAAACAAAGATAAAGCGGAGGTGACTGGTAAGCCCAAGATATAAATGAGACAGACGCATTGACTGACAATATTAAAATGCTCGAAAATCATCATCGGCGATTGGTTTAAATAACAAGACAGCTGAGAATGGAAGAATTAATCAATCAATGAAATTAAATTGCAAACCAATAAAATATGGAAAGAGAAATAGCACATAACATCAACCAATAACAAAATAAATATATATATATATATATATATATATATATATATATATATATATATATATATATATATATATATATATATATATATATATATATATATATATATATATATATATATATATATATATATATATATATATATATATATATACATAAAATATACCATAATATAGAAAAACCAAACTATACTGGACTCAGTCGAAAACATCAAACTATCACAACCCGAGAGACGTTGCTTGAACATGTCTAAAAATATTTCATTGTAACGGTTTAGATATTTCCATATCCCATGAATTCGAGAATCACTGGCAAAAAGTGTTATGAGCTCATTGAATCTTCCTATCCAGATTTACAACAGATTGGAAGGAAACCGATTTCTCATGAAAGGTGTGTGCAAGGGAGGCCACTCGTCTGAAATGCATTCATAGTAAATTTCAGGAATCCGCCTCTGATTACATTTTAGAGGTTTATTGAAAATATTTACTGACAGTTTCAGTAGTGTGGGAATCCACATATTAATGGTGTTATGTGTTATGGAAGGTCAGTTGATGCATGAGGTTCATTAAGTTTCCAGACACATTCTCGTTGTTGTTATCGTTTTGAATGATGACCTTTATACGTTAACGATACCTAATTTTTATCTTTGTTTTTTCAATGGGTTTGGTGTAAAATCCATGGAAAGGTAAACATATTTCCTGTTGGTGATGTGGCGATGCCGTGCACTTCATTTGATGAATTTCTGTATTTGAATTCGGCATTTTATGGATTATTTGACGATGTGTTGAATTTTCACCACTCACTGCAAGTATTGCAATTACACTGATTTAATGTTATATTCAACGAGTTCAGGACTCACTATTATCAGTTGAAAGTGGTGGAAATCAAATTAGTATATGATATTTTCAAACTTCTATTCCTAAATAAGTCAAAAAATTAAGTACTATTTGATGAGAAATAAAAAGAAACTGTTTCAATATCAGAATGCTGAATTTTCTAGGTACCGTAAAATGGGGTTACTTTGCTCACCAGTGTTAAATTTGCTCAAGATGCAAAAAAGTTGGTAATACCAAATTTTACCAGTTTATAACTTTAAATAGTAAAGGATTTTGTAATGTCACATTTCAATAATGACCCTAAAAAGCTCTTCGTATTTTTTCAAAATACATTTGTATATACCTACCTACTTATAAGAACTTGTTGGAAATGACCTCCTTGAGCAAAGTAGCCTATTGACAGCGCAATATATGCTCATTTATTGTTGCCCCCAATCGTGGGGTTCTTTGCTCAGCCTTTAAAAATAAAAATGAACTGTTTCTAATAAAAATTATGCCGCCACATCATGTGGGATCAGTAGGATAAACAGAATTATACCATATACTTTTATCCCCAATTTTCAGGCCCAAAACCTTCAAATTAAACTTGAAAAAACTACAAAATTTGAGCAAAGTGACCCTACTCTACAGTAGGTATAAATAAAGTCCTCAGTGAATATCAGTTTGGATTCACAAGAGAAAAATTCACAAACGATTCTATTTTGTCAGTCATGAATGAAATCAGTTAAAATATGGACAGACATGAGAAAACTCTTCGCAAATTTGTGGACCTGGCAAAGGCAAAGGGGATGACACTATACAGTGTCTTTCAAAAGTATCGGAACGATCTCATATTTTAGAAACGGCCCATAGAAAATTTACGAAAATTTCGACATGGTGGTTTTTGATGATGCCCGATTCAACGGTGATATCGGGAATGTTGCCAAATCAACAGTTTTTCAGATATTAAGGGTAACTCAATATTTTCAAACGGAATACCCTATTTGTTTTCATTACAATCAGTTCAGCGATACCTCATTACTTATGTCTCCAAATATCAGAGTTTAAATCAATGCAGTTTTTGAAATATGACAACATGGCTTTTTCGTTCGAAAGTCTGGGAACGTTCCAATATTTTCAATACGGTTCAAAAAAAATTCGTGAAATTTTATACAAGATGGTTTTTGATGATGCCCGATTTAATGGTGATATCGGCAATGTTGCCAAATCAACAGTTTTTCAGATATTGGGGGTAACTCAATTCTTTCAAACAGAAAACCATACTTAATTTTATTGCAATCAATTCAGCGCCCCGTCATCACTTATGTCTCCAAATATCATTTTATATAATTATATAATTTAAATTAATGTGGCTTCCGAAATACGATATGGCATTTTCGTTCAAAAGTCTGGTCCAATATTTTCAATACGGTCAAGAAAAAATCGTGAAATTTTATACAAGATGTTGCCAAATCAAAAGTTTTTCAGATATTGAGGGTAACTCAATTTTTCCAAATTTATTTTATTGCAATCAATTCAGCACCCTGTCGTTATTTATGTATCCAAAACCAGATTGTGAATTATTAATGTGGTTTTTGAAATATGAGAACATGGTTTATTGAAATGTCTGCGAACGGTCCAATATTTTCAAAAGGGCTCGAGAAAATATCATGAAATTTCTTACAAAATGGTTTTTCCGAGGGTATTTCTCAAAACAAATTTTTAATAATTGAATTCTGTTCCAACAGAGTTTCGAATCAAATAACAGAAACTGAAAACTATCTGACCAAGTGCTCAAAATGTGCCATCATTTGCTAAACAATAGCCTATGCGGTCATAAAATTCCCTCAAGGTATTAGTTAGCATTTGAGGCGTGATCAAAAGAGCTGCCTGATATATTTAATTTTTTAAGATTTCTAAATTTGCTGGTTGCTCAAACTACATCAATTTGAAATCTGATATTTGGAGATATAAGTAATGAGGCGTCGCTGAATTGATTGCAATGAAAACAAATTGGATGAAAACTGTTGATTTGGCAACATTGCCGATATCATCATTGAATCGAGCATCATCAAAAACTAGCATGTATAAAATTTCACGAATTTTTCTCGAACCGTATTGAAAATATTGGAACGTTCTTAGAATTTTGAACGAAAATGCCATGTTGTCATATTTCAAAAACTGCATTGATTTTAAATCTGATATTTGGAGACATAAGTAATGAGGTGTCGATGAACTGATTGCAATAAAAACAAATAGTGTGTTTCATTTGAAAAAAATTTGTCGACCTCAATATCTGAAAAATTGTTTATTTGGCAACATTGCCGATATCACCATTGAATCGGGCATCATCGAAAACCACTCTCTCGAATTTTTCATACATTTTCTCTGGACCGTTTATGAAATATGAGACCGTTCCGATAACTTTGAAAGACACTGTATATAGTTAGTTACGTTCATCTCCTGGACATGCTGAAGAAAAAAAAAGACATGCTTTTGAAGAATTATCTCTGAATGCAGAATACACAGTCACAAAGTGAATATCGAACGATTAAATAAGGCGTTCCTCAGGGAACAGTACTTGGACCGTCCCTGTTCAATATCTACCTGAATGGACTGTTCAAGAAATTTACCTGGACCAGTATTCAAAATGGCATACACATATTAACCATGTAATGAAGAAAACAAGACTGGTACTATTCAAATTGAAATATCTATCAAAAACTTTCTCAGTAAAATATTTCAAAATATTAGCGGAAATCACCTTACATAATGGTATCCAAGCGTGGGGAGCTGCCTTTAAAAATCATTTGACAGACCTGGAAATCTTACTAAAATAACTAGTAACGACAATTTACCATAAACTCAACAGAAAAATTATATATGGAAACAGATGACATCCGACAATTTTTTCAAAAAAATATGCTTTTAAGAGTGAATGAAAACAAGCATGACCCAGTTGAGATAAATCACAATGACCACACAAGGCATCAAACCACGCTAGTTCATGTCCTTTGAATACACCACACTAAATTTTATGAAGGAGTGATTTCTCTACCTAGCACCTAAAATATATAATATACCATCAACCATGAAAATAGCACACTCGCCGCCAGCTCAATTCTATAACATTTTAAAAATTGGTTGCTGTCTACTCCTCGTGAGTACATTCACTTGAAAAAGCTACTGAGTTAGCGAAACATGTCGTGGATTTAAAATAAAGTTTGTGAAGATCAAATCGTCTCGTGTATTTCTACAATTACTATGAATTTTCATCAAAGTAATGGCCGAATGAATGAAAAAAAATAATAAGAAAAAAAGAAAAGAAAAAAATTATGATAAATTATAGCCACTTATCTCTATTCTGCCAATAATTCCTAAACATTTTCAGTTCACTTGTCCAGTACTTCACAACTTATGTTACTGATAGGAGTGATAGGTATACATTGTCCCTGTATAAAGTCATGTATCTACTTATCAGTGTTGTACCATATTTCCATTTCTTTCTTTGTTTATCATTAATCATTATGCAGTTCGGTTTGGATCATGACCGCTCATTTACCACAGCGGAAAAACTCTTATGAACGGAAATGTTGCACTGATATATGATTAAATGGATTTAGGAATAATCCGGAAATTATATTATCCCTTTGGATCTGTATGGTATCCACTGTCATTGTCTCTGTTAATATTTCATGTCGTTTCAGTTAATTATCTTCAAGCGTTATTACGGTGATGAGTGAACTCTATGAAACAGCAAGCTATTGATAGTAAATTTTGAAGAAGGACATTATGTTCCTTCTAGCTGTTCTTCGATTGATACCCCTTCCTTCAACCAACGGAACATAAATTGGCTTGGATTCAATACACATTTTATCAAAAAAATCGAATACTTTGAAGTTATAGTCGATCCGCACCTGAAATAGAATTCATATCGCACTCACGTGAGAAGTAAATTAAGAAGCATAATATTCTATTTCAGAAAAATTAAAGACTTCTTATCCTCAAAACATTTGAAAACCTCATACTTCTCTTTAGTTGAGTGTCATCTCAATGCGATCTTGACACAAATGATATTCCCAAAGTTGATATCAACTTCAGGTATATACCAAGATGTCAAGATATCTCTCAGATGAACCCTACAACCCTAGCAATAAATATCACACAAATGAAAATCACTTACAACTTTCAAGTCATGTTGACGAAAACACTACTATGTTATATCCTTGATAAGGGTCGGCGCGTTTGTCAAAAAAGTGGAGAGGCACTCAAAGAGTATAATTAATTGTTTTTTCTGGTATTGAGGGTTAGAGTAACAGAACATTATCTTCATTTGGTTCAAAGAGTGGAGGGACCTCCCCCTCTAGTCCCGACACGTCACCCCTGTCGTAGATGTTCAAAACGGTTACACAAAGATCGAATTCCTGCTTCCACAGTATCTGTACAGTAGGATTCACTTAATTGAGTTTAGCAAATACTACTTATAAAGATGACATGGTTATAGAAAAAGGGTCCATATATATTAGAAGAAAAGCAAAATATCCGACAGATAATAAATATATCGAATAATAGTGAAAACGTACAGTAAAAATATAAACCAGCAATGAATATTTCGAAATAATCAGCAGAAGTGTACTTGCGCAGATTCGAAATTAAATAAATCCGGATTTCATCAGACTGGATTCTGTAGACCGAGAATCCACCAGACAAAACGGTAGACGAAACATACAGCGCACCTTGTGCGTATCGCTGTTACTATAATAATAATTTCTTTGAAGAAACTGTGAATGATTTTGTTACATAAGTCAAGTGAATTTAACAGTCGGTCTTGAGAATTAATGATGGCACAATTTGACAAAATTATTATCAGTTGTAATATCACAAGAGAGTGAGAATAAAGTGAAAATAATTTGACAGATTTTTCTACTTCATCGAACTCTCGTGTGGTATTCGATAGATTATTTTTTGATCTATACATATAACATTTTTAATTCAACAATTTACTTGAATCACTATAAACAGAATGAAGTTTGGAATTTGAAGTTCTCATCATGAAATATACAATTATTATGGATGTTTTGTCCTTGGCTGGAGAATTCCGTAACATTATTTTGTTCTGTTGGATTGAAAGCTATTGCTTCCTCTCTGTCCCTAGGTTATCAATTGAAACTGTTTCCAAATTGACACGTTACTCAAAATAGTATTCTTACATGCATTTTCGTTGATTTTCTTAAAATTTCATGGAATGATGTACTAAACCATTTTCAAATCATTCTTCACTTTTCATGCAATCCGATGACATACGTCAGATCAAAAGTAACAGTTGTCACATAATAAAAACAAAATACCACAAAAAATTCCCGCGGCAATTTTCAAGGCAGAAAATTCCCACTAGAATAATGCTGTGATTGGCCTGAACGTACATGAATGCTTTGAATTTATGGTTTCGATTGGTTGCAAGAATTGTCAAAAAATAATCAATGCAAATTTTGGTTAGTTTTTTTTTTTCATTCGGAAAGCGGCTCCTATAAAACAGTCTCCCCTAATTTCAAATTTCGTAAACTTATCTGTTACTATACCTAATGGACGAATGGAAAACGCTTGGACACCTAAGCCGATGAGTTTTGAAAATGAAACACTTTGTATATAACAAGAGTAATACTTTTCATCTGCATATCTACTAAACCAATTTTTAACAATCACAAATACTACTCTTGTTGCAGATTCGTTGTTTGTGTGAGCTTCAAAACAAAATAAGCCTTCCGAAAAATAAAACTTGTGGTTACGATGAATTATATTCGAGTCAAAATAATTCAGTCATCCTCTTCAAAATTATAACTGTTTGTTCCATTGCATACTTACCATATTGTCATTCCATGACACTTTCATTTTTCACATAAATATCTGTTTAAGGGTTTATTTTGCCCTAATTGCAAGCACCGGCAACACTGTACAAGGCTCAGTCTGATAGAATACGTTTCTGCTGCGTTCACTATCTGACACAATCCGAATATTGCCGATTATTTCATTCACACATTACATTGCTACACCAATGAAATTTCATGACTCAAACTACATGATATGTGATATGAGCGGCTATTTAGGTAAACAACCGGATATTTAGGTAAACACGGCTATTCATGTAAACAAAGTTTACTTTTGTTTGTATAAGTGTCAAACGTTGACAACTCAGTCGCTCAAAATTGAAATGTCTCCTTTTAGGTTGTCTTCTATGACAGAAATCAATGCCAGAAAATACCGTGAAGAGTAAAGAGTCTGTCTGGAGACAATTTATATCTTTTTGTCAACAGAAGAAATATGAATCCCATCATCGCCGAAATCCTCAAAGATTGGGCATGGAATATGCGTAAAGAAAATGGCCAGGAATATAAAGAGTACACGGTTAAAGTTATGTGGAATTCAACTGCGAAAACTCTCCAGGAATTTTTCTTCAATGAACATAATCCATTTGAAGATATCGAATTCCAAAGTGCTGGGAATGCGCGTAATGCAAAAAGACGAATCCTGCAAGGTTGTCCTCAAAAAAGGAAGGAAAGTTCAGTAGAGTTGGCTTGGCGAGGAGGAGAAGGTATCCATTGTAAAAATGATTATTTCAAAAGAGAAAAAAAAAAACGATGGAACCTATTCTGGCAGGATCGAATATAATCCTATATTTACAAAAACTTGCCAAGGGTGAAATCGAAAATGCGCAGACAGCAAATGGCTCACAGCTCACAGTGAAAATGTAAGTTGTTGTCAAAACGTATTTTCTCAAAACTCCTCTACAAACGAGGAAGAAACATAACCAGCGACCGTTTTTTCTCAACTCCAAATCCACATTGGGAAAAACAGGGATTTGCATGGTATAAAAATTGCCCGATTGGAAAAAATTGGTAGGAGCGCTAGTCTATCAATCAGAGGGACGTGGTTTCGATTCCCAGCATGGTCACTGGTCTCTTGCTAGGATTCGCACTTTAAAAGGTAAGACCTCGTTAATCCTTAGCTCGCACAAGTTTCGACTTCTGAGGGCTGTCGTTCGTAGGGGGATGACAGCTGGTTAACGGAAAAAACAATTTTAAACAATTTTTTAATATTCGAAATAGATGAAAGCAGGTGCAGAACGTGTTGGTTTGGATGTGAAGAAAAGAAAAATCACGAATCATTCCAGTCGCTCTATGGCAGTTTCACAATTAGCAAAAGTTGGCGTGCAGGAACAGGAACTGTTGAAAATAACGGCCACAGCAATGTATCGTCTATCAAACCCTACCTCCAGCTTGATGGGGAGCCCCACAACAAAATTGTTAGTAGAATGCGACAGGTAGACGGCACCTACAGGAATTATTCATGCGAATATCACTAACAATAATTGCACTTTTAATTTTAAATGACCAGTTAGTATTATTTTGTTCTTGTTAATTATAATTCATGGTTGTTGAAATTATAAGTTGAATTGAATGTTGAAACGTATATGAACGAGTATATTAGAATGATTGTATATTGTTCATGAAATAATCTTCCTGAATATCTCTCGACCATGACAAATAGAGTCTATTATTTTCTTTAATTCATCTCGACTAACTTGTATTTTGAGACAATTCAATTCGACCATATGAACATTAATTGAGCTAAAGCTTTCGGGAGTTATTCAGAATATTAATGTTCATATGGTCTCATTAAATTGTCAAAATACAAGGTACTCTCGATAGAATTATGAAGAAAATAATAGTCGGCTATTTGTCATGGTCTTGGAATATTACCTACGAATATCATTCGGCTTGATTATCGGTCGTGGGATGTCCAGTCGGTGATGATACCGATATAGGTAGATATTTTTGGGGATTTTGAGATGATTTGTAGAATATCAATCGGAGAATGTATGAATTTAAGGCTTTACATTACTTCAAAATCCAATTCTGCTGCGATTAATTCCTTTGAAAATCTCAGTCATTTCAATATATGCCGAAATGAAAATCCACTACCGTACAGTCGATATTTTTCATTCTGCTGATGTACAGTCTGATGAGAAACGGTTTGATATGGTGGAGTTTTACTCCTTGCAGTGGGGAGAAGTATGGATTTGTTCATTTGTTTTTGATCGAGAAGCTATTTGAGAGGGTAAAGTCTAACAGTTTATTTATTTGATATAGTTCGGTCTTACGATATGTGTGCCCTCATTAAAATGCTTATCTAGGAATTGAATTACTTGTGTGGTGAAGGAGAAAGATACTTTTTGATCTCATTGTCTCATATTGTTTTCGAGGTCGTTTGTCACACACGTGTATAAAATATTTTATTTTGCGCACTAGTGGCATAATATACTATATTTGTTAAAAAACCGATCTCTGGGTACTCTGACATAATGTCCTACATGTTTTTTCCTTAGTGGTCACCTACTATCGTTCCCTTTTTCTTGGTATTTTCATGTGACCTCTAAACACTACATAATGTTTTAATGTCAACGTGGCTTTAGAAAACAAACAACAACAAAAGCTGAACTCAGATAAACTCTATTTATTTACTAGAGAAAAAGTGTAGCATCAGTTCTGTGGATCCTTGAAAATTTTATAGCATATCTCCAACTTTTGCATCCACTATAATAACCATTAGTTTTCAATGATGTATTCTGCATTTTTCCCCACTTCAATTCTATCGATAACATTGTTATTAGGGAATTACTTATGAGTTGAGTACGTCGGTGTTATTTTATCGGGAAATTTCCCATGTTTTTCTTTAATCTGAACATTTATCTTATCTGTCAAAAATACTTCGTATCACTACATATTATTTTGAGTGCTCGTAAATTCCAAGGACACTTTTAGGTTATACAATATATACCTATCCTATCTCGCATTTCTCTTCTTTTCAAATTAATGTTTTGAATCGTTCTCAATTGTTGAATTACTAAGCTATGGTGAAGGTACACCATAAATAATGAATTATTTCTTATCAGTGGCTGTTTCAAGTGAGTAGTACATTGCATTTCCACAGATAGCGTAATTCCTCGAATGGTCGTAATTTCAAAATTGAAAAATTCCAACATTTATCTTCAGTGGATTATTTCACAAGGCAATTGACTCTTTGATTCTCATTCGAAATGCATACTTGTTTGATTGCTTGAAGTAATTTGGGACTCAAGAAATACCCTAAAACTACTTCCATTCTCACATTCACCTCAAATACAGAAGACTGACAATCATTAAGGAGATCAGTACGTTCGCAGTGGTGCACACTTGTCTTGAAATTTCTGCGTTCAGAGCGGCAGAGCTAGCGTTCAGAGCGGCAGAGCTAGCGTTCAGAGCGATGGGGCTAGCGTTCAGAGCGATGGGACTAGCGTTCAGAGCGATGGGGCTAGCATTCAGAGGTGTAGGGTTAGCGATTCAATACGCGATGGTGTTATAGTATTGGCTGTCGAGTTCAAAAATGGCTAACATCGAAGATAGTCTCATCTTAAGAACAAAGTATGGGACAAATTTGCAAAGTTATAGATTCGAAAGGGGTTCGTTGGTTCTTGTTGGTTCATAATGGATGATGGATTAGCGAAAATCAACGAAGCGAGACGAAGACACGTTGGCCTTCGCTTGCAACCCATAAGCATGTCTGTAACATCAAAGAAATTTGACCAAGTTGTGGATGGGCATCGAAGGCCTAATTGTACTTTTACCTTTAAATAAAACAAGAGAGTGGGCAGACGGAGAAATGTTTCTATCGATTTATTACTCACTGCTCAATTGTAAACTGAATTCATGTCTTAACGAATTTTGTTAAAAGCAACAAATGTTCGTGAACATATCTCCGAACGTCAGATAACCAGGTCTTCGTTGGCCTGGGCTTCATATGAACTTTTGCGAATTGTGAATACATCAAATTACAAGTAAGAAAATTTGATAACATGTTGGATTTCTTTTAGAGACATGTAACATATATCTGCATCAATACTGCTGCGACTGCGATTGATAGACGGACGCTGGCACGTAAGTTATGCTCGACGCAAAGAGTTTTCACGGAGGGGCACAGGAGTCCAGTTGAATACTTGAATCTCCATCTCGTATACTTGTATTGGTCGACTGGCTGCACTAACTATGAACCAAACGTATTGGGAATGCTATATCTGTATCTGTATATTCGTTAAGTGAGTAAAAGATAAATAAAAACATACAGAAGGTGCAATTCAGATAATTTAAGAGATGAAAAGGGTGCAGTCGGCTGACGGAAAGAACACAGTTATATTTCATTGTAAATGACTATCATTCAACACTACTGATCAACCAAAGTGCGTAATGGCTATAGAATTAATGATCTGATACTAGATAGGCACCTAAGACCATACTGTTCAGTTTATGCGACATCAGCATATATCTACAGGCCCTACGAGAGTTACTATAACTTTCAGCACTCGTACGATATAGACAAGACTCTGTTGCCTTGCCCCCTTGGTCATCTTGGGTCTGTTGGGAGGCGTGAGAAAAAAGTACCGAACCCATTGGAATTATAGACATTCCCTATGCTCAGAGAAGTAGTCCTCGTCGACTATTGAAGTAGAACATGATGTTGTCTTTGGCCACAGGCGATTACGAATATCGTCCAAGGAGAGGAGAAATATCGAAAAAAAAAAAAAACAATATTTATTCTACGAACTCCACAGTCTCTACTCAAATCATTCTATTAAAACGATAATAGGGATCTTTGGTGGAATGATTAACACGCTATCCTCAAATCTAAAATGATTTCGGGTTGCAGTTAGATGGCAGAAATTTCAGCTGAACGAGTGCAGAAGGTCTTCACTCTTGGTTCACTTCGTCTTCTTAGGTAGGTACATGATTTTTGGTCCCAATAACCACTCATACCAAGTATGTGGGTAGTTACTACTCAGGTAAATGATCCCAACGCGACCAAGGAAATGGTTGGATCTTTGGAGAAAAAATTACTCCATGAACATTCACACGGGTGTTCTCAAAGGAATAGCGCGTGTTGATAGTGGGCGGTTATTATTATTTCAGCCTATCAGCCCGGGTTGTTGGGATTATTCAATTCAAGCAATAGTTGAATCTCAAGTTATTGTAACGATTCTGAAGCCGGACCTGACCTCTTGATAGGTTCAAACTCAACTCGTTAACAATGCATGACATCATCACTCAAAAATGGCGCTAGATAATTCTAAGAATCTAAGTATCATCTTGACCAGTTACCGAGTAGGTATTCCGAACTGTTTTAAATAACAACGGCTTTTCTTGTCGTCTCTAGGCGTTTCTGGACTGATGCAACAGAAACCTACTGCAGGTATGAATGCAGGACCCTTAACCAGAGATGTCAGTTTAAATTGAGATACTCAGCCCGAGTTAAACAGTTAGCAAAAGGACAGAGTAGGCTCAGCGGTTGTGACATAAATTACTACATTTGGTGCAAATAAACTCTGCTATATTTCACAAGATTGAATTGAATTAGTGAATTATAGAGTGCACTATTTGCATTATGTTTTTTGGCTATAAAAACATATAGAATCTATCAGTTTAGAAGTGTTGAAATTGTTGAACAGGTTTCATTTATATCACGTTGCTGAATGAAAATTTTGGTTTGTTTATCGACATGGACTTGAGATTCGAAGGTGATATAAACCATAACATGCGAATATGATTTTCAAGTATTATTGAGCTTATCTTTATATAACAAGAGACATATCTTGAATCAAAAAACTAAAATCAACCTATGTGTATATTTTCTTATGTCAGTATTGCGATATAACTTTATGATCCATGCATTATGGAATATAAAAAACATCTTCAGCGAAAACAGAACTTCAAGTAAGTAAGTGGCATTCTTACCGATCGAATATTTGCAAACACAACCCAATATTTCTTTAATCGAACCAATTAAAACTTTCCATACTTTTTCTCTATTTGAAAGGTATTGAGATTGACAATGACCATTCGCTCCTCAAATGCATATAAGTATAAAAAATATTGTTGATTGTTTCCCAGAAAATGTATGCAATTAACACAGACAATGCAATTTTTCATACGTATGAAGAAAATGTTTTCCAATCGTATGTTCTCTTGATGTGTTCTTCGCCTCAGTTTTCCATTAGAGATAACAAATTATCGTCTCGATTACAGCGTAATTCAAAAGATAGTGTTTTTTATAAGTAGGCGTGCTTACACAGATTTAAGTATTTAATCTCGGTCGATGTGAATGAACTCCCGTGTATTTAAGATATGCTGATCCACGCAAACCTAAAGATTTGAATACCTGTTATTGAATTCGATGTTTTTTTGCATTTCCAGCGGAACCTACCAGCGGATAAAAATCCCAGATAGTTATGAAACAAAATCTTAGTTTGACCAGTAAACCTCAAGAAACAAACCGAGTAGAAGATATTTTCAACGTACAAAAACAGACCCGCAGAAGAAAGAGTAGATAGCAATTGATCTGAATAGAGAACAAGGCAAACTCTAGAAGCTGCTATACCAGAGAGCTAACAGGATCCGTCTGATATTCCGATCCTTTCGAAGTAACAAGTCCGTTTAATGGTGATCTATAGACATTCTTCCTTTCTAGTTTTTTCCTATCGCACAAAAACGGCTCCCTCAACGTTTTCAGTTAGAAAGAATATCAGAAACCTCCACCTGAACTTGTTGAAGATACCAGCCAATCAGATAAAACTTCAGTGGAGGTGGTACTCGGGGGTCATCATATTTTCTTCGAAGAAAAAGAACAAAGGCATAATTGGGAAGGCGACTGGGGTGGCGGTGACTTTGAAGGGGTGGTGGCGCGATGTGGGGCTATGCCCCCGTGCGGCCTCCCCATCTGTAGGTTCGACCACCACTCGACACCGCTGCTGTCACAGGCGGGGATCCCCGCGATCCATGGGACAGTCCTTCAGCATGTGCAAATTCAATAACTGCAGACACAAAAAAGGTAAGGAATTAATTCCATTACGTGTTTTCTGGAGAAAGGAACCCGCATGGAGTAGGTATAGAAAATTCTTATTTTCTCTCGATTTTTTTTTTCAAACCCGAAAAGTCCATCTAATTTAATTAATTTCAGAACTTTGTAAGTGAATTAATTCATTCCAAAAACAAAAAGCAGGTATAAAGTCATTGACAATAAGACAATATGCAGCAGACAATATTCAATCCAATCAAGGGGAATACAAATTGAAACGTGAAATATACAGTGTCTTTCAAAAGTATCGGAACGTTCTCATATTTCAGAAACGGACCAGAGAATATTTATGAAAATTTCGATAGGGTGGTTTTTGATGATGCCCGATTCAATGGTGATATCGACAATGTTGCCGAATCAACAGTTTCCCAGATATTGAGGGTAACTCAGTTTTTTCAAATGGAACACCTTATTTGTTTTCATTACAATGCAAATATTGGACCATTCCCAGACTTTAGAACGAAAATGCCATGTTGTCGTATTTTAAAAACCACATTGATTTGAAATCTGATATTTGGAAACATAAGTGATGACGGCGCGCTGAATTGATAGCAATGAAATACATCATTGAATCATCATCAAAAACCGCCTTGTAAAAAATTTCACGAATTTTTCTTGAACCGTATTGAAAATATTCAAGACTTTTGAACGCAAAAGCCATTTTGTCCTATTTCGAAAACTGCATTCATTTAAACTCTGATATTTGGAGACACAAGTAATGAGGCGTCGCTGAATTGATTACAATGAAAACAAATAGGGTAATCCATTTGAAAAAATTGAGTTACCTTGAATATCTGGAAAACTATTGATTTGGCATCTGGATTTGAAGTTATGGCCATCAAGGTGAGGTTTGATTTTTTCACGAATTTTTTCTAAATAGAATTTTCAAAAACTAAAATAGAGTATATATATATATAAAGCGATATCCTGTACACGATTCATTACAAAATTGTGTAATGATTATTGCCCAACTATTTATTATGGTCAATTCAATTCAAGTAAGTAAAATAATCTTCAAAATTTTCAGTGCATATTTTGTCAACACCTAAAGTAACAAGAAAATGATGTTCAATAATATCGAATAATAAAACCTCAAACTAAAATTAATATCTGACAAATTGATTACTTTTAATTTGTAGAGGTTTTCATAAACCAAATAATTGTTTTAAGTTGGGTTTGAATACAAACCATTGATTAATATGGTTGCCAAATAAGTAGATATACCTGTCACAAATTTACAAGTCAATACGATATCGACACTCCCAACGAACAAAGACGTAACTCATTTTTCATCATATTTCAGGAGAGTCGAAATACTGAATTTCAAAAATTGAGTTTCGTCTTTGTTCCTTGGGAGTGTCGATATCCATCCCGCAACAAGCACAGTTCCAGTTCTTCTTGAATGCATTCGTAATGTGCTACGGTTTAATTGCCCTCGCACAATAAGTAATCACAGTTTTTCAATGTTCTCTATCTCCAACAGGACGATGTTTGTAAACTTCGTTCTTCAATGAACCCTATAAGAAGAAATCCATTAGGGTTGAGTCTGGTCAGCGGGCTGGCATGGGATACTGGGAGTAACGTCCAATCCATTTTCCATTGAATGTTTCATTTAAAAATTGTCTTATTGTTGCATTACAATGTACAGTCGATCCATCCAACTGATACCAAATTTTTCATTTTTGTCTACGCGGCATTTGATTCAAAACTGGTAATGAGTTTTATCGTAAAAATTGTAAATATAGGTTGGCAGTGAGATTTTCATTAAAGAAGACGGAGGTATTCACAGTATTATTTAACAGTCCACATAGGCCATTTACCTTTAATGAATATTGGTAATGAGGGTTTTCTGTAGAGCACTACCTACTTACAGTTCTGTGAATTTACTGTTCCATTAGCTGTTAATTTTGATTCATCAGTCCATAAAATATTTATTGGAAATCGTGAATTTTCTTTTTGTTCTCCTTGATACCATGCGAAAAACACGGGAGTGAAGCTAGCCACATCCACAATGTACACTGAGAAAAATATATAGAAGAATAAGATAAATCATAATCTATGTTAATACGCGTTGTACACGAATTTTGAACACAGGAAATCAATCTAGGGTTCAAAGTTGATAAGATAGTTGCGAAATTATAGTTTGTCAGGCCGTCCGAAGGGGTGGAATACGGGTGGATATAGAAAATAAATCATTATCTATGGAAATACGAGTTGTAAACGAATTTTGAACACAGGAAATCAATCTACGGTTCAAAGTTGATAAGATAGTTGCGAAATTATAGTTTGTCAGGCCGTCCGAAGGGGTGGAATAGGGGTGGATATAGAAAATAAATCATTATCTATGGAAATACGAGTTGTAAACGAATTTTGAACACAGGAAATCTATCTACGGTTCAAAGTTGATAAGATAGTTGCGAAATTATAGTTTGTCAGGCCGTCCGAAGGGGTGGAATACGGGTGGATATAGAAAATAAATCATTATCTATGGAAATACGAGTTGTAAACGAATTTTGAACACAGGAAATCAATCTACGGTTCAAAGTTGATAAGATAGTTGCGAAATTATAGTTTGTCAGGCCGTCCGAAGGGGTGGAATAGGGGTGGATATAGAAAATAAATCATTATCTATGGAAATACGAGTTGTAAACGAATTTTGAACACAGGAAATCTATCTACGGTTCAAAGTTGATAAGATAGTTGCGAAATTATAGTTTGTCAGGCCGTCCGAAGGGGTGGAATACGGGTGGATATAGAAAATAAATCATTATCTATGGAAATACGAGTTGTAAACGAATTTTGAACACAGGAAATCAATCTACGGTTCAAAGTTGATAAGATAGTTGCGAAATTATAGTTTGTCAGGCCGTCCGAAGGGGTGGAATAGGGGTGGATATAGAAAATAAATCATTATCTATGGAAATACGAGTTGTAAACGAATTTTGAACACAGGAAATCTATCTACGGTTCAAAGTTGATAAGATAGTTGCGAAATTATAGTTTGTCAGGCCGTCCGAAGGGGTGGAATAGGGGTGGATATAGAAAATAAATCATTATCTATGGAAATACGAGTTGTAAACGAATTTTGAACACAGGAAATCTATCTACGGTTCAAAGTTGATAAGATAGTTGCGAAATTATAGTTTGTCAGGCCGTCCGAAGGGGTGGAATACGGGTGGATATAGAAAATAAATCATTATCTATGGAAATACGAGTTGTAAACGAATTTTGAACACAGGAAATCAATCTACGGTTCAAAGTTGATAAGATAGTTGCGAAATTATAGTTTGTCAGGCCGTCCGAAGGGGTGGAATAGGGGTGGATATAGAAAATAAATCATTATCTATGGAAATACGAGTTGTAAACGAATTTTGAACACAGGAAATCTATCTACGGTTCAAAGTTGATAAGATAGTTGCGAAATTATAGTTTGTCAGGCCGTCCGAAGGGGTGGAATACGGGTGGATATAGAAAATAAATCATTATCTATGGAAATACGAGTTGTAAACGAATTTTGAACACAGGAAATCAATCTACGGTTCAAAGTTGATAAGATAGTTGCGAAATTATAGTTTGTCAGGCCGTCCGAAGGGGTGGAATAGGGGTGGATATAGAAAATAAATCATTATCTATGGAAATACGAGTTGTAAACGAATTTTGAACACAGGAAATCTATCTACGGTTCAAAGTTGATAAGATAGTTGCGAAATTATAGTTTGTCAGGCCGTCCGAAGGGGTGGAATACGGGTGGATATAGAAAATAAATCATTATCTATGGAAATACGAGTTGTAAACGAATTTTGAACACAGGAAATCTATCTACGGTTCAAAGTTGATAAGATAGTTGCGAAATTATAGTTTGTCAGGCCGTCCGAAGGGGTGGAATACGGGTGGATATAGAAAATAAATCATTATCTATGGAAATACGAGTTGTAAACGAATTTTGAACACAGGAAATCAATCTACGGTTCAAAGTTGATAAGATAGTTGCGAAATTATAGTTTGTCAGGCCGTCCGAAGGGGTGGAATAGGGGTGGATATAGAAAATAAATCATTATCTATGGAAATACGAGTTGTAAACGAATTTTGAACACAGGAAATCTATCTACGGTTCAAAGTTGATAAGATAGTTGCGAAATTATAGTTTGTCAGGCCGTCCGAAGGGGTGGAATACGGGTGGATATAGAAAATAAATCATTATCTATGGAAATACGAGTTGTAAACGAATTTTGAACACAGGAAATCAATCTACGGTTCAAAGTTGATAAGATAGTTGCGAAATTATAGTTTGTCAGGCCGTCCGAAGGGGTGGAATAGGGGTGGATATAGAAAATAAATCATTATCTATGGAAATACGAGTTGTAAACGAATTTTGAACACGGAAAATCAATCTAGGGTTCAAAGTTGATAAGGTAGTTGCGAAATTATAGTTTGTCAGGCCGTCCGAAGGGGTGGAATAGGGGTGGATATAAAAAATAAATCATCTATGGAAATACGAGTTGTAAACGAATTTTGAACACAGGAAATCAATCTACGGTTCAAAGTTGATAAGATAGTTGCGAAATTATAGTTTGTCAGGCCGTCCGAAGGGGTGGAATAGGGGTGGATATAGAAAATAAATCATTATCTATGGAAATACGAGTTGTAAACGAATTTTGAACACAGGAAATCAATCTACGGTTCAAAGTTGATAAGATAGTTGCGAAATTATAGTTTGTCAGGCCGTCCGAAGGGGTGGAATAGGGGTGGATATAGAAAATAAATCATTATCTATGGAAATACGAGTTGTAAACGAATTTTGAACACAGGAAATCTATCTACGGTTCAAAGTTGATAAGATAGTTGCGAAATTATAGTTTGTCAGGCCGTCCGAAGGGGTGGAATAGGGGTGGATATAGAAAATAAATCATTATCTATGGAAATACGAGTTGTAAACGAATTTTGAACACAGGAAATCAATCTACGGTTCAAAGTTGATAAGATAGTTGCGAAATTATAGTTTGTCAGGCCGTCCGAAGGGGTGGAATAGGGGTGGATATAGAAAATAAATCATTATCTATGGAAATACGAGTTGTAAACGAATTTTGAACACAGGAAATCTATCTACGGTTCAAAGTTGATAAGATAGTTGCGAAATTATAGTTTGTAAGGCCGTCCGAAGGGGTGGAATAGGGGTGGATATAGAAAATAAATCATTATCTATGGAAATACGAGTTGTAAACGAATTTTGAACAAGAAAAATCAATCTTGGGTTCAAAGTTTATAAGATAGGTGCGAAATTATAGTTTGTCAGGCCATCCGAAGGGGTGGAAAAGAGGTGGATATAGAAAATAAATCATTATCTATGGAAATACGAGTTGTAAACGAATTTTGAACACGAAAAATCAATCTAGGGTTCAAAGTTGATAAGGTAGTTGCGAAATTATAGTTTGTCAGGCCTTTTCGAAGGGATGGAATAGGGGTGGATATAGAAAATAAATCATTATCTATGGAAATACGAGTTGTAAACGAATTTTGAACACAGGAAATCAATCTACGGTTCAAAGTTGATAAGATAGTTGCGAAATTATAGTTTGTCAGGCCGTCCGAAGGGGTGGAATAGGGGTGGATATAGAAAATAAATCATTATCTATGGAAATAAGAGTTGTAAACGAATTTTGAACACAGGAAATCAATCTACGGTTCAAAGTTGATAAGATAGTTGCGAAATTATAGTTTGTCAGGCCGTCCGAAGGGGTGGAAAAGGGGTGGATATAGAAAATAAATCTGAGGTAATACGCTTTGTACACGAATTTTGAACACGGAAAATCAATCTAGGGTTCAAGGTTGATAAGGTAGTTGCGAAATTATAGTTTGTCAGACCGTCCGAAGGGGTGAAATAGGGGTGGATATAGAAAATAAATCATTATCTATGGAAATACGAGTTGTAAACGAATTTTGAACACAGGAAATCAATCTACGGTTCAAAGTTGATAAGATAGTTGCGAAATTATAGTTTGTCAGGCCGTCCGAAGGGGTGGAATAGGGGTGGATATAGAAAATAAATCATTATCTATGGAAATAAGAGTTGTAAACGAATTTTGAACACAGGAAATCAATCTACGGTTCAAAGTTGATAAGATAGTTGCGAAATTATAGTTTGTCAGGCCGTCCGAAGGGGTGGAAAAGGGGTGGATATAGAAAATAAATCTGAGGTAATACGCTTTGTACACGAATTTTGAACACGGAAAATCAATCTAGGGTTCAAGGTTGATAAGGTAGTTGCGAAATTATAGTTTGTCAGACCGTCCGAAGGGGTGAAATAGGGGTGGATATAGAAAATAAATCATTATCTATGGAAATACGAGTTGTAAACGAATTTTGAACACAGGAAATCAATCTACGGTTCAAAGTTGATAAGATAGTTGCGAAATTATAATTTGTCAGGCCGTCCGAAGTGGTGGAATAGGGGTGGATATAGAAAATAAATCATTATCTATGGAAATACGAGTTGTAAACGAATTTTGAACACAGGAAATCAATCTACGGTTCAAAGTTGATAAGATAGTTGCGAAATTATAGTTTGTCAGGCCGTCCGAAGGGGTGGAATAGGGGTGGATATAGAAAATAAATCATTATCTATGGAAATACGAGTTGTAAACAAATTTTGAACACAGGAAATCTATCTACGGTTCAAAGTTGATAAGATAGTTGCGAAATTATAGTTTGTCAGGCCGTCCGAAGGGGTGGAATAGGGGTGGATATAGAAAATAAATCATTATCTATGGAAATACGAGTTGTAAACGAATTTTGAACACAGGAAATCAATCTACGGTTCAAAGTTGATAAAGATAGTTGCGAAATTATAGTTTGTCAGGCCGTCCGAAGGGGTGGAATAGGGGTGGATATAGAAAATAAATCATTATCTATGGAAATACGAGTTGTAAACGAATTTTGAACACGGAAAATCAATCTAGGGTTCAAAGTTTATAAGATAGTTGCGAAATTATAGTTTGTCAGGCCGTCCGAAGGGGTGGAATACGGGTGGATATAGAAAATAAATCATTATCTATGGAAATACGAGTTGTAAACGAATTTTGAACACAGGAAATCAATCTACGGTTCAAAGTTGATAAGATAGTTGCGAAATTATAGTTTGTCAGGCCGTCCGAAGGGGTGGAATAGGGGTGGATATAGAAAATAAATCATTATCTATGGAAATACGAGTTGTAAACGAATTTTGAACACAGGAAATCTATCTACGGTTCAAAGTTGATAAGATAGTTGCGAAATTATAGTTTGTCAGGCCGTCCGAAGGGGTGGAATAGGGGTGGATATAGAAAATAAATCATTATCTATGGAAATACGAGTTGTAAACGAATTTTGAACACAGGAAATCAATCTACGGTTCAAAGTTGATAAGATAGTTGCGAAATTATAGTTTGTCAGGCCGTCCGAAGGGGTGGAATAGGGGTGGATATAGAAAATAAATCATTATCTATGGAAATACGAGTTGTAAACGAATTTTGAACACGGAAAATCAATCTAGGGTTCAAAGTTTATAAGATAGTTGCGAAATTATAGTTTGTCAGGCCGTCCGAAGGGGTGGAATAGGGGTGGATATAAAAAATAAATCATTATCTATGGAAATACGAGTTGTGAACGAATTTTGAACACAGGAAATCAATCTACGGTTCAAAGTTGATAAGATAGTTGCGAAATTATAGTTTGTCAGGCCGTCCGAAGGGGTGGAATAGGGGTGGATATAGAAAATAAATCATTATCTATGGAAATACGAGTTGTAAACGAATTTTGAACACGGAAAATCAATCTAGGGTTCAAAGTTGATAAGGTAGTTGCGAAATTATAGTTTGTCAGGCCGTCCGAAGGGGTGGAATAGGGGTGGATATAAAAAATAAATCATCTATGGAAATACGAGTTGTAAACGAATTTTGAACAAGAAAAATCAATCTTGGGTTCAAAGTTTATAAGATAGGTGCGAAATTATAGTTTGTCAGGCCATCCGAAGGGGTGGAAAAGAGGTGGATATAGAAAATAAATCATTATCTATGGAAATACGAGTTGTAAACGAATTTTGAACACGAAAAATCAATCTAGGGTTCAAAGTTGATAAGGTAGTTGCGAAATTATAGTTTGTCAGGCCTTTTCGAAGGGATGGAATAGGGGTGGATATAGAAAATAAATCATTATCTATGGAAATACGAGTTGTAAACGAATTTTGAACACAGGAAATCAATCTACGGTTCAAAGTTGATAAGATAGTTGCGAAATTATAGTTTGTCAGGCCGTCCGAAGGGGTGGAATAGGGGTGGATATAGAAAATAAATCATTATCTATGGAAATAAGAGTTGTAAACGAATTTTGAACACAGGAAATCAATCTACGGTTCAAAGTTGATAAGATAGTTGCGAAATTATAGTTTGTCAGGCCGTCCGAAGGGGTGGAAAAGGGGTGGATATAGAAAATAAATCTGAGGTAATACGCTTTGTACACGAATTTTGAACACGGAAAATCAATCTAGGGTTCAAGGTTGATAAGGTAGTTGCGAAATTATAGTTTGTCAGACCGTCCGAAGGGGTGAAATAGGGGTGGATATAGAAAATAAATCATTATCTATGGAAATACGAGTTGTAAACGAATTTTGAACACAGGAAATCAATCTACGGTTCAAAGTTGATAAGATAGTTGCGAAATTATAGTTTGTCAGGCCGTCCGAAGGGGTGGAATAGGGGTGGATATAGAAAATAAATCATTATCTATGGAAATAAGAGTTGTAAACGAATTTTGAACACAGGAAATCAATCTACGGTTCAAAGTTGATAAGATAGTTGCGAAATTATAGTTTGTCAGGCCGTCCGAAGGGGTGGAAAAGGGGTGGATATAGAAAATAAATCTGAGGTAATACGCTTTGTACACGAATTTTGAACACGGAAAATCAATCTAGGGTTCAAGGTTGATAAGGTAGTTGCGAAATTATAGTTTGTCAGACCGTCCGAAGGGGTGAAATAGGGGTGGATATAGAAAATAAATCATTATCTATGGAAATACGAGTTGTAAACGAATTTTGAACACAGGAAATCAATCTACGGTTCAAAGTTGATAAGATAGTTGCGAAATTATAATTTGTCAGGCCGTCCGAAGTGGTGGAATAGGGGTGGATATAGAAAATAAATCATTATCTATGGAAATACGAGTTGTAAACGAATTTTGAACACAGGAAATCAATCTACGGTTCAAAGTTGATAAGATAGTTGCGAAATTATAGTTTGTCAGGCCGTCCGAAGGGGTGGAATAGGGGTGGATATAGAAAATAAATCATTATCTATGGAAATACGAGTTGTAAACGAATTTTGAACACAGGAAATCTATCTACGGTTCAAAGTTGATAAGATAGTTGCGAAATTATAGTTTGTCAGGCCGTCCGAAGGGGTGGAATAGGGGTGGATATAGAAAATAAATCATTATCTATGGAAATACGAGTTGTAAACGAATTTTGAACACAGGAAATCAATCTACGGTTCAAAGTTGATAAAGATAGTTGCGAAATTATAGTTTGTCAGGCCGTCCGAAGGGGTGGAATAGGGGTGGATATAGAAAATAAATCATTATCTATGGAAATACGAGTTGTAAACGAATTTTGAACACGGAAAATCAATCTAGGGTTCAAAGTTTATAAGATAGTTGCGAAATTATAGTTTGTCAGGCCGTCCGAAGGGGTGGAATAGGGGTGGATATAAAAAATAAATCATTATCTATGGAAATACGAGTTGTAAACGAATTTTGAACACGAAAAATCAATCTAGGGTTCAAAGTTGATAAGGTAGTTGCGAAATTATAGTTTGTCAGGCCTTTTCGAAGGGATGGAATAGGGGTGGATATAGAAAATAAATCATTATCTATGGAAATACGAGTTGTAAACGAATTTTGAACACAGGAAATCAATCTACGGTTCAAAGTTGATAAGATAGTTGCGAAATTATAGTTTGTCAGGCCGTCCGAAGGGGTGGAATAGGGGTGGATATAGAAAATAAATCATTATCTATGGAAATAAGAGTTGTAAACGAATTTTGAACACAGGAAATCAATCTACGGTTCAAAGTTGATAAGATAGTTGCGAAATTATAGTTTGTCAGGCCGTCCGAAGGGGTGGAAAAGGGGTGGATATAGAAAATAAATCTGAGGTAATACGCTTTGTACACGAATTTTGAACACGGAAAATCAATCTAGGGTTCAAGGTTGATAAGGTAGTTGCGAAATTATAGTTTGTCAGACCGTCCGAAGGGGTGAAATAGGGGTGGATATAGAAAATAAATCATTATCTATGGAAATACGAGTTGTAAACGAATTTTGAACACAGGAAATCAATCTACGGTTCAAAGTTGATAAGATAGTTGCGAAATTATAGTTTGTCAGGCCGTCCGAAGGGGTGGAATAGGGGTGGATATAGAAAATAAATCATTATCTATGGAAATAAGAGTTGTAAACGAATTTTGAACACAGGAAATCAATCTACGGTTCAAAGTTGATAAGATAGTTGCGAAATTATAGTTTGTCAGGCCGTCCGAAGGGGTGGAAAAGGGGTGGATATAGAAAATAAATCTGAGGTAATACGCTTTGTACACGAATTTTGAACACGGAAAATCAATCTAGGGTTCAAGGTTGATAAGGTAGTTGCGAAATTATAGTTTGTCAGACCGTCCGAAGGGGTGAAATAGGGGTGGATATAGAAAATAAATCATTATCTATGGAAATACGAGTTGTAAACGAATTTTGAACACAGGAAATCAATCTACGGTTCAAAGTTGATAAGATAGTTGCGAAATTATAATTTGTCAGGCCGTCCGAAGTGGTGGAATAGGGGTGGATATAGAAAATAAATCATTATCTATGGAAATACGAGTTGTAAACGAATTTTGAACACAGGAAATCAATCTACGGTTCAAAGTTGATAAGATAGTTGCGAAATTATAGTTTGTCAGGCCGTCCGAAGGGGTGGAATAGGGGTGGATATAGAAAATAAATCATTATCTATGGAAATACGAGTTGTAAACGAATTTTGAACACAGGAAATCTATCTACGGTTCAAAGTTGATAAGATAGTTGCGAAATTATAGTTTGTCAGGCCGTCCGAAGGGGTGGAATAGGGGTGGATATAGAAAATAAATCATTATCTATGGAAATACGAGTTGTAAACGAATTTTGAACACAGGAAATCAATCTACGGTTCAAAGTTGATAAAGATAGTTGCGAAATTATAGTTTGTCAGGCCGTCCGAAGGGGTGGAATAGGGGTGGATATAGAAAATAAATCATTATCTATGGAAATACGAGTTGTAAACGAATTTTGAACACGGAAAATCAATCTAGGGTTCAAAGTTTATAAGATAGTTGCGAAATTATAGTTTGTCAGGCCGTCCGAAGGGGTGGAATAGGGGTGGATATAAAAAATAAATCATTATCTATGGAAATACGAGTTGTGAACGAATTTTGAACACAGGAAATCAATCTACGGTTCAAAGTTGATAAGATAGTTGCGAAATTATAGTTTGTCAGGCCGTCCGAAGGGGTGGAATAGGGGTGGATATAGAAAATAAATCATTATCTATGGAAATACGAGTTGTAAACGAATTTTGAACACGGAAAATCAATCTAGGGTTCAAAGTTGATAAGGTAGTTGCGAAATTATAGTTTGTCAGGCCGTCCGAAGGGGTGGAATAGGGGTGGATATAAAAAATAAATCATCTATGGAAATACGAGTTGTAAACGAATTTTGAACAAGAAAAATCAATCTTGGGTTCAAAGTTTATAAGATAGGTGCGAAATTATAGTTTGTCAGGCCATCCGAAGGGGTGGAAAAGAGGTGGATATAGAAAATAAATCATTATCTATGGAAATACGAGTTGTAAACGAATTTTGAACACGAAAAATCAATCTAGGGTTCAAAGTTGATAAGGTAGTTGCGAAATTATAGTTTGTCAGGCCTTTTCGAAGGGATGGAATAGGGGTGGATATAGAAAATAAATCATTATCTATGGAAATACGAGTTGTAAACGAATTTTGAACACAGGAAATCAATCTACGGTTCAAAGTTGATAAGATAGTTGCGAAATTATAGTTTGTCAGGCCGTCCGAAGGGGTGGAATAGGGGTGGATATAGAAAATAAATCATTATCTATGGAAATAAGAGTTGTAAACGAATTTTGAACACAGGAAATCAATCTACGGTTCAAAGTTGATAAGATAGTTGCGAAATTATAGTTTGTCAGGCCGTCCGAAGGGGTGGAAAAGGGGTGGATATAGAAAATAAATCTGAGGTAATACGCTTTGTACACGAATTTTGAACACGGAAAATCAATCTAGGGTTCAAGGTTGATAAGGTAGTTGCGAAATTATAGTTTGTCAGACCGTCCGAAGGGGTGAAATAGGGGTGGATATAGAAAATAAATCATTATCTATGGAAATACGAGTTGTAAACGAATTTTGAACACAGGAAATCAATCTACGGTTCAAAGTTGATAAGATAGTTGCGAAATTATAGTTTGTCAGGCCGTCCGAAGGGGTGGAATAGGTGTGGATATAGAAAATAAATCATTATCTATGGAAATACGAGTTGTAAACGAATTTTGAACACAGGAAATCAATCTACGGTTCAAAGTTGATAAGATAGTTGCGAAATTATAATTTGTCAGGCCGTCCGAAGTGGTGGAATAGGGGTGGATATAGAAAATAAATCATTATCTATGGAAATACGAGTTGTAAACGAATTTTGAACACAAGAAATCAATCTACGGTTCAAAGTTGATAAGATAGTTGCGAAATTATAGTTTGTCAGGCCGTCCGAAGGGGTGGAATAGGGGTGGATATAGAAAAGAAATCATTATCTATGGAAATACGAGTTGTAAACGAATTTTGAATACAGGAAATCATTCTACGGTTCAAAGTTGATAAGATAGATGCGAAATTATAGTTTGTCAGGCCGTCCGAAGGGGTGGAATAGGGGTGGATATAGAAAATAAATCATTATCTGTGGAAATACGAGTTGTAAACGAATTTTGAACACAGGAAATCAATCTACGGTTCAAAGTTGATAAGATAGTTGCGAAATTATAGTTTGTCAGGCCGTCCGAAGGGGTGGAATAGGGGTGGATATAGAAAATAAATCATTATCTATGGAAATACGAGTTGTAAACGAATTTTGAACACAGGAAATCTATCTACGGTTCAAAGTTGATATGGTAGTTGTGAAATTATAGTTTGTCAGGCCGTCCGAAGGGGTGGAATAGGGGTGGATATAGAAAATAAATCATTATCTATGGAAATACGAGTTGTAAACGAATTTTGAACACGGCAAATCAATGTAGGGTTCAGAGTTGATGAGGTAGTTGTGAAATTATAGATTGTCAGGCCACCCCTTCGGACGGCCTGACAAACTATAATTTCACAACTCCCTTATCAACTTTGAATCCTAGATTGATTTCCTGTGTTCAAAATTCGTGTACAACGCGTATTACCATAGATAATGATTTATTTTCTATATCCACCCCTTTTCCACCCCTTCGGACGGCCCAACAAACTATAATATCACAACTCCCATATTAAATTTGACCCCTAGAATAATTCCCTGTCATCAAAATACGTGTACAACGCGTATTAACATAGATAATGATTCATTTTATTCTTCTATATATTTTTCTCAGTGTATTTTGTGGATGTGGCTAGCTTCACTCCCGTGCGAAAAACTCAAATCTTGAAATAAAATCCCTTTTCTCTTAAGTATTTATGAATTTGAGGTGTTTTGAAACGGTTGTTAATAGTTTCTTTAAATATATTAAAAATACGTGTAGTACCACCAGGATTCCGGGAATTTTAAATGTCCACAATTTGTCTGCCTGGAGTATTTTCACTGAACAACAAAATAATCTGAACTTTTTATGATTTTTTTAGCATATTAATTTTATTTAAATATTAATAATTATCAAACAGTAACAAAGTAATAAATATTCAGCAAATACATATATATCAAGCACTTAATATCAAACATTCGTTTGTATTCAAAGCCAACATAAAACAATAATTTTGGACATGACAACCTCTACAAATTAAATTTACCTAATCAATTTGTGCCGAAATATTAATTTTATGTTGATGATTCATCACTCCATATTATTGAACCTAATTTTGCACCAAAAATTTAGAAGTTTATCTTACTTGAAAAAATGTATCGTAGTTAACATAAGTTGGGCAATTTGTATTATCACACGCTTTTATACTAGATCGGTGTGTACAAGACGTCGTTTATTTATCATTTTACGCAATTTTTTTTTTATTAGTTATACGAAAATTGTTTAAAAATAAAACCTCACTTAAATGATGACTTCAAATTCAGATGTATTTTTTTATCGTGAACAACTTTTCCAAATTTTTTGATATTTCCCAAAATAAGGAATAAGTTTTCCTATGCACTTCGTATATTTCGCATGTTTTGCTATTTGTTGGTGCCATTGGATCGATTCCTGACTAGGGCAAGATTTTTTCATTTTAATTCTAGTTGTGAATTAAATTTAAATTTCTGTGTTCTGTTCAGGAAGAGTCGTCCATCATTCGTGTTGGGTTCAAATATAGTGCTGCTCATATTGTGACGTATGGAGTTAGTAACAAAGCGTACCTCGGCTGAAAGAAGTCGATAGCTATTCGACACATGTCGATGAATACAATTACCAGTGGCTACTATGTGAGAACCAGGTGTGGTACTAGGCTCTCCTACTAGATTTGTTACTAGCTCCATGTGATATATCAGGAATAGCTTTGTTGATTTGATTGAAACGGCGATTCGTTCAGTACTCACCAAAAGCGGACCAAAGTCAATGGAGTAAATCCATCAAGTGGAGTAAATTAAAAAAAATCTCAGCTTTGACTTCGGCTCCGGCTTTTTGAATACCAAATTCGGACAGCCATGTCGAAACAAACAAGAGATTTGTTCGTGTTATTTTTATGCAATGAATCGGTTCGGTTTCATTATGGGTCACCCTGTACAAGTGTACATTGACTTTGATATTATTGAGGAGATGGTTATGAAATGTGATGCATGCGTGTTTATATCTCTACAAATTAATGTTATGACTTGATGGATAATGGCAACTAGAATAATCATGTAGGTCATTACATTTTTGTAAATCAATGAAGAAACTTTCTGTGAAGTGGTTCGACACTGCTTTACCAAGAATTATTATTAAGGTAATTGAATATTTATACATGGATTTTAAACAATCAGGAGTCTTGCCTAAACATGGACACAATACGGAAATTTTTGCCGGCAAATCTTCTACAGAAAACAACTGCTGCCTTCTATCACCGGCAAATTATACCTGTTAGATTCTTGACAAAGCTTCTAGAGGAAAAACTTTTTGGTGCTTGTTGAATCTCATAGCCCAACTTGTTTTTAATCGAAACTGGGAATAAACAACATGCCAGTTCAATGATTATTGCCAATAATCAGTGTAGACTAGCTCGCCCAATTGATTCGAAAAATTTCTTTGGCACAAGAGATAATTTGGACCAGTAGATTTAGTTATGTAAGTCTTTTCTTTCGAACGGAATGGAGAAATTGGTTTTGTAGGATTTTTGTCAATAATCTAACAAATATAATGATTGAATGATCGTCATAAGCAGTAGTTATTAGACTAAAATACTGTTATGATAGGTTTCTGATTATTTACTGCCAAGGTATACCTATATATCGTTATTTAAATAAACTTTGAGTACTGATCTATCAGTTTTGTTAAACAAGAAATGCTCTACAACAATCCTGATATTCAATATAAATTAAAATATGGAGGTTTCGTGTTTTCTTAAAAAAGCGTCTGTTTTGTGAAAAAATATTTTTGAAGAATTTAGTTTCAGGTAGACGTAGAAATATAAACCTTATGAAAATTCGGTGACTTTTATGAGTAATTTATGAATAGTTACTGACGGTGGTTCAAAACATATCCCGAAATAAATTCAAATATTGATTATTCAAACGAAGTTCTTATGAAATAATTTCTTTTATGCACTAGCGGGCGGTAAAGTACACTTTACCGCCCGGTTCGCCGGGCGTAAAGTGGCACTTTACCGCCCGTGGGCGCATCATGGCCCGCGGGCGGTAAAGTAGACAATATACTAATATTGTCCATATATACCTACGCACATCATTTCACGGAAGACCTACCACGAAACAATGAATTCAGTTCAATATAGTTATTTATGTATCAAGGGCGTAAAGTAGGCGTTTATGGCCTGCGGCGTGGATAATGGCCCGAAGGCGTTAGCCGAGGGCTATTACACGCCGAAGGCCATAAACGCATTTTACGCACGTGATACATACAAAATTTTATGCACTAGCGGTTTATACAGTGTCCACCAAAATCTTGGAACAGCATGGAAAACTAACTTTTATGAAAAATGACATTTTCTGAGAAACTATTAATAAAAAAGTTTTCCATATGGTTCCAAGATTTTGGCGGACACTGTATATATATTTATATCGCAATTATCGTGTCAATAATCATCTCTGTATACTGAAATAGATTCATTTATTCAAATTGTACACAGAATACCCAGTATATACCCACCTAATTATGATGTTGTTAAGCAAGCTGGTTGTTGTATAGCAACAAATTCAATAAACAAGGTAAATGGTCATCTTCATGTTTATCTGAAAAAGTGCGAGAGTGAACTCAACACGAAAATTATGGAATCAGCAGATGAAGAACATAATATATACATACCAATGGAAATTTTGGAATCGGCTGAGAGTGCCAAACTCGAACTGCTACCAACAAAGTCAAAGAAATTTTACTAAAAGACGTATAATGAGTTCATAAAATGGCGCAATGAAAATAATGTGAAGGTGATTACAGAAGATATATTACTGGTATATTTTTTTGAGAAGTCCAAGAATCGAAAACCATCTTCTTTGTGGTCATACTATTCGATGTTAAAGTCTACTTTGAATTTGTGTAATAATATAAACATAAGAAAATTTCCAAAATTGATAGCATTTTTGAAACGGAAGAATGATGGATATAAGCCGAAGAAATCCAAAATATATTGAATAGGGATGAAATCGAACTTTTTTTTAAAGAAGCTCCAGATAATGTATATCTGATGATGAAGGTATGTGATACCTACCTAAATTTATTAAGTAATCAAAAAATTTATTGATTCTTTTATAGGTTGCATTAATATTTGGGGTACATGGTGCTTGTCGTAGAGAAGAATTAACAAATCTCAAGCTTGATGACATTCAAGACCTAACTTATGCTTTATTGATTATAATTCGAGAGTCAAAAACTAAAATACAACGAACATTTACCATCTGCAGTACTGAAAACCAGTCAGTTAATTATTTGGATATTTATAGAAGATATGCTAGTTAAATGAGTATTTCTTTTATGCATAAAATTTTGTATGTATCACGTGCGTAAAATACGTTTATGGCCTTCGGCGTGAAATGGCCCTCGGCTAACGCCTTCGGGCCATTATCCACGCCGCAGGCCATAAACGCCTACTTTACGCCCTTGATACATAAATAACTATTAAATGACCGTGCTGCAGGGTTACCAGTGAGTCACTTTTGTCGCTATTGGTCATTATTTTAAAATCGTGTCACTTTTCTCACTATTTTCGAAATTTGGTTACTATTGTCACTAATTCAGAGCTCAGAAGTGGTTAGAATAGAGGTGCTCGTTAGAATACCTTGCATCATTGAAAATTTAGAAATGGTAAAGAAATACCTCGTACAAAACTATTACCAAACATCATTAGTCAAAAAATACTGAGCGAAAAACAGAACCCTGAAAAAACGAATGGAACAACAAAATCGACTTATAACAAAATACATGTAAAAAATCTTTCAGAAAGACTTGCAGCAGTTATTGAAGATGGACATTCAAAAATAGCGTTTGAAAATAAAAATACCATTGGAAGACATTTCTCTTCACACCAAAAAACTCCCCTAGATTACATCAAATGTGGTCAACCAAATTGAGTGTGAGAATTGCCCTCAGGGCTATATAGGACATACTAAATGTTACCTGTGAAAATGGATAGCGGATCACGAAAGAGATGCAAAAAACTAAATGTCAACAACTCTACCGCTCTGGTTGAACACATCACAGAAAAAGGTCACAGTTTTAACTTTATGACACCCATCGTTTTTGATACGCAACCCTTTTTATCTAAAGGACTACGCAGTGAAATTATTCCCCTATTCAAACATAACAGTGTCAATACCAGAAGGAATATTGAAGATTCAATCACAATATTTTTTAGTTTGAAGTTAATCATATATTCATGTCTTCGATGTTTTTATTTTCCCTTCTCTTTGGGCCCTTTTTTATATAACTTTCAGAAAAAAAAAACTTTTGTACTTGGCTCTCAGTATTCGTGTATGTGTTAATGTTTTAATTTTTCAAAGATTCTTAAAATATCCGTTTTTGAAATTATTCCAAGCATTTTAAGTAGATTAAAACAAAATTTTCGTCAGTCTTCCTGAATATCCAAACTTTCATTCTTTAGTTTAGTACATCGTGGCAAGTAAAACAAATTTTCAAAGAAAAATCCGTTGTTACAGAACCCTGATGATGAATTAAATATAGTTCGAAACGTTGGCCAAAAAAAAAAGTTTTTCTTTCCAAAACTTAACTTTGAATGCTGGGTAAAAATTTCAGTGAATTTTTAATTACAATGTTCAAAGTACAGATTACTTTAATCTTGATAAATATTCTTATCCTTTTATTGTAGTATTTGTCTTGTCCTTCATTTACTTCCCATATTCCAAACATTTGTCATTAAAATACTGCAAATAAGCTTTGATGAAGGAAAATATGACCAGCTTTCATAAAAGTTCCTCAATTGGTTGGGAAAATGTCACTATTTAGACAAAAAAGTCAATATTATGTCACTATTTCTGTGAAAGATAAGTCACTATTCTACTATTTTTGGCCCTCTGAAGCGCTGGCAACCCTGCCGTGCTGTCAAATAATTGCAAGAATTTGCAGAAAATTTACCTGAATGTTTTTTAAATGAACACAAATGATCGAGAGGAAGTTTGTAAGATAACAAAATGATTCCATCAACTATGACTCAAAGTTTCCAGGAAACAACTGTACCAGAAACCAACTATTCTTCCGTATACGCGACTCGTGGTCGATTTTTCTATTGCATAGAAATCCAGATCTTCAATGCACCGCACTATTCGCCTTCGCAATTAATTTTTGGCAGGCACTGAAATACTGTACACCTATTTCTTTTAAAACATATCATAAAAAAGTCAAGCGGCGTGAAATCGAGAGATCTCATTGGCTAATCCCATGGCCCTAAACGTTCAAACCCCAAACTAACGATCGTCAATCATTTCGTAAAGTTCCTTAAAAACTCCCTAGGTGGAATGAGCTGACGCTCCGACCAGTTGATATCACGAATTTCTATAATCCTCTAAAGGCAAATTTTAGAGGAAATTGGTATCAGTCGTCCTTAGCATTTTTAGATATCTCTCAGCATTCAGTGTGTCATTACAAAATAATAAAATAGCTAATTTTACTGTTCTTTGAAATACAGAAAACGAGGAGATATAATTTTTGTTGAGAACCCATTTATTTTGTCTCATAAGGAATATTATAAGCCCAAAAATACGTACTCCTTCTATTAAAAATCTATTCCTCGTAAACTTTGATTGTTCGCTCCAAATTATTTTTAACAAAAATTCTGTGATGGATTTGTGTATGTATTAAAGAAGATTCGCGAAAATATACTCTGTGTTCAAAGTTTTCTGCTCTGAGAGTTGTAATGAAGGATGTGATACAATCAATTTTTTCTGCCCTTCGAATGGAAGCTTCTGGATATGTACGAAAATATGCCAAAACGTTAGTAATATTATACTCATTCAATGTTATAGCTTTTATTAATGCTGTAGGCGCTTCTAACTCTGAGCTGTATTTAAGGAAATTATTTTGTAATCTTACAAACTTTCTCTTGTTCATTGGTGTACATTCGGGATATATTTGGTAAAATTTTCTGCAAGTTCTGGCAATGATTTGATCACATTTTTCGTGTGTAATAAATGATTTCATAAGAACTTCGTATAAAAAATATTTGCATTCATTTGGGGAGATTTTCTGAAACACCGTCAATGAATATATTCAAATTACTTACCAAAGTCACCAAACTGTCATAACTTATTTCTACGGCAACCTAAAATCAACTTAAAAAATAATTTTGCTTGAAGAAAACTTGATGATTCAGGATGTCATCTTTAAGCATTTTTATTAATTTTTCAATTCATCAAGTAAAATGCTGGTGGTTTCATTTGAAAAACAAACTTTTGACCACTTATACGCATAAGGGAAGTCGGAAATAATAGTAATTTTAGTACGCCCTGTATAATATGGAATCAAATTCTCGGAATAAATTAAATACTTTGAGTTTGTCCAAACTACCATCAAAATATCAACTTTTTAAAAATTGAGAGTACCTACTAGTTTATTTAACATAAGTAAATTATTTTTTATTTCGAATTCCGATAGAGATAGGTAAGGACATTAATAACAAAAAAGTGTTTTAATAAAGAGGCGATTCTGAAAATGTGTTGATATACGAGGTATTCTATTTAAAAAAAAATCAGTCGTTAGAACTTTTTAATAGTAGTGGCAAGGTTGCGATGCTGAAAATATTTTAGATCGATAGAACAGGTAAGGAAATATAAAACCTGAAATTAAGGTGCTCAAGACACAACAAATCTTTCAAAAATGTGTGCTCCCGTGAAGAATTTGATCGTCTCGTATTGTAAAGAAAGTAGTAAAATACGAGTTCAAATCTCAGATAGCAGTTAAGTGTCATGATAATGAACTCAAAAAAAAAGTTATTTGGTTTGGGTTGCTATTTTTTATCAAACTTCGGTTTTGCCTGATATCGATTCATTTATTCATTACAAGAACTTCATGACACTTATATACGAATTATTGCTTGATCCCGCTGGTCTTTACAAAGTTAGAAGATAATGTATAATAAACTTTCCTTCCGAAAGCTCTCTAATGAATAACTTTTCCGAAACGAGCGTTATAAATTATATCCAATGGAATTTTTATGAGTATTTCGCGATTTACTATTTATAACGCTGATTCGTGTGACGTCTCTAGTTGTTGGCGATGAAAATTTAATTTGTACAGGAAGTTGAATGGAAACGTGTAATCTGCTATATATCTTTCAAAGTAATCTCGGGTGGTATTTGTTGACTTTTGAAATTATTGAAACGTTCACAGCTGAGGCAAGTTGATTCATAATACTGCGCATGGTTACGGTTATATATGTGTCACATTTTAACGATGGCTTCAATAACTAGTTGGTGCATGTTCGATAATCAAATTAGGTGCACTTAGAATGGTTACAATTCAAAGATAAGTACCCTTGGAATGGTTGTTTTCAACCAAGCATCAATAATTTTCCATTTTTCTTCCATTATCACCTGAAACACTTCTATAAATCAATCACTATCAAATTAAGTATATTGCGTATAATTTTCTTCAAATTGAAGCATATTTGTGAAATTACCTTTGATTTCAATTTTCAAACATTATTTTTAACAAGGCAAAAAAAACTTAAATGATGATAATGAGCACATCAAAAATACTTATTTTAAGTGACATTTTTTTTTTTTGAAAAACTGTAACAAACTAATCGACGAACAGGAAATTCTAATGAAATAATCGCGGAAACTCATAGAACAAAACAAATGACGGTTGAAATGTATGTATTATAATAATAATGATAATAAATGGCATTTTTGACTCTTGGCGGCGTTTAGCTGAGACATGCACAAAAGGTAACCAAATTCAAAAAGTAATGAATAATACTAATACAATGTTTTTGAATGTGGTGCCGATGGTATTGCCAATTTTTATCCACTTAGTTTTATTATAACCTAACAATTTCGAAGAACCTTTCTCTCCACACATTTCCACCAAATGGAAAAATAAAGTCAAACATCTGTCAGAAAACAAGTACTTCCCTGGCTAATGCCACGACGGACATTGAACTAAATCGGAAAGATTATCCTGTCCCTATATACCACAGGTGCTCATAATTACGAGAAAAGCACTTGCAATTGGGTCTTCTTGAAAGAACAAATATCTGATAGATGTAGACAAAATCCGTTGTGGCTTTAGCCAGGGAAGCAGTTGTTTTCTGATAGATGTTTGCCTCATTTTTCCACTCGATGGAAACGTGTAGAGAGGAGGGTTCCTCGACTTTGCCGAGTTTATTCGTTTCACTATGTTCGTACTCTCCAGCAGAAATTTTCGAACTTTATTCGAAATATCACACTTAACAATTAACAAATCATAATGGTTTAGAAAATTAAATATTTTAATCAGAATTTTTTTTATTTTCTGTAAATAAAATTATTGGAGCGTCTTTGTATGTCCACCTTCTTGTTCAATTCCGATCATAAAATTCACTAAAAGTAGAATGTAATACACTTGCTGGAATATTTCTTCGATGAAGTTGTATCAAATATGCATGATCCTCAACATTATTGAATGGTCGATTCTTGTTTCGCTTCAAATATCCCCAAATGGAGTGAGACCTGGCCACCGTGGATCGATATTTCGTCTTAACAATTTTTCAGGTCACAAGGAAACCGCACCTCTCGGCCCATAATAATACTAGCAGGAGTTTTGATAGATGACTAGTGTACTGCGGAACGATTGGTCATAAGTAACAAATGTAGATATTATTCCCAATCTTTCTGGTGGTCAGACTACCTTGGCCAGGTGACGGTTTATCGTGTTTTTCATCCACTCCACCATTCCCTCTGACTGCGGATATAGAGCTGTGGTTCTCGTCTTCTAGTTGTTCAGAATCTGACACATTTCCTGGAACAGTTTTGACTCAAAATTGGCTAATCCCAGCACGTAACGGCGGTGGTATGATTTGGAATGGGTCATTCCTTAACAGCTTTGATTTTCATTGAACGATCTGCCGACCACAATTTTGTCGTAAAGATACAGCAGACATGATAGTCCCTTCAGAACCGTCTCCGTTAATCTTTCAAATGTGGCTGGAGCGTTGCAGAGCCCGAATGGCATAACTGTGAACTGCTACAAACCTGAACCGACTGTCTGGCTTCTCTCTATCTTCCTGAGCCAGATCTACTTGCCAGTATCCACTCTGCAAATCTAGGGTCAAGAAAATCTTAGAACTGGCCAGCGAGTCTAGAGTGTCGCCTATTCTTGGAAGAGGGTAACTGTCCTTTTTCGTCACGTTGTTCAGTTGACGATAGTCTATTTAAAGCGTGTTGATCCATCTTTTTTCTTCACCAACACCACTGGAGAGGACCAATGACTTTCAGATGGTTCGATAACTCCTTTTTCCATGTCGCAGACTATTTTATCAGCCTTTTCCTTCTTGGCGAAGGGAAGTCTTCTAGCTGATTGGCAGATCGGTCAGTCATTCCCAGTATCGATCTTTGAACCACCTTTGTTCTACCACCTCTGCCTACTTCGGTGTCGAAGATGTCCTGATTCTTCATGACTAATTCTCTCAGTTCGGGCTGTTGTGCTGGTCCCATGTCCATGGACGAGATGGCAACTAACTTCTCCAATTCTGCTGGCAAGTTACTGGCTTGGCTTACAGTTCCGCGTACACTCCTAATCAGAGTGGAAATTGATGAGCAATGCTCCAAAATTGTTCCTTTCTTCAAAGTCGCCGGGTAATAATTGACATTCATTATCCTTACCGGCACAAATTGATAAACCCGCAACAAGGCCTTTCCTAGTGCGAATCCTCGTACAGCTTCCAAAATGGTTTCAGCCCTCTCTGGTACGCTCACATCTTCAGCCAACAGGACACAAATCATTTTATCACTTCTCCTTCGAAGCACTAACTCTTCTCCATTCACGCGTAAGACGCCATCTCTGAAATTCTACTCGAACCCTCTGGAGTTCATGATGCCCATCCCTATGATTGCATGATTCTCTATGTTCGCTACTAGAGCCTAGTGTTTCACTTTAGTGCTGCCTAAAGCCAGTTCAATCAGTAGTTCACCATATTATACTGCGGCTGGTTCTCCCGTTGCTGTGCATAATTTCCAGGTTGACGGTTCAATTCTCGCTGTTGTTTAAGAAAAACCATACCCAATGATTGTACTAGTCGCATCTGTATCTAGGAGCATGGTGCAAGGCTCGTTGTTGATCAGACCATCTACAAAGGCACCTTTGTTTTGTCGTTGAAAGACAGCGACGTATGCGTTGTTAACTGGAGCAGGCTGGATACAGGCTGACGATTGCTCCATCTTGACCTTTGTCGGTGTCGACTTTTTGGATCTTGGACTTTTGCTACGCACGTACTCAAGTTTTCTGGAATTTTGGCATCATATCACTTTCTTCCCCTCAGTCAACATTCCATTTTCACATTTCTCATGACAGCCTCGATATTAGCAGGCTCCTGTGGACCTTCCTCAATCATCCTGACATTACTTTGGTTTTTGCAGTTTTGTTTCGTATCCTCGAATTTCAAAGCGCGTGTGCGTCTACGAGATCTATTGGATGTGCTGATATCAATGCTTGCCTGATTTCTTGGTCGCGAAGTCCATCCAAGGATGCATAAACTCTATTACGTTTTTCGGCGTGGCTGGGTATGCAAGGCAAACTGAGCGGGCATTATCGGCTTCGAATTCCTGTTAGGATTTTCCCTCTTTATGGTTTTTCAGTTGAAAATGGTATACATAATCCAGGTGAATTTGACCATACCGTTTTACGTGTTGATCATAATAGTCCTCTAGTTCTTGCGTGGTGAGGGTTTGTAAAATATTCGTTGCTTCATCGCGTAATGCCATGCAGTATTAGTCGTACAGCGTTTCCCCTGCATTCCATCCATTTGCTTTGGCCGCAGCTTCAAACTGTCCGCGGTAATTTTCCCAAGGAGTTTCTCTTTCGAACTGGGGCGGCTTCCTTCAAAATTCCATATTTTAGAACTCAGGTCCCTCGTTTCTTTTATTTTGTTCTTCAGTGTCTTCTTGACGGGTCACTAGTCTATTAAGCGCGATAAATGTCTATACGTTATTTAATACACTTATTCATTTCAAACATTCAACTTATTACTCCAAATATAGTGAAAATACACTTAACTAATTTCGTTAATTTATTTAAAACACTTCTAAACAATTATTTAATTTATTTGCAACTTTTGTAGCACAGTTACTGTCGTTACTCTGTCGATTTCTGTCTCCGCGACTCTTCCCGTCATCTCATTTTGAGCGTCTTATATATCGGCAAGTAGATTCCTGTTCCACTCTCGAACTATCGATAGTATTCGGTGACCGTTCAGATGTCTCCAGTAAGTTCTTGGCGCGGATATAACGATGAGTCAAAGATGAACCGTTGACATGCATAGGTGAGATCACCCGAGCAGGATTAGCGTGGTTTTCTAAAGAGACCTGTACAGGTCCGGCCTCAGAGTAATCACAAAGTCATAAACAGGTCTCCAACGAATTTCTAAAAATTATCCACAATTTCCACCTAAAATATAACATCGAAAAAATGAAACACGATTTTTTTCAAATGGAAACCTTATTATTTATGGACACTACGGAAAAAAGATATCAAATTCATGAAGCAATATACACCTTAATTACGACACTGGCAAGATATATCGGATTTTGGGAAATATTTGAAATGTTTTTCTTTCGAATCTTTTGAAAACAGATGAAGTTACAATATATAAGTCAGAATTTGATGCGATGCCATTTACGTGTATTTCCCAATTCTTTCTTTATGTGCAAAATGTCTCGTTTGGGGTATTCTAATGAAGAGAATAAAATAATTGACGGAACGTGTAGTGTTTTCGCAGAAAGATTCCTAAATCTACACAGAACCAATGAAAATATCCGTGATTTCGTCAGCCATCAACAAATAAAAAGAAACTTGTTAAAAACAATAGGGACAACCATAACGAAATTGCAGTTTTGGCCTACTTTACAAAGCTTATCCAGAAAATTCGTTGAAAGACACAGACAATTAATTCACTTAGAATTTCATGTTCATAAAGCGGATTTTAATCAAACGTGAATGATAATTGGCGTCCTTTAAAATATCACCATGTTCTGAATCTGAAACCGCCATATTGATCATTTTTGGGTAGCAAAAATCCACAGATCGTTCGCCAGCACAATTTCCAGGATTCATGGAGTTTTTGTGCAATAAAGAATAACCGAATTTCATGTTTATATCTTCATGATATGACAGTTTGAATAGCAATAGATATTCCCATATAATAAGGAAGGTCACCTATCATATTCCTCATTATATTATGTTCTGAACAATACCGTTCCAAGTTATGGTATCAGATGAATGGAGGCCCTGCACATAGAACTGCTGCCGTTGCGTTGGTTGGCTCTTGAATGGGATTTTCGAAGTGGCTTTGCTATAATGGGCAATTTACATTCTTCATCTGAGGATATATCAAATAAAATGTTCAAGTGGATTATGTGAGTGATAAAGTAAACATGGAACGAAGGGTTCTGAGAGTTTTCAATTATTTGATTCCTGGTTCCATACAGAAATCTACAAAGTGGTATACAAAAAAGAAATTATTCTTGTTTGGAACAAACGGATATGATTTCGCACATCTGTTGAAATGAACTCGAATGAAAAGAAGAGTGACTATTTAATATCAATGAACAAATAAATGAATGAAATTGATTGAACTTGAAACCATGAGATATGGTTTCTCTTTTTTTGAGGCAATATAAATCCAGTTAATTTCATTCAAACTGAAACATTGTCTGAGAATACAAGGAGGGTAAATTTTTTCTGTACCTGAGACAAAAAAAAAATTTTCTAGTGAACACTAATATATCACTATCAACAACTATTCTCAAACTTCTAAAATTAGTGTTATTTCCACATCGGGAATGAACAGGCATTTGAATATATATCAGATTTAATTCAATGCGTATGGAAAAGTGATTGTTGTCTGAGAGATATTCGCCCCAATTTCCGCCAGGTGAGATAACTTGAAAACGATTGTAGATACCCAACAATCGAAACGTCGTGACTTGAATCCATGGAGATATGGTTTCTCTTTAATTTTTTAGGCAATGGAAGCTCTATTAATTTCAAACTGAAACATTTTCTGCAAATAATTCACCTCTCTGGTGTTATTTCTTTTCAATTTATTCATTCTCTTTTTGAGTTACCAACGACAGTGGAATTGACAGAGTTTTTTTGTGAAGTGGGGGAAATCTTTTATAGAGAAATATTGAGTCTCCAAGCTCAATAAATACTGTGAGACTCTCCTTATCAGGCATACTTACTAAAACCTCCACCTCTGTGTAGGTGCGGTTAAGCTATTGACCCCGGTGGCACATTATAATAATAATATAATAATACTCCCTCATAAACACTCGTTGAGTGTACCCAAAGGCATAGCCTGTGCGGGTAGAGGACGGCTACATGACCTCCTTCCTCAATTTCCAACATGTCTTTTCGTTAGAATTTCAGTTATTTACGTTTTTAAACATGTTTCTAAGATTTCTATTTCAAAACTTCCTGTTAAATGACATGTAAGTACACAACATTCAATTTTCCAATTGAAAAATTCCAAAACCCAAATTTCACTTTGAATTTTCTACCAGAGTATTTACCTTCAGGAAGCACTCAAGAAGACGAAGTCGAAAGCTCTTTGCATTAGTTGTAATAATAATAATAATAATACTCCCTCATAAACACTCGTTGAGTGCACCCAAAGGCATAGCCTGTGTGGGTAGAGGACGGCTATTATTATTATTTGCCGTGGCGCTCCGGGGCGACTTACTGATGTTTTAGGTGATGTATTCACTTTTCAGCTGTAGGAAAACCCGGAAAACCTACAGCACCACCTCGGGTGGTCGGTGTGCACTCCAAGCTAGCACTAGACGAGATTAGCATCTAGACAACTCACAATAAACTTGCTTTTCAACAAGGCATGCGGCCGCCTATCGAATCCGATATAAAGTAGTTGAGAAAAATTCTCGTACCTACATCGGATTCGAACCGACTATCGCTATGCTGGAGTTTCGAACGGCCTGTGCTGATCCACCGACCACCTACCGACCATTGTATATCTTATACCTAAGTTTCAATGTCACAGTACCCAATCCAATACTTCTGTGCCTTGTACGAGTTTGTACAAGTTTCGTATTGGGTGGAAGCTGTATTATATTTCTGGGTCGCCAGATGGCTGCCCGAAAATTGTCTGTCTTTTGCGGTCTAGAGTTTCGCAATTTTTTCTTACATAAAAAAAAGAGTATGGTTAACTATAAATAAAAACATGTTTACAGGTACAGAATTGAACATACGGAATAATACGTAAATAATACAAGTACTAAAGAGTTGACCTACATTGTGGCCCTTTTCATTTGCCATAAGGAAGCTGAGAAAAAATCGATAGTCATAGAATGAATATTTGCCTGTCGCAGAAATCGAATCATCCCTGTGTTCGCACCATACTTAGATCGATGTGCAACCAAGGCAAATGTACAGTTCGATTATTTTATCTTTACCCGTGCGTCATCATCACAATACCATAATTCTTAGCTTAGAAGACAAATGTTAACGAATTTTGATTCGCTCATAGCGGTTGTTAGAAAGAGACGTTCGATAGAGGGTGTGCGATTTCTTCGATTATAATTTGATGACGCATGGGTAAAGTTAAAATAATCGAACTGTACTATATGCACGTACTGCTCTTGGAGGTACATATAGTTTCACTTCTTCTAATAATTCAGGAGCATCTATCAAACCGTTCAGAATTTTGTAAATGAACAAGGAGTCAAACCCCTGCCTTCTATGGATCAATGGACTTATATCCATTGCTGAGAGCATGTTGGTATAAGATTATGGAATGTTTAGTATAAATGAGCAGTACATGAGAAATCTGCGTTGACATCTTTCCAGTTTTTCGATATGAACTTGCTTGGGCATAAGGGCACCAAATACTCGAAGCATATTCCAGATGAGATCTTACCAATGAATTGAATAAGATTTTCACTGTACTCAGACGAACGAAATCTCTGGAATGTCTCTTTATGAAACTCAATTGCTTAAGTGCTCTATTGCAAGTGTACTCAATGTGCAAAGAAAATGAGAGAGTAGATTGAAACACGACTCCAAGATTTTTGATCGATGTAAGTAACTTTCTCGATTGCAATGTTATCGAGAACATAATTAAAGTTCAATGTTTGCATTGTGCGGTGGAAGCTGATGACTTTACATTTCGAAGGATTTATGCTCATTTTATTTATCAAGCAACCACGTGAAAAAACATTCAGGCTATCCTGGAGAATGATACAGTCCCCGGGATTCTGTACAACGCGAAATATTTTGAAGATGTCATCGATGAATACATTGAACAGTAATGGCCCTAGGTGGGAGCCCTGTGACACACCTGATGTAGCGATGTAATCATCGGATATGCATCCGTTCAACTTGACAAATAGGAGGCGTTCTGATAAATAAGTATTCAACCATTCTAGAAGAGATCCGAGAATGCCAATATGAGATAACTTCTGGATGAGAATATCATGATTAACTTTATCGAAAGCCTTAGATAGATCTGTGTAAACACAATCAACCTGAAGACCCTTCTCTGAAGCAGATACAATGAAGTTGGTAGTACTCGTCGGTCGTCCTTGAAACCCGTGTTGATTTATACTTATTTCATTAGCTAACATCGAACTGAGGAATTTATTAACCGAGCACTCAAACACCTTGGGAATAGCGGAGAGAATAGTTATAGGTCTATACTTTTCGATAAGTGCAGGGTTTCCCGATTTGAGAGGAGGTTTGACAAAGGACTTTTTCCATTAGAGTGGAAAAATGTTCTCAAATGGCTTCTGTTCATCGTTAACAGGTCTGCCGTTATTTTGTTGCACGCTCCTTTGATATAATATTCTTTCCCGTGTTTGTTTCCTGGGACATCTTCCCAGTAGTTTATATGCTCGTCCCTAATCCAATCTTTTACAGACGCTCTTATTGTACACTTCGGTACCACTAGCATCTGCCCTTGGTTTGGGAGCATTTCAGATCCTCTTCGTGCGGGTTCGTCTGCGATTCCCTGATGACCTGGGACCCATATCAGTTTGACTCGATTCCGGTCTGACAGTTTTCAATTCCTCTTTGCAGTCCCATACAAGTTTGGACGTTACTTCCTTGCTACACAAGGCCTTCAGTGCCGCTTGACTGTCTGATAGGATGTTGATATGCGCGTTTTCTTATTATTTTCCTTCGCGCATTGAAAGATGGCGTACACTTCTGCCTGAAAGACAGAGGTATGGGTGTCCAGTGAGTAGCTGATGCCAATACTCGGATTCCTGGAGAACACTCCTGAGCCCGCTCCATTCTCTGTCTTGGATCCATTTGTGTACCAGATTTTCCCCTGTAGAATGTCCTTGAGCTGTGAGCCGTTCCATTCAGTTCTGTTTGGCACCAGCACTCTCAATTGGTTGTTGAAGGAGTACTCATTACCAGAGTTGATATTAGTTAATTTGTTTTCAGAGCTCTTCTTGGTTTGGTATTGCTTCGAATAATTTATATCTCAGATATTTTCCAAAATTGGATATATTTTACCAGGGATGTATTTTCTGTATGGGGTATTCTTCATGAATTTGATATATTTTTTTCTGTATTATCCGAGAATTTTCAAAAAATCGTGTTTTATCAGTGTTCTCGATGTTATGGTTTAGGTAGAAATGCTACCATGTAACTTATTTTTGAAAATTCAATGGACCTGTTTATGACTTGATGCTTCAGGTATGATTCTGTGAAATTTCACTTTTTCAAATGGTACGTCTATTTTTTGGAGTAGTGCTGCAACTGTAAAATTTTTCTGAAATCTGTTAATCTCGAAACCTAACAACCTAACAAATTTCGGTACGAGCGTTGTTAAAAAAAAAAACCCAAAATCTGCTGAAAAATCTAAAAATGTAATAAAATACAGAGTGTTCCATTCGAGATAAGGAAGCTGCTCTCTACTACCAGTAGAACGGAAAGAAACCGGAAGTTTTATTTATGTTGAGAAAACCCACTGCCACAAAATTTCAAGTTTTTATTTTGAATGGTTTTCAATATGTTCCTAACAAACGAATGTTTGTCTTTTATCATTGTTCAATGAAAAATATTCATTTTCATATTATTTGTCTTAGAACTGTGTTTCTGAATTTTGGAATGAATATCTGCGAATAAGTATTCTATATTTTTGGTTACGTATGTCTGTATCCTCTAGTTTTGGAGCTCTTTTGTCCGATTTTACAGTGATATGTTCTTTACCAATATTTAATTTATTTCATGAGTTACCATTGCTTTTCTGTGGATATTTACAACAAAATTATTTCAAATTTAATTAAATTGTATTGAATAGATGGAATATTAATCCCAGTAAGTACCTATCAGTTTGGATTTTATATATCGCATGTTATCGATATTGTTTTCGCAATGACCTCAGAAATTTTCATTCATAATTCTCTACTGCATAGCTATATCACATCACAGATTACAAATGAAGTTCAAAGGGCGAGAAGAGTTCTATTCTGCGTTTGCTAAAAATAAAGTTTCATCGATTCGTGACTCGATTCGTAACTCCCTCACAATCATTGATGTTTTGTTGACGTCATTTCTATTGAGACTGCTGTAATTAGAATCACACTAAGATATCGCTCAGATATGTTGAAGTGGATTAAATGAAACCCTAGGGAAAATAAGGATATTAATGTGTTTGTTACTCGGACGATGGGACATGAGATATCATCCTCGGTGTTGAGATGTACTTAATTATAATAGTAACCACCATAAAGGCACACAGAGACGTAGACAAGTCGAATAACGTGCTACATTGAGAGTATACCATCAATAGTTTTGAATATACATACAGTGCGATTATTGGATCTTCACCCAACGTCATCGTTATTGTGCATATGAAATAAGTCAATAATTTTAGTTCAAACAAAGTCTGAAGTATTAAAATGCAAATTCACGTGGCTAATATTCAGATAACAAATTACAAAATTGTGTGAATAATGTCTATGAAAAAGAAATAAATTATATCATTCCTAGTGAAATTAATCGAACAAAGTTCGATAGTGTGTGTGAATGTCCGAATGGGAAGTAGTTGTTTTCTGTCAGATATTTACCTCATTTTTAGACTTGTGAAAATGTGTGTCCGGAATTATTTCTTTTCATTTAGTTTTAATCTTCTCTTATTTCTTTTCTAAAGAAAATGATTTAATGTGAAAAAAACTTTTGATAATGATCGAGGTTTGAGAGAATGATATCAATCAACTGCAGAGATATGTGCAAAAAAAACTCATTTATTTTGGGTGTAACTGAAGCAAGACGAGAGTAGGAAGGTCAGAAACCTCTCTCATTCACTAGGTAAATGAGGAAGTTTTGCAGATATTTCTTTGAAGCCATTTGACATAATCCTATCAAATCTGTTATCACTGGATTTGTGTTGTTGAACAGTTTTCTTTTCTCGCTATATTGAATGACACAGATACACCTATAACACACTGTGTTATACAAAATACTTATATACAAATTTCTATACCGAGATAGGTATATTCAGTCTTTTGATCATCCAGAAAGTTCATTTTGAATTATAATTACTTAGGTATGTGAAAAATGGGAAAGGACAATCAAATTGAATGTTCGAAATATCCGACGTAATATTCCTACACAAATTGCGTTCCAATAATTTACGTATCGATTTTTGGGCAGTTCTGTGGACTTGAGATCTGAGATATCACCACAAAAAATCTGAAGAGGTCAAATCAGGTGTGCGAGCTGGCCATTCAATTGGACCCCTCCTACCGATGCGATTTCCCGTAAATTGTTGATTCAAAAAGTTACTAGTCTATAAAATGAAGAGGTGCTCCGTTGAAAATGAATGTTCTCTATGTTCTTTCTAGCCACCCGAATTATATTCGAAAAAATTCGATCTGGTAGCCCCAAATATCGAACTGCATTAAAATTTTATCTCAAGAAATATGTACCAATGTGGCTGCCCGATATGCCAGCCGAAACATTCATTTTCTTGGATGTACTGAGTGTATGTTTCCCCGAACTCATGAGGATTTCTGGTGCTCCAATAACTGTGATTATGTCTATTCACATGTCCATTCAGGAGAAACGTTCTTTCATCACTGAAACTAAGGTGGCTTATCAAATAAATGAAGATTTGAATCTTTGGTGTGAATAAAATTCAAGAAATGGAATCACACCAAAACAACGTCAAAAACACTCGACGCGCGTTTGGCGTTGGCATCCTCAGAAGTTCAAAAAGCGCACTAACTACTAAAAACTATCTTTATTTTATTTTTACCATGCTACTATGGGCTAATTGCCTAATACAATACCTGTCTAAATTAATTATATTTACAAAATATATTTTCTATCGATTACCTGTTATTATTTCTGCCTTTTGTTTTGGATACAATGACAACATTCTTGGAATTCATTACTGATGAATAAAAACATTATTGAAAAAATTTTAAATGAATAATTATTTATTTACTGTACTGTGAACGTGAACAAGGGGCTGTATGGTATTGGACCCTTATCCGCATTTATACTATTTTTACATTTTGAAATTTCTAGACTCTCGCATCCATCGAGCAGTCTATTGTCATGTACGTGTCTAATTAATTTCAAGCTTGTGTCATTGAATCGGTGGTCGTGATCCAAAGCATGTTGGGCCACACTCGATTTTCTCGTCTCGAGAAACGGATATGAGCAATGTGCTCCTTGAACAGTACTTTTAAGGCCCTTCTAGTTTGACCCACATACTTCTTTTCGCAGTCATTGCAGCTGATTTCATAAATCCCCGAATTTTCTTTTTCGTCTGTCTTATCCTTAGGAGTACCTAGGATCTTTTGTAGTTTATACGAGTTTTTATATACCACCTTCATATCAAAGGACTTGAAAATACTGTCAAAACCTCAAGTTTTCCTCTTTTCGAAAAAAGTCGCGAAGGTTTTTCTTGAATCTATGTTTCCTCATCAGTTTGTCTACCGAATCTACAGATCAGTTCAGCTACCTCCCCTAATAATCCTTTTCTCAGTGTTGAATCTATCCTTGGCGCAGGGGGGCACATCAGCTAAAAAAATTTAAATGGCATGGGGGGTTATGTGTCGTCACATCGTTGAAAAAATAATTCAATTTTTTTTTCAACCATCAATATTTTTTAGAATTCCATGACACTTGAATTTTTAAGTTGATGTGGCCCCCGCGCCATCTATGAAGCAATAAAATTGTGTTTTATTTCAAAAAATAGTATCTGTTATACCCTCCAAACGTTTTTTTTTGAGTTTGTACGTCAAAGTGTTTGAAATTTAACAAGGCGGGGGACGATGTAGTAACTTGATCACTTAGGTTTCGGACGTCTATCGTCTTAATGGGTTTGAAAGATATTTGACTTCTTTTACTTTTTCGTAGCCTAAAAGCCATAAACCACGGCACATATGAGGTAGAAAAATGCAAACGTGTTGAGCCTATTGCGTCCAGAGCATACACTCCCAAGATACTGTACTTTTGGGACATGGGGGAGAAAGTCAGAAATATGACCAAAACGTTTGGACGGTATAAGCAAAATGGATTTATATGGTATTATAGCAGTAAAATGCGCCTAGATGATATTTCCGTAAAATAACAGTGCAGTAGGTAAAATATTTGTTTACATGTGACAAATATGTAAAATACACTGCCAGCTGGGACAATTCTCGAAGAACAAACATTTTAATAGTAGTACATGGGTCTCATTACATCAGTTATTGTAAGTGTTCGTGAATTTGCAAATATTATGTGCAGAAGGCAAATAATCACTGTATAGATATGATTAACATTTGAAAAATACCTTAAATAGTCAATAATGGAAGAAAAATAACGTTGTAAGATCTGTGAAAGTGTTGGATAATGTCAGAATTATGCCTTGATTATTGAAAATTAAAGAACATGAAAAAAGTATAAAAGCAGTATATACTATTACGGAACGACAGGAAAAATTACATCGAGACCACGACTGACACACCTGAAAATCACCGAAAGTTAAACAATTTCTATTTTGTTTTCATGAATTACAATCTATAATTACAAATGAGGTTATATCACTCGAACCACTGTCTTATATGAAAAAATCTTTCAAATGGCGGCCCAATGCCATTTTAAAAGATATACATTTTTTATTGCTGTCAAAGAGCAGGTTATGTACCAAAAAATATGTCAATCCGTACTTTCTAGCGACACCGTATACCTACACTGAAAGAATGAAGCGAAAATGAACATTCTGAAAGAAAGCTTGAGAAGATGTGGCAATTTCAATTCAATCAATATCAGAAAGACGCGTTTAAAACCGAATTCAGTGATCCATACAATTGGAAACCTATCACCTTACCTATTATACTCTTCCAATTCAATATTTTGTTAGTCAAAGGAAAGTGACGATGAAAATAAAAAATTGAAAATGTTTCGTCTTTATGAGTATACCGTATTCATTATAAAGCAACCGGCGCCTCATTATTTATTATCATCATTAATAATGATGATACTATAGAATTTTTTGTCTACACGTTCACTCAATTCACAGTGAATAATGGATTCAAACAACTGTCTATACAACCAGACTATCATAAATAATGCATAATTTTTGTGGAAAACACGAGGTATCTTTCTAGAATGTTGAAATATCACGTAGTAATAAAACATTGACATTTTTCTTCTGTTTCAGGCTTGCAACTACGCAACAGTGGCGACGAGACTCGAATGACAGTTGATGGCGCTAATCCAGGATCGGAGTCAGCGAACAGGCTCCCTAGGCATAACCACAACAGTCATGGACACTTCTACGATCCGGAGTACGCCCAGATGGAATCGTGGTTGGATGAACATCCGGACTTCGTCAATGATTACTTCCTCAGGTAAGGACAAAACAATGTGTTCATGCGGCATTATTCTGTGGCGTGCGAAGTGAACACTAAAATGACATTGGTACAAAAAGAGATCTATGAGTATTGTTGGAAAATTTGCGGCATAATAATAATAAAACTCCCTTATAGAGTAGAGTGTACCTAAAGGCACAGGACTGTGCAGGTGGAGGATCGCTATCATCAATTTAATTTGCCGTGGCGACCCGAGTGAAATACTGATTTTTGGTGGTGTATTCACTTCTCACCTTTAGAAGAACCCTTCAGCACCACCTCGACTGGTCGGTGCGCACTCGAAGCAAGCATTAGACGGCAGGGTCAACAGATTGGCAATTCAGATCACACTTGTTTTGCAACAAGGTACGTGACTGCCTAACGATCCCGATGCATTACAGAAAAATTCTCGCACACTGCGGTCTTGGACTTTGGTCCGATGCGAGCAGGAGTTACAACGGCCAAGACCTTGAGCGCTGAGCCACCGGCCACCCTCGATTTTTTTTAGTTCTTCCGTCAAATGGGTGCATCAACCCCCAAAGATACTTGTGCGAGCCAGGAAAACGAAGCCATTACTTTTCAGCTTGTGATGTCATGCACGGACGAGAATCTAAACTACTTAATTTCGTCCAGTACGTTGGTCACACATCCAAACGGTTGACCAAAGTCCAGCGTTGCTCAACTTCAGTTTTTGACAGTACCCGACTCCGGTACAACTGTGTTTTCGACAGAACATAAACATTTCTTATTATATACAGTGTTCTTCAAAGAAATTACATCATATGGGAAAAAATTTTATTAATAATTCATTCAGATATTCGACTTGAGCGTTGAGCTATGCTTCAAAAAATGTGGAAACGATTTTTACCATTTATATAATAATATTGAATCGTTTTTGATTTTTGTCATTGAGTTTTCGGCTCCTAGCGAAACGAGCATCGTCCTAAAGAGACGAAAAAATGGACCAAATATCGAGATCTACTCTTTGAACTCCGCAGGTTTTACCCAAAACATTCTCTTAAAATGATGGTTCTAATAATAGGAGTCCTTGCTCTCTTGAAAATTATACCGGCTTGCCGTAATATGGCGGAAATCTCAGCGGGACGAATGCAGAAGGCCGTTATCCTTAGTTCACTCCGCCTGCTCAGGGCACATGATTCTCGGACCCAATAGTCACTTACCCCACAGCGTGGGGGAGTGGTTATTGGGCCAAATGATTCATCGCGGAAGCATCGGAGACAGGGCCTGACTGGGGAATTCCTAGCGGATGAAAAAAAATCGTCTTTTCGTCTGTTTGTGTGTGTGTTTTCGGTGAAGTTGTTTAGTTTAACAACTATTCTCACACTTAACATGGATTATAGGTACAGTAAACATGAAAGGTTATCATAACATATTGCTTAAAATATTGGAATACTAGTAATCTTACCAGAAAAAAATTAATAGAAAACAAAACTTATATTTTGGCTATGACCGAAAAAATTCTAAACAAATATGTTCATATCATAATCCTGTGAAAATAACCAATTATCGATATTTTAGAAAACAGAAAGAAGAAAAAAGAGAATATATAAAAAATTGTTCATTTGTCTCCGTAGCCTACTTCACAAAATCATGGTTTCATAGCCGGACTAGTAAGAATCAAAATCGAGATTCGTTCCATATAAAGTCGTAAACTTTGGTTAGATACTTGAAGGAGTTTTATGATGTGTTGAATCATGATTTTGGTATCATTTTATTACTGGAAGAAACCACTTGAATGAAGTTCTATCATACATGCTTGAAGATACGTCAACTTCACATGAAATATAACAGAAATTTGAAGAAGTGATTCTCATTTTCTAGAAATGATGATGCGTAATTGAAAGTTAGTCGAATATTAGAGCTACTGGTATGAAACAGTCGTGACGAAATTGCAAATTTTTCAATATTCCAGGAATTTCCTGATTTTCTGAAAGAAAATTTAAAAGTGAAACTGCCAAAAAACGTTCGAATCAAGGCGTAGGTGTAACATCATAATAGAAACAACTTTTTCTTCAAAATTGTCTGAAATTTAAATAAGTCTACTTTCTGCTTACTGCTAGGAATCGCACGTTAAAAGGTAAGACCTCGTTAATCCTTAGCTCGCATAAGTTTCGACTTCTGAGGGCTGTCGTTCGTAGGGGGATGACAGCTGGTTAACGGAAAAAACAATAAAAAAAAAAACAATTTTAATTTGTTTTTCAGCGATTATTTCTTCGAAAATATTACTTTTGACAGGTAGCGAAAGTCACTTGACTACAGTTTCTATATTTTTTAAAGCACAACTTAACGCCCAAGTTGAATTTCAAAATAAATCATTAATACATTTTTTGCCATATGATGCCGATTCTTTGAAGAACACTATGTATTGGAATTAAGAATACGATATTATCGAAAACATAAAGAACGTTAGACGATAAAAATATAACGAAGAAAATGCCATTCATATAAAATATATTTAGTGTTGATACTTAATGAGCACGATTTTAACGACCATTTAATGAGTAAACGGTGAATGATCAATCTGCAGTTCTTTTTCGATGAATGCACCTTCATTTCCAGCGGGACTGCTAATTGCCACTATTTTCGCTAAAGTATGATTCAACCCAAGAATTTTTGTTGAAGTATAGCTTTGCGTCTTAGGTGCACTAGACTTTTTTCATCCTTTTAGATGTAGAGTTACTCCCTCTTTTTATTACATCTCCTGAAATTACATATTTGGGCTGGCATTTTTGGTGCCCGACTAGTGGATTCATTGTTTTACTAAGAATTTTGAGTGGCGAACTGTATTTGCAATAATTTACTATTTCAAAAAGACGGTTTTCTCCGCGTCATACTCGGTTCGTCAGTATTTAAATTTGCATTTTCCATACCACTGGATATTGAGAAGAGTTTGCTTCACGGTCACCAGTTTTTCCTTAGAATGTTCCAAAACGTTTCGAACCAAATCATTTTTATTGAACACGTAGTTGCTTAAGTATTAAGAAAGTAAACTAAGCTCAAGTAACTTTTTGTTTTGAAATGTAATGTCATGGAAAGTAATGGGCAACATTTCGAAATCTAAAGACGATCGTTAAAAGAATTACATATCTTCTAGACAATTACCACCTTTTTTGAGATACCCTAGTGGTAAAGTGATTGTACTCAGCCCTTTTTCAACGTACGTCCCGAACAAGTGGATATTTGCCATGGAAGTGAAATATACGGAAGCTTGTCCTCAGTGGAAAGTATTATTCCACCATTATACACCTCGTGGTAGACATTTTTCTCACAGATCGAAATCTGACGCTATCGTCATCATGGTTAACGGGATGTACGTGGGGGTAGTTTTAGATCTGAAGCATTCAGTCCTTACATACGTTAACCCCGAAAAAAATACCATTGCTCCTTTCACCAAAAAAATAATAGAGATTTACAATATCTGAAATCCTGCGGATATCAAAAGTGGTTGAATCTGGACTCAAAGCTCACCTGAAAATATTATCTAAGAAAGTACTGACAAGGCTAAGCACAATACTAGGACAAGTCCAAGCGCTCTCTTGGCGAAACATGAGAACTTAGACTTAAAAAATCTGTTTGGATGTACACAGCTTTAGTGAGGCCCTTGAAAACTCATAAGCGTAGGAAGGCTGGCTAGCATACAAAGACCAAGCTATGTTCGGAGTCACTGAAGGGAATGCTGAACCTGCCTTCTCTGCATCTGCACATTGTAGCGAAAGGAAGACTGAAACCTTCAGTATTAAGAGCATCAAATTATGCTTCTGCTCATCAACATTTATTTCAATATATTATCAAGTTCAAGTGAAGCTTGGGAATAAACCGGAACCAGAAGACTGGGGAAACTATTACCAAGCAATAGCAAAATAACGGAAATGGCGAATAACGGTGACGTTATTTTTAACGGAAGTGATACAGCATAGGGCTGATTATCCACTAAAAAATCATGGAGTCAACGACTGACTATGAAGACACCTATTCAGACTGAGCCGGAACTGTCTCGGAAACGCGGCAGGACTCCTAACAGGACACTGCCTCCTAAGAAAACATCTGCTTCACCATAGACATTTTGGGATAAGAAGGACGAAACAGCCTAACACATACTCTTTGAATGCGAAATGCTTGCTCTCATCGGGATGAATGTTCACTATAGGAAGGAAGGTATTGTCCCACAGGAAAACGCCGTTAGAAATCTCCTCAGAAGATAGGGAGAACAATAATAATAATAATAAATGAAAGGGCATTGGGTTTCGACCAAACTATTGACGATCTGAGTAATGAATCACGTAGTTTCAAGTGACAGCTGCGACTTGGAATACAAGACTACAGGAAGAGTAGTTGCGAAGGATTCGGAAATAGATGAGTTTGAAGTTTTTTGGAGATTATCGAAAGGATGCGAACAATTATAACAAAATCTGAATACCTTTCATTTGAATTTCTTTGAGTTCAGAGGAAGGATTTTACAAGAACTGTATATAGGAGTTACTAATAATAAACCAGGGATCACCAACTTTAAACCTTGTAATGAATGGGTAAAGTAGAATGATGAAAATCTTGAGAAGATCTCAGAGCTAAACTGGAGAGAAAATCTTCTAAAACTATACGTGTCGAGGTAGTCAGTGCATTTACGAATTCATTTCACGTTATACTATGAAATTTGGACGTTTTCACGAGTGTATCAATAACATTAAATCTTCAGATTAAAGAAAACCTTAATTTTTGTTCCCACTGGATGAAAGGACACTGAATTTTCCAGGGTACGAACCTGTTTTTTCTTCCTAGTCATTTGAATCGCATTGTCACCGATTTGCATAAAATAATATGGCATGTTGTTTTATCAATTTGAACGACACTAAAAAATATGATAGCATTCCAAACAAGAGCCCAACCAAGCACATCGCATCGTATCGAATGGAATTCGATTTGAAGCGTGATTGTGAATATAAATTTGCAATTTCGAACCGATTTGTCGTGCCAAAGAAAGAGCTTTATTCAAATTTAATGAAATGCAAATGAATTTATGCAATGCCACACACATATCGATTCTCGATGTAAGTGGAAGTGAATTTCTATTAGCAAGTGATCGATTACCAGTGGCATGTGTCATGGCACCGCATATTTCAGAAGAGATGGACTAAGCGTACGTGTGATGGAACATGTGAACGAGACTGGAGGAATAAGAATAGAATTTATGCTTCCATGAAATCTGTACTAATTTTGATCGACTAGTAATTTTATATTTATGAACTTTCCGCGAGACAATTTCGAAAGGTATGTCAGACATTTCATAAAATAAAAACTTTTGTATTGTACGGAATATTCGGTAAATGAATAAGAGAAATTGTGAACATCTTTCAATGTTTGAAGAAATAATTCCACCTCTTTTGATTCATTTGCAGATTATTATCTGAATGTTGCACTTCTTATATGGGACGCTGCTAATGAAGGTGTAGGAGCAGTACTATTCCATGCTTTCTCTGCTGGGCGTAAGAAACCAATACAATAAGCATAATAATATAGAACGTTCGGATTGTATTCAATCAAGGCTGGTACTAATAATTATTATCGAGCTGTATGTTCATTTTCCTCAATGTTACTTAATGTTTAGCAGCATCATAAATTTTGTAGAAATCTAAATCGAACAATTCTTTGAATTTCAGAACGTACTGAGGTTATCCATGGCGCCCCGAACAAATACGAAAATGTTTTAATTGAAGGAAACGGTTTTGTTTTATTTTTGCTCGAGTGTGGTATATGAAGAAATAACATCCATTGCTGATGAACTGTAAAATAATTTGTGATCTATTAACCACCCCATAACTACCCCCCAAATAGGAAAAATAGTTGGGGAAATCCTTGCTAATAATTTTTTCATGTGAATCAATCATTTAAAACTCTCCAAAGATCTTCCAAACAGTGAAATGATTTGTTAACCAAAAGCTACCTCTCAACAAACCTCGGAATACGAAACATATAGTCCGGTCAAGTTATCCCAAAAAATGAGAGTTAGGTTACAATAATTCGCATAGAACTGATAATCGGTAGGAGTGTTAAAAAAACCATTATTCCGAAAATTCCCTATAAGTTCCCAAAAATGGAATTGTAGGTCATTGATGGAGGGTATCTATAACACCGTGTTCTGTATGATCGCGAAAAAACATCAGTTATCATGAAGTGACTGTAGTATTTGATTGCTATACCGATTGTAGTGACAATATTGACGCAACAGAACAACGTCGTCGAACTACATCATTTTCTTATGTAATTTTCGATGAATTTCCCACAAGTCAGCAGATATATCTTGCAAATACCCACAACAAGTCTCGGTCCATTTTAATGTTGAAATGAAAATTTACCACTGACAAAATGTTTATAAAACAAGCTGATAACGACGCTGATGCCCTGATAATTGAAATAGCAATGGAATAATTCAACTAGACAAATACAACTATTGTTTTTGGTGAAGATGTTGCTTTATGGGTATTACTCACTGCTTGAACTCCAACCAAAAAATGATTCATCTTTCAAAACCTGGGAAGGCTCATCAACAGCCATCGAAAATATATTCATCCAAAAGTTTATCTGCATATTCAAAACGCAAAAATTACAAATTATTTTTATGCTCAATAACTGGCTGTGATACTACATCAGCATTTTTCAAAAGGGATAAAAAACAGTTCTGAAATAGTTAGAGGAAACAAAATTTAGTTAATTGTACTGAAGTTTTTGAAGAAAGTAACTGGATTCCACAAGCTGAAGTAACTAACGCATTTCGCTTTGTTCTTTCTGTAGGAGCTCCAAAAAAAATTACCTGCTTAGAAAAATTTCGGTGCCTACTCATCGTTTGTAAGAAAACGAGTGCAATTCACTTGTTTTTCTTATTGAGAGTATATTATATGGAAATAAACCGGACCCATAGAAGACTGGGGTTAGAAAATAATCAATTCAGGCTTTACTTTCACCTGCAGCGAAAAAACTCCTCAATGCAATTTTTGCAACTGCAAAAAGGGTGTAATGCTAAATGTGACTGCAAACAAGTTAATTTTTTTGTCCATTAGCATGTATATCAGTTGTCATGTCCAATCGTGCTTCAATGTTGAATCGCCATTACAATAATAACGAGGAGACATCTGATATTGATACTTCAATATTTTTCTCATTCCAAGGGTTGTTGAAGGGTAGTTTTTGATTAATAAATTATTTGACTGTATGGAGGGTGTTTGGAAAGTGTGAAAAGATTGATTCACTTAAAAAATTGCAAGCAATGGTTATCCCAACTGTTTTCAAGATTTTTCCAATTAGGGAATAGGGTTGAGACATCACGGATTATTTTACTGTTGGGAGCGTGTTTAACGTCTGCAGAATAGTGGACTCACGTCAATAAATCACCAGAAATGGATGTTATTTGTGATATCACACAATGTGTCAATTCCTTTCCTGATCTCGTCCTCTTTGCCATTATACAGGGTCGTCCAACATAAAGCGAGCAAACTCCTTTGGTGTTCTTGTAAACAAATTATCTGATATGAGTATTTACTTAGTTACCTACAAGTTATTGAATGTGACACAAAAATATGGTGTCCAAGATAACTACTTATAACGGCTCAATATTTCTCCATAAAATTCTGAATGTCATTTGACAACATTCAGTCAATTTAGCCCAGTGTGTTTTCTGAAACGCAATGTACGTCAAAATATTGAAGAATTTCAATGCTGATTTAACTCATTTGAGAGTTGGAAAAATACTAAAGGAATCAAGCACTCTTCTCTTTTTAAATGAAATGTACTAATATTCGAAGACATTGCTAATAAAATAATCAATAATTAGTTTCACCCGCCGGTTTTTATTTTTCAACATCAATCATCTTAAAAAATAATGCCAGTAGTAAATGCAAAATTTATGATAATTCAGTAACGTGATAGTTAATAAGGGGCCATTAGGGTTTCATCTGCAAAATTTCCATTTGAAGATACGAACACGTCATTTGCGTTCAAATTTTGAAATCTCTCCTGTACTATCGAATTTCATGAAGAACTGTTGAGTCGATATGTTATTCTGGGGAATTCTTTTACTGTCACTCTCTACTCTCTGTAACTCAGTTAATATACTTTGCTCAGCAGATTTGTTGATTGAAAGTCATAGCCTTGAAATTAAGTCTTCCCTTTAATCTGGGACATGCCGTATTTGTTCTGTCATTTCGTGATTGTTATAGCAATGCTAACTCGAGTATGAATTGTATAATAGAAGCATTCTATTTTGTCAAGTCAAGCGCAGCAAGGAGATACTGGATAGTATCACGTGATCACCGAGATAATTTTGTGAATATTATTTGATGAACGCTCCTTGTACTGTATCTGTATCTGTCACTTAGCTAATCTAAGGAGCACAATAATATGTTTAATCTGAATACCTAACCTCTCGATTCGGATTGATTCGATTAGATCTGTTAGTTTACCAATAATTCACCGAATGCCGAGTAAAGGCAAATGGAGCAGAGAGATTTAATCCAGCTGTCAGATATGTATAATCCAAATATGCCTTTTTGGTGTTATGGTTTTCTCGCGTTGACAACACTGTTACGATATTAAGCACTGAATAATACGCCGAGCACACTTCTAAACTGTTTTTATTAACTTCGCTATGAAAATACAACTACTACACTTACTAATAAAACACTTAGATCTCTTTAAACTGCTCAACTCTTATCAACTAGCTAAATCTCTCAAAAACTTCTCACATATTCATTTCGAGCAGAGCATATTTTTCGGGATTCTTCCGTTTTTTAGATTAATCAGTAAAGAAAAACATCTAAATAATTCCAGGAATGAGGAAATGTTTACGGCACTGGTTTATTTGTTATGCAGATGAGTTACGTTCTATGGTCTGCACCTTGCAGCGGCGTAACATTATCCCCCTCTCAATTTTGATAGTCCCGATCAAACAATGTATCGTCCGTCGTCTCCATTATAACGTTTGAGTCTTTCTAGGTGAACGACCTTCATTTTCGCTCAAGGGCTGCGTCGAATACTATAGACCACGTCATTTATTCTCTTCACTATCGTATAGAGTCCTTCCTTAGATCGTGTTAAGTTGGGAGAGACTCCTCTCTTACGACGAGGGTTGTATACAGCCGCACTCGATCTCCTTCTTAAACTCCAACAGTAAAGGGCTTTAAGATCGTATCGAGCCTTCTTCCAATTACTAGCTATCTTCAATCTTTTTCTTGTAAATTCGTGGATCCCAGTCAAGCTATCTCCCAGTTCGTCTGCATAATCCTGTACCTCTTTTTCTTCAGCACTTGGTGATCCGAACACCAAGTCATAGGGCAAACGAAGTTCTCTCCCGAAGATAATGCTGGCTAGGGTGAATCGTGCACAGATGCCCTATAAGCCATCAAGAATAGTGGAAGATGTGCTCTTCTACTACTTTGGAAAGATGTTACTCCATAGTCCTGTTGAGCCTTTCAACCTCGCTTTCAATCATGCCATTAGACTGGTCTTGCTAATTCCCATCAATTCGCAAACTTCCTTGAATAATTTCGATTCGAAATTCCTTCTTTGCTCGGAATGTAGCTCCATTTGCACTCCAAACCGTGAAAACATGTTATCCACTAGAGCTCTTGCAACTGTGAATGCTTCTTGATTAGGCAGGGCATAACCTTCAACCCATTTGCTGAAATAATCCATAGCAACGAGGATGTACTTGTCTTAATCGAAAACGGTTCAGCTACATCGATGGCGATTTGTTCGAAGAAAGCACCTACATTGTATTGTACATCTTCACGACATTGGACCCATTAGAACCTCTGTCGTATTTTATTCAAGGTCTTATTCACTCCAAAATGTCCACCTGATTTGCCTCCATGAATCTCCTCCAAGACATCACTTATTCTTGAACTAGGCACAACCAATTGAGAAATCACTTTTCTGCCGTCGTTTGATTCCCAAGCTCTCTTCAATAACCATTCTCAACAATAAGGGTATGCCCACAATGCCTTGAAAGCTGATGATCGAACGGAGATTTCCTTCCATTGTAGAATATTTCCAACGCTTGAATCACTTTCTTGGTCCTGTCTCATTTTTGCTGTGATCCAATTATCGTCCACCATTAATATAACTTGGTTGATTCCTTCGCGACGTTCAATTCGCTCACAATGCTCACACGTATCCGAACAAGATCTTCTGGACAAGGCATCTGCGTTGTTGAGAAATTCGGTTGTTCTTAGCCTCTTAACGGGGATGGCCCTGGAGGCTTTATCATTGCTAGCCGGCATGCGCTCCGATACGTTGGCTATTTCTAGTTTTTCCTGTCGTCCATTTAAGGACTCGCTGGAAGACTTTGTCTTCACAGGTGATCGTAAACGTGGTGGCATTCTTACCATGCAGTCTTTAATGAGATGTCCCAATTACCCACATCGTTAGCATGCCCTGTTTTTCTGTGTACTTAATCTGTTTAACAAAGATTCAATCTCATCCAGAACCTTCTCTAATGAACTAGTAACTGCGCTTAATCGTTATTCGAGTTTTTCTATTGAAACCGCTCGTACTTTCAGACTAGGGTATTGAAAGCCCCCACCACTTCTAGAGAACGTACCAAGGCATCGCTACTTCTCTTGAAGTGTGTTAATCGTAGAGTCCTTTCGATATTTGTGTCTCTTAGTCCATCTATAAGTTACTGCACCGCTAGCTGTTCCTTGTAATTTCCTGGTGCTTGCTTCTGGGTTAGCCAGCTGAATTAGCCTGATTTTTGAGTACGCGTTTTAATTTGAGCCCGATACAGCTGTTCTCGATGTTGCTCGATGTTGCTCGACATACCTTAACTCTATTGCAGTTATCTGATCTTCATATTTAGATTGATGTTCGACAGGTATCGTCTGCAACATACACAAAGCAGGCCCAATACTATGAGTGCCGTAGCTTTTTCTTCTTCGCCCTATCCGTTAGCTATTGCCGCAGCTTCGAATTGTCGGCGATACCATGGACTGTCCATCGAAAGTCGTTGGTTTTACGGAAATTCTTGATGTGGCAACTCTGTCTCGAAGATCTTGGTTCTTGGGGAGAGTTATCTGGGTTTCTAGTCCTTTCCTCTCGCACTGTATCAAATTTCTTGTTAACCTCATCGTCGATTTTCTTGACTTCTACCTCAATTTTTCCTTTCAGCTCCTCCATTTTTCTTTTCAGCTCCTCCATTTCTACTTCGGTTTTCTGTAACACATATTGGAAGAACTTGACTTGATGTTCTAGAACCTTCTGGAAGTCTGTTTTCCTTTGTGAAAGAATAAGGGGTACCCTTCTCTCTCAGCGTTGCGATCAACTTTGTTGTACTTGTAGTGTCATCCGTGGGGAAATATTAGTCAAAAAGTTGATTATTATTCATTGACAATTATAATGTTGTCCGACCTACCCTGTCACTGATGAGAGGCAATAAACCTCGAAACATGCATGTCTGCAGGTGGTTATTCCCAGCCAAATGAAGGATAATCTTCTGTTTAATTACAAGACAAGCACTTGCAATTGGGTCTTCTTGGAAGAACGTTGCACAAATATCTGTCAGATGTAGTTCAATGTCCGTCGTGGTATTAGATAGGGAAGTAGTTGTTTTGTGACAAATGTTTGCCTTTCATTTTCCACTTGGTGGAAACGCTGAGAGAGAAGGGTACCCCACCCCGTATTCTTTCACATTGTTGATACCTCTCTGGCACAATATTTTTACTGTTTTCCTTTGATTTTTTATTCGTTCTATTTCGTTCTTTTGTTGTTTGAGATTTTTCTGGTGTGCTTCTTCTTGTTCTTGTTTTTCTTCTCGTTCTTGTTTTTCATTTCCTCTGTTCTTCGAGAACTTTCTGTAGTGCCTTTTCTCGTTCTTTCTTCTCATCTAACCGTCCTTCTGGTCCCGCCTTTCCTCCCCTTGTTTTTCATTTTTCCGTTCTTGTTTTTCCTTCTGGTGTTGTTTTCTCTCTTCTTGTTTTTCATTTTCTCGTTCTTTTATTTCTTTTCTCTCTTCTTGTTTTTCATTTTCTCGTTTTTTTATTTCTTTTTCTCGTTCTTGATTTTCATTTTCTTGCACTTTTCTCTGTTCTTTGGAAACTTCCTGTAGTGCATCTTTTCGTTCTTTCTTTTCATCTAACCGTCTTTCTGGCGCCGCTTTCCCTCTTCTTGTTTTTCATTTTCTTGTTTTTCCTTCTGGTGTCGTTTTTCCTCTTCTTCTTTTTCCTTTTCTCCTTCTTGTTTTTCCTTCTGGCGCCTTCTTTCCAAATCCGCAAATTGATTTACTTTGTCCCCCATCGTATTGTACGATGTACTCCTCGTATTATCCATAAATAGTTTCTTTTTTCACTAATATCCTTCTTTTGACACCACTGTTACGATATTACTAAATAATACGTTTTTATTAACTTCGCTATAAAAATGCAACTACTACACTGGCTAGAAAACACTTTAAACTGCTCAACTGATATCAAATAGCTAAATCTTTCAAAAACTTCTTAAAACCTTCTTCGTAACTTCGTCTCCCGAGTGAAATGTGTCGCCTTATATACTCAATTCGAGCAGAGTAGATTTTTCGGGATTCCTCCGTTCTCCAGATTAATCAGAACAGAAAACTGTCTAAATGATTCTAGGAATGAAGAAATGTTTACGGCACCGGTTCACTTGTTATGCAAAAGAGTTACGTTTTATGGTCGGCACTTGACAGCGGCGTGGCTAGGGGATTTTTTAAAAATTATTTTCTGTCATTGTCATGAAATCATACCAACTCGATAAAAAAGTATGATAACGATCGTATTTCATAAGTCAAGAATAACTTTTTAATATTGTTATAATGATCCAATATTTTTTATGTAATTTTGTATACCTATTTATATCTTTCTGTATCGTTTCAGAAAAGCCACACGTCAGGTGGTTGAACAATGGCAAGTCTCTCATGCTACACCTACCTCATCCAGCGTGGAACTCTCATCGCCCACGCACAACAACCAATCAAGAGCGAGTTCGGGCGCGACGACGCCCGTACGTAAGATCTCCGCACATGAGTTCGAACGAGGCGGCCTTCTCAAACCCATGATCAACACAATTGATGGCCAGCCTACTTTTTTAACGAACGAGAATCAAACTTCTGGTGGTACTAGTAGTCCAACTCCCGGAAGAAGGCATAGGAGGTCGAGGCATGAGTTGAGGCAGATGGACGAAAAAGATCTCATTTTTGAATTGGTGAGTAATTTGCTGTTTTTAGTCTGGATTATCAGTTTTGCAGATCTACTACTGATTCCTTTCTATTTTTAGATCTACTTATATATTATGTTTCACTGGTTATTTTCCCAAGTGAAACCGCTCTTGACCTTGTTTGTATGTAGCCTTTGATTTTTTCCCATACCGGTCAACAGGTCACTTATATACAAGGTGTTTCATCATTGCTTACAACACTTGAAGGTCTTAATCTTTGGGATTTTGAGATAAATAGGTCGTTGAAATAAAAGGCGGCAACCGCTTTGTTGTACCTATAAGTAATACATATTTTCCTTTGAAGTTGGTGTCAGTGAAGTGGCCTTTCCAGCTGTGCTTGTGTCAATGCACTTTGAAATCTTGTATCAATATTTGCGAGGTCAACAAAAAATAGAAGTACACCTTCATGCCGCTCTTACCCATCGGGTCTCACAAAACGATCTAATTGTTGTTTAAAAATTGTTTCTTTCGTTAACCAGCTGTCGTCCCTCTACAAACGACAGCCCTTAGAAGTCGAAACTTGTGCGAGCCAAGGATTAATTAGCTTTTAACGTGCGATTACTTCTTTCACAACTGCAACAGCGTTCAGTTTATGGTGTGTTGATAGCGTTTTTGAAAGTTTCAGCTTTTTCTTTCGCTGAGATGAAATAATTTGGTCAACAGTCTTGCCGGTTGAAGACAACTTCCCAGGTGTGGAAGTTTCGTCCAACTTATCTTCCGTCTCGGATTCGTAGGAACATCATGTTTAGCGTAAGCTAGTCCTTTGAACGCATCCACAAAATAACTTACATTTCTCATATCTGCGCTTGATTGGCAAAAAACGACAAATTCTATACCTAGATGTATGCGTCACCAAGGAAGACAATCAAATAGGTCATTAGGTTCATGGGAAGAAAACACACCCATATCGATTCCTGCATAATGGATAGAACCATCATCTAAATCAGAAATGTACCGTCATCAACACCTCAGTGAACAGAGCGTTAAGAATATGTGAAACAAGGCACATCGATGACGAAATAAAACACCTTATAACTGTGTTAGATGGCTATATCAAAAAGGACATAATTTGTGATACACGTGCAAGGTAGCGGAAAAGGAACATTAGAAAACCAAAGAAATTGCCTATTAAGGTGTCACTAACCCAATACTAAAATATTAAAAAATAAGCACCCGTCATCAAATACCAAAAAGACAATATCTGAATACTAAAGATCAGCAAGACACAGCAGAGATCTACTGGAATCAACAGAATAAACGTCAAGTAGCATTGGTACCTGGATAATCGAGCACAAGCAATGTTGTCGATGGGGACAAACTGTTGCGGGACACGCATTGTTCGACGAAAAATGAAACATCATGACGAAAACATGGAAATGCTAGCAACCACGAAACATTATTCCACCAGACAAAATAAAATCAAATCGAACGGATAATATGTGCGAACTCATTGGAGTGAAAACTGTTCGCGAACAAACTCTCGCCAAGAATGAGCGCCAAATAAGCATTGTATTGCCCTTCACGTGCAGTTTTTCTTGATATCCAAAGGGAAGCTCTCCGATCCCAGATCTAACATAAAGTTTCTAAAACTAGGTGCCTGCTGCTTCTAATATCTGCGCGGCGCGAGACGTTCCAAACTTGCATTGAACCAGTCTAGATGTTTCGAGAGACGACAAAAGGGGTCGCCGCTAGTACGAAAAGTTTTTTGACTCGTCTAGATAATTTCTGTAGCATTTCGGTTTACATTCATTGATTTCTTGCAAGGAATCAATTACTTCTCGAGTACAATTTGTTGGTCCAATACTTTTTTTTCTGTTGGACTATTTTCTTGATCGAATATTATTGAGAATGCAATGTGGGACTACTTTATTCAAACGTGCCTGTAGTTCGGTATGGAACTTCGATTTAACAGTGACCCGCTGTGCACGTGTCGATTACTTGCGCCGCTAAGTGGATCGCTTAGCGGCCTAGTGTGAAGGGGCCCGCAGCCGCTCAAAACGCTTCCACACGGCGTCTGTGATGACAACGCGCCGCAAAGCAGTACAGCACAGAATTGTGAACCACAGAGATTCTTCAGTTCCGTGATAGACGTGGACGAGCTTGTTTTGCTCCTGCGACGAAACCAAAGAGAGAGCTGCTTAATATAAGTTGTCTCGTATTAATGTTTTTTACGTTCTTTCCCATTTTTCACGTTTGCGAATCCTCGGCAATGCTCTACTGCCAACTGATCAAAAAAATACAACAAATAACAAGTAAAGCAGTGCCGCTGCAGCGGGATAGTGTGAAGGAGCGGTAAGAAGTATTAGGAGAATGAAAGAAACAGTTTTTTGAACTACAGCAAACAAAGAACTTAACTTCGTCTTGAATATAGACGCAGAAGGAACTGAGGAAGGTGCTCAATCTGAAGAAGCGTCTGAAATTATCTGACATAAATCATGTCTGTAAATACTTCCTGAATAAATCCCTCGTTCCCCAGATAACAGATAACCCTGAAACATTGACGCTAGCTCTGAAAGCCTAAAGTTCCTATGATACCATTTGAGTTTGTTTGAGTTATATGGTATAGTTTGTTTGTATAATTGTTTTTTTTTTTTTTCTTTGGTGTTTTGGCATCGACTGCTATGTTATACGGCATGATGATTGTAGATAATGAAAATATCTTAATCTTTTCTCTGTATAAAGGCTACTGCGTCAATATTCATAAAAAAGGCCACGACAAAACCCGGAAAGAACCAGAACATTGACGCTAGCTCTGAAAGCCTAAAGTTCCTATGATATACCACGTTTGTTTACAAAACAGTCCGACAAAAAATGGCTGACGCATGCGCACAAAAAAAACTGATGAAATATTAGAGCCGTTCACTTGAAGTAGAATAACGCATAATATGACGACAGACGACTTGAATCAGAATCAGAAATGCATTATTGTCATATAATATTAATTATGTTGACAAAGCTTGCCTAAAACTAAGACGTGCAGAATAAAAAGAAAAAATATGAAATAATTATACATAAATAAATGGAGTTTGATGCAATAAATGCATAAGTACTAAAAATGGTTATGTTTAGAGTTTATATGTAAAATGAATTTTAACACAGTACAATTTGTCACAAAAACACAAACAATTTAGACACATTAAACACCATAATAGTAGGTTAAAATACCTATATAAAAAAGTTTATAGTATATTTAGGAGTGAGGTTGTCGATGAAGTATTCAGTTAAATCATAGTATACTTTTTGAAGGAGGAGTTTCTTTACTTCTTTACGAAATTTATAATCCCCTTCCAGTTTTTTTATAATAAGTGGAAGGTGATTGAATAGCTTTTTTCCGATATAAATTATTGAATTCTTGATTTGCGTTGTTGAGGGGATAGGAAGACTGATGTTTGAAGTTTGATAGCAAGAAGAGGTAAACCAAATCAGATATTTGCAGACAACGGAACCAATACATGAAATGCCTCAGAAGAATAGAAATAAAGCTCAGAATGAAATGGATTATAGGCAAATACAGGATAATTTGTTGAACCGTTGAATTGAGTGGAAGTTCATACTACCTGTTCATACATGGGAGGAGCGTGAAAAGACTCATCCGTTTCGTAAAAAAATATTTTACACCATTTTGATAGAACGACAACTCAAAGACGAACTTATGCTAACACTATTCGCGGAGGTAGAGAATATGCTAAATACGAAACCTATCGTAAGATTTCTACAGATCCTGATGATCAACAATTTCCTCATTGGATCTCAAAACAAGATTGATCAACTCGTATCGAATTACGACTTGCGGAAGGAATGGCGGAAAGTACAGAATCCCATTAATGAATATTGGAAGATATAGGTGAAAGAGTACTTACCAACTTTTACAAAGAGAAATCGTTGGTCCATAGAAAATGTGCCTATCAAAGAAAATGATGTTGTTGTCTTGGAAGACAAAAAGCTCCTGGAAGTTAGGTCGAATAGTGAAAGTGTTCCCTAATTCTGATGGGATAGTACGTGTCGTTGGGGTTAAAACAAAGAATTGAATATTTAGAAGACCACTTTCCATATTTGGAAAAGTTGCCAACTAAATGTCCTGTTTCGGAGGGGGGAAGAAATGTTAGGTCGTTATGCTGTTTTTAGTCATTTACTGTTGTTAAAACAAGATTTTGTCAATTTTGATGGTCATTTTTGAAATAAAAAGTGACATTGTCAGTTAGACTTTAATTTCATTTTTAAAATTGTTTACATTGATCTATTCAGAATATTTATTGTATTCCATGCTTCAATTTTGATACGATAGTGGTTTTCAATTGATGCTTTGTATGGAAATCATAACATGTTTTTGAAACGGAAGGAAATAGTGGTCAATCCAGGATGGTGCTAGATAATACCAATTACGACGAAAACAATAGGTACATATTTGTGGTAACTGAAGCCACACGAATAATGGGAAACAACACGATTAGCTCATCACAAAGTGCATAATAAACTTTCATGCATGTTTGTAATTTCCTGCTCAGTGATATCACCGCCAAAGTGGCACGAAAAGTGGACCACCAAAATGTTCACCCAACTGTTGTAGCGGCGAAGGTATAGTCATACTTCCAATTGAAAATAATTTTCTTATACTCGTATCTACATATTCCGGATGTTTCCGGTATATGGTTCCATCCAAGTGACATGATTTTTCGATTTATAAATGGGACACCTGAAATATTTGTACTTCTTTTATGTCCAGATGACATTTTGAATACAACAATTCATTCTTTTATCAAGAGGGATACATTCGAATCACTAATTCCAATCCTGAAATTTTGGAAAAAATATAGCATTTCTGTTTTTGTTAAAAATGTTCCTATCAGTTATATAAAATATATTTTAAAAATTGGAATTCGGGTTAAGAAATTTTATTACAATTAATTTGATACAGCACCCTACTAGGTTTATAACAAATTTTATTTAACTTAAAAAGGGACCTTTTTCTTCCAACAAGAACGCAGCATGTTGTAGCAGGGTGCTTAATCAAGGTGAAGACATAGGTTTGGCTAATCTAGTAGCGCTCAATGCCTATCTTGTACTACCCATTTGGCCATTGCCTTGACAGGTATTCATTTACTTTACGATTCAAATCATAATGTCCCTTTCGTACTAGTGCATGTTTTCATTGATAGTAAACAAATTCATTCTGTTCCTACATGGATCCTAGTTAGGATGATAATAGTGTTCGAGGTAGAATAACTCAATTCATTCAATTAATTTTTTCTCAGAATGATATGAATGATCGCCCCATTACAAAACAGGTTCCATCTGAGAATACTTCAAAAGAGAAACGATTACAAAAACTCTTTTTCTCAGATGTTTTTAGCGATATGATCGCTCGCCTATCAGCTAGTAATATTTCATAATTTTCTGGATGACATGTTGATTTCCTCTCGCGTTTAAATACATTTCATTTTGGTTAATTCTGAAGAGGTGTCGCCGTTTTGTTGTTACTTGGAAAAATGGCAATTCGACTTAAATGCCTTCTCGTAAAGTTTCTTACCGTTGGACCATATAACTTGTTGTGTTGAAGGCTTTTCAATAAACTTTCGAATTAAAAAAAGATTTTTTTGTCTGGAACTCGATCAGAAACGGCTTTCAAATTTCACAGCTGCTAATTCAGAAAGTATCATTTATACGGAGATATTTTATCCTTTCCTCATCGTCAGAGTCAGCAGCGTTACTATGCAGCAGGACCGGCAAAATAACTCTACAGACCACGAAATTCTGCTCTACGATCTCCTTTGTACATTTTGAATCAAAATTTCAATATCATACTCACCGCCAATTTTGTTGTAATCAATTATTGAATGAAAATGCTCACGTATTTCATAAACACTTATCGTCTGCTTTTCATTTATGAAAAAAAAATTGATATTACTTTTAGTCTAGTCGTGAAATAATTATATTAGTCGGCTAATAACTGCAAATAAAGTTATAACAGCCTATTGTGTTTCACGAAATGAAAAACTGAAAGCGCCTGGTAGTACATAGAGTATTTATTTTATTCTACGCTGAAGTTAACTATTTTTCCAGTTCCCACAAATAATTATAGTAACTGCTCGTTTAAATTTCAGTATTAATAAACACGTAAATATTGAATTCAATATTATTCTTCAAGTAGTAATATTGACATTTTTATAACTATTGTAGTAAAATGAATTCTTCTGTCAATGTAGAAGAGCTTGGTAAATCTTGGATTTTTTGGTTCTCCATTGCATCCTTATAAAATTTTAGATTTAAAACGACGAGGTATAATCAAAATGCCGGAAACAGCCGTTACTCAAAACACGTGGTCACATGACAAAAATATGGCTTTCCTATTGGTCACACGTACCTACTTGGAGATTTTTGAAAATGAACAAGTCTGCAGTTGGCGATGGATTGAAAGTAAACTAATTTGTAGATACGCAATGATAATTAAACTGGCTAGTTTTGAGCAATAATATTTGAACAGCGTGGATATATTAATATTCTTCATCGAATAACAGCGCTTTCTCAGTTTTTGTTTTTTTTTGCACTTGGTGGGGTTTGCAGTTAGACGGCTCATATCTGCCCTCTCCCTTATATACCCACAAGCAGATTCTTTTAACAGTTCCCGATTTAACAACTCATACAGATGGCTCTAGAAGCGGATAGAAGCGATTGATTTCATTCGATCTAGTTCTCGGCGAGGAGTCATAGTTGTTGATCTGCTAGCCAGCACAAGTTGTTTATTTAGAAGTCAAGGGTACATAATTGATTAGGTGGTCATGGCCGGCCTCGAAATCGTTGCACTATTGTCAACTATTTTCTTTGATCAAAATTGCATGTAGTTTTTCAAATGTAGGGATTCACTTCAAAACTCAACAACCAGTACACACAATTCACTGTCGTGGAGAGAGCTGAGGTAAATAATCGAAAATAGTATGGTTGTACAAAAAGGTAGATTCATTTCCATGTTGAAATTAAAATATCAGGAATGGTACAGAATCAGCTTCTGCCATCCTATTCTATAATGGGATTGAGTAAAGTTTAGTAATAAATACTCATTCAAGCATACGTTGAATGTTTACTGAATAAATACTTCCGAGTATTCACATCAAGTCGAGGAACGTTGTTTCGAGAGTTTACAGATCCATTTTTAAAGATTTGAATGAAATATAACGCATTCATTTATGTAGATTCGGTAGATAACATCTAAACTTACCTGATAAGTTCTTTGAACAAATGTCGACGCATACCTAGATATTTGTGTCATATTGTATCGATGTGAAAGAATACGGGGTACCCTTTTCTCTAAGCGTTTCCACCAAGTGGAAATTAAAAGGCAAACATCTGTCAGAAAACAACTACTTCCCTGGCTAATACCACGACGGACATTGAACTACATCTGACAGATATTTGTGCAATGTTCTCCCAAGAAGACCCAATTGCAAGTGCTTGTCTTGTAATTAAACAGATTATCCTTCATTTGGCTGGGAATGACCACCTGCAGACATGCATGTTTCGAGGTTTATTGCCTCTTATCAGTGACAGGGTAGGCCGGACAACATTCGACCTAGATTGTAACGGCTCTTCCAATTGACAGTGAATAAATTGGAAAATTAAGCGTTGTCAATATTAAATTTTGTTTGGAGTAATAACAGTTGTTATTCTGAAACTTCTTATTCCTTCCCCCCAGCTGTGTTGAAGGACATGCAAATTGGCGATGTTATAATGAAAACACTTGATGCGAATAGTATTATTATGAATCCAAACAGGATATTGAAAGATTCAGTGTTGGTAGCATTCATGATTGAATTTTGTTTGTTCTGAAAATGCTTCCACCCGCGGTATTGAGGAGACCGCATGCAAACCCTATTATCATAAATATAAATGAAAATATTCAAAAAAGTACGAAACCTTTCGACTGTGCCAATACAAATAATTACAACAAAGCGGGTGTTCCGTTATGCGCAATGTCTCTCAAAATTCAATTCACTGTAGAGTAAAGAGAGAAAAATACCGTTTTTTCAGTCACCTTATAAATAATTGAGTTTAATCCACACTTAAGAACAGTATAAAGGACCACTTTATCCACTAGTGGAATAATGAAAAATACAATCTAAAATCAATCACATTTAACTTTTTTTCATTACTATTAACGTCAACATTCATATTAATAGACATTTCGTTCTTTGTTTTATCATATATCATTTCGATTCCATTAACAAAAAGCTTGTTCTTAGTTGTCATCGGGTTTAGAACGCATAGTGCCTGTCAACGTTTTTGATAAACTGTAGAAACAATGGATTTCTCCTCTTGTAAGGATCGATTAGTATAGGTACTAGGAAAACCTTATTTCCTATACACAGTATTGATAGATAATCCTGCCTCTATCTATAATTGTGAATTTTCGTGATATGCCGGTCTTCATATCGGGTATAGAAACAAGAAGATATGCGCCACTGTCTTGTACATTACTGATTTTGAAATTCGTCAATTCACAGCATCGACACGCACCAGACACTCAAATTATTGGTGCAATCTGAATATCTCAAAGTTTATTAACTAAACTGTCTGAAAGGTTACGAGAAATTATTATCTAGATCGTCAAATATTGTTTATCGCAAGCTCTCGTCAAAAATTCTTCTTTGTGTGCTCTTTTCAATACTGCAGCTTTCTCCGTCTTGTACCTATCCTCTCCTCACTCTTCAGATATGCAGTGAGCTTGATATATTTCCCAATGTCTATATTTTTATAGCGGCCTGCAGCATCGAGTACTTCGACCACGTGGATGAAATTGCATACTTCTTCATATTTAAGAAATACGGTAGTAGGACTTCCTTAATTATTGTTATTACCATCCGTTTTCATTTCCATTCAATAAATATTCGGAAAAAACTTAATGTTCCTAGACTTGGCAGGCAATAATTGGCGTGTTGCTTCTTCAGCTTCCTTAAGGATTATATCAGGAACAGAATTATTTTCTTTTCCCCAATTTCAGCCCATATTTTGGTACGTAATTTCAACGATTTTTGAGAAGATACCAGCCGTTATCAGAGCAAAATGTCAAATGATTTTTTGATGAAAAATTTCGGTGTTTCTGATTCTAAATGAGTGTGATTGTGAATAAAACTCATACAATAAATAACCATTATGACATTCATAATCAAACAGTATATTTTTCTATATGGTCTAAGTGCCATTTTCTGCGATTTTATGATTTCTTACATTAAATGGTCCATGTGCCATCCCCAATACTTCTATAAAAATTATTTAATTTCAAAACATTTTAGACGGATTCGTAAGTGGAAAATTAAGTGAAAAAATGTCTGTTGGAAGGCTCGTAAAAAAAATTTGTGAAAGGTGACAACAGGGGGCTCGAACCCTCTTGCTTCTTGAAAAATGTTTTCCAAACGAATGAGAAATATCTGCAAAACTAGTAGTAAATATAGAATAATTTTAATTAAAAAGTTTCACGTGCCTGGCAAGTCTGATGGCTAGATAGAAACCACGAAGAAATTCGGAAAAATTTCTGACAGGTTAGGACGTGGAAAATTATGGAAAAAATGTCTGTCGGGGGGGCTTGGATTCCCATTCTACTCAAAAAAAGTTATGGAAACGAACATCAAATCGGAGAAATGCACATAAATAGTGAAAAACAGAACGTCGAGTAATTTAATTTAAAAAATGTTTACCCTCCTGATATCTAGATAGAGAAAGTGTAGGAATTCGGACAATTTTTCATCGGTTTGTAACATGGAATATTAGGTCAAAAAATGTTTGTTCGAGTACTCTGACTCACCCTGAAAAAAGTTGAATAAACTTACCAAAAAAAATTAGATTAATATGTAAAACTGTTTGTGGTTCGAACTGCATGTAAGTATCTACTAAGATTGGTTACTTGCGGAAAATCTGGTTGGCAAAGGGTAGTAGCATTTATAATTATTCCCTGTGTGCCCCTGATAGATAATGAAACAAATTCTGATATTGAAGAGGACACTATAAAATAGACGTTACAATTCTTTTTAAAAACAAACTTTTATTCATGTGGTATTGAACTGAAATCAAAAGATAACGAAAACTGATAAAAAAATTGAAAACAAAACTTTTAAAAATAAAATGTTCTCAAATAGTTTTTAGGAAAATATTCAAAAATGTCATTCTTGTTTTTCCGTTTCTTTCTTAGTTTTATTGTTTTTCATATATTTTTCATTATATTCCACTATTTTTCTCTTCAATATTTAATAATATCGATAAATAAAAGCTTGTTTCAAAAAGAAATTTTACTTAACTATGGATTTTTGTTCAAAAATACTCCCACACTGAAAAAATTCATATTGTAAAATAGTGGCATTTTTTGCGGAGAACTCAACTCAAGTGACATACTCTCAATCCGGTTTTGTACCTCACAACTGAAGTTGTGATTTTATTTTGTGAATCTCTACTTGAGAAATAGAAAATACTCGTATTTCTATGAATGTATTTTAATATTCCCTTTTTGAAAATTTGTAAATTCTCAGTTATTCACAACGTGATTTTGCCTTACTACAATCTGTAAATCTAAAATAATTTTCAAACTCATAATTCTTGATTGCAAAATCTCAATCCACCCTCATGTGGAGATTGCAGAGTGATAGAAAGAGTATAACCGAATTGTTGATGATTAACACAATAAATGTTTGATTTAGTAATGTAATAATGAGTTTTAGCCGGGATATTAGATTATCTTATTGACTCGACAAAGAATAATAACTATTTGATAAACGCTGAAGAATACAGAAGACAATTTTTTTCTTCAGTGAATTTGTGACTAGCGCTCCTTTTATTTTAACTCAGATTTTGGTATGGTATGGTGATCTAGTCAGTCTACGTTATATTTTTCAAAGGGATCCCATTGTATCGAGTTATCTAAAACTACTTTGCAAGCCATGCCAATTTGAAAAATAAATTCGAACTTGAGAGAGTTCAAGGAAATTTTGCGTTCTAGTCAATATCGTCAAGATGATTGATGAGTTTAAACAAAATACATCCGCAAAATTCATTGTTATGTGATAAAATCACCAGCATACTTGCTTATCTTTCATAATTCATCAAATGTGTCACAATCTTCTTCATGAATCTAAAATTTCTACGATAACTCATTATGGATAATCACAGGCAAATGTAAATATATAATCTTTACTGCGCAAAAACTGAGGATTTGAGTTTTTCAAAATTTGCATGAGTAGGATCTCAAGAGAGTTTAGTGAAATTAAAATAGTTATAGAAATGATTCCGTCGTGAAGGTCAGTTTTTTATTAATTCGTAGAACAGCTATTCACAATGCACAATACAGATAATAAAGTAACAATGAAGCAGTTCAGATAAAAGCAAACAGGAAATTAGATGAGATAAGGATACTTTATTGTTTTGGAACATTTCGAATATTTTCCAAGTTTCAATGTAACGAAACTATAATTGTCATCTAAATATATTCTGTGTCAATGCTTATTTTTCTCAAAATTTGTTCCATAACAAATTCTGGACCGCATATTAATGCTATTTTGAAATCATGTTTCTGTTATATTTATATTCCAAAGTATTCGAAAGTTGCACTCAGTCGGTGTTTCATAGAAGTTCATAACATAATAGAAATGAACCTATATTTCCTTTAGTGCTGTCAAGCTAAGATCAATTGATTCGAATAGCACCTTGAAGTAGTAGTTCTTAGTTAACGGAAGAATGACAGTAATAACATAATAACTTTAAGGTCGAGGGTAAGAGAATACATACCTGTCAAAGACCTTTTGGTAGTTTCTATAAAATACTATCAACGAACGCAATTTACTTGAGTTTTATGTTCTATACTGAAGGCTGAGATACAAGTTTAGATGCCAAAATACGGGAACTTGAAGAAAATTGTAATAAACTAGAACAGAGAGTGGTCACCATATAACGCTTCAATAAAAAAAATATTTTTGGACTAGAGACAAACAAAAAAGATCTTCTAAAAGTTACTATTGCGATTTTGAATGCCATTTTTGATTGCAATATTACTGAAAGCGACATAAACAATATATATCCTATAGGAAGAAAAGGCACAATTATACTTGAATTCATTCCATACATAAACAAGCTGAAAACCACTCAAAACCTCAAGAAATTGAGAGGTTGGTATCTCCATATCTCATGACTTGCGACCTGTATATAATAATAATAATAATTCATTGATTTTACTTCCTTTCTCAATAGTTACGATACTGATGACATATTTGATGACCACATTTCACATGATTGCTTAATAATAAAAATGCACGATAGTTTAACACAAACTAACTCAGAATTTGCCCTTTAGTCACGAAAGAACTCTCCTATAAGCCAAAGACGAAAACAAACAGGAATGTTTTGTTGTTCTGTCAAATATCAAATGCAGCGTTGCCGTATATCGACAACGAAGAATCTCCGTTCGGCGATGGAAGTACTATCGTTTTTACATGCTCCCAACAAGCTGCAATGAACGTTCCAATTGCCTTCTTATTGTTATATATTTCATTCAAGACAGTAATTTTGGGTTTTCGTTGCCATAAATATACCCGACGGAAATCAAAATCTACCTGACGTGCCTTTGTATCCTTAAAATGTGCGACTTGTCAACAATGTCATGATTTGAGGGATAACATTCTGAAAACATGTTACCTTCAGTAATGTTCGAGTATTACTCATCTAGAGACCTACTACTTTGGATACAGTATTGCCGAGAGCAAGACTTCTGTATTCAGCGGACGAAGCCCTTATTACGTACGCAATAAGGGGAGAGCTGGATAATAGCTCCGAAAGGAAGCTACATCCAAGAAATTAGAGAGAGAGAGAGAGATTACTAATCTAGGTTATATTACGTGATCGGAGGTATTACCCTTTATCGTGTCAATGCATACTTGACTGAACAAGTGATAAAATTACGTTGTAGTTTAAATAACTCTGGGCATTTTTTCTTTGGTTTTTGTGGTACCTATATCTATTTGATATATTCATTAGTGTAGGGTAAATAATTGTTGTATTTTAGGTGTAGTTAGAGAAGAAAATACGAATGCTGAATGAAGAAAATTAACTGTTGCCTAATTTCCATTGGGACACACTAGTTAATTGATAAATTTGTAAAAACTGAAACTAGTCATAACCAATAACAGGTGTCAGTGAAAATTACACAAAAGTAATTTTTTTCATCCAGTAGGTAATTCAACATAAATTTTGAGAAGAAAATACTAATTTTATTACTAAATCATGTTTGAATATTGATTTTAAATTGATCTGTGAGTTGAAGGTTAATGGGTTCAGTAATACACATGAATTTACGCTAGGGTTTTCGCGAAAAAAATGGAGGTAGTATTTTGAACCAAAAAACTTGTGGACCTTTTACCTTCCACAACATTAAGCTGTAAGTTGTTGTTTCGAGTGCATATTTTGATGTTGAAAATATTGTTGTTTTGAGTATTGAACGTAGATAAGTTGGTACAAAATTGCTTAATTTTTATGGGAGATTATCGAGATTAACAAACATATAGACGATACCGATGATGAAATAAAATTTTCCATTCCTAATTCGTTTGGCAAATTGAACAAGCTAGAAATTATATTAGATGAAGAAATGTTCAATCATTTATCTCTAAATTTGAATAATGTTCGATAGCTATCAGAAAGGCACTGATCTACTTACTGGACACATGCTGATATCAATAAGTCCTGGTCTCATTTCATGCAACTTTTCAAAGGAGTTTTTGTCTTCTCAGGAATCTGCGAGGAAATAATGAAAATGAATTATTCTTAAGGCGGATTTCCACCAAACTGACAAAACTGCAACCAAACAGAAACTCATGACGATCTCAACAAAACCGCAATTTCACAGAAACTTCAAATGGAACTAGAACTCGGGTAGAGTCCGTTTAATTGCAACAACGTTTACGATTTGTTTGTGTTATTGTGGTTTTGTCGGAGTTTCCATATTCGAAAACAAAACAGCAACTCGACGAGTCTGTTTGGTGGAAATCCATCTTTAGAAACAAAGACAGGAGTCGCCGGAGACTGTTTTTGTTGTGTTTTCGAAGTCCTAATCGCTGGCGGTAACTTCAAAGGGTTTTTGTACGACACAGTCGGCCTAGTGGAAATATGTTTCTACCCGTCTCTGTTTTGTTGCCTTATTCTGTTTCTGTGTAGTATGTGTTTATGGTGTCTATCCATTCATTAAATATTTGTTATGCATTTGAATACTTCACTTACGTGTAGAATATGACGAAAAAAAAAAAAAAGAAAAACTGGACAACAGGAGTCGGCATATTGAACACAGGATACGGTTTACCAAGTGGAAATGAGTGAAAACATATGAAACTAGAATCCAGATAGATTCCGTTTACTTAGTAGTAACAACGTTTACGATTTGTTTCTGTTTTGTGGGTTTTGTCGGAGTTTCCATATTCGGAAACAATATAGCGAGTCTGTTTGGTGGAAATCCGCCTTTGAGAGGCAAGGCTAAGTTTCGTAGGGGCTAATAATTGAAAGATTATGGCAGTTTTTTGTTCTCTGAAGGTGATCCATTTCCCTTCCGAAGTCAGTTGAGAATCTACTTACTCCCTTTCATTTCCTTTTATTTAGTATTCCTTTATCATTTTATCTATTATAATTTTTTTTATTTTTATATTTCGTCCATCTAATCTTGGAAGGACTATACATGAATGTTAGAACTTTTCAGTAAAATTAAGCAGGAGTTATGATATAGTAAAGGCGTTTATCACATAACCGGTATCTTTGTCCGTATATTCATACATTTATTATTAAGGATACAATGTTGCAGAAAGGCATAATTGAGCCGATATTGTCAGCAATATCAGCATGGTCTAGCCTTTCATAATGGTTAAGAAACGCAATAATGAGTATAGGTTCTGCATTGATTTCCGAAAGGTCAATCAGGTGTAAAATAAATATAATATAAATTTGTATATACTTGAAGATGAGAAAGTTTTGAGCACAATTGGTTCGAACAGCGCATATTATCAAATTCCTTCAGATTATTTTAGTGAATAGAATATTATAGCTTTCATTGTTCCAGGTGAAGGCTTGTACTATTTCGATAAAATGCCTTTTGTGTATTGCATAATGCCTCAGCAACTTCTCATAGGTTGAAATATACTGGAGTTTTACGCATGAACACCGTGGACACGTGTGTCTTCAAGAGAAAAATATTGAGGTGTTCAAAAACAGTGGTATAGTATTGTAATAAAACTCTAGGGTATTATTTACTACACACAGTACAGTGCAAGACATTTTTGTTGAATTGAATACTATCGCAACTGAAGATTTTCCTTCCTATTTCGAGTTCATATAAAAAGTGTTCAATTAATTATTGGAAGCAGGTCCAACAGTCAGTAAACATGAATGTGAGTTTGTTAAAAAAAAGTTTAGGTTTTTATGGTATTTGATCAATGAACACGGTTTGAGGATTGATTCTCAAAAGTTCGAGAGTATATGTTAAATAACCCAACGCCAAGACAATTAAAGATGTCCGTCGTTTTATTGGTCTCCTTAGTTCGTATACGGGCAATTCATTACCAGTTTTGCTTCTCTGCTTCAAATTGCCTAAAGAAAATCAGAAATTGCTTTGATCCAAGATGGGAGAGTCGGCGATTCTCAAAGTCAAGGAACTATCAAAGGCTTCTCCAAAACTGAATTTCTTCAGATTTTTCCATAGTTTATTTTGCAATGTGACTACCCAAAAATCAAAATATTCAACCACGGATTTAGAATATTTGGCTGTTGCTCTGGGGTATCAAAAAGTTTTGAGGTGGTATGGAAGGGATTCAATTTGGAGTAATTTCAGACCATTTTTTGTTGTTTTGGCTTCATAAACTTCAAAATTCGCCAACACATCTGTCGTCGTTGATTTTATAGTTTCAAAGCTATGATTTTGATACAATTCACTGAAAAGGTAAGACACATGCGGTATCTGATGCCCGTTCACATGACCTGTAACACTTCTAAATAGTATCAGTTTCTAACCCGGAAAAGTATTACAAGTGGTGTGAACGTTTTGGAAAAATGTACAAGTAATTTGGTACACTTTTTTCCTCTGATCCAGAAAAATACTAGAAATTGGTAGTTCTCAAATCCCTCCGAAATTGAAATATATTGATATTCTGACGCAGGCCACCTTCGTTACCTACTATAAACATACAAATTGAATGGTTTCATTGTATTACTGGCTAAACTATGATGTAAAGTGTGAATAGAAGAGCATTGATAACTACCAACCGTGTATTGGATGAATACCTTTGGTTTTGTTTTACTTCCAGCAGTCCATAATATGGTTACCTACTGTATATTGGATTTATCGGGAAAAGCCCATATAATATTTGGACCTAGTCATGATAATCCTGAACTCGAATTGACTAGTAGAAAACAGTTAGCAGACCAAGTCAAGGAACTGGAAACAATAGGCGAGGTAGTTAAATCTTGATTGACTATTGTGTACAATCAAAGCGCAAATCCTTGAGACGACGACTTGCTCTTAAAGCCCACCAGATTTTTATTTCGCCTAAAACCTAGCACCCAAATTTTTAAAGTGCAAGATGAATAGAAAATTGTCTCCCAGGGTTTATAAACTCACATATTTTGAAACAATTCAGTCATATCAAAGATATCAAAATAAACGAATATTTGAAAGAACATACTGATATAGGTATATAGTTATTTACACAACCGAATCCGTTATTTGCGTATCGGCCGTGTGTCGTTCAAGACTTTTCCTAATCTCGGTGAAAGATTGCATTTTGATTCCGAGGAAAGAACAAGTATCGTACTTCGAAATTCTTCACAAAAATCTCAACATCGTGTTGTCATGGATTAGCTTAAGAATATCACAACAATATTATAAACAACGTCAGTTTTTTGTGTTCGCGAGTTCGCTTTAACAACGACCATGAATGAAATTGAAGAAATTGAGGAACTAAGTCAAATGTCTTTAGAAATATAGGGAACAAGTGTTTTCTTAACGGCCGCCGGCCGTTAAAAAATCTTAACGGACGGAGGCTGTCAACAATAGAGAGATATTGCAGTTCATAATAACGTCAGGCAGTAATAAAGTTATCCTTATTCTGACATATACGCACGCGCAATGTGAATTTTAAATATGGGCAACTTTATTAAAATACTGCCTGCCTTTATTAGAGGACGGTTAAGGCCTGGATTTAAGGTTCCTCTATTTTCACTTCTGGTGAGATCGTACGCACGACATAACGACATGCCTGATAATTTTATAATTTTTTCAATACAAATCGATATCGAAGCCCCTTGGCCATTCTATCATCACAAAAATTGTATCTAGTATAAAATAAATTATGTAGAATGAAAAATCTGAGAAATTATATTTTATTTATAGGTTATGAATAACGAACGCCTGTATAAATAAGGGACAAACAGACAAAACTGCAATATCTCTGTTCTTAATCACAGAATAGTGCTAGTCACTATTAAAATAAAGTTGCCTTTAATAGTGGCTGGCGTTATTGCAATATCTCTCTATTAAGTATTCAATTGTCATCCGAAAACCGTGAAATCAAAATATTACAAAAATATTTATTTTCGGGGATTTGTCGAAAAAAAAATACGGTGTGCAAAATCAAATAGTCAGCATTCAGCCTGGAAAAGACTCTGACTAATTCGAATTATGTAATGCTTCCTTTCTAGTGTACAGTCATCAAGTCCGTAATTTTACGTTTTTGCTATCAATTTTGTTAAAATGAACGAGTTCCAGAAGATTAAAGCGTAATTGTCGATAATCGGTAAGATGAAATCTTTCAAAAACAAACAATTTTGATTCAAATTTGGAAATGAATGAATGGCTGGTTGGTCCTTACAGACGATAAATTCTATGAAGCTGGTCAATAAACTCGAGATATACTGGTTCGATACTGGACTGTAATAATAATAATAATAATAGGCGTTAGTGTGGATTTCTTGTTCTTCGTGCAAGTCTTCAACGCCATAAAGTAAAGCACAAAACTTCAGATATTTTTACAAGAAGTACACAATTGGTATATCAGACATACTTAGGTCTAGTTCGACTCTGTACTGTCATGGATCATGGAACGCCGTCGGTACCGTCAGTCGAGTTCTTTCGAGATTTGCCATAAACTCGTGGAGTTTGTTAACGGCTTTCAACGCGAAATATAATACAGGGTGTACACATAATATACTTTGATGGCACATTCATCAATACCGAACAATGGTATGGTTTATTTAGGCAGCAGGCACACTGAGCAACCATGACCGACCGTCCGCGATTCTCCAACTACGACCAAAATTTCCATCACGTGTATTCTTATCGGATTACTCACACTGAATGATCGTCGGTATTTGAAGATCATGTTTGAACTCCAATCTGCTGATAATTTTGGTTAATCTGTGATTGAAAGTTTTCATTTATCTCTTTTGATTTTTGGTCGTTGCTGGACGGTCGCGGACGGTCGATCCTGGTCGTTCAGTGTGATTTCTAGCTAGGTATCGATCGGAATGGATTCATCTCCGATACGACGAATTCTATTGGTTTCTATTGGTTTACCAGAAATTTTCGATCATTCAGTGAAGTATATTTGGCAAGTTAAACGTGTTATAGTGGCATCTGAATTAGAAGTTCAGGAACCTAGTGTTCTGGTGCGAATTTGTTAGGGTCAGTCGCAAATTTGGGTTCACCCTGGACAACCTCATTATCAAAATGAATATATGTATAACTTACCGAACTCACACCTCTTGGGTGCCATAGGGATGTGAGCTATTTTAGATTTCAGAAGTTGGGCCAATCCACACAGGCTTTGCCTTTGGGTACACTATTTATGAGGTACATTTTTTTGGATGAAATTAATACTCATCTCTCCACGCATTCCCAAAAAGTGGAAAATACGAGTCAAATATCAGATAGAAAACAACTATTTCCCTTCAGGGACATTGAATTACATCTGTCATTCATTCGTGCAATGTTTCTCAAGTTCAAGTGCTAATTGTAATTAAACAGGTGAATATTGGGTGCCAAACAAGAACTGTACGGCGAATGATCCATCAGTTCGATATTTTGATTGGTCAAAACTGTTTTTTTTTGAGCTGATGTGTGATTGCATTGTCTTCCTGGAGAATGACTGGCGATCAAATGCTGGTGTGCCATTCAGAATTGACCGTTATACTTTGCTCTAAAGGAACCGTGGCGACATGTACAGTTATTCCGAAAAACCAGGCGGCCATTTGTTTCGTCTGCGAACGAACGACTTTTGTTGGGTTTGATAGATCCATACAGTCATTTATAGTTTACTTTCAGGTTCATTTGCATAGGTCCATGGTTCATCACCTTTCACGATCTTACGAATTACGGCGATTGATTTTTTTTACATTTCTTTGCACCAACCAATACAATTTTTTTTGAAACAATTGTCAAATTATGCGGTACCCAATGCGGACAAAGCTTTTTGACGGCCAAATGTTTATGCAATATTGAATGTAAACGAGTGGAACTATTGCCCAAGTACATCTCAATCTCATTGCAATATCAGTTCACGCACAGCAGCAACAGCCGATTTTGGACGACCTTCACGAAATTCGTCCTGTAGCGAAGTGCTACAAACCATGATTGGAACACAATGGTAGTGTTTCTCTCAGCTCGCACAATTTCAGGGTTGCATGTTAACTTGTTTTGTCCAACTATCAATATTGACTCAATTTGCTGTCTTAAAATTTTAACATTATCTGTTGGTGAAAAATGGACCAAATGAACAATTTGATAACTGGTATATATTAAATTAACCACACAAAAGTCTTTATAATATCAGATGTATTGTTGTAGTAACTTGTTTGGAAATGGATATTTCAAATGACTTCATTTTTTATTTCAGGTGAAGGACATTTGTAACGAGCTCGAAGTGCGGTCTCTGTGTCACAAAATTCTCCAGAACGTGTGTATGCTTCTTCATGGTGACAGAGGCTCCCTCTTTTTAGTCCAAGGCGAGAAAAGCGCAGGATGTCCCCATAGTCCAGGCTCTGGAAACAGGGATCGGTGTTTGGTATCCAAGCTGTTCGATGTCTGCTCTAAAAGTACGCTTATGGAAATGGAAAAGAAGGAGGAGATCAAAATACCTCTTGGAACGGGCATAGTGGGTTATGTGGCTGAGAGCGGAGAGCCAGTCAATATTCCGGACGCCTATCAGGTGAGTAACATGATGATTAGACATGAAAATAATTTTTACCTCTGAAATCATAAGTCTGTCAACGCCATCAATATGTGAAGGAAACAATTTTCAAAGAATACCAAAACTGTTTTGAAAAATCTTCGGTAACTATATACGACTTAACATCGATGGTACATTTCCAACCGTTTTTGTGAAAAATCCTGTAGAAAACGATGTGTCAATCACTTCAGTGGTTTTTGTTAAAATTCTCATTTATTATTATCTAGAGTAGTGTTCTGATTTTGCACGATATACCATAATGGAAAAAGTGTTCTGTAACTAACAAATACTATCAATTGGTTGATTTCTATAACAGATTAACAGTAACAAAAATGGGCCTAATGAACAAAATTCTATCAGTAAATGCCTTTTGGGGCCTAAAAATTAGCATATTCTGCAGCCAGGTGTTGATTAGGACTAACTGCTAGGCCAGGAAAAGATTGAAGAGCTCAGTAATAGTTTGAGAGCCGATTATAGAGTGTTCCTAGTACCTGGTGACAACACTCCATGGAATGATTGCTAGAGGCAGCAGTTCGAACTTAAACGATATCACCTCAACAGTCACATCAAGCCAGTGGGAATAGTCTGTGATGGTGCTTGGAGTGCTGGAGTGGAAAGTTTGGGAACAAGAAGAGAAACGGAGAAAGTGAAGAAAAAAAGTTGAGAAAGTGAAACGTGGATGGTAAGAAAATGACGGGAGAGAGTGGGAGATAGACCGGCACGACAGTGATGGAATGAGTGAAAATTAGAAAACGAGCGGGAGGAAAAGGAGAAGTGAAAAATAGAATAGGTGGGAGAAATGAGGATAATGAGACGAAACAGAATGGTTGGTTAAAAACAATTGGATAAAAAAAAGAGGAGAGTATGGAAAACAGAATGAGATTGAATTAGTTGAAAGAGAATGACAGAAATACAAAAAAGAGTGTGGGTGAAAAATAAAGAGTGAAAATGGGTTGGGAGAGAGAGAAAGGGTAAAAGTGAAGAGCAAAGAGAGTGGATGAGAGGGATATATAAAGAGAGTGTGGGAGCATGAGAGGAAAAAGAGGTGAGAAAGTGTGGATGGTAAAGAAAGTGGGTGAGAGACAGAAAAATTGATTGATAAGAGATTTGGAGAAAGAGAGATAAAAGTACAATGAAAGGAGGGAAAGGAAGGAAAAGAATGTGGGTTAGAGCGGGAAATATGTATGGAAAGGGGAGAGTTTGTTGAAAAGAAAAAGAGAGAAAATAAATGAAAAAATATTGAGGAAGAGGAAAAGAAGTGATCGTGAGAAAGACGAGAACTAACTAAATTAATATTATACAATCTGGAATTAGGGCTTTTATCATTACCAATTATTGGTTATAGGCAACGTTCGGTCCTCATTTGCTGATTTGCTTCCATATCCTTGGTGAAGTACGCAATACTGAGCAAGACCTGACTATAATTATAGTCTCTTACACTGCTCTGAATCGTTGCCGTTATGATCAGATGAGGACACAGAGATTTGTGAGCCTCAAATGAGTAAACAGTTCAGTTGAGTTGCGTGTGAGTACCCATCTTCTTAGCTCCGGATCCGCCCAGATATTTCAGCTACTGAAGTGGTTTCTTCCTTAAGATGGATCCAAGGAATGGAAGTCAGTTCCAAATGTTGTATCTCTCAACTGGTCCGTCTTCAATTCTGATACATTTTCAATTCTTTCTCTATTATTATTGGCCACTCTCCTAAGTTCTGGAATACTTATTTCACGGCAGCCTTGCCTAATTTTCTTACAAAGTTCTTGTCGATTTTGTGGCATAGACCTGTGAACAGTTCTCCACAAGAAAAACTCCATTGTTGTCATGTCAGGATAGCGAAGAGGCCATTGTTTATATGGACTATTTCTATCAATCCAACGTGATGGAAAATGTTCATTCAACCACTTTCGGACCATCCAAGAATTGTGAACGGAAGCTCCGTCTAGCTGAACGTCGCACATTGAGGGGTAGATTTTCAATGATTTCCAATTATTCGTTATTAAAAAAACTCAATGGTCGTTCAGCGTAAATGGTATAATTGAAGAAAAACGGTCTGATTATTCTGTCGCCTAGAATACCACACCATACATTAACTTTTTGAGAGTTTTGGTCCTTACAGTTTATAACCCAGTGGGCATTTTTGGGAGACCGTATCTGCAATTTTGAGCGGATACTATTCCATTGGTAGTGAACTTAGCATAATCAGTGAACAAAATTTTCATTTCGTAGCCTCATCAGTGAACAAAATTTACATTTCAAAAAAGTTCCTTGGTTGGGCCCAATATCAGTAATCTAATCGTTTATATTCGTTACCTTCTTTCAACGCGGAAAAAACTTTTGTTTAAAAGGTTCGATTTCATGATGAACGAGACATTTTCTCTCTACTCAAATTCAATTGCTCAGACCTTTCACACAAACCAATTTGGGGATTGGCACAGACTGAAGCTGAGATATTATCATCATCATGTTCATTTGGCATGAATAGTTCATTTGTTTCCATGACACTCTAGCCAAAATTTAAAACTGTGGAAACACAAAATATAAGTCTTTGGAAAATTAGGCAAATGGTATTATTAGCAACCAATCATATTCAAGAGAAAATTTAAAGTTTCCTTAAAATTGGAGGTAGTAAAGGTGACTGAATTCGATTAACTTACATTTGATAAAATAATTATTCACAATTAGTAATTTCAGTAGGTACTTTTTTCATTGGTTTTGACTATTTTATCATTTCTGTAGCTTCTTATTCAGAACCAATAATTGAAAATCGAACTTGAATATGAAAATGTATGTATGTAGGGTCAACATCGATGTCTAAAGAATTTTTTCAAATAACTCGTTTCGGTATCTCCAACGCGAAGCAAAATATCGAGAATTTGCCCTTTTCGCGGGATCGCAGTAAGCTGAGTTTAAGGCTCTCACTTGGGCTGAGTATTGCGAAAAGTGCGGCTCATACATCTGTATCAAAATTCAAATCTCTACTTTCAAAAATGACTAAAATACAGGGTCTTCACTTTGAGTGTGCACACTGTATACAGAAGAGAGAACTTGAGAGATGATTTTGGTGAAAATTATATGGGATTTGACTTATGACAGGTTCTTCATGTCTTCGTAAAACTCATATCTGGCTCAGTTATATCGGACTGTGACAAAATTGAGCAGAATAAAGTATCGCATGTTCGTTCTACGCCTTCGATAATTTTATGAACGAAAAATATTTTCGAGTAATGAGAAGAATTGTGATTTTTTTTCGATTATAATGGAAACAACTAGGAAGTGGGTACCTAATAAACATATTGATGGAAAATTTTTAAGGCATTATTTCAACGAATGAATAATGTTACAAAATAATGTTACTTACTGCCATCAATTGGTATATTTTATCAACCCGGTAAAATAGATTTGCATTTCCAGTTGAAGTGACGTCATTGGGTGATATTTTATGCTGTCGGTCTACTAGGAATTTCTGTTGTTCATTCAAAAATATTTCCATTCAGTTTTTCAGAAATACCTGTCGAAAAATTCCCCTGTACCGTCACAAAATAACGTCAGGTTTTGTAATCAGCATAATATTATTTCGTACGTGCTTTCCAACAACTTACGCGCAGATTTCGACAATTGATCAATAAACAATAAATGGTCGTAGCAGCTGTAATATTTCTAATATGAAAATAAATATTCACCGGGCATGATAATAATATTGTGGCCGACACCAATTGAAACATACATCAAGAGCTGTTTTGAAGCAATCATTGGAGTTCTTGGTATATCCATAGCGAGATAGGTACTTGGAAGTGATTGTTTATGTGCGCAGCGTTCTACTTATCGAGAAATATATGCATACGAGGTCTCATCATTGACTTTCGCTGAAATAGTTGTTGATAGGTGGGCTTGGTGGGATAGTCGTTCGATTCATTTAGTAGCGAATGACCAAAGGGTTTGAGTCAGAGTTCGACAAAAATCATGATTTAAGAAAAAACAAAAATCATGCTTTTTATAAGAAAATATAAAAAATTGGAAACACGTGATTTTTTTCAGATTTTTTCTAAACGGGCCCTAACGTCCTATCATTGTGTGGCTTATAATTTGGATACAATAAAAACCAAATTTGAATGGCCAATTTGAATATATCAGGTAGTTTTACTTTATTTGCCGACGATACTACCATTCAATGGCATGACAAGAATGAAGCTGAACTGTTTCAAACCATTTCTAGAGATGTTGACCGCATTAAAAAATGGTTTAATTGAAATTTACTATCATTGAATATCTCTAAAACGATTATACTATGCCTCTGTTGCAATCTGCCTGCACTGCTACTAGGCAATGATACTATAGAGAGTAAAGAGAATACAAAATTTCTTGGACTTCAGATTGATGCCACATTGAAATTCGATACCCACATCTCAAGTCACGGTAAAAAGCTGGCTTCGGGATGCTATGCCATGCCAATCATTTCCAACAATTTGGGATATACTGCTAACAAGTCAGCTTATTATGCCCTTATAGAATCTCATCTAAGCTATGACATTGCCTTCTGGGGAGTCTGTAGCAAAGAACTTTTTATAATAATTTTCACGCTACAGAAAAGAGCTGTTAGGTATCTGTGTAAAGCAAAATTCAAAGAATCTTGTCGGCCTTTATTTGCACGTCAAGGTATTCTTAATCTCACTTAACTTTTCATTGTAGAATCAGTCATTCCAATTCATAAAAATAAAATAAAATTAAAAAACAATTCAACATAACATAACTCTGAAATTACCTTTACCATCGACTACCTTGATCGAAGACTCGGTTATATATAATGGACTGAAGATGTATGTATAACCACCTACCTACTTACGCAAAGGACATTAAAGACCACAAAAAATTCAGGAGTCTCAAACAGCTATTTGCTAAAAAAGCTTACTATGAATTGAAGGAATAATTATAGTGATGTGTTTTAGTATTCATCTTAGAAATATAAAACGTTATACCACGTGATGCCTCCTTATGTGATATTCTATTTTAAAATTGTTTTAAATTTGTATTATTGTTTTTTATGTTCTTATGTTCTATATTTGCTGTGTTATCTGTTATATTTTTATAATGTTCCTTTGTCTACGAGAGCTTTTTCTTCTGACAATGAAGAATATTCTGATTCTGATTGACTAGTGCTGACAAAGATTCAGTATTAAATATCATACAAGAAATGTATATGCAGAAAAAGTGGATTCCTACCACTTATTATGAAACTTGAAGTCAAAAGTGAACCATTTTCAACAGTTATGTTTTCAGAAGTGGTATTATTATCCAGTGTTAGTGCCTTACAATGGTGGGTTTCACGAAAGAATATTCCTGAAGTTGCAAAACTTCTTCCTATTTTGAAACAGTTTTTATCTGATGTCTCCTCATCAGCTTTGGTTCTACATTTGAAGTCGTTCACAACAATTTACGAATTAGATTATGACTGGAGAAAACGGAAAAATTGGTATTTCTGTAAAAATACTATAATGAATATTATATTATACTTTTATTTGCAGTTTCTATCAGTTTAATTTGTATTTTGACTATATTGATGATCTACCAGAAACGAATCATTTAATCAAAAATATCATATTTCAATAGATGGGCGCTACTTAAAGTGTCGTCTCTCAATAACTTCAACGGCCCATTGAATGAATTGTGCCCTCTGATAATTATTCCTGCAAGTGACTTTCTCTGACTTTCATCATTCAATTAGGGTTGTACTCACTTGTTGAGAAATTCACTCGTAAAACAATAGATCAATCAAATCTGGAATTTGGCTGCAAGTAACTAGTTGTTCTGTGTTCTGTTTTGCAGCGAATGATATAAGGTTATTCATTTCATGAGGAATGGACGACACTACTTGACGGAAGACCATTAAATTAAAAATTAAGAATGGATAACATAATCCAGTCTTCCGCAAATAACCCTTATACAATAGGTATTTTCGTATCCAATAGAAAACAACTACTGTCTCCTACGTACATTGAATTGTATCAGTTTGATACTGTCAGTTTTCAACAAGAGTTGCTATGCAGTGATCATTGAATAAATGAATAAATAGAATAAATAAATCGAAAATTATTTCAGCTTTGATATTTGAAGAGCATTGCAAAGTAGCTCTTTGCCAAGCGCTGCATTGTGCCTGTGGATATAGGCTGAGACCCCATAAGCTGGACAGCAAATGCATTATGGTCTCAGCTGCCCCACGACGCGCTCTGCATCTAGTGTTCTATACCCATCACGCGACTATGGTGGAGATGTCATTATTGGTACTTTATTCTTTGAGGAAATTTTAACCTGCGTACTATGTATTCTCCTATTAATCACGAGCTAGAAATTCCAATTGGTGGAGCAAGTAGTGCACTGTTATGACATTTCTAAATAATATTTGGAACACACTAAACTGCTTTTATTAACTTCGCCATAAAAGTACAACTACTGCACTGGCTAATAAAACACTTGGATCTTTTTAAACTGCTCAACTGACTAGCTGAATATTCCAAAAACTTCTTACTCAATTTTATCCAAGGTCTTATTCATTTCAAAATGAATCTCCTTCAAGACATCACTTTATCTCAAGCTAGACACAACCAATTGAGAAATCACTTTTCTGGCGTCGGCTGATTCCCAAGCTTCTCTTGTAAGTTGGTGATCGAACGGAGATTAACTTCCAGGTGGGTCTTTTCGCTCCTGTTCCCTCTCATATTAGAAATTCTGCAACGCTTGGGTCACTTTCTTGGCCTGGTGTCATTTTCGCTGTGGTCCAATTGTCGCTAACCATTAATCTCACTTGATTGATTCCTTCGCGACGTTCAATTTGATCACGATGCTCACAAGTATCCGGACAAGGTCTTCTGGACAAGGCATTGTTGTGCAATTCGGTTGATCTTCTTAGCCTCTTAACAGAGATGACCCTGGGGGGTCTATTATTGCTAGCCAGCATTCTCATCGATATGCTGGATAATTCTAGTTTTTCCTGCCACCCATTCAAGTACTCGCTGAAAGACCTTCCACAGGTGATTGCGTACGTGGTGGCATCTTACACTGCAGTCTTCAATAAGATGTCCCAATTTCCCACATTGATAGCATGCCCTGTTCTTCGGAGTGCTTATTCTGCTTATCAATTATTTATTCTCATCCAGAACCTTTTCGAATGATCTAGTATCTGCGCCAAATGGTTGTTCGGGACTTCTATTGATACCACTCGTACTTTCGGCCTCGAGGTGTTGAAGACCGCCTCCACTTCTAGAGAACGTACCGAGGCGTCGCTACTCATCTTGAAGTGTGTTAGTCGCAAAGTCCTTTGGATTTTGGTGTCTCTCAGTCCATCTATGAATAACTGCACCACTAGCTGTTCCTTGCAATCTCACTATGCTTCTGGGTAAGCCAGCTGAATTAGGCGTGTCACATCTGCTTCAAATTATTGCACATTCCCACTCGACTTTAGAATTCGCGTTTTCTTTCATTAGAGCCCGATACAGCTGTTCTCGATGTTGACCGCCATGCCGTAACTCTAATGCAGTAATCAGGTCTCCATATTTATTTTGTTCTTCGACGGGTATCGTCTGCAACATACCCAAAGCTGGCCCTCTCAAAGCTACTATGAGTAGCTTTTTCTTCTTCGTCCCATCTATTAGCCACTGTCGCAGCTCCAAATTTGGCGATACATGGACCAAGAGGACTGTCCACCAAAACTCGGTGGTTTTACGGAAATCCTACCTCCGATACCACTGTTACGATATTTCTAAATAATACTCAGAGCACACTAATACTTGAATCTTTTTAAATTTCTCAACTGACTCCGACTATCTAATTCTTCCAAAAACTTCTTATACCTAATGAAATTAGTAAATTAATAATAGAAATAGTAAATTTTTATGGATTCTTCCGTTCTCCAGAATGATCAGTATTGAAAAACATCAAAAAATGCTCCAAGAATGAGGAATTCTTTATAGCGAACAGCCGTCTCATTTGTTATGCAAATGAGTTACGTTGCATGGTCGTCAATCAACAGCGGCAAAGCTAGGGGATTTTTGTTCAATCTCGTATCAGTACTTTATAAGGAAAATCAGTTGAATTTCCAGAAGGACTGTGCTCCACCTCATATTTTCGTGGTTAAACGGGAGATTCCCAGATATATGGATTAGCAATTGAATGACGTACGAGATCACCGGATTATACTTCCTTGTCTCAACGTATATTAATCTTAATGATTCACTAAGACGAACAACACCGAATGCGAGAGCTTTTCATTAATAGACAAAATAGATTCTGTTAAGATGATTGCGGACAACATTTAGAAAAGCTTAATTATAAGATAATGGGTACTTACATCCTATTTGTTTTATTTTTGATAATTCCTCTTTGCAAACTAAAAGCTATCATCGTAAAAGTAAAATAACCACCAAATAAAAATCAAATAAGTATCGAAATTGGACTCTGTTCGTATTCAGGGTTGCAAATCACATAATGAGCATTATTTGAAATATTAGCTAGTAGCTGATAATTAAAAGTTGAAAAATCAGTGCAGAGGAATTTCTGGTACGCAGTTACTTGGACTACTACTTAAAAAATAATGGTAGTATATAGAATTTAACGAGCTTCCAAATGCTGTCCCTCTTGATAACCATTTCCATTCAAGATTTTAAGGAGAATATTTATGCGTGTTCCAGGGAGATGAACAACGACGACAGCAAATAGTTTTTACATTACCTTGAAAATAAAATTGACACGTATTTACGATTTTTCAAATTTCTTACTGGTAGAGAGATATTGAGGGCTGGGAGTTTTCCAAATTGACTCTCTGTATTGACATGTGCAAATAAACGCATTTGATATTGATTATCAAAACATATTTCCTAAGCCTGGTAGAAAATCAATCAGTAATATTTCGCGTTAAAAGAATCTTCAAATTACGAATGGATTCCCTCATATTGAATGTAATACAACCCTGTACCCACTATGAAAGATGACTTTTTTCATTTTATTTTATTACTAGGATGCGCTGAGCAGCGTCGTAAATAATATTTCATCGAAACTTGTCATGTAAAATTACAAGTGGTATTTTTTATCAGGAAAACGTTCTTTTATGTCGGTATATCACTAAAATTGCTTTTTGATTACCTTTACAGTGACGTATACGGCCTCGTCCTTGTGGTTGAAGACGACCAGGAGCTTTTAATGCAAATTGTATAGATGGTTATTACAAGTGACTTTTAGGTTAAGTATTGATGAGCCGAACTCAAACACTCATTTGACAATTCACTTGTTTAAAAAAATACGAAGAAAAATATCTTCCTGGAAGTGCTCCCAGTTTTCTTGCTGTTTCATTCGTTTGATTCATATCATCATGGCGGTTTTCTATCTCAAAACCTCTCTTGCTGTCTATTCCAATATACAATGTGATCCATTAAGATTGGTGAAGGCATGCCCCCGTAAAATGTCAGCCATTTTGTCCCAATTGTTGAGAAGAAGAAGCGTGATGACTAGTTTATGATAAAATATCATATGGTTATTTCAATTTTCATGACAAAATATCATAATTTTTTCCATTCGCAAATGTAGAATTTTTCTTACTATATTTTTATTACGAAACCTATTACGCCACTGAATTGATAGGGCCTCTTTCAATAGTCGCATAAGAAAAACCTGATGTGTAAACAGGTGCTTATCCATATTTTTTCCTGACTAATCGTAACATCAAACCAAAGAGTATGTTACAAAGAGAAATCACTGAAGCTGTTTATGAATTGAATCGTGAATCTGTCTCATTGACCTTGTGCTAACCCAACTAAGATTTCATGAATGGGATGAAGCGATGGGTTGAGCCAATTAGAGCGATTGTAGAGTAAAAATTGTCATTCGTGACTCCAGCTGTCGTGATTTAGAAATCTCTTCGGATTAATTCGAGTTGAAATGCACAATAATAACAAATGTTTTTTTCTAAGAAAAATATGGTCTTTGTAAAGCAGCACAGACATTATCCTATAAAAAATTAAATTGTTTTTCTTGACAACCAAAGAAAAACGAAGTGAAAACTTATTTTACGAATTTTGTTGGTGAAATTTTTTGGACTTTCAATTTTCATCTGCAACTGGTCACAAACGATACGCAAAGAAAATATTTATAAGTCATTGTTTGAAAACTATTGAGGAAACGTATCATTTCTATCATCCTGAAGGATAAGTTGTTTTATATAATTTCTTATCGGGAAAACTGGCATTTTTTTTTTAATATTTCATTCACGCAGGGACCTCCTTTTCTTGAATATATTATTGAATCGTTTTTTTTATTGTAGGTTATTTGTGGAAATTTTAGTTAAATTTGAATGAGTAGCAGACAATTTGAATCTTTCTCATACAGAACTTGTGAAAATGTCCGAACTGCTACTTTCGCATAAAATCAATAGTTCCTTCAACATTATTTATGTTCTTCATCATTACATGCCATTTTTCATTTATCATGAAGATGGTCTTTTTCTTTTGAGTTAGAAACCTGAAAAATATCCAATTTCTCTTCAAACTATCACTGGAAAAATATTGGTTGGGACAGGTTTTGATAGCACTCCCAACGCCACATTTTCCACCCACTGTTATGATCGAAAACGGCGAAGAAAAAGTGTATGAAGTTCCTGCGAAAACAAAAAATTGAAAAGGTTCTGATCTAATTCAGAACACAACTGAACAAGAAATAAAATATACTCCAAGCAACAGAATAATTCAATTCTAAATATTAAGCTTTGATAAATTCCTAATGGTTTAAGAATTTTTGGTAAAAATCGCTAAGCAAAATTTGGAACCGCTTTCAGTTTTGAGCTGTCTTAAATAACAGAATTTGATAATTGACGACTTGTAAATAGTAGTAAAAATTCAAGGACATATGCGGATTTTTCCCGCCTTTTTAGAGTGCTTCATATTTTTTACTAATCTTTAATCAGACCCACAACTGAAGGTAATGAATAATATGTGAGAGTATTGCTTTGCATTGAGTCAGTTTTGCGATATGGTAACGTACCGATGTCCTAAAATTTGTATCGATTTTTTTTATTGAAGAAGTTTATTTGAACACTAACTAGGTATCATAAATTACAACCCAATAGCCCATTCTGCTCAACCAGAAGCAAATTTCTTCGAATATCTCTCATGAGATCCTGGACGGAATTCACATTAATTTCTCTCAGATTTTCGTAAATTCGCCGTCTTAATTTTTCTTCATCTTGGTTTCCCAGCCTCCATGATAAACCTTACTCGACAGTAAAGCCCAAAAATCCTCTATTGGTCGAGCCTGCGGCAAGTTTGGAGGGTTATCTTTTTTGGAATATAAAGTATGTGTTGTCGGAGCCAGTTTTGGGTATCTCCTGGGTAATGACATGATGCTAGGTCTGGCCAAAACATGATATCGTCATTGGCATGATGTTCGTAGACAAACTGAAGTAATTTGTTATAGCATTTATCAATATATCTCTGACAAAGCTTCACCACTCACTCTTCCCTTGAAAGGTCGGGATATAAATTCAAATTCAAATTCAAAATATACTTTATTGTCAGAAGTTATAAAAACTTATAGACAAAGCTTTTTGGTTTTGGATTAATATTAAAATTGAATTCAATTAATTAATGATAAAGTATAATGGTGATACTCCCCACTATCTGCATATCATCCCAGATGAAGGAACACCACCACTATATGCGCTCCGGGGCGACTTGAAAATTTGATGGTGCATTTGCTATTTCAACTGCAGGAAAAACCCGGAAAAACCTACAGTACCACCATTTGGTCCTTAGCGAATGAGGGAATGAAACAAAACATAATACATGCTCATCCATCATTACACAAGGACTTCTCCATCTCTGCATCTCTCTGCAACTCCAGCTCGGGATTTCCAGTTTATGAACAAATGGAGAGTATGTACATGAAAGCAGAAAAAAATATTAATCAATTTGTGGATGATATAGAAACAATCAATAGCAAAGGAACAAAAAATAATATCAAATTGTACGCTTACTTACTATGCTCGATTCATGATATAAAAATTATGATTTTTAGATATTATCATCATAAAACTCTTGTAGACTATAATAAGCTTTTTCTGATAATAAATTTTTTACATATTTTCTGAAACGATAAAGTGATGTGATACTTTTGATATTTATTGGAAGGTGATTAAACATCTTACATCCATTATAAAATATCGAGTTTTTGATGAGTGTACTTTTAGGAAGTGGAAGTTTGAAATCATTACTCTGTCTGGTATTATGATCGGAAGAACTGCCAATAGTGAACTTTGATTTATGTTTTTGTATCAAACAAACAGTTTCAAGTATGAAAATTGCAATAACTGTGAGAATTTTATGTTTAAGAAAGAGAGGTCGACATGAATCCCGATATCTCGCTTTGCATAAATATCGCAGAGCAGGTTTTTGTAAAATTAGGACTGTTTGTAAACGATGACTTCAGCAAACTCCCCAAAATGCAATACCATATCGTAGATGAGATTCAATAAGACAATGATATACTGGCTTAGAAACTGAAAATCCTAATTCATTCGAGACAACTCTCAATGCGTAGCAACTCGAAGAGAGTTTTTTACATAATATTTCAACATGCTCTTCAAATTTCAACGAATTATCCAGATAAACTCCAAGATATTTCAAAGTCGTTTTATTTTCAATGATGTTATTGTCTAACGGAATGTCTTCAAGATGACATCTGAAAGATATCATGTTAGTTTTTCTTATGTTGAATGATAGTAAATTTGAATCACACCAATCCTTCACTTTTTTAAGATCATAACATATTAATTGCTCAAGATCCTGCTTGTTTTTGTGATGCCAAAGTATAGTACTGTCATCAGCAAAGACAGTGAAAGAACCTGAAATCTGGATATTAAATAGGTCATTTATATATAATAAAAATAGAATTGGTCCAAGTATAGAGCCTTGAGGTACTCCACAATTGATATTCTTTGATTTTGAATATCCTGAATATCTTACAATCTGATTTCGTTCGGATAGATAAGATTCAAACCACTTGAGAGTCATATTCCTGAAGCCATAATGATGGAGTTTAAGCAAAAGTATCTCATGATTTACACAATCAAAAGCTTTGGAAAAATCACAAAAAACTGCAGCCGCTACCTCCCCATCATTAATTCGAAAATATACTTCGTGTAAAAGAGACAATATTGCATCTGCTGTATTTTTGTTTTTCTGAAATCCGAATTGAAGATTGTTGATCAAATTATGAGATCTCAAAAAGTCCGTAATTCTCAAATAAATCAGTTTTTCTATAATTTTGGCTAGGATAGGTATAAGTGAAATAGGACGAAAGTTAGATGGATCATCAAAATCACCACCTTTATATATTGGAATAACCAGGGACGTTTTCAGAAAAGATGGAAAGCTGCCATGTTGAAATGAATCATTGATTAAAACAGTAAGAACACTTAGTTAGAAATTGCGCACCAGACAAAGATTTTATGTGCAAATTTTGCTTTATGTCAGGGCAATCCTCTACGTCCGTATAAAATCCATCGTTTCCTTTCATTTCAGAATTACTCAAAGTGAAATACTTTTCGTCATCTAAGATAATGATTTTTTCATTGGCAAAGTGTACCCGTCTCAGTTGACGACATCAGCGTCTTGGTATACGAAGGAGTTGCGCTTGAGAGTATTTCACTTATTCCTCAATTCCAACGATATCGTACTCTTAGAAGATCTATATTGACGAGCCAGTCTCTTCGTTGACATTCCAACCTGGTTTTTTGATCTTCTTACCAATCTTGCTGACCTCTGTGCAGTGAATACTCGTGGTCTTCCACTTTTTGGGAGATTCAGACATGGTGTTCCCTACTCGCACTTCGCTATTGTTTTATAAATGGTTCTGCGTGAAATGTTTTTATTCTGCAATATTCGACAGATTTCAGCTTTGAGTACCCGCCCAACCGACGTGTATATACTTGTTTTTATTTCTAATTTATACGACATCTTAAATCGAACACTTGAAAATAAATGAATCTCAACTGGCAGTAAACAAACCCCAACGGCAACTTAATATTATTTTCTTTTTGTTGAAATAAAAGCCAATAAATTTTGTGCCAAAACTTTCAGAACATACGTTATAGCTTATTAGAGAGTTCGCTGTATTTATCGATTGTAGTTCAATGTCCGTCGTGGTATTAGCCAGTAGTTGTTTTCTGACAGATGTTTGCCTTTATTTTCCACTTTGTGGAAACGCTTAGAGAGAAGGGTACCCCTGTATTCTTTCAACATTGTTGATACCTCTCTGGCACAATATATTCGAACTAGTTCGAATGTTTACAGATTTCTCTCCCCGGAGACTGTGCTGCTTGGGAGTGTTTTGTCTTGTTCCGTGCGGATGGCGCTTCGTTCAACTTGGTTGTAGATAGTGGTGTTATCCGTGGGGAAATATTAGTTAAACAGTTGATTATTATTCATTTGTCAAGGACAGGACAATTATACAATTTGTCCGACCTACCCTGTCACTGATGAGAGGCAATAAACTTCGAAACATGCATTCTCAGCCAAATGAAGGATAATTTTCTGTTTAATTACGAGACAAGCACTTGCAATTGGGTCTTCTTTGAAGAACTTTGCACAAATATCTGTCAGTTGTAGTTCAATGTCCGTCGTGGTATTAGCCAGGGAAGTAGTTGTTTTCTGACAGATGTTTGCCTTTATTTTCTACTTTGTGGAAACGCCCAGAGAGAAGGGTACCCCTGTATTCTTTCAAGATTGCAGGGTGTCCTGTTTTTTTCGCAAACATGAAATTGTAACAGTCGTTACGATTTTAATACTTGAACATTTTTGGTACACAAACACAAAACAATTAGATTTGTTATGCTTCTACAAGTGTGTATGAGTAAGCCTTTAAAGCATGCGTTTAAGGGCACGACGCAGAAAAAGAATCACCGTTTAAAAAATGGTTCGGGGAAAGTCTGCGAAATTCAAAGAGTAAATATGTGTACGTTTATTGTTGTTATTATTATTACTTTGCTTTTAGACTCTGTAGCTGATCATCGTTCGGCTGGAAAAAAGTTGGTTTCACTAAATAAATTGATGTTATTTGAACGGTACCCTGCAGCTCAGCCGTCGATGAAAAAGTATTTTCGTCGTTAACATATTTGTAAGTAGCTGCCAAAAATTTAGGCGCAATTTTCCTCGTAACCGTTTTAAATATATTATAAATTTAGGGACCAGTGATTAAAAACACGAGACTGTGTAGGAAGAAAAAAAAGTTGTTCCTAATGATTGTTCTGGTAAAGTACAGGAACAGGCACAGAAAATTCTCATATTTCAAATTTGCAACCTGGTAGGCTTTCACAGCTGAAGTCAATGTTCTAGTTTCCGTGGTGTTCTTTGATTGAAATATCCAAACGGTTCGACTCTAACTGTGACAGTCATCTTCAGAAACACTATTGTCCACGTATTGTTCCTAACGCCAAGAATAAATATTGCAATCGCAATAGTTTTCTCATCGATTTTAAAGAAAATAAAAAATAACATTGTATGTCGACGGTTGATAAACATATTGATTAAATATTATTTCACTAATATTTAACAAATCATTATATTCATGAAAATCTCAAGCAAATATTGAAATAATAATATTGATACAATATCAAATATATGAATACTTGGAACCTATGGTGTGAATGAAATACAACAAACTACCCAAAAACAAAACAACGTCAATATCACTCGACGCACGTTTCGCCAACCAAATTTACCAAAAAAGCGGACTGAGCTACTAATGCTGTGCTAATCTTATTCATACTACTTAGTTACTAATTGCACTCATTACTTATTACTCTAGAACCTAGAGTATACCTGTCTAACTTAAATAGTGTACCTAGTTTAATTATTCGCTTCATTTTCTACCCAATTAGTTTTGGATGCAATGATAATATTCTTGAAAATTAATGACAAATGATTTCTTCAATGTACTATGAACTGGAGCTGTATGGTATTGGGCATCCATACTATTTTCATATTTTGCAGCTTCCTGTCTAATTGATTTCAGACTTGTGTCATCAAATCGGTGATCGTAATCCATAGCATTTTGGACCACACTTATTTTTTTCGGATATGAACGTGCTCTTCGAACCGAACTTTCATGGACCTTTTAGTTCGACCTAGATACTTCTCTATGGGGCGCCGTTAGTGTCAAAAGTAGTTGTTCTCATATATTTTATTTTTACCCAAATATATTTGTTGATTACCATATATTTATTAGTTGACACCAATATATATTGAAACTGAACAAATATTTCCATTTTAGCGTTCTTTCATTCATAAATATATCGTCAATGCATATTAGCAGTGAAGAGCAATGTATTTATTACTTGTTACCAATCCATATATGAAAATGAGCTTTCGATTACCACCACTAGGTGGCGCTCACATCATGTTTTGGAATATAATTTGTTTTGCAAACCTGTTATGTTGATATGCATTGCATTCATACTTTTTGAAGATATGCAATGATGAAAACTCGAACAATCTCTCGATTATTTTCAACATAGCAGACGCATTGCGAAGAAATGGCATGAATCGGTTACATGGCGCTATCTAGTGGTGGTACTCAAAGGCTCATTTTTATATATGAATTGGTAACAAGTAAATAAATATATTGCTCTTCACTGCTATTATGCTTTGACGATATATTTATGAATGAATGAACGCTAAAATGGAAATATTTGTTAGGTTTCAATATATATTGGTGTCAACTAATAAATATATGGTCATCAACAAATATATTTGAGTAAAAATAAAATATATGAGAACAACTACTTTTGACACTAACGGCGCCCCATACTTCTCGCAGTCCTTGCAGCTAATTTAATAAATCTCCGACTTTTTTTCTTTTGTCTCATCTTTGGAAATACCCAAGATCTGTTGTAGCTTATATGAGGCTTTGTATAGCTCCTCCATATGAAGGGTTTCGAAAATGCTGTTGCAGTGTTGCAGTGGCTCGCATCGGACAGGCGTTCGAGGTCTCAGTACACGAGAATCTGTTTTTTCAATAACATAGGTATCTTAGTCTAGATGCCAATCCTGACGTCTGGTACAAGCTTGAAGTGCGCAAGATCACCCGGGGTGGTGCTGAAGGTTTTCCGGTTTTTCCTACAGCTGAAAAGTGAATACATCAATGAGTCGCCCCGGAGCGCCTCTGCAAATAATAATAATATCCGTCCTCTACCCGCACAGGCCATGCCTTTGGGTACACTTTATGTGTGATTATGAGGGAGTATTACTATCATTATTATAACCCTGAGTTACTCGAGCTTCGCATGAGATAACGACACATTTCGGAGGGTTTTACTCGTTTTGAAAAGTTGTAGATAAAAGAGTAAGGCCGGATTGGTACCCTATGTACCCGTGGTGTATATAGAGGGTGTTTCAAGTTCGATCCACCATTGTGATCTTGGAAACTCTAAGAGATACGTGGTTGTCATCTTTCGGTTCAAATACATTTTCGATTTCCTAACACTGTTTTTATTGTATTTGTGATAAATTTGTATCATATCTTTCGTGAAAGCTATATTCTGCCAAAAATTCAATGACTTGTACAATAACAAAATGTCATTAAATGTGACAAATTATAGGTAAGTCAACTTTAGAAACATAAAAAAAAACTGTAAATTATGATATTGAAAACGTATTATCTGGTTCTATTCAAATCAGAAAGAATCCAATGTAGAGCCCTTATGAAAAAAAAAGTGATGATAGTTGGAAGACGAAACGTCGGATAGCAAATTTGATAATGTATAAGTACGATTTAATGTCGAATCCTTCGAACAATAAAGCCAGAAAAAAATTAAATCTATTGTCCAAAATTTCGGTGTTTTCCGGATATCTTTGGAAACACTCAGAATTTCATAACTTAGTCAACGGCATATTGTTAGTCAGGTAAATGCGCAACTTTGCCCCATTTAACCATCTTCGTATCTCGTATGGTGAGTATCGAATTTAAAATACCCTGTATTTTAATTAGTCAGGTGATTCTTCACCTTCGTGAGTTATACTTCAGACCCAGGTTATATTATATAATAGTATTGTTTTAATTTTTCTCTTTATCACCTACTTCATAGCTATCCTACCGATAAGTATGAAAACGTGACAATTCCAAACAATTACTTGTCTATGTGATTGCCATACTGATATTTGAGTTCATGTCCATTGTAGGATAATAGTAAATACGGAGCTATACTAAATGATACTCATTATAATTATCGGTACCCGGTATAGTATGGGTGGTCTTGCTATTCAGTAAAATAATTATGACATTATTGCCTCTATTCGACTTTGAATTGCTTGACTATACATTTTTGGGGTCGCACCCAAATATACAATGAGTAATTTCATTATTTCAATAATATGATATACGAGGAGTATGGTACAATTACCTGCAAACAATCACGTTCTCCGGCTATCTCACAATATTAATCTTAATTTTTGTCAATTCTAATTCTGGCTCAGCGCTACTAAACTGGTACTTTTTTGAGAAATAGTTTATTGTGAACAGCACGAGTTTGAAAAAGGATCGTCTATTTGGACCAGAAAATCGCATACACAAAACAGCCAGTTAGTTCTTAGAGCCTAGGTTGTAACAGTTTCCAGAATCTAATGTCTAACCGGAAGCTATTGAAACTTGAATGCCCATATGGTTTCAGAATCAGTGGTTGGAGTTAATATGGTTAATAAGCAAAATAGAAGAGGAACTCATCTAAATAATTGAAGAAAAAATGGGTAATTATCCAAAAACTCATGCAAAAGTGCAATTTGGGGAACGCAAAAAAGGCTTGATATTATGCATATATCGTACTTACTCCTTCGTCATGTGTGAAATAATTTATAGATATATTTGAAAATTTATTTGTAAAATATTATGGCAAGGTTAGAACAGATTTTCTCCACGATCATCACAGAATTTGCAAATTCTGAAATGAAATTTGATTACAGAATGCTGGAATTCTCTTTCTTGAGATTGAAGAAATATTCTGCAACACCTCTGCCCCCATGCAATTCAAATGTATTTACATTCTCTCTCTTTTGATATAATAATATTCTCACACTGGTTAGCAATAATAACATTAGCCTTGACGCAGTTGATTGTCACCGTTGTGGCAAATTTCAGTAGTGTCAAAATTATTGCTGTCATGTTTTCATTCGAAAATATAAAAAGTATCATGAATTTATCCAGTGATTCAGAATCAGAGTGTGAAAATACAACACCTGAAATTACAAAGAGTACAAATAATATACTGGAAAGAATGAATCCAATAATTTCGTATTAAAGTGTATATTGTAAAATTTATAGCATAGCGCTTTCGACTTTCGTCATCTTCAGTGCTTACCTGGAAGTAAATACTCTTGTTGAAATAAGTCGATAAATACAATTACCACCACTGTATAATAAATACTGGCACAGCTCGAATATTCTTGACTTAAATATAGACTAACATTTTCGTTAATGAACCTTCAGCTTTTAAATGTTATTCTATATATTCTGAAGGACTGTGAAATGTTATTATGACAAATTTACACCACAAAAGTTTTCCATTTACCTAGTGCATATTTTTATTCCATTTAGTAATTTGATTGAAACTCGTAGGACTTAAAGCTATTTTTTTCCTTTCAGGATGAAAGGTTTAACCACGAGGTGGACAGTAGGACGGGTTATAGGACGAAATCCTTGCTGTGTATGCCTATCAAGGATACAAACGGTGACGTCATTGGTGTGGCACAAGTAAGTACTTATGCACAATGTGTGACAAAGAAAATGTATTACTAACATTGGGAAAACAAAAAGATTACCTAATAGATTAATTTCTATAATAGGGTGGTCCTAATTTTCAATTAGTCATATTCAAGTAGAATTGGTCATATTATTTGACATTATATTATTGAACCAGAAGTTTATGGAAAATGACATGAAAATTAAAGAAACAAAAATCAGAAGGGAATGCTTTGAACTGAATATGTATGCGTCGTTCGTCTCTCTTATCTGAATTTGGATAAACAAATATTTTCACACGAAACATGATACATAAAAGATATCATTATCTATGGAGAGGATCAAAGAAAATAATACAAAATACATAATTCATAAACTAAACAGATAACTTTTTTCGATATTAGATTATGTAATTGTGAGTTTCTGATTGATTTGAATACTTGATGGAAAACACCCGGCATACTGAGACTAAACAAAAATTTCTATAATGAGAAATTTGAGAATATACACGAAAATTTTTCCTTCAAACTAAGCGTGTTCCTAGTGAAATTTTTGTGAGCGCCTCTTTTAAAATCAAATTTAAAAATGTTCAGTCATTCACTTAATGTTTAACACGCTCAAGATAAATACTCCTCACCACATAACCAACAATGTTTCAATTTTCCGTTCGTTTCAGGTTATAAACAAAGTCGGTGATCAACTTTTCACTAAAACGGATGAAGAAGTTTTCTCCAAATACCTGCAATTTTGCGGCATCGGCCTCAGGAATGCGCATTTGTATGAAAAGTCGCAGTTAGAGATAAGAAGAAATCAAGTACTATTAGATTTGGCTAGAATGATCTTCCAAGAGCAGTCCACGTTGGAGCACGTTGTCTATAGGATCCTACTTCATACACAAAGTCTCATACAATGCCAGAGGGTACAGGTGAGTGAGAGTTCCAGTATGTGTTATATTCTTTAGGTGATATACCTTATAGAAAATTACTTTTTGCAAATGGGCCAATGGATTGAGGATTTTTTCGCAACAAAAATATTAGTAGGAAACTGATTGTGCCATCACATAAAAAACAATCCGTAGTTATATTCTGTTTTGTTTTGGACTCGCAACTGTCACTATTAATTCTTTATAAATATTTTAATACAAAAAACTATTTTTTAGTGTTTTGCTTATAAAATGAAAATTCGTCCACCTATTTGGTTGCTCCGATGAGAAAAATTGTAGAGAATTGATCATTAATAAGTAACGGAGAAAAATTGGAAAAAACGGAAATGTTACGATTTTTAAAGAAATTCATAACTCCATTAGTTTTCAATTTGAAGGCTTTCCACTTTTCATGGTAGTTTTGAATCGTGTATACTTTATATGTGCCCAAAACGGACGCTGTTGGATTATTATTATTTCATGTGATGGCACAGTCGGTTTCCTACTAGTATTTTTGTTAAAAATTCACACATTTTATGCTCTACTTATTGGTGTAAAAAAACTGAAGTCAACTAAGCTAGTTTGAAGATCAATCAGGCTAGATTTTCACATACTTATTTGTGGGACTCTGTAAAATATATCCTCGAAAAGGAGGTGTTTTTTTTTCAGAGAATGACTGACCGATGACTGCATGAATTGTGGGTGGCAGTGAATATTGATAATCCAAATGATAAAACTCGGTATGAAAACCCAACAACTCAATTTGAAACTACATTTTAAACGACCCAACCGTCTGCATATTCCCAATACCTATTGTACCTATACTTTGTTTCTGCAATTACTCGTATCTACCAGTTAGTAATTCCTAGGAAAATCTCTGAACTTCATTCCTATATGTGGCCAAAACGATCACTCCTAAGGTGAAGTTGGCACATCGTAGTACCCTATAAGCATTTGTTGAAACTACAATTCATTCCAGTCCAGGGAAAAGCTAAATTTACTATTTTATGAATCAAACTATCTGTTATACCCGGCGTAGCTTGGGTAAGAATTTATGGTAATAGATAAGTTCACTCGAGTGTCTTTCCAGTACATTTTAAAACTTCCTGAGTCTCTGGTCTGATTCATTCCACGGTTTCCAGAAGCTCTGAGAACGATTTTCTCGACTTTTCCAACACTTTCGCGAACATTCTAGAAATGTCTCATGTTCTATAAATGTACAGAGAGTGTCACCTTCCACGTTCCCCCACTGATAGCCAAACTTTCTAGAATTTCATTTTAATGTCTTGTCAGTACATTCTTCAAACATCCGGGGTGGTGCTGTAGGTTTTCCTGGTTTTCCTACAGCTGAAAAAGTGAATACACCACCGAAAACATCAGTAAGTCACCCCGGAGCGCCACGGCAAATATTAATAATAGACGTCCTCTACCCGCAAGGCTATGCCTTTGGGTAAACTCTATGAGTGTGTATGAGGGAGTATTATTATTATTATTTACATTTCATTTACACATACTAGAACCATTACGACATATTCTAAATCTAATTTTTGAGACTGTAAAAATACCAAAATCTTTCGAGGACTCCGTAACTACGCCAATTTTCAAATCAGGTGACAAAAAACAGGTAACAAACTACAGACCTGTTACCCTTATCAACAAACTTTCGAAAAATGTCTGAAAAATAGAGTATCACACTTTTTTAATGAAAACAATATTCTTGCTGGGTCACAGTTTGGTTTTAGAAAAAATAAATCTACGGAAGGTGTAGTATTCAAAATAGTTAGCCAAATTGACGACTGCTTTCAAAATAAAGAAAAATGTATCACTGTGTTTCTTGACTTGGCGAAGGCATTTGATACAGTAGATCATGATATTCTTCTTATGCGTCTTTATGACACTGGTATACGAGGAATAACATTCGACATTTTCAAGTATTACCTGATACAGCTATTAATTTCCAAAGAAAAACCTGGGACGAGGTTCATTCTGAGGCTGAAAAAGGTACTAAACTCATTTTTAATTGGCTAAGTGAGAACTTATTAAGTGTCAATGTCAATGAAACAGAATATATTGCATTTTTTCCAACGATTAGAGATCAGCCTCATAAAAGCAATATCGAATTACATAAAGAATCATGTGAAAATATCCTTATTGCCAATGTATTTCTATAAATAAAACTAATCAAGTCAGGTACCTGGGTGTGTTAGTAGATCAACATCTCAGATGGACCTACCGTATTAACTATACTGCCAAAAGATTTCGTAAACTAATTTACAAGTTTTTTCAGCTCAGAAATATATTAAATAAAAAAATTATGTTGACAGTATATGATGCTTTAGTGGAATCTATCCTCCGATATTGTATAATAGTCTGGGGTGGAACATTCAAGTCCTCACTGAATAATTTGGAACTGATTCAAAACTCATTGATGAAAATAATGTATGAAAAAAATTAAAGATATCCAACCCACCCTATTTAGTGAAAGTGGTTTATTAAAGGTGAGACAGGTTTATATATTTCACTGTCTATTATGTTCCTCCACAAAATCTCCAGTATCTGCTAAATACATATAATACCCATTCAAGCGAAAGTAAAAACGCAAATATTCCACGTTCCAGACTCAAAATCAGACATTTATTACTTACCTCGGACGGAAACTCTATAATATGCTACCATGAATAGATGTAAATTCAAAAAAGAGCTTAAAATATATGTCAGAAGTAACTACCAAGTGGTAGCAACAGTTTTTGACTAATGATCAATTGACTCCCTATTATTATCAATCACAATGTTCACTTTATTTTCTCGTTATACTTCCTTTTCTTCTACCTTACACACTAATAGATCACCAGCAATGTTTCTATTGGTTTTGTTTTATTTATAATTCATTTATAATCTTGGTGGTGGGTGGCTGCAATACAAGCTTGCTTAGAGCAGCCCCAGCATTCCAAGAGAGAATGATATAAACTAAGCAGATTGGCATGTACAGGTGTAGGTATGTTCTTTTTATATGATAAGAATAATGTGCTATGAAATTGTCTATATTTGCATCTGAATGTGAATAAATTTACTTACTTACTATTATTATATTCTGTTCTGATTCGATGCACGGTTTTCTCGAAATTTACAGAAGCTTTGAGAACATTCTAGATTTTTCTCTTTCATAATATAGAAATTTTCAAAGTCCATCCACCAAAGCCCCTCACTGGTTGCCAAACTTTCCTGAATTCAACTTCATTGTCTCTTCAATACATTCTAGAACCTTCTGGAGCTCTTGTTCAGTTTTATTTCAGTTCTTTAAACATCCGGAGCTTCTGTTCTGATTCAATGCACGGATTTCTCGAAATTTCCAGAAGCTTTGAGAACATTCTAGATTGTTCTCTCATATTCTAGAAATTTTCAAATTCCACCCACCAAAGACCCTCACTGGTTGCCAAACTTTCCAGGATTTCACTTCAATGTCTCTTCAGTACATTCTATAACCTTCTAGAGCTTCCATTCAGGTTCATTGCACGGTTTCCTCAACTTTTTTTATTATTTTCCAGAAGTTTAGAAAACAGTCTAAACTCTTTTACCGTTTAAATATTACATATCATTCTTGTATTGCTTTCTAAATAATTTTGAAACATAATGGATCATTCTAGATTGCATAAGAACGTTTGAGATTATTCTACAATATCTGAATCATTAACGCGACGAAAAATATTTTAGACTATTCAAAAACTCCTTGTTTGAGAAATAAATTCATATGCTGTGAAAATCTCTAATTTTCATTCCCATTTTCATAGTACTTTGTGAGGATTTGTTGAAAGTTAATAAAGAGTGGGCCATTAAAAAACGAAACGGCGGCTCTACCGAATAGGGCTTTTCATCATATTACTAGCGCATGCGCAGCCGCCTTGTTGAATGAGCGGGAATTCAAAAGTTTCGTACCGTTTTGTGCAATAATGGCTGGAAGAGCAGTATTATCTTCGCAAAAAATCTATTACTGCAAAAATTATTGATGGTGTTTTACTCGTTCACAATTCAATAGCAGCAAATAATTGTGAAAAGTTAAAAAGGTGGCAAAAAAAGTGTCATGGGCGTTCGCAAAAATGTAAAAAAAAATGCTGATTGAGAGGTTAGCCATCAGTACAACCCTTTTAGGCAAATAAAAATGGAATAAATAATAAGTGTATTGTATTATTCCAGTTAGAGTATGACAATGACTTGTAAGCACTTGCAGAAACATTTAAATTACCATGAAATTTCACAACGATTTTTACTAATTATATAAATAATTGAAAAGGAGCTATAAATTCGAAATTTTCAATCGTACGATCGTGTATAATAGATATTGGTGTAAATAGTATTGAAGAAATATTGTATTATACTATAAAACTAAATAATATAATATTCAAGAGTTGAGAATGCTATGCGAAATTGTACCCACCTGTGTTGACCCAGCTTTTGACAAGATGGAAATTGACTGGACATTCTGTAGTAACTGATTCTCCTTCAAATTTGCAACTGTTTCCCTCAAATGATGTACCAATAAATTTCAACAATGGATGTATTTATCATTGTGCAGTAACATCCTCAATCGATTGAAATCCTCTGTCACTTCGGACACATTTTTTCAATTACAAATTACATTTTCTGCATTTAGAATATGTTTTAATATTTGCTTTGCCTCATGATTTAATTATTTTTCTGAGATATGGAAGACAAGGTTTTGGAAAGATTATAAAATAATATGTACTGGCTATTAATGATTTGTGTATCACTCCACACTCCATAACAAAACCGTTTTGTTGTTCCTTTTCGTACGGGAACCATTATAAGTAATAACTTAATTTTATTTTTATTCAACTAGGACACTTATCTTATTTATTTCTTACTTACTTCTTAAGTAAATGAGGTTCATTTAATATCAGGTAATTTTAATTATTTGTACTTGGGTATTTTAACACGTTTGTATACAAAACAGTCCGAAAAAGATGGCTGACACTGACGCATGCGCACAAAAATAAACTGAGGTTAAGATGCCTAAAAACCCTGGTGTGCGGACTCATACCTGTAAAACTGTAGGATAAAACGGTGGACATTCGCTTGCTTGATTATGAGAAAACAAATGAAATCGTGGTCTATTTTCCAAAAATCCCGCGATACTTCGTGAACCGCCACCGTCGGTTTACTTGTTAGGGTGAATTATCATGAACAGAAGCTTCAAGTATTGCTCACGAGCAAGAAATGAAGAAAACAACATTACCAATCAAATTCACAGAATCACTGTCCGCAAGCAGTTTTATTCGTTACATTTTCGACTTATTATATAATTTTTATTTTGCTGATATGCAATTCACTGGAATGAATAATAATCACACATTTCACATAGAAGTATTGAAATTCAGCTGCATGGAAATTCACCATTAGAACCTGTCAATCTTGTGCTTGTGCCTATCTGACATCTGCCCAACATGCGCATGCGCAAGTATCTGCGCCATTGTATCCGAGTTTTCCTTTTAAAGTTCTCTATAATAAAGTATATATAAAGTAATAATTTTGTAGCTTATTTTGAGTTTAATTGCTTTTCAGAAGTGATAATATGTGTGATGAGTTGTGTGTTACAATGGTCTTTCATCGCTATTTTAAAAACTTTATGTCATGTAATAGCGAAGATGTTTCTTTTTTTGTGCAATTCTTTCTCGACAGAAAATTTATTTTTGGATGATCTAACCACACTGAAAAGATTTTACGAAAAAGAATGGTAAAATAAGAAAACCTAAACAAGCTTGATGATATATGCAAAATTGATAGATTTCAGTAGAAGTGGTGATTTTTTTACTTTCGCAATTTGAACTTATGGAATATTGAAAGAAACAGTAGGGTATAGCAACACGCATTGAATCGATTTGAAAAAATGTTTGCCATGTTTATTAGAGCATGGTGAGTTAAGAAATAAAATGTAAGTTCCAAATTGGTTCCAGTATATTTTACAGATATTAAGTAGTAGGTACTCACTTTCGGTATTAGACATAATGAATTATTGATTTCATCTCTCAGAAAAATAAAGAAACGAACTCATCATCATAATAGTCAATAATATTGCACTACGAAATTTTTCATTCTGCTACAACTATTTTGACTTTTAAACAGTATTAACATTATTGTAAAAAAATAAATCATTTTGTGTGGTGTTATTTTTCTAAATATTTGGTCTTCCACTTCGAGTATGGAAACTATATTGCTTTAGAATGATATTTCAAAAGTTACTGACATTCCGTCAAATTCAATCAACAACAATCACAATCACTATGTCCATGGAATATTGACATGAGGACGATGCGCCATCTCTGGATCCGATTACAGAAATAGACCATGATTTCATTTGTTTTGTCTAAAAAAAATCTAAACAAAATCTAATCAGTCGACACACCAGGGATTTTAGGCATCTTAACTGAGATGAAAAGGCCTATTAGGTATATTACAACGCTCGGACACGTCAACTACATTTTAGATGGGTACATCGTTCGCAATGATATTCACCCAATATACGTAAATTTCATTCCTCGGAGCTATGACCGCAATCACTTAATTTTTAAATGGTAAAATATGGCAAGTGAAACCTCATTTGAAAGGTAGGTATTTTCCTTTTCAATATTAATAAATGAATTCTATCGATTCGCTTTGGAGATATAGGAACTTGAAGTTGGAAAATAAGTTTTTCCCGCTGCCGACACTGTAGATAGTCCGTCCATACATGCTTAGCAACAAAACAGGTAAATGGCCTATATCATTCGTTTACTAAAGCCGTAGACACAATGGAAGTTTTATGTAATAAGTTTTAAGTTTTGGGATTTTGGGTATCAATTTTACAAATAAAACAAGATGCAAAACAGAATTGAAGAATGAAGCTTGAATTTTACCAACAAGATTGTTTATGAGGCGTGATCAGAATAATAATGGCAATGATAGTTTCGTCTTAAAAAAATATCCAATATCATGAAATTTAAAACTAAAAACATAAAACTTCTATTGTGTTTCAGCACTAATTCATCTTGACAACGAAATGTAAATAGTGTCATTTACATGCCTATGGTAATAATTACTTTGACTTTGAACGAGTAATACCTTCAGCTTCATTCATATCAATTTTTAGGTTATGAGACTTTTTGAATATTATTTTGAATATTCGGCAACTTAGCTACGCGAACAAGTAATTTGGAATGAAATAGCGGAACGAATAATCATGAAGGAAGGTTAAGAAAACAAACTTCAATCCAGCCAAGTTTTGAGAAATGTCAACAAGCAGCTGGAAAAACGTAATAAGTAACACGGAAAGTCTCGACTGTTAACATCCTCGGCAAGCGACAAGCCTTGGCTTTGCTTCGGCTCGTACTCGCTCATCTCTAATTTTAACACGTCTTTACATTCCTTGTTAGAGGTAGTGGATTTTCTCAAGAGCTAAGACTCATACCGTAGCAGAGGACAAATTTACGTATCGGCAATGAGTGTGAGTGAGAGATATATTCAAAGTCATAGCTCTTAAGAAAATCCACTAAGTACCTCTACTCAATCAATAAAATAAGATCTAACAATGCAACTGTTATAAGATAATTATTATTGTCAAGGAATTAAATGTTCTGTTTACCAAAGAAGAAGAACATGCAATTCCGTTTAAAATTTTTATTTCATCCTCATTTACTTGATCGAAAAAATTTTAAGCTTCTCAAGAATCGATAAAAAGACATTTTCTCGAATTCGACTCAAATGCAAGTACAACAAAAACATGTAAGAGATATTTTTTTCGCCAATTCGCAATTGAGGACGTTTATCAGTATCAAACTGATCCTTGATTGAACGACATTATAGTGAATTACTTGACTGAAGCTGCTGAATATCCTTCCTTAATAATGTTGTTTTTGATTCCATTTTTTTATTTGACAAGGGTTTTGTTCATATTAATTTACGTATTATTTTCCTCTGAAATAACAACATTTTTTTATTATCTAACAGCTGCAATTGAAAAATATCAGAGATTAAGAAGTGAATCAAGTTAACATTTTTCAATAACTGCTGTTTTGGATTTGAACAATGTTCGAATTTCAATATATTTGGAAAAAAACACTCTGCAGTTCCGATAAAAGGACGACGCCAATATAAAACATAATTCTTGGCATTTGAATAAATGCAGTGAAAAATACAGGTCTCAGAAAATAAAAAGCTCAGTAGACACAAAATGTTTCTATATAAACCCTTCCTCCTCGCATACTCGCATGTCACCTTCATTAATTCTGCCACGAGGGTTCGCTGCATCAAATAAAACCACTGAAAGCGAGTAAATGTTCCTAAAAGCACATCAAATTTTATGTTTACGAACAAAAACTACTAATAACCCAAGATGGCAGAGACTACCTAGTTGGAGGTTTCTCCCATCCTCCCGTCTTTCTCGCCTATCTCACGAACTCATTAACTTGATGTACTTCCAAGAACATTCTGATTGTCCGAAGATAATGACAAATCAATAGGGCAATCTCCCACCAGAGGACACTGTTGGTTATAAATGGTCCCCTTTTGCCTCCAGAATCCCTTGATTATAGTTAGGGGAAACGAAACGTGTTACCCATTTTATAAACGAAATCGAATATCCATTTATCCGAGGAGGATATCAAAAAATAAGTACCTGCAATATATATTCACAACAATTATGAATATTTGTATGCCTACTTTTTACTTTCTACCATCTCCTGATTTTCAAGACTTCCGTTCAAAAATTTGCTAGTAATGCATGGGCGGTTCTTCAAATATATGTTTATATTAATAAATGATGAATTTATTGCATATTTTATGAGCGCACTGTAGAATCTGATCTACTAGTATCTAATTTGGAAAAATCAATTATATTTAAAAAAGATCAGAAATCGAATGTATACAATTCCAAAAATCCAAAAAACATACTACCGATTTTTGTGATGTGACTAAAGTTTAACGATAAAATAATTTTTTCAACCGAAATATAGCATAAGTAAAATATTCATTTTCGACGCTCCGGATGCATGTTATTGAAAATTCTACATACTTCTGTTTCGGATCTGTCGTTACCACGAAGTCTTACTATTTCAATTTTCTCCTGCAAAGACGAATTATCTGCCATACTTCTTTATTAGTATAGGTACTTGAAAAGGTATAAACTTTACTATTAACATTGACAAATTTATGTGTTTTCGTATTTTATTCTAATGACGTCATCTCCATAGCAACTAAAGTTTCAAAGCATTCTTATAAAAATAATATTTTTGAAATGATGCATCCCAAACATGAATGAAACCAAGATTGTAGATATTTGGAATAACTGACAACCACCAAAGAGGAACTGCATGAAAGATTAAGACAGGCACAAATGTAATCCCAAGGCAATGATGGAATTTTAATCGAATTTATGATTAAATCGGGAATTGGTTGAGAAGTACAAATGTGTAAGCACTCTCATCTCAATCCATTCTTTTGTTGTAGTTAATTTATGTTATCAATATTGGATATTGAATGTCAAGATAAATTTAATTTCTCTGCCAAAAAAACTACAGTATTCTGATGGACATAACTATCCCCCATACTATGGAGCTATGTATGGAAGAAACAGAATTAGACACCATGTTGAACAAACTCGACTGCCAACGACCTAAAAGAGCAGTTTAAACCACATTTTTGAAAATATTGTGATTAATATGGCGACTATTCGAAATATTTTGATTAAATTATAAGAATTTGATGCTCTATATATTGAAAATAAAAAACTTCTGAATCGGATAATGAATAACAGTTTTATAGGGGCGGTCCGCTCTCAAATGGGTCACTCTGTATACGCATTGTTTTAATTTGAAATAAATGTTAGAATTCCTACGGTATAAATCCATAAAACCGGTATTATAGGAACTTTTTATTAGTATGTTCAAGTTATAATAATGAAAGATTATTGCGCTCAATGCGAATGATGTAATATCTCGCTAGAGTGGATGCAACGAATATTTTTGGTTCTATTTCAAATTTTCATCAAAGCAAACAACCATTCATACAAAGTAGGAAGTATTTTTCAATTAATATTGAAGGCAGTATAATGATATGATGTTGACTTTTTTTGCTGTCTCCAGACCAGTGTATAGTTTTGAATGGGCTCTGAATCACCCGGATTTAAGCTTAGGAGATAGCCTCACCAAAAACTAGAATAATCAACCATAAACTTCACAACGTTACTAGTTCTCCCTTTTCACCATCATCTCAAAGGTCTTGTTGTAGATTAACAGATTTTGCCACGGCACGGGGGTAAATATTAGCCAGCAAAGTTCCACGAATCAGCTTCATTTGTCAAAGAAAAAAGGTGTAAAATATAACACTAAATATCAGAAATATGTGCAACACGAAAATAAGTTGAATTTGTAAAGAATTAGTCACCCTAATGGGAATTTTATTGGAAGAATTCTTACACTCCTTATTTGCATGTAAGCGAAAATATTATAAAATATTCGAGTAGAATATATGATCGGATACAATATGATGAATACTTGTGTACTAAATTAGTTTGTCTAGTATATTACGAGTAATCAATGTGAAACATTAAACAATTGTTGGTAATTTTTGATATGGTAAATAAGAACTTCGATAAAACCTTGAAAACTTGAAATCGATGAATGATCAGCCTGTGGACTATAAGGTCGATGTTCAACAATAATCAACTGGAGTATCAATTTCTCGTTCGCGTAGGAAGATAGTTAATATCACGCAATGTTCGTCAACAGGGAGTCGCATACGCCGACATATTTACTCATGTACTAGAAATATTAGCGGCGCTACAACCGTCGTTAGTCGGCAGTAATTAGGCGCTATATCATTAACAACGGGATTGCTCCATGCAAACAAATATCAAGCTGAAACCGATGCCATTATCGCGAAGATACAAATTGGATAATGTGCTTGAATTCAGTATTAATTCTAACAACATGATACCTGAATAACTAAGCCAACCAAGTACGGTTCCTGAGCCGAACGAAGAAGACTAGTCAATCTATGTGAAATGCAATTACACACGATTAAATCCTTTGATTTTCAGAGCAGAGTCGTCTTATCATTCCTTGCACAGCATGGTAAGAATCACGTCTCCTCAAGCAAGTCTTGCTCAAAACTATTGCACGTTCTCATTGTTTCGTTACAGGTCAATGCAAATCTACTATTTGCTTTTCTTCTAGTGAATATCCCTCTTACCTAATTCCCAGCACAAATGGGTGGGTTTTGAATACCCTGTACGCTTCTCAGATTGGCAGCTTCTTTAACAGATTTTTTCTTTGCCTCCTCCGGGTTCAGTATACTGTATGCAGTATGCTCAAACGCGGTCTTCATCTGATACATCAGTGCAGATCATTCTGTGAGATGTGAAGAAGACTCGTCATCTTCCAGTCAGCACCTACATAGTGGATTATCTGCGATTCCAATGGTGATTGTATCCCGTTACGAGCCTTATCATTGGGAGCTTGAGATATCGTCTACTAGCAAGAGTAGGGACAGCAACAACTATTGTACCAGAACTAGCCTGTATAATACCATTTTGATATATCAGGCAATACTTACGGGAAAACTATAACTATTCCTTTCTAGGTTAAAAGGCGTGATACTTCTTGCCCCACGCAAGGGCATCGCAGCCGACTCGTACGAGAAGCAATATAAATCCAACCCTGAACCTAAACCAAATCTGTAATCCGATTCCCAAAAACTCTAGGAAAGTCCCATTAAATATCGGTCAACTGCCAGCCAATAGGATGTCAGTAGACCCCATGGTTGGGTTGGTTGGTTTGAAGCTGATGGGCCAGATGCAGGGTATACCCGTGAGGGTGTCCCTTAACACTGACACCTGCTAGGGTCTATTGAATATTCTGTCGTCAGTGGTTTCTTGTTGAATAGGCATGTGTCTTTCACCAGGTTCAATAGTTTATTCACTAGGTGCTTAGGATTCATGCCTTTTTCTAGGTTGGTCTGTCCGAATATTCTGTAGCGCATGTTGTGAAGATGATGTGGAAGGATGTTTACTCCTCGTCACCACAAAGTCTGCACTCCACGGTTTTTCTGTTTATTCCCATAGTGTGCGGGTGTTTCCTAAGACCGCAGTGTCCGGTAAGTAAGCCGGTAATTGTGCGTATCTTACATCTGTTTAGGTTGAGAGTGTCAGCTGTCAGTGATTGGCTCAAGTGCCTCATCATGGCTGCGCTGTGTCGATGCCCTTCGATTTGGTCCCAATATGTTTTGTTATCTTCCACTCATTTATAAGGTTTCCGCATGGGGTTTTGCTAATTCCAAACACTGGTTTTGGACCTGTGAATGATAATTCAGATGCACGTCTTGCAAGTGGTTCTGCTTATTCATTGCTTATTCATTACCCCTATGTCCAGGCACCCACACAAGTGTAACCTTGTTGTGTTTTGCCAGTTCATTGAGGCTATGAAGGCATTTCCAAACCTGCTTTGACCTAATCTGCATCTGAATAAGTTTTGGGGTAGATTTTGGTGTGCCCAGTTTGTGGTTGGGATCTTCAATTACCTATTTGTATGAGTCTGTATGCACTCATCCTCGCCTCTCCTATGACTGTGATCTCCATGGTGGAAAGTTTAGGATGATTTCCAAAGCAGCGGTCATAGTGTTGCTCATGGCGCTCGTGATACACAGACAAGGGAGCCTCTGAAGTTTACCGAGGTTTGACTTTGTGCCACCACAGCAGCGAGCCGTATGTGATTCTGGGTCTTATGATTGTGGCGTATAGCTTTTCGGTTTCTGACCCCATGTTTTTCTAAAAGCTCCTCTGCACATCATGAATGATGATTTGCTTTTGTTGATTACATATTGCAGATGCATGTTCCAGGTTACTTTCTTTTCAGCTACTTGTAGTGTTTCGCCTAAGAATTTGAACAATTGTATGCCCCCATGGTCGTGCTCAAAACTTCACCAGAATATAGCCTCAGATCAACTAAGTTCTATGTGCCTGCCTTTCGTCCGATATGCGATGGCCAACCTTGCCGAGCAAAAAAATGCTCAACTGACTGACCAGATTGCAAGAGGTATTCAACATGTATTGAATGTCGAGATTTTTTTTGAGACCGGTGAGTGTGCCATATACTTTTCAAATAGACATTTTTCGATCCTATTTCAAAAAACTAGTCTTTTTCGATGTTCTTTCAGTTATTAGATCCCTTGGCTAATGAATAGGATTTCCTGTGCTTATAGAAAATTGAATTCAACAAGGTTCAAGAAAAAGTTTGAAGATGACTTGTAAAATAAATGTCTGTCTCTTGTTATCTGAAAAATAATCCCCTTTCCTAATTGCAGTCTCTTTTGGACGAGATTAAAATTTCTTTTTTTATTCCTTCTATTTTTTTGTTTAATTTCTGTACAACTTCTAAAGAAGCTTCAATTAATATTCTTGTTTAAATTGATAGCAGTATTGTTTATTTTGTTAATTATTAGGTACAGGTTTCTTTTTTTCCCTTTCAGGTAGCTCATTGTTTCAAATATTGATTAAAATAGTATTCATTAATTGTTGATCTTCATTGATATTATTTTGATTAGAATAAGTTCTACAAGGTTGAGTAGAAGAACAAAATCTGTTAACGAACAGGATTTTGAACTCTGTCTTTTGACACCACCTATGCTTACATTATATTTCTAATAATAATACGTATGGATATTGTCATTAGTAAAATTGCACCTTTCCTGTACCGTTCCATAGAGGGAGTAACATATGTAACGAATGTATGTTATTAGTATAAAAAAAGTATTACAAAATCTTCAGCAAAAGGGGTAGCGACAAAATATATAATTAGAAAATATTGTGACTGGTGGAAAATCACTTATTTCAGGGATTTACTGTGTTTTTTTATTATATCTGCAACATAATCCTTCCCAAATGAACTGAAATGCGTGCGAAATACTAAAGATAACAACGGCTTAGTTTTATCTAAGTTTTATCATACTCTAAATAAGATTGTGAAAAACAATTGAACCATGTCAACAGTACATTTGTGACATCAGATGTCCATTACCTACCTCATAAGACGTGAAATATAAGGAACATTTTCCTGTCCTGACATTAATTTGGTTAATTAGACAGGTATAAGGCACAAATGCATGATGAGCTCATGTGATGTTGTATCAAATGCCTTGTGATAATCGATCTAGGCCATTGAAAGGTTACGCTTATACTGTACACAGTCCTGCGTGATACATCTGTCGATCAGCAGGTTCTTTTCCTTCTTAGATCTTCTCTGCTCATGTATCCGTTCATATACCGCATCAACTGCGAGAGTATTTATAGTATAACTGCATGTATAAGATACGGGTAAACATCTCATAACATGCATCCAAGCATGTTATCAGTCTGCTGTTTTTGGGATCAGACAAATCTCCGTTTCAGGGGATTAGCACGGTGCACCCTTCGACAAACTGTTACTAGATGGTGGTGGGTGCTTGGAAACTTTTTCCACCAATAGTTGTTTGAGGGCCCGTCGAATTTCTTCCATAGTCATCGGATTGCGCAGTTCATTGAGCTCAGGCTGACGAAGCCTCCTGCAGAAAGCTTCGAACTGCACTAGAGCTGAAGTATCTACGTTCAGTGGTTGATGCGGATACTCATAGATATTCTTCGAGAAAGCTCTTGGGATAAGCGAGATGGTTTATTGCAAAACTTAATGTTTTCCGCGATGCTTCTCGCCCGTCTCACTAGTGACTCCTTTGCAGTCACCAGAATTCATATCCTATCAAGACAGTGCTGTTCAATAGTAAAAAAGTATGCTCTAATTTGAACTCGTCTTTAATTTGCGGCACTTAGCCGCACTGCCGCCACACACTGGAAATGAGACACGTGTTGTCTCGCCGACTTGATCTTTGCTTCCATCTTGTGTACGCGCCGCTCATGCCTTCCAATCAGAGGGGTGGTATCTCTCCCCTTTGTTTGAGACAAAATCTGAGCGGCGTCATGGCTTCATACACGAGTTGATTTGCAAGATGCCAGCCTCTTCTGAAAGGACATCGTGAATCTCTGCATCCACCCGTGCAGTCCTCGACTTCATTAAATGTCAGTTCAAAGTAGATTAATTTGCAGTAAACGAAACATTCAAATCATTGGTTGACGTCTTTACCCTACCACAAATTTGCGACAGAATGGGCCTTGATGACGTAATTCCGTGGGTATTGCGTAAATCAAGAGCAACTTATAACTATTACATAACTCACAGAACTCTGACAACCTGGGACAGCAGATGGACGTAAATGGGAAAATAAATGGGATGAGGAATATTTTGATCGATATAAGAAGCGTAGACATGTCTTCGAATACAAGTCAAGATTATATTGTTCTTCCGCCTTGTCCTAGAAATAACTATTTCACTATTTCAACAAAATTAAAGTCGTGTGTAGAGTCGATTGAAGAAAAAGTTTTTTTATATAAATGATATTTCAACAAAAGACAAAAACCCATGCATGACACCTAATCGAATTGATTAATTTGTTTGATCAACCACCAATTTGGTTGATTCTCAATATCTACTATAAAAGTTATCGAAGAAACATTTTTAATTTTGTAAGAACTGCCATTTTTTGGGAAAATTATTGATTGAATATTTCCTAAGATTTAAACTTAGGGAATATTTAATGAGATTTGTAAAGCCTTTTTGGCGCTTCTCATGGATCGATAATATACAAGATTTTGCACCTTTTTATTAACAATTTACTGTATATCATAGGCCAATTTTAGATATATCGTTTGAGAGAGTCACCAACGTTCAATATTTCACCAATAATTAATATCAATGAGACTTTTCACAACTTTATAATTTCAAATATTGTGAGTGACGAATTTTGGATAAAAATAAGAGCTGAACCTTTCATTTCTTATGTACAGAAAAACTGATAAAAAATACCTGTTGCCGGTAATTTTGCTGATAAAATCATCCATCTATCTATTACCATAATGGAGATATGGAAGACCCTTGTTGCAGGACCATGTATATACCTACAATAAGTAGAGGTGTAGTTATGTTAGGACACGATTCAGTTCATTAATCTTGTTTTGTGAGGGCGTTTCAATTTCAGTTGAACATCCAGAAATTGGACCGCGGCAATTTTTGCTAGCTTTAGAAACCTTATCTTTTTTATTGTATTCTCTTTCATCCTGGTACCAGAAGCGTTATGAGGGAGGTTGGTAAGTCTAGAGGTGTCCACTTCTCTCTCGTACTTTCACAACTTCCACTCAATGGGCGAATCACAGAATTCAATGTGTTGATAAACTCAAATAAACTTACATTTTTCGAGCGTGGTTTCGATCGCTTATTTCTACTTTGAGCACCACATTTTGGAGTTGAAAAATTCATTGAATTCAATTATGAAGAAAAAAACATTGACAAAATTTGAATATTAAAATGTTTTATAAGAATTTCCAGAATCTTTCAAAATGTATATTTTTTCGTTTCAGATTCTTCTCACACATAAAGATTCAAGTGCCAGCTTCTCCAGAGTTTTCGACTTCGAAGAAAACGATGTGAATATAATAGAGTCAGGAGAAAGCAGAACTAGGTAAATATCTTATGAACTATTGCCGTTGTCTGTGTGTGTAACTTCTAATAGAGCAATAAGTATAACGAGATTGGGCCGATTTGGTCGGATTGGATACATCACCTTGACCTTTTTTTTGTCGGACGATAGCATCACGGAGAACATTACTCCAAGTGTTCATTTTAATAAAATGCTATGCTTTAATTGAGCAAGATTAACCACCTGCTGACTGAGATTTTATTCGAATCCTTCGCGCATTACTTGTCATGAAATATTTGCTACCGAGGTGTGTTTTTTACTTCACTTACGAGGAAAGCTGCTGTCAATTTAGGTATAGTCGTAGCATTACAATTTCTTGTATATGGTATCATTTATCTCGGAAAACTCCAATCTTGTCTGACCTACTCTGGCACTGATGAGATGCAAAAATTCGAGACTGGTCTGTCCAATTGAAGCAGAAACCTCTGACTTTTAATTGCAAGAATCACTTCGAATGTTTCTTTGATTAGGTTAAATTGGGGCCGTATGTGCTACATGCCTATACACCGTGACCTTTTCAGATATATTGTGTATTTCCTAAACTGACTAAAGATATGCTGTGGACGTTGGCACTGGTGGCAGCGGTTTTTTTATAACCCATTTGGCCCGTCTTATTGCTGGCTTTTTTGCTAAACCGTAAAACGGTTCTGGTATGTTAAGAATTTTCTTGCTAAAGAATCGGTCTCTTCAATGGCTGTATAACCCCAGATCGTTTAGAGCTTTTCAGTAATCCAAGAAAAGTTTTGAATAAATTTGCATTGAACTGACTGCTTTTATTGCATGTATGGAAGTTAATAACTTTTTTTTTCCTTACAAACTCTTGCCTATTCTCTTGCGACCAGGGGAATTATCCTGATTGTCCTGTCATCGATCCCTCGGTTCATTTAATCTCTCCTTCATATTCTTTCTGAGTTTCCATCTGAGATCCTGACATAAACGAATGTTTGTAATTTTGGTGTATAATCAATTCAAAATCATATAAACCTACCCAAACTTTAAAGCTACTTGCATCTCCCGATGTAAGCTGAGGTTGATATTCAAACCGCCTTCTCAAGTATTCTTAAACTCCCCTTGATATTTATATTGTTCAATACGACAAGTACACCATTTTTCATTATTTTCATCAGTTTGACTATGTTGATCACCTCGAAATGAATTATTTTTAATCTATTTTCATTTTTATGAAATTGCCTTTCAAGTACACCCAATTCGACATGCTGTTTTCATGATGAAGTAAAAGCAAAATAATTCCCCATACATATATTATTACTGCGAGCTTTTCACAAACACACAAACCTATTATTTATTGTTGTTTCAGTCCATTAGAAGGGAGGTTTCCAATCAACTTGGGAATCACAGGTCATGTTGCAACGACAGGAGAGGTGAGTTTATTTTCAGTAGTAATACTATAAGTACTTCAAAATAATCAGGTTATACATCGATAACTTGTTGCATAATTATAAAGAGTGTCAGTTTGACAGTTTAAATAATCCGACCGCGAATAATCCGAATCGACTAATTTTTGAACAATTTTTGATAAACGTCACAATTTGACAGTTCTGTTTGTTGTATATTGATGTCGATGTGGTTACTATGAAAATGAAATTATTTTAAAATTTTCGATTGGTGGAGCTACTCTATGTATAATCAGGTATTATCGAAATTATACGAGGTAACTTAACTAAATTGGACATTCTGATTGGTTGAAAATCATACGAAAAAAATAATCAATTATATTCTACTTTACTGGTGAAAGTAAAATAACCGGATCCGATAACACGTGCCGGTTGTTTTGCCGTAACTAATATTTAATTGTAGTCAAGCAGGTAGCAAGTGCGAATATGAACCCCAGGGGGGTAATATTTCCGTCTGTTTTGAAACGAATTAGAGTTTTTGAACTCGAAACTAATTTGTTTTCAAAGTTTTGTTTGTTTATAACGGGGTCTAGCCGTAATATGGCATTGGTTAAATTAACATATGATTTATATTACTAACTTGTGAGCTAAGACATTCGTTGCCATAGTCCATAGTAATAAACAAATTAAATATTTAATCGTCCTAATTTTAAAGGGTATTCCTTAGTGTCATGAATATTTTGATGTGCCCTTTCTAATTCTACATTAAAAATGGGAAATTCTTATCAAAACAAAATATCGATTTAGTCATTCTCTTTTTTAAGTTACCCTATATATTTCACTCTCACGTCAACAAATTCTAAACTAGCTAAAGTCTAGTGAATTTCAGTTATACATAAGAAAATAATAGTATATTATGTAAAACGTGTTATAAACGTTAAGCACGACGCAGCGTATTGGACCGAGTGTTAAATAAATTCATAGGAATACGAAGATATTTGAGTTGTATTAATAATATCCAATAATTTTTACATACAATTTGGAATATTAATGCCTATTTTTTATTCTATATAGTTTTCACACTGATACTATCTTTATATCTTGTTATGTGCCTACTTGAAACGTAATATTCATTTAAATTTTTCAATAATATAAATCAGTATTCGATAAACAAATAATTGAAACACTATCAACTTCACTACTTTTATATATAGGAGATCAAAAAGAAAATAATTTCAACGGTAGGTATATTATTCTCGAAAAAACTTTTTGAATCACATCAAACTTATGAAGATTTTTTTTAACAACAACCCATCCATTGGGTACACTCTATGAATGTTTATGAGAGAGTATTATTATTATTATTTCAAGATGCTTCATCGAGAGAAATTGTTTCAGATACTTGCATTTGGGTATCAGATCGTTTTTTTTTACATTTCCAAAGTTGCTTTATATTTGCACGGGAGTGTACGATATATCTTTCAATAGTTTTCTTGGTTGCTTATTGATGAAATTCCTATTATATGGGATGTTTTAGAAAAATTCTAAATTGTCGAAATATAACATTTATTCTGTTGACATAGAAAATGCAATTAACACATAAACAATTTCACATTTTTTTTTGAGTTACCTATCATTCACCTGTCATAAAATATGAGATATATGTTTGATATCCGAGGGACTGAAGTTGAAATAGGTACCCCTCTCTCCTAATCCCAATGAGGCAATTTTCTGTTACCAAAGTTGTTCCCTGGCTACATTGAATGATTTTATACAAATACTTTCATGGTGGACACTATTTCAAGTGCTTCATGGATGTGTTGACTTACCATCATTTTGATAAATGACAAGAATTTAGAAACCAAAAGTAAAATTTTCTGTTAGTTCACATGAAGCATTTGCAATAGTGATATTCTGACAAATATTATGCAATCATCTGACGGAAATTATTCAATGTTCCTCACCGTATCAGCTAGGTAAGTAGTGGTTTTCTGCCAGATATTTGCCTCATTTACTATTTTGTAGGATGATTTGGAAAGACGGGAATTCCGACAAACTAGAAATAATTTTTTAAGGAGAGTTTAAACAGCAAATAAAATAAAATAATGAACAAAATAACACAAAATAAGAAAGTTGAACATCTGTATGAAAGCGTTTATATAAGAAATAAAATAAAATAAGGAATAAGAATAACAACAAAAAATTACCAACATTCATCTTTTTGTTTTATTTTAATTTATTTTGTTTGGAAACCTTTAATGCGCATGACTGTAATCTTTTATTCTTGTTCCGAGTTTCCATTATTCTAACCTAACACATGAAATGATAAATATATTATTTGTGGTTGTTTTCTAACTGTGTATAAATAAAAAAACGGATAGAAATATTGAGGTAGGGGCGATGATGTTCTTGAAGGCAGGCACTGCTGCTGTAGCTGTATTACTTGTAATGCGGAATAGGCTTTACAAAGTTCGACCCTTGACTAGGAACAAAAAGTTCAAAGTGTATAACAATTTGTTGAAATATGCAAAAATGCATGATAGGAAGCAGTTTTTTAAATACACGAGGATGTCTCTAGAAATGTTCGACCATCTATTGAGAAATATCGAACCGTAGGTATATTGAAAGAGATCAAACCAATCTTCCAATCAAACCAGAACAATAGCTGACTATTTAAATTACAGTAAATACATCATCTCATATCAACTTCAACTAGTAAAAATGTTTGTATTTCTAGAGAGGGGTTTTCCATATGTAGGAAATAACCTGGAATAATTATATAGAAAAAACACAAAATACAAATGTTATTCAGCCCTATGCTGTATCACTTCCGTTAAAAATAACGTCATCGATATTCGTCATTTCCGTTATTTTGCTATTGCTTGGTGATAGCAAAATAACGGAAATGGCTAAAAACGGTGACGTTATTTTTGACGGAAGTGATACAGCATAGGGCTGAATGTCAGAAAAGCTGCGACTTGAATCGTTTATTCGTATTCTTTATTTTATTTTAGTCATCTGTATAAACCAATGTTTACTGCACTTGTTCTCAATTTGTTTTAATTAGTTTCTTATTTTATTTTATTTGCTGTTTAAACTCTCCTTTACTTATTGTAACTCAAACAAATTTATTGGACTTGGTGCATGTTCTAGTAATCAAAAATGTATCAGGACATTTTTTCTAATTATATTTTTTTACAGACAGTAAATTTACTGAATGTTTACGAAGATCCTCGTTTTGATCCAGAAGCAGACAAAGGCACCACCTTCAGACACAAAACTGTACTTTGTATGCCGATTAAAAACTCTAGAGGAAAAATTATCGGCGTGATTCAGCTCATCAACAAATTCGACGATCTGCCCTTTACTAAGAACGACGAGAATTTCGTGGAGGCTTTCGCAATTTTTTGCGGCATGGGAATTCATAACACTCGCATGTATGAGCAGGCGACAACGGCAGTGGCGAAGCAGAAGGTTATCTTGGAAGTCCTGTCGTATCATGCGACAGCTAGTATTGAAGAGGCGCAAAGATTAAGGGTAAGCCCAAAGGTGAAGTATTATTTTTTACAATGTTCGAGTAACAGTTTTTGCCGTTTTTTCTGTCGTAACACATGTGATAAAATATTTCATAAAATTAACAGTTTGCATGGTTTGTAGCACGTGACCACTTCTACATTGACAATTTATAATATTTCCGAAACAAAGCACAATATTAGATATTACCCAAACTAATATAAGTAATGTAGGGAGAGGGGACACTCCTCAGCTTACTGTGTGAAAAATTGTCAATAAAACCAACTTTTAATGCTTTATTGAACAGTAACAAGGTTAGAATGAAAATCCGATGCGAGTGGAAAGTTCAGAGCGCGAGCCGAAGGCGAGCGGGAGGAACCACGAGCATCACGAATTTTCATTCTAACCGAGTAGCAGACTATACTTTCTCCATGATCAAACATTTGAAAATATTTTTAAATGGAAACGAACAAAAGATAATTTCCACACGAAATAATAACTATTATTTAAAAACACTGTTTATCAGAAAGGACTAATCCTGAACTAACCAGAACTAATTTTTTAATCGCAAAGATGCATTAAGAATAAACTATTGAATTAAAAAAAAAATGCATTGTTGGTGGCTTGAACCCACGACCTCTCGTCTACTAAATAAATAAATAAATAATTTTCTACAATTTTGAAATTCAGTCACCGCAGAGTTTTGCAAATCATAACAATATAACATCTTCTCTCTTCTCCCCAAGTGCTGGGGAGGAGGTTGAGCGCTTGTGCCAAGGGTTGCCTAGGGTCCCGGTCACCTCCGCTGATGTTGGCGGTGGGTCGATCTATAAAACTGATGCGGGTTGTAGGTGGAATAATACACGCCTCCTGCGAAGCTTATGCGTGTCGTTTATTGCATTCAATCTAGATACTGCTATTGTCTGAGTTCGTGTGAGGCTGATTATTGCGAGTTAACCCCGGAAAAGGCTGAAAGCAAAAAACCGGGTTCTCGTCTACTATGCCAATGCTATACCATCTGAGCCATCCGGCCTCTCATTAAAATATGTTTGATAAATATTATATTAATACTACGAGTTTCAATTATTCGGGTGTTTTGGTAGTAAACTTTCCAGTATAATATTTGTACTCTTTGTAATTTCAGGTGGTGTATTTTCACACTCTGATTCTGAATCACTAGATAAATTCATGATACTTTTTATATTTTCGAATGAAAACGTGACAGCAATAATTTTGACACTACTGAAATTTGCCACTACGGTGACAATCAACTGCGTCAAGGCTAATGTTATTATTGCTAACCAGTGTGAGAATATTATTCTTATACAAGAGAGAGAATGTAAATACATTTGAATTGCATGGGGGCAGAGGTGTTTCAGAATATTTCTTCAATCTCAAGAGAGAGAATTCCAGAATTCTGTAATCAAATTTCATTTCAAAATTATACGTGACATCACATTGTAACGTGCGACATCTCATTTGAAGTCACAAACATGTATCCAATAAATTGAGGCGATGTGAAAATTTCCGCCTCAAAGAAAATCTTTGTGACGTTTTTTGGACATGGAATGCGATGTCACAAGAAAAAAAAAATACTGTTTGCTCTGTGACAGGCAGAAAGATCGAACCCGGGCCGCCTGGATGACATGAAAGCGCTTTAATACCACGACCACTTCGCTTCATAATATAAAAAGTCACCAATAGGTATTATACAAGTCCGCATTTAATATCATCACAAATATGTCGCACTGTGATATCGATCAGAGGAGGCTACATTTAGGGCTATTGTGACAAATATATAGACAGTGAATCCAAGCAGAGTTTGTCCACCAAGTTGATATCTGAAAAGATAATAGGTACCGTTTGGGCTACTAAATGCAGTAAATATTGCATAACAGAAGGGACTTATGGAATTATAAAATTATTTTGGAAAAACTGAATTTATCGCTTTCTTTAAAGAAATCGAGATGATCTGACACATAATGAAACTACCATTTGTTACATCACATAAACCTTCATGTCACACGATGGTTGCCTGGGATGCGTCTCGTTCAAGATCTGGGATGTACTAAGTGGCTACCAATTAATGAAGCAATCATTTTTCCAAAAGACTCCATGTTTCCTATCAGGAAGAATCATCTCTCTTGAAGAGTATTTGATAATACCTTCAACTACTCGTAGTTCGGACAGTCCAGTTAAAGGTAGTTTGAAGTTTTTGGTAAAAGTCTTCAACAGCCTGAGCATAATGATCTGTAAGATCCAATAACCCCACGTGAGACTTTGATGACCCATTGAACTTTGCTGTTCCAGGCTTCGAAAGGCTGAATAATAATTGACGGAGAAACATTATCGGTACTCATCACCTTTTAGCTAGTTTTCAACTCAAGAACAGCATTTTTTTCCTGTGGACTCTATTCACAGAAACTAAGACACTAAGAATCGGTGACGGATTATTTGCTCAAGTGGGTACACATTCTGAGATGCATTCAATATTCTTGCATTGAATCATTAATCTAGTTGATCGTTCTAAAAACGGATATTACCAAAGAGAGAAAAATTAGGATTTGGCTGGAGAAGGAACTCGCTCATCAATAAACATGCTTGTTTCTTTCTTCATCAACTGGCTGCACCCTTACGAGCAACCTTCCGAAGTCTTCGAGAGACTTGTGCGATTTCAAGCATGCTTGAGAAGTAACTATTCAAGTCCGTCTTAGTACGCCCATCTGAGACGAAGAGGTGACTGCGCAGTCAGCGTTGCTTGCCTTCAGCTATCGACAGTACCGGATGTATCGGCTACATCTCGATAACGCAGAACATCATAAACATATAAAAAATTCTATTATTACATTTGAGACGGAGAGGTGACTGCGCAGTCAGCGTTGCTTGCCTTCAGTTATCGACAGTACCGGATGTATCGGCTACATCTTCTCGATAACGCAGAACATCATAGACATATAAAAAATTCTATTAGTACATCGAAAATGAGTAAACTCATCGGCTACATCTTATCGATAACGCAGAACATCATAGACATATAAAAAATTCTATTAGTACATCGAAAATGAGTAAACTCACACTGGTAGGAATGCTCACCTTTTACTTAATTGATGATTTCGATAATGATAATTAAGAAATTAAATATTCATTGATATTGATATTTTTATGGTCAACTTCATCAAGATTAATCTGACGGGATCATTCCTCATATCTCTTCATCGTCACTTGTCGTATTGCGTTCTAGGAATCGAGTTGCTTTATATCATGATGGGGCTTTAGTCATCGCACATGATAAATTCGTTTGTCTGAGATTGATGATTCTTTCACGGCAATCGATACTTTGACATTGTTCAGTAATATCCACTCTCGTGGTTCAGAATAGGTCTTCATTCTCCAGTTCTAGTAGTTAATTCTGAATTCTGAGGAAGAAATCTAATCTTTTGCAAGATTCTATGAAACTTGGCTATTGCCTCGACTCTCTGCTCCTGAAAATTTATGTGGCAGGACCAGTTTTGGTTGTATTTCTTCACATGTCTCGTTCATCTGTTCTTCAGAAATTTTCAGAACCGGAACGTGTTTCTTTTCTTTTTCTTCTAACCATTTTTAAAAATTCCTTAGAACCGGTATTTTAAGTTTATTTTAGCTCTTTGAATGCAAATTTTGAGTAGGGGCTATAGGAATGAATGATAAAACCCAACAGATAAAATAAGATTTCTTAGGAATAGGAATGCAGCTATTTATTTCGTAGTTGTAGTGAAATGTAAAAAACAGAATGTAATTTTGATTTTTTTCTTGTCTTGAGGGCGGTAGGGCTACAGCCCCTTTAGCCCCACCCCACGTGGGTGCGCGCCTGTATACGTTCCTCCTGAATTTGTCTCTATTTCATTTTGATACACGGCGAACTGTCATTTTCATAATGGCCTTCACTTCAGTAGGTTGCAGTCCCTGTTTCCAGTGACTTCTACTTCCGACTCCAATTGGCGTAATTTCTTTGGTCCTATGAAATATTCCTTTATCCAATTATTCAAACCTCAGAAAACGCATATCGCCAATTTCATTAAATCTGAAAATTCATTGGAAACAGCCATCATCCAGTGACCATTAATTCTGACACCAATTGTCGCAAGTCTCCTTCTAATGTCAAGTGTTATGTTATTGGGGCTCGTGGATGCATAAATACTGAGTTTAACAATTGACAATTAGTTTGACAATTTAATTATTCATCTGGAATCCACTTCTTCAGTATGCTGCATATTTCACTGAATTATATTCGTTGACCTAAAAACTTGTCTTCTGTACAAGCTTTTACTCATGGTCAGCTTTGTTTCAACTTGAACTTTCGTTCGTTTAACTTGACGTTTCCATTAATTGTCTTTTTTTATAAACATCATTTAAATCATCGAGAACCTATATACTTAATTGGCCCCTTGGAAACGTTGAGGGTCTCAGTCATCGATTTACGTATCTGCTTGTCGACCCATACTTACATCAAAATCCTGACGATGGCAGTAATTTCGGTGGTTGTTCTAGGAATCTGATCACAACAGTCGTCTGCATCAGTGCTGTAGGGAATTTCGTAACAATAATTCATGTACCTGTGTGATTTTGCGCGTTCTCCTCATGAAACAGGACCCTTTCCTTATACAAATGGGGTAGATTTTTCACTTGAAGCAATCGATGATGAAGCACAATACTTTCTAGTTAATGATATTTTTAATACTCATTGAACTGTAGCCACTCTTTGTCTCTTGAACTCTGCCTTTATGGAGCAGATGTTCCGCCAGTTTTGATTGCTATTCATCATGAGTTCTTGTAAGTATCTCGAAAGGAGACGCATATTGTGCTAATAATCTGATAAAACAATAATTTCCAACACAAACACTATGTATCATAAGTGTATTTATGCTATTCCCTGATTGGTATATTTATTATACTATAGATAATCATCACTTGGCATGGTGGCATTGACCAAAATAACGCCTGAATGGTTTTGAGCTGGCATGTTTTTGTACTGTTTAGTTAGCCGTAGATTTCGTATGTTGCATTCCCGTAAAAAATGTCTGCGTGCATCCATATTCTCCTTTCGATCATGTGCCAAGTTAATCTTGTGAAAACTAAAATTGCCACGCATCAGTTCTTTTTGAAACAATGCTTATTATGCTCCGATAATTATTTTATTTATGATGATATATTTATGTAATTCTCCACTTTCAGAACTTGAGAATACCATCAAATACCAAATTCAGGCTCCTCGACTTTGCCTTCGATGATATTCACATGAAAGACGATGAGACTCTGAGTGTAAGTTGAAATTTGTTGATGAAGGAACTTCTAGCTATCCTTTTGAAAGGTTTGTGGCTTGGATTTTCTCCATCCAATCATATATAATATATCAAAACATTATATTTGAATATAATGCAAACTACCTTGATAAATGTTTTTTTTTAATTTTCAGGCCTGTTTGAGAATGTTTATAGACTTGGACCTGGTGGAGAGTTTTCATATAGACTTTGATGTGTTATGTAGGTGGTTATTGTCAGTCAAGAAAAATTACAGGGATGTTACTTATCACAACTGGAGACATGCTTTCAATGTGGGCCAAATGATGTATTCTATATTACTTGTGAGTAAAGAAATCTATAGTATCTATAGTATATTTTCAAACTTTGTATCATAATAATACCACTACCTCATTAACAAGTTACTATAATATGTTGTTATCAATCATAACATTTAAATAGCTATTAAATAAATTAATCAATTAATTCTGTAAAAATCAGTCTGGGTTTCGTAAAACTTAATTGTTACCCATTAATTAGTATAATTGCGGTTGACAATCTAAGTGATATTTTTCTATCTAGTGGAAATATCTTGATTTGTCAGATTTCCACGAGATGTGTGGTGTGTGTAGAGGGTAGCTTTTATTGTTATTTGCCGTAGCGCTACGGGGCGACTTAATGATTTTTGGTGGCGCACAACCCCTGGTGGTCAATGCTCTTTCCAATCCAGTATTAGACGTCAGGATTGGCATCCCACATCACACTCGTTTTTGAAGAAGACATGTGGACGTCAACACTGATACATTTAATTCTCCTTTTGACTGTTTGAATGATAATATCCACATTCCAGTGGATCATCACTTCATTTTCTGAGAAAATTATGTCAAAAACAGTTTGCCAATTACTTCAAAACTGGCGGGTATGTATTTGTGCTTTATCGTTGTATTTTTACATGCCCACATTCTTGAGAAGGGGCGAAGGAACCATCTAGAGTGATTGTGAGCATACAGTGGCGGCGCTCCTTTTGTGGACAAGGAGGAAAATCACTAAAATATATCTAGTGTCTTTTGCTCCTCATGAAAACTCCCCCGTAAATTCCGGAATATTTTCCGTATAATCCTGAATTTTGTAGAATCAGTAGAAGAAGTACACTGGATTTTATCAAAAAACAAACTATCCTGTCTTCACTTCTATTCATTCCTTCCATTGAATTTTTTCTTAAATGTGGCATGATGTGTTGTTTCATGTCAGAATAATGATTCTCACTCATTAATTCCCAGCCCAACATCAAGAAACAGAGGTAACATATTAAATACCAGGCAACAAAATAATTTTCCTTCATGAAGTTTATTATTTGTCCTTTGTTTTATTGTAGTCTAAGATGGTGCCCCGTTTCTAATTAGTTTCTGGTTCTCTAATTATGTCATCTTTGGGTTCTGCCAATAAAATTATAACTTTCTTCTGTTTGTTTGCATACGTTCCTAAACGATTTTATTGTTTTCAGGCAACAAGGTGGTGGGAATATTTGGGGTCCATTGAGTGCCTTGCATTGATGATAGCTTGCCTTTGTCATGACTTAGACCATAGGGGAACCAATAACTCGTTTCAACTCATGTAAGTATTATCAAATGAGAGATCTATAGAATGAATGTCTCCAGTATAGCACGTTTTTGAATACATATCAGATTCAAAAGCTGTGGAATGCAATATAATCCAATACATTAAAATATACAATCATTCACAGGATTCACTCTCCCATTGCACAACTCTATTCCACCTCTACAATGGAACACCACCACTTCGACCAATGTTTAATGATTATAAATTCTCTTCAACTTCTTTCCAATCTTACTCCGGAAGAACATTCCAGGGTCATCAGGGTATTAGAAGACGCCATACTAGCTACAGATCTGGCAATATATTTCAAGTGAGTGAAATTGTTATTCCATTATGATGATTTTTACAAACTCCATGGAATGGAGTACTTACAATGTTTGTCGGGAGACCACGTAATAAATAGTGAATAAATGAATTACAATCCAAAGTTTTTAAGGTAGAAAATTCCCACTATAATAATGCTATCTGTGATTGTCCTGAACGTACATGAATGCTTCGAATTGATGGTTTCGATTGGTTGCAAGAATTGTAAAAAAATTATCTCTTAGATATACTTGCCAATTTTTTTAACAACAATCTATTTGATCATCATTTATTTCGTGGATTTGTTTGGTACAACCCACATAGTTCTTGTATATATATTTCTTCTATCAATTTTTATTTATTTTTTATTCAGGAATCGTGTCAATTTCTTCGAAATAGCTGAGGAAGGATTAAATTGGAAACAAGAGGACCATAAGGAGTCAGTGAGAGGAATGTTGATGACAGTCTGTGATCTGGCGGCCATTACAAAACCGTGGGATGTAGAGAAAAGAATTGCCGACTTGGTAGCTGCCGAGTTTTTTGAACAGGGCGATTTGGAAAGAGAAAAGTTGAATATAACCCCAATGGTAAGGTACTACAGCATATCCAGTTCATTATGCATTGTGAAAACCCTACTAATAATATGAGCTTGTTATTAAGTAATTCAAAACAAAACAGATTTTTAACAATCTTGGTTTTTATAAAATCTTATTTTTTTTTAATTTTCTTCAATATTTCTCAAAATATTGAAATAAAATTTTTATTTTTTCGTTGTTTATCAATATATTTTCTTTTCAGGACATAATGGACAGAACGAAAGCAGAAAAATTACCAGTTATGCAGATAAATTTCATTGATTCAATATGTCTTCCTATATATCAAGTAAGTAAAGATTTTCAGCCTCATACAACATGACGTTTCCACAAATTCACCCAGAATAAATGTTTTCTAATAGAAGATCAATGACTTCGTCATTGTTCATTAATCATTAAAAACAGATACGAGTCGTTGGGCTCGGGATATAGCCCTTGTCTTTCCTAGGTTAGGTTAGGTCCGAGCAGGTCTGTTCGGCCCTCAACTGCGACCCGTAAGGATCTATTGTGGCTCATACCAATTCATGTTTCACCAAATAAACCCAGCTTCTTGAGGAAATCGATTAGTTAATTTGGTGTATGATCTTTCAGGTTCAAGGGAGAGAGTGAAACTCTGCCAAACATCGAAAACCTGATTCGGTCCGCGGCGGGGCAGGCACAAAGTACGTGCTTTGCTGTTTCATCATCTTCAAGACAGAAGACATGTCGGGTCCTCCAACAGTTTTAGTCTTGTTATGTGATGATTCAAACGACAGTGGCCTGTGAGTAGGTTTGTTAGACATCACAGGTCATCCCTGCTAGAGTCTAACAGGGTTTTGGTAAAATTCTTCGAGGTATGTATGAATACCTTGGAATGATCCAATCTGATAGGTTTTGCCAGAAGTTTAATACTGTTTATTTGACAAAACTTGGTGAGATGCACATGGTAGGTTCTGGTCCAATGAAGATACTTGCGGTACCTCCTCTTGCAAGAAGGTCATCCGTTTCATTGCCCTCCATACCGGAGTGGCCAGCAATACAGACCAGAGACAGACTGTTGAGTCTTTCTATTGAGGAGAGTCTTCTCTGGCAGTTTGATACCAGCTCAGACGTTGATCGACACGAGCCAAGTGATTTCAAAGCCGCTTGACTGTCCGAGAAAAATTATGATTGATCTTTGTGTGAGGTTGGTTTCTTCCAGTCTCTCTACATATAGATCGATGGCGTGAATTTCCGCATGGAAAACTGTCGCATATAATCCCAGACATGTTGATATTTCTCTTCCAAATGAGGGTTTCATGTGAGTTTTTTTATCAAAGGTGACTACTAGATATTTCACTTCCCCTGCAAATGGAATAACCTTGCCATTAATACAAAGTGGAGTAAGGTCTTCCAGATATATTTTCCTGTTAAAGGGTATTATCAAAGGTTTTGCTGAGGTTAACATACATCTGTTCCATCTGGCATTAACTGTGAACGTCGTCCAACGTTCTTTGAAGAATATTAGAGGCTACCTTTCCCGACGTGGTCCTTGTCGGTTATCTGCATAAGCCTGAAGCTCCACCCCTGTTCACTCGAGGACATTGAGCAGGTTGTCCATCAGGAGTAACATAAAAGGGGGGAAAGTGCCCCACCTTTGATCGATCCTTCAATGTCGAGAAATATGGTCAATGCAATCTCCTTGTTGTTATTGAGTGATAAGGTGATTTTCTCCACAAGGTTATGTAATGCTCGTTTTACCGGCATACTGGTGGCTGTTCAGGAGGAGCGTGCAAAGAACGTTCCATCTGATAAGCCCGTCCAGGATCATTTCAAGTCCTTTCAACAGGAAGAAAGTTAGGCTGTTCTGGTATGTATACCACCCTAGCCACCAAGCAACAGTGTAATTAGGATAGGTAGAAGCAATTCCAGTCAGTTTTGAAGCAGAGCTGGAAATATACCGGGGGATTCGAATGGCTGAAATGTTTTAATGGGTCGTAGTGGTCGTGAAAGTAGGGCGCTTGCCTCTCAATCACAGGGTTCGATTCCCAGCATAGTCACGGGTCTCGTGCTAGGAATCGCACGTTAAAACGTAGGACCTCGTTAATCCTTGGCTCGCACAAGTTTCGACTTCTGAGGGCTGTCGTTCGTAGGGGTACGTCAGCTGGTTAACGGAAAAAAACATTTTTTTTTTCAATTGTCGTTGCTGTGATAACTTTCTTAGCGACCTCCCAATCATTCCTTCTTTTGGCGTCCTTAAATAGCGTAGTTCGATTGTTATCAAGAGTCAAACTTCCAGGAAAGTGGTTTTCTATCAAAAGCTCTAAAGTTTCTTTTGTAGAGGTCGTGAATGTGCCGTCGTGTCGTTTCATTCTCTAGAGAGAACCTTGTGGATCTTGTGCTGCGAGTTGTGTCGGTATACTCTCACAGAAATTCCTCTAAAATTTCCGCTTTGCCTTTCTGATCGCCTCGCTATAGTTTGTTAGAGTGGCCCATAGCTCGATTGAATAGTCTTCAAACTTCCTTTCTTGATTTCTCAAGTCTTTTGTTCCACCACTGAGAATTCCTGTCATCTTTTTTGGTCCATAGTGGACAGTTTTCGTGAAATGATGAAATTAAAGCACCACGAACTTGTTCTGCTGCAGCCTCTGGCTTACACAAGTCTCCATGACTTTTGAGGGTTGCTCATAAGGGTGCAGCTGGTTGATGAAAAGAACAAATGAGTAAACAAAAAATCTGATGAGGAATACACTTTTGTATGCTCAAATGACTTTTGGAGTGACACTGGAAATCTGTGAATGAAATTGTGTGTTTTTTATTGGAAAAGTGAGATTTAAACAAACGTTTTATTTTGTTATCGCATAAAGGTACCTTGAATATTGATCAATTTTTTTAAGGGTCTTCGTTTTTTAAAACACCGTTTTCATCAGCCATATTTTTTGGTTATTTTTTTGATATCTTTAATTTTTTTTGTCCATTTGATTATGGCTTTTATTTCAGTTGTTCATTTACAATAAAATTGGTTTATTTCAAGGCTTTTGCTGGTCTATCGGAAAATTTACAACCTCTGCTGGATGGTGTCAAGCAGAACAGGATACACTGGTTAGAAGAAGCACAAAAGGCACACTTAGTTCCTGAAGAAGATGTCAGTGAAAGGGACGACAATGACAATTTATCTAAGTCAAGTGGTCCTGATCAAAATCACAGTTCTTCTGAAAGTAACAGTCACACAATTACCAATTAGTATGAAGAAGTTTAATATTTATGTACATATTTATTGATAAGACTATTTATTGAAATATTTTAACTCAAAGACTTGAATGGATGAGTAGTGAAATGCACATTAGTTTGCAAAATTGTGAAGAATATCTATTTTACAATGTTCTATTCATGTTGTGAACATTTCAAATGAGAAATAATATGATTTCAGTAAAAATTTCAAAGGCTTTTTCTGTAAAAATTCATTGATATGACCATACCAAAAAAAGTTTGAATGAAGACAGCGTTCAGCTTCATTCAAATTTAGTTGAAATACATCGCTTCATCTTTTTGTATCGTCAGTGGTTTCATCATGAGAAATTTCATTCTTTTATACTTTGAAACTTCGACCATATTGTTGGAGTTATTTTCAAGAGTAAGCTGGAATGTATGGAAATGAACTTTTATGAAATGAAAAAATCACTTTCAAACTAAAGTATAAAAAGCCAAATGGATATTACCAAAAACAAGATTTATTTTACTACTTGTGATTTTCTGTAATCATTAATTGAATGTTTCAACATTATTATTATATCATATCAATCATTCTGTAACTTGAATGCTAGTCAGATTTTTTGTACTTTCAATTAAATAGAGGAATATAGTTTTTTTGCAGTGAAGTAATTTATAATAATTTTTTTTATTGGGGAATATAATAGATTTGCAGGCAATTTTGCCGAAACAAACAATATACCGAAGAAGTGAAACGCATTATTTAATCATAAGGGTAATTGAATGACACTTTAGTCATACGGTATATACAGAATTTTTTTCAACGACGGGAATGGATCCTTTATTCGTCAAAAATTTAAATTTTGTGATTTGGGTTGAAACAACTATTAAGTAATTGTAATGGCCACTCAACTTTCTAAACTGTAAATATATTGATATCTGTGTAGAGATTAATTCAAAGTAATGAATACCGTTCGATTGTTGGATCTTTACCTGTGAGTCGTCGTTTCATAATGAAATAAAATACACTCGTTATCTAATATCTCTTTCTATTGAATATGTTAATCAAAGTCAAAATTCGCTAGTATTTGTAGTTTAAACAGAGATATCCATCATCGAGACATTTGTATTGTATTCATATGGCAGAACAAATCTTGATATAGTTGGTTGGATTCATTGTTTTTCAACTTTATCCCTACTAGCACGCGAGCCCTCGTACAAAATCGGAAGTGATAACCAGCAAGTTGTAACTGTGTGACCAGTCTGACAAGATGTCGCAGAGAGAAAACCTTGAAAGTGTTGAGTTTTCCTTTGTCACCAAATCGACATATTTGGAGCGTCGGACTGCTGAAGATCCTTATTAATTTTGTCGGACAATGGTGCCATTGAAAATCTCATTAAATTATTGTATTCTTCTAGAAAAAACAGACAAAAATGTTCGGTACTTCTAGGTTGTCCCCCACTCTAAACGTGACGATATCACTACTCAGGTTGGCGACAGACAGCAATCTGATTTTTGTAGGAAAATACAAAAATTCAATGAGATTTTCAATGGCAGCATCGTCCAACAAAATTATAGTGAATTCATATTTCAAATACGCTCAATGTAAACAGTGATCAATGCATGGTTGCAGCGTGTCCACCTCGTGATCGCCAATTCTCGCAACGCTATTGGTCGATAGAACATCAACCTGACACAACACCAAACGAAATGTTTTTGCAGAGATGTATTCAGCTTGGCTGCGTTACAATTATTGAAACTGCTATTTGTTCGAAGTTGCACCGTTGATTAATTTGTATGTTTTTAATTGCATTATTGATTATTTATTTCAAATATTTGTTTTGGTGTAAAGTTCTGGATTGGTTTTAGATGATGTTACATTTTCAAATTTATTTCATTGCGAGCTTAATGCGTATATGTTCTAGTTTGGTGTTCACGTGCTTTTGTTGACATCGTCCGTATTTGAAATATGAATGCACTATAATAAGAATCTTCAGCAGTCTGACGCTCCATAGATGTCGATTTGACGACAAAAAAAACTTACCACTTTCAAAGTTTCCTCTCTGCGACATCTTGTCAGATTTGGCACATTCAAACAGTATACAAAGTTACAACTTGCTGGTTGTCACTTCATATTTTGTACGAGGGCTCGCGTACTATACCTAACAAGACCAAAGTAAATATAACAGGAATTTAAAATAATGTACATATGTACAAAATCAGCTAACTAGTTTTTTATTGGATCCAGCAAACGTCACTAACAAAAATTTTAGCATTGAAATTTCAGTCGATGACAAAAAATACTTAATTCCTACTGTATTTTCTTTTATACGATGACATTTTTCCTACTAGTTCCACCTGCTAACACCAGTATTGATGAATTCATCATCATCAAATCATTTGGCGGCCCTTAAATAAAATTTTTGATTTCTAGGAAACCTTTACTTTCTTAGGAATATGTCCAATACCATACCTTTTAAGACTTCTAAATTCATAAATAGGTTTGAATCTATATATTTCTTCACAGAAAGTACAGCCTTCGACATCAAATTTTTATGTTTATACAACACCTCTTTCAAATACGCTATAGTATTTCTGAAACCAATTGGAACTACGAGTATTCATATGCACTGCCCGGCAAATGGAAAATGTACATAGTAACAGAGTTTTTACTTCTAAAGGATTCCTGGTACAATCATAAAAAAAGTTCTGTCGTGTGGCCCTAGTTGACCAGATCATTAGTAAAGGCGCTATCAAATATATTAGAGGAATAAATGCTAGCTGGACTGGACACCTGTTATCTAAAGTCGAACGATTTTGCCAGTTCACAATATTCCTTAATGAGTGCCGTGTATGTTCTACAAGAGGCGATGAATTGATGAACACTTTTTTCAAAATTTGTCCGATTGTAACTCCAAACAAGCGGTTCCCATTGTTCTTAATCTCTACTGAAATACCTACTACTTATTTCTTTGTAATAATCCTCTGTCTTTTTCAAAAAACTTTAGTTTTCAAAATCTTCGTGCAATAACACAAAATAACTACCAAGGCAAGTGATTCGTTGAGTTTTGCGAATAAATGCTAGCAAATACTTATTGTTTTGTCTCCCTCATAACTCAAAAAAACCTATGGTCAAGGTTTATTCCTGCAAATTAGTTACAATGTGTAACATCACCTAAAGAACAATGGCAGAATAATGCAAAGGGTTGAAACTTATTCTGTCAGAAATTATTTATAAGTTGGAACATGGACAATCCATGATTCACACATTTAATGCGATAACATTAACATAATTGCTATGAAGAGTTGGTTAGGACAAACATTTTTGGTCAGTACCTCCTACATCATGAACTAGCATATTCTGGTGTACACACTCTGAAAATTAGGATAATTCGGATTTTCAAAGAAATATTCCATATAATTATATTTATCCATGCTTAGTTGTTTGTATGAATACTTAAAGTCCAGTTGTTTATCAGAAATGAATACAAATTTGTAATTTATTTATATCTATCATTTGCTGGAATCTGTATACCTACAGGTAACTTTTCATTTTAGTTGAAACAGTAAGTTGATTGTCTTACAAACATTTGAATGAATGATAAGAGTAGATGTGGATTTGCAGCTATTTTTGTTTGTAAATTTACCACACGATACTTAATTTATTTTGAAATGTTGGGAGGAATCAGTAATGAAAAATATTCAGTTATATGATTTCAAATTCTTCAAAGAACTTTCACAAAATATTTGAATTCTATATTCTGGTCCTGAGAATATGAAATTAAACATCATGTCTGTATTCATTCAAATCTGAAACAAAAATAATAAAACTTCTTTATGCACACATGTAATAGAATATCATTCATTCACACAGTATATAAATTTGTAATAATCAATAATGATGAAAATGTTCCTTCCACACACTAACAGTGTAGTTGATCATCATCAAATTCTATAAATCATCAAACAAAAAAGTTCCCTGATTTCTGTTTCATTCAAATTATGTTATGAATTAACTGAGTTAATACCAAGAATTATCCTTGTCCTTTCTTAAATTTCTTCTACAGAAATTCCAATGTATGAGGTCCTCAAAAATTAACTCTAATTTAAATACTGGACGAAAAATAGTCGGACTGAAAGTTCCCATGCACTCTTTACTTACAAAACTCGAACCAAATTTTACTTATAAAATAAAATGATATATTTAATGAATAAATGATTGATAGATCTTTGTTGTTTTTTGGTACTGGTACTGAACTATGAATTATGAAAAAGCCTATCTATTTATTATTTATTTTAAATCTCCTAGAATAACTTATTTGTGCAAGTATTGTTTAATTTAGCTCTCTTGAATGAGTAATTTTTTCTAAGTTGTATTTGTGATATTTTGCTAATCTGCCCGTTGATTTTTTCAATGGTGGGCAGTAGAACCGTATTTTGATATGGTATTACATACTATTTGAACCAAAGTGTATTTTTTCCTAAAATTAGTCAAACCTCTTTAAATTTAGTACTTTACGTAGTGTGATTGAGAATTACTTGAACATGGGTTCAGAAACTTCTGACTTCTTTTGTAAGATTTAACATATATATGTACAGATTATGTAAAAATGACCACAATAATAATATATTATATTTATCAGTTATATATGTTTTATTATTTAAACTGGTGGTTTGTTTCAATTCCCCGCTGGCCATTTTCAAAAACATGGCTGATTCTTTTCAAAATAGAGTTAACTGAACTAGGATTTTCAAATAAATATAAGAATATTGATATCTACCATAGATAAACTCGAAGTAACAAACAGAAAATCTGGATAATTTTTCCACTCAATACAATATATAATTCAAGGAATTATTGAGTTATAGCATCTTTCTCTTTTAACGATGATGTCAATGAGATATCATTGGTTGAATAGAAACATTTCTCTCTGTAAACAATGCTAATGAGTTGCAATATTTGCATGAAAAAGTTTAAGTTGAAATGTAGTTGTCATTTGCCTTGAACAAAGTTTGCTTACTGTAAGGGGGAAATAAATAGAGATTATGTACAAGGATTAATTTAAAATGCCACCCCTTTACCAGAAGCACTTCCACGAATTCTGGAGTGTTCAATAAAAATAATGAGTTCGTCTTCTGGAGCCTAAACAATTCTAGAGCGGTTAGGCCAATAGATGTATTGATGAGGTGGCCGAGACCATAGTTTTTATTGTACCATGATGCTTTGCAGTCAATATTCCTACGAAGTTAATTTTTTTTTCCTGCATACCTACTTGAAAAGTCCATGATGACACCATGCATTAGCTTGTTGAGACGCTTATACACAGTTCTTCACCCATTGAACTGATTGAACAGCACTTAACATTTCAAAAAGTACCTTCATATTTAACTGAGAATTTTTTCAATTTGAAGTTTGAAGAGGTGTTGATGCAAATTTCAGTTAATTCTGAAATCGATTTTGAAATTGATATTTGCTACCCGTAAAACAAAGGTGCGAGGAGGTGTACACATCTGAAATGGGAATTTGCTATCAGGATAACAGAAGTGCGAGGAGGTGTTCATACGCGTGAACATTATTTCAGCTTTGAAACAGTTTCCAATTTCGAAATGAGAATTTGCTATCAGGATAACAGAAGTACGAGGAGGTATTTCTAATCATGAACATTATTTTAGTTTTGAAACTGTTTCCAATTTCGAAATTGCTATCAGGATAACAGAAGTGCGAGGAGGTGTTCAAACTCGTGGAAATTATTTCAATTTTGAAACTGTTTTCAATCATGGAATGGGACTTTGCTTTCAGGATAACAGAAGTGCGAGGAGGTATTTCTATTCGTGAACAATATTTCAGTTTTGAAACTGTTTTCAATTTCGAAGAGAGGATTTGATATCAGGAAAACAGAAGTGAACATTTCAGTTTCGAAACTGTTTCCAATTTCGAAATGAGAAAATGCTCTCCTCTCAGAAGTGCGAGGAGGTATTTATATTCGTGAATATTTCAGTTTTGAGACTGTTTCCAATTTCAAAATTGCTATCAGGATAACAGAAGTGCGAGGATGTATTTCTATCTGTGAACATTATTTTAGTTTTGGAACTGTTTTTTATTTCGAAATTGCTATCATAGGATAACAGAAGTGCGAGGAGGTGTTCATACTAGTGGAAATCATTTTATTTTAAATCTGTTTTCGTTCTTGAAATGGGAATTTGCTATCAGGATAACAGAAGTGCGAGGAGGTGTTCATATTCGTGGAAATTATTTCTATGTTGAAACTGTTTTCAATCTTGAAATAAGAACTTGCTATCAGAATAACAGAAGTGCGAGGAAGTGTTTATATTCGTGAACATTCCAAACTGTTTCCAATTTCGAAATTGCTATCAGGATAACAGAAGTGCGAGGAGGTGTTCATACTCGTGGAAATCATTTTAATTTCGAATCTGTTTTCAATTTGTTATGGGAATTTGCTATCAGGATAACAGAAGTGCGAGGAGGTGTTCATACTCGTGGAAATTATTGTATTTTCAAAATTGTTTCCAATTTTGAAATTGCTATCAGGATAACAGAAGTGCGAGGAGGTGCTCATACTCGTGGAAATCATTTTAATTTCGAATCTGTTTTCGTTCTTGAAATGGGAATTTGCTATCAGGTTAACAGAAGTGCGTGGAGTTGTTCATACTCGTGGAAATTATTGTATTTTCAAAATTGTTTCAAATTTCGAAATTGCTATCAGGATAACGGAACTGCGAGGAAGTGTTCATACCCGTGGAAATCATTTTAATTTCGAATCTGTTTTCAATCTTGAAATAAGAACTTGCTATCAGGATAACAGAAGTGCGAGGAGGTATTTATATTCGTCAACATTCCAGTTATGGAACTGTTTCCAATTTCGAAATTGCTATCAGGATAACACAAGTGCGAGGAGGTGTTCATACTCGTGAAAATCATTTTAATTTCGAATCTGTTATCAATTTGTTATGGGAATTTGCTATCAGGTTAACAGAAGTGCGTGGAGTTGTTCATACTCGTGGAAATTATTTTAATGTTGAAACTGTTTTCAATCTTGAAATGGGAATTTGCTATCAGGTTAACAGAAGTGCGTGGAGTTGTTCATACTCGTGGAAATTATTTCAATGTTGAAACTGTTTTCAATCTTGAAATAAGAACTTGCTATCAGGATAACAGAAGTGCGAGTAGGTATTTCTATTCGTGAACAATATTTCAGTTTTGAAACTGTTTTCAATTTCGAAGAGAGGATTTGCTATCAGGAAAATAGAAGTGAACATTTCAGTTTCGAAACTGTTTCCAATTTCGAAATGAGAAAATGTTCTCCTCTCAGAAGTGCGAGGAGGTATTTATATTCGTGAATATTTCAGTTTTGAGACTGTTTCCAATTTCTAAATTGCTATCAGGATAACAGAAGTGCGAGGATGTATTTCTATCTGTGAACATTATTTTAGTTTTGGAACTGTTTTTTATTTCGAAATTGCTATCATAGGATAACAGAAGTGCGAGGAGGTGTTCATACTAGTGGAAATCATTTTATTTTAAATCTGTTTTCGTTCTTGAAATGGGAATTTGCTATCAGGATAACAGGAGTGCGAGGAGGTGTTCATATTCGTGGAAATTATTTCTATGTTGAAACTGTTTTCAATCTTGAAATAAGAACTTGCTATCAGGATAACAGAAGTGCGAGGAGGTGTTCATACTCGTGGAAATCATTTTAATTTCGAATCTGTTTTCAATTTGTTATGGGAATTTGCTATCAGGATAACAGAAGTGCGAGGAGGTGTTCATACTCGTGGATATTATTTCAATGTTGAATCTGTTTTCAATCTTGAAATAAGAATTTGCTATCAGGATAACAGAAATGCGAGGAGGTATTTATATTCGTCAACATTCCAGTTTTGAAACTGTTTCCAATTTCGAAATTGCTAACAGGATAACAGAAGTGCGAGGAGGTGTTCATACTCGTGGACATCATTTTAATTTCGAATCTGTTTTCGTTCTTGAAATGGGAATTTGCTATCAGGTTAACAGAAGTGCGTGGAGTTGTTCATACTCGTGGAAATCATTTTAATTTCGAATCTGTTTTCAATTTGTTATGGGAATTTGCTATCAGGATAACGGAAGTGCGAGGAGGTGTTCATACTCGTGGAAATTATTGTATTTTCGAAATTGTTTCAAATTTCGAAATTGCTATCAGGATAACGGAACTGCGAGGAGGTGTTCATACTCGTGGAAATCATTTTAATTTCGAATCTGTTTTCAATCTTGAAATAAGAACTTGCTATCAGGATAACAGAAGTGCGAGGAGGTATTTATATTCGTCAACATTCCAGTTTTGGAACTGTTTCCAATTTCGAAATTGCTATCAGGATAACACAAGTGCGAGGAGGTGTTCATACTCGTGGAAATCATTTTAATTTCAAATCTGTTTTCAATTTGTTATGGGAATTTGCTATCAGGATAACAGAAGTACGATGAGGTATTTCTAATCATGAACATTATTTTAGTCTTGAAACTGTTTCCAATTTTGAAATTGCTATCAGGATAACAGAAGTGCGAGGAGGTGTTCAAACTCGTGGAAATTATTTCAATGTTGAAACTGTTTTCAATCTTGAAATAAGAACTTGCTATCAGGATAACAGAAGTGCGAGGAAGTATTTATATTTGTGAATATTCCAGTTTTGAAACTGTTTTCAATTTCGAAATTGCTATCAGTATAACAGAAGTGCGAGGAGGTGTTCATACTCGTGGAAATCATTTTAATTTCGAATCTGTTTTCAATTTATGGGAATTTGCTATCAGGATAACAGAAGTGCGAGGAGGTGTTCATACTCGTGGAAATTATTGTATTTTCAAAATTGTTTCCAATTTTGAAATTGCTATCAGATAACAGAAGTGCGAGGAGGTGCTCATACTCGTGGAAATCATTTTAATTTCGAATCTGTTTTCGTTCTTGATATGGGAATTTGCTATCAGGTTAACAGAAGTGCGTGGAGTTGTTCATACTCGTGGAAATTATTGTATTTTCAAAATTGTTTCAAATTTCGAAATTGCCATCAGGATAACGGAACTGCGAGGAGGTGTTCATACCCGTGGAAATCATTTTAATTTCGAATCTGTTTTCAATCTTGAAATAAGAACTTGCTATCAGGATAACAGAAGTGCGAGGAGGTATTTATATTCGTCAACATTCCAGTTATGGAACTGTTTCTAATTTCGAAATTGCTATCAGGATAACACAAGTGCGAGGAGGTGTTCATACTCGTGGAAATCATTTTAATTTCGAATCTGTTATCAATTTGTTATGGGAATTTGCTATCTGGATAACAGAAGTGCGAGGAGGTGCTCATACTCGTGGAAATCATTTTAATTTCGAATCTGTTTTCGTTCTTGAAATAGGAATTTGCTATCAGGTTAACAGAAGTGCGTGGAGTTTTTCATACTCGTGGAAATTATTTCAATGTTGAAACTGTTTTCAATTTGTTATGGGAATTTGCTATCAGGATAACGGAAGTGCGAGGAGGTGTTCATACTCGTGGAAATTATTGTATTTTCGAAATTGTGTCAAATTTCGAAATTGCTATCAGGATAACGGAACTGCGAGGAGGTGTTCATACTCGTGGAAATCATTTTAATTTCGAATCTGTTTTCAATCTTGAAATAAGAACTTGCTATCAGGATAACAGAAGTGCGAGGAGGTATTTATATTCGTCAACATTCCAGTTTTGGAACTGTTTCCAATTTCGAAATTGCTATCAGGATAACACAAGCGCGAGGAGGTGTTCATACTCGTGGAAATCATTTTAATTTCAAATCTGTTTTCAATTTGTTATGGGAATTTGCTATCAGGATAACAGAAGTACGAGGAGGTATTTCTAATCATGAACATTATTTTAGTCTTGAAACTGTTTCCAATTTTGAAATTGCTATCAGGATAACAGAAGTGCGAGGAGGTGTTCAAACTCGTAGAAATTATTTCAAATTTGAAACTGTTTTCAATCATGTAATGGGAGTTTGCTTTCAGGATAACAGAGGTGCGAGGAGGTATTTCTATTCGTGAACAATATTTCAGTTTTGAAACTGTTTTCAATTTCGAAGAGAGGATTTGCTATCAGGATAACAGAAGTGCGAGGAAGTATTTCTATTTCTGAACATTATTTCAGTCTTGAAACTGTTTTCAATTTCGAAGAGAGGATTTGCTATCAGGAAAACAGAAGTGAACATTTCAGTTTCGAAACTGTTTCCAATTTCGAAATGAGAAAATGCTCTCCTCTCAGAAGTGCGAGGAGGTATTTATATTCGTGAATATTTCAGTTTTGAAACTGTTTCCAATTTCAAATTTGCTATCTGGATAACAGAAGTGCGAGGATGTATTTCTATTTGTGAACATTATTTTAGTTTTGGAACTGTTTTCAATTTCGAAATTGTTATCAGGATAACAGAAGTGCGAGGAGGTGTTCATACTAGTGGAAATCATTTTATTTTAAATCTGTTTTCGTTCTTGAAATGGGAATTTGCTATCAGGATAACAGAAGTGCGAGGAAGTATTTATATTCGTGAACATTCCAAATTGTTTCAAATTTCGAAATTGCTATCAGGATAACGGAACTGCGAGGAGGTGTTCATACTCGTGGAAATCATTTTAATTTCGAATCTGTTTTCAATCTTGAAATAAGAACTTGCTATCAGGATAACAGAAGTGCGAGGAGGTATTTATATTCGTCAACATTCCAGTTATGGAACTGTTTCCAATTTCGAAATTGCTATCAGGATAACACAAGTGCGAGGAGGTGTTCATACTCGTGGAAATCATTTTAATTTCGAATCTGTTTTCAATTTGTTATGGAAATTTGCTATCAGGATAACAGAAGTGCGAGGAGGTGTTCATACTCGTGGAAATTATTGTATTTTCAAAATTGTTTCCAATTTCGAAATTGCTAACAGGATAACAGAAGTGCGAGGAGGTGTTCATACTCGTGGAAATCATTTTAATTTCGAATCTGTTTTCGTTCTTGAAATGGGAATTTGCTATCAGGTTAACAGAAGTGCGTGGAGTTGTTCATACTCGTGGAAATTATTTCAATGTTGAAACTGTTTTCAATCTTGAAATGGGAATTTGCTATCAGGATAACGCTATCAGGATAACAGAAGTGCGAGGAGGTGTTCATACTCGTAGAAATCATTTTAATCTCGAATCTGTTTTCAATTTGTTATGGGAATTTGCTATCAGGATATCAGAAGTGCGAGGAGGTGTTCATACTCGTGGAAATTATTGTATTTTCAAAATTGTTTCAAATTTCGAAATTGCTATCAGGATAACGGAACTGCGAGGAGGTGTTCATACCCGTGGAAATCATTTTAATTTCGAATCTGTTTTCAATCTTGAAATAAGAACTTGCTATCAGGATAACAGAAGTGCGAGGAGGTATTTATATTCGTCAACATTCCAGTTATGGAACTGTTTCCAATTTCGAAATTGCTATCAGGATAACACAAGTGCGAGGAGGTGTTCATACTCGTGGAAATCATTTTAATTTCGAATCTGTTTTCAATTTGTTATGGGAATTTGCTATCAGGATAACAGAAGTGCGAGGAGGTGCTCATACTCGTGGAAATCATTTTAATTTCGAATCTGTTTTCGTTCTTGAAATGGGAATTTGCTATCAGGTTAACAGAAGTGCGTGGAGTTGTTCATACTCGTGGAAATTATTTCAATGTTGAAACTGTTTTCAATCTTGAAATAAGAACTTGCTATCAGGATAACAGAAGTGCGAGGAAGTATTTATATTTGTGAATATTCCAGTTTTGAAACTGTTTTCAATTTCGAAATTGCTATCAGTATAACAGAAGTGCGAGGAGGTGTTCATACTCGTGGAAATCATTTTAATTTCGAATCTGTTTTCAATTTGTTATGGGAATTTGCTATCAGGATAACAGAAGTGCGAGGAGGTGTTCATACTCGTGGAAATTATTGTATTTTCAAAATTGTTTCCAATTTTGAAATTGCTATCAGGATAACAGAAGTGCGAGGAGGTGCTCATACTCGTGGAAATCATTTTAATTTCGAATCTGTTTTCGTTCTTGAAATGGGAATTTGCTATCAGGTTAACAGAAGTGCGTGGAGTTGTTCATACTCGTGGAAATTATTGTATTTTCAAAATTGTTTCAAATTTCGAAATTGCTATCAGGATAACGGAACTGCGAGGAAGTGTTCATACCCGTGGAAATCATTTTAATTTCGAATCTGTTTTCAATCTTGAAATAAGAACTTGCTATCAGGATAACAGAAGTGCGAGGAGGTATTTATATTCGTCAACATTCCAGTTATGGAACTGTTTCCAATTTCGAAATTGCTATCAGGATAACACAAGTGCGAGGAGGTGTTCATACTCGTGAAAATCATTTTAATTTCGAATCTGTTATCAATTTGTTATGGGAATTTGCTATCAGGTTAACAGAAGTGCGTGGAGTTGTTCATACTCGTGGAAATTATTTTAATGTTGAAACTGTTTTCAATCTTGAAATGGGAATTTGCTATCAGGTTAACAGAAGTGCGTGGAGTTGTTCATACTCGTGGAAATTATTTCAATGTTGAAACTGTTTTCAATCTTGAAATAAGAACTTGCTATCAGGATAACAGAAGTGCGAGTAGGTATTTCTATTCGTGAACAATATTTCAGTTTTGAAACTGTTTTCAATTTCGAAGAGAGGATTTGCTATCAGGAAAATAGAAGTGAACATTTCAGTTTCGAAACTGTTTCCAATTTCGAAATGAGAAAATGCTCTCCTCTCAGAAGTGCGAGGAGGTATTTATATTCGTGAATATTTCAGTTTTGAGACTGTTTCCAATTTCAAAATTGCTATCAGGATAACAGAAGTGCGAGGATGTATTTCTATCTGTGAACATTATTTTAGTTTTGGAACTGTTTTTTATTTCGAAATTGCTATCATAGGATAACAGAAGTGCGAGGAGGTGTTCATACTAGTGGAAATCATTTTATTTTAAATCTGTTTTCGTTCTTGAAATGGGAATTTGCTATCAGGATAACAGGAGTGCGAGGAGGTGTTCATACTCGTGGAAATCATTTTAATTTCGAATCTGTTTTCAATTTGTTATGGGAATTTGCTATCAGGATAACAGAAGTGCGAGGAGGTGTTCATACTCGTGGATATTATTTCAATGTTGAATCTGTTTTCAATCTTGAAATAAGAATTTGCTATCAGGATAACAGAAATGCGAGGAGGTCTTTATATTCGTCAACATTCCAGTTTTGAAACTGTTTCCAATTTCGAAATTGCTAACAGGATAACAGAAGTGCGAGGAGGTGTTCATACTCGTGGACATCATTTTAATTTCGAATCTGTTTTCGTTCTTGAAATGGGAATTTGCTATCAGGTTAACAGAAGTGCGTGGAGTTGTTCATACTCGTGGAAATCATTTTAATTTCGAATCTGTTTTCGTTCTTGAAATGGGAATTTGCTATCAGGTTAACAGAAGTGCGTGGAGTTGTTCATACTCGTGGAAATCATTTTAATTTCGAATCTGTTTTCAATTTGTTATGGGAATTTGCTATCAGGATAACGGAAGTGCGAGGAGGTGTTCATACTCGTGGAAATTATTGTATTTTCGAAATTGTTTCAAATTTCGAAATTGCTATCAGAATAACGGAACTGCGAGGAGGTGTTCATACTCGTGGAAATCATTTTAATTTCGAATCTGTTTTCAATCTTGAAATAAGAACTTGCTATCAGGATAACAGAAGTGCGAGGAGGTATTTATATTCGTCAACATTCCAGTTTTGGAACTGTTTCCAATTTCGAAATTGCTATCAGGATAACACAAGTGCGAGGAGGTGTTCATACTCGTGGAAATCATTTTAATTTCAAATCTGTTTTCAATTTGTTATGGGAATTTGCTATCAGGATAACAGAAGTACGAGGAGGTATTTCTAATCATGAACATTATTTTAGTCTTGAAACTGTTTCCAATTTCAAAATTGCTATCAGGATAACAGAAGTGCGAGGATGTATTTCTATCTGTGAACATTATTTTAGTTTTGGAACTGTTTTTTATTTCGAAATTGCTATCATAGGATAACAGAAGTGCGAGGAGGTGTTCATACTAGTGGAAATCATTTTATTTTAAATCTGTTTTCGTTCTTGAAATGGGAATTTGCTATCAGGATAACAGGAGTGCGAGGAGGTGTTCATACTCGTGGATATTATTTCAATGTTGAATCTGTTTTCAATCTTGAAATAAGAATTTGCTATCAGGATAACAGAAATGCGAGGAGGTATTTATATTCGTCAACATTCCAGTTTTGAAACTGTTTCCAATTTCGAAATTGCTAACAGGATAACAGAAGTGCGAGGAGGTGTTCATACTCGTGGACATCATTTTAATTTCGAATCTGTTTTCGTTCTTGAAATGGGAATTTGCTATCAGGTTAACAGAAGTGCGTGGAGTTGTTCATACTCGTGGAAATCATTTTAATTTCGAATCTGTTTTCGTTCTTGAAATGGGAATTTGCTATCAGGTTAACAGAAGTGCGTGGAGTTGTTCATACTCGTGGAAATCATTTTAATTTCGAATCTGTTTTCAATTTGTTATGGGAATTTGCTATCAGGATAACGGAAGTGCGAGGAGGTGTTCATACTCGTGGAAATTATTGTATTTTCGAAATTGTTTCAAATTTCGAAATTGCTATCAGGATAACGGAACTGCGAGGAGGTGTTCATACTCGTGGAAATCATTTTAATTTCGAATCTGTTTTCAATCTTGAAATAAGAACTTGCTATCAGGATAACAGAAGTGCGAGGAGGTATTTATATTCGTCAACATTCCAGTTTTGGAACTGTTTCCAATTTCGAAATTGCTATCAGGATAACACAAGTGCGAGGAGGTGTTCATACTCGTGGAAATCATTTTAATTTCAAATCTGTTTTCAATTTGTTATGGGAATTTGCTATCAGGATAACAGAAGTACGAGGAGGTATTTCTAATCATGAACATTATTTTAGTCTTGAAACTGTTTCCAATTTTGAAATTGCTATCAGGATAACAGAAGTGCGAGGAGGTGTTCAAACTCGTGGAAATTATTTCAAATTTGAAACTGTTTTCAATCATGTAATGGGAGTTTGCTTTCAGGATAACAGAAGTGCGAGGAGGTATTTATATTCGTCAACATTCCAGTTATGGAACTGTTTCCAATTTCGAAATTGCTATCAGGATAACACAAGTGCGAGGAGGTGTTCATACTCGTGGAAATCATTTTAATTTCGAATCTGTTTTCAATTTGTTATGGGAATTTGCTTTCAGGATAACAGAAGTGCGAGGAGGTGTTCATACTCGTGGAAATTATTGTATTTTCAAAATTGTTTCCAATTTCGAAATTGCTAACAGGATAACAGAAGTGCGAGGAGGTGTTCATACTCGTGGAAATCATTTTAATTTCGAATCTGTTTTCGTTCTTGAAATGGGAATTTGCTATCAGGTTAACAGAAGTGCGTGGAGTTGTTCATACTCGTGGAAATTATTTCAATGTTGAAACTGTTTTCAATCTTGAAATGGGAATTTGCTATCAGGATAACGCTATCAGGATAACAGAAGTGCGAGGAGGTGTTCATACTCGTAGAAATCATTTTAATCTCGAATCTGTTTTCAATTTGTTATGGAAATTTGCTATCAGGATATCAGAAGTGCGAGGAGGTGTTCATACTCGTGGAAATTATTGTATTTTCAAAATTGTTTCAAATTTCGAAATTGCTATCAGGATAACGGAACTGCGAGGAGGTGTTCATACCCGTGGAAATCATTTTAATTTCGAATCTGTTTTCAATCTTGAAATAAGAACTTGCTATCAGGATAACAGAAGTAAGAGGAGGTATTTATATTCGTCAACATTCCAGTTATGGAACTGTTTCCAATTTCGAAATTGCTATCAGGATAACACAAGTGCGAGGAGGTGTTCATACTCGTGGAAATCATTTTAATTTCGAATCTGTTTTCAATTTGTTATGGGAATTTGCTATCAGGATAACAGAAGTGCGAGGAGGTGCTCATACTCGTGGAAATCATTTTAATTTCGAATCTGTTTTCGTTCTTGAAATGGGAATTTGCTATCAGGTTAACAGAAGTGCGTGGAGTTGTTCATACTCGTGGAAATTATTTCAATGTTGAAACTGTTTTCAATCTTGAAATAAGAACTTGCTATCAGGATAACAGAAGTGCGAGGAAGTATTTATATTTGTGAATATTCCAGTTTTGAAACTGTTTTCAATTTCGAAATTGCTATCAGTATAACAGAAGTGCGAGGAGGTGTTCATACTCGTGGAAATCATTTTAATTTCGAATCTGTTTTCAATTTGTTATGGGAATTTGCTATCAGGATAACAGAAGTGCGAGGAGGTGTTCATACTCGTGGAAATTATTGTATTTTCAAAATTGTTTCCAATTTTGAAATTGCTATCAGGATAACGGAAGTGCGAGGAGGTGCTCATACTCGTGGAAATCATTTTAATTTCGAATCTGTTATCAATTTGTTATGGGAATTTGCTATCAGGTTAACAGAAGTGCGTGGAGTTGTTCATACTCGTGGAAATTATTTTAATGTTGAAACTGTTTTCAATCTTGAAATGGGAATTTGCTATCAGGTTAACAGAAGTGCGTGGAGTTGTTCATACTCGTGGAAATTATTTCAATGTTGAAACTGTTTTCAATCTTGAAATAAGAACTTGCTATCAGGATAACAGAAGTGCGAGTAGGTATTTCTATTCGTGAACAATATTTCAGTTTTGAAACTGTTTTCAATTTCGAAGAGAGGATTTGCTATCAGGAAAATAGAAGTGAACATTTCAGTTTCGAAACTGTTTCCAATTTCGAAATGAGAAAATGCTCTCCTCTCAGAAGTGCGAGGAGGTATTTATATTCGTGAATATTTCAGTTTTGAGACTGTTTCCAATTTCAAAATTGCTATCAGGATAACAGAAGTGCGAGGATGTATTTCTATCTGTGAACATTATTTTAGTTTTGGAACTGTTTTTTATTTCGAAATTGCTATCATAGGATAACAGAAGTGCGAGGAGGTGTTCATACTAGTGGAAATCATTTTATTTTAAATCTGTTTTCGTTCTTGAAATGGGAATTTGCTATCAGGATAACAGGAGTGCGAGGAGGTGTTCATATTCGTGGAAATTATTTCTATGTTGAAACTGTTTTCAATCTTGAAATAAGAACTTGCTATCAGGATAACAGAAGTGCGAGGAGGTGTTCATACTCGTGGAAATCATTTTAATTTCGAATCTGTTTTCAATTTGTTATGGGAATTTGCTATCAGGATAACAGAAGTGCGAGGAGGTGTTCATACTCGTGGATATTATTTCAATGTTGAATCTGTTTTCAATCTTGAAATAAGAATTTGCTATCAGGATAACAGAAATGTGAGGAGGTATTTATATTCGTCAACATTCCAGTTTTGAAACTGTTTCCAATTTCGAAATTGCTAACAGGATAACAGAAGTGCGAGGAGGTGTTCATACTCGTGGACATCATTTTAATTTCGAATCTGTTTTCGTTCTTGAAATGGGAATTTGCTATCAGGTTAACAGAAGTGCGTAGAGTTGTTCATACTCGTGGAAATCATTTTAATTTCGAATCTGTTTTCAATTTGTTATGGGAATTTGCTATCAGGATAACGGAAGTGCGAGGAGGTGTTCATACTCGTGGAAATTATTGTATTTTCGAAATTGTTTCAAATTTCGAAATTGCTATCAGGATAACGGAACTGCGAGGAGGTGTTCATACTCGTGGAAATCATTTTAATTTCGAATCTGTTTTCAATCTTGAAATAAGAACTTGCTATCAGGATAACAGAAGTGCGAGGAGGTATTTATATTCGTCAACATTCCAGTTTTGGAACTGTTTCCAATTTCGAAATTGCTATCAGGATAACACAAGTGCGAGGAGGTGTTCATACTCGTGGAAATCATTTTAATTTCAAATCTGTTTTCAATTTGTTATGGGAATTTGCTATCAGGATAACAGAAGTACGAGGAGGTATTTCTAATCATGAACATTATTTTAGTCTTGAAACTGTTTCCAATTTTGAAATTGCTATCAGGATAACAGAAGTGCGAGGAGGTGTTCAAACTCGTGGAAATTATTTCAAATTTGAAACTGTTTTCAATCATGTAATGGGAGTTTGCTTTCAGGATAACAGAAGTGCGAGGAGGTATTTATATTCGTCAACATTCCAGTTATGGAACTGTTTCCAATTTCGAAATTGCTATCAGGATAACACAAGTGCGAGGAGGTGTTCATACTCGTGGAAATCATTTTAATTTCGAATCTGTTTTCAATTTGTTATGGGAATTTGCTTTCAGGATAACAGAAGTGCGAGGAGGTGTTCATACTCGTGGAAATTATTGTATTTTCAAAATTGTTTCCAATTTCGAAATTGCTAACAGGATAACAGAAGTGCGAGGAGGTGTTCATACTCGTGGAAATCATTTTAATTTCGAATCTGTTTTCGTTCTTGAAATGGGAATTTGCTATCAGGTTAACAGAAGTGCGTGGAGTTGTTCATACTCGTGGAAATTATTTCAATGTTGAAACTGTTTTCAATCTTGAAATGGGAATTTGCTATCAGGATAACGCTATCAGGATAACAGAAGTGCGAGGAGGTGTTCATACTCGTAGATATCATTTTAATCTCGAATCTGTTTTCAATTTGTTATGGAAATTTGCTATCAGGATATCAGAAGTGCGAGGAGGTGTTCATACTCGTGGAAATTATTGTATTTTCAAAATTGTTTCAAATTTCGAAATTGCTATCAGGATAACGGAACTGCGAGGAGGTGTTCATACCCGTGGAAATCATTTTAATTTCGAATCTGTTTTCAATCTTGAAATAAGAACTTGCTATCAGGATAACAGAAGTGCGAGGAGGTATTTATATTCGTCAACATTCCAGTTATGGAACTGTTTCCAATTTCGAAATTGCTATCAGGATAACACAAGTGCGAGGAGGTGTTCATACTCGTGGAAATCATTTTAATTTCGAATCTGTTTTCAATTTGTTATGGGAATTTGCTATCAGGATAACAGAAGTGCGAGGAGGTGCTCATACTCGTGGAAATCATTTTAATTTCGAATCTGTTTTCGTTCTTGAAATGGGAATTTGCTATCAGGTTAACAGAAGTGCGTGGAGTTGTTCATACTCGTGGAAATTATTTCAATGTTGAAACTGTTTTCAATCTTGAAATAAGAACTTGCTATCAGGATAACAGAAGTGCGAGGAAGTATTTATATTTGTGAATATTCCAGTTTTGAAACTGTTTTCAATTTCGAAATTGCTATCAGTATAACAGAAGTGCGAGGAGGTGTTCATACTCGTGGAAATCATTTTAATTTCGAATCTGTTTTCAATTTGTTATGGGAATTTGCTATCAGGATAACAGAAGTGCGAGGAGGTGTTCATACTCGTGGAAATTATTGTATTTTCAAAATTGTTTCCAATTTTGAAATTGCTATCAGGATAACGGAAGTGCGAGGAGGTGCTCATACTCGTGGAAATCATTTTAATTTCGAATCTGTTTTCGTTCTTGAAATGGGAATTTGCTATCAGGTTAACAGAAGTGCGTGGAGTTGTTCATACTCGTGGAAATTATTGTATTTTCAAAATTGTTTCAAATTTCGAAATTGCTATCAGGATAACGGAACTGCGAGGAGGTGTTCATACCCGTGGAAATCATTTTAATTTCGAATCTGTTTTCAATCTTGAAATAAGAACTTGCTATCAGGATAACAGAAGTGCGAGGAGGTATTTATATTCGTCAACATTCCAGTTATGGAACTGTTTCCAATTTCGAAATTGCTATCAGGATAACACAAGTGCGAGGAGGTGTTCATACTCGTGGAAATCATTTTAATTTCGAATCTGTTATCAATTTGTTATGGGAATTTGCTATCTGGATAACAGAAGTGCGAGGAGGTGCTCATACTCGTGGAAATCATTTTAATTTCGAATCTGTTTTCGTTCTTGAAATGGGAATTTGCTATCAGGTTAACAGAAGTGCGTGGAGTTGTTCATACTCGTGGAAATTATTTCAATGTTGAAACTGTTTTCAATCTTGACATGGGAATTTGCTATCAGGTTAACAGAAGTGCGTGGAGTTGTTCATACTCGTGGAAATTATTTCAATGTTGAAACTGTTTTCAATATTGAAATAAGAACTTGCTATCAGGATAACAGAAGTGCGAGGAAGTATTTATATTCGTGAATATTCCAGTTTTGAAACTGTTTTCAATTTCCAAATTGCTATCAGGATAACAGAAGTGCGAGGAGGTGCTCATACTCGTGGAAATCATTTTAATTTCGAATCTGTTTTCGTTCTTGAAATGGGAATTTGCTATCAGGTTAACAGAAGTGCGTGGAGTTGTTCATACTCGTGTAAATTATTTCAATGTTGAAACTGTTTTCAATCTTGAAATAAGAACTTGCTGTCAGGATAACAGAAGTGCGAGGAAGTATTTATATTCGTGAATATTCCAGTTTTGAAACTGTTTTCAATTTCGAAATTGCTATCAGGATAACACAAGTGCGAGGAGGTGTTCATACTCGTGGAAATCATTTTAATTTCAAATCTGTTTTCAATTTGTTATGGGAATTTGCTATCAGGATAACAGAAGTACGAGGAGGTATTTCTAATCATGAACATTATTTTAGTCTTGAAACTGTTTCCAATTTTGAAATTGCTATCAGGATAACAGAAGTGCGAGGAGGTGTTCAAACTCGTGGAAATTATTTCAAATTTGAAACTGTTTTCAATCATGTAATGGGAGTTTGCTTTCAGGATAACAGAAGTGCGAGGAGGTATTTATATTCGTCAACATTCCAGTTATGGAACTGTTTCCAATTTCGAAATTGCTATCAGGATAACACAAGTGCGAGGAGGTGTTCATACTCGTGGACATCATTTTAATTTCGAATCTGTTTTCGTTCTTGAAATGGGAATTTGCTATCAGGTTAACAGAAGTGCGTGGAGTTGTTCATACTCGTGGAAATCATTTTAATTTCGAATCTGTTTTCAATTTGTTATGGGAATTTGCTATCAGGATAACGGAAGTGCGAGGAGGTGTTCATACTCGTGGAAATTATTGTATTTTCGAAATTGTTTCAAATTTCGAAATTGCTATCAGGATAACGGAACTGCGAGGAGGTGTTCATACTCGTGGAAATCATTTTAATTTCGAATCTGTTTTCGTTCTTGAAATGGGAATTTGCTATCAGGTTAACAGAAGTGCGTGGAGTTGTTCATACTCGTGGAAATTATTTCAATGTTGAAACTGTTTTCAATCTTGACATGGGAATTTGCTATCAGGTTAACAGAAGTGCGTGGAGTTGTTCATACTCGTGGAAATTATTTCAATGTTGAAACTGTTTTCAATATTGAAATAAGAACTTGCTATCAGGATAACAGAAGTGCGAGGAAGTATTTATATTCGTGAATATTCCAGTTTTGAAACTGTTTTCAATTTCCAAATTGCTATCAGGATAACAGAAGTGCGAGGAGGTGCTCATACTCGTGGAAATCATTTTAATTTCGAATCTGTTTTCGTTCTTGAAATGGGAATTTGCTATCAGGTTAACAGAAGTGCGTGGAGTTGTTCATACTCGTGTAAATTATTTCAATGTTGAAACTGTTTTCAATCTTGAAATAAGAACTTGCTGTCAGGATAACAGAAGTGCGAGGAAGTATTTATATTCGTGAATATTCCAGTTTTGAAACTGTTTTCAATTTCGAAATTGCTATCAGGATAACACAAGTGCGAGGAGGTGTTCATACTCGTGGAAATCATTTTAATTTCAAATCTGTTTTCAATTTGTTATGGGAATTTGCTATCAGGATAACAGAAGTACGAGGAGGTATTTCTAATCATGAACATTATTTTAGTCTTGAAACTGTTTCCAATTTTGAAATTGCTATCAGGATAACAGAAGTGCGAGGAGGTGTTCAAACTCGTGGAAATTATTTCAAATTTGAAACTGTTTTCAATCATGTAATGGGAGTTTGCTTTCAGGATAACAGAAGTGCGAGGAGGTATTTATATTCGTCAACATTCCAGTTATGGAACTGTTTCCAATTTCGAAATTGCTATCAGGATAACACAAGTGCGAGGAGGTGTTCATACTCGTGGAAATCATTTTAATTTCGAATCTGTTTTCAATTTGTTATGGGAATTTGCTTTCAGGATAACAGAAGTGCGAGGAGGTGTTCATACTCGTGGAAATTATTGTATTTTCAAAATTGTTTCCAATTTCGAAATTGCTAACAGGATAACAGAAGTGCGAGGAGGTGTTCATACTCGTGGAAATCATTTTAATTTCGAATCTGTTTTCGTTCTTGAAATGGGAATTTGCTATCAGGTTAACAGAAGTGCGTGGAGTTGTTCATACTCGTGGAAATTATTTCAATGTTGAAACTGTTTTCAATCTTGAAATGGGAATTTGCTATCAGGATAACGCTATCAGGATAACAGAAGTGCGAGGAGGTGTTCATACTCGTAGATATCATTTTAATCTCGAATCTGTTTTCAATTTGTTATGGAAATTTGCTATCAGGATATCAGAAGTGCGAGGAGGTGTTCATACTCGTGGAAATTATTGTATTTTCAAAATTGTTTCAAATTTCGAAATTGCTATCAGGATAACGGAACTGCGAGGAGGTGTTCATACCCGTGGAAATCATTTTAATTTCGAATCTGTTTTCAATCTTGAAATAAGAACTTGCTATCAGGATAACAGAAGTGCGAGGAGGTATTTATATTCGTCAACATTCCAGTTATGGAACTGTTTCCAATTTCGAAATTGCTATCAGGATAACACAAGTGCGAGGAGGTGTTCATACTCGTGGAAATCATTTTAATTTCGAATCTGTTTTCAATTTGTTATGGGAATTTGCTATCAGGATAACAGAAGTGCGAGGAGGTGCTCATACTCGTGGAAATCATTTTAATTTCGAATCTGTTTTCGTTCTTGAAATGGGAATTTGCTATCAGGTTAACAGAAGTGCGTGGAGTTGTTCATACTCGTGGAAATTATTTCAATGTTGAAACTGTTTTCAATCTTGAAATAAGAACTTGCTATCAGGATAACAGAAGTGCGAGGAAGTATTTATATTTGTGAATATTCCAGTTTTGAAACTGTTTTCAATTTCGAAATTGCTATCAGTATAACAGAAGTGCGAGGAGGTGTTCATACTCGTGGAAATCATTTTAATTTCGAATCTGTTTTCAATTTGTTATGGGAATTTGCTATCAGGATAACAGAAGTGCGAGGAGGTGTTCATACTCGTGGAAATTATTGTATTTTCAAAATTGTTTCCAATTTTGAAATTGCTATCAGGATAACGGAAGTGCGAGGAGGTGCTCATACTCGTGGAAATCATTTTAATTTCGAATCTGTTTTCGTTCTTGAAATGGGAATTTGCTATCAGGTTAACAGAAGTGCGTGGAGTTGTTCATACTCGTGGAAATTATTGTATTTTCAAAATTGTTTCAAATTTCGAAATTGCTATCAGGATAACGGAACTGCGAGGAGGTGTTCATACCCGTGGAAATCATTTTAATTTCGAATCTGTTTTCAATCTTGAAATAAGAACTTGCTATCAGGATAACAGAAGTGCGAGGAGGTATTTATATTCGTCAACATTCCAGTTATGGAACTGTTTCCAATTTCGAAATTGCTATCAGGATAACACAAGTGCGAGGAGGTGTTCATACTCGTGGAAATCATTTTAATTTCGAATCTGTTATCAATTTGTTATGGGAATTTGCTATCTGGATAACAGAAGTGCGAGGAGGTGCTCATACTCGTGGAAATCATTTTAATTTCGAATCTGTTTTCGTTCTTGAAATGGGAATTTGCTATCAGGTTAACAGAAGTGCGTGGAGTTGTTCATACTCGTGGAAATTATTTCAATGTTGAAACTGTTTTCAATCTTGACATGGGAATTTGCTATCAGGTTAACAGAAGTGCGTGGAGTTGTTCATACTCGTGGAAATTATTTCAATGTTGAAACTGTTTTCAATATTGAAATAAGAACTTGCTATCAGGATAACAGAAGTGCGAGGAAGTATTTATATTCGTGAATATTCCAGTTTTGAAACTGTTTTCAATTTCCAAATTGCTATCAGGATAACAGAAGTGCGAGGAGGTGCTCATACTCGTGGAAATCATTTTAATTTCGAATCTGTTTTCGTTCTTGAAATGGGAATTTGCTATCAGGTTAACAGAAGTGCGTGGAGTTGTTCATACTCGTGTAAATTATTTCAATGTTGAAACTGTTTTCAATCTTGAAATAAGAACTTGCTGTCAGGATAACAGAAGTGCGAGGAAGTATTTATATTCGTGAATATTCCAGTTTTGAAACTGTTTTCAATTTCGAAATTGCTATCAGGATAACAGAAGTGCGAGGAGGTGTTCATACTCGAAGAAATTATTTCAATGTTGAATCTGTTTTCAATCTTGAAATGAGAACTTGCTATCAGGAGAACAGAAGTGCGAGGAGGTATTCATATTCGTGAACATTCCAGTTTTGAAACTGTTTCCAATTTCGAAATTGCTATCAGGATAACAGAAGTGCGAGGAGGTGTTCATACTCGTGGAAATCATTTTTATTTCGAATCTGTTTTCAATTTGTTATGGGAATTTGCTATCAAGATAACAGAAGTGCGAAGAGGTGTTCATACTCGTGGAAATTATTGTATTTTCAAAATTGTTTCCAAGTTAGAAATTGCTATCAGGATAACAGAAGTGCGAGGAGGTGTTCATACTCGTGGAAACTATTTTAATTTCGAATCTGTTTTCAATTTGTAATGGGAATTTGCTATCAGGATAATAGAAGTGCGAGGAGGTATTTCTATTTGTGAACATTATTTTAGAATTGGAACTGTTATCAATTTCGAAATTGCTATCAGGATAACAGAAGTGCGAGGAGGTATTTATATTCGTGAACATTTCAGTTTTGAAACTGTTTTCAATTTCGAAATTGGTATCAGGATAACAGAAGTGCGAGGAGGTGTTCATACTCGTGAAAATTATTATATTTTCAAAATTGTTTCCAATTTCGAAATTGCTATCAGGATAACAGAAGTGTGAGGTGGTATTTATAGTCGTGAACATTTCAGTTTTGAAACTGTTTTCAATTTCGAAATTGGTATCAGGATAACAGAAAAGTGCGAAGATATATTTCTATTCGTGAACATTATAACAGTTTTGAAACTTTTTCCAATTTCGAAATGAGGATTTGCTATCAGGAAAACAGAAGTACGAAGAGGTATTTATATTCGTAAACATTTGAGTTTTGAAACTGTTTTCAATTTCGAAATATTTCGAAACTTATAGTATGCTTTACTTCACCTTACCGAACTCCTATAATGCCATCATCTCTTCATGTTTGGGAAAATGGTGACAAACATCTATGTTTTGATAATTGTGTATCATAATTTCAAAGATTTATTACAATTAGGTGGTTACTGCAGCTATGGGTAGCTCCGCAATCATATTATTGAGTTATGATCTACTGTCTGTTTTGAAATTATCACCCAGTATGACTTGTGTGAAACTGTGAGTTGAAGGTTTTTATTTTATAGCTTTCAGGATGCAAAACAAATTTTCCAATGAATATCAAGGAAAATGAAATATCATTTAAATAAAATATTGATTTATTTGTATTCATACATACCTATATGGCAAACAATTCGTATAAATATTAACAATCCAATTAACATAAAGAATGTGTAAAGATCACATTAGCTTTTTTCTTACGGAATAGTTATACAGGTATCGATAGTTGGATTATGCAAATATATATCTATTCAAACATACCAGTACCTGTAAAATTGTGGATTTGATTCAATCATGTTATTTGCTGTAGCTTTGTTAGGTAACTCGATATTGCCTAAGAAATATATTTACTTCATTAATGAAAACTCGTCATAATTCAAAGAAACATTCAAGTATTTCCGATTATACCAAAAGGGTTAAACAAACACTATTATATCAGAGGTACTGCTACTTCCAAGTTTTTGTGTAACTTGGCAATTGGGATAAAACTGTGAATTTAACTTAAGAACAAATGGATTGCAGAGAAGAAAATATAAAAAGTAATTATTGGAGACAATATTCAATTAAATATTATCAATATTATAGACATATGAATCATTCTTGGGATGTGGTTCGATTCGGAAATAAAGTTTAATTTCCAAATCGAATCACATCTACAAAATGAATGGATGAAGAAACACCTATACATCCAACATTATATCAAAATCTCGTTTTTTGATCATTTGCCGTGACAAATAAATATTTCCAAACAATTTTTGCCAAGTGTCACTTCAGTTTGATTCAACTATTGCGTTGAAAACATGATGTAGGAAGCGATGTTTATTGCTTTCTAGAGGATGCTAATCCAAAAATAACGAAAATAGACCTGAGGCAGTATTCTTATTATATCACCAAAGCCTGATTCACCAAACCAGTAGTAGTATTAATTCTAAATTGACAATGAAGATGAAAATGTATTTAGGTCTATAAACAGTTGTGTTATTTCTTATATGAAAAAAGACGTGGTTTCATATATTTCAGCACAGAAAATATATCAGAGGGATGATTTTTTTTATCAGGTCTATTTTCACTGTTTTCAACTTCTGAACTTAAAATAATTTATTCGAGTTTCAACATCTCTACTTCAAAATCATGTACCAAAAAAGGCAAAATGAAGCCCGCTTGTCTAGTCATGTTGTGAGAATTGATCTGAAGAACAAATATAGTGTTTTAAAGGCACCAAATAGGAACAGAAATGCTATAGTTTTGACAGTATCACAAGCATATCATTTTTGGTTATCACTAACTTTTTATAGGATAATTTAGGACTCTGTTTTCGTGAAAACAATATTAATAAAAAAATATACTACTATAAATATGGGCTGTTATGGTATTTCAGACATTTTGATATTTTTCTGGTTCTATATTACCAACATAATCCTGATTTTTTTCAAGTCCTATACAAGAAAATAATCAAACGTCAAATCAACTCATTAGGAATTCATAGTGAAAATTACAAGGGAAACTTATTGGACAAAGTTGTAGATATTCGTGTATGAGAGAACTACCACCACTTATTGAAAATAAAATTAAGTACTGGTCTGGCATGTGCGAAAGCATGTAAATTTGAAAGCTATCCGTGATGATATAAACAATTTTTGTATAACAACCATAGAAATGCCAATGAAGTATGGAATTATATAAACATAGCCCATGCTTTCGCACAAAGGCAGTGTTGTCTAAAGATGACCGAGTGCAGAATAGAAGAGAATCAATGATGGTCGCCCGTTTATTGACCGTAAGTTCGATTTCGCATTAAGGTGTAAAGTGAATGTATTTTTAATTTTTTCGTGAATCGATGACATTCAATATGCTAGTGTTCACTTCTCGCGAATTTGAATATATGATTGAAGATCACTCGAAAATAACAGCTGAACATTTACATTTACTTCACCTTTTATCGTGCGGCGTTATGTGACAATTATTTATTTAAAAAAATTCCTGTTGAGAGTCATACAGAAACTTGATATCAAACCATCAGATTCAGCAGTTTAACTCGTAAGGATAGGTACGGAAAATTCCCCAAACCAATGAGACTGGATTTTGGGACAAACACATAAACTACTGGGAAAGTATCCCAGGAAACAAACCTGTGAAAGACTACACTAAAGAATCGTGTCACAAAAAAAGATTTGTTAGCTAGCGATGAACACGAGCATGCTAAGAGACGTTAAGGGGCTCCTGACCGGTCATGCAGCGGTAAAGGACCACCTCAACAACAACAAAAATATATATTAATTAAGTTTACAATAAAAGGTGTATAGTACGTCACGACAATTAAATAGATGAAAAATAGTAAAACCAGGGTATAGGGGTAAGAAGAGGGTTGGACCACTACTACACGCGTCTGGGTTCATTTCTGCCCACCGGATTCTCCGGGGCGGTGGAAACCATACTAACATCTGCCCAGGATCTGGGACAGACCCCACGATGTTCGCAGGTATATCCTTGTAGTGAGTGCCAAGTCGCATATTTTGGGCTTTTCCTGCCTTCTACTGGTTATGCAGGGGATTGTTTGTTTTTTGGTTGGACTCCAGATATTTGGGGTTTTCAGTAGGGATCCCGGAAAAACTACGAAAAAACTGGGTTTACTCAAACATGATATTATGGTAGTTTATGACTCGTCCTCTGGAATTCCATGGAAGATATCCAATGCCTGGTAAAGCCCACCGTGCTTGGTTGGCATGTTATGCTGGGCTCTTATTGCTGTCAGATCCCTTATATGTCTACTTCCACGGATAAAGTAGCGGTAGAATTTCTTTGCAAATTGCTTGATATCTTCTTCGATTGATTGAATATCGGTCAGCTCTCGCAATGCGTCTAGCCGAATGTATCTGTCACTATTTGTAATGATACGGAGTGCTTTGATTTGCATCCTCTCCAGTCTAACCATGTGAGGCTGCAGAACACTGGACAGGCGTAGGTCATTGCTGGTCTAATGACTTTGCATACTAACATGTTGCACTCCCGTGCCAGCATAGAGCTCCTGGCAACCAGCGGGTACATCCCTCTGATCGTAGCCGCTCCTCGTTGGATCTCCAGGCTGACATGTTTGGGCAGTGTTAGCCTTCTGTTCAGCTGCACTCCCAGGCAGCGCACGGAATTGGACTCCAAAATCCGATTATTCTGAACCCTAAATCCCCCAAAGATATTCACAGTCGTGCGTTTATTTATGAAATTTATAAGTTCAGTCTTATCAGATTTAATTACGATTTTATTCTTCTCTAAGTACGGTATGGCCTTATTTAAATGATACAAGCAGCGGCTTCCGCACTATAGAACGACTGGGCGTATATAGCGGTGTCGTCAGCGTAAGAAGAGAATATAAAAGTGGTGAGATCCCTGCAGCACACCTGCTTCAGCCTTCCTCATTGCTAAGCTGCTTCCGCTTACTCTACCCTGAAAATCCTGCCAACAAGGGATGAGTCTAGCAATCTGACCATATGTAAAGGCATGCCTGCTCTTGACATTTTTATGATTTGCCGTATCAAAAGCTTTTTGTCCGACAGGAACAAAACCATTCCCGTATTGCGACCTTGGAGGAAGCCCTCCTTCACCCTGTGGATAATTCTGGCTACATGGGACTCTTCGGAAGCGGGGATGAGTTCGAGCACTACTTCAAAATCCCTGAATCGTTTCAGCAAAATTCTGTCCACCAACTTGGCCAGCGCACTTAGTAGTGAGATGGGGCGGTAGCTTTCGACCCTTGCGTCCGACTTCCCCGATTTCAGGATCGGGACAATTTCGGCCTGTTTTAGGCATTGCGGGTAGTGCTGCCACCTGATGATACCGTTGATGTATATCAGTTAGGCAAGAGACTTCCTAGGGAGATTCCTAAGTAGGACTGAGTCAATTTTGTCTATAACGGGTGTATTGTTTATAGGGAGCCTTTTGGTGGCTTCCACGACCTCTTTGAAGCTAGTTATCAACCTCCTGAAGGTTTTATTTTCTACCGCGGTTGTCCGCCAAGATCCATAGCTTTCCTAGAAACTGACTTTTGCTCTTGTGTGTTGTCAGCACCCGTCTGGAATACTTTCTGGTGCCAAACATTTCCGCCTTTCCTGGATTGGTCATGGATTGTTTTTGACTATCCCCTGATGTCTGTATGTCTGTATATCTCCTTCGTAGACTTTTGGAGAGTGGTCTTTATCATTGAGGCTTCCCAGTTTCATCCTCCAGACCTCAGCCTTATACTTCTTAATCAGAGCATTGATCTCTAAGCTGAGATTTAGCATGTTTTCTTTGTGAGGTTTGTCACTTTTTTCTACTTTGTGGTTGAGACTTATGAGGTAAAAAACGATGTTGTCTGGTAAAAGATTCCCGTCCTTCCTCACTACCTTCTTCCTGGAGGTTTTATGGCATATTTTCGAACAGTCTTTGAGTCTCTAGATCTATTACGCTCTCGGCATGTGCGGGGTTACAGCTGTTCTTTCGTTTAGTTTTCTCCTGTATTATTTCCTGTTAGTAATGGCATAGTCGAATAAAGTTCTTATCCCAGTGGGGTTCTGCCCACCTCCTCCTCAACAAAATGGGATTATATAATGGAGACCTTACCTGCAGACTGTGCAGTGAGTATCCTGTGCTGTTACGAGGCACAAGACTGCAAAAGACAGGCATCTGGCAGTCCAAAATTATACATTTCTCACCCAGCAAAGGACTGAAGTGAGTAATGTGATCAAACAACAGAGGTCAGATACGATGGGCCACAGGCCCAAGTGTCACCGGAGGCAACATCCAGACAGGTCTCAAGGGGGTTGTTGAGTTTTTAGTGAGTATGCCTGATACAGAAAAGGAGACAGGTGACTCTCACAGTAGGCCTTGAGATGTAAGGCTCATAATTTCACAAAGAAGGGTTTTTTTCACTACCGAAAAAAAAATCAGCTTCAGTCCATGTCCACCGTGTATAGCTTTCATATTTTTCTATATGCCAAGATTATTATGATAGTCATCCAAATATCCTGCTGCTTCGATACACCTTGTTGGTTTTACTTTTATATTATGAATCACTCAAGTATATTGCTTCATCTTAGGGTAGAAAGAAGGCATAATATTTAATCAACTTTTTTCTGTTGAGTGAACACTGTTGATAAATGTTTATAAAGATAGAAAGCACCGAAGTGATTTCGCGGCTCTCTAGAAAGAAGAGCATACCGTTTATTAATCTAAAATTGCCAGAAAAATCATTTTGCATACATTTAAAATTGTCCAAAAGTATCAATTTTTGACAAAAATTGAAATTTGATAGATGATGTTACTGCATGCGAGAAGTCTTAGATATTTGGTTAGGGCATTTAAACATCTATCATAACCATAACTTGCATGCATTGAGAATGTTGCAAAATGTGTCATTAGCTGCCGGTCTATAAGTGATTTGTATCACATATGGAATCAGTGATATATGCTAAAAATTATTAACCTTTTGTGTATCTATTCTAACAAACCGTTAACAAATTGAGTTCTGCACACCTACAAAGAGAGCACTTATACAGTATCGAAAAGAATATATCTTATATATATATTATGTTTTAATGAGAGCATAAAGAATAACTTGCTAAATATTGGGAGAATAGCGTGAAGAAGGGATATCGAATTGTGTGACGTAATCGGTTGAAGAGGCAAGTGAGGTAACAGGAGGGGACAACAACATTGCGTCTCTCTTGATTATGTGGTATTATAATATAATTGCGTTCCTTGTTACTCTTCTACATTTCGCTCTACAGTCAAGAGATATTTTTTCCGATACTGTAGATATCAATTACAGCAAATATTTCAATGGACCTTTCCACTGACTATGAGAAAACACTGTCATCATAAGTATATATACTAATATTACTTGGGATTTTTTATTTATTTTTTCTGACCGTTTTTCTATAATTTGAAAAAAGGGGTTTCGTGACGTCACGTTCATCAAAATTAAACTTGACAACGTCGTATAAGTTGTACACCATGGAATTTCAAATTATCATTACTTCTGGATTGTGTTCAATGATAGTTGTCATTTGATAGCAGATGGGTTTGTTCGTCTGTTTCACGGAGCAGATCAATAACAATTGTTTTTCTCTGTTTAAATCATTTGCTCACCTTATGTGATACAAGATGCTAGTGGATCAAATCTGTATGCTGGAAACTAACAGACTCTTGAATATTTTATTTTCTAAGGTCAAAGCGGTTTTCAAATTCAAAGTTTTGTTGTTTGTGTTAAGTAATTTCTGTATTCCTTATAACCGAGAAAATGTCTAAAAAGTGCTTTATACCCGGTTGTCTGAAAACTGTATGTGTTCTGTGGCAATAACAACTTTTATTCCATAAGAACTGTTATTATAACTTGCGGTGATGCCAACAATAGTTTTTCATCAAAAGGCAGGTTCGTTCTGAAAATTTGAAAGTTACAAATAATATAAAAAATTGCTTTTAAGTAAATTTTTTTGATGTATTCATCCAGTGACAAAGTTTCAATTATTTCTAGAGGCTTATAATCAGCCAGTAGCTATATTTTATGGGAGAACGATATTCCCTATTTCGGAACGTGGATTATGGTGGGGGATGTTTCCGATGAACGTGACGTCATGGGCAAACTTTGAAATGTGATATTTTTCTTAAATAAAAAAAATAGAGTGGCACTCGTTGATAAATTGACATTTCAGACTATCAACAATCGATAATATATTCCATTTGAAAAAAAAAATCTTACTTTTGCTTGTATACAAAACTAGACAATCGAAGATTGGATAGAGTTCAAAATATGTAGTTTTAAAACCAAAATGTTACCCATTTGTAAATGTCTGCTAATCACGGTATATGTGAATTTGTTACGCTATCACAGTCTAGTTAATAGGTCGCAATAAATATGTAGGTACACCAACTTCACTATTTGTTTCAATCCTTTCCGTGAAAAAAACATCCAAAAACTACCATAATTGTCATGATATTAATTTTTGTCATTTTTCGATTTCAGTGAGAATTTTCAGGTATATAGAATTAGAAAAAAATAAAATGTAACTTGCATATGGTCATAACAGTAAATATACTTCAACTAACTAATGCTTAAATTGCAGTCATTAATCGTGATGATTAGAAGAATGTTTGAGAAGATACGATAGTATTATTCAATTGAATGTAATAAGAATATTATTACTGGCACTTTTTTTTACAATATCTATATAAGATGGATGCTCTATCAAATTTAATTATGTTTGATAATTATTTGAAATCACTTCAAATGATTTATTTTTGATGTCCTTAATTATGCTGTTCAGATAATATAAGAATGGTTTCAATAATTTTTTTGATTAAATCTCATTTTTTAAAGATACAAATTATAAACCCATCACCCAAACCAGAACTAAAGTACTAGTTTTAGATGGAAGTACAACTGTTTTACATTTCAATATCCCTTTTCAGTACATAATTTAAGAGAAATATTTCATAAAACTGTCATTTCAATAAAGTAAAATTGCTACAATAATAACTATGATTGTATCATGCTTAAATGGAATGATTATGGCAAAGAAGCAAATGATATATCAAGCAGTAATTGATGAAATGAACAATTTCAGTTATAATATGATGAATATATCTTTCAATTTCACATCAACGTAACATACAAATCATCTATTTAATTTATTTTTCTCTTGTATGTACTGAATCCAAATGAATAATTACTCTCGTTTTGATATTTCCTATCCAAATATCTTCTAAAGCTAATAGACCGGTACCCACAAACCTGAATGTTCATCACGTCTGAAATAGTGGGGTCTATTATCTCTAAAAACAGTCACAGCCGGAAACGGATTCTCCTGTATGTACTTCAATGTCGCCCTAATTTGTGCTACAAAGTGAGGTGGTTCAACTTCTGGCGAGGTCGATAAATGATGGAGGATGAATTCATCATTTTGTTCCAGCCAAAGATCAGCCCCTCTCAGTGGTGTGTAATTGAAGGGGCCTATGCTTAGAAGGCCCAAGTTGCAATCATAGATATCTAAGAGTTGATGGTTGCCTGTAAGATGTCTTGCATTACGAAGGGATTCTTCAGGGCCCTTTTCTGGAAATGTGGCTGGAAATATTTCACCTGAAAAATTGATGGATTGAATCAAGATACAATATATAAGCTTTCAAAACACAACACAACATACAGGGAGGATGAAAAGTGTCTAATTATCTGGAAATCTACCCCCCACCCTAACAATTAATCGATAAACATATATATATATATATATATATACATATATGTGTATATAAAGTCACAATCACGTCAATAAATTGAATATTTAAAGTCACATAGAAAAAAAGTTACGTGAAATATATACACATAAAAATGTTCAACTAAAAAAAATAGAGGTGATGCTATCTTTAATGTTTTAAAGAATCTTTACTCCAAACTGAACTTGTAGGAGGCAAGCCCTGCAGTATTTTGTAATTTGTCAAATACTTTTTTGACTGTGTCAATCATGAGATACTGCTAGGTTTTGAGTCTTATCTGAATTAAATAACCCAAATCGTTTCTCAGGAATTGGTTCTATTAGGCATGGTGTTCCGTAAGGTTCTGTTATTGGGTCTATCCTGTCCCTACTGTATTTTGATAACCTGTGGAGTATAAGAACTGAAGGCATGTTTACTATATTTGCTGATGATATAACTATCTAGTGGCATGATAAGAATGTATGTAATTTCCACAGCAAAGTGACTTGAGATGTTGCTGCTGTTGAAGAGTGGTGCAATAGTAATTTGCATTTATTGAATATATTCAAAACATATCTATGGTCCTTTGAGTGCACTATACCAGACCTTCCTCTAGGGAAAGATACCTGACACCAACAAATTTTTTATAATGATCTGAACTTCCGGAACCATGGAAATGTTGAGAAAAAACTGTCTTCACGATGCTATGCATTATGTGTGGTGTTTAACGAATTGGGGATAGTTATCCCCAAAATAATAGTGCTTCAAGATAATAGTCACTGCGCACAAACGTGCGGTTCATTATATCTGTAAGGTTGGCCAAGAGTCTTTTGTAAGGAACTTTTCAGAGAGCTGAAAATCCTCGCTCTACCTTCTCTTTTCATTCTGGAAACGGTATGTCTAGTTCATAAAAACCTACCAATGTACAATATCACCCGTGGGCCCACCCGCCAAAACAACAGCATAAGGTTACCCATTCCAACTTCAAACCTATTGAAGAACTCACTTCCACCCTCCAGCAAGCGTCAGTCATTAGCTTCATTCGGGAGATCAGTGAAGTTGATTCTCAGAAAAGTGGTATTCTAAGCTATCAGTGAATATTTTAACAGAAACATGGTAGACACTTGAAAGGTTATCTCGACTTTAAATATGTATGTCGTTTCTTCCTTCCCGTTTCTTGTATTATTTATACCGTTTACGTTAAATGCGTGTGTTTATACCTGTTTATACCTATACATTAATTTGTTTGATTTTTATATTATCTATTAACTTTATTTAAAACGTAATGACCGTTTTTGTCAATAAGATGTGAATCTTCAGACAATAAGGATATTTTGTTTGATTGGTTAATTGAACGGGTGCAACCGCTGTGTTGGAGATACTGCTGAGGCTACTACTTGTTCCAGTCTGGATCAAGGAGGCAACGATAGCACATTTGAGGATGCGGGACTCGGGAGTCTTAATAAACGAAGGAGCGATAATAGGTCATGCGAAAGTCGCGAAGTGGATGGAGCAGGCGGTTCTCATTTCGGCCATTGGGTAAAAAGCGCACGAGACAGACTAGGACGGAATAGAAAATTTTCCCTCACCATTTCGAAAAAAATACGGTGGAGTTTTTCTCAGGAAACCTAATATGTTATATGGACGGTTCGCGTCTGACTGACAAACATGCTTCGGGTGCAGGCATCTATCAGGAAAGAAGAGGTATCTGAGAAAGCTACGCTCTAGGAAGATATATACAACAGTTTGTCAAGCTGAAGTGTGAGCAATTCTGTAGCTACGAGGCAAGAGGCGAAATAAGGGCTCGAACAGGTATTTATATCTGTTTAGATAGTCAGGCATCTGTCATCCTAAACCAACCTCAGTACTTGTACAGTAACGCGGAAATGTTCTCGAAAAATTATATGAAACAAACGAAGTTCGGCTGATATGGGTCCCTCGCCACAGAAGGGTGCGTTGAAAGGAAATGACAGACGAACTTGCTAAACCGGTTTCGCAAGGCCGCGTCGTTTTGTAAGCCGGAGTTTGTACGACTGGGCAGAAGAAAAACTAAATCGAGATTTACCTTTTGCTTTGCCTAAATAATTCTGTTACAATGATTCGTGTTTGTCATGACACACATTTTAAGCGAATTATACAGCTTCTAAGCAGAAGTGAACCTTTGGTTTCAAAACAAAAAAACTTGCTGAAAAGAAAAACTATGATATTGATATCAAGTCAGTGATTATCGACCATATTCTACTTAATGTTATCTTCAATACTGATAACACTTTTTCATTCAAATAACAAGTATGAAATAATTTGAAAACATGTGGTAGATATGACCATTTTCGAATACTAGACTGATAATAACAAAATGGAAAATAAAAATAAATACCTGAGTCTCCGATCAATTAACACAACCTAGATGAGTAATACTCAAATAGAACTGAAGGAAACATCTTTTCATAATGTTATTCCTCAAATCATGACATTATTGCCTTGTCGCAATTTTTTAAGTATACAATAAGCACGTCAGCTAGATTTTGATATCTGTCGGGTATATTCTTGGCAACGAAAACCCAAAAATACTGTCTTGGATGAAATATAAAGCAAAAAGAAGGCAATTGAAACGTTCATTGCAGCTTGTTAGGAGCATGTAAAAACGTATTTCCATTGCCGAACGGAGATTCTTCGCTGTCGATATAGTCTGGTCAGTACGGCAACGCTGTTCTCAAAATGATTATTCCATTATAATTTCAGGTTTCCATTCCATACTGGGTTTCCTCAATATTTCTGTTAACAACGTACGACACTGCCGTTGGGGGAAGATGATTCTTACACACAAATTTTAATGAGTGTGCCGCGAGTTACTCATCTAGGTTGTGTTATTTGATCGGAGACCTGAATGGTGTTCAAAACCTTACATAAATTCATGAAAAGATCAATAATTTCGATGCGAGTAGAAGTTCCACGGCCGGAAACCTCGACCGCTGAGTTAACGAATTAAAGAAGTACCACCCCTTATTTATTTTTTTATTAATTATCTTCAACTGAATTTTGAAACAGTTTCCTCTAACCAATTTTGCTGAAATGTGGTAGACATATGTAACTTCGATGACAAAGGAATAATATATTACCATGAGGGTATTAAAAAAGTATATAATTAGTGAGAAATATGAGACTGTCGAATAATTTTATTTCAAAACATTTATCACTCCCTGCTCCCCAGAAGGATAGATAAAGAAGGGGTGAGAATTCCAGAAAAAAAAAAACGGTTTTGGATGCGGAAAATTACGAGAAAAAAACTGTTAGTCGAGGGACTTCATGTGAAAAGTTGCAAAAACTCGCAAGAATAAAATCGGAAAAATTCGTAAAAAATGTCAAAACATCGGACAGTGGCATAATTCATTTGAAAAAAATGTTACCTCCTGTCCCCCTGAAGGCTAGATGCCTAAGAAGTAGCAATTGTGCAAAAGCTCGCGGTAATAAAATCGGAAGATTCCGTAAAAAAGTGAAAAACATAGACCGCCTAATGATTTTATTTTAAATGATTTTACCACTCTGCCCACCTGATGGCTAGATAGACAACGCGTAAGAACTTGGAAGTTGGTTTCTAACGTGGAAATTCATGGCAGAAAAATGTCAGTAGGGGAGCTCGGATCCCCAATTTTCGAGAAAAGTTGCCAACACGCAGAAAAAAAAACTGGAAAAATCCGGAGAATATGTGAAAAATATTAGGCAGTGGAATAATTTTCGTAGTTTGACATATACGTATGTATCCATTAAGATTGGATACATGTCTAGAAGCTGGATGGCAAGGGGTAGCAAATATACGCATGCCACTAACGTAGAGGTAGTGGATTTTCTTAAGAGCTATGACCTTGAATATATCTGCGCGTCGCTTACAGGCAACAACTCATATTCCTTATTTTGTGATTTTTTTCATTTTTGAATCAATTTATGAGAAACACACAGATACTTTCCCCAACAAGCTATGTAACAAAATGATTGGTTTGATTTACTTAATTTTTTTACGCATTTAAGGAAAAGCTTATTGTTTTATGTTTAATTTTTAAATAAGGTAGAAACTTTTGAATGTTAGTTAGCTATATTTAAGACCCTTCTCTTTCTGTATCACTGTAATCTGTGATATTCGGAGTTACTTACATAAGTAATTCGATATATTTTTTTCATAATTTCTTTTTTCATTATTTTTCGGAAATCATACTATTTTTACTCATGGTTGAGCTTTCTTCTATTATTTCCAAGTCAATAGTGGATTTACGATGCTTCCATTGCTAATTTTGTATGCTTTCAGTATTAAATTTTTATCACTTCAAAATAATTATTTTAAAAAGTATTAACAAGCTCATGAGTTTCAAGTTAACATGAATTTCCAAAAAATAAATAGTATTCCATCAAGTTGGTTGACTGAATATTTCTAAGTGGTGTTAAAGAAAATGCAAGATTAAGTAATCTATCTCACACTAACTTTTTTTCTTTCATAAAGTGAAAAAAAGTAGTACTTATGTTCCAATTGAAAAAATTGAAGTTTAGATAATTTTTAATAAAATAATTTGAAAATCGCCCGTGCCCATATGGTAAGAGTATGGTAAAGAGTTCATATTTGTAGCTAGGTATACAGATAAAAAATAAAGTGAACCCTTGTGATAATCACTTGAAAACTAGCTATTCTCGAGAGTTCTTGCAGTTTGACTGCCAAATTACATTACATAAGTTTCACAGCAATCATTCTGACACCCTAGTATGGAAGATTTTAAAACATAATTTTGTGATCTAAAGTGTGGAATGCTTTACTGAAATCAAACAAGGGTGATTTAACATTGTCTTTCCAGATGCTACAATAATTTTTTCTCTACCAGTAAGTACAGGAGTTATAGTTCCTCTCCCTCAATTTCAAGAATTTTGACTTCAATCTTGAATGGTTTTGGGATAACTAGATCTACTCTTCTAGTTATCTCAGGTTCATAATTATCATTCCCACTATTTGTACTTAACTTCTTTCATAAACAAGAATTATCTTTTTTACTTCGATAATGTCAAAAATAATGTCATCTTGGATACATGTGTTGATTAAAATGTCTATTAGTGCAGACACTTTGGATATCTCTTTATTTTGTTTTCCCTCTTTTCTTATTTTGAGTGACATTAAACTGAACTGTGAAGAAACCTTTCCTATAGGTAAATAATGATCAATCTGTTGAAAATATTATATTTGCTGTGGAAAAAAAAAGGTATTTCTTTGGAATAACAATTTCTAATATTCTTTTTCCATAAAATACATTTTCAATAGGTCGTATTTCAAATACTCCTTTCAATTATGAATGACTCTCGATAAGCTGGAGTAAAAAACAATCAACAATTCTCACCAGTCTTCACACTAACTCCAATACCATATATGACAGGCCAAGGTGTTCCTCCACGAATGGTAGTATTGAGTTGTCCAACACAGGCAAGGGTTAAATCAACTTCAACAGGCTGCTTTTGGAAGGCGTTCATGATATTATGGAAGAGTTCTTCAGAAAAGTGGCGGGCATCTGAATAACCACCAACAAGTTGAATTTCGATCCTACCTTCAGGGTACCCCAAAGCAAGATCCTGTACTTGGTGGATCATTGCACAAATAGCTTCCTCTGTACCTGAAATAGGGTTCAGAAAACATTTGAAAACTACAATTGAGTTCTTTCAAAAAGTAAATTACTTAGGTTAGATTCATAATTTTTACAACAGAAGAATATTTATTATATATTTATAATATAGGAAAAGTACTCTCATTCCTCTATTCTGCAACTTCTGAAAGGATGACAAACTGTTTGCATAAAGAAGAAAAAGAAGGGTGTTAAAAAGTGTAAGGGAGGTCTGAAATGTCAAATATCTGCTGATGCGTGTAAAGCAATATATTTTGTTCGCCATTTTTTTGTTATAAGTATTTTGGATATGTTTTTTCAGGTTCAACAAATTGTCTCTCTATGAATCCAATATTTTTGATTTCTTCCACCAGTTCAATTGTTTTTCCATAAATTTCGAATATTCACTGAGTTTTTATTTACCAAATTATACTCATGTTGAGTGTTTTTTTTGTTGTTGTTATTGTTGTATCCGTCAACCGGTTGCACCCCTACGTGCAACCCTCAGAAGTCAGACTCGTGCGAGCTAGGGGAAGACGCAGCCCTTACCTTTTAATACGTGTGATGCCATGCACGAGACCGGTGGCAATGCTGAGATTCGAACTCACGCTCTTTGGCTTATGAGGCGAGGACTCAACCCGCACACCACCGCGGCCCTAAAGTTATTTCATAAGTTATAATCATACTTTTGAAATAGTTGAGTTTCAATTTACTGATATTGAGAAATTCTGATACTGTTTTAAGAGTTCTATTGATTTTACAGGTTTGAAATTAGCCACATCCACAGATATAAGTACTCCAAGAAAAAAGTCAAGACAATATTGTAACGATTTCGAGTCCGGCCCCGAGACCGGCCCTGATCTAATTAATTATGCACCCTCGTTCAACTACAACAGCATATCTGATGGCGTACGGATCGCCGAGAACAAGCTGGAATAAATCGATCAATTCGATACTATTCGAAGAGCCATCTAGATGAAATGTTCTATACTTCTGAATAATGGAGAGTCGTGAATGGAAACTGCTTGGGAGTATATAAGCGGGACAGTCAGAATGGAGAGTTAGTTACAGTTCCAGAGTTCGCTGATAGATAGCCGCCACAGTAGAAATAAATTGAAATAGTAAATGTTTTAGTGAATAATTGTTGTAAATAGTGTTTCAAATAAATTAGGAAAATTAGTTAGTGCAGTTTTACTACATTTGGTGTCAGAAGTGGGATGTTTAAAATAAATAAGTGTTACAAGTGTTCGCCTAATAGACGTTTATCGCGCCTAATAGACAGTTGTGACCCGTTGAACATTTGAGTGCAAAGTGGACAGTTTTGCGCGTCGCGGGACAATAAACTGAAAACTGTGTGTGAAATAAATAATAGACTGATATCTCGGTAAAGACAATAAGAGACAAAATGTTTCCGAGAAGAGTTCACCTAGTTGACCTTAAAGTTAGTGAATTAAAGCAGGAGTTAGAGGAGCGTGAGTTAGAAACAACTGGAAAGAAGGCCGTACTCCAGAAAAGACTTTCAGATGGATTGATTGAAGAAGGAGAAGACCCCGAAACATTTTTGTTCGAAGTTTCTGGAATAGATTTGAGCTCTATAATGAACAAACTCGACGAGAGCACGAAATCATTGGAGGACAAAATTCCGTAAGTCTGAAAGAACTTCAACAAAATTCGGTCAGTCTGGAAGATAAATTTCTTCAAAATTCAAAGAGTCTGGAGAAAAAGCTTCTAGAAAATTCTGTTAGCTTGAAAGAAGAACTTCTAGAAAATTCGAATTGTCTAAAAGAGGAACTTCAAGAAAATGTGAAGAGCCTGGAAGAAAAGCTTCACGAAAATTCGAAAAATTTAGAAGTGAAGCTTTTAGAAAACTCGGAGAATTTGAGAGAAGAGCTTCTAGAAAATTCGAGAAGCTTGAAAGAAGAAGTTTGCAGTGTGGCGAATCGGTTGGAAGAAAGAATGGGAACTGTCGAGACAGAAATGGAAAAATTGAAAGAAACAATAAGTGACCAAGTCAAAGACGACATGGTGGAAGAAATCAAAAAAATCAAGGAAACGCTCCACGATGAAATAAAAGACGGAATCGAGACAGAAATCGGCAGAATTAAAGAAAAATTCAGTGAATTGGAAAAGCGAATAGATTCTGCGCACACCCCAGAAATTTACAACAAAAACCCAATGCTGGACCTGAGTATGAACCTGGAGGAAGTTCAAAAAGACGTAAAAGATTTTAAGGTCAGTAAGGAACCAGGAAAGCTCTCATTGAAACCGCCTCAGTTCGACGGAAATACTCCATGGTCAAACTACCACCGACAATTCGAAGCTGCTGCCAAAGCAAATGGATGGAATGCTGGGGAAACAGCTTTAGCATTGACACTGGCATTGCGTGGCGAAGCAACAAATATTTTACAAACGCTCACCGCCCAACAACTGGTAAAACACTTGGAACTTCGCTATGGCCAAGCCCACCTTGAACACGTGTATCACTCACAGCTGAAGAACTGATGCCAGAAATCAAGCGAATCGTTGCAAGAATTTGAAGCAGATATTGCACGCTAGGTTCGTCTTGCGTACCCAACTACACCGGAAAATGTAATGGAGCGACTAGCGGTCCAGGCATTTTTGGATGGACTTCGTGACCAGGAAACCCGGCAAGCCCTAACACTAGCTCGCCCCGCACATCTCGTGGATGCATTGGCACGCGCTCTGGAATTCGAAGCAGCAAAGCAATCCTGCAAAAGCCAGAGTAGAGTCCGGATGATCGAGGAAGACCCACAGCCACAGGAGCCTACTAATATGGAAGCTGTGATGCAAAAAGTGCTGAAGGAAGTTGTGCCTGAGAGAAGACTGATTCGATGCCGAAATTGTAGAGAACTTGGGCACGTGCGTAGCAAATGTCCAACATTGAAAAAATCGACATCAACGATGAAGATCAAGAAGGAGCATTCGTCAGCCCGTATCCAACAAGCCCCAGTTAACAATGCATATGTCGGTGTACTTCAAAGACAAGACAAAGGGGTCTTCGTAGACGGTCTCATTAACAACGAGCCTCGCACCATGCTCCTTGATACGGGTGCGACTAGGACAATCCTTGGACCTACTTTTGCCAAAACACCGGCAAGAATCGAATCGTCGAATTGGAAGCTACGCACAGCAACAGGAGAGCCGGCAACTGTGTATGGTGAACTTCCAATTGAACTGACTTTGGGCAGCACTACAGTGAAACACCGGGCTCTGGCAGCGGATATCGAGGACGAGATAATAATTGGAATGGACATCATGAATTCTAGAGGATTCGAGCTGAATTTTAAAGACGGCGTCCTTCGTGTGAACGGAGAAGAGCTGGTACTTCATGGGAGAAATGAAAAAATGGTTCGAGTTCTGCTGGCTGAAGACGTAAGCGTACCGGAGAGGGCTGAAACCATTTTGGAGGCTCGCCTGGATGGAGGTGCGAGCAGTGGAAACGTGGTGATGTTCGAGCCCAAGCTACATGATGAGAAAATTGGACGAGGAATTGCACTAGGAAAAACCTTGTTGCGTGCTGATAAATTTGTGTAAGGGTAATGAATGTCAATTATTACCCGGTGACCTTGAAGGAGGGAACGATTTTGGGGCACTGATCGTCAATTTCCTCTGTAATCAGGAGTGTACGTGGCACTGTTAGCCAAGCCAGTAACATGCCAGCAGAATTGGAGAAGATGGTTGCTATCTCGTCCAAGGACATGGGGCCAGCACAGAAGCCTAAACTGAGAGAACTAGTCAGGAAGTATAAGGACATCTTCGATACCGGAGTAGGCAGAGGCGGTAGAACAAAGGTGGTTCAGCACAAGATAGATACTGGAAATGCCCGACCAATCAGGCAATCAGCCAGAAGACTTCCTCTCGCCAAAAAGGAGGAGGCTGACAAAATAGTCTGCGACATGGAGAAAGACGGAGTCATCGAGCCATCCGACAGTCCCTGGTCCTCTCCAGTCGTGTTGGTGAAGAAGAAAGATGGATCAACACGGTTTTGCGTAGACTACCGTCAACTAAACAACGTGACGAAAAAGGACAGCTACCCTCTCCCAAGGATAGACGACACGCTAGACACGCTGGCTGGATCTACGATTTTCTCGACCTTAGATTTGAAGAGCGGATACTGGCAGGTAGAACTGGCCCAGGAAGATCGAGAAAAGACAGCTTTTACCATCGGCTCCGGATTATGGCAATTTACAGTTATGCCATTCGGCCTCTGCAATGCTCCAGCCACGTTTGAAAGATTGATGGAGACGGTTTTGAAAGGACTATCATGGAAGACGTGTCTGGTGTATCTCGACGACATTATTGTGGTTGGCAGATCGTTCGAGGACCATGTAAAAAACTTGGAAGAGGTATTTCAGCGACTGAGAAGCTCCGGACTGAATCTGAGCCCCAAGAAATGTCATCTGTTTCAAAAAGAAGTACGTTATCTCGGCCACGTTGTCTCTGGGAAAGGAGTGGCAGTAAATGAGCAGAAGATCAAAGCTGTTAAGGAATGGCCCGTTCCGAAAGACATTCACCAGCTTCGAAGTTTTCTTGGCTTGTGCACTTACTATCGCCGATACGTGCTGGGAATTGCTAACATCGCAAAACCACTGACCAGGCTCACGGAAGGACAAACAAAGTTCCAGTGGTCAGGAAGTTGAAAGGAGCTTTGATCAACGCACCAATTCTGAGCTACCCCCTTCCAGACGGGAAATTCATTTTGGACACGGACGCCAGTAACGTGGGACTTGGAGCTGTCCTGTCTCAGATCCAAGGACAAGAGAAGGTCATCGGTACTTCAGCAAGACCCTCAGTAAACCGGAGCGGAATTACTGTGTCACCAGGCGGGAACTGTTGGCTGTTGTCAAGGGAGTTGAGCACTTCTACAAGTACGTGTATGGACGAAGATTCCTATTGAGAACTGACCATGCAGCTCTCAAATGGCTCCTACAGTTTAAGAATCCCGAGGGTCAAGTGGCACGCTGGATTGAGAGGCTCCAGGAATTCGACTTTGAGATCGAACATCGGGCGGGGACCAGCCATAAGAATGCGGATGCCCTATCGCGAAGACCATGTCCAGACGACTGTTCGCACTGCCGACGAACAGAGGAAAAGGAGTCGACACTCTGCAGAACCACGGCGGTCGATGATAACTGGAATGACCACAAGATCCAGAAAGACCAAGAGAAAGATCCAGATCTTGATTTAGTCATCGGCTGGAAGAAGAGTGAGCGAAGACCGTCGTGGCAGGAAATAGCCAGTTGTTCTCCAGTCGTTAAAACTTACTGGGCCCAATGGAACTCTTTCACCTTAGACAATGGAGTCTTGAAGCGTGTGTTGGAGTCGGAGGATGGCGGGGAAGAAAGACGTCAGGTAGTAGTTCCCAGGAACAGAAGACAGGAAGTGCTCCGAGAAATCTATGATGGGGTCACCGGAGGACATCTGGGAGTGACGAAGACCCTCCAGAAAGTTAGGCAACGGTTCTACTGGGCCAATTGTCAAGCTGACGTCAAGGACTGGTGCAGAAAATGTGCTGTATGCGCTGCCAGTAATGGGCCTCGAACAAGACCTAAGGCCCCGATGCGCCAGTACAATGTGGGCAGCCCATTCGAAAGGATCGCCATTGACATCGCTGGTCCGTTCCCACAATCTGAACACGGGAACAAGTACATCCTTGTAGCGGTGGATTACTTCAGCAAGTAGGCCGAAGCCTATGCCCTGCCCAACCAAGAAGCCATCACCGTTGCCGACGTCTTGGTGAAGGAGTGGATTTGTCGATTCGGTGTCCCGTTAGAGCTGCATTCGGATCAAGGCAGGAATTTCGAGTCAAACCTGTTCCAGGAGATGTGTCAGATGCTGAACATCCGGAAAACGAGGACCACAGCTCTACATCCGCAGTCCGATGGAATGGTGGAGCGGATGAATAAGACGATAAACCGCCACCTGTCCAAGGTAGTCTCTGACCAACAGAAGGATTGGGACCAGTACCTCCATCTGTTCCTGATGGCGTATCGTTCCGCAGTTCATGAGTCAACCGGCCAAACCCCTGCTAGTGTTATTATGGGCCGAGAGCTGCGACTTCCATGTGACCTGAAGTTTGGGACGCCACCAGGACAAGACACTGCGGGAGACGACTACGTCAGCAAACTGCGACAGAGAATGGACGACATCCATGAACGGGTCCGTTTGAACATCCAGAGTGCCAGCGACAGAATGAAGGAGACCTACGACATCAAGGAGGATGCTGGTGGATATCAGACAGGTGACCTTGTCTGGCTATACAACCCTAAACGTCGCCGTGGACTATCACCGAAACTTCGGAACTCGTGGGAAGGTCCATATAAGATCATGAAAAGGATAAACGACCTCGTCTACCGCATATATAAGCCACCACGTGGAAAACCTAGGGTAGTCCACTTCAATAGGTTGTCCCCTTACGCCGGAAACCTCGATCAAGTCCGCACAGTCAGATCACCGGAGGACAAAATGACGTTTCAGAGGTTCATGTCCCTGTACTCGAACGGACAGAAAGTTCAATATGGGGTAACCCGAGAGGAGTCACGAGATCTTTTCAAGGTGCCTGCTGATTACGCGTTAGCTCACTGTGTGGCAGAAGATCTCCAAATGTCCAGAGGCATTGCAGTAGTTTTCTCCAAGAAGTTCGGTCGAATCCAGGAACTGAGAGAACAGAACCCGGAAGTTGGAGGGGTGTTACAGCTGAGGAAAGGCCAGAGAAACATCTACTATCTGGTCACCAAGAAGCGTTCTCGAGATAAGCCGTCTTATGAAGATGTTTGGAAGAGTCTTACGAGATTGAGATACACGATGCTGGACCAGAATATTGTAGACCTGGCAATCCCAAAATTGGCCTGTGGGCTTGATGGGCTGGACTGGAGAGTTATAAGAAGCATGTTGGAGACAATATTCAGATCCAGCGGCATCAACATTCTGGTGTGCTGCAACCATCTTCCTCGACCCAAATTGAAGACTGTGGAGTGCTACTTCCATCGAACGTCCAGGTGCAGATATGGAGAATCTTGCAGATATCTTCACACTCCAAGAATGACGTTTCGGGGCGAAACGTCTTTAAGAAGGGGGCAATGTAACGATTTCGAGTCCGGCCCCGAGACCGGCCCTGATCTAATTAATTATGCACCCTCGTTCAACTACAACAGCATATCTGATGGCGTACGGTTCGCCGAGAACAAGCTGGAATAAATCGATCAATTCGATACTATTCGAAGAGCCATCTAGATGAAATGTTCTATACTCCTGAATAATCGAGAGTCGTGAATGGAAACTGCTTGGGAGTATATAAGCGGGACAGTCAGAATGGAGAGTTAGTTACAGTTCCAGAGTTCGCTGATAGATAGCCATAGTAGAAATAAATTGAAAGAGTAAATGTTTTAGTGAATAATTGTTGTAAATAGTGTTTCAAATAAATTAGGAAAATTAGTTAGTGCAGTTTTACTACAATATTTAAAATTTTTTTTTTAAGAAATAAGAAAAAATATACTATTCAAGCCTATCATGATAATATTATGTCTCACTTAATTAAACCTCTCTCACCAAACACCAGGACTTCATAGTAGGATAGAGGAGGTAGATTTCAGATAATAAGAAACTGTACCGTATTCTTCTTCCAGTACTTATGTGTTTCAGGAAAAACGAATCAAATGACATCCCCCATCAATCGTTTCTGACTCCTTTCTCAGGGATAAAGACCGTTAATGATGAGGGTTTACCAATCCAAGAAAATTGTTTGCTTCTTCAAATCAGGGTTCGCCTGATTTAAATCATTTGATTTAAATCACGATTTAAATGAATGATTTAAATCAAGTGATTTTTTTTATTTTATTCAATGAATAAAATAAAAAATGTGAAATCAGAAATAACATTTATTTATTTTATTAAATATACTCAAACTACAAATTAAACTGATACCTACAAACTGCAAATAAAACTATATTCTTGATATTGAAAAAAAAATTAATAGATATTTTCAAAAAAATGCAACGTTAATTTTCATTTTCATTATAGTATTTGTACAGAACTACTAATTTTCCCGCTTTCTCCACTCCTAATTTATTTCGTAAATTGGAGTGAACCACTCCAAATGTAGAAAATACTCTCTCTACCGAAGTGGACGAGGAGACAGCACATAAAAATTGTCAAATGAATCAAGCTTACGAGTTCTCGTATTGTATTTTGTGTTGTGACGTTGTGCCTGGGGCAATCAAGATTCGACAGGATTTTTAAAGGGAAATTACGGCGCGAGGCGATTTCTTGATTTCGCAAGGTCTGACAAGAATAAACCAATACAAGAAATGTCAAAACAGGAAAATGCTATTTGTTACTGTTTGCGTTTGCATGTAAAGATACATAGGTACTTAAAACGGACCAAAACATATCGATTATTATACAAAATGAAAAAATAATAAAAAAATCACGTTTTTCTTCGATTTTTTTATTGTTTCAATAAAAATCACGATTTTTGATTATTTTTAAAAAATCATGATTTTTTCCAACCCTGCTTCAAATGGAAGAATACTAATATACCTTTTGCAGTGTTACTCTTATATAGGCACTAACCTAACATTAATTATATTCCAGTATGTGTACCTACAGCCTAATCAATTTCCGTAAATTCATCAATTGTTTATCTTCTTTAATATCATTTATTTGTTCAATTGCTTGGAAACAAACTCAATAATGGTGGGTTATTTAATGCTTTCTGGTAAGTAATTAATTAAATTCTGAGAATTTTTCCATTAATTGAATGGTAAACTTTCTAATAGATTCAGTTTCGTTTCTTTTTTTTGTCATGCTAATTATGTAGGGAAATACGGATTTAAAAATAAATGGGTAGCAAGAGTTGAATTTATTTTTTGGTTCACAAAACTATTTCTATGTTCACTTATTCTTTTTGTGAAGGCTCTACCTGTTTGTCTAATGTATAACAGAGGACACCTATCACAAATGAATTTATAAACTCTTGTTTTGCTTCTTTATGTATTCTAGAAATGTTATCTTGTTAATAGCAACATTGAAATATTTCTGTTTCAAGAAATAATCTGAACATCATAAAAGGTTTAATATAAAATATATTGAGTAAAATTTTCATCAAGTGTCATTGGCTACATCAATTCAACATTAGAGTACAGCAATAGTTGAAAAATATTTGAGAGTTGATAGAAGCTGCATTATAAATAATATCAATATTAATGCTCCCACTTTAGAATTTTATATTTCTATCTAAGAACATATTTTAATATTTCACAAAACAGTTGTAGTATCATCAAGTGCCACCTTCATGGAATACTGCAGAATATAGATTTTATAGGTGTATGAGAAGGCCAATGACAAATTAAATATGATAAATATTGCATTTTATTGGAATATCGTGAAGGTGAGGAAGATTTCATTAGAACGTCCTTCAAATAGATATTTGAGGAAAGCTACCACTTGGGATTTCATTTCATAACTTGTCTTAAGTCAGTACATAAAAATGTACATGGAATGGCTGGAATTATTCACGCGAGATTGAGTATACGTTAACTCTAAGAAACTCACCTGAGCCATCAAAATGGCCTAATGCGACAGCTCCACAACCTGAATGTCGAATAACTACAATAATGCAAGTGGTTGCATCATCTGAACCAATTATTGTTACATTTTTATCGTGAGTAATAGTAGCTGCATATTCTCTCTGCTGCACATAAAGAAGCCCTACTGGTCCGATTACTTTGTTGGGTATTGCTAATAACTGACCAGCAGTATCTCGATAAACTGGATGCGAATTATACAGAGACTGTGTATCCCGAGGACATTTCGCCTGCAAAACTCCATTCAAAACTAGCACCATATTGTATAACTTTTGATAATGTTACATCAAGCAAGAAAAAATTTGAAAAACATGAAATAAAACTCAACATGAATATATACTTTTTTCGACTATCTTGGACTTCTTTGCTGTAGCTTTTTGCTACAACTGATATAACGTTGCAACTCTTTTTACCCACAACGAATAATATATTGTTTAAATTTTTATCTAACCTACAATCTCAATAAAACAAAAACATTTTTTTCAACTATGCGACATCTTGCGGGGATGATCTCAACTTCAGAAATTCTTTGAACTTTGCACAGAACTGACAGAACAGTAAGTAGTTGTTCCTCAGAACACGTAACAACCAGAACTAAACACGAGTCTTTTTTAATGCTTCAAGATATAACATTTTGATCATACGCCATGACACTCTGAGGATAAATTACAATTTCTGTTAACAAACTATCTTGTGAAACGAATAAAATCAACAATGTCGCAGTATCCTTCTATCAACACGTTTTCACGAAGTTGAAAAACGAACATCTGACAGAAAACAACTACTTTCCTGGCTACTACCACGACGAACTCGTGTTGAGGAAATGAAACTATGCAAGTAACCATTTTTCTTTTTTTCAATCTGAGAAGTCCACTAAACTTACTTTTATCCAATTAGCACAAGATGACCAAAATATTAATTATTGAACCCTCCTCTCCACACGTTTCCATCAAGTGGAAAAATGAGACAAACATCTATCAGAAAACAACTACTTTCCTGGCTCCAAATCAAATATACCTTATTTATTGCTTTATTGCTAATGCCACGACGGACATTCAAGTACATCTACTTAATAGATATTCATATCCTTTCATACATCAGAGGCGTATCGGAGAAACTAAGTAGGATCGGGAACAAGTATAACGTCAGAAGCTGTTTCAGATCCGGGAACACATTGCCTTCTAACCATAACTTAGTCTAACAATCCATGCGAAAATTCGAAAAATTGCTTTTACCAAATACCCTGGACGCCGTTATATGAACACAAAAGCTGGGCCACAGAACTCATAATTATGTACTTACCTAGGAATGGAATAACGCCACACCCAAGAGGTAACCACTTTTAGAAAGTGATTATTAAAAATGGTGGATTACGTAATCCGAATCATCCGCAAAACATCCTATTCAACTGGGTCGAACTAGCCTTCGCTGATGATTGGCAAGGACCATGAAACCGGTAGGGAGGTGTTCCCCCAATTAAATCGAAAAAATAATTTCTGCTTCGATATTTAAAATGCAAGTATTAACGAACGAGTTTAATTATATTGTGCCAGAGAGGTATCAACAATGTGAAAAAATACGGAGTAACCTTCTCTCTAAGCGTTTCCACCAAGTGGAAAATAAAAGGAAAACATCTGTCAGAAAACAACTACTTCCCTGGCTAATACCACGACAGACATTGAACTACATCTGACAAATATTTGTGCAACGTTCTTCCAAGAAGATCCAATTGCAAGTGCTTGTCTTGTAATTAAACAGGACAACAGGAATGACCACCTGCAGACATGCATGTTTCGAGGTTTATTGCCTCTCATCAGTGACAGGGTAGGTCGGACAACATTATGATTGTCTTGTCCCTGCCAAATGAATAATAATCAACTGTTTAACTATTATATCCCCATGGATGACACAACGAACTACAACAAAGTTATATATAAATACGGGGTACCCTTCTCTCTAAGCGTTTCCACCAAGTGGAAAATAAAAGGCAAACATCTGTCAGAAAACAACTACTTCCCTGGCTAATAGCATTAATAAATAAATATAATTCAACGGTCGTAGTGGGCAGTAGTTGTTTTCTATTGAATACTTGCCGATGACCATACCTATTGCATAGGATTTTTTGCTGAAGATACGGATTAAGTACGAAATCCATAATTTTTCATGATTAGATTAATCGTCTTCCGTCAAGTAGTGTCGCCCCTCTTCATGATATTAAAAACTGTTTCCGCGGCAAATATCAGCATAAACCGCATAAAGCCTAGTAGATAGACAAAGGCGGTTCTGGCTCAATTTCACACCGGATTTGTCACTAGAGATTTTTTTTTAAAGTTGAGACTTAAGTTGGCACACCTGTCATACCAGATTTGTCACTAGATTTAGTGACGTCATAGGGCGTAGTCATCCGGAACCCAAGGTGGCCGCCTTAATGTTTATGTCATGGGGTGTGGTCATTCCAGCACTGGCCAATCACGTGGCCACGTCAAAGCTCGTCATAGGGCGTGCTCATCCCAGTTGGGCCCCTACACGTGCACGTGCAGTATCGCTAAGTCATCGATCGTATGTTTATAATAACTTATCTTAATTACCCAGACATCCGGTGTTTATTTTATGTGCCAGCTCGTAGGTCGTTAAGGTCACGTGCAGTAATCGCTGAGTCATCGGACGTGGTCATCCCAACCCCCCTCTTTCTAGTCACGTGTGGCTCCGTCACAGCTTGTCATCGGGCGTGGTCATTCGGAAGACATCATGGTTGCTTTAGCGCGAAATTCAAATTATAGAAAAAAAGATTTGTTTTAGCGGGGAATCGAACACAGGACGTTCGCGTGGTGACAAAACACCCTAATCACTAGACCATCAGAGCTTATGAAAGAATATGGTGAAAAGTTGTATGTAAGCACCGTGTGTGAACGTTTAATAAAAGCATGGGTAGGGGTCAAGTATTCACATACCAAGGGTACAGTGTTTTCGGCGTCAAATTTAAATCGGAGTCAGAAAAAGCGTGAGTTATTGTATATTAGAAGTGAAATATTATGATTTTGTAAAAGGTATTGATTAATATGTGTTTCACTTGTTTTTTTTTTTCGAAAAAAAACTCAAATACAATTACGTTTGTTTTGCGATTCTGGTAATTCATGATAACGGGTGCCCCCTCACATGAGTTCAGCAGTAATTTTGGTGCCAAAGTGAATAAAAAAAAACGTCACGTGTATTGAAAAAAAATATTTCCACAAAAACTATTTCAACCCAACTTTTTTCACAAAATTTTATCAACTCAACTTTTTACACAAAAATTTTCTCAAATCAACTTTTTTCACAAAAATTTTTTCAAATCAACTTTTTTCACAAAAATTTTCTCAACTCAACTTTTTTCAAAAAATTTTTTCATAAAAATTTTCTCAACTCAACTTTTTTCACAAAATTTTTCTCAACCAAAATGCTGAAGACACTGTCAAGATGACTTGACATATTTTTGAGTTAAGTCTGTTTTTTAAATATACCAAGATGGTCCCGTAGCGAAGTAGGGTTAAGACGTATAAATATAGATTTGACACATACTTGTAACGGGGTGGGAAGATCAGTTTCGATTAAACAAGTCTTGTGTCCAGAGAAGTGAGTAAGTTCGTGAGAAAACCATCACCAACGAGACGAATTACTTAAAAAGGCTGAAGGCATATTGGCATTGGTTTTGAGTGAAGTGTGTGTTATTTCAAATACACCAAAATGGTTCCGTAGCGTAGTGGGGTTAATACATTCGACTCATACTTGCAACGTGAGGAAATTCGTAAGATTGGCTTCAATTAAACAAGTCTTGTGTTCAGAGAAGTGAGCGAGTTCGTGAGAAAGACATCACCATCTCAAAAATTCATGACAGCGATAATAGATGCAATGGGTTATCAGTGGAGTATACATAGTGTATCAAAGAATAATCATCGAATTCAGTATACCGTGTGTGCCAATATATAAAGTGAGATAGTAATAATGATGATTGAAAAAATCGAAAAATAGACATAGAAAAAAACATGGCAGCAATAATTGACGCAACAGGTATTCAATGAAGTATACAGAGTGTATTGAAGAATAATCATAGGATATAAAAAAACATGGCGGATACCACGCCAACACAGAGCGGTTATTTAGCAATTTGAAATATACAGGGTGTATCAAAAAAGTTATCATGAGGGAAAAAAACATGGCGGCTGCTTATCGAATTTAGTGTAGGGGGTGTGTCGACATATACAGCGAGATAATAATAAAGATGACTGAAAAAACTGAAAATGAGTATAGAAAAAAACATGACAGCAATGAATGACGCAATGAGTATTGAATGGAGTATACAGGGTGTATCAAAGAATATTCATTGGAAGAACGGTTATTTAGCGAGTTGAAATGTACAGGCTGTATCAAAAAAGGGGTTACTGAGGAAAAAATATATATATTGTTTCAGAGAGCACATGCGCACACACCATGGTAGACACTTTGAAAAATGTATGCTTTCTGCAAGTAGTCAGATGTATATCATCAATAGTTGAATTCATCGTGGCATCACCTCTGCCTTAGACGCTCATTTTGAAAATGTTTGCCGATGAAAAATGGGAACAAATCTACAAGAAGGCTCAGAGCGTTAGACGAAATTTCAATGATTTGAGTCACTTAGAGTACACGAGGGAAATCAGCGTCAAAGATAGGTGTGAAGCTCTCAAATATCAAGACTAAGAGGGTCATTTACACGAAGACCAATACTGTGTGTGGGCGAATGCATATCGTATTCCAAAATATAACTTACGTTTTTGCCGTACTTGTTATAAAGCATTCAGAAAGGCTATGCGAAACCATCCAGTGCACAGCATCAGAGACGATCAACATATGGTGTTTGGTGTAAAGCACATGGGCAATATATATCAATGTTACAACAGATTTGATGAGGTGTTATTTACTTTGAAAACGAGCAGCCAATGCTACTGTGACCTACATCTGCGTGGTAGTGGTGGTGAGCCCTACGGATTGGATCTAACGTACAAACTCTTCACAGGCTCAGGAGATGAGGATTCAGAATTCGATGAATGAGATTGCCAAACACGCATACAAAATTCCAAGAAAACGCTCTTCTTTGTTTCTTTTCACACTACATATATTTAGTCAAATATACATTTATTTATTCTTTTTGACTGAATATATTCAATATCCCAGACAGCATGGTATATTCCTGGAATATTCCTCAGATGTCTTAGATAGGATATATATTCCGAATAATCATGGAATATTCCTGGAATATCTATATACCCTGGCACATTCAAGGAACATACAAACTAGAATATTTCAAGAACACTCTTGAAAGAATATACCAGGAATATTTCAATGTGAATATTCTTAGTTGAATATTTCTGGAATATTACTAAATGTATATTCTTTATAGTAAATGCAGGGAATGTTATGCATGGAATATTCGTAGATTATTCTATACAAGACCTTTCCATATTTGGACCAAAGACTATTAATGTTTCTATACTATCGCGCTGATGCTTGATTCATAAATGATTTTCGTTTCTCTATGGCATAATCTCTATTTTGATAAGTACTTGGCAAAATTCACATTTGACAGAGAATGACTAATGACTTATACATTTCAACTCAGTTTGCATGCAGCTGCCTTGTTATTTAAACTTCCCGCCATTACAGTGACCAATCACACAGCGCTCATGTTATAAGTTATTCCGTGCATTTTTCAACTTCAACAAGTGTCGTCTGTCGTCTGGGAAGTTTCAGGTTTCATTATTCATTTCGATTTGTTTTATTGTGTATTTGAACTGTTTTTTTCATTTAGTGATGTGCGTAGTGTTATCATATAAAAAGTAAGTAAACTAAGTAGTTTTTGAATAATACTTTTCATCAGAATTAAATAAATGGTAATAAAATAGGAATTTTTATCTCTTCCATGATAGAAACCATCCGAATTCATGTCCAATAATTTCTGTGCATGAGATGTTATGAACAAAGTTTGAAAGCATTCATTACAATCTGATGATAATTATTATTGGGAATAATAATTACGATATAATTTTTAGGTTATGTCTCATCGTTCTGGCCTAACATTGTAGCTGTTAATTATTGTATCATTTTCATTTAATTTCCAAGAACTCTTGTGTCATAATGATTCAGAAGACTTTGACGAACGCCATTCAGAAAAGCAAATTAAAAATGAAAATATCAGTAGTATAGATTTAGGTTCTGCTTCGTACCATTATTCGATCTCATATAAATAGAAGTACTTTTATAAATACAGAATAAACTCTACATGTTTTTAATATATTTGAATTAGATTATCAAGAAAATATTAGTCTCGGTAAATCACACACTATCAATGAATTTTTCATTTCTAGATGCAATTCAACACTGCCACAATAGAACATCTCTGAAGGACATTGAAGTGGTGGTTCTGTTACCTCGCAAAATCCTCCGACCGATTGAAATAAACTAGTAAGTATGTATAGAAGTTACAAACTTGTATATTTCGAAGAAGACCAATATATTCAGTTACAATTTTTTTACTGAAGACTTATTTTAAGTCAATTTAAAACCTTTATAAATGAACAACCACTCATTCATTTTGAGATTTGAGAGGCACTGTTTACAGATTCGAATTCTACACATTAAACCTACAAATGCACATATATTTTATTTAAAAACATACCAAATATCAAATCGCACAATTAATTTTTTTTTCAGGGGTTTTCAGTTTTTTGACGGATGTCCCAGAAATGAACGAGTAAATAGGCTTTGATTTTTTTCTTATTTTGAAATTAGATATCACTCCCTGTTGAAATTTAAAAATAAAGCAATTGTACCTTTGTAGAGATGAACTTTTCTTCCTGAATTATATATAACCCTCAAATTGCAGAGCAACTGTAGACACGTGTTTCAGACTGTTGGTCATCATGAGTACGGTGTAGCCAAGTGCAAAGATGTATAACACTTTTTACGAAGTCAGAAGTGTTGCACAGCTTCGCACTTGGCTTCACTGTACTGATGACCAACAGTCTTGAACATGTGTCTATGGTTGCTCTATAATTTGAGGATTATACCCATTGAATTTTTTTTAATCGATTTTTCGAAAAGATAACTCTGGGAATATTATAGTAATATTCCTGGATCATACCATATATTCAAAGAATACTCATTGAATATTCAATAAGAATATTCTATGATTATTTTTCATCTATGTTCCTTGGATAATCTTGGAATATTCCAAATATTCTGAGGATATTCATTGGTAATATTATGGAAATATTTTGTATGAAATATCCGTGGAATATCCCCAAAAAAAATAGATATTAGCATGTTCAGGGAATATTCCTCCAATATCCTAGAATATCCTAGTATATTCCTAGAATATTTCAATATTCCAAAAAGAATGTTCTAGGATTATTCATGGAATATCTAGTGCTGTCTGGGATGTTATCCATGTCTGAATATTATTATTATTATTATTTCGTTTCACCCTCCCACCTCTCCGACTCCACTCCATTCAAAATCCCACATATTTTTGGAGGTCATTTTTGCATAAAAAAATTACGCACTTTTTTTACTCAAAAAGTGACACTTTTATTGACATGGTGGAAGAAGCTGAGTGAAATTTCAGTGTTTCACTCAGCCACTCACTGAAAATACCTCACTGAAATCGTTCCACCATGTCAATAAAGGTATCACTTTTTTTCACCCAAAAAGACATGTATTCTTATGGGAAAATGAACTTTTTTTTTATAAAAAAAATTATCGAAAATTGACAGGGCGGAAAAAGACGAGTGAATGCTTGTCTCGACTGAGTGACTAAAAAATCATTGAAAACGCTTCACTGAAATCGTTCCACCTTGTCAATTTTGGGTGTTTTTTTTATCGAAAGTGTCACTTTTTTGCATCAAAAAAGAGCACGTTTTTGCACCAAAATATGATGAATAATTCAATCAAAAATGTGCTCAGTTTTGCATAAAAATGAGCACGATTATGAAGCAAAAATGGGGCGTTATTTTCGAGTTACAAAATTAAAATCAAAAATATTCTATATTTATTTTCATAAAAGTATTGATGGGTGCTCTACAAACTATGCATGTGTCGCACCTGATAACGCCGTTAGCAGCTCACCGAATGTCTACATGGCATATATAATAATAATAATAATAATAATAATAATAATAACTCGTCCTTGTGAAGGAACATCAGCGCCATCTGTCGGTGGTGGTGACAGCCAAACTGCTGGCGGGGTGTCATCTGTCACTCCACTAATGACGCCCATCTCAGACTGCCAAATACGAAAATTTAATTCGACCAATTTTCAAAGACCCTCAATCTAAAATAGGTGGTGGAGGTGCTCGAGGTCGGTAGATGGAATGTTTTTGAAGTTTTCTATAATTCGTTTAAGAGTGTTTTGTGAGGGCTTCTGAGGATACCAAATATCAAATATATCACGTGTTCCTGAGATAACCCTATTACATTCGCCATAAATAGTAAATAGATTCAAGTAATCTTCATTCGAATAATTCAAACGAGCCGGCATGATTGATTACAATGATATTTTCGTAGCAGTTGATTGTTTCCAACGCAACCGCGGGCGCCATGACCAACTAAGAATAAGTAAACTCAAAAATACGAGATTTTCTGGAACTGAGACATATTAATTCGCTAATATTTCGAAAACTGTTGACTGTAGGCATAGATAACTTCATTCAAAGTTAGCTTAATTTTCGATGCCGAATCGAATGAGGACATAAAATTTGGGTGTTTCCGTATGAAAAAATGGACTTACAATAATTTTTTCAACTGGATTTTATATCATTCAATGGCGAACGCTCTGTATAACTCTAATCGAATTTATATCAAAGTTCTGCTGAACTGATGGGTCCTCTCCTACGAACAAATCGATACACAATCGAAAATAAATGATCATGTTCAGAAATAAAAAAAAATATATTTCGGTCTGCAAACGCAATTTTCAACTAAAAATTTGAAAAAGTTCGAAAACGGTTACTTAGACTTCGGTATAGGACATTATGCATGAAACATGTTTAGAATGATGCGTTAAACGTAAAACTTTGATAATATATAGGGTGTCCTATTTGAAATAACGAAGTTGGGGTTCACTTCCGGTACAACCGGAAATGCCATAGTCTTCGAAATATTTTAGCCAGATAGCACTTGTCAACAATAGTAAATTCCCAAATTTTCAAATTCGGTCCACCTATGGTTTTCTATATTATATTGATCGATGCAGTTCCCAGAGGGACCCCCTGTATAAGACTATTTTCGCCATTGAGTTTTCGGCTCCTGGCGAAGCAAACATCATATTCTTGACAATATCAAAAATTGTTGTGGGAAATAGTTATTTAGAATTATTGATGACTACGTTAAAATATTTAGTCACGTCTCCCAACATGAAAAATTTAATTTTTAAAATTGCAATTTTTTTGTTAGTTCTAGGAAAAAATTTATTGGTCATAAAATGTTTTGTGTTGATATCTGAACGTGGTTTTCAATCCTGGATAACTTTTTCTCACGACAATTTCCGATATTGTTAAAAATTAAGGTAGTTTACTCTTGCATGGAATTCATATTTTTCGTAGATATATGAATGACAAATTTTTTAATTTGTTGGTTGTGTTTCAGGTTTCATACCATGCAGGCTTTTTATAGAGAGGAATTTTTTTTCATGATACTGAGATTAAAACAGTTTCCCACATGCTGCGAACTAACGCGGTTTATTCAAACAAAATTGGGGCCAAAAGGGTTTGTGGATAACATGGTGTCACTCCAAAAGACAATATGAATGATGTCTTTGATCATTCCACTGATTTTTCTAGAAACATTGTTCACAGTTTCTGGATAGGTAGGAATTATTTTTATATGGATTTTTCGAATTTATTAGTAGTCTACTATGGATTGTTCAATCTCTCTTTATTACCAGTTAACCTACTTACTAAATATGATGTTTTGAGTTTATTGTTTATTTTCTCAAGAAAAGAACATCAAAAACATTCGAATGTTCATTGTTTACCCCTGAAGGGCAGCAAAATGAACTTATCCGTTTAACCGTTGTATAAACAAAACTTTTTTCCTACTAATTTCATACGTTCATCGCCCCTGTTTACTTTTGTTCTTTCTATGTTTACGTACGACTCGTTTTTAATTCAGTGAATTGCTCAAACAAATTCTGCCAACTTTTCAACGACCCATTACGTTCCTCTTCCAGCTTTTTACTTGATTAATTTGTACTGCAAATGAGAAAGTGTAGGAGTGAAAATCGATGGAGGAAATCCGGTTTTTGCTACGGAAACTACAAATGGGCCAATATAGAAGCCAATATTCTTACTTTGAGGGAGTTAATGGAAATGTTTCATTGGTTTCGAACACATTCCACCACTTTTATGAAAAATGTACAGAACTTACGTTTCTCAAGGCCAGTTATGCAATTTGTGACTTTGGATATTAGGTGTGTATGGGAATACTAATTTCTAATCAAATTGCCATCATAATTTTCATTAAGATGAGGTTTTTCCGAAATGAATTTCCACTTTCAATTTCCCCAGAGCGTGAAAAATCTCCGAAAATTTTTTCGAAGTACGCATTTTCTTGAAAAATTTTGCAACCGAGAAAAAATCTACAGTGAATAATTCAAGCTTGGAGTTTATTTTGCTTTGACGTTTGGTGCCAAATTATGATGACTTATTTTTGACGCTTTCATTGACAACTTTCAAAGATTTTTACCTAGTGTTTATTTGTTAAAAAGAAAATGTTGCGGTTTGGAAAACAGTGGAAAACAGCCAGAAAGTAATGAAAGCTGAGGTGGATCACTCAATTAAGTCCAATACGAAGAAATCTAAGTCAAATATATGAAAACAATTTTTGGCATTTTGTGAAAAAAGAAAATACAAGATTGGAGAAAAAACATCTGTAGTAGAGCTCGCTAGAATTTTAGAAGATTGAGGATTCAACATGAAAAGGAAAAACTCAGAGAACTATAAGGAATCGGTTGTGAAGGTAGAGAATTATTTTTTTTTTATTTTTTTTGTATGTATATATAGGTAAAATTCCATTAACTAATAGCCATAGCACGAGCTATCAATATTTTTTTTTGAAACTTACGTAGTTTGGCCTCCTGAACAAAAAATCCAAATGAAATTTTTGGCGGTTTCAACTAATTTCGGAGATATGGGCCTGTTTTTGAGTGATGAATGGCATTTCTACCGCGGAAAAACACTCAAAATTCTCCCTTCTTTAAACAATGTACACACTCTAATTCACCCGTTTTACACTATTTTTTTATTAAAAAACGGCAATGGTTATCCAAAAATGCAACCTTCTTTCGAAAACATCAAAACAACAAATTTATGTAAAATGTTTAGTAAATTCAATTATGTTGATAGCTCGTGGCTATTAGTTAACGGAATTTTACCCTTGGGGCATCGGCAGGTCACGTTACCTGAATGAATTACGATAGAGTTTTTTGTTTCAGATTATGAAGAAATGTGTTTTGTCAAATTCCAGCTTGAGTATAATCCATTTTCAGATGTGGAATTTACAGTAGCAAGAGCTGCGCGACATGCAAAGCGGCAAAATCTACAAAAACCTTAACAAAAATGAAAGCAAGTGCAGGTGCTCTTACAAATGAAAAGTACCAAAATATACAAATATGGGATGATGATGAGCCTGTAGCTCTGCAGCAAAAATTCTTGCACGATATTTCGCGAAAACTGTCTTGAATAGGTAGGAAAGGGATTATGGGCAAACTTGAGCATTTTGCAAAAGAAACAGACCGTCAAGATAATTCCACAAATAAAAAAGGAACTGCAGTTGCTCTTACAAATGAAGAGTACTAAAATATTATACAAATGAGGGACGATAAAGAGGCTGTAGCTTTGCAGCAAAAATTCTTATCGATATTTCGCGAAAACTGGCTTGAAAAGGTGAGGAAGGGATTATGGGCAAAGTTGAGCATTTTGCGAAAGAAACAGACCGTCAAGATAATTCCACAGGAAGAATTGAATATAATCCGGTTTTTACAAAAACTGCTCAAGGTGGGACCAAAAAACACGCGAACAGTAATTGGCTTATGAGAAATGAGAGAAATCTGAACGATTGTCCAGTAAGACTGTTTATAAAGTACATGGAAAAACGTGGGAATCTCCAAGTGGATTTTGAAACGAATAAAATTTTCCTTCCTGGCTAATACCACGACGGATATTGAACTACATCTGTGTAGAGAGAAAGGGTACTTCTACTTTGTCGATTTTATTCGTTTCATGTTCGTTTTAATCTCCAGCACATATTTTCGAACTTTATTCGAATTGATACAGTTTACTCTTTCTGGAGTCTGTGCTTTTCAAGGAGTGTGAAGTTCTTGATTTCCTAGGCGGGTGGCGCTGCGCTCAACTTAGTTGTAGGTCGTAGCTTCACATGTGAGAAAATTTCAGTTAAATAATTGATTATTATTCATTTGGTAGGGACAGGACAATTATAATGTTGTCCGACCTATTCTGGCACTGATGAGAGCCAAAACCTCGAAACATGCATGTCTGAAGGTGGTCATTCCCAGCCAAATGAAGGATAATCTACTGTTCGATTACAAGATACGCACTTGTAATTGGGTCTTCTTGGAATAACGTCGAAAAAATATCTGACAGATGTAGTTCAATGTTCGTCGTGGTATTAGCCAGGGAAGTAGTTGTTTTCTGGCAGCTGCTTGCATAATTTTTCCACCTGGTGGAAACGTGTGGAGAGAAAGAGTACTTCGACTTTGTCGATTTTATTCGTTTCATATTGGTGTTAATCTCCTGCACATATTTTCTAACTTCGTTCGAATTGATCCAAGTGGATCGATTATTTGTTACTCAAAATCAGAATTGGGATTAGCAGTTTTCGAAAGGATGGTATGAAAATTGTCCCATTGGCAAAAATAAACTGATTTCTTGGTTAAAAGAATTTTCCTCCAAAATTAGAAATATACTAAAGAGCCACGCCATAGTATCAAGTTTGGCTATAAATGGAGTGCAAGAATGGTAGCTCATTAAGATTACTGGTCACAGTAATACAAGTTCCATAAAATACCACCAAAATATAAATGAAGCTATGAAGTGATTTCCGTTGTAAACAACCAAAATAACCCTCCAATAATAAAAAAAACAACTGCAATACAGCCAGGTAGTAATCAGGGACGGATTACCATCTTTTTACGTTCTAGCTCAAACTTTGGAAGTATGCCCTACGGAAGAAGGTCTGAGGAAAAAAAAAACTCAATTCTCACCCGTAATCTGCGCCCTCTCCAGTCTGCGCTCCAGACCATGGCCTAGATTGGGCTTATGGGTAATCAGGGCGTGGTAGTAACATTGTTTACGGTAACTGTGTTTTGACAATTCCCAATTATTACAGTTTTAGCAACTCAGTAAATTCCTTTCATCCTTGAATAAAGTATTTAATGATAAGAGAATGTTTTTATTTCACTTCCTTCAACGAGAGACAAAATGTTGAAATGTTGACATATGATACCGATATAGGCGATTCAAGCCAAGCGATACGACCACTGGTGGTAAAATTTGGAATTTCAATGAAGAAAATGAATTTGTAAACAAACCATTTGTTACCATTGATTTCGATACGGTTTGCTCTTATTTTGTTGTATTTTTGTGTTTTTTCGTGATTACAGTAATAATGCATGGAATTCAGTCCTAAAAAACTTACTGAACATAAAAACACTATTTATTGTAGTGTTCCTAGATGTGAACATGCAGCTTCTAAAGTAGAAGATTCTTTTGACTATAGAAATGTGTCATAAGTAGAGTAAGTTTTCTTCATTTCATATGTTATATTAAGTCAACTCGAAGTCTATATTTTTCAGGAGAATGTCCCGTTTGGCAGTTTTTATGAAAATAGTAACAACGCAGAGAGTGCAGTGAAACAAGATGAACTGTTTGCTGCAAAAGTTTTTTGTTGAATGTTACAAGCTGGTCCTTCGCATGAAAAAGGCTTGACACACTCCTTTTGAACCCAGTTTGTGACTTGATAATTGCAGACTAGCAACTAAATAGTTTTACTAGCTTACCAAATATTAAACTTACTTATCTGATGAAATTAATGGTTGGTGTGTCTCCTACTCGTCTCATAACATTTCTCAGTGAATGTTATGCTAGAAAAACATTACAAATAATTGAAAAATAACTATATCAATGTTCATATTTCACTAATTCTAAAGTAAGGTTCTTTATAAAAGAAGATAGATGCTCCACCTTTGAAACTAATATTTATTGAGAAAATGTTAGATAAATCACAGCCAAACTGAGTAAAACAATGTGAAATACGAGGAAGGTTGTGTTATCTGCCTTGTCTTGTGGCAAAAAACGTAGAAATCCTACGTTTGGATCGCCAATAGCTGGACGCAACCCGGCGGCCCCGGCGCACATCTATTTTTTTTATTTACTTGTACTCCAGTAAAATAAGGTTACGATATTTGGATCAAACTTGGTAATGGTAATGGTAAGTATGGATGGTGACTGATGCGCTGCGACCCAATTAGATCTATTGTGCCCCATCTTCTGTTATTTCAAGGTGTTCTCGTTTACAGCAGCCCCTCAAGCCCCAATTCTTTGAAGAATTTAAGGATTTTGAGGGGGTCTATTCATGGTATTTCTCCCACAGTCAGCTGATGTGATCCCAGTATACTCAATCTTTTGTGATGTACAGCATCATAACACTCCATCAATATATGGTCTGGTGATTCTGGATGTTCCCCACAGAATCTGCAGGTGCTGTCTTCCTCTGAACCTAGCTTAGAGGAGAAGGAGGAACCTAGGATTTATTTGAGTCTGCAGTGCCCGGTCAGAAATCCCGTGATTATCTTCAGACTAGGTTTGCTGAGGTTAATCAGTGTCTTCGAACTCACTCGGTTGAAGTTGCCGAGGAATTACGATAATGCCCTCGCAGCCTTTGGTTTGGAAAGCACTACTCGATTTTTGAGAACAGAAATTAACTTAGTTCTCTCCTTCTTGAATTACAACGGGTCTGCATATGTAACTGAGGAGATCTTTGGTCTGCCTTAACCCTAGAAGTATTTGCCAGTATGTTGCTGTCATTGCTTCTTCAGTTTTATTGAGTTCTTCTTGGAAGTAAGATTTTTCAAGTCCGCAGAATGGTTCTGGCCCGATCAGTGGCGTTGATGCCCCTTTTCGTCCCAGGGTATCTGCTTGTTCATTGCCCTCCACTCTGACGAGCCCCGGCACCCAGAGGAGGATTACCTTGTTGTTCCTGCCTAGATCATTAAGTTTGTCTAGGCATTCCCAGACCATCTTTGAGTTGATGTTATATGAGCTCAACGCTTTGATGGCTGCTTGACTATCAGAGAGGATTGCGATTTTCTTGTTCCAGTATTTCCTGTCGAGGTTGAATTGAATGCACCTTTCTATGGCGTGAATTTCCGCTTGAAAAATACCGGGGAACTGGCCCATGGGATCGGAGTATTTGGTGCGAGGCCCAAAGACTCCTGCTCCTGTTCCATCGGAAGTTTTGGACCCGTCCGTGTACCATGTTATGGTATTCTTTCTCAGTGCTCGAATGGATTCTATGCTCCATCTACTCAATTGATCAAACTTGATCAAGTTGATTATACTCTCTTGAAATTACAAAATATTATACTACACTTCCCCAAGAAATTAACGCATCACCAAAAATTAGGCGAAAGTTTAAGATACATTTTCGTCAAAAGTACTTGTCCGATTTGGACGTTTTTTTGAATAACATGTTATTTTCTTCTGAACGTTGGTGTGTGGTATGCGCCTAAAAACCTCTATCTTATAAATAACGGGTGTAGCAATAATGCGTGTTTTTTTTCATAAAATGTGTAACACGTTGTGTAGTGTAACAGTTACATTACATTATCAAGTTATAATTGAACTTACACTTCAGCCTAATCTTTTTTTAACATTTCCTCTTTTGATTCACCTCATTGTGAAAGTCTTATGTGAAGATCTGCCGGCAACAGGATTGTGTGGTAAGTGGGAAAATCGTTATGTAAGGATTCATTCAAATATTAGCATACATTGAAAGTATAATAATAATAATAATAATAATAATAATAATAATAATAATAATAATAATAATAATAATAATAATAATAATAATAAAGTTTGTTGATAAATTTCCATAAATTTAATATATTTCATAGATGAGAAAATCAACATTCACAGTTTATTATTTAACTACTTATTGTTGGTTCTTATTTTGTCCAAATTTTGGTACCGTTTCAAATAGCATCTAAAGTCGCATCTTGACGTTTCCTATAGTACTTTTGAACATGCAAGTTTCAAAGAGCAATGAAAAAAGCCGTTTTCCAATTGCCACGGGTAATAGCACCAAAAAGAACTTGTTACCCCTGAGCTGAACGTGAAGTGAACTATACCTGACTTTTATTAATGGGGTTTAATTGAAATATGATTTTTCATGGTCTGTCAAATTACTTCAGGATCTACCCGGAGCTACTATTTCCTGTGGCAATTAAACTTCTGGTTCTTGTTCAGAGAAACAAAATGCATAATGAGGCAGCCAGCAACACTGAGCAACCATGACCGACCGTCCGCTACCGTCCAACTATTACTAAAATTTCCAACACGTGTATTTTCATTGTACAACCCACACTGAATGATCGCCGCCCTCGACCGGTTTCCAAAGACCATGTTTGAAATTCCAACAGCTGAAAATTTTGTTAGATTAGTATAAGCTTGGAAGTTTTCATTGGTCCCTTTCAATTTTTGGTCATTTCTGGACGGTCGCGGACACTCGGTCCTGGTCGGTCAGTGTGTTTTATACCTTAGTAGACCAAAACTATTGTCAAATTTATACCAGCAGCTCACCAAATTCATATTTGGCTTAAATCTTGGTCTTCTCTCAATAAACCCATTCCCAATAATAAACACGCGTTCCAAAATAACCGATTACCAATATACCGAAAATTTTTCACAATAAACACAACAAAAAATAAATAAATAAAATTGCACCCAACTTTATTATTATATATTCAATTGTGCCACGGATAATTATTTATAAAATGAGATCGCAGCGAGCATCTGCTTTGATTTCACTTTTTCATACTAATTAATGATCGGATTACCAGCAAATTGGATAGCTAGGTTAGTTAGGTTAGGTTGTGTCCTCCTTTCACGTTGAAAAATTAGGTCCATGCCCGAAAACGTAGGCAGCCAGAAGAAAGAAATACGCCCAAGGCATGTCTCTTTCTTCTGGTAATTTATAAAATATGAGCGCAGCGAGCTTCTGCTTTTCCTTGTCTTTGCTTCCATTGTCTAACAGGCGAGGAAACTCATCACTATACTAAGCGAGTGTTTGGTAACCTGATTTGCATTCGGTCTAATGGTAATCGGTTCATTGGGAGAGAATCGTAAATGATTATGAAGAAGCCCTTTCATAACTGACTTTCCACAAACCAAATTTTTTTTGAGATATACAATAAAAATAAATCAATTTATTGACTTATTTATTTGGTGAAAGTTCATAATCACTTTTATGAAATGATTATATTTTTTTTATTTATTGTAACGAATCTTCCAGGTTTCCAGAAAGAGAAAACCCCACACAAGCTCCTAGGAGCTTGTGCGAGCAAGGAAAATATCCGGGACCGATGGCCGTGCTTGGCTTTGAACCCAAGACCTTATGCTTGTAAGGTGAGCGCTCTACCTCTCGACCATCACGGCCCGTAATAGGAAAACACTTGTTTATAATTTCCGTTATTTTATTATTACTAGTCAGTTATTATACTTGAAAATGGAATGGAGTAGAAATAGATAGGTAGATAGGTAGATAGGTAGATAGGTAGATAGGCAGGCAGGCAGGCAGGCAGGCAGGCAGGCAGGCAGGCAGGCAGGCAGGCAGGCAGGCAGGCAGGCAGGCAGGCAGGCAGGCAGGCAGGCAGGCAGGCAGGCAGGCAGGCAGGCAGGCAGGCAGGCAGGCAGGCAGGCAGGCAGGCAGGCAGACAGATGGATAGATAGATGGATAGATACATTTACTACCTTTCAAAAATTACATTTTATGGCAAGAGTGCGAAAAAATAAAACATAAGTGTTATTCTATTAATATAATAAAAGTGAAAATGAATCAATATTCCTGTAAGCCCATTCTCGATTAATTTGCACGATATTTTCAAAAACTAATTACAGACTTTCATAGAAGTTGGCCAAACATTCTGTACAAGTTATTATTCAATTATATGGAAATTGTGCTGGCAGTTAGATGTGACTTTTACACTAACAAAACTATAGTTTTGCTGAAAATTTGAAGAAATTTTATATTTTTACTTGGTTTATAATATCGCAAATCGATAGTTTTATTTACTTATTGAATATTTTGTTAATAAATTTTGTTTTTTCTTTTGCAACTTTTTGAATACCTTCATAGAAGTTGGCCAAGAATTGTGTACAAGTTTTCATATAATTAAAATCAGATTTCCTGCTGACTTCATATATAAGTACATCATGTAGTTGGTAAACTTGCAAAATACAAGTTTACTTTTTTAAATTCACTGAGAGAAAGATCCAATCTCTGAGAAAATATGCTGACAGTTGGATGTGAAGTTTATACTAACAAAACTAATATTTTTGAAATTTTGCAGCTATTTCATATTTTGTGATTATTTATCAAATATGTTGCTATTAAATTACATATTTCCTTGGAAGTGCCACCTAAATAAAATATTTTTAAACAGAAACGCAGAAAATATAATAGTCTAAACGTTCAACGAACACTTACTCTTTGAATTTTCTGCATAAATAACTATCATGCCCATCGAGAACATGACTGTAGCTGATAAGCGTGAAGAATGGTGAGTCTGCTTGGAAATAATTTTTATTTACAACCGTATATGTAATGCTGTCATTACTAACGTCATTGAAGGTTGGGAAGTGTCACATTATACACCTCTACTTCTCGACCTCACTTCCCGCCCTCAGTCCCCTCCCTCACTTCCCGCCCTCATTTCCCGCCCTCATTTCATCTATTCAGATGAATATTTTTTATATTTAAAACAATAACACATTTTTTGGAGAAATTTTATAATACCCATTTAATGACAAACAATAAAAAACAACAATGACCTAAAATACAACTAACTACTTATATTAATCGTTAAATTTGAATTATTGTAAGCGTTTATTGAAATAGTTAGGCCTGTACTTCTGGTGGGGTACAATCCATAAATTCTTCGTTGGAACACATGTTTTTCAATTTATTATTCGCGAATTTAATATCCGACTTTATGTGACATTTATTGACTTTATCTGACATTTATTTATATTGATGACACGGTATCAATATCTACTTGATTATTCTAAGAAAACCGCGTTCTTGGTAATTTGTCGTTAAATGTAATATTTTAGGTATGTTCAGAACGAAACAGAGATTCATTAATTTTGATCGAAATATGATGGTAGTAAATTAAATAGTATACAAACCTCGGTAGGAAGTTTCATTCCTGTTTCCAGACCATAGCTAACTAACTGATCTCACGACAGGAATGAATCTCTTCCCACCTCGGTGTGTAATATACACTATTACACACCTGAAAGATACGCCACTGTCCAGCTACCTTCCATATTGGGATATATTTCCTTATTAAACAATGTAAACACCAACCCAACATAAAGTAGTACAAAATTAGAATGAATTTTCACCTCTAATATGTTCATCTCCGTTTTTCCCATTTGGGTGTAATAGGAATTGGGCGCAACTTTTAATAAGGTAGGGTCAAAAATGATTTGTGAATCAACATTAATGGAAAAAGCGCTCTCATAATGGCTTTTCTGACTCACGTTCTGTTCTACATTGTCCTATTTGAGGATTATTTACTTAGTGTAAAATATCTTTAATATACTGCAGATTACTATCAGCCTATTACATTCCGTGCTTTGTGCGATATGAATAAATGGAAGAGAGAGGTAGGAATTCAAGGAGATAGATTTTCGGTCGACCTCCCGAATGGCGCTATATTTCAGAATGAGAAATGTCTTCCGGAGAAAAGTGAAGATAAACCGAATTGAACAAATTTTTGCATTGCATTATACGCTCTACACATAGAGAATGGTATGGAATTAAACAAATATCCGTTCTGAATATTTGACCAGGTTGAGACTTGAAACTTACATGTTCTGCGTTTTTTTCGAGTTATGAAGGAAATTGAAAGATGTGTACGTGGATAAAGTAGGTATTATGATTATTTTCAACTTAACACAGATAGAAAATTTAACAAAATGATCTAACACAGAAGAATTCTTACAATAATTGGTTGAAAATAACAGATTAAAAAATAGTGAGAAGGTTCTTATTCGATATTATGTTTCATTAATAGTGCATTCCATTTAAAACGAGCCACCCTGAATAACTGTTGGTACAATGATTTTTAGGAAAAATAAAAAAACACGTCAACAATAGTATACAGGGGAACACATTTTGACATATTCACATTTGATCCAACTTTCCCTACCGCACCCCAAAATCATGTAAAATTTTTTTTTAAATCGATTCCCTCTATTGTTTCGCATTATCAGATGCTCCATGATGAACAGATTTCCACAAAGTATAAATCATTTGGTCTGAAGCTTATGGTTCGGAAGCTACAAACTATTTGAGTTGAAAACGAGGCACCGTGAATAACTTTTGAAACAATGACTTGCAGTAAAAATGAAAAAACAGATCAACATATATACAGGGGGCCACATTTTGAAATATTCGTTCTAGAGTCAAATATGGAAGCAATAAATCAGAAAAAGAGATTTTTTATTAAATTCTTGAACTAAAATCTGATGATTCGACAATGAGAAGAAACACATTTTCTATAGTAAATGTTCGAAAACGTTTCCAACAACTTCCATACAATAGTACAAATGAGCTTCCATTGCCGCCCTCACATAGTTGAGAATCTCGAGAGTTATTTCTCTGCAATGCCTCATGATATTCTCTCTCAAATCTTCTAATGTTGTTGATTCTATCTCATACACTTCAGACTTCAAATGACCCCATAGAAAGAAATCTGAAGGAGTGAGATCCGGTGATCTTGTTGGCCATTCTGTAGGACCTCTTCTGCCAATCCAGCGACCAGGAATATGATCATCCAAAAATTGTCGCACTGGAGCTGCATAATGAGGAGGTGCACCATCCTGTTGAAAAACTATCTTGTTTTCGAATAAATTCATATCTTCCTTCAATTACCCTATTGTCTATCGAAATCATCTTCGTTCAATTCATGAAATAGTCTAATTTTATATGGATGAAATTTGTACTTATGAAGGACCCTAAAATATTTATATGACTGATTCCTGATTCTCGAGATAACTTAGTAAGAGATTGCGTATTTTCCATTAGTCCAACGTGCCCCAAAACTGCTATAGAAATAGCTTCATCGTTGACAACTCCTGAACGGTTATGCTTTTTATTATTAAAAGATCCATAAATTTGTTCAATAATTTCAAAACGTATTTGTGTCGTACATTTCTTCCTGGATGATTATCATTGAACATACGGGCAGCAGCAGCTCTAGCACCATTTCCATTATGGTAGTACAAATTCACTATTTCAATCCGTTCTCGAAGCAAACCATTGCTTCTCAAGAATTCAAAAAACAGAAATGCCAATTGTAACTTCACCTGGTAGGTAATCGTTATTGTAGAATGAGACAAATACAAAATGAAGAGAATATCGAACTCAAACTCAACTAGGCAAAATAAGACTTTTTTGAAGTATACTTCAAAAAAACACCTATGAAACCTAGGTACCAGATTGTACAGAAGTTCATTCATGGTGGCTCTATTCAAATAATTTGTAGCTCCCGAACTATAAGCGTCAGACCACATGTATTATACTTTATTGAAATCTGCTTATCATGGAGCATCTGATAATGCAAAACAATATAGGGTGATCCATTCAATAAAAATGGTGACATGCTCTGGGGGTGCGATAGGGAAAGTAACATCAAATGTGAATATGTCAAAATGTATTCCCCTGTATACTATTGTTGACGTGCTTTTTTTTATTTTTCCTGTACCAAAATTTATTCAGAGTGGCTCGTTTTAAATGGAATGCGCTGTATATCAAGTAAGTGAAGTGAAAGTTTTTTCTACGAGTATAAGGAAATATTGATACACAATTCCTACAAGTAAAAAACAGTACTCCCAAGTTTCATGCAACAGTTTCTCTAGAACTGCAACAAAACAACCAAAACAGATTATTTCTTCTCATATGAAATAAATTCTTCAAATCTGTTGAAGACGGTAGTATTATTTACTATCAACGTTGATTTCAACTTGTAATAACTAGACAATAGGGAGGAACTTTTCATTTCCTCAAACTCTTCATTGAAATTAGCGAGAACTCTATACACATTTTCCATTTTTTTTCGCCATGTCATTCAAGACACACATTCTTTCAGAAACCTCTCCTTCGATGTTCCTGGTAGCAATTTAAGTATTGATATTTTTTGCTCTAGTTTGGTGTTTAGGTCTTTGTTGCTTTCCTATTTCACATATATTAGTTCTGGAGCAAAGGTTTACGAAAGAGAGAAAAGGGTACCAAACATAATAATATTGAATATTAACTAATCCAAACATAGATTAAACGCAAACAGAAACACAGAATATAAAATTGTTTTCAAAAAGTCCATTTCTCAAAGTGGAGTGGATAGTTGAGACGGAAAGAAAATCTCAAAGTCATCTCTACAAATAGGTTTAATACCTATAAGTTTAGTTTCCCAAACTAGCGAGACATGTTTCGGGTTTAAGTAAACCCATCTTCAGTCGACGAATGAATGATACTAAGTGTGGAGGTTCATTATAACTAATTATGCATTAAAAGTGGTAGAGAAGATAAAATAATAAAAGATAAAGATAAAAACACCTTATTTTATCTTCCCTACCACTTGCATAATTAGTTGTAATGAATCTCCGCACTTGGAATTATTCATCCGTCGACTGAAGATGGGTTTTCCTAAACCCAAAACATGTCTCGCTAGTTTGGGAAACTAAACTTAGAGGTATCAAACCTATTTGTGGGGATGACTGAGATTTTCTTCTTCTTCTTACAGAAGATAAAGATACCAATAGGTACTTACTACTTAAAAAAGTTGATATGTTATCAGTTTTTGGAAAAGTAGGGAGAATTCAACAGATGCTGCACGTCTCTACGCACAAAGATATCCTGATTAGCCTCACTTGACCCAGCACTATTTTCCAAAAGTGGTTCAAAATATGCGAAATGAGCCTGATAATGATGGAAACGATTCGTTTGTTGTGACTGAAGAAAAATGAATAAATATTCTGGCATACACCAACACCAGTACTAAAGCGATCATTGCAAGGGGAAATTGAGTACTATAATTAGTTATTTGGAAAATATTCAAAATTAAAGGGTTGTTCCACTTTATAACTTCATTTATTCCTTTCAAAAAAACTTTTTAGGTCACCCGACCTCAAGCCTCTGGAATTTTTATGGGGATCTCTTATGATGTACCTCCTGTCAGACAACATGGAATAGAGGCCAAAGTGAGGGCAGCTATACACAGAATTACAACAAGACAGTGGAGAAACGTATAACAATAAAAAAGTTCGCCTTTGTCAGCAACAAGATGGTGGTCACTTTGAACATCTGAAGAAATGTGAATAGGTTGTTATAATTATATAATTTTCAACAGGTGCTTTTTTTTCGAAAAGTTTTTGCATAATTTTTCCAAAGATTTTAACGGAAATTTGTTGAAAAATGGTGTGCGGAATGAAATTCATAGTATTGAAATGCCCTTCTTTTCCAGCTCCCATTTTTGCCATTTGAAAAAAAATAGTATTGAAAATTCAACAATAAAACTTCACTGAATAACTTCGACCGAAAACAGTAAAGTTGTATTTTTACACACATTCTAGAGCTGAAATTAGTTATTCCAACGTACCCATAGCTCTCTCAAATTAAAACATAAAAAAATTTAAAGAATTATTATAAAAAGTAACCAATGATGTATGGTTGTATTCTGAATGTAATATGGAGGGAAAACAACTGAAAATATACCATATATCCCGTTTAAAAATCGAAAGATTATGTCACATCCGGTGAATTCGGAATTTTGCATGACAATGCGTATTATGCATCAAATAGATCCTTCAAATTTCATTCCATCATCTCCGGAAACAAAGAACCTCTTGTGGACACCTGGCATGTGAATTAAAGCAAATCTGGTCTAATTTAATTTTGTATAGAATTGTCCTATAAGCGAAAACCTCGTAAAACCGCGGTTTTTACCTGCATTGTTTCAGAATGTCTATTTATGGCGAAACTGTAGTGTTACGAATATAAGTGATACTAAAACATATGAAGTTGTAATTTCTCATAAACTACTCACCAGATGAAGTGGGACGGCCAAAAAATTGCCTAATTTTGACTAGCTAGAATTTGGATATTTCTTGGCCGATGATGGATCTTCAACCAAAGGTGGAAAGCGTCATTCTTGGTCTATGCATCATTGGCGTCGGGTTTCTTTTTCTGTCATTCGTTCTCTTTGTGCAGGGTGGGAATTTTCGGCCGGAAACATTTCAAATTTTTGAATAGTAATGTGGGAAATGTAAGGGCCTCTAGATTTTTTTATTAGATGACGGATGAATTGTTGGGCCGATACCTCGACACGTCTTTGAAATATTTTGCTATAGAAATATCGCCATTTTATGAAATTCTATTTTTATTTTAAAATGTGGCCTTTTTAAGTTAAGCAACAACTAAACTGCAACAAGGGATATTTCTACTGAAGGTAATTAACACCAGTGGCGCGCAAAACGGGGTTTATGATATTTAGAAACAAAATTTCGTTTTTTTTAAATTCAACAGTTTTATTGATCGTTATGGTTAAAAAGGTGCCATACCTTTAATCAGATGCGTGCAAAAGAAGATTCTGTAATGTAGACAAATTAAAATTCCAGTTCCATTATTTTTTTACTCTTTTACTCATTTAAGATGAGCATCCATGTAATTCATTGGCGTATAAAAGAGGATCCATTATACAAGGCGGTCCAAAAAGTTTGATTCATATGGAAACATTTTTAATAATTTTATTAATTGCTGGTATTTGTTCGCCCAGTAAGATTTCCTAATCGTGAATATTTTTGACGAGCCTTCAATCCCTGACCATGTACGGGCCTTCTGGAAGTGCATGTCAGTAAACAGTAGTAGTGCCTTTGTTAACTTCTATATTTATCAATTCTGCATTGAAAAGCCGCGACATTTCTTTCGACTTGAAATGTCCACTTTCAACAAAAAATCACCTGGCGAACAGAAGAAGATCGTCTGAATAACACATATATTGGCATCTTGTGAGACTGTTTTTTCGCTGATGAATGTCGTTTCAACGTGTATAATTCCGATGGCCGATTGTTAACTTGGCAGAGACGGGTAGAATGTTTCTTAGAAGGAAACATGCGTCCACAAGTTGCATTTGGCGGTGGTGGATTAACAGTTTGGTGCGGTATTCAACCCAACTCTTGTGGTGTTTCGAGACAATGTTAACAGCATAGTCTACCTGAATGAATGTCCGATTCAGGAATTTCTTCTGCATGCTCGAAATTATGGCGATGATTTTGTTCTTGTGGATGATAATGCTCTGCCTCATCGGGCAGTATTAGTAAACAGGTATCTGCAAGACCAAAATGTTAATCGTAGTGAATTGCGTCCCAGATCTCCAGACTTGAATCCTATTGAGCACGTCTGGAGTTGGATGAAGTTGGAGTTTTCCCGAAGGTAACGTCAGCCAGAAACTCTTGACGATCTCGAACAGATGATTCAGGACCTCTGGGAGGCAGTTCCTATAGAACTAATCAACGAATTAATTTCGAGTATGCCAAGTCGGTGCCAGGTAGTTATTCAGGCTAGAGGGGGGTCAACGCCTTACTGAATAGGATTAATATTCTTGTTTTAATTTGAGGTACCTTTATAGTTTTTTAAATAACGTTTTCTTATGTTCGTAAACATATGGATCCTTTTTTGTACGATGAATTCATTGAAAAGAAATCAATTACATGTATGCACATTGTTAATTAATGAAAAAAAAATTAAACTGGAAATTTAATTTGTCTACAATACAGAATCCCCTTTTGCACGCCTCTGAATTTGTCAGCATCATACTAATTAAAGGTATGGCACCTTTTGAACTGTAATGATTAATAAAACTGTTGGATTTTTTCAACAAAAATGAATTTTTTGCGCGCTACTGGTGTTATTTATCTTCAGCAGAAATGTCTCTTGTTACAGTTTAGATGGTGGCTGTTATTGTTTAACTAAAAAAGTCCACTTTTTGGAATAAAAACGGAATTTCATAAAATGGCGATATTTCCATAGCAACGCAATTTATCAAAATTATTTCAAAGATTTCTCGAGATATCGGCTCAACAATTCACCCAACATCTGAAAAAAAATTCTAGGGTCCCTCACATTTCCCAAATTATTGGTCAAAAATTTGAAACGTTTCCAACTCTAAATTCTTACCCTGTACAAAGAGAACGAATTGCAAAAAAAGAAACCCGACGCCAATGACGCATAGACCAAGGATAACGCTTTCCACCTTTGGTTGAAAATCCTACATCGGCCAAGAAATTACCAAGTTAGTCAAAATTAGGCAATTTTTTGGCTGTGCCACTTCATCTGGCAAGTACTTTATTTCATGATGATTTCTTATCACGTAGCAACGGCTACATCCATTATCTCTTATATTCTTTTATAATTCTAAATGTTGATGTCGAATTTTTATAACTAAGTATATTTTATATTTCAACTTCGAATCAATTTATGATATTTTCAAATAATCAGTGTATTAATATCAGGATATACCATTTCAATTCAAAGCATTCTGCGGCTATTGCAATGATCATTTGATGAAATCGGTTTACTGCAATATGGTTTCAGTATTTGCGATATTGAAGTAAGGCATAGTGTATTGTTAATAAGAGAGCGGATATCACATAATAGAAACAGTTTGCTTGATTCACAAATTCAAAACCTCAACCTTCGCCATAACCCATAACACGCCGAAAGCCCACAGCACCCGCCATTATATTAACTCGCCGCTCTATAGGTTCCAAAATTATTATCACTCACGAAGAAATCATATATGAAAGCCCTGAATCATTTACCACCAGTGGTTGAGATATAAATGATAACAAAATATTAAAAGAGTGAAAAGTTCGCTTCTGGATGAAACTAGAGCATTGAAATCGCTTCATATTAATAAGAGATTTAAAAAAAGTCCCCTAGCACCGCCGCTGTTGAGTGCCGACCATAAAGCGTAACTCATTTGCATAACAAATAAACCGGCCGTTTGCTGAAAAACAATACCTTTTCTTGTAGCATCTTTCTATGTTTTTCTATTCTGATCAATCTGGAGAACGGAAGGATCCCAAAAAATCTATTCTGCTCGAATTGAGTACCTATCACGGAGAAAAGTAATCATTATTCCCAAGCGAATATTTAATTATGACAAGTAAAAACTTATATACTATATGGGACAGCTCTTTAGCTAATCCGCCACAAGTTTAACGAGGTTGCTAAAATGAATCACTTGCCATTATTGAGTTAGTTTCAGCAACTGTAATCACTAGCCACTAGTTAATTGGTGAACCACCCATAATCAAGTTGTTTTTTTGCCATAACTAAATGTTTCCTTATGACGAATCACCAGTTATTTATCATTGAATCACTAAGTATCTTTTTATAATTAGTTTGGAACCAACCATTAGTGATCAGCTGTCTCCCAGTGTGTTAGTAACTAGCTTGCCTTGAATTAATAATAAGCTTATGGTGAGTTAGCAACCTTTTTTATATAAGTTAGCTGATAATTCCTAGTAACCAAGCAATTATCGTTTGACCAAAGGACAACTACGTTTCTGTTAGTGAACAGTGAGCTCCCAGTAGATTAGCAAATAGCTCCACGTTAGTAGTCAGATAGTTGATCATAGTTAAGGAGATTATTTACGGAAAAGTATCAGTTATCTGACCAAACTGGGTAGATGAAAAACTTACGGTCAAACTCCACCGAATATAATCTTTATTAATTACGAATGAAGTTCTAGTCAGAGAACTCACATCAGCACATTGTAGAAGATGTGGAAGACATACAACAGCAGCAGTACATGTTTTGAAGGATCAATCTTTCATATTCAGCAAAAGGTAGGTTACAAGAGCAAGATCAATATATGGTGAAAAAGCAACATACCTATCAAACATTGTCTCAATCAATTGTCATTACGACATTATCTACAACTAGTGAATTAATCCTGCGAAACATGTCCTGCTGCTGATGTAAGTCTCCCGGCTACATCTACATTCGTAATTACTTAACAGAGATTATATTTGATTTCGTTCGACTGTAAGTTTTTCACCAACCCAGTTTTATGTACAGTAAGTTCACCGTCACACCACCATCGAGATGGAAATCAATTATCATCAAACTTTTGATAATATATACTTTATTAAAAATAGAGCAAACTTCAATTTGTCAGACATTTCCTCAATACCAAATTCAAGTAAGGAGTTAAAATTACCTGAAATGAATAGAGAAAAAACAAAACAACCATGACAGAAAATGGTTCCAATTAAAATCAACAATGAAAAAAAAATAAACTTTATTGAAAGCTACTATAAGATGGAATTAAAACAATTTCTCATACAAAACTCTAATATATTTGAACTTAAAACAAACATTCACTCAGCTCACCTACCCTGAGATACTATGAAATCGAAATATTTTCAATGATAATGTAATAAAGGGTTAGTGTTTATGTAATAAAATGAAAAACTTAACAGGTCTGGCTCGAAAACTGAAATATATTCTTGGAGGCCCCAATCCCTCAACTGGTTGTACTCCATAATCGCACACATTATACCACACATTTACTCACAAAAGAAAAACTCACTAAATAACTGATTATGCCCCCTGAACATGTGTACTCGACTATGTTCGAATAGTAAATATGGCCAAAAACGGCGTAGTGAGGGGTTGTGACGGTTGGAGACACAGCCAAATTCGGACGGAAGCGACCGAAAGCATGGAAATTATGAAGCAGATCATTACTGGTCAATATTTTGTATTCTGCAATAATTTTTCCAGTTGATTATGGAGACAAAATGAGCTGCTATGGCAAATATAATATTTCAGATATATCGGTTCAATAATAACAGTTATTGTTTCTGTCCCACTTAGTTGTTTGTGTCTCAGTATTATCGATTTATTAAACCGTATTCTAATCGCAAGCAGTTATTATTGCTGGGATAAAATTCTTACTTCAGAAACATGGTTTATGCTCGCGGAAGTGGTGGAAACATTTTAAGCAATGAAAATTTCACCTACCCGAAATGAAGAAAAGTCAGCAACAAATTTTACTTGGACGATTTTTCTCGGCGTATATAAGGCGACATATTTTACTCGGAGGAAAAAGTTTTCGGAAGATTTAGCTGGTCGAAGTCAATGTTTTGAGTTGCTAGCCAGTGTAGTAGAAGTATTTTTTTAGCGGAGTTAATGAAAAGAGTTTAGTGTGTTTACTATTATTCAGAAATATTGCAACATTACTCATTCATCCAACCCCGGGCCGGAGTATGGCGCCCCTCTCTTATAAATTTGTTTTTCTCCTAATTATGTGATGTGTAATAATTTCATTGTTCATTCATGATCGCATAGAAGTTGCAGAAAGTTACCACAGGGATCTGCTACTTGGTAGTGTGGATACAAAATAATATAAAAAAACGTAAAATTGGTCAAATTATCAAAAATATTTCAGAGGGTGTAGCGATTGTCAAGCCAGGAATGGACAAAAGAACAGACACCTAGTGACTCTGTTAGAGTTGAGAAAGTTGGAATTGACATTCTAGGTCCATTGCGCAGAAGCAAGACGGTCATCATTGTAGCAACTGACTATGTCACACGATGGGCAGAGACTTCAGCCCCAAGCAATAGAAAACCTGGACCAGCAGCCAAATTTATTCTAGACAAGAAAATAACAACCCACTGATCCCCACGATACATTCTCAGTAACAGGGTGCAAACCTTCCGATCAGAACTTGTTAAATTGTTGAAATTGCCGGTATACCACTGCATACCACCCTTAAGTAATGGTCTAACAGAGCGCCTGAACAAAACCATGGCGGATATAATGTCAATATTCACCAACACTAACTAGGCAGTTTGTGAACTACCCTGGTTCCACGACGCCGGAGTGGCTCGCGGTGCTTCGATATTTGTCTGTAAGGTAGGCTAGGATTGTTCTTTGAGACTTCATGTTTCGCTCACTCTTTTCTTCTTCTCTTCTACCCTTTTTCTTGCCCTCTGCCTTTTCTTCTGGAACTTCTTTTTTTCCTTCAGATGGATCTCATTCAATCATATGGAAAATGTGCGGGCAGTTAGATGAAGTTTACACGAACAAAACTAGTTTTGCTGAAAATTTGCAGCAATTTTATATTTTACTGGGTTTCTAACATCACAAATCGATACTGTTGATTATCTATCAAATATCTTGCTGGTTCCTTGATGATCCCTCAATGGAAGCTTCGCAGTCAAGGTCTGATGTTGACAGGAGGAGTTCATTCTCTCTTGTTTCAGGGTCAGGGCGCTCTGCTTCTACTTCCATCGGCACATTTTCCATCATTTCCTCTTGTTGGGTTTCTTCCATATTTGTATTTTTTTTATATGGGTGTGTGATGTGTAGGTTTTTCTCTAGAGAGGAGTGAGTACCTTTAAGCTGGCCTCTTTGCGGAAGGCATGGTAGGGCTGTTCTTGCTCTTGTGGTACGGCGGCCATTGGCTTTATAACTTTTTATGATTTACTTTGTTGAAGACCTTTGAACATTCTAGGAGAACGAGAATAAATAGGTAATTGTCATCTAAGGCTTTATGAAGATCATCAGTCACTTTCGAAAGTGTAGTAAGGCAGCTAAAATCTAGCGAATTTTTGGCTAACGGTGGAATACATGATTTCCTCCATAATTTACGCCGGTAGACGCTTTCCAGGATACAAACGCTGAAACTATGGATAATGAGTGGCAAAAATCATCGTCTCAAGTAGTGCAGAATACACCAGACTGAAGGAATTTTTGGACAAACTTTCGTACAACTTCGAAAAGTTTTCAGAGCGTAAAGCCGTAGACACAATGGATGTTTTATGTAATAAGTTTTAAGTTTTGGGATTTTGAATGTCAATTTTCAAAATAAAACAAGATGCAAAACAGTATTGAAAAATTAAGCTTGAATTCTACCAACCGGATTGTTTATGAGGCGTGATCAGAATAATAATGACAATGATGGTTTCGCGGTAAAAAATTATCCAAAATTATGAAAATTAAAACTAAAAACATAAAACTTCCATTGTGTTTCAGCCTTAACAGTCCTCTCACGATGGTCATATCAAAACGATTACATACGATCCATAAAAACGGTAAAATATAGATCAGAAATAGTCCATGATTCGAAACTATAAACAACAAACTTCAGTAACGGTATTATGGAGAACCGAACTATATGAGGAATAATTTTAAAGGAATGGAAAAGAATTGAAAAATAACTTTGTGAAAATGATAAAATATAATAAGAGAATATTCTGCAAAGCGTTATATTCGAAAGTCAAATGAATTAAAATCGTCGAATCAGTATACCAAAAGACCCAAAATTGGTATATTCAGAGTCATCAGATGAATAAATGCTAATACCGAAAAGTAAAGAACCGATAATTTTCAGAAATTGAAGAGGGTACCTATAGCGTAGCGGAACGCCGGTTGATCTATTCTCTCAGAGACGGCGTAGCGGGTGGTCTATATACTTAAATAAATTCTCATGTCCCCATTGAATTCCTTTATATTCCTATCTCACCACATGATATTACTGAAATGAAGGCTCACATTAAATTTTATCAACACTATTAGGTATCACGAAAAAAATATTATTCCGTCTCCAAATATTTTGATGATTTACACACTAGGCAACAAACATCCTCTTTTTCCGAAAGTGTCCTTATGGTGAGTAGGTAGTAGGTAGTATTTGGCCGATATATGAGTAATAATTGAGATCTGACATATTACTAAAGTTGATCGTAGCATGATGAGATTATGCGAGAATTTTGCTGGTTATGAGGTAGTTTACAAGAGTTGAAATCGCAGGTAGACATCAATTTTTTTGTATTATTGTTCAGTGAAATAAATTTTAGTAGTACGATAAGAGCGTAGCGAGTAGATACTACATTATTTCATAACTTACTCGTATGTCATTTCATACTCATTGTACAATGAACTATTCCTAGTATATTACCTAAAGTGGTAAATGTAGAAGCCGTGATGGTCATGATGGAAGAGCGCTTGTCTCTTAACCTAAGGGTCATGGGTTCGATTCCCAGCATGATCATCGGTCTCGTGCATGGCATCACACGTTAAAAGGTAAGGGCTGCGTCTTCCCTAGCTCGGACAAGTCTTTCGAAGACTTTTGAGGGATGTACTCTTAAGGGTGTGCAGCTGGTTGACGGAAATAAGAATTTAACAACAAATTGTATAAAATGAAACAAAGTTTAACAAAAAAAAAACAATTTCAAAAATTGAAATAATGACTGGAACTTCTATTCATACAAAGCGAGTCACCATTACACGATAGTGCATTATTGCTAAAGAGCAAAAAATTATTGTACAGAATGATGTGGGTTGATAAACTTCAAAATTAATTTGAAATGTACGTGTTGTCCCGGTTGATACAAAATTTTGTTAGAAAATTTTAAATCATATTATTTATTCTCTGCTATATACTTGTTTCGAAAACCTATTGCATATTTATTCTTTCGACTTAAGCATTTTTGCACCTATGTCTAACATATCTGTCGAAGTATTAGCCAGGTAAGTAGTTGTTTTCTATTGGACATTAATATCTCAGCATAAGACACTCCCAATTTGTTACTGTTAATTGTACCATTTTAATACTTTCGGTACCGTTCTTATATTTTGTCCCTTAATTTGAAATAATAATAATAATACTCCCTCATAAACACTCGTAGAGTGTACCCAAAGGCATAGCCTGTGCGGGTAGAGGACGGCTATTATTATTATTTGCTGTGGCGCTCCGGGGCGACTTACTGATATTGTCGGTGGTGTATTCACTTTTCAGCTGTAGAAAAACCCGGAAAACTTACAGCCCTTTAGCCCCTTTAGTCTTTTCCGCGGCGTGGACACAGCCAAGTTTTTTCAAACTTTTGATATGTCGAAAACTGTAGGAGGTGAGAACACATAACTCAGAATCTGAAGGCTTTGCTAAAACCTATATAAACAGTTCACTGGAAGTAATTCGAAATGGACGGTTATAATCGAGTATGGATATCCAAATATAAGTAGATCCCCTATATATAGTAGTTAACTAACGTACCATATTAAATAATAATAATTAGATAAATATTGAATATTGATCTTCATTTCACAGCTGTTATTCATTCATATCTATCATTTTCACCTTTATGCTGAACATTCGAATCTTACATTGGATGTTTTCTTCGATATTCTTGAAAATCACCACCCAGCAATTGATACCTTGATACCTATTAAATGATGAAATGGTGTTCCGTTTTTTTTTAGTTTGATGGTTTTATGATATGAATTGTTTAGGTTATTGAGATTTGCGATTACTTAGTCTTATCATTTCAATCACTTTCGTTCCTTAACAAATTCAGATCAATAAAAAATAGTTCTTATTGTTTTCGCGTATGATGCTTTATCGGTTCTCGTACATACACATTAGATGAATTTCTTTTCGGATTATGAATCAGTTCTATACATTTCATTCTGTTATATTTAAGTTTTATAAAAAGTTATTCTGATAAATGAATAATTCTCCATTTCATTGTTTTTACGTATTACCGGTTTATTTTAATTATGAAAGAAATTCTGCTATTCTTTGGCCCACCATCAAAACCAGCCCCTTTTAATACGAGTTCCTCCATCATAACTTCATCAAAACGAGCCCCTTTTAATACGGGTTCCTCCACCATAACTTGAAACTATTTCATGAACATCTGGATGCCCAAATGGCACACCGCTTTTTCATTAATCTGTAACTTTCATCAACTGTCAATAGTTTGTTTTGGTTTTGATAAATCTTGGTTCTAAGAAGTCTGGATCCTGAGAAGTCGGGATCATGAGCAGTTGACGAGAAGTGTTCACTTAAATGTACCCCCCTTCAATAACAAAAACAAGTTGAGATGATTTTGTGAATTTTTTCCAACTCATGATTGTTTTTTCATAAACATGATAATGAAAAAATAGCATTCGTTTCTACAGATCCTCCCTAATCAAGTTGAATGGCCACCCTGAAAGGAACAAATACTGTGGGTTGTCATTTCATGGCGATGAATTGTGCAGTTTCATTGAGAGCCTCTTTTATTGAAACATATTTTCCAACTGCCAACAAAATCAAATACTCATTTCTCCTCATTAGGGATTCAACGCCAAACTTTATTTTTTATTAAAGCTATTATTCATCCTCATCCAAAATTGATTAACCACCTTAAATAAAAATTAAAAAATAACATCAAAATCCTCAATCCCGGTACCATTAATCATTCTCGAGTTGGATCTGTGTTTTGCTTTAATTTATATTCGAGAAATAATTTATTATCTTGAGGATTTTCCAAAATTAAAAGGTATATCATGAAGGCCCAGAGACGGATTACTTCGAGAATTCATAAGATTCATGAGCTCCGATGACGGGACTTGCAAGTGTATAGGTGGTGAAGCAGAAGTGTCAAATTAATCCGGCAAAGGAGATTTGTATCACAAATTGTGGTGTAATGATGGAGAAGTCTAATAAATCATCCGAATCGATAGGATATAATAAGGATTAGTTACTGTTATTTCGAATAGATGAAATATCGTCAGGTATTAAAGGTACTCAGAACGAGGAAAAACCAATTATATAATCATGGATCATGAGTTTGATTATGTGAAAAAAAAAACTGGTTAGCTCAAATCTGATAAGAACAGTTTGAATCGAGTTTTGAAGAACGTTTCGAGAAAAATTGAAGAATTTTTCAGTTGATTTGAACTTATATCTTTCTGAAAGGCAAATTGATAGCACGATATGATACTGATAGAATTCAATGATTTTATTCAAGACAAGTTTGGTAAACGCAGTAACTTATAATAATAATAATAATAATAATAATAATAATAAGCAGGGAGGCCAACCACCATCCAAGGCCTTGGTGAGATGCGACACCACTTTCCTGAGCAACTGGTGCAAAACCGGACCGGCAGTCGAGGCGCTCCCTGGAGGGAATGCTCATTCCTTCTGATGTCGGCCGTGGGTATCCTAGGCTAACCCCCCGGTATACCCTACAACTCTGTTCCAAATGCATGAGGAAGAGGCCCCCACAACCGAACCCTTCGGATGAGGGGTCATAGGCAAGGTGGTGGGGCCCAAAACGATGGATTGCTACATGACGACGACCGCAATGAACACGGACGCTTTGAGTGGACGGATGAATTAAGGGACGGTCTTCTGCATTGTTATGAGAGCAGTGAGCCCGCCCGAAGAGGATACATGGCAAGAATGCATGCTCTGTGGTGTGAGATATACCCAGAGCATGCCGCTTTTTTCGCCCAAAACCTAAGGGATTATGTATCTCATCTTCGGGCACCAGGGTATTTCAGAGCTCCTCCTTAGCCGGTTAACGCAGTGGCAGAAGTGGAAGATATGCCACGTGTCAACCTGGCTGTAGAGGAGCCCCACCAACGGAAGGCATCAGAACCCGCAGGGCGCTTCATAACACGAAGCCCCTGAAGCCACAACAACTGGCACGCGTGGATGCGGATATTCACGATATCCTCTCAGAAGAGGCTGACATCTGGCAGATCAACTCTGCCATGTATGACGCCGCTCAGGCTCTGTCCCAAGCGGAGAGGAGGGATACCACCCCTCTGATTGGGAGGCATGAATGACGCATTCACAAGATGGAAGCTAAGATCAGGTCGGCGAGACAACACACGTCTCGTATCCAGTGTGTGGCGGGGCCGATCTATCATCGTTTCTGAGATACAGCATGTTTTTCGAAAATGTGCTTTTTCGAAATGTTGCTGTGAATTTTTTCCTATCAAAAACTTCTTGTTTCTCTGAAAACATTTTCGAAGCACATATTTACGTAGAATTCAATATCGTTGACTGGGATTAATGTTCGATTTTGTATCGCAGCCGTAAAATGCGAGTGAACAGATGGACTTTTTCTGTACTCTCTTTCAGTTTTTCTAATTCTTTCATTACAATTGTTAATATAAATGTATTTAAGTGATGAAAAGATAATTACTGATGTTCAAAAGAGTTTATATATGCTGTTCATTTCATTGATTAATTAGTTTCCAATCAAGAATTCTTTCATTTCAACAAGAGTCAGGTCGGCGGAAAAATATTGTATTCAACTCGTATAAAATATCTCGATCATTAATCGCCTTCATTAATACACTAGTTGATTAAATATCATTTTTTTTTGTGTTATAAACTATGAAATTAAGTTTTTTAACATAGAATATGTGGTGAAACTGTCCCAATTGGAAATCCTACACTAAGAGAATCAATCCAAAATTGTGTAAATAACTGAGTCCTGCCCTGGCCTGTAGAAGTACGTAGGGTTTTATTGCACGCCACCTCAATCAAGAACCAATAACCTATCCAGCGATCGTTTCCGCTTCGTAGTATCCGTTTTCCGCCTTGTAATTGTTTTTTAACGCACTGCCAATATGAGAAATCAAAACTTGCTTAGCTTCAGGCGATGGATCGAACTTATGCTATAAACTTTTGTGGGATTCTGCGATTCGTGTTACGATTTATATTTCAGGGGATAAAAAGCGACAGAGCCATAATTTCTGTCGAATAATGCGTTCGATATAGGGGAGACCGGGGTTGTTTGTAACAAGGGGATGTTGGGTCTATTCTGCATACTTATCTCATGAATATTGAATCAGTTCCGTTTAACGCAAGCGTTAAAAGTGTTTATTCATTGTTTTTGAAAGACTACCGTGCACTTCCTAAGTGCTCATCTCCTCCCCCCCCCCCATTCCACCGCCAATACTTTCAGAACGGATTCTCATCCTGCTGATCGGCGGTCGGGAGTTGCTCAGCTATTACGTGCCTGAAGCTCCCTTATATCTGACACTGACATGAGTTTAGTTTCACAGCTTATGACTTTACTGTGTATAGCGTCCCCCTAAAACTGGCTGAGGGCCTTATTACTTATTGTGTTTCTAAGCGGCGGACTCCTTAAATTTGAAAAAACACAAGGAATGGTTAATCAAAGTTTGAGCCCTGTTGTAGTTGACGCTGGCATCGCTAGGTGTTTTGCATTCTTCTCACCTCTTCGAGAATGTCCCTGTTATCTAACTGACTGGACGTGTGTATTTGTATTTCTTGTCTTTTTTTAGTCTGCCTCTGGCAGGTCGGTCATTATTGGATTCACATGTATCACTTAAGTAGTATATGTAGTCTGGCTGTAAGTCAAGTTGTATGAATAGATTTGGCATGTAATGGGGTGGCCATAAGTCATACATTTTTCCTGATATGCTTCTAGGCTATAAGATGAAACCATTTAATATTTAAGTATATTTGATTTTATGATGGTTTTACAATGGCTGTATACACGATACATTATTTGGTCTCTAAATAATCCATAAAAAAACTTAGTTTAACAATGGTTTTATCTACAACTGTCAAGTAGTGATTATGAGTTTATTCTTTTTTGAATGTCATAATGACGTTTATCACCACACTAGTGCTTTTTTGAATCTATTACCGCACTAGTGAGGTAATGAGATAAGAAATAAATTTCAACCAAAATAAATCGTTTATTGAATGAATACAAAGAAAATTCAAATAGAAAACTATAAAACTTTAACAAAACGTTATTTTTCTCTCAAGAATTATGTGAAAACTTACTTGACTCATGAACAATAACAATAGACATTGAGCAAAATGGTAATTATCACTCATAATTTACGTGAAAACTTATTTATTATATATATGCAAAGTGCAGTCTTTACAATTATACAGGTTAATGCCAGATGCCGATATAACCAACGATTTTTTTGAATAATTACATACATTACAAGTTTAAAATTTTTTCGATGTTGTGGAAAAATTTTCTTTTTCTTTTAAAATTTTCATTGCCGTCCTCGTCTTATTGTCAGTAGAAGTTTTGATGTAACCTTCGGCAACCGAGTTAGATTTCCAGCCGCCGTGTCGTTCAATAGTCGAGAGATCTGCCCCAGAATCAGCCAAAAGTCTTGTTGAAGATCGCCGGAAACAATGTCCAGTATATTGTTTTGAATTGGGCAATTCGAGAAACTCGGCATTAGATTTTGACATACTGTCAACCAATTGGTTATTTTATACATTTTCCAGTTCTATATCCAACAAAAAACGCTATGATCACAATTTGAAGGTCTTCATTTCAAATATTTCCTAACTAATTCTACTAAATTAAAACCGGCAGTGTTTCCAGGTGTTATAAAGAATTCTCGTGACACTTTTGTTTTAGTAGTTGGAATGACAACTTGAAAGCATATTCCTTGGACTTCAACATTCTCAATCAATAAATTTGTCAACTCTTCCCGCCGACATGCGCCAGCAACATTAACAATCAGTACAACCATTAAATTAAATACCACATTAATACACCTTTATACATTATAATATATGTCTATGGTATACCTTCATGCACAAAAATTTTGTCCGCATCTATCAGAAATTTGATTATTTCTTCCTTTGTGAAAACCTTCGACTTCTTAGATTTGTACCCCTTGTATATTCGTTTCAGAAATGCTATCAAATTAGTATGTTTCTTGATATCAGCGTTTTGCTTAATTAGAAATCATGTCCTAAACATTGAGTAATAGCACTAAAGAGATGAAGGCTTCTGTAATTTGCTTAGGGCGAGTTGTAACACGGCAGGTTAACCTATGGTTTTCTTGACCACTGGTTATCCTCGATTGGGTCGTTGTAACTTGGAATTTCAGAAGTTCACCGGCTGGTTAACCATTGAATTTCTTACCATCTGATTTCCAATAGTAAACTAGAGTTCGGTCCTCAGAACGTTGAATTTTTACTTGTTCCATGGTTTTTTTTTTGATTTGGGTTGAGACATTAATATTTCATGTTAGGTTAGCTTTAGCTATGTGGTATCGGTATATAATATATAATTAATAATATAACTCTTAACTCTTGCCTGCAATCCAGTTAGGAAGAGGCTGCGTTGTATTATTGTACAAACAGTGAAAGTATTAATTCTGGATAGTATCTTGGACATAAATATACTGAGGAGAGCTGCAAGAACTCACAGATGAAGAAGACTTTCTGGAACTAGTTGAAGAACTGTTTCCTAAATTAAATAAATGATAAAGTTTCCACAAGCATAGTAATGCTTCGTCAAGAATTCTTGAAGATGCCAGTAGGAACAAGAAGTGCAAAAAGTACAAGCTGATTTTTATGCCATTATCCGTTTTCCCAGGTGTATAAGCTCATTGGACTGCACCCACATCACAGTCTCCTGGATGATGATTCTACCATTTTTGACAATTCACGATTGAGGGCAAGACTGGAAAATAGAAAATTCAGAAACTAAGTACTTGTAGTTGGTGACAGTGTCTATGCTGTTCAACCATATCTCATTACACCTCTGACAAATCCCCAACTACCTGTCGAGCATCTATTCAATGAGGGTCAAATACGTATTAGAAATTCTATCGTAAGATGTTTTGGAGTCTCAAGAGACGATTTCCTGTATTAGCATTGGGTACCTTTTCGTCTGAATCTGAATAAGGTAGAAGCTATTGTTGTATATTGTGTTGTACTACACAACAAAGCATGTGAAAGAAATGATCCTGAGCTTCCTGTTGATGACGATATTGCAGCAAGGATTGAGGATGCTATTAATATTAATTCATTTCGAATCTAACCAAATTTGTATAAAGGAATTACGCAAGATTCATTCATACACTTTCAAAAACAGGATGTCAAGAAATGTCAGTGTGAAATGGATTAAAAATGTGAAGTTATAAAATACGAACAAAACTTATGCAGAGAACTATTAAATAAATGAGCACATATTTATGTACATGCATGAAATTTACTGTGTTAAAATTCAGAAATATCTTCGCTTCTTTCCTAAAATTATTCAAATTCTTACAACTTCTAATCTGGTATCTTATTGTAAAACATACATCGCAGAGCAAAGATGGTTTACCACTCTCTTATTGAGGCTGATTTAAAAAATGGAATTGCCTTCTGGGTATTCTGTAGCCAACAATTATTTCTATCAGTGTTTGTACAAAAAAGAGCACTGTAGACTATTATTTATCAGTAAAGGAATTTCAACTCTCGCCTGCATTTTCATTCTAGAATCTGTGTGTCTAATACATAAAAAACAATGTAGTTCATTCCCAAAAATCAAGCAAACAAATTAAATATGTATCAAGGCAAAGACCTGAAAATAAAATACCCCTTCATTCCAAAATCAACTTTAAGAAGGATTCTCTGATCAATGAAACAAAAAAAATATATTATATTCTGAAATAAGAAATTAGAAAATGTACTACAAATTTAAAAAAATAAGCTCTACTGAAAAAGGCATATCATACTCTTGAAGAATTTTACAGTGAAACTTTGCTATGATTTTACTTTACGTGTGATTTAAATTTTAGTACCTATTATTTATTAGTTATTTATGCAACATATGCAAAAAGTAAGTGTTTATTGCACTCGACGTGAAACGAGGCCGTTAGGCCGAGTTGGACAACACGTCGAGTGCAATAAACATTTTTTGCATGAGTTGCATACAATATTTTTTCTACGTTCATGCAAAAAGCAAAAAATTATTTATTTAGGTGCGGCACTAGGTGAAGGAAAATGAAATACACAATTTAAATAAATGATTATTACTATCGATTTCATTACCATCATCTAGTTTTCCATTAATATTACTCATTTTAAAACTTTCAGTTCTGTAATTGTCAGAATAAAATTTTGACTGACGTTTATATAACCACAGTTGCATTATAAAAATCAAAATCATAGTAGCCAAGAGCGCGTATGTTACCACAAGGTGTGGTCATAGTACAGGCAGTTTGCTCTATGCAGGTAGACGGTTTAGAACATAGCGGATCGGTTTTGATTATAGAGTTATTCTCGGGAAGGCATTGTTTGTTCAACTCAGACTGCTAACATTAATACAAAAAAAATATAAAATATGTAGCTGTTTAAAACGTATGGCCAATTTCACAGAATATCTGCTAAAGATGTAGTGGGTTTGAACGTTTATGTTTATCATGATGACAGCACGTTGAAGTAGAATGACAGATGAGTGCAATAAAAACTTTATTGCACTGAATATAGTTCAAAAATGTTTTGCTTTTTGCATGAATGTAGAAAAATTTGTTTTTGATCTGTTATCTTCATATGCACAAGTACATCAGTTTATATCTATTCTTTGGATCTCTGCAATCATGTCATCAAGATCAAATGATTAGAAATGCCATAACATAACTCTTTTGTCGACAGGTTGACACTGTTGACAACTGACAATCAAAAATTGAGCAGTTGACCAACTGATGGTTAATTTATCGTCATGCAAAGAAAATCGACAGACCAGTGCCTGAAGGTTAACTATAGGTTAACCTTCGGTTCCATGACCAGTTGGTTATCTACCTGTGTTACAACCCGCCCTTAGTTCATTGAAGTATACTAGCAATCCCTTTTCATTCGTCAAGTTAACAACCTTCCTATTTCTGTACCATTTTCTATATACCTATCATATACTAAGCGGTATTTTTCTCGGGATTTCCCGAGCATGAGATTCGAAATAACACTTGTCGCCACATTTTCAATATCGGATGGTAGATCATCTTCACTTGAAGACATTTTCACTCAAGAAACTCAATGATGGTTCTGGATATCGATCTGGCAATTTAATTTAACATCGATAGCGGACACTACACGGCCTTCTGCAGACACCCTTATTTAAATAAATGGTACGAGTTCAAAGACTCTCGTGTTTCGCCAATAACTTCAAAATCACTTGTGATCTCGGAAGCATATGTCCTTTTTTATGAGTAGGAATGAACATCCAGTCCTAGGAGAGATTTTATGTATTCAAATCATTTTCATTTTATTTGTAACTGTAAAATATATTAACAATTTAACATCTAAAAACGGCTTTGTTTATATCTACCGTTGCTACGGTTACAAAAATGATCACAGGCAACTTGTGTTTTTCAATTATCAGAAAACTGTCATGAATAGGTACGTCGAAGTGGAATATCAATGAGGTACATTTAAGTAATGGTTATTTAACAAACAAGTGTATTAATAAGGGCGATTAACAATTGAGATATTTTACCGCGTGAGCGGAGCGAGCGCGTTAATGTTAGAGATTATTAATCGCCATTTTAATTCACGAGTTCGTTACAAAACTTTTCCGTTGACCGTAATTTTCAAAAAAAAAAAAAAATGGTACCATTTGGGGATTGAACCCTCGACCTTGCTATCACCTCAGGACTCAAACCAGCATTTTACCAGCCGGCTGCGTGACTATATAGCTATTAATGCTACTGACAACTTTACTGATATATTTGATGTTTTCTGAATTTTTTTTAAAGAACTTCGTCACAATCCATCTTTTGATTTCAAAATAAACGTAGAATTTTATAGTGATATAAATAATGACAGATAGTACTAACTCAGCTACTTGATTTCAAAATAAATGTTTTAGCGGGTAAGTATAAATATGTTTGGTTGCATACGCCACAGGTCATTATAAAATCATTCATTAACAGGGGTCATTAATCAAAGATTTTGAGTGCGTTAAAATACATCGTAAATAAACGGTCGACGGAAAAGATAGTTATGAAAACGTTGACAGTTGTAGATAAAATTTTGTACGTAACGCGTGGGTACTACATTATTAACGCACTCATGTGATTTCACGACTCAGCCTATATATATCCCACTTGTCAAGTAAATAACTATTATAGCACTCCTCAAGATCACGCTATGGTTCTATAATGAAACGATTAATCAGTATTCATCAAGGTTCTGAGATGCACTCCCGAAAACCGCTTCAAAACAAAGCATAACACTATTTTCACTCAAATTCCAGTAGCTCCCTCTGAACGGTAATGAATAAATCAAAATATCGGCAAAAGTTTTGTGGGGTCTTTGAAGTAATGCTTTTTCTATGACAATCAAAAACTGAACGGAAGTGATGAAATATTAAAAGTCGAAATATACAGAGTGTCAATTTGAGAACTTCCCACCCTTAATATCTTCCTTGCAGTAATAATAGGAATCAAAAAAACAAGTCAATTTTATTTTCAAGGGGGACACTGTCAAGGAATATTTGTAGGCCTCGTGGTTCAACCTCCTAGAAGGGGTAGATGTTACCCTTAGAATCTTAAATGGGAAGGGCGGTCAAGTGGCACACAATTTTGTTTGGCGTTCAATTCTTTTTCCAATAATACCCTAACTTTTTATGTTTTGATGAGCAGTATCCAAAAAATGGCATTCTAAACTTACACATGTAATCTGCCTGTTCTGAGATGCATTATTGTATTGACTCGTTTTAATAAAAATGGTTGGAAGAGTGGGTGCAGCCTCCCAACCCTCGAATGACAAGAATAAATTTATTACGCGTGGGATGTTTCATTTGTTGGTTATTTTCCTTTCACAAAATAAAATTTAATTTGCGAGAAAGACATTGCAAACATAAAATCTACTTACGCTTATCCATAAACTGTTAGAAATGTCGTCCATTTTGCTCTAAAGAGTAATAAAGTCTGTTTTCGAACTTCCCTCTAACATTAAGGAAAACTTCACTAGGAATTGACTGACATCTGCTGTAATTCGTCTTTTAATTTCTTCAATATCAGAAGGTTGTGTTTCATGAACAACGGATTTAAGATGCCCCCAAAGAAAGAAATCTAAAGGAGTTAAATCCGGTGATCTCGGAGGCCATTCAACTGCTCCCCTTCTGCCAATTCATCTGTCGGACGGAAAGAAAATAATGAGGTGGAGCACCGTCCTGCTGAAAATGTAACAGATCCTCCTGCAAAAGTTCATTACCTTCTGCATAAATTTGAGTTTCTAGCTAGTGAGTAAGTCTTCCAACTATTCATCTTAAAACTATCAAAGACTGATATTTGGTGGAGTTGACTGAACGTTTTTGACCTACCCAGTTATTTTCTTATCATTATTTTTGTCATAGGATAACACTTATTTCAACTATATGAGTATAAACTTTTTCTCAAGGTATTTCATTGTGATGGACGCCAGTATTCAATTGTTCACATACATGGACAATGGACATACCAACTCTAGAGCGCAGATGCGGGGTAACTCTACCTAGAGGTATCCAGCAATCTAGATTTAATTCTATCTATATGACTACTTTTGTCTTTGTGATGTTCACTCATAGACAGAACACCTTGTATATTTTTAGTATTTTAAGTATTCTTAAAGTGTTATTCAGGGAAGATATTTTTCAATTGAATCGTGTCTGAAATTAATTTTCTCATTTACAAATAAATATTCCAAGTAAATCATTTCCTACATTGAAGACGTTCAGTGAGTTAGTTTTAAACCAATTCTTTTCGAAGAAGATATTTTATTCTCAGTTGAAGTATTCAGCATTGAAAAAATATGCTATCTTCAATGAAGGAATCGTTTTTACTTGTGCATGAGTAACATTTAGAATTCCTTGTGAAAAAAGAAATGCATTACGAACTCTGCCCTGTCAATCTTCTATTTTTGGAGCGACGAAGCATAAACGAATTTATTGACAAATGCACTACTAGGTATGTGGTAGGGCTCCGTCGTGGATAAAGCACATGATCTTTTGTGTTTGTAATGGAACATGTTCCAAAAGTCCATTCAAATAGTTTTGATAAACGACCTCTAAATAACGTTCTCCATTCAGTCGATCATGTAGAACGAGTGTTCCTACCATTCAGTAGAAAAATATTGAAGTACAGATTGAGCCGAATATTTTCCACTTATTGCCCAAGAGAAAATGAATCCTTCGAAGTGGATCGGGAATGGCATGGAAATTGAATTCGCAAAAATCATAACGTCATCAGTATTATCGATATTCGCACGAAAGCTCTCGAAATGTATAACAGCAATCAGGTGGAAGATTTGAAATAAATTTGTTGTCTGTTATCGGTGGAGGATCTCTAATTTCCGCCCGCGATGAACGAATTTCGGAGGGAATGGGTTGTTTCATGAATCTCACTCTCGAATTCAACTCAGTATTTCTTGTTTCACTTACCACGGAAGGTCTAAAGAAACCTGTTAGTAAATAGCAACGTCTGATCATAATACATACAAATGGGATTGTGCCTAATGCTTACATAAGATGAAAATAAAATAGTAATACGGGTGATTATCACAACGAGATGAATATTGATAAATATAGGAAATGGGTGTTGGAACAGTTGATTACGAATTTGCCGTTGTTAGGAAGCGTTGTGGGGATCGATAATGCACCATATATAATAAACAAATCGACAAAATGCCAACGACATCGATCAAAAAAGCCGTTATATACAATCATGTAGTAATGTAAGCTTTCACGGCTGGCGTCAATATTTTGGTTGGTTTCCGGGATTTGCAGTGGTCTTCTTTAAGAGATTTAAACCAAAGAAGACCACGGCAAAACCTAGAAACCATCCAAAATATATACAATCATGGTTATTAAAGAGGAAAATTCCATTTGGAAAAAAAACATGCGGGAACCTGAATTATTATATGGTTTCATAAACAAGTATAAGCCAAAATTCAAGCGGTATGGAATAGATCACCTCTTTATAGCAGCAAATCACAACATTGTATACGACTACCGCCATATCACTCGGATTTTAATACAATTGAGTTGGTTTGGGCTGAAAGATAACGTGGCAAATAGAAATATCACTTTTAATTTCAACGATGTCATGCAATATTGCGGCGTTTTTTTTTTAATTATTCTGAACAATGGAAATCTCGTTGTATACGAGCGAATACATTTGAGGAAAATTTCATGCCAAAATAAACCATGATAGTTATCATCGTGGATGATCTGATTATTGATTTACAAGATGAGGATAGCGACACTGCATTGGAACAGGAATATGGGGATGACGTTTCAGAGGATCGAAACACTTCCTGACAAAAACCAAGTATCAACAACAACAAAAATCATATTATAATCTTCAGGAAACCAATCTTCGACAAAATTATACGAATTGAATCTATGTATACAGCGTGTAAAATCCAAATGGAAATCCCTTTCAGTGTATTTGTTCCTCCAAAGGGACACTGTCATAAGTACCACTGAAGTATACATCTGTAATTTTTTGTAGAAAAAAATATTTTATTCAATTTAATTACGTTGTTTGTCATGCTTTAAAGAATAAAAGTCGTAAACATGAAATTTTGTGAAACAATTTCTCTCCTTCATCAAACACAAATGAACTTTACACTTAATACAAAGCACATGGGTCTTATTTTTGCATCCCTCTAATTTGCATCTGGAATTTTCTTTCCTTTCGTCCACATTTGGAAAATGATTATAGCCATCATACCTCATTTCTTCAAATGGCCTTGCCTCAAACTTTTTTTTACCTGAACTGGCAAATCTATGTCACTACTTGGCCGTCCCCTCTTAGGAGGATTCTTGTACAGTATCAGATGCTCTGCAACGCTTTCCCGAAATGCCAGGAGATCCATTATCTTTCTCTTTTGAATTCCTAATGCAACCGCTTTTTGCTTATACTCCAGCCATGAATTCTAACAGTCCATTTTCTAGATCTAATGAATGAGCGATACATACTTAGCAAAAAATCAACTTTATCCACCCCTCCCATGTTTTCATTGTACAATTGTATTGCCTCTGGTCTTGGAATTTGAATGTATCTTTTTGTTTTTTGGTCCCATCTAGTACAATTGCTTTCGTTTCCAACCCCAATAAAATTAGAAGCTGTGATAACTGATTTGTTATCATACCATTTGGTTAGTATAATACCGTCCTGGCTAAGTGTAATAGAAGAACTGCCTCTCCCACTCGATTTCAATTCTTTGTCACTGGGTAGCTTAGGGTTTGAAAAACGGTTTATTCTTACTGTACCCACAGCGAAAATTGATTTTACTTGCAGGAATTCAAAAAGATTGTAGCTGCTAAAATAATTATCAAAGTACAGACCGTGATTCTTATCATTTATTCTTTCTGTTACTGCATGACAACTCCTGCGGCGCTTCCATAATGTTTATAGATCGGTTTTATTTCAGTAGTGCTACCCTGGTAGATTAAAAAGTCATAAATAGTACCACTTTGTCCTGCCATAACATATATTTTAATACCCCACTTTTTTGGTTTATTCTTTATGTATTGCTTGATATTAAGTTGGCCTTTAAAAGGTACTATTCGCTCATCAACACATAAATTGGTTTCCAATGGAAGCTCTTGACACCTCCTTTTGATACTGTCATATATGTCCCGGACTTTCCATAATCTGTCTGTATTATTTTCCGGACGACTGGTTTTATCTACCAAATGAACTGCTTGGCGGAGTTTAAAAAATCTATGAAGGCTAATGGAATCTTTTATTAGTGGAATTCCATACTTAGGACTCCAATACATACGTACTCTGGGAAACTGCAAATTTACAATTGCAATATGTACGCCAATAAACTTTTTAATCTCTTCCAATTTTGTTGGAAAAAATCGAGGCATTTTCTTTTGAGTTGCATATAAATTAGTCATGTCGACCATCTGTTGCATTATTTCTTCAGGAATATATTTCATGAAAAAAGATATTGGTGGTGGCATTTCAATAACGGGGTCCAGCGGAGGGGGTTTATACCAATTAATATTTCTTGTTTCATACAGTACATTATTCATCCATTTAATCTTAGATTTTTCCGTTAAGCCATATTCTCTTTGAAATTCTTCTATTTCTTGTTTTAGAGTGTCACCTATTTCTCCTGGTTCTGTTCCGTTTTCATTTGGTCCTTCCATATGCGTTTCATATCATATATTCATATATATTCATATTCATATCATCAACTATATTTTGTATATCATCTTCCGCATTTAGAGCTGCAAAAATGTCATAGTCATGGACACTGTTTTTTTCTTCGAAGTCCTCTTCGTCAGACAACAATGCAACATCCGATTCTTCATCAATTTCCAGGTAATATATGAGTTCCTCTGCAGTAAGAGGTTTTTTTGTACTTCGGCATTTCCTGAAATAAATATCATCATTAAAAACTTGCGTAGTATAACAACGTGTAACAATATAGAAAGACTCAAATCATAAAAAGCCTGAAAACTTCAAAAAAAGCATGTGCACTAATACATAGATTATTTTGGCGTGAAGTTCATTTGTCCCTACTGAATGACATCGAACATAACCTTTCCTGTTCCACCTCCAAACTATGTATAAATACAGAAATTTTGGTGGTTATAGCAAAACTAAATCTTATACTTACTAAATTCCACAAATAACAGCGTTTTCTTTAGTCATACAACGGTAAAACACAGATTTGTTACACAAAAGCAACTTCACGACTCGTGGTCCGCCTGAATCAGCTGATTTATGTCGACCGGCAATTATTCCAACAATCTCCATAGGCGTGCGGTAGCTTTTAATCGCTAAAAAAAGGTAGTCCCTTACACAGGACAATATGCATTTAGCACTAAAAGAGCCATTCATTTAGACCTGCAGAAAAAAATGTCCCTGGTGAGGGACAGATATACTACGGGTTACCTTTTTTTCTTCTTGATAGTCGAACTGAAAGGGATATATTCATTAATTCGGTTACTGTACATATTTATAGAAAATCATGAAATACCTCAAATCTAACTTTTAAATTGACATTCTTCAACGTGAAAATGCGACCCATACTTTCAACCTCCTTCGAATGACAGGTACAACCCCCAATTTTTTGAATGACAAGGCTTGTGATATATCGTTCGAAAGGTCTCTTCATTCGCTATTAAAAATGTTGTCACATTCAAGTTTATTGAAACAATTATGATATAATAAAATAAAATCATGTGGTTATATACCGAAATTCGTTATAATATAATCAAAAACTAAAATGTAATGCAAAACGTGATAAAATGTAAAGCACTGAAAAGAACTATGAATGTTAACTCTTCTTGTTCAAATATTTTAACACGATGTTGGGATTTTTCTGTAGAATTACGAGGTACCTACCTGATTTGTTCTTTCTTGTTCTTTCGGCGGGATTACGAATAGTCTTGAACGATTCGGTTGTTATAATCCTCGGCTGCGCCTAGGATTACAATATTCAACATCAACCGTTATTTGTTACATATCGGCCTTGTAACGTTAATAACTATAATATATCAAGTGCGATCGACCTTATCGCAAGCTTTTTTCGTTCTTTTGTGTCATTTAAATCCAAAGGTTCAATTTTGTACACAATGCTCTTCACATATCCCCATTAAAAGAAATCTAATGATGTAAGATCAAGTGATCGCGCTGGCCATTCAATCGATCCTCGCCTCCCTATCCCCCGATTGAGAAATATTGTATCAAGGTACTGCCGGACATTAAATTGGTTATGTGGTGGTGCTCCATCATGCTGAAATCATATTCTATTCACTAGAACTTGAGGGTTTCCTGGATCAGGATATAAATTTGCCAAAGTTGGAATGCTATAAGGAAGAATTGGCGTCCTCTACTGGTTTATGTGTAGTTGTCAACCCTATCTTTTATCGTTCGAGCATCTCAGGGGCACAGCTAGAATTCGTTTCATCTGTATCGAGATGTTTCTCTGAAATTAATATTTTTTCGGAGTGAATCTCAATTTCAATGTCTCGGTTGAGGTTGATGTACTTCATTGCAGTTTTAGAAACACTCTGTATTGGCAGTATCATAAAAGCGAGTGATCAAACTCTCCTTATATTCTAATATCTATCTAATTCGTATGGATTTCTCTGTCATATTTTGGAACAAAATTCAAATATTGGGGTCTGAAATTATTAGCCGTATTCAGATTTGTATTCACACAAAATATTGGGTTCAGCACTCGATTGAATATTATTAATTCGAATACGAATGAATTGAGTGGATTTAATTTGAATGAAAATCAATTCCTATATCCTGATTCATATCAGAACAATGATTTGAGTAATTTAAAAATATTTCCAAGCGACGTAGGTATCAAGTGTATTGATTTTTATTCACCAAGCTAATTTTCCTTGCAACACCTGGGTAGAGTTTTTTCAAGGTCTTCGATTGACCGGATTTCCTGAAATTCAAAGAGCCACTCTGATTCCGCAAGCCAACTTTGAATGTACACAAAATTTAATTGCCTATAAATCGGTGAACGAAAATCACCCATTTGATCCAACTAATATTGAAAATCACATAGTACTGCTCCAATTACCTAACGATGACACCATCGACAATAGATGAATAGATATTTATTTATTTAAAAATAAAAATGTAAAACAAAGTACAAAAATAGTATACATATATGTATGAATAATATAACATTACGAATAACATGACAAACATTTTCCTTTGCCCAATAGGCGTGCAGATAGACATTCTAAAATTTATTATTGGTAATACCTTTTTCAACATACTTGATGAGACTATACTAATGTTTCAAAAAATTCATTCATGTTATAGGAACTTTTTTCCACCAAAAACATTCGTAATTTCTTTCTAAAAATGTTAAAAGTTGCAGGTGATCTATTTATAACTGTATTTTATTTTAAATTGGGCTTCCAGCACCATAAGATCATTTTTTGAATGTACTGGTGTTAAAATTCAAGATGTGAATTTTTGTGCTCTCGTCGTCTGTTACCTAAGCTTCAATTTGTTTTTATTTCAGTGAATAAAGCACGAAATTTTAAAAATATATAATCCTGTTACCGTTACACACTATTTTCTGGAAGTTTCTCTACACGATTCTCTGTATTGTAAATTACCTATACAGGCCGTTTCTTTTATCATGTGGTAACATTGCTATTTTCTAAACAGTAATAGATACAAAGACGATTAAATGGGAAAAAATGTAACTATTGTGTTGAGCAGTACATTGGTCAGAGAAAATCGACGGGGACTCTCGCCCTTATACAGGGTAAACTAAAAATACTGTTTTCGTTTTTTTACGAATAGAATGGTTATTTCAGAAAATATAAAAAAATGAAAGAGGAAAGTTTTATTGTATATTCAAAATGTACTAGAACTACGTAATGATAAATTTTTAATTAAACGTAAAAAACCGAAAATAGCAGTTTTAGTTTTTCCTGTATAAGTTGGGAAGGGCGAGAATCCCCGTAAATTTTCTATGACCAATTTACTGCTCACCACAATAGTTACCTTTTTTTCCATTTAATCGTCTTTGTATCTATTACGGTTTAGAATATAGCAATGTTACCACATGATAAAAGAAACGGCCTGTATAATATATTTCTTATAATTCATTTTTGTAGTACAAAAATTCTTTCAATTTCGGATTGGCCCCATATTATTATATTATAAATCAATTATGAGTACACAAGTGAATACGTTGTTAGCTCACGTTGACTGATTTCTTTTGTCAGGTGTAGAACGGCAAACGTATTTTTTTTAGCAAGCTTGTAGCATATTGAGTCTATTTCTAGTTGAAAAGACAGATTATCAAGAAATTTCACATAGACGCTGGTTTTGATATGACTTATTTTTGGAAGGATATTTGTCTTAATCAATGAAAAAGGCATAAAAACGGTATTGTTCACATTCATGATCAAAGAATTCTCATGACATCTCGATTTGAATTGCTTGATTACTATATCTGCTTTAGTTTCTGGTTTTATCTGATGATTAGGTACTGCGACGTATATCCGCATACATGTATATATTTCTAGTCAAGGATAATAAAGGGCCAATTATTGAACCTTGTCCTACCATAACTTGCATTTTGAATTTCAAGTCATTGCAGAAATAGGAATAAGCAAATAGAAAATAAATACTCTTTGTATAACTGTCAGTAAAAGTGACATTTCAATGGCTGTCAAGAATGTTAAAAGATGGCGTTTACAAAGAAGCGTGCTAAATAGTTATTTACCTAACAAGTGCGGAAAGTAGTACTTTTCCGCACGCGACAGCAGTTGCAAGCCGTCAAGGGTGGAAAAGACATTTTCCGCAAGAAATAGGTACAATGTTTTTCCTACCAGTGATTTTGTCCATCTTATTCATGAAAAGAAAAGGTTTATATTAAACAAGAAAAGTAACTTTTCCCCACGATTTTTTGATGCACTGAAAAGTACAACTTCCAAAACGAAAAATCGTGCGGAAAAGTTACTTTTCCGCACTCTCGTAGGAAAACTATTTTTCCAAAGTGGCTCATATACACATGCATTTGGAAAGTATTTTCCGCACACGTGCGAATAAGCTGTCAAATGCATAATTTCTGTTTCGATTCACAGCCGCTGTCAAGCTGTAAAATACTTAATTTCTATTTACATAATTTATATCTGAAGCACAAGAAACAATCATCTTGAAAACTGCAAGCTTTTTGAATTTTTATAAAAAATTACACGGCTGGGCTTGATTCCGCGTACCTCTTAATTGGAAGCTCAACGCTTCACCAACTGAGTTGATTATCACTTTTTCTTAACATCTGAAAAACAACTTTATAAGGGATGATTTTATATTTCTAGTAATCAAGTAAAGTGTGTCTGATTTTGAGCTCGTAGATATTATGTCAAAGAAAATACTTTTGCTTTTGAAAATATTCATTCAAAATTGATGAATTTAGTTGAAATCGTTCTCGGCCCGCCTTTTGGTTCAAATGCACTGTTTCTCGCGAAAAAGACATCGCACATGGACCAGCCGTAAGATGTAGTGCCGAAGTTAGCATTGCCTACTCACGCCCAGTGGCATCTGATACTTTTATATATATATCAATTAATTCATGATTTTTATCGATATTATTGTTATGAGTTGGTTACCCGAATGCTGAAAAAATATTTATGATTTTTTTGAGGGTTGTAGGAAAAATTCTCGCTGTAAATACGCCAACGTACTCAATGACGATAATCGTCCTACTTTGATGGTCGAGTAGGACTACATCAGGCTTATTGGCTTGTATTTGCTTGAGAGTGGGGAATGAGTAGTTCCAATAGTTTCGGCACTTGTCATTCTCCACAAGGGGCTCAATATATCCCAGGAGCATAAGGCAACATCGGTGTCTCGTCTATACCGTACGAGTGTTGTAGATGATACTCCACGTTATGCCTGTAGATTTAGGCTGAGCTGAGATCCCATAAGGTGGACAGGCAGACAGCAAATGCATGTTATATCAAAATAGACAATAGCCCTTTGTTCAGTATTACGCCTTAGGAAATGCGTATTTGGGTCGCATGACCTATTTCTCCTTGGAGTCAGCTAGAATCCTGGTGCCAACCCCAGTACCCTTGGAATCAGCACTTTTCCATTCAACAAGTGGGAACTTATAAAAGAAGAGGATCCCGGCATCTCAGCGTTCAGATGCACGTTTATGATCGAGTAACTGTTCCAATATTTAGGTGCATATCAATAAGTCTGACTGACATTGTATGTTACCATTTTAATTTCTGTTTGTCAAATAAATAAAATAAAAGTTTAAAGTCTGTTTTTAAAAAGTCTTTGGTGAATCCAAAGATATAACATGCATCATGGTCTCAGCTGCCTCAAGATATGATCTGCATTTAATGTCAGGGACACAGTAAAGCATATACAGTAGTCCGACTCAGCGTCGGGACCTTTGATGTTGGTGTCCAGGAGTTTCGTTTTTTAAAATGCTGACGTCAATGACAGTAATGGCATTTCTCCTTGCTACAATCCCAACCACAGCGTATATTCACTGCTCGACATAACAATCATTGATATAAACTGCTCGAAAAAATTCAGATGATGGAATTCTCGTTAGGCATATGGGTAATTGAAAAAAAAATGTATTGCGTAGTAATTAGTAACTCAGGGCATTTGAAAAATTATAAAATATAAGTCAAAGAGATTCGGAGAATTAATGAATATGGCAGATGTTGATATTCGGATGTAACAAAATGCATTGCTATTGGAATAAGAAATAAAAAAAAAAGAATTTGAACGAGTTTATTTGTAAATCATTGTCCGATTTCATTCAAAATTGGTTTGTAGTAGTTTTTTGGGCCAATTACGTGGCATATTTGTTTTTTGTAGAAAATACCCAGGAAACGACTTCATCTTCACAACTTTATTTTAAATTATCACATTTAAAATATCACGACCTGTGTGTATCAAGTCGTATTTTCTACAAATTACTATGCTCGATTATATTCAAAATTGATCATTCATCAGGGTCGCAACTACAAAAACTACGTTAATTTCACTCAATACTCGTTTTGCCAACAAAGTTAACATCGTCAGGAGTTAAAAGTTTCAGTTTTACTCAACGCGCGTTAAGTGAAATTGACGTAGTTGGTTTGTAGGGGGTTTATATTTTAGTTGAATTGTATTCACACCTCAGTTTCCAAATATGTATTACTCTATTTGAGGTACTTCATAGTTTTTGTGGTAAGATCTTAATTGTCATGAAAAATTCAAGATGTTGAACAATTATTGTGATCAGTTTCAATTCTATATTGTTAACAAGGACTGGTTGCGGTAGGAAATGAAAAAAATCATAAAGAAAAAAATATATCTTGATTTTTTAAGAAAATTGTTACTCTGATCGACAACAAAAGTCTAATTTGGGCCTCTAAGGCAACTGAAATTGTATTTAAACACGACAATTAATATTTCCAACAAAAAATTATAAAAATAATTTTATTTACTCCTTTTAAGTAATAAAAGTTCAATTTCTAAAATTTTTAAACAGTATATTTCCTTCTCTGTATGTCGATCTTTTTTATAACATTTACTATATTTTACAATGGCATACTTTGATTAACATACACATTTCTATAGTAAGCAACCTTTCAATCAACAACTGCAGTTTCTATAGAATTTTTTATTGAATTTATCACGACAGGGAGAGAGAGATTATGAAAATTCAACTCGGTACCTAAGCGTACTGATTGAATTTCTAGTCTTGCTACGCTAGAATAAGATCTATCAATCTCAACAGACAATCTACCACTTTTTTCCTTTTAACAATAATAATAACTATTTCCTCTTCAGTGGATTTGAATAAAAGTTCATTTCAAATTTCAAAAGTATTTATTTCAATGTCAAATTCCTCATCGTTTAAACATAATCAAACTTATGAATTTGAAATGTAGTAAGTGATAAAGTCAATTTTAGTATTCAGAAGAATAAAATCATCATAATTTCAATAAATCTTATTCTAACAAAAAATTCATATGTATATATTGTATAGCCCTAGTATCAATAAATTTGACTGTAGTGGATTAGGCGAAACTTTTGAAATGCTACAAACATGTAAGAATTGCGCTCATTCTCAAACTCGTCGTTTGCGCAGAGCTGGGATACGAGCTCTTGGCGATGCGTATTGAAAATTCAAGCCAGAATTTGGCTGGAGTAGGAGTACTGTATATGCTTTATTGTGTCAGGGACCTCTTCACCCATCACGTGGTAGACGTGGGTATTGAAGACACCAACTTGGCAGGCCATTATGAATTCCTCGGTTTTTGACTTCAGCTCACTTGACCTGAGAAAAGCGAAGGTCATGATTCTGTATAAGCTAAGGTCTTCAATATTCTTGAAGAACCCATGCATTGGCTCATCCGTATGTAGCATTAGGAGACTCTCACTCTCCGCAGCTTTGACGTGGGATTTTTGCTGAACGAGTTCCAACTCGGTGACAGAGTTTGGGTTCGTTCTTTCAGTGTCGAATACGAGACCAAGTTCATCAGCTGCACGGGTTGCTGCCTTGAAAACAAAATGCTCCAACCCCTACCTTTTCATTTTCATGATCGCGTACTGAGCAGAAAAAGGGATCTGAACTCCTGATGAGTTTACAGGCTCCACCCAGTACCATTCTGTTATGTTTATTTTTATCTCTAACGAATCTCCCAGGTATTCAGAGAGAGAAACCCCTCAGAAGATCTTCGTGTAGACAATCGTTGTCTGGGGAAGTATAACGGTATAACCGTGAAACAGATTGAAGATGCAAACTCCTATGAATATGCATCAATATAAGAGTTTTATGTCGATTTGTTGCAGCTCCTCTTAAATCCATTTCGTTACTCCAAAGGAGTAAAGTAGATTCGGAATGGCAAGCATATTAGTTGCAGCAACTTTCTACTTCCTCGGCATTTCTGCTGACCACATCTGTCGCAGTTTGTGCTGATACTTACCACGGAGTGAGTTTGTAATAGTGGAAATAGCGTTGTTCCACCCCTAGGTAAGATAATTCTCTCCTGGCATCCAGATAACGTATAGGATGCTTCCGCCTACGAGCTGAACATCCTTTCCGTATTCCTCGCATCATTTTCTTTCGAGATGAACCTTGGCACATTTGTCCATCCCAATCTCCATTCCGATATCATGTGTGCACTCTTGCAAAACCCCTTTTTTACATAAATTTTTTTTGGATATTTTGTATATTATGTTTCCTAATTCAAATAAAGATGTTGATGCTAAGATGTGATGAATATCCTTCTCTCCCAAAGCTTATAGATTGAGGTCATCCATGTAGAACAGACTTTTATGCGTCCGGTTATATCCGCGGTTTTTCTGTAGTGTAACGGACAATATCAAGAGAGAGATGCAGAAGAGAAGAGGACTGAGAGAGTCTCTTTGAAATACTTTCCTTCTTAAGTAAACCTGATCTCTTTGGATTCTAATTCGACCAGATGTTATGGTGAAGCGGGTCCTCCAGAGCGACATCAGGTGTTCAATGCTTCTTACAGTTTGTTCTATGAATAGTTTTGGTCTCATAATTTCGTAGAATACGGCCAATCCGATCTGTAACTACTAGAACAAAAAGTGAGAATGCTATTCTTCTTCTATCGAAGTTAGTTTGACAGCAACTCACTGTCACTGTCTGGATAGTCTTCGGTCTACTATTCGATTCTTCCATCTTTGTTACCTCTTCTGTATTTCACATACCTCTCAATGTACCCTTCTTTTTAAGGTGTTTTAGTTCTGCTTCTAAGTGTTCGGGTTCGCAGATTCCTCTGGCTCGATCTGACTACGAACTCCCCCTAGTTGTTCGACAAGGGTAGTCGGGTAGTAGTATCAATGACTGATATTGGTCGGTAATTATTGACGAAATGTGGGCCACCTCCTTTGAATATAGGAGTAATGACATATGGTTCTTTAGATTTCATCACTATCTTTTTATTGATAATATGCATCTTGAAACGGCTTCTGAAAGACTGTGTGCCTCGGATAGTTTTTTTTTATATTGAGCAAATTTTTTAAATATTGAATATATCGCTCGGGAAACGAACGGGACCTTTGTGACAAGAGATACTAGATCTGCGTCATTTGTGCTGAGGGTCATCTCATTGATCTTTACAGGTCCCAATAAAAAATGTATGTTACTAGTCAGTTTTCTCTGCGACTGTATTGACATATTGTAGCAATTGCATCATTAAATTGAATGTTTCATCTAATGAAATTTTGAATTTTCGTCGTATTATTCATTCATATTTGAGTAGAAACTGACGCAAAGTTCTGACTTTTTCGAGAAACTGTTGATGTATAAATAATAGTGTACAAAAAATAACTTCACACACAATTGATATTTTACGCACTCGTTCTGAAAAATATCACGTTAGGCACTGTGAACAGTATGTGCGTACCTTCATTTACGTAAGGAGATTTTTAAATGATACTTTTCAGTTGAGAGCTTATGTACTTGCGAGTTTTTTTGAACTTGGCTGTACTGTAATCAACAAATTTTATGCTCATACGAAACGGCCTACTACTACAAAGTTCAATCTGACAGCAGTTACACTCACAATGACCTGTCGATAAGTGAACTCATGAACTACAGGAAATCAGTGTCTTATTGAACTGAAAAGGAGAAGTGTTATTTCGAAAGCCTACCATCCATTTAATAACTCAACGAAGTAATTTAGATAATGATCTACAGACTTCAGTGCGAAATTTTAAATGTTATCAAGTCTGGATTTGAAATTACACCAAAATGATAAAATATGCCAGTTCCTCCACTCGACGTTATCGATTCGGACCCTATTCGACCCCATATTTCACGAGAAACGAAGTGGAAGTGACGTGCAGACAGCTGATAAAGTCGAGTGCCTTAACAAACACTTTGAATAAAAAAGCCACCGATCATAAAAATATTTACATACAAATGACGAATAATTTTCAATATTCCGTTCAGTCGATATGAAGTGAAACGCTTTTTCCACATTTATCAGTGTCGTAAGTTCGTACATTTGCAAAATGTCACCACACGCATTATTTAAACATATCCTGTGAATAGACCCAGCCAAATTCCGATGAAAATCCATGTCAGCATTTATGTTGAAACTTATATATGAAGATTTTCGACCCTGAAATGTTATCCAAAACCAAACAACGTACTCAAGTAAATAAAGAAAAAGAGCAATTACAATTACAATTATTATGGTAGTATCGCAGTTCACATGTTCATAATAGCGAGAATGATTTTTTGAAATCCTGGTGACCAGTAGATATCCATTCAACTAGTGCATTCATTGACGCGATTGTTGATGGAGATTGTTAATGTCCGCGATCATCAATCGTATTTCATTATACGAGTTGATTACAACATTTTTCGGTCGACCTCACTCTTGTTGAACAGAAGCAATTCTTGATTAGAACAGACAAAAATATTGCATATTTCATTTAAATCCTTGATTTCATGTTTATTTCAATTCTCATTATGTGTGTAGGGTTGAATAGAAGAGCAGTCTCTAACATTTTCATATGTTCAGCGGCTGAATTCCTCCTCTTCTTATCATATCTTGATTATTATACTATTATTGTTATTATTATTATTTGCCTGAATCGTTATACAGTTTTCATTACTGAATGATTTATACTGAAGTATTTTACGTATATGTTGCAACAATGACGACAAAATGAAAGTTCTTTGAGGCAACATAATAACATTTCAGTACTCAGTGTATCCTCCCCTAGCCTGCATCCTCCTGGGCATACCCCGCGAAAGGTCTTTGATGGTTTCTTGTGAAATTTGATTCCATTTTTCCTGTGCAGCAATTCCTAATACTGCTAGTGACTTAGGAGCTGGATTTCGTGCTGGATATCTCAAATATGTTCTGTGGGATTTGCGTCACCTCAAGTTCAACAACTGCAAGATACTGGGTAACTGTTCTTGCAGCATGTGCACGAGCATTATCATGCTTTATCACGAAATTGTCGTAACCAATGAAGCCGTCGTAAGATGAAACATGCTCCTCAAGGATGTTGCGTATGTACCAGTCAGCATTCTTTCTTGAATTCACCTCTATAAGCTTGGTGCGACTGTCCCAACCTCCGATCAAGTAACACAACCTAGATGAGTAATACTCAAATAGAACTGGAGGTAACATCTTTGCACAATGTTATCCTTCAAATCATGACATTATTGCCATGTCGCAATTTTTCAAGGATACAATGAGCACGTTAGCTAGATTTTGATATTTGTCGGGTAGATTCATGGCAACGAAAACCCAAAAGTACTGTCTTGGATGAAATATATAACAATAAGAAGGCAATTGAAACGTTCATTGCAACTTGTTGGGAGCATCTAAAAACGATAGTATTTCCATCGACGAACGGAGATTCTTCGTTGTCGATATAGTCTTGTCAGTACGACAACGCTGCATTTGATATTTGACAGAACAATCATTTGAAGCTACCAGTGTCGTGACTATCGAGAAAGGGAATTCAAATTGGAAAAGAGAAAAATTAATGAATTATAAAAAACATGCCAATTAGAGCATCGGATGTTCACAAAATCCTGTGGAGACTATTTCATCATAATTTCAGGTTTCCATTCCATATAGGGTTTCCATTATTTCTATTTTATTGAACCTCAATAGATTCTGTTAACAACGCACGACACTGCCGTTGGGGGGAAGATGTCCCATGCATACAAATCTTAATGCGTGTGCTGCGAGTTACTCATCTAGGTTATGTTATTTGATCGGGGGTCCCAACTAATGCCACCCTATAACACAATAGAACCACCACCAAAGCTAACGTTATGTGAAAGATTACATTCTGCGAAACGTTCTCCAGATCTTCTGTGTACTCGACCACGTCCATCTGGTTTCCATAACTGTATTCTTGTTTCATCTGTAAAAAGAAATTTTTCCCACTGATGTTTATTCCAGTTGACATGGGCTATGGCAAATTGTAACCGTGTAGATTTGTGACGTGGAAGAAGCCTAGGAACTCTGGCAGGGCGTTTTGGATTTGAACCAACTTCTATGAGTATTCTTATTGCTGTTCTGATACTTTTGTTTACTTGTCGTGTGCTCAGTGAATCTTATCTGAAGTCTGAGATGCGGAGCTGTAAGTCTGCGATTTCGCAAAGATTGAATTTTCAAATATTGGTCATCTCTTGGCGTTGTACATCTCTTACGTTCTTTTGTACTTTCCCGTCTCATTGTATCGCTTCACAATACAAGAAACAGTTGATTGATGGATATGCAATCACCGCGCAGTATCTTGTCTGCATCCCTCATTGACTGAAGTAACAATTTTAAAAAACTAATTCGCTCAAATGCGGCATCTTACTAAGAAAACTACACATTTAAGATATAAAGTATTCGAAATGTCATTCTGACACCAATAAACAAAACAATAACCATTATTAGTGGCAAAGGCACACTATTCAAAGTTTGTAATTCGTATTGTTACGATTTTGCAAAATAATAGGCCGAGCACACTACTAAACTGTTTATTTTCTAACTTCACTATAAACAAACAACTACTTCACTGACTAATTAAACACTTAGATCTATACAACAATATAACTAACTAAATATTCCAAACACTTCTATACTTCTTCAAAAACTGCTTATCACTTATTCATAATCTTCTTAAATAATTCTCTTCATAAAACTCCCTTCCCAGTCAAATGTCTCTGTTTATATAGATACTCATCGTGTAGACTGGATTAATCGCGATGATTTCGAGAATACTCAAAACGGAGAACTTCTACACATTTCCAGGAATTGAGCGATGACGCGGCAGCTCCGTTATCTAGACTATTCATGCAGTACAGAAAACGATCCATCCAAATAAACACTTCTTGAAACTGATTTATCGATGAGGCGCCCGCGGAATGGACTCAGCGGCGCAGCAGCTTTTATCAATCTCGTAACATTATCCCCCTCTCAATTTTGATCGTCCCGATCAATCAATGTGTCGTTGTCTCCATTATAACGTTTGAGTCTCTCTAGGTGAACAACCTTCATTTTCGCTCTCGGGCTGCGTTGAATTCTATAGACCACATCGTTTATTCTTTTCACTATCGTATATGGTCCTTCCCAAGATGGTGTTAATTTAGGAGAAAATCCTTTCTTACGACGAGGATTGTACAGCCACACTCGATCTCCTTCTTTGAATCCACCAGTATTGACCTTAAGATCGTATCGAGCCTTCATTCTGTCACTAGTTATCTTCAATCTTTTTCTTGCAAATTCGTGGATCCCATTCAAGCTATCTCGCAGTTTGTCTGCATAATCCTGTACCTCTTTTTCTTCAGAACTTGGTTGTCCGAACACCAAATCACAGGGCAACCGAAGTTCTCTCCCGAAGATGATGCTGGCTGGAGTGAGCTTTGTGGAATCGTGCACAGAGGCCCTGTAAGCCATCAAGAATAGTGGAAGATGTCGATCCCAGGTCTTTTGGTGCTCCTCTACTACTTTGGAAATATATTCTTCCATAGTCCTGTTGAATCTTTCAACCATGCCATCAGACTGTGGGTGGAGAGCCGTTGTTCTGGTCTTGCTAATTCCCATCAATTAACAAACTTCCTTGAATAAATTTGAATCAAAATTTCTTCCTTGATCGGAATGTAGCTCCATTGGGACTCCAAACCTTGAAAACATGTTATCCACCAGAGCTCTTGCAACTGTGGATGCTTCTTGATTAGGCATGGCATAAGCTTCAACCCATTTGCTAAAGTAATCCATGGCAACGAGGATGTATTTTTTGCCATCATTCGTCATCGGAAACGGTCCTGCTACATCGATGGCGATTCGTTCGAAGGGAGCACCTACATTGTATTGTTTCATTTCTCCTCTCGATCTTGTCTTGGGACCTTTGCTTGCTTCACACTTCAGACATCTTCGGCACCATCTCTCTACATCTTCACGACATTGGACCCAGTAAAATCTCTGTCGTATTTTATCCATGGTCTTATTCACTCCAAAATGTCCACCGGATTTGCTGCCATGGATCACTTTTCTGCCATCGGCCGATTCCCAAGCTCCCTTCAATAGACCATTCTCAACAATCAGAGATTTCCTTCCAAGTGGGTCTTTCCGCTCCGCTTTCCTTCCATCGTAGAAAATCTGCAATGTTTGGATCACTTTTTTGGTCCTGCCTCATTTTCGTTGTGGTCCAATTGTCGTCAACCATTAATCTCACTTGGTTGATTCCTTCGCGACGTTCAATTCGCTCACAATGCTCACAGGTATCCGAACAAGGTCTTCTCGACAATGCATCTGCGTTGTTGTGTAATCGTCCTGGTCGATGTTTTATTTTGAAGTGATACTGGGTCAACTTCTCAATCCACCTTGCTACTTGTCCTTCAGGGGTCTTCATTTCGAGTAACCATTTCAAAGCTGCATGATCCGTTCTAATGAGAAATTCTCTTCCATATAGATATTTGTGGGAGTGGTCGACAGCCTTGATTATTGCTAGTAGTTCCTTTCTTGTTACGCAATAATTTCTTTCTGGTTTGGTCAGTGCCTTGCTGTAAAACTCAATTACTTTTTCCTAGCCATCTTGCTCTTGTGATAGTACGGCTCCAATCCCATTGTTACTGGCATCTGTGTCCAAAACGAAAAGGCCTCTTTGATGTGGAAAACTTAAAATCGGACTGGAACATAGAGCAACTTTCAGCTTTCCAAATGCCCGTTCACTTTCGTTGGACCAGACGAATTTGACTTGGTCATCTGTCAACTTATGTAGCTCCTCACTTCATGTTTGTCTTTAGGTCTCGGCCAGTCTCCGATCGTCTGTATCTTCCTTTCGTTTGTTCGGATGCCGTCTGATGACACTGTGTGGCCCAGAAAATCCACTTCTTTTTGGAACAATGAGCATTTCTGGGGATTTAGTTTAAGGTTGGCATTCCTGAATCGTTGGAGTACTTCTCGTAAGTTTTGCACATGTTCTTCAAATGTCTTTCCCATGACTAAAACGTCGTCGAGGTATACAAGACAAGTCTTCCAAGTGAGTCCTCGCAGAACCAGCTCCATAAGCCTTTCAAATGTTGCTGGAGCATTGCATAATCCAAAAGGCATGACTGATAAAGTCCGCTTCCAGTCGAAAATGCTGTCTTCTCCTTATCTTCTTCATGTATGCCCACTTGCCAATACCCGCTTTTCAGATCTAGGGTTGAGAACCAACGTGAACATGCTAAAGTTGTTAATGTGTCGTCAATCCTTGGTAAAGGATCCTTCCTCGTTACATCATTCAATTTCCTATAATCCACACAGAATCTCGTGGATCCATCCTTCTTAGAATCTAACACAACAGGTGCAGACCAAGGGCTCGGTGATTCTTCAATCACACCATCTTTCATCATCTTGTCAACAAGCTCTTCCACCTCTTGTTTTTTGGCAAATGGAACTCTTCTTGGTGGTTGCCGAATCGAATGGGCTTGGCCAGTAACGATCCTGTGTTTGACCAGGTTAGTTCTTCCTGTTGTTGTTGAATCAAAGATGTCGCTTTCACTTCTGATGAAATTTTTAGCAGCTCTCAATTCTACTGCCGACAAGTGTTCAAATTATTGTTCAAGAACTGTCATGACACTCTTTGAGGCTTCCTTTCTTTCCTCGTGGTCACTTGAATCATAGTTCGCTACCCATGAAATAGGTTCACATATTCCAATGATATCGCCTTCTTTAGATGTTATTCGTTCGGGATACACGTTGGCAACTCTCACAGGAATAGCATATTTTGTCTTTACTAGGGCTCATGCAAGAACCAAATCGCTAGGTGATTCAACACATGGCCGTACTATTCCAACGCAGCACCCAGGATCTCCATCTAATGTAGCATAAACTACTTTCTCCGAAAATCCAGGAATTTTCACGGTTTTCACAGACATCGTCCTCTCTGTTGGTGTACAAATTCTTCCCCTCCAAACTTCATGATCTTCTCTTCATTGTCAAACTAAAACCCGTAGTCACTGATCAAATCCATCCCAAGTATAAATTCATCTTCTATATCCGCGACGTACACTGTATTTGTGATGGTGAGTTGCCCAAGTATCAGTATAATCTCAGCTTCTCCTCGAATAGGTGCATTTTCTCCAGTGACTGTGCGAAGCACAAGGTTTGAAGAGATAGGTTTCACGCTTTCTGGCCGAAGAATGTCACTGCGTACCAAAGAAACTGCAGCACCGGTGTCTATGGTGCATAAGACGTTTTTTTCGTTCAATTTTCCTGATATGGTAAGGCTATCGGTTGTTCTTCTTAGCCTGTTGATAGGGATGACCCTGGGGGCTCCATTATTGCTAGCCAGCATGCGCCCCGATATGCTGGCTAAGATTAGTTTTCCTGCCGCACACTTGAGGACTCGCTGGATGACCTTGTCCTCATAGGTGATTGCGAACGTAGTGGCATTCTCACTCTGCAGTCTCTAATAAGATTGCCCAATTTTCTACATCTATAGCACGCCCTGTTCTTCTGGGTGCTCATTCCGCTTATCAAAGATTTAATCTCTTCCAGAACCTTCTCGAATGAACTAGTAGCTGTGCTTGATCGTTGTTCGGGTTCTTCTATCGATACAGCTCGTTCTTTCGGCCTCGAGGTGTTGAAGGCCGCCTCCACTTCTAAGGAACGTACCAAGGCATCGCTACTCCTCTTAAAGTGTGTCAATCGCAGAGTCCTTTGGATTTTGGTGTCTCTGAGTCCATCTATAAATAACTGCACCGCTAACTGTTCTTCGAAACCTCCCGGTGCTTCTGGGTAAGACAGCTGAATTAGGCGTCTCACATCCGATTCAAATTCTTGCAGACTCTCACCTGATTTCTGCTCGTTTTCATTTGAGCCCAATACAGCTGTTCTTGATGTTGATCGCCATACCGTAACTCTAATGCAGTAATCAGGTCTTTATATTTATTTTGCTGTTCGATATGTATCGTCTGTAACATACCCTAAGCTGACTCTCTCAAAGCTACTATAAGGGCTGTAGCTTTTTCTTCTTCGCTCCATCCATTAGCCATTGCTGCAGCTTTAAATTGTTGGCGATACATGGACTAAGAGGACTGTCCATCAAAAGTCGGTGGTTTTACGGAAATTCCTGATGTGGCAACCCTGTCTCGACGATCTTGCTTCTTGAGGAGTGCTATCTGATTTTCTAGTCCTTTCATCTCTTCTCGCACCGTATCAATTTTCTTATTAACCTCATCGTCGATTTTCTTGACATCTTCCTTCAGTTCTTCTTTCAGTTCTTCTTTCAGTTCCTTCATTTGTACTTCGGTTTTCTGTAATACATGTTGGAAGAATTTTTCTTGATGTTCTAGAACCTTCTGGATGTCTGTTTTCCTCTGTTCTTCTACTCGTTCTGATTCGGTCTTTTGTTGTTCGAGAATTTTCTGGAATGCTTCTTCTCGTTCTTTTTTTTCTTTTTCTCGTTCTTTCTTTTCATCCAATCGTCTCATTTCCTCTTCTTGATTTTCATTTTCTCGCTCTTTTCTCTGTTCTTCGAGAATTTTCTGGAGTGCTTCTTCTCGTTCTTGTTTTTCTTTTCTCGTTCTTGTTTTTCATCTAACCGTCGCATTTCCTCTTCTCGTTTTTCATCTTCTCGTTCTTTCTTTTCCTCCTGGCGCCGCTTTTCCTCTTCTTGTTTTTCCTCCTGGCGCCTTCTTTCCAAATCCGCAAACTGATTTTGGATAAATTTCACAATGTCCTCCATCGTATCGTACGATGTACTCCTTGTATTCACCATAAATAGTTTATAAATAGGTTTTTTCTGTTTTTCACTAATATCCCGCTTCGGACACCACTGTTACGTTTTTGCTAAATAATAGGCCGAGCACACTACTGAACTGTTTATTTTCTAACTTCACTATAAACAAACAACTACTTCACTGACTAATTAAACACTTAGATCTATACAACAATACAACTAACTGAATATTCCAAACACTTCTATACTTCTTCAAAAACTGCTTATCACTTATTCATAATCTTCTTAAATAATTCTCTTCATAAAACTCCCTTCCCAGTCAAATGTCTCCGTTTATATAGGTACTCATCGTGTAGACTGAATTAATCGCGATGATTTCGAGAATACTCAAAACGGAGAATTTCTACACATTTCCAGGAATTGAGCGATGATTCAGCAGCTCCGTTATCTAGACTATTCATGCAGTACAGAAAACGATCCATCCAAATAAACACTTCTTGGAACTGATTTATCGATAAGGCGCCCGCGGAATGGACTCAGCGGCGCAGCTAGGGGGATTTTATCAATCTCGTAACAGTATCATTATTTTACTTATTCAGCTATAGCAACTATTTCCAAGTATTCTTTTATTTATACTGAATGAAAATGTACGTAAAATACTTTGGCCTTGGAACATTTATCAATAAAAATGAATAACGTGTCAAGCGAAAGGAAATGAAAATGAAAAAAATTCTTGATGAAAATACAACGAGTCAGGTAATTGATGCTTTACTTCTACGGAATACTCTTTTCCACTGCATCATCTATAATAACAATGGACATTTTCCACAACGATCGCTCATTTTGATAAATAAAGATAACTAGTCAAAACACATAAATTTGAAGTTTATAATTTAAATCATTATTTTCACTAGACAGTTAGTAAAATAACAACTAAGCAGGTTTATCACCGTGAAAATCAGTTTGACGGTTCAACTCTTCAACTGACACTAATGACACATGATGAACCATTCCTGCAATACGCATTTAGTCCATAATAATTTAATGTATTCGTGAAATTGTCTGATCGAATATCCCTTCAAAATGCAGAATTTTCAAAATACTTTCACCTTGCCTGTCGCTCAAACTGTTTTCTAAAAAATAAATTTCATCGACTCCTTATGTAAACACTATTCAAAAGTGGATAATAAAGTGGAATTTTTCTTATTTTTATTATAAATCTTGTGGGCCGTAAATAGTTTGTTATATTTTTCGAATCATCGGAGTGGTCGGTGGATCAGCGGTCTAATGCACAGGCCGTTCGAAACTCCATCAGCATAGCGAGAGTTGGTTCGAGTCCGATGTAGGTACAAGAAATTTTTTCTTATCTACTATATATAGGATCGATAGGCAACCGCATGCCTTGTTGAAAGTGGAAAGTGTATTGTGAGTTGTCTAGATGCTAATCTCGTCTGATGCTAGCTTGGAGTGCACACCGACCATCCGAGGTGGTGCTGCAGGTTTTCCGGGTTTTCCTACAGCTGAAAAGTGAAGCAAATAATAATAATAGCAGTCCTCTACCCCCACAGGCTATGCCTTTGGGTACACTCAACGAGTGTTTATGAGGGAGTATTATTATTATTATTATTATTATTATTATATACGTCATAAGAATTCGAAAATAAAGTGTTTCTTTTCTTAGTTAGGAATCGCACGTTAAAAGGTAAGACCTCGTTAATCCTTGGCTCCCACAAGTTTCGACTACTGAGGGCTGCCGTTCGTAAGGGGACGACAGCAGGTTAACGGAAAAAACAATTTTAAACAAACAATTTCAATTTTTTATAAACTACATGAAAAAACAATTGTATCAATAAGCCGCAATTAGATCGAGGTGAAAAATATTAGTCTAATACCGGCCTATTATTTTGCAATTCATATACCATATTTTCTACCAAGTGTGCTATGAAAAGAGAAAAATGAGTTTAATAGTCCTTTATAAACCAACCAAAATCAAAAACAAATTCAAACATTTTTCACTCTACCACTTTTATTGAAAAAATGGTTGCTTTGAATTTTTTTATCATTGAATCTTTGTTTGAAAACACTTTGAAATTGATTGATAAAAGTCGTATTTTTCCTATTTCTGTCGAAAAATTGGTGGGCCGGAAATAGTTCTCAAATTTTTCGAATTATATGTCACAAGAATTCGAAAAAGAAAGTTTTTTGTTTTTTGCTAGAAATATGAAAAAAAGTTGAAAATATTTGCGTTTTTTGCAAATCCGGCTCAATAAGCCGCTATTAGATCGAGTTAAGTAGTTTTTATAAATTGATTTGATTCGCGAATAAAGATCCTATTGAAGACTTAGTTCCGTTCTCATATAATCTTTTGCCATGAATGTTAATAAACCATGCGAAAAATTGATTAGCTATTTGTGCCAGCATTACCTTACGATTTTGCATGAGCCCGTAATCACCCATTTTACCTTATGACCGGTCATAATTTGATTTTAAACAGGAGAAATATACCTAATAGACTACAAGCCCAGGCCAATTTTGGGGGGGTCATTTGACCCAGCATGAATTATATTCAGAATTATAGTGCAATACGAAACAACTCCTTTCCGCACTGTGCCGTCAGTTGTGAGCAGTGCGGATGAGTTCGCAGGTCAAAAAAACTTTCCATCCAGAGGAGGGATATTTCGACAAAGGATTCTTGGACGGCTTTTCTCAAGATGATAGATAGATAACTGAAAATAATCAAATAGGACCAAATGCCGTACAAAAAGAACGGTATTTTTCGCAATTTTTCTTATGAATCCATGTGATTTATTACTGTACGGCATTTGTACAATTGGATTTGTATAAATAGATTAATTTTTTAGCAACGCCGTACATATTTGCCGGTACAGGGGTGGGGAGCCCCGCTCGTAAATTCATACTTAGACCTGTATGTTTCAAGATCATTGGAAAATGTACGGCATCGGTTCCATATTATTATTCAACATATAAAATGATTTTGGTGCAAAAAATTAATAAAAAAATAAAATGAAAAATTACCTCTATTAGGGGGGTTGAATCTAATATTGTTCAAAGATAGGTAATAAATGCCGTACGGCAACCGGTTTTTAGGCAAAATATTTTTGTTTTATGTAATAGCAGGTTATAATTGATGGAATTAAATAAAAATATTGATAAAAAAAATTACACTGTGATTTAATACAAAAGTAGTTTTTAGAAAATCATTGCTCTTTTAATTTGTCAAGCATTCCTAAACAAATATAAATTGATGCCGTACATTTTCGATTTAAGGATTTCTCACAGCTGATAAGATTTTGCATTATGTTTTTACGAAATATTAGAATATTGTACGGCATTCAGAAAACTTTAGTGGCATTATAAAATAATAATTGAGAATTACAAAGGCATTCATATCAGATGGAACATACAATACCTACTCTGAAACTGTATAACTTGAAAATTCGAGCTTTTTTTCTCAGTTCAATGTAATGTACCTTACAATCTTTATACTCAAGTATTTTACTTTGTCGCTTGTTTGAAACACAATATTTATGATTCTCAATCTGGATAAGAATGTCCTCACAGATTATATTCATTTATTAACGGGTACTCAATTCAAAAATATGTTTTGACAAAGGTATGATAAATGAATAAGAAGGGGCCCAGGTACGTGGAATTGAGATCGGTCTATAATTTTATATATTTGCTTAATCTCCCGACTTGAAGATTGGACTGATGAAACTAGATTTCCACAAAAGTCGAAATTTACTCAAGTTCAATGGTTTAGTAAGAAGTAGGAATATAGGTTTTGCTAAGGTAAATCAAAATTTCTTTAGAAATAGTGAAGCCATACCATCTGGTCCTGGACCTTTGTTGGAGTCTAATTGATATAATTTATTCAATATGGTTTTCAAGCTGAAATTACAGGAACTCATATCTATAGTTCTCCTGCAGTTGAATCCTAATAAATTAGCATTGAATGATATATAGATATAAGGTATGGGAAAATATTGTGAGTTTACCCAAAATAACTTCAAATAATTTTTCATTGTTCTTGTAAAATTCTACGGTACGGTATAGACGAGACACCGTGTTGCCTTATGCTTATGGGGATATTGAGTCCTTTGTATAGAATGAGAGGTGCCGAATATATTGGAACTACTCTTTCCTCACCCTCAGGTAAATACAAGCTAATAAGCCTGACTTCCGGATCAGAGAGTTGTTCTTCTCTGAGGAATGTATTACCTTGAGTTGGTCAATGGCGATGGTACAAACCTCGCAGAAACTTTGTTCTGTTATGTCACATGGCGGATGTGACAATAGGTGTTATGAAAAAACTTTGAGGAAATGCTTCTACTCTGATTTCTTGAAACAGACTTATTCATTGTGTTTAGTTAAGAGAAGGACAAACCTATAGTAGAAGCATTTGCAAGCTTTTATTCATACTACCCATTAAATCTGCAATACTATTGGTTCTTCCGGGTATGTATTCTAATCGGAGATCGTAACTCTGTAGTTCGAGTGCCCAGCGTGCTAAACGTTCACTGGGTGTTCGCAAGGTCATTAACCAACGTAAAGGTTGATGATCTGACTTTTCGAATCTGAATTTTCCAAATATCCGCGGAACTTATTTACTGCATATATAATCATTAAGGCTTCACGCTCTGTCGTATTGTAGTTACGTTCTGCTGATGTGAGTAGCCTGCTGGCATACTCGACGGGTCGCTCATCTTCTCCCTCCCCCTGGAGCAAACATGCTCCGATGGCATAGGAACTGGCATAAGTCTTGCGTGTGAATGGCAACGATGGATCTGCTTGCTTTGAAATCGGTGATGAAGTCAACAATACTTTGAGTTTGTCAAAAGCTTTCTGTTGAAGGGTACCCCAAGAAAATACGGCGTTCTTCTTGGTAAGGTCGCTTAATGGTTTAGATACTTCAGCAAACTTCGGCCCAAACCGACGAAACCAACTACAAGTTTGTAAAAATGACATCACATGTCGTACCGACTGTGGGGGTTTCATATCTCGTATCGCGGTTATTTTACCGGGGTCGGGCGCTATACCCGTGGGAGTTATCAATTGTCCCAGATATTTGACTGTCTGTCGCACGAAAAAACACTTTTCGCGATTTGCGTTCAATTTAAATTGTCTCAAACGATCGAAAACACTTTGCAAGTCCTGCAAATGTTTATCAAATGTTCCACTTTACACAATTAGGTCATCTAAATAGGCTAAAATGGTTACGTCACTGAGTCCTACTCGAAAACGATCAATGAGTCTTTGGAACGCAGCCGGTGTATTCCGGAGTCCAAAAGACATACGCGTTAAACGATACAAGCCGAAAGGGGTAATGAAAGCCGTTTTGTCACGATCTTCATGACGAACTGCAACTTGTTAGTATCCACTGTTGAGGTCGTGGCGTGCATCAAGTCGTCCATGCGTGGTAACGGATATCTGTCAGGAATGGTTACATTATTGAGTTTTCGATAGTCAACACATATGCGAAAATCGCCATTTTTCTTTGGGACCAAAACAACAGGCGCAGCAAAAGCTGATTCACATTCTTCGAGAGCGAGAGAACATTCAGCGCCAGTATCCACGTAAGCACCTCCGGTAAGACCTTCTACTGTAATGCTCAATAAGGGTCGTCTAACGCCATCATTGGTATGAGCTAAGAGAACATCTACAGATGATACATTTTGAAAAAAGGAAGCCTGTACGTGAGACGAGGCACGACAGTTTGGACAGTTCGACCTCACATAACCGGGTGTATTGCAACCATAGCAGACGATATTGTTATGCGCGGGCATGTGCATATCAATCGTGCGAGTTGGCAAACCAATACTTGATCTCCCATACTCTGAGTAGTCACAGGCTCTTTAGAATGAGCAAATTTTCTACATTCTGCTTGAAGATGGCCAAAGTTTTTACAAAACGTGCACTTCGGTCGGAATTTATTATTTTCTGGTGATGACTTGACAATATTGCTCATTTGTCTTGTTTCAGCGAAAGAGTCTTCAACAGCTCTGTTCATTGTAATGAGTTTTTCAAATGAAGAAATATCTGTGCGAGAAATACGTTCTCGGATTTTTGAATTCAATAAACCGTAAATCATATCAAGTTTATGTGTATCATGCAACTCAGGAGTAACAGGGAGCTGTGATAACAATGCTCTACATTTATTTACAAAAACATCGGTGGGTTCCCTGTCCCCTTGTTCTCTAGAAAACAGTTCTCTGAAAATTTTTGGTGGAGATTTATTTCTACCAAAAGCATGGCGAAGGGCTGTTATTGCTTCATCCCAAGTGGTAATCGAAGCTTTTGCACCTTGCCACCATGTAGCTGCGTGTGAATCTAGTAACATCGGAATACCTTTTATAGCATTGGCTTCAGTAAGACTAACACATTCTTTATAAATGCTGATGGCATCGATAAATGCTTTGACGTCATCATCTTTTTTGCCAGTGAATCTACTATTACATTTGGCAAAGTTACCTTTTTGTGGTGCGGGTGTAGGTTGTTGATTACCTATTACCATTTGTTTCATTCCTTCCAATAATGCTTTCAGCTGCTCAGAAGACATGGCAACCATATTCTTCATTTTTGCTTGATTCGACACACTTTTACTGCGAAGTTTACTCTTATAGTTCATATGCACGAAGATATCATGAGCACGCACGCGATGCGAAAAACAAGACGGCGGGATAGTTCAAATTATTCAATTCACACAACTCGTTCGGAATGTCAACAGCGACAACTAAGACAACTAATGCGAAAGTTAACAAAGCTACTAAAATCACTTTGGAATATTCGAAAAATGTTGAAACCGTCTTCGGTACACTAATAGACATGAAAAAACTGCGAAGCAGTTCGAATTGTTCGATCTAATCAACGAAAATGTTCAAAATTTCCTAAGCACACACGAGATGTGGAAAAGAACTGCGAGGTAGTTCGAATTGTTTGCGGAAATTCCGATAAAAGTCAATTCGAGTCGGTACTTACTCGTAAACAGAAAGTTAATATTTTTTCTATATACACCAAATCCGGCAAAAAATGTCCATGCACAATTTGATCTGCTACAAGCAACGTCTTTTTCGAAACCCTAATTTTTCAACGGCCGCTAGTTTGGGCGCCAGTTGTAATGGGTGTGTTGTTGTGGTTCTCCGTTTAGAAAATGATTAGGTTCAAAAATGATGTTATTTCATTAAAATGCACTTGAACAAACACAACAAGATGAACACTTTGCAAAAACTATTTCCAAAAGTAAAGTAAGTGTCAAAATTGAGAACAGGACATTACATTTCTGTCAACTAGAAAGAAGTCGCAGGACAGGGACGGCATAAGGGATTATTAGTATTTTCAAATAATTCATCTTACAAAATAAATTTTCCCGGTCAGCCATATGTTCCATAAAAAATGTTCGGCATAACAAAAAATTACATCGTTCCATAGAATAGTATTCAGATAATTGAGTTTGATGTTGTATCAAATGGCCCAAACTATACTAGTTAGGGGTGGGGGGTTAAGTGCGGGGCTCCCCACCCCTGTACCGGTAAATATGTACGGCGTTACTGAAAAATGAATCTATGTAGTTATACAAATGCCGTACAGTAATAAATCACCTGGATTCAAAAGAAAAATTTGTGAAAAATAAAAAAAATTCCTGGATTTCAGTACCGTTCTTTTTGTACGGCATTAGGTCCTATTTGATTATTTTTCAGGTATCTATCATCTTGAGAAGTGCCGTCCAAGAATCTTTTGTCGAAAAATCCCTCCTCTGGATGGAAAGTTATTTTGACCTGCCTACTCATCCGCACCGCACACAACTGACGGCACAGTGCGGAAAGGAGTTGTTTCGTATTGCACTATAATTCTAAATATAATTCATGCTGGGTCAAATGACCCTTCCAAAATTGGCCTGGGCTTGTAGTATATAATAAGCATCCACTTTGTCAACAACTGGAAGGTCATTGGGAAACCTTTCTCTGAATTGAATGCTTAATTTTATTTTGAATTAAAAAAGATATTGTTCCCCGATGAATCCAAAATTGCCATCAAAAATAGTTTTATTCGTAATTGTTCTTTTACAACAGAGTTAATAAGTTTATTTCCCACTAGACCTCCATTTCTCTACAAATTAATTTCTTTATAACAATTACTTGACTCTCCCTCTACTAAGGTAATGGGAAAATAATGTCCTTGTTTACCCGTAAGGGTTGTTTTGTAATTAGTAAAAGCTTCGGGGGCACGTTATAACGATATAATTGATGTTTATTCATCTTGTGACCCGTATTTGCACTCACTCAGACACTTCGACTTCCCCAGCGCATGATAATGATGATTCAGTCCAAAAGTTTTATTGAAACTTCAACGCGGTATGCATTTTGATTCCATGAAGGGAATACAGTTTCAAGTTTCCGCGTCGCTGGAAGCTTTGTTTCAGTGTCTTTCGTTGAACAAAAGTAACCAACAATGTCAGTAAAGTAGGTAGAGCAACAACTTTCGGTGAAAATGCCTGAAAGTTATAAAGAGCTAGAAAACTTAAGGCATGCATTCTTATTTCTAGGTGGTGGTATGCGGTAATGTTCCGGGAAGCTCGTATGATCTGAAGGGCTCCAGTTTACAGTTATTTAATTTTTTTTTGAAAATTTTGACAGATGCAGCTTATTACAAAAAAAATATTTATTTATTGAAACAAATAAAGCGAGGTCAGAATTTATCTGAATCAGACCTGAAACTTCTTAAATTTTGCAAACTTTTTCATTTCAATAAAATTATACGGGTTGCTCAAAAACTGACGTCCAATTCGGCTATCTCAAAAACTGTGTAACTCATTTTTTCACATGTCAATATGATCAACGCAAACGGATTCTACGCCAAGAAATAGGGGGAGTTTCTGCTTATATACAACCCTATTTATCAAATAGACGGTTTTTGTAGGAAATTTTAAAAACTTAAATTTTCTTGTGCTTATTGAGAGATATCTGAATTATCAGTAGGCACTTTTTAATGAATCGGCTAGAAACAAATGCTGAAGTGTCAGCAAACTATATGTGCTAATAATTTAACGTTAAACATAATAATATCGAGAGCATTCATCCTGTACCGTTTTAAGAGCTTATCTTTTTTTCGGGTTTCGGGACTAACGAAGAAATACATTTTTATCTTGTATTGTGGCTTTGTGTTTTTTATTCCGTTGTTGCCTCGATACTACTTCCAGGAAGAATAATTGTCGAATACGAATATCCATGATTTTAGTTTCATATATGTATGGTTTTCTGGAGCATAATTTCATTGCTGATATTTGGGTGATTTCGAGTTTAGATATTATTACATAATATTTCTCATGGCACCACCCCAGGCGCCTATAGCAGCATACCGAAAATGACTTTTCACAATTGCAAAATATAATTCTCTCATTTGTGTGGGTAGGAGAATACTTTAAAAACTCTAAGGTATTTTATTTCTGTACATGAAGATATTTGACTGATTTGGTCTCCAACAGAAATTGACAATTTAGAATATCAGGTTGAGTATCGTGAGTGAGAGGTGAAGGGTACGAAGTGTGTCTTATCAACGTTGGCAGTTAGTAACCTACTATTCAAAAAAATGCACTTATTTTGTAGATCATTCTGAACCAGAGCTTTCAGGTTGTGCCAGCTGTTAATTTTGTAATAGAAAGCCGTATCATAGGCAAAGCTTACAATATTTCCAGATACATTGAGTTCGAATATATCGTTTAGATAAATATTGAATAATGTTGAACCAAGAATAGGTCCCAAATTTGACGGTGTTTGTCTTGCTTAAGTATTGTTGATGTTGATCTGTTCAGTTGTACTCTACTGGATAAATAGCTGTTTAATAAATTAGATGCTGTTCCCCTAGATCCCACACTCTCAAGTAGTTCCAGGAGTAGGTTATGACTAACGGAATCGAAAGCTTTTTGAGATAAATGCAGACAAAGAGTGCTAGTAATTTTTCATCAACGGCCATAGCTATTTCCGTTGTTAGAGAGGATCTTACATTTATCTAAAAAATTAACAATTTATTTCTCAGTAACATTAAAAAAATTTTGGATATGGGGGTTATTACTCATTTCCTGTTTGTTACCACTTTTGAAAACAGAATTGATGGTTGCAGTTTTCAGTACCTCTGGAAAGACACCGACTTGTATTGCCCGGTTGATAATGTAGATCAAAAGGAAAGAGTGATTTCATCAAGCACATATTTTATTGTTTCGGCCATAAGGTTATCTTTCCCAGGTGCCTTCTTATTTTTAAGACTCTGAAATAACGAATGAGTTCATCTGTCTATCTTTTTTAATATTGGGTGTCTGCATGTTGGTTATATTTTTGGCAAGTTTTCCTCCAATATTCAAGCATTATACAGTGTGCCCAAGATAAGAATGAACAGCATGGGGATATCGGAAACGGTAAGTGATACGGGGTCGATTAAATTAGAGAAAAGTAGCGCATTTATGTGCCTAATAATATGCCATTTAGAAAGTTTTAATATTCCGAGTAGTTTCGGAGATATCCGAGAAAAACCGAAATTTGAGAATTTCGTTTTTATTTTCTCCTAGCTTTATTTTCAAAGGAAATGTAAAACAAATAGCACTTTGCCATGGCCACTTTTTGAGGACTACACGATAACGTAAGCAGAATTTTTCTGCGACGTTTCGTCTTTTAGAAAACATCATCAACTTTGTATTTTTATATGGGCCGAAACTAAAGTATACCCTGTATACGACTCCATATTTCATTGTGAATACAGCAACGTATCAAACAATATGATTTCGGAACAATTTCTCGCGCAAAATGTAATTTAGTGATTACTTAATATGTTTTTCTTCAATTTTAGATAGTAGGCGCTGGAAAAAATGACACATATTGTTCCGTTGTCATAATAATACTGTAGTTTGGTAGAATTTTTGACACATTTTCGTTCCTACTTTTACATCTCGCTACCTACCTAATTTGTGTTAAAAATGGAAAACGGCAGCTTTTCGAATACTGAAAAATTTGATATGTTGTCATGTTACATTGTGTGCCAAAGAAATTGTGTTGATGCTGAACGTGCGTACTCTAATAAGTATCCAGAGAGGCGACAACCTGGTAAATCAATATTTAGACGGTTAGTTTTTAATTTAAAAGAATACGGATCATTTAAAAAACCTGTGGTTTCCCGACAAAAGCAATCTAATGAAGAAAGTCAGCGTGATGTGTTACAGGCCGTTGTTGAAAATCCTGAGATATCTACTCGCACCATTGAAGATAATACCGGAGTTGCCAAATCCACCGCTCACTTCATTTTAAAAAAAAATAAATATCATCCTTATAAATTTAGGATTTGTCATGGACTCAGGCCAGGTGATGATGCAAGGCGAAGAACCTTTTGTGAATGGTACACTAGAAAATGCCAAGACGATGAAAATTTCCCTTTCAAAATAATTTGGTCTGATGAAAGTATGATCACCAACAATGGCATTTTTAACAGGCGGAATGTTCATTATTGGTCACAACAAAATCCGCGGGTACACAAAGTGTCCAGACACCAACATCGTTTCGGTTTTAACATGTGGGTTGGGATTCTCGGTACGAATGTAATTGGGCCTTTTATCTACCGAAACAATTTAACAAAAGAGCGGTACATAAATTTGTTAGTAAATGATTTGGAAGATGCTCTAGATAATTTGCCTTTAGCGGTTACTCACAGCTGCTGGTTTCAACAAGATGGTGCTCCAGCACATAACGCTATAATTGTTCGTGATTATTTGAACCGTCGCTTCCCAGGACAGTGGATAGGTACTCATAGTGATACACCCTGGCCTGCAAGGGCCCCCGACCTAACCCCACTAGACTTTTTCCTTTGGGGACATATCAAGAATCAAGTGTACTCTAATCATAATTTTCAAAATGAAGAAGATTTGCTAAGATTGGTAACTGCTTCCTTTAACAATATTTGTCCGAATATGTTAACTCAAGTTTTAAATTCGTCTGTGAGACGAGCGTACTTGTGCTTAGAAAATAACGGCGGGTTATTTGAACACTTGTTATAAGTTTCTGTTTGTTTCCTGTAATACATATCAGCTCCTTGTTATTACATTACAATTACATTTATAAAGTAAACTTTTGATTTGGCGACTCATCTTTGTATTCAACAACGCAAAAATTCTGGAAAGTGGTAAGTTTAAATTTAGTATAAATAGGACTAATCAATTTATTTCATGTACCAAAATATGTCATTTTTTCCAGCGCCTACTATCTAAAATTGAAGAAAAACATATTAAGTAATCACTAAATTACATTTTGCGCGAGAAATTGTTCCGAAATCATATTGTTTGATACGTTGCTGTATTCACAATGAAATATGGAGTCGTATACAGGGTATACTTTAGTTTCGGCCCATATAAAAATACAAAGTTGATGATGTTTTCTAAAAGACGAAACGTCGCAGAAAAATTCTGCTTACGTTATCGTGTAGTCCTCAAAAAGTGGCCATGGCAAAGTGCTATTTGTTTTACATTTCCTTTGAAAATAAAGCTAGGAGAAAATAAAAACGAAATTCTCAAATTTCGGTTTTTCTCGGATATCTCCGAAACTACTCGGAATATTAAAACTTTCTAAATGGCATATTATTAGGCACATAAATGCGCTACTTTTCTCTAATTTAATCGACCCCGTATCACTTACCGTTTCCGATATCCCCATGCTGTTCATTCTTATCTTGGGCACACTGTATAATATTATCTTTCAGATAAATTCCTTCCTCAATTTTTGTGTCAAACTGCGCCAGATGTTACTAAAGTTATTACTATATATTGATTTCATTTTGAAAGTGGTCAAATTTAAATTCTTTCAATAAGTTCGTTCAATTTGTTTCGATATTTTTTCAAATTTTCCCTGTTTTAAGTTGTTCGATTATGTTTCAAGAATTTGAAAAACTCTTTTTTTTTATTTACCGATATCACTATTCCTTCAGTTATTCAATCTTTCGATGTTGATTTGGTTGTTTTCTAGTTTAATAATTTTAGTTTCAATGTGATAGTTATAAATATTTCTGTAGCTTCATTAACAATATTTCTACTGCTAAAAACTGGTTGCCAGACTTCATTGTGTAAACATTGATTTAGTTTTTGTTTGTTGAGGTAATTTCTTGCTCGAGTTTATTTTTCTATGAAATTTTTCTCGGGGGCTGTAGTATGTAATAGTAATGTAAAATGATCCGTTATCTTGGTATTCAGTATGCAAGGACAATATGTAGCCTTCGTGGATATTTTTTATGAATATGTGATCTATACAACTTTTTGAATTATCTTGTATTCTAATATACACATTTATCATTGATATTGAACCCAAATTGAGCTTGAACATTCAAATATTCTTGGACGTTCATTATCTTTATATTATGTCCTCGTTAATATACAAATATCTCTTTTCATATAGAAATACACCAAACACGGTAACCGGTGTGATGTTTTCACGAAGAATAAGAACTTGTTTTGAATTTCTCATTCGCACAGCATCTGAAAAAGCTCTAAATCGTAAAATTAATAGTAACATCATGGAGGAAGAATGATAGATGCCTGTGGATATAGGCTGAGACCGCATAAGCTGGATAAGCTGATAGCAAATGCGTTATTGTCTCAGCTGCCCCACGACACGCTCTGCATCTGGTGTCAGGGACCTCTATACCCATCACGCGACTACGGTAGACAAGGGTGTTGAAGACACCATCTTGGTTTCCGACTTCAGCCCACTTGACGTTTGAAAAGCGAAGGTCAGGTTTCTGGGTAAGCCAAGGTCTTCTATGTTCTTATGTAGCTGTAGGAGCCTCTCACACTCCGCAGCTTTCACGTGGGCCTTTTGCTGAACGGGTTCCAACTCGGTTCGAATATTGATTACTATTTTATGTGAGAGATGTAAATTTCATTTCTCTGACAAAAAAATAACTGCAGTGATGGACATAACTATCTCCCATAGTATGGAGTTAGATTTGGAAGAAATAGAATTTGACACCATATTGAGTAACTGCTGTTTACAAAGTAGACTGCTAACGACATGAAAGAGCATTTCGAAAGATATATTTGAAAAGATGTGATTTATATATGAGGACTATTCGAAATAATTAGATAAAATGGTAAGAAATTTACTTTTGCTATATTTCTGATAAAATAATAATTTTATCGTGAAATTTCAGTCACACCCATTCGAAAGCATCACAAATCTAGTGGCGTCATCAAATTTAATTCAAAAAATTCGCTTGTAAGATTTTTGGATATTTGACCTTTGCAATATTCCGCAACAAACATTTATTTTTTGAAACTACTGTCTTCTGCAATTTGTGTGGTTTTTCTTCCGTCCAGTACCTTGAATTTTGAGAATTAACTGTTCCATTGGTTGTGAACGTTGCCTCGTAACTGAACAATTTTTTTTCAGGAAATTCCTGTTATTTAGTTATTCTTCCAAATGGGTCACTATGTATATAGCAATGGATAATTGAATCTTTTCTCTGAGTTTGGTATAGATTTATTTCCTTCATATATTGTTTATTATTTCTGACAGGCTATATTTAAAATCACTTTTATTACACCCTCGTGATTTATGGCAGTGAATATACCGGGTATTTCCTAACTACGGTTCCTTATTGCAGGGGGTGATTCGTTAGGTTATTTCTGTTCGAAGAATAAGAACTTGTTTGGAATTTCTCATTCGCACAGCATCTGAAAAAGCTCTAAAACGAAAAATTAATAGTAACATCATGGAGGAAGAATGATTTCCTTCGAGAAGGGAGATATAGTCAAGTAGTGGTCATATGAAACTCAAAGCATATTTCATTTTTCGACACCTACTAGTTGATTTCATTTACGAATATACTACAGGCAAACATTGTTTCCAAATTTCCGAAAATGCCATTTTGATGCTATTGTTTCATTCCACCATCTGTCTTCATCAGCCACCTCCAAATAGATTGTAGCATATAAAATATAAATAATAAACTTGTTTGATTCGTCATGATAGGTATTGTTTGAAATAACGCCGGAAATATTTCACAAGCGACGATTTCTTATTGTTTTAAGACAAAATCAACCAATAAAATGGCACTGCCAAAGATGTACCGATGACATAAAATTTATAAATTGGAACATAATTGTCTTCGTACAATTATCAAAATATTAAAAACCAGGATAGTTTTTTCGATACTAAAAGGCAACAAAGTGGTAATTGCGTCAACCCAACACCGACAATATGAATTTCCAACACCATTTGGGATTTTCAATTGTGAAATTGGCCTAAATTATGTTGTCCCATTCCCCATCACGACTCTGATACAGCCTTGAAGTTTTTAACAAACCCTGTATGATTTTTTGAGTGAGTAATGAAAATCACCATAAAAAACACTTATGTCGAAGTGTTTATGAATACATTCATGCCAAGTACTATTTTCATCCATATCAAAGTCTACTACAAAATATGTGATACTTCGAAGACGCCAGGCAAAATTTTGTTGTTTAGAGAAAGTATTTTTTTGAGGTTTTAAATCGCTTGGATTTTCCAAGAGTTGCCCATCATTTGTATTTGCTTTGCTTAGCCCGTAGACAGAAGTGATTTTCACTAATTTCATCAAAGTATAATAAATTATCAAATTGTAAGATCCCTGAATATCTTTAAAGTTTAAAAAATCGCAATTATCCACTAAAAACAACAAAGAAGCTAATTTCTTCTCATACAAAAATGCTTTGTTCCCCCATGACTGCCTTATTGTGACGTCAGCTGACAGTGCTCTATTCGATATGCTGGTTTCAAGGAATTGTATGTCGCTTCGTAACGGTGGTATCTTGGTCTTCGAAATGGTCATGCAGTAACTTCATATCCACTACTTATGTCATTCGTGAGCCTAACATCGAGTTGGTATCTGTCGAGCCATAAATGGCAATACTTGTCAGCTATTTGTTTTGTTTTTTTTTCTTTGTTTGGTTAAAGCTCATTGCAATGCGAAACGTGTCCACATGCACGTGATTGTGAGTCGGAGTCTGCCGTAGTGGAAGATCATCCGACCTCGAAAGCAGAGGTTCCGGATTCGATCCCCAATAACAGCAGGGATTTTTTAGATTTAATTTTCTTGCTTGAGTGGAAAGAGCCCTAGCTGATATCCCATTGGTATCCCAGTGCTGTATATCTATGGTGTTAGTAAAAAGGCAAACACATTCAGCATTCGTAAATGGAAAATGGGCTAGTTTGATATCGTTCAATAGTAAAAAACGAGCTTGTTCCATCAGCTTTTTTATTTTCAACGAAATTATTTGCCAATCCGTAATTTTCGATCGAGCATTTATTTTTTGTGAGTACTGTCTTCTGCAATGTATATCCAATGTGGATTTTCGTCCGTCCAGAACCTTGAATTTCGAAAATTAACTGTTGCATTAGTTGTAAATGTTGCATCGTCACTGAACAAAATTTTTCAGAAAATTCCTGTTACTGAGATATTCTACATGAGCCCATAAACTATACTCCAAGTTAATAATAATAATAATACTTCGTCCTAAACACTCATAGAGTGGACCCAAAGGCATAGCCTGTGCGGGTAGAGGACGGCTATTATTATTTGCCGTGGCGCTCCGGGGCGACTTACTGAAGTCGTATTCACTTTTCAACTGTAGGAAAATCCGGGTGATCGGCGCGAACTCCAAGAAAGCACCAGACGTCGGGATTGGCATCAAGACAATTTACATTGACTATCGACGAAAATTTCTCGTTTTCCAGTTTCTAACCTGGCCAAATGCAAGCGGAAGTTCAGAAAGCCGGCATCTAACCGCCTCGCTACCAAGCACCCTCTTCTTTTCATTATCGCCTTCTCCTAAAGTATGAAGAAACTTTGGTTTAATAATAATAATAAACTTGTCTTTATTAAAGTACAAATATTTTAGAAAAAAGCATAGTATTCAGGCTGGCGCCATTCGACATAAGTCTCTCTTCCATGTAACCAGCCACATATTATCGATTAATTAATATACTAGGTGCAATAAAATGAATATAATGATTAACGTAATTCGATTGAAGAAAAATCGAATCAAAGATAATAAGAAGAAAAAATATCTATGTATGTAAATATAAAAAAAATATTGAGAAAAAGAAGCGTTTATCTCTTGGACATCATCAGGCCTTTGATTTGTTTGCGGAAAGAAAACAGGTTGGCAGCATTTTTTATTCTATCAGGAATTACATTAAAAATTTTAGGTGAAATGTAGGAGAAGCTTTTTTGAAAATGCGAATAATTATGTTTGGGTACACTGTACAAGTCTCTGTGTCTTACATGAAGGTTATGAATCTCACTCATTTTTTTCAATTTAGTCCACAGATAGTTTGGAGTATGTGATCTACTCAGTTTGAAAATGAGACAGGACAAGTTATATTGAAATCTCCCTTTGAGATTCATCCACTGAGATATGGAAAAAGCCGGACTGATATGATCGTATTTCCTTATACCAAAAGAAAATCTTAGGCAAGCGTTCTGCACTTTTTGTAGTGAGTGTTTTTGTTTACCTATTAAAGCAGGCCAATAGATTATATTACTACTATTTGGGAGAGTATAAGGGCATCACATAGATTCAGTTTTATTGTATCGCTAAGAATATCTTTGTGTAGGTAGAGTTGTTTTAGTTTACCGTAAGACCTTTGGAGTAAGCTTGAGACATGGTTGTCGAACTTCATATTGTTTTCCATATAAACACCCAGGTTTTTGCAGCAATTCGTGAAGGATAAAGCTGCATCGTTGATAGATATATTGAAGTTCGGATCAAGCAAAATTTCTTCATGGTTTTTACCGAAGAGCATGATTTCCGTTTTGGCTTCATTCAATATCAGCTTATGCGCACGAGCAACTCGGGAAATTGAGTCGAGGTCTTCATTCAAGTGAACAGTAGCCATAAAAGTTTGAGGGGTAGAGAATGGATAGTACAATTGTGTATCGTCCGTATATTGGTGAACAAAGCAGTGATTTATATATGATGAAAAATCAGCAGTGTAGATAGAAAAGAGTATCGGACCAAGGATGCTCCCTTGTGGGACACCGCGGTTGATACTTTAGAATTGAGAAAAATTGTCTGCTACAATTACTCTTTGCTGTCGATCAGAGAGGTAGCTCTTAAAGAACGAGATCGCGCTTCCATCAAGCTCATAAAAGCTGAGTATTTTGAATAGTATACTGTGGTTTAGAGTATCGAATGCTTTACTCGGGTCTAATAGAATGAGACATGTTGCTTGATTATTATCAGTGAATCTAAGAATATCCTCTGAAACTTTGAGTAGGGCTGTAGTTGTGCTATGTTTGGATCTGAAACCTGACTGAGTGACCGATAGATTATGATTTTCTTCAAGATACTTATCAAGCTGTTCCCTTACCATTTTTTCAATAACCTTCGATATTGTAGGCAGAATGCTAATAGGGCGATATTGGGATATTTCTTGAACATTGTTTTTTTTAGGACAAGGAATCACATTTGCTATTTTCCAGCAAGAGGGAAATACGCCATTTTTTAGACAAAAATTCATCATGTATGTAAGATAGGCACTTAGATGAGGAAATAAAATTGTCAGAATTTTTATGTTTATTTTATTATGCCCTTTAGTATACGTTTTTATTGAGCGTATAGTTTTATTCACATCTTCCATAGATACTTCAGCATGACTGAAACCTTTCACTAGGTCGAAAACACCATCATGTTTATCAAGAAGCGCTTGGTCATCCTTCGAATCAAGTATATCAGGTATGCTGTCAATGAGGTATCAACTGATTTATTATCTTTATTTTTTGTGATATTCAATAAGCTTAAAGTTTTCCAGAACACCTTTTTTTCTGTTTTGATCGAACTATTTACGAAATTTCTCATTCTCCGATACTTCTCATAATCTTCTGGTGATCCAGACTTTTTGAATTTGAGATGTGCTCTATCCCTGATTTTCATCATGATGTTAAGATTAGTTGTCAGCCATGGTGCTGGGGGTTTCGTTATTTTTATCGTTTTAATCGGGGCATGGACATCAAATAAATATAAGATATTGTTATTCCAAAAATCAACCATTCCGTCTACATCGTTTAGTGAAAAAATGTGGTCCCAGTTGATAGAAAAGTGGTCGTGTAAAAAATTATCTTTATATATATTTAACTGTTCAAGATGTTCCAGATTATTTTTGGTAGCTGTGATTGCTTCTTGATTAGTTTGAATAGAGGTAGAGTAGTTTTAGCGAAGTTTTCTTCAACCGAGGTTAGTTTCCTATTCAGTTCACTGAACTTCGAATCGAAAGATTTTTCAATTCTCTCAGAAAAATCAGAGCATACCTTCTGGATAAGTTCTTCTATGGACATATCTTGACCCGATTTCCCAGAACGAAGTTTACTCATGACTATTTTATTGAAGTGGTAGGTCTACGATGGAGAAAGTGTTCGTCGGATATTAGCTTTGTGGGTTATGTGTGGACTGGTGTGATCAATAACTGACCGTTTTTCACAATAGACTCTTTGCACTAAACACAATAGGTTGGCGATTTCTTAGAAAATTTCACTGGATTGTTTCCCACTGATATTCAACTGAGAAGGAGAACTGCTTCGATACACGTCTACTCCGACATCACTTTACTGTTTCTCGTGTTTAACGTGTTTCATATTATTATATTTCCCTATATTTCTCCTTATCGATTAAGTAGTAAGTTAATGTCCAAACTTGCAATTCTCACACTTGTTTTCGAATTATTATTAAAATAATTTTGAATTCGTCAGAATAATTTCATCTCTGTTTTTGTACAGTATTACACTTCTTCTGAGTATGATCCAGACATCTCCACACTGATTGAAAATTATGTTTACTCACTGTAGCTCTGCTAATATTTCGACAATCCAGATGTATGTTTTTGAAAATTCTAAATACTTCCCTTTCGGACCTGTCGTTGTTAACATGAAGTCTTACTATTTTAATTTTCCTGCAAAGTCAAATTATCTGCCATACTTCTTTATTAGTGTAGGCATAGAATAATACCTAGGTATTTTTTATTTAGTACCTATATCATTCTGTGGTATAGGAGTTATAAACTTCACTATTAACACTGACAAATTTGTGTCTTTTCGTCTTTTATTCCAATGACTTGTCATCTCTATAGCAACTAAAGTTTCAAAGCCTTTCAATAAAAACAATATTTTCAAAAAGTGAAGAAAAGATAAAGACTGACTCGAACAAATGTTACCCCAAACCAATGATTGAATTTTGATGGAATTGATTAAATCGGGAATTGGTTGAAAAGTACATGAATTTATATGTAGGCACTCCATCCATCTCAATCCATTCTTTTGTTGTAGTTCATTTATGTTATCAATATTGTTTTTTTTTAATCCGATAGGAATTACGCAGACAGGCACTGTCTCCGGAGCCCCGACACTTTCGGAGGGCGCGCTGGTGTGTCATTAACCCCATCAGTAAACAAACACTACGTAGTTTCAATAGATGCGGCACTTCTCATTCTCTACAACGGACTCAATATCCTCCGGAGCATATGGCAACACCGGTCTACCATCTATACCGTACGAGTGTCGTAGGTAGTAGTACAACATTCATAGAGCCGCGTTATGCCTGTGGATATAGGCTGAGACCGCATAAGCTGGACAAGCTGACAGCAAATGCGTTATTGTCTCAGCTGCCCCACGACACGCTCTGCATCTGGTCAAGGACCTCTATACCCATCACGAGACTACGGTAGACAAGGGTGTTGAAGACACCATCTTGGTTTCCGACTTCAGCCCACTTGACGTGAGAAAATCGAAGGTCAGGTTTCTGGATAAGCCAAGGTCTTCTATGTTCTTATGTAGCTGTAGGAGCCTCTCACACTCCGCAGCTTTCACGTGGGCCTTTTCTGAACGGGTTCCAACTCGGTTCGAATACTATTTGATGTGAGAGATGTAAATTTCATTTCTATGACAAAAAAATATCTGCAGTGATGGACATAATTATCTCCCATAGTATGGAGTTAGATTTGGAAGAAATAGAATTTGACACCATATTGAGTAACTGCTGTTTACAAACTAGACTGCTAACGACATGAAAGAGCATTTCGAACGATATATTTGAAAAGATGTGATTTATATATGAGGACTATTCGAAATAATTAGATAAAATAGTAAGAATTTTACTTATGCTATATTTCTGTTAAAATAATAATTTTATTGTGAAATTTCAGTCACACCTATTTGAAAGCATCACAAATATAGTGGCGTCATTAAATTTTACTTAAAAAATTCGCTTGTAAGTTTTTTAGATTTTTGACCTTTGCAATATTCCGCAACAAACATTTATTTTTTGTGACTACTGTCTTCTGCAATTTGTGTGGATTTTCTTCCGTCCAGTACCTTGAATTTTGAGAATTAACTGTTCCATTGGTTGTGAACGTTGCCTCGTAACTGAACAATTTTTTTTCAGGATATTCCTGTTATTTATATATTCTTCCAAATGGGTCACTCTGTATATAGCAATGGATAATTGAATCTATTCTCTGAAATTGGTATTGATTTATTTCCTTCATACATTGTTTATTTTTTCTGACAGGCTGTATTGAAAATCACTTTTATTACACCTTCGTGATTTATGGCAGTGAATAAACCGGGTATTTCCTAACTACGGTTCCTTACTGCAGGGGGTGATTCGTTAGGTTATTTCTGTTCGTTTCTGAGATACAGGACGTTGAAATATGATCTTTTTTAATTTGAAATTAAATATGTGTAGGAAAAACCCTACTACTGATGCCAGCTGGTTAGAGTGGCTTTCATTTTTTTCTCGAAAACGGAGCTAGATATGAAGTGAATACAAGATACCAAAAAGATGAATATTCAGTTGCTCAATCTGCAAAAATTCAATCTGTGGTAAAAAGATCAGTAGCGTACTTCTTTTTATAATATTGTTGGCAATGGTGCCAACCGAGACGCCACGGGTCCTAATAATTTCAATCTAGTTGGGGCTAAATATGCGACTTATTAGTTCAAATGATTGTAGCAAATCTCAACCAAATCGGTTCTAGGATATTCATGATATCATATAATTACCGTTTTTTTTTTTAATTTCAACGCCTTGTATCTCAGAAACGAAGCAACTCCTGATATATATTCATAGGAACTTTTCTTCTTAAAATTACCTAACGAAACACTCCATGTAGTTAGGAACCATGGTTAGGACACACCCTGTAAAGGGCCCATTTTGTATTTGTATATGCTTGTGAAATAGAATTCAATTAGTTCAGTTTGTGAGAAGGCTTCTAAAATTAACGTTTTATTATTATGTATATTATTATTATTAGCTATAAAACGACCCAATAATCACTGACGCTAACAACCTACTCTCTTTGATATACGATTTCGAGAAATGAATATACCTAAATGTCACTCCAAGAACTGTAGAACATCTGATATATAGGGTAGGTAGTCAGACCTGTTTGTAGTTTCATACAAAAAATCACCACTGACTTGGTGGAATGTATGTTAATGAAAGCCAGTGAAGCCTAAACCCCACCGTTCAACTCTGGAAAACTAAAGCAAATGGGTCACGAAACATTTAAATAATTTATGAACATCCAACACAGTGAATACATTTGGAATTCGAGGAATTGCATGAATCTCAAAAATGAATATTAAATGTGACCTGGCAAGACTTGGAAAAATAAACAACATTTCTAACACATAACACAATCTATTTATTCATCGGGACTGCATAAACTAAATTCTTCGCTAGGAAGGAATGGTTCAAAGAGTTTGGTATGAACATCACGTGTTGGCCTTGTTAGTCAATAATTTTATGTTGGAACACAAGCAAGGAGACAGTGACGGGCGAAATGATTTTTATTGTTGAATAATTTTGAAATAATTTGAAACAATTTTCTATACATTTTCTTTAACTCTGAAGAAATATTGATGTCAAATGGCTCGTGTTGGAAAGTATATTACACATCGGTACTGATATTTTTTGTGATAATCTCTTACACAAAGCTGATGAAACTTACGATAAAGCATAATCGGAAAGTGCAAAATATAGGCAATATATAAACAGCAAAAAGCGATTCACAGTGTCACGAAGTTACTAATTTCCGGTAAAATTAATAGCACACGTTGGTGAAATATTTATTTCGGGTAATGATGGAGTAACAAAAACCTTACCTCTCCGAAATTATTCGTATCTACTGAGTGAATACCCTCGCGTTTTACTCAGGGGTAGAAAAGGGGGAAACGCCTTAGTGTCCGGTGTTATTTCCGATCGTTGAAGCTGATGTGCGCCAACAGCTGAGTGCTGAGTATGGCGAATATCCCTAGTCCCAAATATTAGTAGAAGTAGTAAAATGTATTTATCGACATGTGTCGAATGATCATCAACCTAGGCACTGATTCCATATGCCACCTTAGAAGTAGCACTGTTAATTTGAACCCAACAGAGAAAGGTGGACGGCTATTCCGTTAGTAAACAGAATTTTACAATGAATCTACTACTATATTATTTGAATGAAAAATTCTTTTCCCAGCCAGGTATCGATCCACGGACCCTTGGACCATGAGTCAGATGCTCTAACTTCAGCACAATGCCGCCACATACCCAAGCATTATTTTTGAGCAAGTAATAGAAACAATTATTTCATAATTTTTGAAGATTTCTCTCAATCTCCGAAACGCAGCAGCTAATTCTCCATAGACAAATTCACACAGGATTGAGTTCATGGAGTCTAGGATGCAAGATTGAAAATCACTGAATAAAGAGATTTCACTCATAGCGTTTCTTGACGTTGAAGTGAAAGAAGCGTTGCTCCATCCTGCACCAGTCAATATATGCCATGTTGAGCTATAGGGTGATACAGGCCTCCCTATTTGGGGACACGATGGAGGTGGAAGCCACAAGAGGCTGCCCTCAGGAGGAGTACTATCTCTACGTTTGTGACCTCACGGTCAACCCCTAAAAAACCACGATTGTCCTCTTCACCAGAAAAAGAAACTTCAAATCTTTGAGGAAAGCCTACAGATATCAGGAGAGTCGAAATAGAAGGGCAGATTTACTTCCGAATTAGCTTGGGTGACTCACAAAAACCTCAACCACCTAGGAGCACAGAACAGCAATACAGTTATCTGGGAACCAGGTCACAAGGGCATCCAGAGGAATGAGAATGCAGAAACCCTAGCAGCAACTCTTATTGGACCAGAACAAGCCTGTGAATCCCATTTGGGGACCTAAAGAAGGACTCAAAGAAATGGGTCAAGAACCATCATCACTCTTCCCCACCAGATAATGATGGTCAACTGACTAGGTAGCTATCAAAGCATCTTCTTGAACTGAGCCGGAACTCCCTCAGGAAGGTGGTGGGACATTGTCATCTGAGAAAACACTTGCACTTGTGATGAGATGAGATGAGGACGGAACAGCCATACACATATTGTTTGATGCGAAGCTCTGACTCGCATAAGGATGGATTTCTTCGGACACTCTAGTGTAGAAGATATCATCCCACAGAAAAACCTCGTGAGATATATGCAGGGGTTCATCAGAAGATCTGGAGTACTCACGAGATAAACCTGACAGCGGGGAACAGAAAGGTTCTACGCAGAACTACCTGTATTCCTGTCGATAGCTAGCCCCGCCCATAATGATAATAACTATGAAGACCCTTACAGAGTGCGAAATAATCACTCTAACTGCACGAGGCGCGATTGCATCTAGATGGGATTGGAATTTGACTGAGTTAGTTGATGCTATCGAAGTGGAAAACAAAATTGATGCAGAGGATCACGCCACTTACAGGTAGAGGTATTGCACAATATATGCTGACAATTATTAAGTTTGCGGAATCATCACATTTAGGGGTAATCGAACCATTTTCACTGGCTTGGTCACCTACGGTAGTGCTAGTGAATCCATCAAGTTTTGGACTATAGGGCACAAATAGGGTAAGACAAAGAATTTACTAGGATGCTAGTTCGGCTCCAGAATATCCTGACACCTGGCAGCTTTTTACTGACACTACAGTAGGGTCCGATCCGAGACCTTTATGCTTTATCTACTTGGATGACATTTTCGTGGCTAGACCTGATTTCGATATCCATATCAAGGTTCTGTATGCAGATTTGGAGCATTCG